>JANXHW010000009.1:30156823-31370235 GCA_026170595.1 Plestiodon gilberti rubricaudatus | reverse complement strand
ACATGGTCGAAGGAGTGGCGCCGCTTCTTGGGGCCGCAGAACTTCTCCGCCCTGTCGGAAGTGCTGTTGTTATCGGTCCCAATCCCGCTGTCGCTGGGAATGGTCTCGTCGCTGTGGGACTCGCTGATGGGCGAGGGGGTGGCTTCCTTCAGCGAGCTCAGCTCACTCATGTGGGACGGGGAGTTGGGGAGGAGAGTAGGCGGGGAGAGCCTCCTCCTGGCCCTGGAGGCCTTTCTCATGGCCAGAGTCTGGACCAGGCTCCCTGGCCGGGAGTGGAGGTGCAAGTACGGCACCGAATTCGGCTCCACAAAACCGATGTCGCTGCTGACGGGGCTCTGCCCCCCACTCACCCCAGAAGACTGAGAGCATACAGGCGACGGAAGGATCTCAGCGTTATTTGGGGACGAAGGCAGCAGAGGGGGGGCGGCCTGTCCGAGTGCCGTCCCCATTACCTGCTGAGCAGACTTCTCAAGAGCACTCAAGCCGGCCGAACTAGCAGCCAGGATGCCGTTGGGGACGGCTTTCGGCTTCCTGCCCCGCCTCTTTCCTATGTAGATCGTTCCTTTCTTGCTGACGTTGATTTGCTGGCCCAGTTTCGAGCCAAACGTGGCCGCGAGGGTCGAAACCGTCGTGTGGAGCTTGGATTGCACTTTGCCTTTATTTGGTTCCGGGGCGGTAGACAAGAGGATTTGATTCAAGAGCTTCTTCCGCTTTAGCGTCTTCATCTTGTTGATCTTCCGAATGATGGTTTTCATGAGCTGCCCGTTGCTGTGCTTGGCCTCCTTGCGGTCCGGGTCGCCCTCGAGGTCGGTGCTCGCTTTCCCAAGCTCCTCCGGGCTTCCGACCGGCTCCGTCCCTTCGAAGAAATCGCCGCTCTGCTGCTGCTGCTCGCTCTCAGACTCCAGCTTGTCACAGTTGTCCGTAGTGACGAAAGGGGCCGCGGAGAGGACAGGCGGTTTCATCTTGACCCCTGATCGGATCTGCCGTTTGGGGCGGCCTCGCTTCTTCGGAAAAGCCTGCTCCGAGAGGCTCTGCCGAAGAGAGGGGATCTCGACCTCCGGGTGCAACACAGGAGGCTCCTGCTCTTCCTTGGACTGCACAGAAAAGACTTTTGAGGCCGGGATCTTCAGGGTCCGCTTCGGGGGGCCTTCCAGGTGGGGCATCTCTTTGGATTTTGACCGGCCTCTTTTGGACTTGTACATTTCAGGTAACAAGTCGTCCGGAACGCAGCCGCCAGAAGCCGGTGCCTGCATGTGGGGGCTGTAAAATTTGCCAGGTTCCTTCTCGATGTGACTGAGCAGACCGAGCGACTGCATGCAGCTGGGCTTGTTCAGCTTCGGCAACTGGTGCTTGACAAAGGTGTGCTCGACGAAGGAAGGCGAACCCGTGTTTTTAAAGAGCTTGGCCTGGTCTAGGCTGCTGTTCGACAGGGTGCTGCAAGCCATGTTTTTGAAATGCTCAGGTCGCCCCAACTCCAGGTCTTTGGAAGGCCGGCAGGTGCTCCTGGAGACCACCTTGGTCCAGCGGGGCTTCCTACCTTTCCGTTTCTTCAAGGGCTTTGCTGGGGGGCCACCGCCACTGCGGCCGCTCAGGGTTTCCGCTCCTTGGCACGGCTTCCCTGGCACAGTCATGGCACCTATCTTGAGAAAGGGCTTATTGTTAAATAAGCTGGAGAAGCTCACCACAGAAGGGGCGATCATGGCACGGACATTGGACTCGGTCGCCAAGCTGGGTTTCTTGCCGGAGGCGGGGGTCAGCTTGGGGGCATCGGCGTGCGTGCCTTTGGGATCATTCAATTCCCGCCCCGGCCCTTTGCAGGCGGCATGCGAACCGGGAGGCGGCAGCCTGCTCAGACCCGCGCGCACGCCGTCCGAGGCAAACGGGGTCTTGCTGAGCTGCTCGGAAATGCCTTCCAAGAGCTCGGGCGTGTTAGTCAAATGCAGCGGGTTGGAAGCTAATTGAGCCAAGGCTGCTGTGGGGCTTCGGGTTAAAGTGGTGACAGAGGCGGCCGGGGATGGAGACGGGTGGCTCCCCTCTCCCACAGCGCTGAACGGGGACTTGGCAGTGGAGAGATCAGAAGCACCTCCGGCTGTTCGGAAGTCCGGAGAAGTACAATACACAGGCAGCTGCTGCTCGTGCTTGGACGTGTCGCAAGCGCCCCTTTCGCTGGGCGAGGAGCCGTCCTGCTCGGTGCCGCCGGAGCCGTCTTTGCCCCCACTGGCTGCTTCTTTCTGGGCAGCCAGCTTTTCCGGGATGCTCTCTTTACTCTGCCTGGGGCCATGTTTCTCAAGCATCTTACCACCCAGGTTCTCTTTCAGCAGGCCTGGAGGCTCAGGGCCCTCCAGACTCCCCAGGGTCGCACCGCAACACCGTTTAAAGGGCTCTGGGGAAAGATTAGCAGCGTCGGCTTTCGGAGCCCCCAAGTCCTTACTCATCGACCCCGACGGACTGCTGGTCCCTGCCACTTTCTTCCCCGCGTCCTTAGCAGCAGCCAAGCCCGCTGCAATGCCAACCGCCAGTAGCTTCTTTCCAGGCTCTTTAGCCACCAATCCCATTGGGCCACTGGGCCCCAACAGCTTCTTTCCAGAGTCTTTATTAACCAATCCACTCGGACTACCAAACACCGGCAGTTTCTTTCCAGAGTCCTTGCTGACCAATCCCATGGGGCCGTCTGGCCCTGGGCGTTTCTTTCCTGCATCCTTATTGACCAATCCAACTGGGCTGCCAGGTCCCGGTAGCTTTCTTCCCGAGTCTTTGTGAACCAATCCAGATGGGCCGACAGCCCCTAACGCCTTTTTCCCAGAGTCCTTATTAACCAACCCAATGGGACTGCTGGTCGGCAGCAGCCTCTTCCCCGACTCCTTGCAGACCAGCCCCACCGTCATGCCAGCCACCAGTGGCTTCCTTCCGCTTTCCTTGCTGACCAACCCCATCGGAGAGCCGAGGCCTGGCAGCTTCTTCCCGCAGTCCTTGCCAATGAGCCCGGCTATGCTGGGGCATGGCGGCCCTGGCTGCTTCCTGCCCCCTGAGTCCTTGCTGATGAACCCAACGCCACCACTAGCCCCTGGGGATTTCTTGGCCACCTCCTTGCTCCCCAACGCAGCAGCGCCCACGCTGCCATTTCCCGGCGGTTTCTTGACAAAGTCCTTGCTCGCAGGCCCTGCGGCCACCCCAACCGCTGGCGGCTTCTTTCCAGAGTCTTTCACAAACCCAGAGGCAATTCCCATGGGGGGCTTCTTTTGCTTTGCTTTGGAAGACTTGGAGGGGGGGCAAGTTGCAATCAGTTGAGCCAATTTCTCCGTCACCGTCGGGGCCCCGTTCATCGGAGATCTGTCCTTCAAGTCCGGATCACGACGACTGACCGGAGCAGAAAGTGCCGACTTCCCATAATCCTGCACTTCAGGGCGCAGCGGCGGGAGTTTCTTCGAAAGCGGACTACTTTCCCTCGGCCTGCTCTCAGCCGCGGAGCCTTCATCCGCTGTGGCGTCTCCTCCCTTCTGGTACTGTTTGGAGGAGTCCTACAAGTCAAAAGAAAGAAAGAAAGAAAGAGCTTTAAGCATCCAAGGAACGAGAAGCACATTCCGTTTTACTATACTGACTTCCATGGGCAAAGCTGGGAAAAATATTCCTAATTTTGAGGATATTTATTCATTATTCATTTTTTTCACATTTTTATACCGCCCTTCCTCCAAGGAGCTCAGAGTGGTGTACATATTTCCTCCCCTCCTTTTGTCCTCACAACAACCCTGTGAGGTGGGTGGGGCTGAGAGATCGTGACTGGCCCAAGGTCACCCAGGAAGCTTCGTGGCTGAGCGGGGATTTGAACCTGGATCTTCCAGGTCTAAGTCCGACTCCCAAACCACTACACCATCCTGGCATGAGATGCAGAGCTCTATGCGCCGGCAGCAGTGAGGGCATCATTTCATAGCACCCGATATTTTCTCAGCCCCATCTACTGACAGCGTGAAAATACGAGCCTTGCTAGCAAGCCAGGTCTATTGATCAAGAATTTCAGAGGTGGGAAACATCCACCAAGGCAAAGAAGCACAAAGAGGAGGAGGAGGAGGAAGAACAGAGAGTGGGGAAGGAAAGAATCATACCGACAGTGAAAGCTGGATTTTTTGCTTTTCCTATACACAAGTTACACTGTGAATACCTTTTTTTTTTTAAGGAAAAAAAGTAGTTTCTTCATGATCTTGGGAAATAAGTGGTACTGTTAGGGGGAAAAGCCATATTCCTAGAAGACAGCTTAGGCATTTTGGGCACCAAGAACTGTACAGAACCAAGACAATATTTATTATGGTGCAGGAGTCAAAATTTACTTACACAGAAAGCTGCTACCTACTGAGTCAGCTGCTACCTACTGAGCTCAGCATTGTCAGGCACGAACTGGCAGCATCTCTCCATGGTTTCAGAGAGGGGTCTTTCCCACCCCTACCTAGAGACGCTGCCAGGAATGGAAACGGGGACCTTCTGCACGCAAAACATGTATTCTGTCCCTGAGCCAGCCAGGCTTTAAGACATTCCCCCAAACCAGGTACTTGGTGTTTTTCCAGAGCTGGTGTGAGACCGCCCCCTTCAAGTTCCTCTCGCAATGAGAGTACGCCCATATCCTTTTACTAGGGGTTGCCCAATTATAAACTCAAAGGAACTCCTTCATTCATACATTTCGGCAATTAATATTTCATTCATGGCACCTCGAGCGTGCTGGGGGATTTCCAGAACACGGAGAGGAACAGGCCCTTGCGCTGCCAAGGAGCTTACCGTCTCACTGGAGAGATGATTTAGGAGATGCTAGGCAAGCAAAACGGGCAAGGGAAGGCAGTGCACGGGGTGCACACTTCCGGGGCTGAGCCGTGAGTGCTCTCCAAGGCTTAATGGCCGAGGAAGCTGCGTGGCAGTGTCTGCCGACCTCAGCACCGTCTCTGCTGACTGGCAGCGGCTCTCCGGGGCTTCGGACAGACCGTCTCTCTCAGTCCTGCCTGGAAAGACCAGCGATGGGACCGGACGGCTTCCGGAAGAAGCTGCCTGATGCTGCGTCAGGCCATCAGCCCGTGTAGTTTTGTCTACACTGACTGGCAGCATAGGGGTCTTAGGCAAGGGGTTTTCCCAGCCCTCCCAGGAGGGCCTTGGAACTGAACCCGAATCCTTCTACACGCAAGCCGAGCGCTCCGCCACCCAGTCGCGATCTCACGAGAACTTGCAGGCAGCTAAAAGGGAACGAGGAGGAGCGGGGAAGCAAGCGATGGCCGAGCAGACAGCATTTCTCGGTCTTTATTTTTCACATTTATACAGCCTCCAAAAAGCTCAGGGTGGTGAGCAAGCTTCCCCCCTCCCTTTTATCTTCACAACCACCCTGCGAGTAGGCGAGACAGAGAGCATGACTGGCCCATGGGCGAAGGAGGATCTGAACACAGGTCTCGCTGATCCAAGCCCAACTATCTAACCATCACAAAGAAATAGAAGATGTATTTCTCGGACCCCCACGTTCCTTCCATGACGAAGGTCAAGGCGACATACATGAGGGTTCCCAGCAGGTCTCCTATCCTGGCACCGTCGGGACAGAGACCTGTTCAGCTTCAGCAGGGCGGCCGCATCATGTGCCCTCAGACATTGCCCTGGGGCAGTAACTATGAAAAGGGGCACTGAGCAGCAGCCGATGGAAGAATGAATATGGGAGGCACCTGGCAAATCTGGTCAGGGAGGGATTTCCAGAGTCTGGTGCCACAACAGAAAAGGCCCGGTCTCTAGTAGTCGTTCACCTCGCTACTGTGGGTGGCGGTGCCTGACCAAGGCCTCAACGGGAAATCTTAATATATAGGCAGGTTCATCTAGGAACAGGTGGTTCTGCAGACCATTCAGAGCTATAAAGGTCAAAACACAGCACTTCTAACTGCGCCTGGAAACAAAACGGGTGGCCAGGGTGCGCTTCCACTCTGCTGCACACGTGAGCCGAACAGCCTTTAGTCAATATGCAATCACAGCTCCGGTAAGTGGTGAATCCTAATTTAAACACGTGCGCCACTGAAATCGCAGAATGGGCCTATAGGGGAAGAGTGAAGGGGGGCAGACTTATGGGGTCAGGGCTCGGGGTCTTTGGAGCAGGACGCAGCCAAGAAAAGAGTGAAGTTCCAGCCTTTAGCTAGGGGCTTAGAGGCACAACTTGGAGAGGAGGAGGAGGAGGATCGTGCGCCTGTAATTTAGGCTCACCAATTTAACATCTCAAAACGTATCAAGGGAATAAAGTAAAACAAAAGCAACACAGCCACACAGGCACCGACAAAGCACCTCCACAAACCCAGAGGGTCCCAAAGTCCAAGGGAGGGGTAGAGTGGCCATCATTTGGGTGCCACTGTCAAAAAGGCCCTGACCTAGGTAACTCTCCAGACGGCAGTGGGAGCTGAAGCAGGCTGGAAAGGTGAACAGCTACTATGGGGCGACTACCGAGGTAGAAAAGCACAGGGTTCAACAACCACACTGGTGAATGCTTGGATGGGAGACAGTCTGAGACACCTGCCCCCCCCCCACACGCTGCAAAATACAAATGTAAGAAAGAGTAAGATTCTGCTTTCCAGCGCTCCGCACGACATGATCTCAATCTTTATATTACAACGACCCATTCGGGTAGGCCAGCGGCACTGCTCCCATTTCGGAGGTGTGGAGCTCAGAGCACAGCAGGCTGCCCAAGGCCACCCAGGCGCCTGTGGTGGAGGCAAGAGTGCGACGCAGGAGGGACCTCCCGGCTCACGCTCTTCACCACCGCCTGACGCTGGGCTCTCAATTAGTGGACACGTTCCGAACACCGGCAGGCGCTGCACGGCAGGCTCTGGCCCCCTTCCAGGCTCCCCTTCTTATCCCGCCAACTGCTGCCCCTGAACCCTACCCGGGCTCAGCCGCTACTCCAGGCCCTGCTGCGACAGACAGAGGGTGGATGCCTCTAGATCCCGTTCTGTTGTTTACTTTGAAAGCTGTTGGTGCTGGAGGGATGTTGAAGCAGGGAGGGAGAGAGAGCGGAGCTTGGCACCGAGCCCAGCTTCCCCACAGCAGCTGCCATCGTATGTAAATTCCTGCCGGAGCCTTACGGTTGCAGGCAGAGGAGGGGCTCGGCTTTCTTTGCACACCGCAGTCCACGCTACGACGCTGGAATCGAAACCAAGGGGCCCATTCTCCTTCCCAAAATAGCCACCAAGGGTGCTGGGGGCTCCCTTACAAGGAAAGAGGCTGACGCACAGCGCTCGACAGAGTGCAGCAGCCTCGCAAGGGATAAACATTACCCCGACCAGGCTCCTCCATAGCTTGTTTGGGCAGGTTTTTCTGCAGGGTTGGCTATTGTTTTCGCTCAACCCCCAGCTCGAATGTTATCCTCTAAGCTGGGTCGCAGGCAGGCGGTTTAATTTTTTACTTCCTCTTCTTGCGGTTGGGTGGGGACTGGAGAATGCTCCCCAAGCCACCACATGGACCTCCTGAGTAACTATTCCCACCCATGACTAAGGCCGCTCGCTCCAGGGGCAGCCAAAAGACGCTGGGGTTCGAGAGCATGAACGTCTCTCTCTCTCTCTCTCTGGCTGAAACTGGGGCTCCCAGTGGCCCAGCTTTGGCACTTCACCTGCCGCGCCTTCAGTGCACTGTTTCCATGAGCTCTGTGCGTCCAGGGCGCCCACTAGGCTTCAGCACCAACCGGCGTGCAGTCAGCTGACTGCAAGGGCCAATCACCACCCGCCAGGCTCTATGACGTCCGACCCTCAGAGCTGGCTCCTCATTCTCTTGCCATCCATTCTCTGGACATCCAAGCCCTGCTGTTTCTGGCCCATGTGGACCCACAACCAGCTCCTCCCTGGTCCTGAAAGTCAACCACCTGCAGCCGCACCCTTGCCCAGGCCTCGCTCCCCACCCCTCCAACCATGGTCCTCAGCACAGACACCCAGCCTGACCCCCGCGTCCTCCCCACCAGCAGTCCCTGCAATAATGAGAATGCATTGCTTTGACAGCTTAAAAAAGAAAAAGAATGACAGAAAATCCCAGCGACCAGGTCTCTCCACAGCTAGGAGCCACGATCACTAAACAGAACCTCCCTGTACAGAGGCCGCCTTCCTCTCAATACCAGGTACTGAGGGCCAACAAGAAGGGGGGGGGGGGAAATCACCCTCGCCTCCATGCCGTGCTCGTGAGATCCAGAGGCTGCAGCCTGCTTGGAAACAGAATGCGGGACAGACGGACTGCGGATCGGACCCTGCGAGGCCAACATTTCCGTTTCAATAGCTCTACCAATCAGAAACTTTCCCTAATCTCCAGCCTGTCTTCACGAACAGCCACGGACTCTCTGGGTGGCCTCGAGGCAAACCTCTCTTCTTGCAGCCTCGGCTCCGCCCTCCAATATGGGGAGTGGCAAAAATCCTGCCTCGCAGGGTTGTTGCGCCGCCTGAGGCGACAGGGGCGAAGCTTTTCACGTGCCAGGGCTGTACGAATGCCTGAGGGCCACAACCGCATGCCACGATGAAACGCTCTGCAGGTATTCAAGATGCGGAGCTCCCCTGCAAGTAGGGGCTGCCCCCTACTCTGGAATGCTGGGAACCGCTCTGGGCAATATGGAAATGACCCGCAGCTTAGCCGTGGGTCTTGCCGCTCGTAACGAACTTCCACTTCAGCGCTGTTTCCCTGTCGCGACAGAATTTAAACCGCGGATGAGGCGACACAGTGATATTGGCACCGACTGCATGAAAGCCACAAAGGGCCGGCCCAAAGCTTCACGCTGCCGGCGGCGGAAAATCCAAAAGTCTCCCAGACACATGCCGATTCGGAAGGCAATCCGCTAGAAGGCTCTCCCGCAGGAGCCACCATTGAAATGAACAGGGCCGCCTTGGGAGAACTTTCCAGGGGACTGTGGCCCACAGGCTCTCCGACCCACACACCTGCCCCCCCTTCATGGCGCCCAGAGTCGGCTACCTGGGAATGCTGCCCCCCCCTTCTTCACAGTCAAGTCGCCTTCAGGTACCCAGCAGCCTGGAGAAAACGCTCCTGGCACAAGCCAGAGGGGAATCGCTGCCCCCCTCCCCATTTCTGAATGCAGAGATGTAACACACCTCAGACGACATCTCTTCTTAGATGCAACGGCAGAGCGTCAGCTCGGAAGAAAATGCTGTCATCCCCGCACAGGCTTCTCCTCCAGCCCCCCCCCCCCCCGCCCAGCCCTAAAAGCCGAAGGAGGGAAGTCAGTTGCTCTTCACATTTGGCCACCGTTTGCTTGGGGGATTCTTGAGCAGCGGGCTGCAAGCGAGGCAGAGGCGGGGAGCCTCCTGCAGCATTCACCTGCATAGCCAAGGACACCGCAAGGATCGGCAAGATACCTGCGCTCAGCAGTTTCTCGGGGAAACGGGGAGCTGAGAGAGAGAGAGTGAGAGTGAGCAGAAGCAGGTTCCATCTTGTTTCATTGTCTCAACTGCATCACGTTACAGCTGCCAGCGCAAAGCTTGTTGCCGTCACCTTCGTGCCTCCACATCATCCCCGAGACCGGAATAGTCGGAACACTGCTGGGCTATAAATAGGTGGAATATTCCAGGGGCTGGCTGCTGGCGCTGGCCCATCTGTGCCTCCAGCAACGAACTGCTCTGCCTCTGCAGCGCCAGGAGGGTGATTTCCCAGGAAAGCAAACCGATACCTACCGGGCGGCTGAGCACGACACAAACCCAGACAAAGGAGGCAAACATTTGCGAGGGCCTCGGGCAGATGTACAGAAAACAGGCCGCTTAGAGGGACTGCAACAAAAGGCCAGCCGTGGCTTTGTGCACTTGCGGGTCTGTGTGTGTGTGTGTGTGTGTGTGTGTGTGTGTGTGTGTGTGTGTGTGCGCGTGCGTGCGTGCACGTGTGCGTCACTGAGCCAGTGTAGGATTTAGGGCAGATTTGGGCATTCTGAGAATCTAAGCTCTCTCTTCAAAGGCAAGCTTCTAGCCCTCATGGCTGAAGAAACGAGACGAGCAGTACTCTGAATTCTCCGCCCCTGCCCACTATTCTCTGGGGCCCTGGTTTAATCTGAACCCTGGAACGTGCAAAGGACTAAAGGCCGTGACAGACCGCACGCCGAGGTGAGCGAGCGAGCGAGGCTGGCCGCTCTCCTCCGCGCTCTGAGCTGGTCTGTAGGAGTGTCTTCCCGCAAATAGTCCCTCCTTTTGTCCCGCCTTCTTGGAAGAAACCTCCACGGTGATTGGCTAACACTCCTACCCCTCTCATCTGATTGGTGGCTGCAGTAGCTCCGCGAAGCAGCCCCCTCAAACATAGGCCAGGAACATTTTCGATCGTGCCGGAAATCAGGAGATCGCATCTCCTCCGCTCGCTTCCGCTATGGTAACCAGACACTCCGCACAGCTCGACAAAGCTCCTCGGGCGTCCGGGACGCACCGAAATTCGTGCGGTCTGCAGCGGCCTTAAGAAGCGAGCACCTCTGAACATACAGAGGGCAGGTTTCTTTCATCAGTGGATAACCTCAAGCTGCCATGATGTAGCCACGAATAGGGCACGAGATTTTCTAGATTAGAGGGTACGGCTTAGGCTGAACCAAGCCAGAGCTGCAGTAGCTACCAATTTAGATTAAACACTGGACTAATCCAGAAGCTAAACCAGGTTTATCATAAAGAAAAGAGCCCCCAAATGACTAGAGGCTCTTGACTCCACCTAATTAAATAATTGGGTCACTATCTCCAAAATGCTGTAGGTGGCAGAGCTTGAAATTCTCTGCTAACAGCAGTGCCTTAGCAAGGTGCCAATTCAGGATAGCAACCCGCAGGACACCACCCTCTGAAACAACCTGGTCTGTCCTGAACGATGTCAAGAAGCCCTCATGACGTCACATCGTCTGGCCCTCTCAGCTTCAATGAACTCAGATGTTTGGTTTTGAACGGAAGAATTCCAACATCACGCGTTAACACTCGCTGTTTGCTGCCAGCTACGATATTAAACACACAGCCCAGAGGGGAAAAAAACTAAGTGCAATCTATTCAAACCCTATGATTTGGCACTTCCCAGTCTCTATAATTATTCACAAGCACCTGGCCAAAGTTACAAAAAAATCCAAACCCTAAACAAAACAAAAAACCACACACACACACACACACACACACACACAGAGAGAGAGAGAGAGAGAGAGCGATTACAAGAACAATTATGGAAAAATTAGGCAGGAGTTTATAGCACGCGGCCTTCCACCCTTGCTTCTGGCCTTTTGCTATACACCATCGTGCTGACTTCGGGAATTTACACCTTTGAAAATGAAAGGGATCCTCTGACACTCCCCCGAAGCACGCCACAGAAGCCCTGGATCCAATGGTCCAGCCCCACGACAGGCTCACCAGTAGATTCCACCTCCAAGGCCGGAAATCCAAAAGGTGCCCCCAAGCACCAAATACACTCCCTCAACAACGGGCTCATGTGCTACCCTCTCAAGTCTTCCGCCCAAGGCAGCCGCCACTGCCATCTCACCCCGCCTCGCTGTAGGGCTGGCCCGGCATTATCTCATCTTTTCCAAGCCCTGCCAGGAATAATGAACTACCTGACGGGATGAGGTTGTGCAGACAACAAACGTTTATGAAAACACTTCCTGATGCTCAGGCTGTATTTGCATAAGCATCCCTTTTTACTCACAGGTAATTGTGGCATGACATAAGCTACTGCATCTGGCAGTTTTCACTGACAGTTATCTGTCCTGGTTTTCCCGTGCTGTGGCCGGTTATTAAATTTACAAAGCACTTAGGAAAACAAAATATCAAGCAGGGTACAAAACAATAACATTTTTTAAAAAGTTGCTTCAGTGCCAAAAATAATCACATACTGAAAATAATCTTGTGGCCATCCCCCAATCACATGCAAAATTATAAGGAAGCCTGGCCCTCTCCTAGCCCATAATGTTTCCACGAGCCCACCTATGCTACTCATTTATGGCCTACGGTGGTGGTAGAGAGAGGTGAGAAATAAACAAAACTAACATTTGTGAAACTTTTACTACTTGGTCGCCTGGAGAAGAGTCCTGTTTACCATAGATGACTATGCTAGTGACAAATTTATGTGTATCTGCACAATGAGACTTGCTTCTGAGTAGCCATATGTAGGATTGCGCTGAGAGCATATCTACCCCATTTCCTATGGGGTATCAACTATGGGGGGGAGGACAGCGAGGCAAAAGAGCTTCAACTGGTGTGTGTAATTAATACAATTTTCATTTTCTGCTAAAAATACACAGCAAATATTAGGACTGAATCTGCTGATTTGGGGCATCCGGACTCACAGGACCAATCAATTAAGTTTCCATTTGAATACAAACACACACATGCTTTGTTTTTAGATTGTGTGCCTGTGTGTTAGAGGCATCTTCTTGGAAGAGGCTTTCCCTCCAGTGAGAAAGAAGGCCTGCTCAATCACAGCACCAGACACCCGCTGGCACCGCATAATGATTCATGCACATGTCACAGCGCAGTGGCCAACTTAACAGCGGGATTCTATGCATGTCCACTCAGATGTAAGCCTTGCGCTGCGATCTATACACAGTTTCCAGGGAGTAGGTTCCATTAACTCCATGGGACTTAAATCTGAGGAGACATGCACAGGGCTGGACTGTCAGGGAGGCATTCCCTTCTGTACAAGCCAGAAGAAAGAATGCCTCTTCTAAGACGACGCTTAGATTAGAAGTAATGCATGAGAGAGAGAGAGAGAGAGAGAGAGAGAGAGAGAGAGAGAGAGAGAGAGAGAGAGAGAGAGAGAGAAATCTGCTGTTCAAGGCACATTTTCAGTCAATCAAAGGGTCTTTAATTGATTAAATGTCACAGCCCTAATCATTTTTGTTACCTAGCGCAATCGATGCACACAATCTCTTTCAGAGCAACATGAGCACAAGACAAGCCATGCCCTGCAAGTTTACAGTCTAAATTTCTGCAGAGCAGATACAGAAAAAAGGATAATGGGGGAAACATCGTACTTTTTCCATGATATTCCCACCCTGAAGTTGCTACCAGTCACCCTTTAAAAAGAAAAAAGGAATTCGAATTCCAGAACCTCAAGAGCTGCGAAAACAAGAATTCTGCCATCTCCCCCCCCCCCCCCGACGATGACCAAGCAACAGTTCTACCGAGGATATACCATTCTGCTAATTTTAGCACAGTTACGTAGCGCAGCAGTGTTTTCAGCAGGAGCCGCGGGCAGCAAATGGCCCAGCTAACACGGGAAAATATCCGCTAGAACGACGACTTACGGAAAGCGATTAAACCAAAATGGCTTATCAAGGTTCCAAGATGCTGGTGAGCACATGGCAAATGTCAGCAGGGTGCCCAGTTGTGGAATAAAGAGCCTGGATTTCCCCACATTGGGAGACTCATTTTAAAACCAAACACTGGTTTGAACTACAAGTTGCTCTGAAAAAAGCAGCGTCGGTTAATATCGATAATAAGAAACCAAACCAACAACAGCCCTTTCCAACAGGGCTGCTTTTGCAGTCTGCAAATACTAACTGATGGCGTTGCTTTCAGAACTGGTTCGGACGCAACGTTTTTATCCGTGACTGAACTAGCATAACTGCCGCACGCATCGCAGTTAGAGCGGCGGCTAAAAGGAACAAACCGAGCTGGCGAGTCCCTAGTTCGAATCTCAGAGTAGTGAATTCGCTAGGGCGTGTTAGGCCAGCCAGTTTCAGACTCGGTCGTCCATCCGTAACGTGGGATCACAGTGCTAACCTCTCCTCGTCAGTGTTCTTGTAAGGATGACTCAAACGGCATGCCTCACGCACTTGGAGCACACAAATAAAGCCACTGCAGAAGTACAAGTGCCACTGGCTACTTTATGGGAAACCATTTGAGGAAACCTTGGAGGCAAGGACCTCAAAGGAACAACCTGTAGGCCAGTTAGAACACACTACGGCAGCATTGCTCAAAGTGCGCCCTAGGAGCCCTGGTACTCCTCGAGACCCTTTCAGGGGCTTCACAAGCACACCACAAGTGGCCACCATCTCCCCCCGGTTTGCAGCACCTCCCCTATTAGCGGCTCTCCTTCCTCCTTCCCGTCCTGTTTTGGCTCTTTGCCAGTATTCAGTGTTGGGCTTGGCACTGCGCCAGCGTGCGCATGCACCAGTGCTCTGGGGCTCCCCGAGACTCCTTTTAGGAGTGCAAACGTTTAAGAACCACTGCCTTTTATCGTTTTATGTCTTTTTAGCGTATATGTTTTTTTTACCTGTGTCGTGAGCCTGTCTTGGGTGCCCTTCGGGGAGAAAGGCGGGCTACAAATCGAGTAAATAAAATAAATGACGCGAATGGAACAAAACTACATATCTATTAAGTTGTCCACTTCTGAGTGGCCACTCTCAGCTTCAGTGTCCCATCTGCAATACAGGGACAAGGAGACTGACCTTGTTGTAAGAGACGACAACCAGATAATTATCGGAAGTGCTTTCAACAACTAGACGCCCTAAGTTAGCAACACAGCTGAAAAGCCACTAACCTAGAAGGGTGGCTTGCGACTGGCGTGGCAGAAGCCAAAACAGAGTTGTGGGCCAGCCGAGAGCAAGTTGCGCCTTGAGGGCCACAGTTACTTGCTTTGTTTTCTTTTTTCAGAGAAGGGGAAAGAGAGTAAAGGAGAAAGGGGAGGCAGCATGGGGGGGGAGTTAGAGAAAAATTGTGCAGGGAGCGAGGGGGGAACACAAGCCAGGTGGGTGCATGTAGTCCAAAATTGAAAGCAGGCCTCCATATAGCAGGTACAGGTTAAAGGCAGGGCCTGTGCCTGAAAACATTAGGGTAGAAGCTGACTTCTTAAATACAGTAGTTAGATTCTCCAGACTCCCAAGTCCTGCGCTAAATATCAGGTTTCACACTTGCAGGGCACTGGTGCTTGCAGTAGAACCAGTTTCTAGGGCCTACCACACCTCTGTCGTCCCCCCCCGCCTCGCCCCCCTCCCCACCGGCGGCATAATTAGAGAACTGCAAACACAGGAACAAACCCCCCCCCGCCCTGCCATGACTCACTTGCTTCGCAGCGCCAGGGTCGCTCTTCTCGTCGGTCATCTTAACGCCACCACCCTTCTGCACCCTCCTGGGCTGCTTGATAGTGGTCTTTATGGCAGGTCGGCAGACATAATTTTCCAGGTTCTTGGGGGGTTTTTTAGTTCTCTTAGCTTGGAGGCCAATTTTCAGTTTTAAATTCCCCTCCGAAAAGTTTGTCTCTTTCACGGAGAACTGCTGCTGGGCCTCCGACAGGCTCTCGCCCTTGCCAAGCTCACCATCATTCCCCTCGCGGCGGCTCCTCTTCTTCTCGTCCTCCTCCTTTGCGTTACCATCGAGCTCCGCTTCCCTCCTGCCTCCCGCCGCCGCGCCTGTGGCCGCCGCCGAGGGGCTTTTCCCGGAAAACCCTTCAGAACCAGAACCCAGCCCTAACATAGCAGTATTCTGAGGGTCCATCACAGTCCGCGCGGTCGCAAAATTAACCTGAATGGTTTTTCAGAACCGAGGCGTGTCATCCACAGACAAATCTTGCCAGAGACTTGCAGCCAGCAGCATCTTCTCACTGCAGGGAAAATGCAAACAGAAAACCATCAGGGTAATGACTACAGAAGGAAGCCAAAAAAAAACCAACAACAACAACGAAGATTCAGAATTCTCTGTTTGGGGGAAGAACTGACAGACAGACGAATGAATCAACCCTTGCAAGAACATGCACAGAATTAGCCTGGAATCGTTTCGCCTACCTACAAGTACCTCTTGCAGTCAGAGTGCAGAAGGAAGAGAGCCCCTCGAAGCCCCGTACAGGCTGCAACGCGTACGTGGGGGTCATCACTTTTGAGGCTGGGGGATTTTCCGCGGCAAAGAGACATGGGCACAAACAGCCCCTGCCATGAGAATGAATGGGGACCTCCTGTGGCCACGATCCAAACCACCATGTGGCTGGTTCCACACACCCAAGGGGGCGTCGGCTGTGCGTTTCTCACCAAGCAGCCTTCCACATCGCCTGAGAAACCGAAGGGACTTTCAAAAGCCACCTGCGGCACAGGGCACGGGCAAGCTGTTTCGGGGCCCAAACTGGTGAACCGAGAGCCAGCTACTGAAACCGTTTGCATGGGGGAGCGGGGAGAAGAGGACTGAAAGGTGACTGAAAACAGAATGGGTTTCTCATCTTGACGGTTGCAGAGAACTCTGAAGAGAAGGGGAGGAAGACGCAAACCATTCAGGGCTCCTGTGCCGTTTATGGCGACCAGGTTCTTCCACAGTCCAAGGCTAGCCAGTCTCTTTTTTTCCTCATGCATTTGCCCGCCTGCCTAAAACTGCACTGATACCGACTTTCCGTTCTGCGCTTCTTTTATTTAGGCAGCTGTCAGTCCGGTTTCCCAGACTCCTTTTTTTAGTTACAAACATGGCTGGTAATACTATTACGGCGTAATTGCAGTGCTATTTTCTAAGTGTTTCCATAGCGGTGCACTTGGCATTTAAGTGGCTGTTGTTCAGCGCCTAGGGCAGCACTTCTTCATTCACCCAGACGGATGCACAAGCCTCCCTGGTGCCCTCTGGCGGCCTCCTCCAAGAAGCAGGATGCCACACCAGGGGAGCATCCAGTCCTGCAAGAGGAGGAAAGCTGGTGCTTTCCAACACCACAAGAAGGGCTCCAGTTCCTAAGGCTTTAAGAGCCGCAAGGCACCACTGTCGCCTTTCCTCTGGCTCCGCGAAGACCTGCTTCCAGTTTGCCCGCCCCAAAGCGCTGGCTGCTACTGCCCCGCACTTTCTTCTGACACACTAGCCAACGACACTAGGCGTTTATGCAGTACTTCCAAATATTCAAAGTGCTTCACAAACACGGTCTTGTTGCAACAGCCCCGTAAGGGAGGTCAGTGTTATTACCCCCATATTGCAGATGGAGAAGACTGAGACTGAAACTTGCCTAAAGACACCTACAGAGTTCAACGCATAGGCAAGGTTCAGGAACATCGCTCAGTCTCTTAGCCATTACCTTACTCTCTGCCATAAAATTTTTTTTCTATGCCACAGTTAGACCAAAGTTCCCTCCTTCCTTCACCTGACGGCTGTTGCATCCTTGGCTCTCTGGCTCTGCCTCCAAGACTAGAAAGGTAGCTCAGTTTTCTCACACACAAAAAAACTGCAGGTAGCCCTGTTAATCCATCCAAAAAAAAAGGGAAGCAAAATCTCTCTCTCTCTCTAAAACTAACAATCGGGAAATGCCTTTAATAGGACTAAACGAAAATGCCACAAAACAGTGCGCAAGCTTATCAATTCCCCCAAACCTTCCTTCAGGCTGGACTATAAGTCCTAGGGAACGCAGAAGTTTGCTTGCTACCTTGTGACACTTTTGTTGGCCCTAATCATATCATTTTTATTGGTTACTTTTAGATTTGAAGTTCTAGGTGCTAGCCTGGGGCAGAGCCGAATGCCCACAAACGCTGAAGGCCCCACAGATTTTCCAGCCTTTGGCACTCAGCCACATTAGATACAGAGAGGGGGGGCTAGAGAAGGAGTGTCCCACTGTACATTCAGGCTTGAGGGGGCTCCTCCTAATTCTATTCGCTGCGACACACAGATGACTTTGCAGATGTCACCAATCTCAATCCTAAGCATATTTAACTCAGAAATGTGTTCTACCAAGTCAGATTTCGTAAACCTGGTCGCCAGTGGCGAGTAGGGGTTATTTCTAGGTGACCAGATGAGGAAGGAGTTTGCAAGCAGCAAGAGCGTTGGCGACTGATGTGCCAAAAAACTTTACACAGTTATGGAAAAGCCGAGTAAAGATTTCACGGACTAGTAACTTCTGCAAGCTGGTTGGCAAAGTCGCAGCAGTTTCAGTAGGGTGGGCTAAGCATATTCATATTCTTAGAACTACACACTTGCCCGAGAATGGGATGCCTCACGCCCCAGGTATTTCCTCTCTGGTCAAAGCGAGGGCTCAAGGTATGCTGTCAGAAGCCAGCCTTCATCTGAAACTGCTTCTCTATTCCAAATGATATCCCATGTGCTCCGCACCTAAGAATGTAACGTTTTAGCATTTCTGCTTCTTATGCATGCAATGAAACACCGCACAGGCACAAGGCATTTCTGGACATTTTCACTCTAAACTAACCAGTTCATGCCAACACAGGTCTTTCTGCCTTGGCCAGCTTCCCCCAAAACGCACCGGGTCGAATACTTCTGAAATGTTAGCCCAGCGGCTATCGCTGCCTCTCCCAGACAATTCCAAAAGTTAGTCCCTTGGGAATTCCTGTGCTAATGCCGACATAAGCCAGACGAGATGCCGCTCTTATGGTGATGCCAAGTGAGGCCAAGGTGGCATAGTTTCTGCCACAAACACTGACGTAGGAATACAGAAACCTCTGAGCCACACGGAACTCCTTCATCAGTCAGATGAAGAAAGCGGGCCAGTTCTCAGTTGCAGAGAGCAGCCAAGCTATTAAAGGGGGGGGGGGGAGAGAGAAACAGAATAAAAACAACAACTCTTACCATTTGTATAGCGCTTCCCTGCACACGTATTGTCTTGATGCAGTCTTTACAACAACTCTGTAAGGTGAGTAGGTATTATCCCCATATTGCAGATGGGGAAGACTGAGGCTCACAGGAGAGGAGCTTCCTAAGGCCATCTAGTGTGCGCATGGTGGAGTTGAGAGTCACTGATTCACAGTCCAGTCTCTTGGCCACTGTGCTACTTGACTGCCCTCTGCTCCAGTGCGCCCTTCTGAATCTTAAGATGAAAAACAGATGATGCAAAGCTAAGAATATCAGGGTGGGGAGTCAGAGGACTAGAACCGGGTTGACTCTCTTGGTCTGACCTACCTCATCAGAACGTTGTGAGGATAGTTGGAGGAAGAAGCAGTAAACTAGACATACAATGTCTAGAACTAAACTAGACATACAACCAAAAAGAACAACGAAGAGGAGTCTAAATCTCAGGGAACGTCTCTCAAAAACAAAGCCTGTCGTAACTGCCATTAGCAATCGTGAAAGTTTTCCTAAGAAGCTCCAGAATGGAATGTACCATTCTGCTGAAAACTATGTAGCTGCCACAGCCCTGGGACTGGGCAGGGAGCATCTACTCCTGCAACAAAGGTGAAGCTAAGGGGGCACGGGAAGCCTACCGGGAGCCTCACGTAAGTTACTCTGAGCATACTAAAAAAAGAGCAGGATACGGCAGGATTCAGCCCGTACCGAGGACCAACGCTGCGTCGGCCACCGCACATTAACACAGCGCCGACATCTTCCCTGCTCAGACAAGTTACAAACAGAAAACCTGTGACCAAATTCTGAAGGGTTTATTATAAGCGGAAGTGCTGTATCGCTCGGCTGTTAAACGGCTCCAGTCTCAAGCACGACGCCACTTGCAAGGAAAGGACTTACAGAGGGAATGGTATCAGGTGGCAGAGACCAGGGGAAGGAAGTCAGACATGAAATGCAAAAATGGCCCAGCAGCAGGTGTTGAACAGAAACTGAGGAATGGGCGACCACTAGCAAAGCTTTCCAAGCGTACGTCCGAGGCAGGCTGCAATCCCTTGCTACGTGCACCTTGCAATTATACTGAACTGAGCTCTTGGGAGAACAGGGGAACAGAAGCCAAAGTAACAAGAATATGCACAAAAGCAGTTACCCGTATTCTGGCTTAGCTTTACTAAGGGACAGGGAAGACTAAGGGGTTAAAGGCTGAGCAGCAGTACTGCCTGAGAAAGTCAGACATTTCTCAACACACAGGCTCGGGTGCCAAAGACTCCAATACTCCCAGGTTCTGGGAGCAGTTCGACAGGAATCCCATCATCTGATCTCCACCCCTGTCGGGAATCCCTCCCACCTCATCAGGAGCCAAGGGCCACTTCAACCAAGACAGATTCATGTGCAAGGTGCATAGGGACTGTCATGTGCGATGATCTATTATTTGCCATGTGTACACAGGCTGGCATGCAGCAATTGGCTGGGGGTTTCCCAACACTTCTGCATGCAGCAAAACACACGTGCGTGCGTGTGTGGGTAAAGCCAGCATCCCACACTATGTTATTTCCTACAAGAGGAGACGCACTCCATGCAAGAGTTTTGGCATGCTCGGAGGTGGCCATCAGCACCAAAAAATCCACCAAGCAGTCTATTTCAACCTATTCTGTCAGAAATCTACACATGCCCCATGACTGGATCAAGCATCTCCCTTAAACGAGGAGGGATTTCCCACCCTACTGTAAAGCAAAAAATAGAAAGCTTCACCTGAAACACTCACTCCCTCAACTTAAAAGCAACTCCATACATTACTGACATGTTGAAGGAGCTCCATATATATAACTCCTTCCCAAGTGAGGAAGCAAGAATGCCATATACAACAGCCATCACCAAAATCGAGCCACAAAAATTCTACACACACACACACACACACACACACACACACACAAGTGAGATTGTAAGCATCCCACATGTAACCCTCCAAAAGAAAGCTGCAAGACTTCAATACAACATATCACCCCAGCAAGATCAAATGAGGCTGTAAGAATCTCAAGCATAATAAAGCTCCAATTCGAACTTGCAAAAGCCCAACTTGAAGAAGAGAAAAACACAAGCTTGCACAAAATACAAGCATTACCTCCACACAAAAACAAAAAAGGAGTAAGTATGAATTAAAATTGTCATGGCCAGCGAAAAGAAGTAAGCATTTTCTCTCTTCCCCGGCCCACTGGGGGGAAAAGTGAGGGTTCAAGAATCCCACACAGGACCAATCAACCCCCTAAATGGACTTGCAAGAGAATCTACAAGATTTTTATTTTGCAAAATAATATTTATTAGTGTTAATTTGCAAAAGCAAGAATTCTACAGAAGCAAGAATCAACATCACCTGGGCAGAGGGGGGGGGGTGGAGGGAGGCTGCAGGAATTCCCCCTCCCCTCCAAAATGAATCTACAAGGTTTTTAAACAGTCAGCTCCAAAACAAATCCAAAAAAAGGGGGGGAGCAGGCTGCAAGGCGAAGCCACCCAAGAAGCTCACAAGCTTCCTCCCCAAAAAACTCACAGCCTGACCCTATACTATATGTAGTTGATTCAAAAGTAAGCGCCACTGTGTCCAATAGGGTTTACCCCCACAGAAGTATGGAATGGCTTGTTTTGGAGTTGGCTGTTTAAAAACCTTGCAGATTCATTTTGGAGGGGAGGGGTCGAATCAGAAGGAAGCACCCCTGTACTCAATACGGCTCACTCCCAGGCTGCGATCCCATCCAAGCCCTATTGAACACAGGGGTGCTAGTCGGCATGCACAGGATCGGGCGCTCACCACCCGCAGGATCAGGCCACGCAAAGGCAGCGATGCCACTGAGACGAGCCCCTGCTGCGTGTGCGCGAGAGGGGAGCCCAACTTCCCACGGCGGGTGTCACCTCCGTCATGCCCCCCGAAGGAACAGCCGCGATCGGCCAATGGGAAGACTCCCCCCGGTGCGGGCAGGGCCTGGCTGTCAGGGGCTCCACCGCCCGCCCGTCCTCCGCGTCCCCCTGTCAGGGCTGCCCCTGCGCCACCACAGGCGAAGGCCTCGCCGCTGTCAGGGACGCGCCGCTCACCGTATCACGGCCAGGGCCGGCGGGGACTTCTCCGCGCAGCCTGATCATCCTCCAGGCCTGGCGATCGGGCGATCAGGGACGAGGCCAGGGCGGCGGAGGAAGCGGCGGCGGCGATGCCGATGCTGCTGGTCCTCTCGATGCTGCTGCTGCTGCTGCTGCCGCCGCCTCCCCTCTGCCCGCAGGCGCTGCGCTGGGGGCGGCCGCGGATCCAAAATGGCGGCCTTGGCGGCGGCGGCGGCAGTGACGGCGGCGGCCTTGGCGGCAGGAGCGGCGGCGCTCCTCACCTCGGCGCGGGCGCGGGCGCGGGCTAGCGAGCAGAAGCCTCGCGCACCGCCCCCCTCGCGAGCGAGCTTGCGCGCGCGACCACGCACGCACAGCCCGCCAGGCCACGCCCACTTCTCCCGCCGTAGACACGCCCCTTGCTGAGGCTGATTTCTAGACGACCTTCGGGCTGCTTCAATCTCCGCCGCCTCCCCCCAGCTCCTCCCCCAGCTGTCAATCAAACCAATGACCTTTCTCTAGGCGTTCTCTGGCCGCCGCGTCTGCCAATCATATAGATAACCCTCGCTGGCCAATCAAACAGGCATAACTGCCAATGAACCTTCTAGGGACGCGTTCTTCTCTTGCCAATCAGGACATTAAAGTAGCCAATCTCTGAGCATGTCCCGCCTCACTTCACCAATCAAACGAGCGAAGCAGCCAATGGACGTTCTTTGGGCGTGTGTCTGTCGCGCGCTCTCTCTTTCTCCAGCTATGTGCGTGTTTACAGAGAGGTAGAAGTGTGTTTGACTGTTGTATGTTCCTTCGTGGCTTCCGTATTCAGGGATAAACGCGGCTTCTTCGCAAAGGAATGAATATGGCGGCGCCCATGAAGGGAGGGGGAAACCGCGTGTATATGCGTTGACGTGAGGTAAAAAGAAGAGGCGGCGGAGAAGAACAAGCGAGCTGTTGTTGCTCTGTTGACGCAGAGTGGAGCCTTTTCTTCTCAGCTCTGGTTCGTGTTGATTTGGCTTGTGTTTTTTTTTTTTAACCCGGAGTCACTCCGAAGTTGTCATGGTTTTCTCCTTCGCCCATTGAATTGGTTAGTTAGTTCAGTGCAGCGTTTCTTTCCCATGTACAGCATACATAATAAACGAGCCCATGAGGCTCAGCGAGTACTATTACTGAGTACTGAGCTCATCTCCATATATAGAATCTGACCCCTTGGTCCATCTAGCTGGGGAAGCAATAGTGACGCTCTGAGGTTTTATACAGGAATTCTGCTCTCTGCCCTGCCTAGTGATGCCTGGGAACTTCCTACATGCAAAGCACGTGCTTTTCTATCAAGCTATGCCCCCACCCTTAGGTTCTTATTTCTTAGCCCCCTAGCCTATTTCTCAAGGTTATTGCAAGGAGGGAAAGGGGCTGCTGTGTGAGAGAGAAACATTTATGCAATCCTCTCAGACTTTCAGAGAAGGGTGCACTGCTGGGTGACGGTGTATTTTCCACAAGTGGGCAAAGAAGGTCTGTAAGCTCAGTCACAGAGCTGTCAGAGTGTCAGATTTGGTCCCTGGCAGTATTTTCAGGTAGGGCTGGGAGAGGCTAGTTGTTTGAAGGCCACCTTGGAGAGCTGCCAGTCAGGGCAGGCAATGCTGAACTACGGTAGTAGAGGGACTAACAGGTTGACTTGGTAAAAGGCGACTTCTGACATTCACCAGAATAAAAACTTCATGCAGCATTTGTGAGGGCTTGTACCGCAGTCATCATGGAGCATATACTTTGTATGCCAGCAGTCCGTCTGAAACTCGGGAGAGCTGCTTCCAGTCAGTGTAGCCCAATATTAGGTGGACTATGTACACTTTCATGGGAGTAAGTTCCACTGAGCACAATGGGGCTTACTTCTGAGTGGATGTGCATAGGATTGTGCTGTAAGAGTCTGGCTTGATTAAAGCAGCTCAGTAGTAGAGCATATACAGTACTTTACTTTAGACATAGAAGGTTTCAGGTACAGTTCTGGGCATGAATGAAAGGGAATATATTCCGCTTTGACGGGGTTGGCGGTCTGCCTTGATCTTTCTCTCTCACTCTTTGTATGTTAAAAGTGGAGAGCGTAATAACGGTATGTTGTTAAAAGCAGTTTATTTGGCTAAATACTTACAGCACAATCCTAACCAACTTTGCAGTTGCAATGCAGCCCTGAGGTAAGGGAACAAATGCTTCCTCACCTTGAAGAGGTCTCCATGACTGCCCCTGCACTGCAAAATGCAGCGTGTGCCCTGTTGGCACGGCTACACTGGCACTGGAAAGTTGGTTAGGATTGTGCTGTTAAGTAGGTATAATCTTGAATCCTACACAATGCCTAGACTAGCTTCTCTCCTGAATTTCATTACAACCTTGAAGATCAACTGAGAATGCCACTTGGACTCCATTACCTGGGCATCCAACAGGCCTCCTTTCTGGTTGCTCCACAATCGCAGGCCTCTGGCTAGCGTCCTGTGTTGCACTGTCAACGTGCAAATCTGCATCCCTCCCAGCTTTTCAGCTTGAGATGCCATCCAGTGACAGTGTTAAGCAGATGTAGGGAAATACATACTGTATTTGCAGGAGCTTTATTGTATTTACTTTGTCTCTGAAATGGATGACTTCCTCAAATCAATCCCTTTTGATAGGAACTGCATAGAAATAGAACATAGAAAGGCGACAGTCTTCTATTGATCCCATTTATGTTGGTGGAGAATCGGTGTTTGCAAGCTTTCTAACTGTATGCTGTTCTTCAGTTAAATAAGGAGGTTATAAATGCTGAATACCTAAACAGAAGGCTGGATTGCAGTTAACTACAAATATTTCTTTTCTCTTCAGCCAATTCTCTTTTGAAGTGACTGATGTTTTTATGTATGGAAACATAGTATTGCAAGCCATGTAATTGGAGATCCTCTTGCCAACATTGGCTTCTCTTCTGACCATTTAATTTTTATCTTCAACACAGGAAGAATTCCAGAGATAGTGATTGTTGGGCACCAATCCTCCATCTATAGACAGTTGAAGCCTTTTCAAAATCTATCTGTTAGTGAAAGGTTGGTATTCTGATTTGAAAAACTACATATTGTTGAATTGGTTTCTCTGAAAAGCAAAATGCTTTGATTTGCTTTCCATTTCTTCTTTTTCAATTGAGCAAAAGATACAAAATGTTCACAAACAATTCTACAAATGTTACAATATTATTGTCCTACCTATAGCAAGACTAATCTAGTATATACTGTATAGTTTATAGTGAAATGAGAAGTGTCCCTTTTTAAACATTTGTAATGGTGAATTAACAATTAAAACTTAAATTGAATTCTGTTTGAATTCTTATTTGATTCTGTATGGTCAAGACTGTGCACTGTTGTGAGTTGAACGAAGTGAACGAAGAAACTTCACCTCTGGATAAGTTTATTATGTTCTTTCCTTTAACTAACTGCCCAATTCTACCTGCATACTGGTGGAGGCAGCCATGCCAATGGGGTGCACATTGCATCCCGCAGGAGAGTTTGGAGCTGTGAAGCCCTCCTTGAGGTAAGGGAACATTTGTTCCCTTAACCCAGGGCAAGCCCTCACCTCCTCACTGGGTCTACTTGGACCTGGGCCAGCTATATAGCTGGTGCAAGTCCAAGTGGACCTGGGAAGGCAGATCGAGGCCGGGATAGGATAGCCGCTGCCGCCGATACCACCCCCTTCCTGGCATTGATCTGCCCTCCTCTCTGCCTCAGTCTCCTCCCCATTCCCCCTTTGTCTGTGCAGAATTAGTAACCAATCTAGTAGCTGCTAACAAATTACCAGTTCTTGATTGGCTGACATTATGGTTGCATTTATTTTACGAAACATACCATTACTGGGTCTGTTGGAATTATGGTGCCTGTCATTTCTTCTATGCTCAGTAGTACTACAGACCAGAAAGGAGTAATCCTCGAGTGTGACCGAAGGAGCTGTAATATTTTCATGTCTACTGTATTTTTGCTGTGTGGACTAATACCGTGGTTCTCTAACTTTTTGGTCTCCAGAGACCTTTATGCTCCTAGAAGGAGTTTCCCCACTGGTGTATGCACGGAGTCTCGAGGTGCCCCAGAGCGCTGGTGCATGAGTGGAGTGTTTCAGTGCCGAGCCCAACACCGAATACCCAAGAAGAGCCGGAACAGGAAGGGAATGAGTTAGGAGAGCCACAAACAGGGGAGGCGGGAGGGACGGATGAGCAAACCGGGCAGGGAGCAGATGGCAGCCACTTATGGTTGCTTGGGGAGCCCCTGAAGGGGGTCTTGGGGAACCCTGGGGGCACGCTAGGGGCAAGCTTTCAGAAATGCTAGACTAATAAAAGTTCTTTTAACACCAAGAGTGCTTTGGGTCTATAGGAAGTTGGTGCATGTCTATGACAGTAAAAGAAATACAACAATCTGTGTTCTGTCTATAGGCTGTGTTTGGAATAAGCTCTGCTGCTCTTATTTGCAGGGATGATGCTGAGGACTCTGAATAGACTCGTACGCCAGGGATGCAAGAGGAGCCCCTCCCTGTTTGTGAGTTCAGCGCCGGATTTAGCTGAAACAAGTTTTTGCACTTAGACTAAGCGTGTGCCCCATTCCTTTAGCCTTTCCACACCTGGAAAAACAGGAAGCCTCGCTTTCCGAGCTGGTAAATTGCTGCATAATTCAGGCCCGAGGAACTGTGTTTCCTGTAGAAACAGCTCCACCTTCTGGGATTTCTGGCCAAGCCTCAGTTTCACCATGTGGCTTCTTGTTTGTTTTATCTTGGGAAACATTGCCAAGCCCTCGGCATCTAAGAGCTTGGCAAGGACTGCTTTCTGTCTCTGGGTTGTGTGACATCAAAATAGGATTATGCTTGGGATGCATTAGCTGAATAGGGTTTTAATGCGTGCTACAGATGTGCATCTTTTACATAGGCTTCTAGCCCAAAACAGGGCTCTTGCTTCTAGTTTTCACCAGTTGACAATATCACTCACAGTTACAGGGTCTGTGTTGAATGGAGGAGTCCTAGGTTCAAACTCTGGTGGAGATAATATCTGACCTGAGGCCGCCTAGTGCATTCAGGGCAGAAGCGTGCTGAGATAAATAACAGGCTAGGAGCAGGGAGACCTGGATTTAAATCCGCACTTGGCCATGGAGCACACTTGGGTACCTTGGATCAGTCCCCATCTTTCAGCTTAACCTCCCTCACAGGGTTGTTAAGGTAAAATAGTGTGTGAGAGAGTGTGAGTGAGAGAGCTGCCATGCCCTGCCCTGCCCTTGAAATTAATGGGACCGGTTATGGTGCAATTGTACCCATGTCTATTCAGGAGTACTGTTCTCGCTAACCTGCGTGGCTGAGCAGCTCAAAGCTGAGCTCTGCTCACGCATGGCTGAACCAGAAGTTGGCGATGATGTGTGATGTCATCGCCAAATACCAGAAGCTTCAGCCATGTGAGAGCTCTGCACGGTGACCCTGAGAGAACACTGCTCAGCGGTACGTCTCGCTGACTTCAGTAGGATTTACTCCCAAGGAAGCATTGTATTATTTAGTAAGTAAGTATTTAGGATTGCAGCCAAAGCCGCATCCGTGTTGATTTCAACGGGACTTACCGTATTTATCGGCGTATAAAACGCACCAGCGTATAAGACGCACCTTCCTTTTGGCCCTGGGTTTCAAGAAAAAAAGATTTAAAGCATTTTTGGGCCACTTGGCCACTTACTGCTTGGCTGCTTAATTAGCTAATTTACATAAATTGCACAGAAATACCAGGATCTCTTTTAAAACACACAGCAATAAGACACATGAACAAAATGCACCAGAACATAAATCCCAAGTACAAAAAAAAACCAGACTCAACTCTTTTCCCCCCAACCCACCCATGCACAGTTTCCAAAGTAAAAAAACATTTACCCCAAGTAAAAAAAATCCCAGACTCAACTCTTTTTCCCCCCAACCCACCCATGCACAGTTTCCAAAGTAAACAACATAAAAGTACAAAAAAAAAAACCAGACTCAACTCTTACCCCACCCCACCTATGCAGTTTCCAAAGCCTCCCCAACTAGGCCCAGTTCAGAAGCTTACCCAAGCTGCATGGAGAGCTGGAAAGACCACACCCTCTGCAGCTCAGCTGAACTTAACTGAGGAGCACAGCGCCCTCTGCTGGCTGCTGAGAAGCTCAACTCATGCACGTGCATAAATTAAACCCGACAAACAGCTGTAGATCGGATAGATTAGTCAGGGAAGAAAGCACAAGGGAGCTCTCCGGCTTGGGAAAAACGCAGTAAGCCCAAAAAATTCTTTAAAACAGGCAAGGGGGAAAGGGATTTTTTAGTATTGGCGTATAAAATGCACCCTATTATTTTGGGTCACAAATGTAGACAAAAAAGTGCGTTTTATACGCCAATAAATACGGTAATAAAAAATCGCATTTGTTGGATACAACCCATGTCAATGTTTTAACATAAAGTCCTCCCTTTTGCTCTTGACTTCTTCTTGCAAGGAGACCAACGAGACGTCCAGGAGACGTCTGCTCCTGTCCTGAGATGCTCTTTCTCTCCCTAGGTGGAACAGGACTGTTTTCTTCACGCCACTTCCAGGACCTGGCAAACCACAGCCGCCGTCCAGAATGCACAGCTTCCCCCCGCAAAGCCCAGAGCAGTCTTCCGTACTGGCGAGAGTGACCCGGTGAGTGACTTCCGTGTGAATAAAGGCGCTCCGAAAGGGGTGGCTGCTTGATGGCTGTGGTGGTCTGGAAGGCGGGTTGGCGTTCAGGGACTGGCAGGCTGTGCACACTTGGAAGAGTTGGCTTGCTTGTCCCAGGCCCCCTAAACCAGCAGCAGAAGTAATGGGAAGGAAATAGAATATGAACATGTCTCTGTTGGCCCATTGCATTTTGGCAAATGTCTTCTTCTGGAGCATAAAGAAAATGCCTTCTGTTTGTATTCCCATGGGTTGGGACTTTGTGGAAAGTTGTTGTTGTTTTGCTTTGTCTCAAGCCGACTTGCTCTTTCCTTGATGGGTCATGTCCAGCCTGAGGGGCGTTTCTGGATGTACAGGGGAGCGGTTGTGGCTAAATGTAGGCTGACATGCTGGTTGGGCCCTTTCCTGGCGGACAGGGCTTGGCCATCCTCCTCCAAGCTATGGTAGCCTCTTGGTTGGGCTACTGTAATGCGCATCTCTTAGGACTTCCCTGGAAGAAGCTGCTGCTGTCATTGAACGAGGCAACCCAATGACGAACTGGGGCTGGGCACAGAGCGCATGCAACACCATTCCTCATTTGTTTATGCTGGCAGCTGGTTACCTTCTGTGCACAACGTGCAGTGCTGGGCATTGCTGTCTTTTACTGCCTCCGAGGGCCCAGTTCCATCGTACTGGTGGAAACGTGCCTTCCTAAACAGACCATTCTCTCAGACGAATGGTTGCTGTAGCCTCTGTTGGTACGAAATCTGTCAATAGTCACTGCCTGGGGCAGGGCTTTGTCTGTGGGTTCCTTGCTCACCCATATCTCTGTTATAAAGACTATTTAGATGACTGAATTATTTTTTTATGTAGATGGTTTTTTCCTAGCCAGTGCTGGCTCCAGGATTTCAGTGACCTACAGGCAAGGCCTCCTCTCACTGTGCCCCTTTTAGTTTGAGAATTCTCTTGTTGGTCTTTTGCCATTCTTGGGTGCTCGCTGCAAAATAGGAGGGCTCTTGGTCTTAGAGCACACATGAGCCAACGTGGTGTAGTGGTCAGAGTGTCTGGAATTAGGGAGAGCCAGATTCAAATCCTACACAGTCGTGAAGTGTAGTAGGTAACCTTGGGCAAGTTTCTTTCTCCTTTAGCCTACCTGACAGGAGGGAGGGAGAATGAATGAATTAATCTTATATGCCACCCTGAGCTCTTTGGAGCGAGAGCGAGGTTGTGTGTGTCTGTCTGTCTGTAGCTCAGGGGCTTTGTATTCAGGATTCCCTGGGTAGGGCTGGGAAAGACCCTCTCCGACAGAAATGCCAGCTAGATGAATCAAGGATCTGACTGGGTTGAAAGCAGCTTAATACGTTCAAGGTTTTTGCCTGGCTATGGAGAAGCCATAGCTCAATGGAAAGGCACTGGCAGGAGCCGCTGTTATGCTCCTCGCATCTCCAGGAAAGGCTGGGCAAGACTCTGAAATCCTGCAGCAATGCTGCCAGTCAGTGCTTGACAATACTGAGCTAGATGTTCAAGGGCCAGACTCAGTTGGAAGCAGCTTTACATAGGATAGAAATATGAAGAAGGTCCCAGAGTCTATCTCCGGCGTTCCCAGCTAAAAGGATCAGGTACGAAGGTATGGAAATGATTTTGCAGAGCCACTGCCAGGCAGAGCAAACAACTCAAACTGGGCTGGGTGGACAAATGGTCTGGGTAATTTCAAAGCTACTTCATCAGCTTGTGTATGGCAGCATTATTGGGCACTTGTGGGCCCCTTTTTGAGTCTTGGAGCCCTGAAAATTACCCAGCCACTACCTCCAGGAAGCAACCTTGCTTCTAGTCATTGACATGCAGCTGATGCGATTATGTTAACCCAAGCTTGTTTTTGTTTTAATTATTTTTGCCCCTGTGGTTTTTTTGTTTGTTTGTTTTGAAACATGTTTGATGTATTTTTGTTTTGTCGTTTTGAAAAAGCAGTATATAAATGGGGCTGTCAAAACAGTAGGAGGATTTTAGTTGCTCGATCATCGTTTAAGGGTAACTGTGTGCAGTAAATGAAATTAGATGTTACAAAAACGGGGGGGGGGGAGGCCGGCGTGCTCCTGTCTGCCTTCACAGGGATATTTTAGGGCCCTTGCTGAATTTTCAGTGCTTTTTTTTTTTTAAGGGAAAAGTGTTCTTTCTGTTTCCCATATATGTCCACTGTCATCCTCCATTGGACATAGGAGGCCCTCCTCCATATCTCCCTTGCTGATTGGGATTCAGCGCTTGCGCTAAAGGAGCGGGGCCTTCTCAGCTGTGGAATCGATGTTCTGGAATGCCTTTCCTAGAGAGATTCATATGACCCCCGTCGCTCTATGGCTTCTGGCACCTGATGAAGAGGCCTTTGGGGAACCTTCAGCGATACGATCAGCATTCACCACAGACTGCATTTTATTACACTGAGAGCTCGTGTTGTGTAGCAGCACAGAGAATGAGCTGCGAATGGGGAGTTCCCTGGGTCGATCTTGCCCTGCCATGAACCTTTAAAGCATTATTCATTGTATATTTAGTGGGGGGGGAAGGACCATGTTCACCCTAGCGTAGCGTCTTTTCTACTGGCTGCAAAAAACCACCTGCCAACACCTGCTTACGTCGTAAGCACTCTTGAGGACAGAGAACCATTTGTATCCCTAACAGTGCAGTCCTAGGCGTGTCTGCTCCGGAGTAAGTCCCATTGAGTTCAGTGGGACTTACTCCCAGGTAAGTGTGTATAGGATTGTAGCCTTGATTGCTTTTGTGAACTTTTTGTTGTTGTTGAAATGTGGTTATAGAGAGATCCTTAAGAACTGTGCCTCAGTCTTCCCCATCTGCAAAGTGGGGATAATAATACCTTACAGGGGTCTTGTAAGGATTACAACAAGCTTGGCGTACGTGGTGTGCTCAGTGCTATACAAAAAATGTTGTTGTTAAGTCCCAAGGCGTAGGATGAACACTGATGGGCAAGGAGCAATGAAAGCACAACCAACAGAGGAAAACTTGACACAGGCTCATTTCCAAAATAGGAAGCCTCCGCCTAGCTTAATTCTCTTCTTTGGGACAATCGTGGTAGGTGGTTCTTGGCTCTGCTGATCTAGGGCCTGCATGCTGGTTCTCTCCACGCTACCAGGGTGCAGGGACAACTGTGCGGCAAGCCACCTGCTTGTGCAACTCGAGATGCTCACAGCGGGGCTTGCAGAAGAGGTGCCTGGCCGAAGCGAGAAGTTGAAAAGCCCCATTGTCGCTCCCTTATACATGCAAGCAGTACTTGGATACAATCCCGCTTGCGTGTATAAGAGACCGACAACGGGGCTTTTCAGCTTTTCAAATGCAATCAAAAAACCTTTTTATTGGCATAACTTTTCAACCCTATGGTGTACTGCAATTGAACGACTGCAGGGCTGTTAGTGCAGCTAGACTATGTTCTGGCTCCTCTGCAGTGATTGCCCACCCCCTCGTTCTAGCTCCAGGGTTGTGTCAAAAACCTCTCCAGGTCGAAGTCTTCTGGAGAGAACTTGCCTACCACGCGAATGCTATCGCGTTTCCACAGGAGAGAAAACCGTCCTTAATATTTCCTTGCTAATTCCCTCTTGGAATTAGCAGGCAGAAATGGCTTCAAAAGAATTGCTTTCAGGCTCACTGATTGAAATTCTCCCCTACTGGTTTAATCGCCTGAAGCTTTCATTGATTTCCAGCGAAGGCTTCGGTGCCTTGGCTGTTATACCTTGAATCGTATCTGTGTGTGAGCAAGACTTGCCTTTGGTCTTCTCAGCAGCACCCAAGTGAATTTGCAAATAGAGGGGGATGGCCGAAATAGCGTTAACCGACCCAGTGAGACTTCAAAATGGTGTGTCTATACAGAATAACTGTAATGAAGTGTTCCTATCGTGTTATAATTATTGGAACAGAATGATTGGTCTCTCAGCAGGGCTCTTTTATGTACGCATTACATTCATATCTCCTTCCAAGGAGCTCGGCTTAGTTGATGTGGCCCCCGTTTCCCCCCCCTTCCCCACTTTTCCTTGCAAATCAGGACTTCCCCTGTTTTGGATCTTCCCTCTGCCACAAACTTGCTAGGTGACCTTGGTCGTGCCGTTCCCTCTCTGTATCAGTCTTCCCCATCTGCAAAATGGGGGGGAAATAATGTTCACCAACCTTACAGAGTTGTTGTGAGGATCTTCTCAAGGTAACGTATGCGGAGGGCTCTGCGTGCTCGGAAGCACTGTATAAAATATTATTGTCCTCGCAAAAGCCCTTTGAGGTAGAGTAGCGGAGAAAGTGGGACGAGCCCTGGCAAGCTTCCGATCTCACGGTATTTAAATTAAATGGTGCCATGAGAGTAACTGAATGGACAGCAATATAGATTCCCCGTGACAGAGGCTGAGGCTCAGAAGGGGATCTGTGTAGCATTCGGAAGGTTCAATCTGGTTCAGTTCTGGGCGTCTCTGCTCAATCTGTCTCAGACAGTAAGGCTGGGAAGGATCTCTCCCTGAGCATCTGGAGGGTCACTGCCAACCTAAACGTGGCCAGGTGAGCCATTCACTGTACAAAGGCAGATTTCTCTGCCGTTCACTTGGTAGAAGAGTGTGTCCTTTGCCTAGAATGAGTCTCGAGTCCAGTCCCTCATTTACAGAGCAATTCTATCCAACTTGCACCACCAGTGTATCCAGCGGGAGGGGGGAGGCTTTGGTGGGGAGGGGAGATTTGAATGCCCTTTCCATTCTGGGGCCTTCCATTCTCGTTGCACCACCGGTTACACCGGTGCTGTCAGTTGGATAGGATTGCGCTGTTCATCTCCTGCTTTGGACCCCGGACGGCTGCCGCCAGTCCGTGTAGTTGCTACTGGATGGATGGATGGATGGAGCAATGGTCGGTATAAGGAGACCTGATACCTCCCGCTAACAGTTTATCCTGGTCATTATATAAAATTTCACACACTTCCTTTTTTTTCCCCTCGGATATTATTTTATACATTCATCCTAACGTGCTTTGGCGGAAGCAATGGTTATTTGTAACGTTACAGCTGCCGAATTGTGCAGCAGTGTTAATTTTTGTTGTCTTTGCATTATTTAAAAAAAAAGAAAAGAGAAGCTGAAGGATTTTTTTTAATATAAACAAATGCCAGACTTGGGCCTTCTCACTTGTCGATTTGCACAAAAAGGCAAGAGTTCTCTTCTCCCCCCCCCCCTTAAAAATCATTGTTATTGTTTAGGCTCTGAGGCTGCCTCGGGGGGGGGGGGGTTCCTTCCTTTTTGCGGCTGAGTCTCCTTGGTTTCGCAGCATGAGCTGCGGGCCGCATAAACCACGCGGATAATTGGCCCGTTTGGAATTGCTCTGCCACCCGCCTCTGCCAACAGGAGCCTTTTCGCTGCCGATTCTTCTGGGGTCTCCATGGAAACCGAAACATGCAGGCGGATCCCTGTCACGTGACCCCCGGAGCATCTCCTGCAGCAGTGCCCAGATGGCAACGGGATTGTCTCTGGCATCCCAGGTCCTAGTTTGCGTTGCCAAGCAACCGGCCCCTGTACGCCGCTGTTGAACAAACAAAATCCAATCTGGGTTAAGCCATCAGGAGCAGATGCCTCCGTATGGGCTAAAGAATGTTGCGCTGTTCTTCCCCCCCCCCCCCCCATTTTTCAGCTCAGTATCTGAGCTGAACCATAAGCTGTCAATCGAAAGGTCGGCAGTTCGATTCCCGCGACGGGGTGAGCTCTCGTTGTTTGGCCAGCTCCTACCAACCTAGCAGTTCCAAAGCATGTCAATGTGAGTAGATAAATAGGTACCGTTTGCGGGAAGGTAAACAGCGCTCCGTGTTCCAGCTGCATGCGACGCGCTGCGGCAAGGAGAGTCATGCCGGCCACAGGACCACGGAGGCGTCTTCGGACAACGCTGGCTCTTCGGCTTTGAAATGGAGATGAGTACCACACCCTAGAGTCGGACACTACTGGACTTAATTGTCAGGGGATACCTTTACCTTTATCTGACCATTTAAACTCAAAGGGGCTGGAAAAACTATCCCAAGATGGGATGATGGCTGCCGACCTGCGAGGCTTAAAAGGGGGGATTGGACAAATTCACGGAGGACAAGTCTGGGCTGGGCCAAGGCTGCTCTTTCTCCAGCGATGTGTCCTTCCTGCAAAACGTGCTGATGATCCAAGTCCTTCCGAAGCCCTCTCCTCGCTCAGGCTGTACCTCAGTCGCAGCCCACCTCTCGTTCTACAGAGGCAAGCAACAGATCGGTGGCCGGCCTCGCTATCCTCCACTCTGCTTGCCAGTTGCTCTCCAGTATCATTAACCTCACAAGCAAAATGTGACCCTAAACAGCTGCACTGAGTGTGCGTTTGACCTTTTTCTTGAGTTGCATACTCTGGCCAGGAAGAATTAATTAATATTAACGAAGAGGGCTACTAATCCCCTGTTTGGCTGCATCTCCTGCCTCCTGGGAGATGAACGTCCTGGCAGGGGGAAGGCCAGCCTGGCTGCATCCGTCCATCGGGGAAGGAGCAGCTGCAGGGAGCTAGCTAGCTCTTCTCCTCCCTGCCAGAAGGGGCACTGCTGCTAGCAAGCTGGAGACTGCAGAACTGAAGGGAAGCCGACTCTGGGCGAACGGCCGCTGGTGGCAGCCTAAATTGTTCTCTGGTTGCAGCCTTGTCATTAACCCCCCCCCCCCCAATCTACCTGACCACAAACATTCTTGGCTGCCTGCGTGCTGGTGGGAGTAATCCCCTTCTTGGTGTCGGGGCTGGTTTTTCCCTTTACACTTGTTTCTCTTTGCCTCTTCAGGTGGCAGTAGCAGCTTTAGCGGCCCTTGAAGCACTCTTGCCAGTTGTCGTTTCTCCCCCCCCCCCTCAAAATGTTTCAGGAAATGATCTGATAGCTGCAGGCGCATATCGTGGCACATCCTATAAACTGGCAACTGGTAGGACCCGGCTGCCATAAACCTCATTGGCCTTCAAGCCACAGAGTTGCGGTGCAAGTTGATTTTTTTAAAAAAGATCCAAGCTCGCCCACTTATAAATGGCAATGGAGACCCGGGCAAGTGGCTCAAGACAAGATTTGCTCTATCATCGAACTGCCTTGAGGATCATTCCAGGAAAGGTGGACTACGGATCTCCAAAACGTTGCATCTTGCCTGTCTCCTGTGCAGCACTTGGGGTGTCTGCTTCGATTTGGTTTGGTTTTTTTGAAGTCCAGTAAATAACCAATTCAGGGAAGAATGGAAATCAATAGGACATTGTCAAATGATGTGTTGTATGTGCTTCTTTTCATGCTGCAGGCCAAGCATACCGAGGAGCAGGTGGGCCAGTACTACAGCATCCCTCTCCCAGAAGTGAAGGTGATGTTCCCTCACGGACTCCCAGAACGCTTTAAGTTACAGGTCTGTCTTCCTCGCTGGTCCGAGAGTGGAATGGGGAGGAGGGGTCAAGGTGATCCAGTGGAAAGTGTTGGATTTCGATCCAAGTCAAAGCCCTACTTCTGCCCTAGTGGCTCTTACTGGCCGCAGTTTGCCCTCTCTGTTAAATGGGTATGATGATGATGATGATCTTGGTCAAGTTCTATGAGGTCACAAGGCAATAATCTGAAAACTGCTTGGATGTTTCATCCCGTCCAGAATGTGCTGGCCCAGTTCCTAACAAGGGCCAGCTCCCGGCACCGTGTGATCCCACTGTTGTGACAGCTACACACCTGACCAGTGTGCTTCCGAACACAATTCAGAGGGCTGGTCCTGACTTTGAAAGCCCCAATGGCTTGGATCTGAGATGCCAACAAGGAGGACTGCCTCTTCTCATACAAATCTGTCCTCTTGCTAAGGGTCAACAGAGAGGCTCTCCTGCGTGCCCCCACCCAATACTTTCAGACACGTGGTTACCTGGGAGGGAGCCTGTCCCTAGCCCTTCTGGCTTTTTGGCAGGCCATGAAAACATTATTCTGGCATGCTTTTAATTTGCAGCTCTTAGTTTTATGTGTGCTTTTGAGTGTGTTTAGTGCTGCTGCTGCCTGCTAAGTCAGATTATCGGACTGCCTCAGTCAATATTGTCAACACTGACTGGCAGCTGCTATTCAGGGATCCAGGCAGGGATTTTTCTCTGCCCTACTATGCTGCCCGAGATTGAACCTGGAACCTTCTATGTGCCCGGCTATACATTTTTCTAAAATAAACAAAGCAGGCTTTTGTAAGTTACTTGGTCACCCACTGGCACAGACTCCTTACTGATCAAGTAAAGCATTGCCGGGTCTAGCAGAGGGCCCATGTCTTACGTGTGGCATGCACAAGATTTCTCCAAAGTAAGCCCCATTGAGTTCAATGGGTCTTACTCCCAGGTAATTGTGTGTAGGATTGCAGCCTCAGAGACTTGTGTGAACCAAAGCCCCCAAACAAGGTGGGGAAATTTGCTTTTAAAATGCATTTTAAATAGAGCCAAGAGAGAACACAAAGCTTAACGCCTGGTTCTCTGTTACAATTTTCTCTCCGATGGCCCTTATGCTCTCTGTGTCACGCCCCTGACTCTTTCTCATTTTGTCCCAACAGATGAAAACCTTCAACGAAGCCTGCTTCATGGTGCGGCAGCCTGCTCTGGAACTAATAAACTACTTAAAGCACACCAGCATGGCTCACCCAGCCGTCCGCTATGTCCTCTGTATCCTATCAAGTAGGGCTGTGTGCATGCGTGACCCTGGACCTGTTCTGCCAGCATGGGCTCTGGCCTCAAGTCTCAGGATTCTGTTTGCTCTGTGTTTAGTAATGAAAGTCAATCTTCTAGCTCTCATGGTGCAGGAGAAAAACTGCAACCCAAAAGAGTGCAGCAAATGCACAAGCCAAGTACGTAGCACGTTTTATCGTGATATTATCCTTTCAACAACCATGTAGAATAAGTTTTATTTATTTTATTTTTATTTTATTTTTCACATTTTTATATCGCCCTTCCTCCAAGGAGCTCAGAGTGGTGTACATATTTCCTCCCCTCCTTTTTGTCCTCACAACAACCCTGTGAGGTAGGTGGGGCTGAGAGAGAGTGACTGGCCCAAGGTCACCCAGGAAGCTTCGTGGCTGAGCGGGGATTTGAACCTGGATCTTCCAGGTCTAAGTCCGACTCCCAAACCACTACACCATCCTGGCATATTATCCCCATATTGCCGATGGAGAAGACTGAGGCTGAGAGGGAGTGGCGTGCTAATGACCACCACCTAGGGAGAATTCATGGCAAAGGCTGGATTCGAACCGGGGAAGTCCCACGTTCACAACTCGGTCTTCTACAGCACGATCCTAGGCATGCCTGCCCATTGTATTCGATGGGGACAGCATGTATTGGGTTGCAGCTTTAGCCACTAGGCTATGCCACCTTAATGGAGGTCATGCAGGTTCCTTGGTGTCGGTGGCGGGAAAGGTTCACATACTTCTCAGTTGTACCGGTGGTGGGGCTGCCATGGTTTCCTTGACGGCTTGTTCTTCAAGATGGAGAAAAATCCACGGGGAAGACCATGACACTTTGCCACGCCATCCACTATTGCGCAAGACAGGATTGGCTAATCCTTCATGTCCCAGACGGTAAGGGAGGATACGTGACCCTTCTGTGTCAGCCAGAGGCTGTAAATACTGCCGCAGCACAATTGCAAATACAGCAATACCTGGCACTTTCGTCTGGTTAGGGACCTGAGCATGGACGGAAGTCAAAAATGGATGAATGTCAAAGCAGGGCCTTAATTAGTTTGCAACTTTATTTTGGCTGGTGATAAACGTAAATAACTATATAAACACATGTAACTGCGTGCAAAACCTAAATAAACAGAAATAAAATAAAAAATAAACAATAAGAACGTTGTGCAGGGTTGGATGAAATTGGACGAAAGAGGAAAGCACATGGACGGAATGTGGTTATAATTGAAAACGACTGAAAGAGCAAAGCGATGAAAGTCCAGGTATTGCTGTATCCTTTAGGATGGCTATGTTGATTCCGTGCATTGTCAGTGGTGCATCACCACTGCTTCTGTGTCCTGTTAGATTTCCTTGGTTTTAGTTAGTTCTGGTCACACTGGGATTGTTTCTATTCCTCTGCTGATTGTAATTGAAATCCTGAACAAATGCGTGTTTCCTGCATATTGCAAACCACAGCCGCTGGGGGAACTGTGGCATATAACTTAAACTCTAGTCTGCCCCCCCTCCCAAATGCTTTTACATCTTACTTTTGTTTTTTCAATTTTCTCCCTTTTTGTCACCGCTTGGCAGTCCAGACACAAGGTGTTTGCCCTCTCCATTATGCTAGCAGGTAGCACCTTTCCAAGGAAGATGTGGCTCCCGTGTTGGAGGTGGAACTAGGTGGGCCCCTTCCGCTTCCTCTCTAGAGTCACTTTCTTCCACCTCTGCAGTGAACAGTCATGGGTTCTTTGTCACCCCGTCTTAGGAGCCGATTGTTCTCTTATTACCAGCTGCCGTGAAGAGACGAGCAGAGAGGTGACACCGATGTTTTAAAATAGGTGCTTTTTGAGAGCCCAAAGCACCTCACATTCTCAGTCATTCTTGCAACAACTCCTCCACACTTTTCCACTCTTTCCCCAGTCCAGGAAGTGGGAGGAGGAGGAGCAATGAAGGCCAGTGGGCAGATAGAGGTGGATGCCCTCTGCCAATTTACTGCCTGAGGCAATGGTCTCAGTTGGCCTCGTGGATGGGCCGGCATTAAGAACGTGTTCTTAGGTTAACTGTATTCTGGGTGAATGCTTACGGCCTTTGGTTGAAGCTATAAAACGAATTAGATTGTCTGAACGGGATTGGAACTGGAGTCTTGAGCGCAGTTCGGCTCCCTACCAAGTCGCATTATCTGACTTTTTTTTTCTTCCTTACACTGAAGCTCACCGTTGGGTGAAGAATTGCCAAGAGCTGCTGCCGTCCTCTTACAACAAGGGACGCTTCGACCAGCCTCTGGAAGCCTCGACCTGGCTGAAGAATTTCAAAATCACCAACGAACGTTTCTTGAAAGAGGTTAGCAGCGGGTGGGTGGGAATGACCTGCTTTATATCTGTCTCTTCTTGCATGGAGCTGCTGGTGGCATTCGTAGGGATGTCCCGTTTCCGCCTCTGGAGAGAAAGGAGGGCCCCACCAAAACACATGCACAAACCCCAGAAGGGCATAGTAGAGTGCATCACAGGCCTTGAGCAGTATCAGCCTTCAGATATTTACCAGGGATCATTCCAGCAAGGATGATATCCACATTTCAGAAACTTAGAAGGCCCATCCATGACGTTGACTGAGGCAGCTGCCTCAGGCACTGGTTTGGTGGGGGGGGGGGCCACCTCTGTCTGCACACTCTCCCTCCTCCACTGCTTCTCCTCCCACTCCCTGGTTTGGAGGGGGGTGGAGCAGAAGAAGTGTGAAGGAGAGAGCGGTGGACTAGAGCGTCAGAGATGCTCTAGCCCACCACTCTCCTCTCCTCCATGCTTCCTCTTCTGCTCCATTTCCCTCTTCCTTTTCCTGTCCAGGGAATTGGGAGTGTGAAACCTTGCAGAGCTTTTGCCATCGCCCGAATTGCACCAAGGGTCGGACCCAGTTGGAGACGAGCCGAAATGAATTTAATAAAGCGTCATGCCTAGATTTGTATGGACAAGTGACGTTTGCGTGCACTGTTCTTAACTTGTTGCTTTTACTCAAAATTAAGGCTTTATCTTCATTAGCAAGGGATGGTTGGCGGAGTGGCTGTAAGTCAGGCTTGCCTCTACATACTGAGGACCTGAGCGTCAGAAGCCTGCCAGCTTTGTTGTGAGAGAGCCTTACTGAATACTTCATCCTGGCATGTTGCAGATCAGAACTCAACAGAAGTACATGTGGAGCAAGCGGGATAGCACGGAGGAAGGCAGCCCCTTGGTAGAGGTGATAGAACAGGTGAGGAGACCTGGGGTTGGTGGGAGCCTGTGGCTGTTCGTTAGCTGGGCACGGGGCAGGGAATGGGGGGGGGCACTGGGGCAAGAAAGGAGGAGGGAAGACTGGGCCTCCGGTGTGTTGCTGGAGGGGTCTGGTAGCCTGGGCAAGTGGGACTCTTCAGTCACCTGGGGCTCCCTTCTCTCCCCCTTTTTAGGGTCTGACTCGGGTGAAAAACGCCAGTGACGCAGTGGGGGTGGTCTTGAAGGAGCTGAAACGCCAGTGCCCACAGGGAGCCTTCAAACTCCTCGTGGCCGTGGATGGAGTCAACGGCCTTTGGGGCCAGACGACGCTGAAGAAAGAAGACAAGAGCAAAGTATGGGTGCCTCGTGGCTGCGGAGGGGAGGCGCCGGGGGGGGGGGGTTGCTTTTCACGTGGCTTGTCTTCTCAGTGGCGGTTGCTGCCCTGTGCAGGCAGTGGCACAGAAGCCCCGTGGTGCTGGCGTGTGGCGTGTCTTATGATCAGAGAACTCTTGAAATAAGGTGGCAGTGTTTAGTTGATTCATGGGTTACAGGAATCAATTAAAATCATCTTGGTTGTCTAAAGCGGTACTCCCAGTTGAGTCTGTCGGCAGATTTTAAAAACATTGCTTTTAGTGCTAGTATTGCAGATGCTGACTTTGAAGAGGCATTCCCTCCTGGGAGAGAGAGCAGAGGGAAGCATACCACCTCTGAGATGTATTTGAAGATGCATTCCGTTCTGCATGTGTGAGAGAAGGGGGAATGCCTCTTCTGAGACATTGCTTTTAGAGGAGGCCCAAGTGTTGCAGCAGGCAAAGTATCCTACTTCCTTTTGGAATGATTTTTTTTCCTCATATGCAAGCCTACACAGATTGACTTGGGCAACTAAAAAGGTATTCAGCCAAATAAGATTGCTTTTAATTAAATGACCATTGTTAAAATATTTGTCATACACTTATTTAAAATAGTTGTGTCCTGACTTCCGTATTAGATTGGATGATGTTGAGATATTAAATTTCTCTTTAATATAGCTAATTAATACTATTTCTGTTTAATTAGCGAATTAACGGCTGTTTCATTAGCTGTAATGAAGTGACAGCTAATCTATGTTTTTAATTATATTTGAATATGGATGTTGCTAATATTAAAAAGCTAATATTAACAATCAAAACTTTGAAATATTAAATCCAATATTAGCAACAACAAAAAAAATATATAGGGTACCAGAGAACAATACTGGAAGAGCATAACTAAGAAGAAAAAGAACAGACTCGAATAAGTGTAGGCCCTCAAGTGCACACTGGAACAGAAACAGTTTTCAGCTATGGTTGGAACGGTGGAAGCGATGGAGCTAGCTGTGCAGCTAGGAGCAAGGAGTTCGGTAACCTGGGTGTTCTCGGAAGAGCCTTGCTGAATCAGGCCCAGAGCCCATCCAGTCCAGCTTCCTGCATCTCGCTGCGGCCCACCAGATGCCTCTGGGAGCACATGGCACACAAGACTAACAAAATTCCTGTATCCTGTTGCCACGCCCTGGCACCTGGCGTTCAGAGAGAGGCGACCTCTAGAACCCGGAGGTTGCATCCAGTCGTCATGGTGTCGCTGCAGAGAAGTCCGCTATCTCTCCGGAGAGCATCGAGCAGCTTGCGTTTGGTTTCCTGGGAGGTGCCCCATTCAGGGCCTGGCTGCCTGGCCTGCCTTTAGCCGCAAATGTGTCCCCAGGCCCATGATGCAGCGCCTTGCTGATGCTAAGTGACTGTGGGCCCTGGCAGTGCTTGGTGCGGGCGGACTAGCTGGGAGTCCCCGTGTCTGCTGCCTTGAGAGCGATCCTCCTCCTCCTCTGTATTGCAGGTTTGGGGACTGATGTGGAGAGTGTCACGGCTGGATTAAAGCCACCTAGTGAGTCTGTGGGTGAGGAAAGAGTCGAAGCAGAGGCTTGTTCCAAGGACCTGGAGGCATTCATCCCTTTCTTTCTCGGCCTTTAGGTCTCCCCGGAGGAGCTGACACTGGTTCACAACTTGAGGAAGATGCTCGCCAATGACTGGGTGAGAATAATGATGCTTGGTTTCTGCAAAGGGCTTTTTTGGAGTCCTTCACATGTCTTCTCTTGATGGGTAACCCGGACAACACCGCTGTTTAGGCGAGTACTATTGTCCCCAAACTGCAGATGGAAAGGCTTGGAGGAAGCAGCTTGCCGAAGGCTAGTGATTAATGAGTTGATTATCCCCGTATTGCAGATGGGGGGGGGGAAGACTGAGGAGGCTGCGAAGGAGTGGCTTGTCTAAGGCCCCACCTAGTTGAGAAGTCATGGCAGAGGCAAGATCGGAGCCAGGGAAGTCCTGATTCACAGCTCAGTCTCTTAACCAGTACACTACACCAGCTCTCTTACCGTCACTTTTGCGGCCAAAGATGGATACGCTGCCCAATGGAACTACTTAGGCCAGGCTCAGGAACTGGCTAAGCTGCATAGATGGAGCCTTGAAGCGTAAGGGCTGGTTGTGGGGGGTGTTTGGACCCAGGCAGAAACAGGTGCCTGGAGCACAATATCTTGGTGATCTTCTGAGTGTTGCTAGGAACTGATCCAAAGAACCATTGGCTGTTACATGTTTGCAGGGGTTTGCAGTTGCTGTTTCCTTCTGCTGGTAGCCTTCAGGGCAACATGAGATCTGTTTTGCACCAAGCAGGCCCTCTCCTAATTAAGTCTGTGATGTCTCTGCCATCACACCTGTAACCTGGGGCTCTTCCATTTTGTCTGGCAATATGGTCTTCTTTCTTTTCTCCACCCACCCCTCCATTTGCATTGAGCTTTTGGTGCTGAACATCCATTCTGAAGAAGAGTCCTGTAGAACTCAGAAGCTTGCTCATTGCAGCAGCCCAACTCGCTGACCCCCCCCCCACAGCGCAATCCTTTCCTTACGGCAACTGTTTGGTGGCTGGGGAGGAAGAGGAGCGTTCTCCCGTGGAGGTGAAGACAGTGCAGTCTAACTGGTGCGGATTTCTGATTTATTTATTTTTTTTGACCCCTTGGTTTCTTTGCATTTTCAGAGCGGAGGTGCCGTCGTGACTACCCTCAGCCAGACAGGCGCTCTCTTCCAGCCCCGTAGAGCTTACCTGCCCCATGAATTGCTGGGAAAGGTGAGTTGAAGGCTGAGATGTATTCACTTTGGTGCTGAGAAAAAGGTGGGGATCCAAATGCCAGCATGCTGATGGGCTGACCCCAGATCCCCTCTGTTCCGGACTCTCTCCCTCAGTGTCACGCCAGTGATGCAGGTCTTCACTTCCTCCCATTTTTGCCTTCTGCACTTGGTTTCTGTTACAGCACCCTACCTGCCCAGTTCGTGGACTTACTCTCACCTGTGTGGTTCAAATCGACCTGTGTGGGAGATGCGGGAAAAGAGAAGGCAGTTCTCCCCTTCCTGATTCTGACTTCGTGGTTTTTCTTTTCTGAGTTGATGCTGCTGTCACTTACCAGAGTTGATGGATGGGGGGGGCAGGCAGGATGGGGCGGGACTTGGCTATGAGTCTGCTCCTCTCGCCGTCAATCTTGGTAGAGTTGCTAACTCCCTACTGAGGCTATTTCTGGAGACGTTCCGCTGCTGCCGGCTCCGGAGACATCCTCGCCAACCGGCTGTCTTGGGCAGGAGGAGGCCTCAGAGCGTCCGCCCTTGGCGGAGCTCCAAGGCCTTCTGAGGGAGGCCCGATGCGTGATGTCTTATTTATAAGGTTTTCGCGCATGCGCAGTACGTTTCTGAGGGCAAACTTGTACATTTCTGAGGGCAAAGGCCTCCTCCGAGGCGTCGCTGGAGCGCGGCGGGAAGGGCGGACTGCCTGCGCGCGATGCGCGGGCGACCGCGCGTCACCCTTTGTGCATGTCGCCCCCAGGCGGTCCGCCCTTCCCGCCGCGCTCCAGCGACGCCAATGTGCCTGACATAAGGCAAATGGAGCACCACTGTTAACTTTCATTTGGAGGGTCCAGTTACCTGTTAGGACCTGGTGCAACCCCCAAATTGGAATGCCCTGGGCTTGAAGGCACACACAGTGCAGTCGCCTTGCTAGAACTAACCAAGTCAGGGTCTCATCTCCTGGATGAGTCTCCATTATGTACCCCCTTGAGTTCCATCGTGGAAGGAAGTTGGGATAGAAATGGGATGAACAAAACACGCCCATTCCAAGCAGAAGCGGTGATACTTGTTCCACGTCCAGCCTGCCTCCCAGCTCTGAACTCTTTCCTTTGTTCAGGTTCAAAGGGAACGGTACTCCGGAGTCCTGTTTTCTAAATGCCTCCCCCCCCCCCATTATTCTTGGATGAAGTGGAATAACTGGAACCGCCAGAGCTGTGTGTGAACCTCTTCATTCTTCCCCCTATTCTCCCCACCCCCACCCCCAGGAGGGTTTCGATGCCCTGGACCCCTTTGTTCCCATCCGGGTTCTCGACTACACTGAGCAGGAGTTTGAGAGTTGCTACCAGTACTACCTAGATCGCCGGTGGCTTCTGCACGAGAAAGGTGAGTCGAAAGGAAGGAGGACCGATCAGGAGCTGCCTTTGCTCCCAGCAGCTGTTTTCTCCTTGGCACTAGCAAGAGGCGGAGCAATAAGAAAACGGGGTTCTCCTCCACCTGCAAAAGGAGCCATCTCCTGTGTGTTCACTTTAGATCAGGGGTTCTCAGCCGGTGGTGGTACGCATACCACTAGTGGTGTGCAAACGGCTGGTTGATGCGCAGAGCCCTGGCAGCCAAGATGGTGGCTGGCAGGGCGCCCGTATCGCCCTACACCAGAGCCCGGAAATCGACTGCTTGAGGTCGTCAGAGCCCAGAAACTGGCTGCTTGGGGGTTCCCAGGGCTCGAAAAAGTCCCCGCCCGCCCGTCCTGGTCTCCTGCCTTACCTTTGTGAGGCCTCCAGCGTGGCGGGAAGATGGAAGTGCCGATGATGTCATCAGCACTTACTTCTGGTGGTATGCAGCATGGCGGCCACCATGTAGGTGGTTATCCGCGCTGCCAATGTTGAGAACCCCTGCTTTTGAAGCGTCTTCTGGAGTCAGTGGCTGGATTTCCACAGTACCACTTCCTTCCCTGTAAGCTGAGACCCCTCTTTCGCTAGCTCTGTTAGGGCCTTGTTGTGGCAACTGTATTTATTGCACTTGGATCCCACCCCTCCTGCGAGGGGTCGTGGATGGGGCTGTATAGTGCCACCTTCTTTGCCACAGGCCCCAAATCCAGTCCCAGCGTCCCCAGATACAGCCAACGTGGACAAAACGGACCAAGTCCTGTAAAGCTTTTGCCCCAACAGATGGAGGCTCTGGTCTCCTTATTGGCCCAAATCGCTCCAACAGTGGCCAGGAGTATTGTGGCCATTGTCCTTTGCAGTAGGAATGTTTTCAATACAGAACATGCACTGCTGTGATAGGGGATGTGGCTACAGCAAGCCCTGCCCCTCCCAGCTTCACACACTCTTGTTTTTCTCCCTCCAGCCAGCACAGATGGAGGCCGGCAAGAGCTTCTGTTCCTCAGCGGGGGTAACCCTGGGCAGTTTGAGCACCTCAGTTCTTTCTTGTGAGGGTAAATCGTGCACCCCATGGTGACATCCACGGCTGCAGGGCCGTCCCTTCCTTCTGTACAATAAATGCCCTCCTCGTCTGCTTTGAATGCACACTTGTTCTCCGCCTATTTATTATTGGGGACATTGGGGTGACTGTTGTATGGGTCCCTTTGAGCAAGCTGATTTTTTTTCCTTCCCACCACACACACACACGTGTCAAATACATCATAAAACTTGAATCATCTAGCGCAAACTTTCAGTAAAAATGGACGTCCTTGTTTAGAATTATCTAATTATTATAAAGGACTCTTGCTCTGGTGGAAGTTGTCTCTGCATGAGACGTTGCAGTGGAAAACCAGTTCAGCATTTAGACTGGAAGTGCCCCTAAAGGTCGGAATATGTTGTGTGTAGAATTAAGGACAAGACTCGACTTGTGTTATACTGTTTTTACCTCCTAATACAGTAATACTAAACATTTGTGTATTGCTTTCTGAGTGTTTCATTGATATGATCTTGATGTAGGTGTTAGAACAGCCCTGTAAGGTAGTAGTATCCCCATATTGCAGATGGGGGATAATAATAATAATAATATACAGTATTTATATACCGCCTTTCTTGGTCATTGGATTTCTCCTCCGACTTTAATCCAAGGCGGTGTACATGGGCAGGCTGTCCTGACTCCCCTTGGGGGGATTTACAATATATATAAATGTCCAATCTTTCATGAATGGCTACTTTCCAGGTGGTATCCTTTTTACAATCTGACAATTCTGCTGGCTGGCACCTCCCACACTCGACCAATGCAGCTGGGAGCTCTTATCTCTCCTCCTGGAGGCTTTCACAGCTTTTTGCCGGCGGCGTGTATCGAACTTATCAAGTTCACCAGTCTTCGGGCTTACATGACGGCAGGTCTCTCGACTGAGCCAGACTCTTCTGACTGAAGCTGAGAGAGGAAGAGGCTTGCCTCAAACTGGAGAAGTCCTGTTTGCAGCTCAGTCTTTTTTATAGATATATATATACATACACACACCAGTTTCTTTTCTGGGATGGAAGGGAAATGCCCTTAGAAGCCAGTGGGGAAACCTGGGATTTTAGTGTCACTGTGAGTGAGTGGTAGCAAAAACACAATGGGTTCTTTTATTAACTTATTTTTGTGGCATTATAATTTTTATTTATTAATAAATATGTACTGCTTTTCAACAAGAGTAGTTCACAAAGCTGTTTACATAGTAAAATAAATCAAATGGTTCCCTGTCCCCAAAGGGCTCACAATCTTAAAAAAAAAAAGACACCAGCAACAGCCACTAGAAAAGACACCCTTTTGGAGTGAAGAGGGACAGTTGCTCTCCCCTTGCTAAATATAAGAGGGCACCTCTTTAAAAGGTGCCTCTTTGCCCAGTTAACAGGTGAATTGAATTTTATTAACGTTCATATGTATGGAATGGGGTTGGCAGTGACAGAAGTATTTTAAAACTTTTTCTTTAAACAATGCAAAATGAGATCTGGGGGGGGGTTTCTTTTAAAGCCTATTTTACTGTGTTTTTTTTTGTGTGTGTGTGGACTTAAGTATGTGTCCTTGCAGCTATGTTAAAATGCTGGGGTTTTTCCACTGCTTTTCTGTAGGTTTTTGAGCAGCTCAGTTCCTTCGTGTGAGGGTAGATCAAGCTGTAGGGGAAACGTAAAACTTTTCTCTGCCAAAGTGAACTCTGAAGTTAGCTAAGAAGAGACTAAGATAGGTCAATGATGAAAAGGTAGAGTTTTTATAGGTTAAAAGGTCATGTAAAATCTTTTTAAATATTAAACAAATATGAGGAATTCCAATGTTTTAAAAATACACATAAAATCATCAAAAAAACCACACTTATCATAAAATATTAGTCTACCGTTTCGTCCAAGACACTGGACATTCTCAAGGAACACACAGGGGAACCTGTGTAAGATGGAATTGCAATGCTGGAGAAAAACGCAGGTTAAAATAGAAAGCAGCACTGAAAAGGGCAGGAACCACAAGCTGTCAATTAGCACCCGAAGACAAGCAGCCGCTCTTGTCAGAAGTAATCAGATTTCAAGTGAAACACACGTAACACCACAAGGATCAATGAAATCAAGATTCTGGTGTAAATCTAGGATTCTTCCTCAAAATGGGCAACCATATTCTGTTTACAAAACAAAGTTCTTGTTGTCAAGCAGCGATTGTTTTTTTCTCTGAGAAATCGCCACTGCTTCTAAATTCAAACACTGTCTCCACCTCGTTTCGTTGAACAAAGACAACCTTATGATTGACTCCCCCCCCCAAAAAAATAAAAAATCTGTCCAATCCCCTTCTGAAAGCATCTAGGTTCTTTAGCAAAATGGCTAACCAGTTTCCAAGCTAACCATGGATTTATGCTGCCTATCAAAAGCAATGTGAAATTAGGGGCTCATTTTTTACAGAGCTACTAAACTGTGCTCTAGATGCAGATCACTGCAAGCTAACTACTCCAGTCTTTCCCAAACCTTTTTGCACTGGGACCCACTTTTTTTAAATGACACTCTATTGAGACCCACCTATTGTTATGAGACTTTAAAAAAGTGATCTAGAAAGAAATATTTCTATTTCCTTGCAAAAACCCGAATCCATTTCTCTTAATGAGACAGCCCTAATAAATAGCCTCAAGGCTTGATGGGCTTAGGGCGCAATCCAATCCTTCTAGGCCACAGTTGTAACCAGCGGCCCAGCGAAAACAGGAGGCCCCAGAACGGAAAGGGGATTCAAATCCCCTCCTTTCCGTTCTGGGGCCTCATGTTTACGCTGGGCCACTGGTTACAACGGTGGCCTAAGTAGGATTGGATTGTGCCCTTAGTTATGTGACCTAGCCTTCACCTGCCCCTCACTACCTGTCATTGATGGACTTGGGGAAAAAACGCACCATAGAAAAAGACTCAAACATTTATCTCCCTATATTTACACAAGCTTGCAAACTGCAGGAGCTCAGCTGTTTGCAGGGCAATTGGCAGTTACCTGGTTTTTGAATAGCCTCAGGGCTTGAGGCAATTATCGCCCCTGGAAAGGCTCTGCAGGACTCAGTTTGAGAAACACTGAACTACTCCATGGATCTACGCTGCCTGTCAAAAGCAATGTGAAACTGGGGCCTCGGCGTTTGTTTTTTTTTAAACAGAGCTACTAAAGTGTGCTCTGGATGCAGATCACTGAGCTCTGGTACTGCCACAAAATATCCTGAAGAGGGAAATCATGTCTAGCAATACTAGTAACAATCATCCCCTGACCTGACAGAGAACTTCAGTTCTCAGGTCCAACAAGGAAGGCCTATCCTTAAAGAGCTGAAATACAGTACTCGCCTTTGGGAGAAGAGTGATCAATCCAGACAGCACAGGCGCCTCGCATCACAGGAATGCTGTCTGTGACAGCTTCCCCGCTGGGCTCCTGGTCTGCCCGTCAGTTTACGCACCTGGTCTGCTGTTTCATCCTGAGCTGAGGAAAGGCTATATTTCATTCTGAAGTATCACCTCTGCCAATAAATAAATAGATTTGTAAAGACTGTTCCACACATATATATGCAGTATGATTATGTGTAGTATGTATGATTAATGACTAAGTGCAATCCTAGGCATGTCTACTCAGAAGTAAGTCCCATTGTGGTCAATGGGGCTTGCTCCCAGGATCTGGAGCCTAAGCAATGCATGCTTATCAGTCAGTTTGGAGGGAAGCTGAATCTTTGAACGGATGACTTCTCTGTATCATTGGCCAAAGAGCCCCACCCCCCATCTCTTGCAGCTACACTATCAGACGTGTACTAATTTCCCTGAAAGAAGCAGTACAATTTGAAGCACTGGTTTTTTTAAGACCCCCCACACACAAACCCAACAAATCACAAATGTATGCAGCCTTGTGGATTTTTTAAGAACCTCCCCCCCCAAAGCCCCAACAATCTCTCAAAGTACAGGTGGGCCCCCATATCCACGGATTCGCTATCCACGGTTTCAGTTATCCACGGATCACAGGGACACCCCCCCCCCAGGCTTTTACTTTTTTCCTAGTAAGCTTCATTTCTTCCTTAAACAAACAGGAGAAGCAGCCTCTGGCTGATTATTGCAGGCAAGTAGAATGAGACTAAGTCCTAGAGAGGCTCTGCAAGGTTAACAGAAACCTTGCAGAGCCTCTCTAGGACTTAGTCTCATTCTACTTGCCTGCAATGGAGGCTGCTTCTCTGTTTGTTTTAAGGAAGAAACAAAGCTTGAAAGAAAAATAAGAGTGGGGGGGCACACACGCACGCCTGCCCGCAGGGGAGGCAGGGCAGAGGCCCCTCAGGAAACCATGGAGGGGGTGTTTGCTCCTATCCACGGTTTGCAGTATCCACAGAGGGGCCTGGAACATATCCCCAGCGGATATGGGGGGAGTACTGTATAATGTTGCTACAGTAATCTTTTTAAACATAATGCAAAAACCCAAACAGTGTTTATTTACAGTAGTTAGTTAGTTATTGATGATGTGGAGTGGGGAAGGGAAGGCAGGCAACCGGTAAGGCAGGGCACCAAAGGGGCTTTTAAAACTTTTTTAACCTCCCCCCCCCATGACCTTTGTTATATTTCAAGCCTGTGTCTCGCTTAGACTGCATTAACAGGAAGCAAGAGCACAGAAGCAGACTGAATGGTAGAGAGGCTCAGCTAGATTAGCAGGAGGCAGTTTCCAGTTCCTGCTTCCTATTACTCCGGCCGACCCTACCATTCACTCAGCTTGTCTGCTTCGCCTTCCGTGCTAGAAACAAAACAAAGGTAAGGGGGAGGCACCTCCGGGGGCTTCTTAACTTCTGATCAGAAAAGCAGATGAGGACAGGTGGCTCAAAGAAACTACTACCGGTTGAGGACCCCTGGACTAGAATGTTAGTCTGGTGAATGCTGTGAGTGAGACCACCATTATTACCTAGGAAGGAAGGGTAATACTGTTACTGTAAATGGGCCCTGCTTAGAGATTTTTACATGCTATTTATCATCAAGAACTCAACTCCCTCCTCCAAAACCCGTCCACCACAGTCGTCTAGAGATGCACGTCCGCCTGCCTTCTATTCAGCACAGATGCAATGCATTACCTGCAACCTGGCCTGCAGTTACTTTTTGTGTCCACAAGAGGGCGGCGCTACCGTAAATTGCCATAGAAAACCTAGGAATAGAATCCCTGTAGGTGTGTTCTGTTTGGAGAATTTGATAGAAAAACATGCTACTGTATTTCTTCAATTCTAAGACGCATGTTTTTTCCCAATTAAGCATTTCAAAAAATGGGGTGCGTCTTAGAATCGAAGGTCTCCAAAAAGCACCCCAAAATGCTATCTTCTTACTTACTGGGGCTTGGGGAACCTTCAGGGAGACCAGCACAACCCTCTGCAGGCCTCCCCGATCTTCAGTTCGGCAAAATCCGGTGATTTTCAGCCATTTCCGGTTTTCACGAAAACCAGAAATGGCCAAAAATCGCTGTTTTTCACCGAACTGAAGATCAGGGAGGCCTGCAGAGGGTTGCGCAGGCCTCCTTGAAGCTCCCCCAAGCCCAGGTAACGAAGGAAATGGCACTTTCTGGCAGGGCCAGAAATGCTATGCAAAGGCAGTGCACTCAGTCATCCTCAGCTGCAGGAGACATGCTGGGGAGAGTTGGTGCTGAGCGGGTAGATTCAATGAAGGGAGGTGAGTCTTACAATCGATGGTTTTTTTTTCCCTGCTGGTGGTACTGAAAGTAAAGGTGCGCCTTAGAATCGATGGCGCCCTAGAATCGAAGAAATACGGTATTTATCAAGAAGCCCACTTCCTTCTCTCGAATGTGACCACTGAGGCATCAAATCTGTCCACCACGCGCATCTAGAGCCTCTAGACTAGAGGTATGTCTGCTTTTGTTGTTTTTTAGTTTGTACAGTATTCTAATAGTAAGCCAATAGGACGTTCAGCTGTGGATGTGTCTGAGGGTGAAAGGAAAATCCAATGCTGCAATGAGCAATACTGCTTAGGAACATGGAATGTGAGGTCTATGAATCAAGGCAAGCTGTGGTCAAAAATGAGATGATAAGATTGAACATTGACATCTTGGGAATCAGCGAACTAAAATGGACGGGCATGGGCGAATTTCAGTCAGGCGACCATCATATCTACTACTGTGGGCATGAATCCCTTAGAAGAAATGGAGTAGCCCTCATAATCAATAAAAGAGTGGGAAAGGCAGTACTGGGGTGCAACCTCAAAAACGACAGAATGATTTCAGTTCGAATCCAAGGCAAACCATTCAACATCACAGTAATCCAAGTGTATGCCCCAACCACTGATGCCAAGGAAGATGAAGTTGACCGGTTCTATGAAGACCTACAACACCTTCTAGAACTAGCACCCAAAAAAGATGTCCTTTACATCATAGGAGACTGGAATGCTAAAGTAGGAAATCAAGAAAGAACTATGGACGGAAGTTCGCAACACTATACAGGAGGCAGCAACTAAAACCATCCCAAAGAAAAAGAAATGCAAGAAAGCAAAGTGGCTGTCAGATGAGGCTTTACAAATAGCTATGGAAAGAAGGAATGCGAAAAGCAAGGGTGAAAGGGAAAGATATAAACAACTGAATGCAGATTTCCAGAGAATAGCAAGGAGAGATAAGAAGGCCTTCTTAAATGAACAATGCAAAGAAATCGAGGAAAACAACAGAATGGGGAGGACTAGAGATCTCTTCAAGAAAATTGGAGATATCAAGGGAACGTTTTGTGCAAAGATGGGCATGATAAAGGACAAAAAAGGCAGGGACCTAACAGAAGCAGAAGAGATTAAGAAGAGATGGCAAGAATACACAGAAGAACTATACAAGAAAGATCTTAACGTTCCTGATGACCACGCTGGTGTGGTCACTGACCCAGAGCCGGACATCCTAGAGAGTGAAGTCAAGTGGGCCTTAGGTAGCATTACTAACAACAAAGCTAGCGGAGATGATAATATCCCAGCTGAGCTACTTAAAATCCTAAATGATGATGCTGTGAAAGTGCTGCACTCAATATGCCAACAAATTTGGAAAACTCAGCAGTGGCCAAAGGATTGGAAAAGGTCAGTTTACGTTCCAGTTCCAAAGAAGGGCAGTGCCAAAGAGTGTTCAAACTACCGTACAATTGCACTCATTTCACATGCTAGCAAGGTTATGCTCAAAATCCTACAAGCTAGGCTTCACCAGTACGTGGACCGAGAACTACCGGACGTACAAGCTGGGTTTCGAAGAGGCAGAGGAACTAGAGCTCAAATTGCCAACATGCGCTGGATCATGGAGAAAGCCCGAGAGTTCCAAAAAACCACCTACTTCTGCTTCATTGACTACGCAAAAGCCTTTGATTGTGTGGATCACAACAAACTGTGGCAAATTCTTAAAGAGATGGGGGTACCAGACCACCTTACCTGTCTCCTGAGAAACCTGTATGCGGGTCAAGAAGCAACAGTTCGGACCGGCTATGGAACAACCGATTGGTTCAAAATTGGGAAGCAGGGCTTCACCCTGCTTATTTAACTTATATGCAGAGTACATGATGAGAAATGCAGGGCTGAATGAATTGCAAGCCGGAATCAAGATTGCCGGAAGAAACATCAACAACCTCAGATATGCAGATGATACCACCGTAATGGCAGAAAGTGAAGAAGAACTAAAGAGCCTCTTGATGAGGGTGAAATAGGAGAGTGCAAAAGTTGGCTTGAAACTCAACATTAATAAAACTAAGATCATGGCATCTGGTCCAATCAATTCCTGGCAAATAGAAGGGGCAGAAATAGAAGCAGTAACAGATTTTACTTTTTTTGGGCTCCAAGATCACTGCAGATGGAGACAGCAGCCATGAAATTAAAAGACGCTTACTCCTTGGAAGGAAAGCTATGGCAAACTTAGACAGCATAATAAAAAGCAGAGATATCACCATGCCAACAAAATTCATATAGTCAGGGCGATGGTATTCCCAGTAGCAATGTATGGTTGCAAGAGTTGGACCATAAGGAAGGCTGAGCGCCGAAGAATAGATGCTTTCGAACTGTGGTGCTGGAGAAGACTCCTGAGAGTCCCTTGGACTGCTAGGAGATCAAATCAGTCAATCCTAAATAAAATCAACCCTGACTGTTCCCTGGAAGGACAGGTACTGAGGCTGAAGCTCAAATATTTTGGCCACCTAATGCGAAGAGAGGACTCTCTGGAGAAGACTCTGATGCTGGGAAAGACTGAAGGCAAAAGGAGAAGGGGAAGGCAAAGGATGAGATGGTTAGACAGCATCACTGATGCAATGAATATGAAAATGAGCGAACTCAGGAGGACAGTGGAGGACAGGAAGGCCTGGCGGGATATGGTTCATGGGATCACGAAGGGTCGGACACGACTTAACGACTGAACAACAACAATGTGCATGTGAAACTTGGACAGTTCTTCTGTCTTTTCATGTCATGACGGTTGTGGTATGTCAGTTCATTTAAGAATACATCAGCTTTCCTTTTGCAGCATCCTTTCGGAATAACCTTGTGTATACAGAGCTCAGGGTTGTCTTTTGGAAGCAGGTCTCCGGGATTTCCAACTAGGAAACCCGACTTGTTGCACATTCCATCTACGGACAAACGCGTTACGATTCTTTCTTTTCTCTCTCCTCCTCTAACCCAGTCTCTCAGCCTAGCCCTCTTCCTGGGCTCAAATTCTTACATCGCTGGACAGCCTCTCTTCCAAGCTGCCAGAGAAATGGGGAAGTTATTACCCTAAGTCTGTAATAGTGGAATTATATGCGCGCTTCGTAGGACTACTATGTATGTACAGTATTTTTAAAACAATGTATTTAAAAATAAAAATCACCCGCACTAACAACTGGGCTTAAAGGGAATTTTTGCTCTTTCTATTAATTACAGCATCCCCCGGGCTAGTCGACTTGCTGTTGGCAAGTCTTTTTCCTCCCTTGATTTCCATGGGTCTCTCTCTCTCTCTCACTTCTGCCGCTAGGAACGTTTAAAGATTGCGTCTCCCATGAGAAACCGGTAAGTGCCTCTCTACGCTGCTCGGCGGTGTGCTCCTCTGTGAACGTGTTGGCACGTGGTGCGCGCGTTCTTTCCACCCATCATCATCCCGCCAAGGAGAGGTTGTGGTGGCCGCGGAATGACGCCCAAAGAAGGCGGGGAGAAAGAGAGCGTGGTGAGGTAGTGTGCGTGACGCGAAAGGCCTGTCACGCGCTGCCTGTGATTGGTGATGTGCCTGAGCCAATGAGGAATGGGCTTAACTTTGTCGGGGCGCGCAACCTCGCGCCAAGCTCCTCATTGCGCGTGCGCCTTCCTCTTCCCCGTTTCTCCAACTGTCTCACCGCGTGCGCGTGCGCGATCGGATCGGTGGTGGGATGTCTGGGCCCCGAGAGGTGGTGACGCTTCAGTTGGGACACTACGCGGGAAGCGTCGGAGCCCACTGGTGGGGCCTTCAGGTAAACTGGGAGGGGGAGAGGAGTGTGTGATCGGCCCGGGAAACGATCCGTGTGCGGTATAGGTTGGAAAAGGGGCGGGGCGTCCTTTTAGGTTGGTGCGTTGTGGACGGAGTTTATAGGGAAAGACGGATAATAATACAGCCCCATTTATTATCATTACAAAATACCTTGTATTTATTATTGTGATAACTACATAGCAGTGCTAAAACTGTACAGCGCCCAACTACAAAAAAAGGAAAGCGTCTCTGTGACGTATAAATATTATTATTATTATTATTATTATTATTATTATTATTAAAATACAGTATAATGTGTAGTCATTCGATTATACTGCAGCCAAGCACTGATGCAGGCGAACCTGCTGGTCAGGACTTGCCCAGTTCAGATATTATTGATATACTGGCAGTACGACGGCTGCTTCCATGTGGGCCCAGCCTTATCCATCAGCAATAGGGGGGTAATACTGTATGAGACAAGCTGAGTAAGGCCCCTGCCAAGATGGGACACACACAGAGCCGTTTGCATGCTCAGAAAAGCAGGGTAGAAATGCTGAGTTTGACTGGAGGCTGGAGAAGTGGAGGACTGGAGGGGGCCCTGGGAGGCTGCACCCCCTGCCTTCCAGGATGAACACTGTGGCAAGGGGAAGGCTCAGCCTGGCCCCTGCGACCAGAGGATGGAGCAACTGCAGCAGCAAGCCTGCCTCACGCTCCCTCTCTGCCCCAACTGCCAGTTGTCTTGGGGTGGGTGGGGTGGAGAAGCAAGCCGAGTGAAACCATCTGCCAGAGGACCCCTAGGTTGGGTTTTACTGCTGTAAGCACCCTTGGGGACCGGTTTGATCGAAAGGCAGTATATACTGTAGATCCGTATGTCTTGTTATGTCTGCTCCCTGAAATGCCTCCACCTTTGTCCCTCGCAACCCTTTCCCTGTGGATATGCCTCTGTGAGGCCACCTCCTTTGTTTCCTTCTAATAAAGCCCCTTCTCAAAGCCCACCTTTTCCATGAAGCGCTTGGCCCAATCACCCTTGTCCCCATATGACACTAAATAAGCCCAAATGATCATCAGTAATAGCATATTTGCCCCTCATGTCTCTTTCCTTGCATCCATCCCCCCCATCCACTTTCTGTGTTATCTCCTTGGTCTTTTCCAACCCACTTGGAGGTGCTGGCAGGGAGTGAACTTGGGACCGTCTTCGTGTAAAGCAGGTGCCACTATGCCTAAGACCTCCTGAGCCCTATAACTGTCATCTGCTGCCAGGTGTTCCTGATGGCTGTTTTGGGAGAAGAGCTATTGGGGAGAAGGCCAGGAGAAAGCTAGTAGTTCTGTTCAGAGAGGTGGTTGTTCAGGTTTGAATGATGTGCCTTGAAAGGGGTACAAATGTTTCAAATGAATAAAATCAACCACATCTCTCCCCATGATCACTCACGGTTTCCAGGAAGCTCTATTCTCTGACCCTGTAGCCGAGAAGTCTGATGAGAGGATTTGCCACGATGTCCTGTTCCGAGCAGGGAGAACACTCCCCGGGCAGGAGACTTACACACCCCGGCTCATCATCATGGACCTCAAAGGTAGGCCTGGAGGCACACACCAAAGTGTCAATTATGGAGAGAACAAGGGGAAGGCTCAGCCTGGCAAAGGGAAGTGAAGTGAAGGGCTGTCTTTGCTCCATGGGCTGTAAGTCTTGTCTTTGTACACACACACACACACCCCATGTTTTATTACCATTATATTTTTAATTGAAAAATTACAACAATATACAGTATGCAAGTTAATTCTTGAGTAAAGGGCAACAAAGACAATGTTCAATAAGACCCTTGAATGTTAACCTGAGACTAGAACCATCCAAGTGTTGTATTTAATCTTCCCCTCATTTCCAGGCAGGAACACAGGGTGGGAGCGTCCCTCCCCCACTGCCCACATCGCTTTGTCCTCGTAGCAGCCCCTGTGATGCAGGCTAGGCTGAGAGCGGCTGGCCCAGGCTCACCCCGTAAACATTGTGGCTGAGTGGAGATTTAAACTTGGGTCTAGCTGCTGCTGCTGCTGCACACGTTAGCAAGAGAGCTGGATTGTCCCTTTGTATTTTGTTGAGAAACGGGACACACATGAGGGGGGGTGCAGATGTTCCCCGCCCCCATGCAAATACAGCATGCAGGAGAGGGGAGAACCAGGACTGGCTGGCAACCACTATAAGCAGAGGTCCCTGTGCTGTATGCATGTAGGTCTCCCTGTGCCTGGAGGGCTTGCACAGGCGTAGGGCTGCTTGCACACTGTATTAATTGGGAGTCACCCCACTCCTGTTAAATCCAATTTGTTCTGACCCAACTTCTTCTCCTAGGAGCAAGTTTGTTCCCTTTAACAATTTCCTCCAATTCCCCTTATCTTTGCTGCTTCGGCTAATTAGCACTCTCTGAGTCAGTTTGCTGTGTGCAAAAAGAAAACTGAACTCGGTTGGACAGTTAAACGAAATTTCTTGCTTTACAAGCAACCCTTATCACCATAAATTCTCCCAAAATAGAAACCCTTCTGCAAAGCAGTCCTGCAAACAGAAACAACAGTCTCTTCAACAGAAATAAGACAGTAGCTGCTGTCTTCCTTCTCCCCAGCAAAATCCCAAGGTTTCCTCTCTCCCAAAGTCTCCCTCAAACCTGTCTCCTAGGCAGCAGAGTTTTCTCCTTCCTCTGTCTGCTTTCTCCAGTCTCTGGTCCAAGGTCGTCAGCTCAGCAGTCCTTTGGCTTCATAGAGTTTCCAGCAGCTTCTCCAGCTCCTTTCTCCATCGGTGTAGCAGCAGCAGCAGCAGCAGCTTCCCGTCCCCTGGCAAAGGTGCCTTAGAGCTGGACTCTTGGTCCTTATATACTAAAAGCCCTCATTAATGGTCTGTCTTCTGCCTTTGCAGCCAATCCACTAGTCAAGTTAGCTTCCCCTTTGCCTGTTTATGCTGAGCTCCCCGCAAATGTAAGAAGTGCCTGAATACGCTGGGTCCCAGCTGGCGAACAGCTCTCGCAGTGATTGTCATGTTTCCCTTCTACGCAGGGAGCCTGAGCTCACTGAAGCAGGAGGGATGCTTGTACCAGGATATCCAAGCCAACAGCTCTGTGGCCTGGTGAGTTTCTTCCCTGTGTATAAACAGGCAAATGCTTTGTGCATTGCACAAGCAGATCTATGGCACTCTTAAACAATGTGCGGATAGATGTAGGCATGAGCGCACATTTAATGCTCACAAGTTGGTCTGTCTTGGTTCCTGACACCTCTGGTTTCAGTTTGTTTTAAAACAATGTGGCTAGACCCTGTCGTAGGAGGCAGAATTCTGAAACCACCATGTTCTGTTCCGGTTCAGATTCATTGGTATTTTTTAACTCTCTGGGTCAGTCCTTATTTGTATGTTGCACCTTACAAAGTGATTTGATAACCTGTTCAAACACCTGGATCCATTTCAGGCGGCATTAACATGAAACGCTTTTCCTTGCAGCGTATCTCTTGAAAAAGAATACAGTAACTACTTAGCTTGAGCAAACGTATTTTATGATTCAACTTTTAAAACTTTGACAAACAAAATACATGCAGCAGAATGACAACTAACATCAGCCCTGGGACTGAAAGATGAGTGCCAGCTTTTTTTCCAAGCAACCATGAGATTTTATGTCCAGGGTCAGTTTGTGTTCACTGAACACAACCTCTCTCAGCGGGGTTTTGCATTCAGGGCTCATTTGACTTCCTGACTGACACTGTTTGCTGCTATTATGGTTTTGGAGGCGGGGCAAGAGATTTCCCACTGTCCTGCCTTCCTTTAGGGTTTAGGCCAGTGGCTCCCAAACTTTGACTCGCGGCTCCCTTGACCTCCCTCGCCGTTAGCTGTGACTCCCCATTACAGTGCATGGAAGAAACGGGCACTCTTTTACATGCTCAGAGGCACCCTTTCTTATATGTATGTGTATATGTATGTGTATATTCCCTAAAACGAGCCCTAAAGTGGATTTTCCATGCTTATGCTGAGCAGCAGCTAAGCCAGGAGTGCGCAGGGTGGGGTTGGGATGCTGCCCTCCCTCCATTGGCAGGCCTGGGTAGAGGGCACTGATGTCGTCTGTGTTAGTCCTATTCATGGCAAGAGAAACATCAAAGCATGAGAGGGAAGCATTGGTCATGCCTCACCCCAGTTGCATGAGAGAGAAAGAGAGAGAAAGCTAGCTCCTTTTGGTAGCATCTTTGCAAGATGAAAAACAGATTCTTATACTGCCTGGCAGTTTCCGGGGGGGAGGGGGGGTTGGGTTGTCCCAGCAAATAGAGTGGGGAACTAACTTAGAGGTGGGTCAGAAAGGAAGAAGGAGAGAAATCCTAATAATTAAACAACCAAACTAAACAGAGAAATCAAAGACTGTATGTAAAGCAGAACCTGCTCTGCACCATTTTCAGTTGCAGTTCTTGCATTTGTTTTGTGTTTGCTTTCTTAAAAACATTCAACAGAAAGAAAATACTTTATATGCAAACCTGCAATGTCTGAATGAAAATACCTTATCTGCAAACTTACAATGAGAGAAATGCTGTCTTGTCTCCAGGAGCTCTCCCTCATGCTGTGGTTAAAAACAAGACGTGGACACTGCCTACAAACCTGAAGTGTTTTGAAATTAACTTTGAGTGACCCGATGTGAAGATCCGGGTCTTTGTTTTTGCGCTCTCTCTCTTGCAAGCAAGAATATGTGTTAATTGAGTCAAGCCTCACACTTGGAGAACCTCCTGGTTTAGGCTCACACTTGACACTCCCCTCCCCTAACACATTTCATGGCTGTCGGCTTTTCTTCAACAGCCACTGTGGTAGAATATAATCAAAGGCAGAGTGTCTGTGAAAAAAATATGCAGCTGACCGACCCTTATGCATAGTTTCCAAACCTACTGAATTCCAGGTGCAAGATTTGGGGCGTTGCTGAGATTGAACTGTAAACCCTATGAATGTAATTGGGGGGGGGGGAAGGGGTGGCATTTTACACACTGCTTACAGCTGTTTGCTCAAACTCTGTGCACAGCCATGGGGTAAAAAGGCTTCACTTTTCAGGAAGGGGGATGTGACAACGCATCGAGAACAGCCGGACCCTGGCAACCTGGACAGCCTCAACAGACCAGAAGTAAGACCCAGCACTGCCCTGATGCCAGACCTGCAACGTTTAAGACCGACTTGCTTTGGGGGCCACACCTTTCAGCTTGTCTGTTAAATGCATAGCCGGGAAGTGACCAAGAAGGCAGCACAGATTCTAGGGTGGTTGTGGCCAGGTTTGCCGGTCTAAAGGACGGTCTCCTCTTGCATGTTCCGTCCTGTTTCTTGAGCTCGATGGAGGTGGGCCCTCCTGTGCATCCCACCAACATGCCGGAGGCCCTTGCTGTTGCCTTGGGGAGGGTAATCTTTGATGGCTTTTCAGTGCAGCGGAAAGATCTTCTCTTGGCGGGCATTTGGCCCGGCAGGTTGTTGATGGTTTTTGAATCTACACGCCCACACTGGGTTTTAAAAATGTGATTGAGATCGATTAAAAAGAGGCCGCACCTCATTTGTTTGGATGGTTTTGATTTTAATGGTTGTTGCGAGCCACTTTGAGTGGGCTTTTTAATGGGAAGGTAGGATGTAAGCATTGTAAGTCAATACAAATAGAATGATGAAGGCAACCTCCCTCTCTCTTTCTGTGTTTCAGGACCACACAGCCCCCAACAGTGACCTTGCTGCTGGTACGATGCGTGGCTGTTCTGCATGCTTCCCATAGGGGGAGAATTGGCTGGGTGGCTGAGTTTAGGAAGGGTCTTTTAAGGGACACTTCCCCCCCCCCCCGGGCGGCTCATGGTCACGTTCTGATTCCAGGCAGGCCTCCACGCCGCCAAGGGCAGGATGGGGCTTCAGAGGCACCTCGCTTGGAGAGCACCATGCACGTTTGGTCGGACTTCCTCCGGACCCACCTGCACCCTCGCAGCATCCTAACCATCCACCAGTACAGTCATGAAGGGTGAGGCCTCTTTCTCCACGGACCAGCCTTTTGAACCTTGCACCCCATTAGAATGCACCGGTCTGCCCCTTCTGATCCTGCGTTGCTTGCTTTTTTCTAGGGAATCCAGCCGACTGGAGGCCTTTGGGCAAGGGGAAAAGCTCCTGGAAGGCACCACGTACTTGGAGGAGCTGGAAGACAGACTACACTTCTACGTGGAAGAATGCGACTACCTGCAGGTGAGCCTGGTCCACCTTTGCCAAGCTGGGCCCCGTTGAAAAGGGCAACCACACACTGGGAGGGCCAGAGCAGTTGGAGAAATGGGGCTAAAGCAGACCCTAATGTGGGTGGCCCTTCTATTATGGCCCTTATCCAGAGAGAGGGGAACTCTTCTCCCTGGCCAGACACCCCCTGCTCATGGCATCACTGGTCATTCACAGTTGAGGCTGTGCTGATGAGAGAAGTGCAGGTCAGCGAAGGGTGCCTCCTTTGAGTGTAGCGGCGATGTTCTCTGCCTTCTGTCCTTCCAGCTGGAATGGAGAAAGGGCTCCAAGATGTCCCTTTCTTTCACCCTTGGAATGCCACAGGGCAGCGTAAGTGTACAGGCTGGGCCACCAGAGCACCACCTCTGAAGTAGCAGTTGTCCATGCCTGTTCTAGTGCAGTACAAGCCCTGCATCCTTTTCCCCCTTGCACAGGGCTTCCAGGTTCTCTGTGATCTGCACAACGGGTTTTCGGGGGTCGGGGCAAAGGTCACCGAGCTCCTTCGGGACGAGTATGCAGGGAAGGGAATCCTGACGTGGGGGCTGACTCCGGTACTCAATACAGCTGTGAGTATATAACGCAATCTTGTCTCCCCCACTTTCCCCTGAATACTTGGATCTTGCGGAGAGCCTGTATGGTGTAGAGCAGAGGTTCCCAACCTTCGGCCACCCACGTACCACCGGAACAAAGTGCCAAAGACGTCATCATCACTTCGAGGGGGGGGGGGGAGTCTGCTGGTGACCGCGTCCCCGATTGTGGCGAAGAGAAGCCAAAGATGCGGGTGCCCCAGTCTGGCTGTCCTCCTGGCTTGGACTCCGTGCGCTCAAGCTCTGCCAAGTTGGCAGAGCTCGAGCCGCAATTTCCCGGGCTGCAGCATAGGTGGGAGGATCCAGGACATAGTGGCTCGAGCACCACAGCCCAGAAAAAAGTGGCTTGAGCTTTGGAGTGGGCGTCTTTGGAGAAGGACCGGTGCAAGGCCAGGTCCCACGGATTGGAAAGCTTCACACTCTGCAGCTGAGCGATTTGTCTGCACGTGCGCAATGCCCTGCAGCAGCCGAAGTACTGTGGAATTGGTGAAGAGAAGCTGTTCCTTGGGGGCAACTGCCTGGGCAGCTGTCTTGCATGCCGGTCTTCTGGTCTGGTGCCAGCCTCAGGGCTTGCCTCTTTCTCCTGGCCGTGACTTCAGTTGGCTGCCCGATCACTTCCCCAGCTCACTGCTACTGTGCGTGGCTAAGAGCTTGCAGGACATTACCGAACTGGGAGGACTGCCCAAGAGAGAGAGAGGAGCTGGGGGGCTGCTGAGTGGCAACCCTCTGACTGGTTTTCTTCCGTCTTGCGCAGAATGCACAGCAGAACTTCTACAGGCTTGTGAACACAGTCCTGGGGCTGGTCCATCTTTCCCGCCACAGTTGGCTCTGCTGCCCTTTGTCGCTGAACGGGAGCCTGGGATTCCGACCGGAGCCCGCCGTTGCGTTCCCGTACCTGCAGTATGATGTGAGTGTGCGTACTGGTGAACAGCTTTGGGCTGTGGTGTGTGTCTAGGCACTGCAGGCAGCCTTGGGCTGTGGATGGGAAGGTACTGACAGCAATTCTCGTAGACCTCGCAGTCTCCTAGCTTCTTGCTGTGCAGTGGTCCAGGTTCTGGGGTTCTCTTTGTACAGAAGACAGGATCTTCCCAAGCAAGAGTAGGAGGCTCCTCCCTGGAGCTGCTGTGTCTTCTGCCTTTGCAGCCAATTCCGAGTACCAGAAGTGGGTTTCTGTGGCACACAGCTATTGCAGAAATTGTAGGCCCAGGATAAGATGGTACTGTGATCCTGAACTTGCCCATGTAACAGTATTCAGCAGTATTGTATTAGCTATTAGGTTTATACTAATTTAGATATGTTTAAAATGTATGTGGCGTGCTGAGGGTTTTAATATCTTGGATTGTCAGCTTCTGTTTCTGTACGCTTGAGGAGCTGTGGCCTGAGTTTATTTTTGGAAATAAGTGAACAAAGAGGCATGGAGAAAATATTGCTGAAACTCGCATGTAGTGATCACTTGGTGTCTGCAGATGTACTTTCTTTATCAACTTGGGCACTCAAAATGGGTTCAACTCTGTGTGTGTGCGTGTGCAAGCTTCATCTCATGCTAGTGCAAAAAGACACATGCCAGGATCGCTTTGTTTTCTCCAAGTCACACTTCCCACAATCAGCTCCTCCTTCCCCCACCCCACCAACATACATTTTCCTAACCAAAACAGTACAGTTTTACAAACAAATCAGAGAGACAGAAGGGGGGGGGGGGCTACCAAAAATACACTGCACAGGTGGGTTGCTGCAGAGGCAAGGAGAGGGGAGAATAAGGGTGCAAATAGCTCCCAAAAGAAGGTGCTGAGCACATGGCAGGAAAAGCCATGGCAGAATAGACATTGAAAAAAGAACAAAAATGAAAAAAGCCTCAATGGAAACCTGTCTGTCTCCACGGAACGTTCAAAGCACATAAGCTTAACAAAGTTGCAGAGATCACTGCAAGGATGAGGACACAACTCCAACTCCAAATTACAGACAAAGCAGGGATTACCCCCCCCCCCCCAGGCAGCAACGTTTGCCATCAAACTCACAAACGGGGCAAAAGCGAACATCAAACTCCCCCTCCTCCTTGCAAAGCAAAGCAAAATTGCCCCTCCTAGCACTTGCCTCCCCCTCCAAAGCAACATCAGTCCTTGCAAAACAGATCAGTGTACCTTTGTAATGGCATACCCCCAGGGGTATGCATACCACAGGTTGAGAACCCCTGGTCTAGACACAAAGTTCTATTCATTGCAGAACCACATGTCAAAGGAGAATAGAAACTTGGTAAGAGACACTCTGCACATGTCTAAGAATGGTGGAAAACAAGCAGTCATAACAATATGTAAAAAAGGGGGATGACCTGATGTTTAGATATTGGAGAAGTTATAAATACACCTGTGAAACTGGTGTGCGGTGTGCACATGACTCCACAGCTGTCTTAGCTGTTTGTGTGCATCAAAGCAGCTGCTTTTAAATAAAGTACAAGGTTTTGTTCTAAAGGCTGTCTAGTTCTTGAGTGTCAGAGAGAAACCTTTGCAGTTTCTCCCGCACAGCGCACCCAACTCTCTCGAGAACACGCTCTGTTTGGAAGCGGGAACCTATTGCTGGGCAAGTCACAGTCTCTTTGCTTTCTCGCCTTCACAGGCATCTCTGGACTATCACACCAGCGCCATCCTCGCCACAGCCCTGGACGCGGTCACTGCTCCGTACCGGCTCCAGGCCTCGACTTTCTCTATGGCGCAGCTTGCCGAAGGCCTGAATTTCTCTGGGAGAAAGGTAAGGCCAAGCGAATTGGCAGGAGAGGGCTTCAGTGGTGCTTTGACTTGGCTAACTGCTTAAATGGGGGTGGTAGCTGCTTTAGGTTCTTTTTTAAAGCAGGATAGAATTAAGTATCCTTAATTAAGTACCTTAAGTACCTTAGGTAGCATTACTAACAACAAAGCTAGTGGAGATGATAATATCCCAGCTGAGCTACTTAAAATCCTAAATGATGATGCTGTGAAAGTGCTGCACTCAATATGCCAACAAATTTGGAAAACTCAAACTCGCAAACGGGGCAAAAGCGAACTTCAAACATCAAACTCCCCCTCCTCCTTGCAAAGAAGGGCAGTGCCAAAGAGTGTTCAAAGAAGGGCAGTGCCAAAGAGTGCTCAAACTATCGCACAATTGCACTCATTTCACATTCTAGCAAGGTTATGCTCAAAATTCTACAAGCTAAAAATTCTACAGCAGTACGTGGACCGAGAACTACCGGACGTAAAAGCTGGGTTTCGAAGAGGCAAAGGAACTAGAGATCAAATTGCCAACATGCGCTGGATCATGGAGAAAGCACGAGAGTTCCAAAAAACCACCTACTTCTGCTTCATTGACTACGCAAAAGCCTTTGATTGTGTGGATCACGTGGCAAATTCTTAAAGAGATGGGGGTACCAGACCACCTTACCTGTCTCCTGAGAAACCTGTATGCGGGTCAGGAAGCAACAGTTCGGACCGGCCATGGAACAACCGACTGGTTCAAAATTGGGAAGGGAGTACGCCAAGGCTGTATATTGTCACCCTGCCTATTTAACTTATATGCAGAGTACATTATGAGAAATGCAGGGCTGAATGAATCGCAAGATTGCCGGGAGAAATGTCAACAACCTCAGATATGCAGACGATACCACCCTAATGGCAGAAAGTGAAGAAGAACTAAAGAGCCTCTTGATGAGGGTGAAAGAGGAGAGTGCAAAAGTTGGCTTCTTGAAACTCAACATTAATAAAACTAAGATCATGGCATCTGGGCCCATCAATTCCTGGCAAATAGAAGGGGCAGAAATGGAAGCAGTAACAGATTTTACTTTTCTGGGCTCCAAGATCACTGCAGACGGAGACAGCAGCCATGAAATTGAAGGACGCTTACTCCTTGAAAGGAAAGCTATGGCAAACTTAGACAGCATAATAAAAAGCAGTGATATCACCATGCCAACAAAAGTTCGTATAGTCAGGGCGATGGTGTTCCCAGTAGCAATGTATGGTTGCGAGAGTTGGACCATAAGGAAGGCTGAGCGCCGAAGAATAGATGCTTTCGAACTGTGGTGCTGGAGAAGACTCCTGAGAGTCCCTTGGACTGCTAGGAGATCAAATCAGTCAATCCTAAATGAAATCAACCCTGACTGTTCCCTGGAAGGACAGGTACTGAGGCTGAAACTCAAATATTTTGGCCACCTAATGCGAAGAGAGGACTCTCTGGAGAAGACTCTGATGCTGGGAAAAATTGAAGGCAAAAGGAGAAGGGGAAGGCAAAGGATGAGATGGTTAGACAGCATCACCGATGCAACGAACATGAAAATGAGCGAACTCAGGAAGATAGTGGAGGACAGGAAGGCCTGGCGGGATATGGTTCATGGGATCACAAAGGGTTGGACACGACTTAACCACTGAACAACAACAACAAGAATTAAGTAAAAATCATTAGAGGTGTAAAATGAAACGGCCATCACCCAGACCAAAATCACATTCCGCTGCTAGAAGCATGAAATGTTTCAGCTCCGGTTTCTCTAGAAAATGTGGTGGAAAGAATGTTGCTTGTTTGTAAAAGAGCTGTTGCAAGACGCAACATGTTCTTGCCTTGTGGGGCCTCAGGAGGAGGACTTTGTGTTGGAAATGGGGCAGAAATGAGACTGTCACATGCTTTAGCCTTGACTGGTGGTCATTGTGAAGAGGCCAGTGGGACTTTCAACCTGGAACCAACCCCACCATTTCCCCTTGGGCTCCATTTCTCCTTCCTAGTCCTGCCCTGGGGCGCTTGCTGATCCTGGCACAGAGCCGTGCGGATTGTGTGCACTGGTCCCACCGAGGCAGCCTCTGGAGGAGCCGATCTTCTGTACTGCAGAGAGAGGATGACTGCCTTCCCCTGATTCCCGCCTCCTCTCTCCCTTCAGGTTGCAGCTGCAGTCGCTGCCATACCGTTTCCTGTGCTACCAGGACAGTCTCTGCCCGACGCTCTGTGGAGCCAGCAGTCCAGCGTGCCCTGGAGGCCCCTCTCTTCCTGTGGGGAGCAAGGGGGCAGCAGCCACTGTTTTGCTCAGTCCGTTGTGCTGAGAGGAATCGGCAAGGAGCACCAGATCAGGTAGGACACCTGTGTGTTTGCGGTCTTCTTGATTCGCCAGTCCAGGGTGCTGAGGCAACACTTTCCACGCAAATCAAGATGCCTCCGATAGCTGTTCCCACATCTGGGGGTCAGTGCAAATGCAAATCGCTCAAATGATTTTAGGTCCAGGCTGGGAGCTGGAACTGTTAACTGGATTCCCTTTGGCCAGAAGCCCTGTTCACATGTTAAACGTTCAACACGGCTTTTTGTACCAGTGGTGGTAAGAAGTAGCTCCCCATCAGGCAGTTGGGGGGCTGCCTTCCCTGCCCTTAACGCTCCACCTCTTCTCCTGTAGCAACCTTCCTCCAGGCACCGAACCCAAGTCTGTCCTGCACATGTGCGAGACGGGGCAGGAGGTGCTGGCTCGCTACCTGCACATGGCCTCGCCCAGAACCTTCAGGTGGGTGAAAGCGTCCGAGGAAGAGCTGGGAGGGGGGAGAAGGGTGGCAGGCGGAGCCTCCTGAGTAACGCTTGTTTTGTGGTTTGTGTGTGTTGACAGTATCTCCCACTTGCTGCAAGGGCCTTGCAAGCTGCTGGCCCCCTACCCCCAGTACTTCTCCCCTCTGCTGAGCAAGCAAGGACACCTCCTGGAGAAGCCCTCGCGCACCTCGGCAAGTAAGTCGCCTGGCTTTGGGACCTGGGAGGGGAGGGGAGGAAGGAAGGGGCACAGCTGCACTGGTACAAAACCAGCTGCACTTTCAGAAAAGAGCCTGAACCTGTGGCCTGGCAGCGGGAGACAAAGGGGCACCCTTCCTTTACACGGCCTAAGTCCCCCTTGGGGAGCTAGACCAGAGGTCTGAGCCAATGCTAAGTTTGGCAGGGAGCTTTGCAGGCCGTTTGCCTTAGCAGGTTTCCATTTGCCCTGTGGCAGAGTTCAGGCCATGGCTCTGGGAGAAAGAAGCAGGGGAGACCATCCTCAGTGGATTCCCAGCAGAGCAGGGCTTTCTTTCCTCCTCTTGGAAAGAAAGAGGCCGTGATGCTGGTGTCACCCGAAGGAAAAGAAACAGAGCCAGGAAAGCCCTGCCTGAGACGAGCCTTCTGGACTGTAAGTGTGGCTTGCCTGTGTTAAGCGCAGCAGCAGTCTGAACTTAGGGCGTGCCACCTTCTCTCTCCCTCCTCCAGCTGTCAAGAGCCTGCCAGTCTTTGCTGCCCTCCAGTCCTCTGCAGTCCTGCGTAAAACTCTCGGCAGTTATTACAGGGAGCTGCGCCAAGTGGACCCCCGGCGCTGGGCGAGCTTTTTTACGGCAGGAGTTGAACTGGACGACTTCCAGGAGGCCCTGCACGACCTGAGGACGCTGTCTGGCTGTTACCAAGACTGCTCTTCCGCAGAAGAATCCGAGGAGGAAGCAGACTGACTCCTTTCCCGAAGACCGGACCAGAACGACGACGGCCCTCATTCGCAGACAAGCACGGAGTAACAACCAAGCTGCCCACACACCTGACTGCCAGAAGGGTCGAAGCGCGTGTGGGGCTGGAGCGCGTCAACCCTGGAGCAACACCGACCAGCTGCACATACACGGGTAAGAAGGGTCACAATAAAATGGCTTTAATCATTTTCAAATCAACTGCACAATAAATATTGGTCCAAAAGAGGCACCAGAGAAAACTTTACACATGTTCCTACTATTCAAATACTTACATTGGATGTGCTCCAAGAGTGGGTGCCATCCCCGCCCCGCTCCATGTCTGGAAGAAAAAGTCTTGGGGGTGGTTGGGGTGCGCTGGAGCTCAGTTACCTGCCCTGGGTGCACTGGCTCCTCCTTGCATCTAACAGCCTTGTTCCTCCTGCTCTTCCTCAGAGAGGCCCGGCTCTTTGTCCGACAGCTGGTCGGTGTTGCTGGTGCTTGTGGCGTCTTCCTCGTCCTCCGAGCTGACGTCACAGGCGGTGTGGAAGAGCGCCATCAACTCCCGGAAGCGGTGGGCTACCTGCAAGGAGAGCAGCAGAGAGTCAGCCAAATAGTGCACAGCCCCCGTCCTTCCAGGGCTCTTCCTCTCGTGGCTCTGGGTGGGGAGAACTTCCTAACTGTGTTCCTGTGTGGGGAAGAAAGGTCATACTAAATGTAAAGTTGAATAGGGGTTTAAGGACCGTGTCAGTCAGTTCTTAAAAGCACCAAGCGCCTTAACGTTTCAGTCTGGAATTTGCATGGAGCTTCTTCAGAAGTGTGGATCAAAGGCTTTAAGTGAAACGTTAAAGATGTTTAGTGCTTTGAAGAACTGGCCAACATGGTCCTTAAGGATTCAACTTTAAAGCCCTATTCAACTTTACTAAATTTAAACATGGACTGTGAATCGCTAAGACAATATTTAAAGAAATGTCATGTTCTATCTATCTGATCTGATTAGCAGGAGGAGATGGACTGCCTCTTCCTGTTGGTAACTGTGCACGCCAATAAAAAAGCATCAAGCGCCAGCTTCTGGAGATGCTTCTTTTCCCAATCTTGCCCCTGTAATGTGTACACCGCTTTTCTACACTGCTGTACGCAAGCTGGTTTATGACAGATGGGCAAGACGAGGGAACAAGTCACACCCTATAAAATAAATCCTAACACCACAACCAGTTGAACTCTATGAACATATCCAACAAATGCAATAGTATTCCCCCCCCCCCCAATATCGCAGAAGACTGATGTGTGTGCCTGTCTAGTGTGCCTGTCTTCAGCTGTAGTCTGGAGCTGCCCACAGTCACCCCAGGAATCCAGGCCCCTTGCGGGAGCTCTAGGCTCCCCCCCCAGACTCACCTCCTCCGCTGTCTTGTTGCGCAGCTGCTGGGAGATGGCGTTGAAGGTGTCCGCGTGAGCTCCTCGTTCCTGGCACGTGGTCAAGATGACCCGGTCAGCCTCCCTGGAAGAGAAACATCCTCTTTCAAGAGAAGCCTCTACAGCTTTAAGCTAAACTCTTATGCTACCAGGAGCCTTGCAGGGAAAGAGTTCGAAGTGGGAGATGCTCCCTTCTCAGACTTATCTCTCCCACCCACTTCCATTCAAAACCTTGCTTAAGCCCTTCTGCCCTCCCAAATCCCTGCTGCAGGAGGGTAAATTTAGGGTTTTCCTTCAGTGCACTGAAGAAAGGCACTCTGCATGTCCTCAAAGTCACTGTCGGCATGGGAAGGGGCTCCGTGCACGACCCTTTTAGCAAGGGCAAAGCGATCCTCAAGCAAAGGCACACTCCCCTACCCCTGAACGATCTTAAGCCTGGCTTTGCAGACCACTGTCACGGCACCTACCTCGTCCACAGCACCACCTTCTCCCCCGTCGAGCTGACTTTGATGTTCTTGGCACAGACAGTGGCTTCGGTCACTCGTGGTTGGGTCTCGTCTCCCCTCTGCCCAGCCCGGGGCAAGTTGGCACACTCCCCGCCTGGCTCGGCCTGCCGCTCCTGAGAGTGCTCGCTCCCATCTGAGGTCTGTCCTTTTGGATCACTAGCCGGGACCTGTGGGCAACGAGCCTCAGAGGCCTTTGCTGGAATGGTACCGTTCGTTCCTGCAGCCTTCGAGCCCCGCGTCTCCCACTCTTTAGGTTGCACCTCTGCAGTGGCAGGTGGCTCCTCCGCCTCGGGTTTGTCCTTCAGGCACAGCCCATTGGGAACAGCGAGTTCCTCTGAGAGGCTGGAGCCTGGCCTGGCCGCCCCACACGCTGTCTCCACAGTGTCCTTGCTAAGGCCAGAGGAAGCCTCTGCGCTCCTCAGCCCAAGTCCGGCCTCACTCTCTCCTTTGACAGGGCAAGAGCCACTTCTGGGTCGCTGTAGCTTCGGCGGTAGGAGCCTCTGTGACTGGGTGGGGGAAGAGGCAGCAGGGCCGGCAGAGGGCTGCTTCGCACTGTCGCCCACAGGCGGCTTCTTCGGGCAGTGAGATCCCTGCAGTGACCCCGATTCGGCAGTCCTGCTAGCCGCTCCCTCTGAGGAGGCTTCTTTGCCCAAAGGCAATTTCCCTTCCACACGAGAACCTGGGAAAGGGGAGAGAAGATCGGGATGAGGGCAGATTCACACAGGCTTCGTCATCCGTGAAGAGACAGAAAATTCAAACCCCCATGTTGCTGTGTCTTTATCCCTCCCGGACTAATGTGGAAGGAGTCGCAGCTACAAAGCTCCTCTGAGAAGCAACAAAATGCCTGAAGTGCAGAAGGGGCTTTCTGTGGCCTGCGACACACCAACCTCTCAGCAACAAGGCCTCGGAGCCCATTTCTTTAAAAAATCAACACCCTTTGGAGTCTGCAGCAGCTCTTAGATTCACTGCTGCATAAACTCTGCACTAGAGTTACTAAAATGAGGACCCCTGGCTTATTACTAAGCTGCAAGAAGCAGGCTAAGGCGTTGTTTCGCGTGATGGTTTCCCCCAGGACCCCATCGGATCAGTATTTTTATCCCTTACCCAACACCTGTCAAATCAGCTTACTAAACCTCAGGTACAGATACCGGCCTAAATAATAGGGTGAAAAGCTAAAGGGGTCCACCCGGCACCATTCGCACCCTTGGCCTCCAACACACCTCCTCCTGCAGTGTCTGCTCTCCTGGCCGTTGTCCTCACCCGACTCTGGGGTGCCGCCTCTCCCTCGTCCCTGTGCTCCAGGCTCTCCTCCAGGGGCTCCTTCCCTTCGGGGCGGGGGCTCAGCTCTCGCTGGGCAAGGCTGTCGCTCAGCTCCTGGGGGTCTTTATTCCTGTAGGACTTGCTGTCCCCAGCCTGCAGGACAAAAGGGAAGAGAAGCACCTTGGAACCCCTCCAAACCCTTGCAGCCTATGCGTGTCCTTGCCAGAACTTCACCCCAGCTCAGCTCTGGGCCCGACACACTTTTAAAAGTCTATGCTGCGTTTTGAGCAGAGCTGGGTCTTCCTAGGAGGCCTGCAGCTATCACTGTGAACTGATTAAGTGGCTCTGCATTGCAACCCACTCTGGGAGCTGCTGTGACTGTGTTGTTGAAACAACAACCCCAAAACAAATCACAACAACAAAATTAAGAGCCACACCAGCAGCAAAAACCAGGAAACAGTCTAGGAGGGGGCAGTGCCAGAATCCAGACCCCGGGGGGGGGGGGGGGGAGGAGCCAGTTTTCATTGACAGGCAGGGTCTCCCCAGTGAGAGAGAACTGGCTGGTGGCTGAAAGACCCGAGAGGGCTCTTGACTGTGTGGTGGGAGGCTCTGAAGGACCGCCACCTCGAAAGAGACACCCACGCGCAGTCCGGCGCACCTGCTCCGTCCACACTGACCTTGTTGCTGCAGTGGCTGCAGTTCCTCCGCTTGCTCCTCTTCAGCCTGGGGTCGCCGCTCCCCTCATGGCAGGAACAGCAGCACTCCTTCGCCCCCTCTGCCCACTCCACTTCCTGAAACAGCACGCAGGTCCAGCAGTCGGCATCGGCGCCGAATAGGCGCAACAAAGCTCTCCTGCTTGCAGGGGGAGGCCAGAGCCCCCTCCAGCGCCTGTCATCGCAGCCCTGCCAATGGTGTGTGAGCCACTGTCTGAAAGCCACAGGCCTCAAACAGGCCATGGGGGGGGGGGGCGGGGGGTTGTCCAGGCTCAGCCTTCTTCTGTGACCAAGGCGGCCAGGCTGCAGGGGCTCCACAGCCCCCGCATGGCCCTCCATGCACCCTAATAACGTTTGACAGTGCTGAAGGTCCAGTGAAGCCCCTCTTTGTTGAGTCTGTTCCATGCCAAACCACTAGGGGGCACCTGATTTTTTGGGGGCAGCAAAACCACGGCATGTCATGATTGCGTCCCAGCCAAAGATCCTCCTGCAAGCCCTCGTGGTCCTCATGAGAAGGGACACGAGAGGACTGTCAGCTATCGAAAGCAAGACAGTAGAATCAGCACCCTTCTGCTTTGCTCGGAGGATGGAACGGAGGTTCCATCTAGCCCAGTGGTCTCCCTCCAACAGCAGCCAAAGACGATGCCTCTGGGAAACTCCTAAGTAGTAGTGCAGGATGGAGACAGTCTCTCTCCACCACAACCCACTTCTTGCTCCCAGGGCTCACAGGTACACTGCGTCTGAAGGGGGAGGCTGGACAACTGCAAGCCACAACGTCTGTCTGCATAGAATCTATCCTCCATGAATTCATCTCATCCTAAAATCCAGTTTTGCTCTCTATCTATATTGTACTTGTGGTAGCAAAGCCTTGCCACGAACACCACGTGCCTCAGGCCGGCAAGGGGAAGCAACAGACACAAGCATAGAAACATAGAAAGCTGCTTCCCACTGAGTCCGATCCTGATCCATCTAGCTCAGTACTGTCCAGCACTGGCTGGCAGCAGCTCTCCAGGGTTTCAGACAGGGAGTTTTTCCCAGGTCACCTTCTGTACTCAAAGCAAGGACTCTATTGTCCAAGCCTCACGGGAGTCTACATCGTAGCTGTGGGAAACCCCAGTCTGGGACAAATCCCCCCACCTCCCACACATACTCTGGAAAAGCTGCAATACTCCTGTGGAACTCCACACTAGGCGGAACCAGTCTTCTCCCTGGGCATGGTCTCCCCTCCCTATTCCTGGTAGTGCCTTAAAAAGGACCCAACCGGACATAGAGAATGTTCCTGTGTGGAAAGAGGACCACACACCTCCAAACCTAGACTCACAACCTGGGGCCTAGAAACTTGCTTAAAAAAAAAAAGATTAAAGAACAGAGAGGCTCAGAATCCTGGAATTCGAAGCCCACTGCTGCCCATTTCTCTGCAGACCTTGTCAGTGTTCTGGCCTCCCAGCTCCTTCCGCTTCTTGCTTTTCAAGGAGGTGTGGATTTTGGGGGGGTCCTCCTCCTCCTCCACATCTGGCAGTGACACTTCTTCAAATCCATCAAACTAGGAGAAGCACAGGAACTGGGCGCTAAGTACAGCCTAAGCCCGTCAGGCTAAGCCCACCCAGTGCCAGGTCAGGACCCACAGAGGCCTCCCCCCCACCCTTAAGGTTCCTAAGCCCCACAGAACTGCCTGCTCCACTAAGCTTGCCCTGGAGGGCTGGGGCTGTGCTCTGCACCTCGTACTCTTTCTCCTCCGTCCAGCTGACTTCCTCGAAGTCCCCCAAGCGGCTGGCCGATGGGCGCAAATGGTCGAAGAAGACGGAGAACTCGTCCTGCAGGTGATCGTGTCCTTTCAGCAGCTGCCACATCTGGGTCTTCAGCTGGGTGAGGAGTTGCCCCCCCCAAAGTCGTTTTTTGTGTTTGGGTAAAGAGAGAAAAAGAGCAGGACGATTTAGCACTTTAATAAACTTTACATTCCACCTTTCAGCACGAGCGCTTTCAAAACGGTTTGCAATGAACCCAAGTCATAAGAGCAATAAAGACTGCCTAAATGTGTCAATTCTAAAACTTTAGACTGCATTAAGAGCAACAGAGGCGGCGAGAGAGCCAGTTAAGGCACGGACATTAAAACTCCAAATGCATTTAATTTGACACTAAATACAGCAGGGCCCGGAAAGGCCTCCTGAAGGCGGGGAGTGAGGGGGCCTATTGGATCTTGCCGGAGAGTCCGTTACAACGGCTGCGATGTGCGACTACTGAGAAGCGGTTCTCCAAAAGTGCCGAGCCAGAGATCAGCAGCTTAGAGGTTTCCAGCACTCACACACTGGTCTGGTACCCCAATCGGTCTGGGACTGTGTCGCTCCCTAATGTGGACTGTGTTTCCTTTTGTTTGTTTAGAGGTCTAAGCAGAAAAAGGACTTGAGGGAAGGATTGGCTTTCTTCTTCAGTGGGTTACTCCTCCTGGAGGCCCTACAAGTTCTGAGTTCCTTCCTTGTTCTTCCGCAAGGCAGACACAGCCCCCCCCTCCCCGCCTCTGCCCAGCTCCGACTCCTTTCGAGTGGAGCTGCTCGAGAGAACTTCCCAACGGATTATGTGGGCCAAAATCCATCGGATCCCCCCACCGCCTGCCCAGGCGAACCGAAATACATTTTTTGACAGGGTGTGCAATTAATTTATGCAACTCGCTGCCACAAATTGCAGCAAATTGATGGTCCCTGGCTGAGAAAGGCAAGTTCATCAAAGAGGGGGGCGGGCCATGGCTACATAAACCTCCATGTTCAGAGGCGACTGTCTACCTTTGAACACCAGTTGCAGGGGGGTTAGCAGCAAAGGAGGGTTACTCATGCCCTCCCTGCCTGTGGGCTTCTCCCCAGGGGCAAATGGCTGTCCCACTGTCAGAAGCAGGATGCTGGGCTTCTGGTTTGATCCAGAAGGCTTTTCAGGTACCATGGACTTGTTGCCTCTCTGAGGAACCTTTGGAACAGAGAGGAGACAGGCAGGCAGCACCTCTGGCGACTTGCCATCGATCTGCAGGACTCCTCACCTCGGTGATCTCCTGGGGCAGACACTCTGCGCAGCTCTGCAGGACCTTGACAATCTTCTGGTGGTGCGAAGGGTTCTCGGCAAAGCAGATCTCCAGCTGCCGGAGGAACTTGCGGCTCTTTTCAAAAGCCTGCTGCTCCTCAAACTGCAGGGGAAGAAAGCAGGCCAGGGCTGTCTCACCACTCCCACGCAATGCCCGAAATCCCTGGGAGCGCTGGCAGGGACCAAACATTGACCACAGGCAGGAGATGCAAAGAGCCCAGTGGCATCGTGGTGAAGAGACTGAGCTGTGAACCAGGACTCTGCCACGGTCTCACTAGAGGGGCTGGGACAAACCACTCCCTTTCAGCATCAGTCGTCGTCGCCTGCTCTGGACGCCGGGCACCAGCTCTGTCCTCGACCCTGGCAACGCCGCTGGGCCCTGGATCCCCGATTGCTAGGCCTCTGCCTCTTTGGCTCTTCCTCTGCCCAGGCTGGAACGTCCCCCCCCCCCCGCCTGTTTGACAGTGCTGTTCTCCCTCCTGGGACCCCACCAGTCACAGGCAGGGCGGGGGAGTGCTGGTGTGTGGTTAGCAGCCCCGAGCCAGCCACCTCTGGAACGACTATCCCCGAGTCCCCAGTCTACATACCATTATGTATATTATGAGAATGGCCTATGCTCGGGTGAGGGGATCTATTAGGCAAAGACTCTTCGATATAGAAAGACAAGAGGATTTAAGCAGCACTCCAAACTTTTTAGCTGCGGAAGAGGTTAGGTTTCTAGCTGCACCGGCCATCTATCTTTCATGGCTGGAATTGCCAAGGCATAGAAAGGCTTTTTATCTGGCCGGGTGGAAAGAGCTGCCCTCGGCCGTAGTCGAGGGTCGCTATTGCAGGATCCCATTTTCTGAAAGGATCTGTCCATGTGGCTCAGGGGAAGTAGAATCAGTTGAACATGTCCTGCTGCACTGTGTATTCTATCTGGGGCTACGGGCTAGGTTTATACTGCCTCTGAGTAAGAAATTCTCGGGCTTGGAAGATGTGGAGTTGTGCAAGATACTTCTTCTGGGAGCTAATGTGTGGCGCACTAAGCAATGCGCAAGTTTTTTGGCTGCAGCGTGTAGAACACGCAAGGGTATCGTCAGTCTAGAGAAGAGATTTGAGTGGTAGCACCTTTATACTGAAGGACGAAGGGTACATTTGTTAGAGTTTTAAGTATATTATAAATATAATGTGTGTGTGGAGGGGGTAATTTGTGTTTTGGTCTTTGGCTGTATTGGTTGATACCTACCAGCCCACACTCCAGGGCTTGTTCGGGCAAGAGGAAAGCCGCAAAATCCGTGAGCAGCTGCGGCCACTCCCGCAGCAGATTGCGCAGCCGGGCGTAGAGGTCGGCGGCCGTCTGCTTGTGGGCATTGCTTTCGAACTCGTAGATGATGCGGAGAAACTCTTCGTACCTGCCGGGGACGTGCCGCAAGGCCTCGCGCACCTGTGGAACAGGCAAGGGGGCTGGCGTGAGCGAGCAGAGCTTGGGGAGCAGGTCTGTGGCAACTGGGGTGCGTCATCGTTTGAGAGAGGTCTGGGCATACAGAGCCACCAGGCAAAGAGCACAGGCGCTGGCAGGAATCTCGGAGACCTGGATTCAGAAGACTGACATCACCAGGAGGTGATCCTGAAGGGACTTGGCTCAGCGGGAGAGCCCCTCCCCTGGCAGCAACTCCACGTAGGGCTGGAAAAGACCTATGGAGAGCTGCTGCCAGCCAGTGCTGACAAGACTGAGCACAATGGATCAAGGGCCAGACTCGGTGGCAGGCACTTTCCTATATCCGGGCTCAAAAACACAGGTCCCTCCACCAGCCTCGACACACCCCAGCCCTGAGATAACCCAGAGGTTGCTTCTATGTGGAGAGGCCTGGAGGCGGGGGGGGGGGCACCCGGGGTCCCACCGGGGGGCTCCTTACCCTGCTCAGATACGCCTGGGCAAAGGCCAGGTCCTTCTGCTCCCGCAGCGGGTCTCTCTCCAGGATGTCCTCGTCGTAGAGAAGCAGCAGCTTGGAGGTGTCCTTGCTGGCGCGAGCCCGGCCTCTCTTGGCCCGGGCTCGGTGGGAGACCCGGCTCTTCCCAGGGGCTTTGGGGCTCTGTCCTGGAACAACCAGCACAGTGTCACAAAAGACAGGGGGTGGCGGCTGCTCAGCACCCCACCAGCACTTGGGGGGGTGTCCCTCATGTGGGAACCACACACTCGATCCTCAATGAATTGCCCAGAACATCACAGGAAGGAATGATGGGTCAAGCCAGGGGGACCCAGCGACTCCAGCACACCGTTCCCCACCGGTGGGGCCACAAAGAGAGGAATGCTGCACCAGGGAGGGAGGGAGACCTGGGCTCTTATTTACTGATACCAGCAACATCAGGGAACCCTCGCCACCGCCTGCCACGGGCCCACCTGGTGGTGTCCTGCTGGGCTTCACTTCCGGGGCAGCGCAGGTCAGGGCGAGAGACGACACCGGCCTGTCCATGGGATCTGCTACCTCATCTGCCATTTCGTCCTCCTTCTGCAGGCTTTCCAGAGTCTCCCCTTCTCCTTCCCCTTCGTCTTCCTCCTCCTCTTCCTCCTCTGGCTCAGAGTTCTCCTCCTGGGAGTTTTCCTCTTCCGAGTCCCCCTCTTGGCTCAGCCGCCTCTCAGTCGCAAGCCACGTCAGCTTCTCCATCGTCTCCTGCAGGCCAGAAGACCCAACGCTGTTTTAAGCTCTTTTATGCCCCCCCCCAGCTTGCATGCCCTCCCCCAAACTATACACAAAGTGAGCAATTCAAGTACCGATCCCTGTTAGGAGAGCAACCTGGTAGACCCAACGCTGGAGCTGTCCTGGGAAGCCCAGATACCCAAAGCGGAGAGCACCGTTTTGTGATGCGTGGGAATCCATCCCTCCGTTTCAAAAGACCCCACCCCACGCTGACAGGATTGTAACCAAAACAGGACCACCCTCACAGAAGAGGGAGGTTTCTGAGTCCTCTTTGAACTCCAGGTCTGCACCTTTGCAAAAACAAAAAAACCACCAAAGGGTTCAAAGAAGCCCCCAGCCAATTTGATTCCTGGAAACTCGCATGTGTTAGAGAGAGAGAGGCATCACTCTCCCTGCCAGGGGGTGTGGAGAATGCAGGGCAGGAGACAGGAAGACCTTTCAGTTTAAAAGAAAAGAAAAGACTGCAGGTAAGGGGAAAAGGACGGATTGTAAACACAGGCACAGAGAAATCTAAAAAGAGGAAGGATAAAAACGGAAAGATCTGAACCAGAGAGGAAGAGAATGAGGCTTGCTGTTGTATGCAGGAACCTCTCCTCCACTCCCAAAATCTAACTGCGTTAAGAGTATGCCCACTGTGACGCAAGTCCAATCGAGCCCAATGGGACCGACCCCCAGGAAGATGTTCATACATACTACAACGTTTTGTGGTGGGACCCCTCTTGTATTCTTCTACTTGCAGCCCTGCCGGAAGTCTTTGGTCTGCCAGACGGAAATTAAACTAGACCACTCACAAAAGTCTTCTATACTAGGTCTGGCTGAGCCATTACACGAAGCATCCTGCAGAACAGGATCCTGGCTGCTCAAGTTGGGCAGATGGCTCCTTCCGCTACTGGCTTTCCCCACCACGGAGCATACTGGCAGCCGAAGCTCTCCCTTCACCAGGGTGACGTAAACCAGGGTTGCTTTCAACCCCTTCTTCGCGAAGCCATGGGAGGGAGACTAGGGACAAAGAAACTCCTCCTAGCACAACAGACAGATGTTCCCGGAGCTAGAGCAGGCAAGGTATCACCACAGTGGTGGAAAGGCAGGAACACGACACGACGGACACAAGAGCATGGGCAGGGACTGCTGCTCTGGTGCTCCAAGGAGAGACCTTCAAGTCTTACCTGAAGCTCCGGCACAGAGAGGACCGACTCCTCCGACGCCGAGGACATCTCCTCGTCTTCCTCGTCCTGCGTGAAATCGTCAAAGTCCTCTTCCTCCTCCTCCTCTTGCCCTTCTTTCTCGCCCGCTGCCTCGGGTCCTGTGGGCGTCCCCAGCGTGTGGCTCGCTGCACCGGACAGATCCTCCGGCTTCGCCAAGGGGCTGCAGGACTCGCCCTCGTTGGCTGCAGAGTGAGAGAGGTTCTGTGGGGACGGGCTGCTTCCTTCTGGGCCCGGCCCAGCCGGCCCTTGGCCTCTTTCCTCGGCCGCACGGGTGCTCTGCTTGCCCCCAAGTTCCTTCGTCTTGTGGACGCGCTCCGGAGCAGGCTCCATGTCCAGCTCCTGCCCCAAGTCCAACAAAAGCTCCTCTTTGGTTGGTGTGCCGCCAGAGCTGGGCTTCTCTGGATCCGGGGCTGCTTCCTGGGGGGCATCTTGGGAGTCTTCCAACTCAACCTTCACCGCCTCATCTAGCCCCGACATCGGGGAGAAGGAACTCTTGGCCGACAGCAGGGCGCCTCTCTCCTCCGCCCCCTCCACAGAGGCCTCCGCTTGGACCCCGCAGTCAGGACCAGGCAGCTGAAGATCACAGTCCCGCTCGGGGGAGACTGCAGAGCACGCGGGAGGCTCTTGCACCTCCGTCTTGGGCTCTGTGCCAGGCCCGCGCAAAGCCTCACTGCTGGCAGTCCACCCGTGAGCAGCTTGGCTGGCAGCCTCAGCGCCTTGGAGGGCTGCAGAAGTGGGAGACCTGGCTGAGCCGGAGGAGACCACGAGGGAAGAGGCGGGAGGGTTTGCGAGCGGCTGGCTCAGTGGGCACGGGAAGGGGGCTGGGTTCACCAGCAGAGTGGTGATGGGAATGGGCTGTGCCCCTTGGCCAGCAGTGGCGGCCAAGGGCTGCAGCACGTTGCAGCCGCTGGCGATGCCAACCACCTTCATGGCGCCAGCAGGGACAGTGAAGATGACTGGTGTGGGGTGCAGCACCGGTGCGGCCTTGAGCAAGGGGGTGGCCCTGGGGCCCTTCTTCTGGTGCGCCCTGGGGCTGCTCGGTGTCCGGGGTTTCGGCGTGGGTAACACTGGGAGCATCATTTGGGGCTGGAAGGCTACGGGGACGGAGGAGACCACGTTCGGGGGTCCGGCGGCAGCCGGGCAGGGTCCGGGGCTGGGCTGCTGGGCTGCGAGAACGCCCTGGAGCTCGAAGCTTCCGCCGTTCCCCACAGCCGGCTGCAGGCGGAGATGCTGCACAAGTGGGGCCGGCTGGATCAAGCGGGGGACGCGGGCCACGACTTTGCTGGGTGGGACTTCCGGCTGGGGCTGCTTGGCAGCCATTTTCAGGTAGTTGCTGGAGCTGGTGGGCTGCAAGCAGAGGCCTGGGCGGACAGGGAGGGGCTTGGCAGTAGCTGACCACTGCCTCCTCCAGGCCTTCCTGCAGAAGCGGCTGGCGAGCGGCCTCAGGATCCACTGTAAGCCTTCAGGCATGTGCAGAGGATACTTCTCGTCGTTGGCTGGATCCCCGGGCTCTTCCCCCGCCTTGCTGGGAGCGGACGTTCCTTCAGCCCCTTGCTCCAGCTCCGCTTGGATGAATGGCAGGCTGGCCTGGACAAGGAAGAAGACTGACATGACACTTCACGAAAGGAAAACTAAAACTGATGGACTGTATAAAGGGGAGCTGGTTTCCTTGAACCTCAAGAGCTCAAGCGGAGGCAAATACAGAGCCAGCACAGTGGGCTAGTGTCAGACTAGGGCCAGGGAGATCCGAGTTCAAATCCCCACAGCGCCACAAAGTCCACTGGACGAGTCACAAGCAAGCATCCCTCTCCTGAGGAATGCCTCTTTTCCCCCTAAATGACAGCGACCGGGGCACACTGAGGCCCACCTAGGAACCGGCCTGTCCCATTCTCTATTGTTCTGTCCAGAGCTGAACCTGTTCCATGACTGCCTGATCCCCCCAGAGAGCCACAGCCTTGACCGAAACCTCCCTTGATCCCTGCTGTGTTGTGTTCACGCCCAGCCACCGGTCTGCCCCGCGCATCTGACCGGGGAAACTTTAACGCTCCTTCATTCTAAACCAGCCCAGGAGAGGTGGGTGGGGGACTATTCTTCCCAAAATGGGATCAACGAGAGCTGACCAGTTGGGCGCAAGGCAAAATGCGCAGGGGATGCAAGATGTGTGCTGTGCCTGTAAGAGCGAAAGCCGTGTTGCAGTCCAGCTAAGACAGAGAGAAGATCTTCCTCTCTGGTGCCAGGAGGAAACTGAAGGGTAAGTGGCCTGTTTCAGCCAGAGAAAGCAGTTCTTTTGACCTTGTCCCATTTTAATGCCTTTGGTTTAGCGACAAGGAACCTGCCCAGTTCTTTCACCTGAAGGGGCCATCAGCCCCCTGCCTCACCCAGCCAGGTGCTCCCCAGAGAAGTGGGCTGTGGGATCGTACCAGGACGTGTGGGCGAGACAGGGAGAGAAATCAGCAGGAGGTGGGGCACGAGGCTTCCCCTCCATCCTTGGCCCCCAGCTGTGTGGAAGGTTTGTTGCAGTGCCCTCGTTTCAGGAATTGGCAGGCGTGCTGGAAACAAGCACAGCAGGGACGGGTTCTACACTGCAGCACATCGGATGCAAAGCTGTGTAAAAGTGTCATGGCCTGCACTGATGTTGGATGCGTGTTGACGCAATCTCAGGGCGAGGAGAAGCACAGACTGGCAGAAGCGGTGGAGATCCTCTCAGCGCTACCCTGCAGGCCGCCAGAGCTTTCTCCAGCCAAACCTACCCGACAGGGTGGTCGTGAGGATAAAATGGGGGGGGGGGGAGAGCTCTGTATGCCTTTCCTTGCAGACAAACATTTCATTCATTCATTATAGAATGGTACCCTAAAAATAACATTTAGCATTTGTTTAGTTGTTCCAGTTTGAAAAGCCCTTCACCTGTATGATCTCGATGTTGTCCTTACAATAAAGCTGCAAAGTCAGTATTATTATGCCCAGACTGCAGATGGGAAAGACTGAGGCTGAGAGGGAGCGGCTTGTTTACAGCCAACAACCGAGTTCATGGCAAGGGTGGAATTCGAACAGGCAGAGTCCTCAGCCTCCGAGGCACCACATTACACCAACTCTCCCAGAAAGAGGGGATACCTTCAACCAGAAGGGCAGGCGGTACTCTTCTCTCTCAAGTGGGGGTTTCCATTCACCCGGCTGGAGGTCCTCACAGATTTTGAAGAGAACAGGCAGCTGCTTGGTCTTCTTATAGTACTGGGGGGGAAATGTGAAAGGCCATTAGGTAGTTTCTGAGACCCTGATTCTGCTCTTCAGCCCGGCATTTTCTCAGTGCTTCGGCTATCCCTATTGAGACTGATGGCTGAGCTATTGCTGTTTATTCATATAGCACCATCTGTGGCAGAGGAGAGCACAGGTCCCTGCCACAACAGGCTTACAATTGAGAAACAGACACAAGGCGACAAAGGAAGGGGAGGGAAGGGAGGAGAGTTGGTGTAAACAGGGAAGAATATGCCATTATGTCATGGGGAAGTCTTAAGTTAAACTAAGCTTAAGTTAAACTAGGCTTAAGTTAAACTAAGAGGTGGGGATTAAGGGGCTGGGCCAAAGACTTCCTAGAAAAGGTGGGATTAGAGGAGAAGGGTGAAGGAAACAGGAGGCCCCCTGCAGGTGATCTGGGGCAGGGGGAGCTCCAGACCTACAGGCAGAAGTCGAATGGGAGCAAAGGTGAAGGAGGGACCAAGAGAGCCTTGGAGCCCGAGGGTGGTGGAACCGGATGAGCCGGTGCTGGGAGCAGGAGTGTGTCCAGACATGGGAGCAAAGAAGCATCCCATCCTCACACCCCCAGGAGCCGACCCCATCGCCAGGGACTGGGGTGCAGCCAGCAACACCAACTTTAGCATCGCCCGGTCCTGGCCGCCCCCCTCAACACACACCAGCCACTCACTTTGAGGATGTTGTCGGGGACACGGTTCATATTGAGATTCTTGATCCGGACAGTCAGCTGGTGGGCCGTCTTGGTCGTCAGGAGGTACTTGCTGATGAGAGGCTTGGGGAACTCTGTCCCCTCAAAGTGCTTCAGCCCCAGAGCCAACAAACTGGAAGCGAGGAGAAACCCAGTGAGGAACGGGCCGGAGCCACAGGAAAACCTGAGCACGTGGCTTCAGAAACATCACCATCTGAGGCAAAGAGGAATCTTTTCTGAACAATGCAGGGAAGGCTCATAGCTCAGCGAAGCAGCCCCTGCTTTGCAGGAAGAAGGTCTCAGAAACACCCCTGTCTGAAACCCTGAGAGATGCTGCCAGCCAGTGCTCGACAATGCTAAGCTAGTCGGAGCAAAGGTCTGACTCAGTAAAACGCAGGATAACCCTGAGCGATGGGAGGAGCTATGGCTCAGTGCTATACACAAAGACGGTCCCAAGTCCACCCTACCTGACATCTCCCAGGTGGAGCTGGAAAAGCAGCGGCACCACCACCCCGCCTCGTCCAATGCCTCTCCCGCCCTTCCTCCAAGGAGCTTAACCTGGTATAGGTGGTTCTCACAACCAATCACTCTGGGCTGAGAGATCGCAACCGGCCCAGTGTCACCTAATTCACTTCATGCCTGAGAGAGGTCTGGAAACCCAGGGCTCCTAGTCTCGCCTCTCTGCTGTGCTGCTCCGACAGCACTCACCGCAGGCGATCCTCCCTGCTGCCTTGGCGCACTTACTTGTCTTCCCCCTTCGTGAAGACCACCTTATCCCGGGGCGTCTTGGCCTTTAAGGAGCAGGTGGGCAATAACTCCGGGTACATGAAGACTCTCCTGGTGGCCAAGATCCACGCAACTTGCTTCGGCAGGGAAGGAAAGTCATTCACTGCAGGGAGAGGGGGAGGAAGAAGCGTCAATCTGTCAGCCGCTCCCTCGCTGCCATTTCATTTTTTTATCCCACCGTCTTGTAAAGGGACAAGCCGAGGACGACGGTACAACAAATAAACGTTTTTATCTCTCTCCTGTTTGGGAAGAGCACTTTGTTGTTTAACTGCTTGCAAAGAAGAGCAGCAGCCAAACGTCTCAGAAGCGTTTTTCTTTCTCTCTTTCTTTCTTTGTCCGCAGCTCTGGCACAGCCAGGAGTGCAGTGCGCCTTCGGCTGAGTCACCTGCCGCTTCCCCGAGCAGCTCGATGTTGCCGACGCCGACAGCAACAGCTCTCTGGGGTCTCAGGCACAGCCGTCTTTCCCAGTCCCAGCTGGAGACGCTGCCAGGGTCTGAGCGGGACCCCCAGCTCCAGGCGGACGGAGAGCAGAGCAGCCCACCGGCAAGCACCAAGCTCTGTGCGCACACTGCGACCCACCGTTCTTCTTCACTGCTTTGCGGGGGCTCCACTCCACCTTGACGTGGGCCTGGAAGTCCTCCAGGAGCTGCAGGGCCTCCTTCAGGTTGCACGGCTGGAACACGGTCTGGAACTTGGGGCCGAGAGACTGATGGAGGAGCGCCGAGCTCTGAGCGAAAGTGGCCAGCTCGTTCTGCCAAACAGAGGGGACAACATGCTCACAGGCAACAGGACGGCATCAGGTTCTCCTTCCACACACACAGCACTCGGAGGCCCTCGGGGAAGCAAGTGAGAGAAGCCGAGGCTGGAGCCAGGGGGAGAGAAGTGGCGTCTGGCCAGTCTGCAACTGTATAACCAGCTCAGGAAAATGGTTTGCAAAAAACACGAGCTCACCGAGACTCAGGTTCTGATGTGCTCATAGGCTCCCCCCCCCCCCGCCTCCCTAGCCAGAGGGACTGAAAGCAACTCAAAGAATCGAATCCAAAGAATCAAGCAGTACAAGAAAATGAAAACACCCAGAAGAGAACCACAGCATCAGGAGAAAGCGACAGAAGAGAAGCAGCTCCACTTAATCTTAGGGCTGGCTGCAGGGACACATTTTCGCATACCTGCGAAAAGCAACAGGGTGGGGACCGTGCAGGTGTCCTCACCAAGGGGGGGGGCCCAAGGGAGAGGGCCCTCCCCCCCCCACGGCACTGCCAACCAGGCATCCACAAATGACACCCAGGAGCCTCCCTAGGGGACGGGCAGCTTCACGTGGGCAGAGACGGTCCTTCTAGTTGCCGAGTCCCAAGCCGAGTGTCTTGCACAGCTGCTGCACCCATGGCCAGTACCCGGCTGTCTTTTTTAGACTGTATTGTTCTTAGAGTTTTATTATATTTACTGTTTTATGATTTATATGTATTTTGTATTATGATTGTATTGTTAGCCACTTTGGGTCCCCCCTATGGGGGGGGAGAAGCGGGATATAAATTCAATAATAATAATAATAATAATAATAATAATAATAATAAATATACTGTGTTTGACCACATCTTAAGTTCTGTACTGCAAAGCGCTCTCCATTTGCTCAAAGCAAAGGGGGACACAGGGGTCTTGGACGAGCAATTAACTTTCATGTATAAAAACCACGCTGCTAGTCCTGATGACCCAAGAGTCTGTAAACACGAGGGTGGTTTTGACGAAGGGCTGGAAAAAACAAGGGGATCTGAGGGATGTGTGGGCCTAGCTCACGGTCCCCCAGCCATAAACAGTGCACCCCCCCCAAAAAAAAAAACACACACACAAGTCCATCAAGGTTAAGATGTCCTTAACTGAAAAGGCAAAGTTTCACGAACACAAAGAAAAGCCTGAGGGAAAAACTACATGGACACTCTCAGCTAAAGGAGCAGAGGCAAGCGAGAGCTTGGGAGCAGCCACTTTCCATCAGTCCAGGCCTTCTCCCCCACCAGTTCCCGACTTCGCTTCTCTATACAGCCACAGCTTCTCCGACACTCCGAGTCCCGATCCCCGCTGGCCAGACACCCTGCACAGCCGAGCCAACCCGCAAAGCACGACTGGCCGTAGCCCAACGCGACCACAAGAGGCACAACCGAGTTTGACGGAGCCTTACCAGGAAGAGCCGGGTGGTGCTGGCCTCGGAGCTCAGGCCGGGGTTGGAGCTGCTGAGGAGGTGGACCTGGGTCAGGAGCTGAACGTGCTGCGAGCAGAGAGAGAGAGGGGCACCAAGTCAGCACTCTCCCAGAGGGCGGCAGCCACCCTCCCAGACACCTCGCAAGCGCCGCCCACCTCCAATGGCGAAGACGCCCAGTCACCCCAGACACGCCTTCAGAAGCCATCAAGCAAGCCCCAACATAGACTCGAGCCTTCGGCACAATCCCCAGACCCTGCCTTAAGCAAGCCTAAGCAGCACGTGTCACCGAAACAATCGCCTATTCTTCCCCTCCTCCCCACGACCTCCAGTTCTGTCTCTCCCCTCTGCTGCCTCCCCTGCATCACAGCTTAGATTGTAAGCTCCTCAGGACAGAGACTTGTCCTGTCATTTTCTGTACAAGATAGCAGGGGATACCCCCTGCCGACTCGGCAAAGAGGCACCTTTCAAAGGGGTGGTTCTCCTCTGTTGAGCTGGACGCGGAAAACTGTCCCTTTTTATCCCAGCATCGCGACCCTCTCAGTGGCTCTTTGGGGATGTCTCTCCTCTGTAGATGGGAGCCCCCTTCTCACCGCACAACCCTAGGGACGTCTTCTCCGAAGTCAGTCCCGTGGATCGGGCAGGGCTTACTCCAGGTACAACGTTTAGGGCTGCAACCTCACTCCTTTAGAGAACTTGCTCTCGCTTTGAGAATCGTTGAAAAAGAGTCGGCTCTCTACGTATCACCGACCAGGAATGGTACATGCCACGGAAGCCCCTCCTTGTCCCAGCAGTACCTGCTGCATCTGCTGCTGCAGCCTCTTCCTCTCGCCCGGCTCCAGGGTCAGGACCGGCACGGGCTTCTCGCTGCGCAGCTTCGATCTCTCCGCCTCCTGGGGCAGCTTGGCAGCCGTCTTCTTCATCCGCAGCTGCTCCAGCTGTTCCTTCACCGTCCGGTGCTGTTCGTTCAGCAGGTTGGCCAGGGGCTCTTCGAACCTAGGCGAGTCCAAGGGGGGGCTGGATGGGACCTCGTGGGCCCAGTCACTCAGCCGTGGCCCAACTGCTCCCAAATGAGGGGCCTGCTGCACTCCCAAACCGGGCAAGATCGACTTGGCCTGGTGACTTTCGCAAAAGGGGGGGGACACGCATGAACCACTCTGTCCCTGCAGAGTAGGCCAGTGTGGTTCTTACAGGTGGGCTGAGACCCAGGCAGAGCGGCTCTTCTGAGCCTCCGAATGGGTTCATCGCCAAGGCAAGATCTGAACAAGGGACCTCTGGCCACTGCACTGCCACACTGCAAAGGTCACAAGGGCAGGTCCAGAAACTCTGTTCAAATCAGAAACGTCTTTGACAAGTAGGGTCAAGGAGGCAGAGCCTCTGCTTTCGTATGGTCGTGAAAAAGAGACGGGATTTCTGGATAAGCTAAATGACTGGGCCTTAGAGCAGCTTATCACGGAGCCGACCAGAGGACAGGCGACTCTGGATTTGATTTTGTGTGGTACTCAGGACCTGGTCAGGGAGGTAAATGTTACCAAACCGTTGGGGAACAGTGACCATGCTGCGATCTGTTTCGCCATGCATGTCGGGGGGGAGAGTGCCTAGCAAATCTGACACAAAAACCCTTGACTTCCGAAGGGCAGACTTCCCCAAAATGAGGAGACTAGTTAAAAAAAAGCTGAAAGGGAAGGTAAAAAGAGTCCAATCGCTCCAGAGTGCATGGAGGCTGTTTAAATCAACAGTCATAGAGGCCCAGCGGGAGTGTATCCCACAAAGGAGGAAGGGCTCGACCAAGTCCAGGAGGGTGCCGGCATGGCTAACAAGCACAGTTAAAGAGGCTATAAAAGGCAAGGAAGCTTCTTTTCGCAAATGGAAGTCTTGCCCTAATGAGGAAAATAAACAGGAACACAAACAATGGCAAAAGAAATGTAAAAAGATGATACGGGAGGCCAAGAAAGATTGAGGAGCGTATGGCCAGAAACATTAAAGGGAATAATAAAAGCTTCTTCAAATATGTTAGAAGCAGGAAACCTGCCAGAGAAGCGGTTGGCCCGCTGGACGGTGAGGGAGGGAAAGGGGTGATAAAAGAGGACTTGGAGATTGCAGAGAAATTAAATGAGTTCTTTGTATCTGTCTTCACAGCAGAAGACCTCAGGCAGATACCGCTGCCTGAACGGCCACTCCTGACTAAAGAATTAAGTGAAATAGAGGTTAAAAGAGAAGACATCTTAGACTTAATTGACAAATTAATAAGTCACCGGGCCCAGATGGCATTCACCCAAGAGTTCTGAAGGAACTCAAGAATAAAGTTGCTGATATCTTGACAAAAATATGCAACTTGTTCCTTAAAATGGCCACTGTGTCAGAGAATTGGAGGATAGCTAATGTCACGCCAATCTTTAAAAAAGGAAAGAGAGGGGACCCAGGAAACTACAGGCCAGTCAGCCTAACATCTGTTCCAGGGAAGATGGTGGAAAGCCTCATCAAGGATAAAATCTTAAAACATATAGAAGAACAAGCTTTGCTCAGGGAGACTCAGCATGGCTTCTGCAAGGGGAAGTCTTGCCTCACAAACCTATTAGAATTTTTTGAAAAGGTCAACAGGCATGTGGGAGAACCCGTGGATATTATATATCTGGATTTTTAGAAGGCGTTTTGACACGGTCCCTCATGAAAGGCTCCTGAAAAAACTCCATAGTCAGGGAATAAGGGGGCACGTCCTCCTATGGATTAGGAACTGGTTGAAGACTAGGAAACAGCGAGTGGGAGTCAATGGGCAATTTTCACAATGGCGAGAGGTGAAAAGCGGTGTGCCCCAAGGATCGATCTTGGGACCGGTGCTTTTCAACTTGTTCATAAATGACCTGGAGTTGGGGATAAGCAGCGAGGTGGCCAAGTAAGTTTGTGGATGACACTTTTCCGGGTGGTGAAGACCAGCAGGGATTGTGAAGAGCTCCAGAAGGATCTCTCCAAACTGGGAGAATGGGCAGCAAAATGGCAGATGCGCTTCAATGTAAGTAAGTGTAAAGTGATGCATATTGGGGCAAGAAATCAAAACTTCACATACACGCTCATGGGTTCTGAGCTGTTTGTGATGGATCAGGAGAGAGATCTTGGGGTATTTGGTGGACAAGTCGATGAAAGTGTCGACCCAGTGTGCGGCAGCTGTGAAGAAGGCCAATTCCATGCTTGGGATAATTAAAAAAGGGATTGAGAATAAAACGGCCAATATCATTATGTTGTTGTTGTTGTTCAGTCGTTAAGTCGTGTCCGACCCTTCGTGATCCCATGAACCATATCCCGCCAGGCCTTCCTGTCCTCCACTCTCTTCCTGAGTTCGCTCATTTTCATGTTCGTTGCATCGGTGATGCTGTCTAACCATCTCATCCTTTGCCTTCCCCTTCTCCTTTTGCCTTCAATTTTTCCCAGCATCAGAGTCTTCTCCAGAGAGTCCTCTCTTCGCATTAGGTGGCCAAAATATTTCAGTTTCAGCCTTAGTATCTGTCCTTCCAGGGAACAGTCAGGGCATATCATTATGCCCTTGTACAAATCGATGGTAAGGCCACATCTGGAGTACTGTGTCCAGTTCTGGTCGCCGCATCTCAAAAAGGATATAGTGGAACTGGAAAAGGTGCAGAGGAGAGCGACCAAAATGATTAGTGGGCTGGGGCATCTCCCTTATGAGGAAAGGCTACAGCTTTTGGGGTTATTCAGTCTAGAAAAAAGGCGGCTGAGGGGGGACGTGATTGAGGCGTATAAAATTATGCATTGGATGGAGAGAGTGGATAGAGAGAAGTTCTTTTCCCTGTTACACAACACTAGAACTAGGGGACATCCACTCAAATTGAGTGGAGGGAGGATTAAAACAGACAAAAGAAAATATTTCTTGACCCAACGTGTAATTGGTTTGTGGAACTCCTTGCCACAGGAGGTGGTGATGGCACCTGGCCTGGGTGCCTTTAAAAGGGGTTTGGAAAGATTCATGGAAGAAAAGACCATCACAGGTTACAAGCCATAAGCAACCTCTTGGTTTTAGAAGTGGGTTTTCTCTGTGCCAGGTCCAGGGGAGTGGCAGCAGGAAACGGCTTATCTTGTTGGCTGTGTGCTCCCTGAGGCATCTGGTGGGGCCACTGTGTGATACAGGAAGCTGGACTAGATGGGCCTTTGGCCTGATCCAGCAGGGGGCTCTTCTTATGTTCTTATGCAAAAGGTAGCAGGGCCAATCCCTGGCAGCACCTCCAGGTAGGACTGGGAAGGACCTCTAGTCTGAACCCCTGCAGAGATGCTGCTAGTCAGTGCTGGACAATGCTGAGCTAAATTGACCAAAGGCCAGACTCAGTAGGAAGCAGCTGCAAGTGACACTGGAGAAACAAATAGGGCCCTTGTGGGCAGGATCACTCAGGCATGGGGGCTGCAGAGCCTTCTCATGCTTTGGCTTCTTGTCGCTGGGCCGAGATTATCTTCTGGCTGTCCCCTCCAGTACTGCTCAACCTAGAGGGGATGCTCAAGGCCCAGCAGTTCCTCTGCCTCCCTTCCCAAACAGGGTCAGCAGTCCTTTTAGCTGCCCTGCCCCACAGACAAGGAGACCGAGCCACAACGCCCAGCTCTTGGCAGAAAAGTACAGCGCAGCTGACCAGAAGAGTGCCAAGCGGAAGAGAAGCCCTCTTTCCCACCCTTCTCCCTGGGCTGATAAAAAAAACCACGCAGCAGACGACATGCTGCAGCCCCCAGTGGGGCTCCGCCACTCTCTCACCCGCCCGCGCAGGCCACGCCATCCTACCTGAGCACCTGAGGGGTGTTAAAATTTGGCCGGGCCTCCGCAGCGCTGTCCTCGTCCTCCGGCCCTTCATCCTCCACATTGGAGAAGCCCATCTCGTCCTGAAACTGAGCAAAAACATCACCCCCAGGTTAGTGGGGCAAAGGAAGCTCATAAACAAACTGATGGTCAGGCCAAGGGGCCATGGCTGGAGCTCGACAGCACCCACACCCATTTTCCAGCAGGGTAGCAAACAGCTATTCTCCTGGTCTCCTGTGGTGAACAGAAGCCTCCTCCAGGCGACCAGGCAGGAAAATCTTCCCAAAGCTTGGTTCTTCTCTCCCATTTTTGAAGCCACAAATGATTAATGATGTGTTATAAAAAGCGCCTTACTCGACAGCACCAAAAGTTCTTCTCGTCTAGCATTGTGTTTCGCCACAGTGGCTAAACATGCCACGAGCAAGTGATGAAGTAACATCCCTCCCCTGTTGTTTTGTACCAAGTGACTGGTACTCAGAGGTAGACAGCTTCTGCCCATGGAGGCTACACTCCAGTCACAGCTATCAAGAATATCAGAAGAGCTCTGCTGGATTAGATCAAAGCACCACCTAGTTCAATAGTCGGCTTCCCACAGCGGCCAAGCAGATGCCTTGGCCAAGCCTGCCAAGAACAGGTGAAGGCAAAAGTCCTCTCCTGCAGAACTGAGATTCCATTTAGCTATCCTGTCCAACAGCCCTCGACAGACCTCTCCTTCTCTCCAAACAGGTGCAAGTCTTGTTTTTAAAGCCACCCAAACACCAGCAAGTGGCAGCAAATCCCACTCATTCATTATGCACGGCGTGAACAAACTCCCTTTTCGCAAGGGCAGCTGAAAATATTACGAGGGCCGGTTGCTTTCCTGGACTTATTGGCAAGGCTGCCTTACCGTCTCAAACAGCTCCTCCATCAGCTCGTTGACTTCCTTCTCTGCAAGAAGCAAAACAGGTGCGGTTCAACATCCTGATCACCGTAATAATAAACATACTTGGCATTTACAGTAGATAGCACTTCTTAGCGTGTGAAAAGAATTTATATATGACTATCTTGTCAAATACAACGACCCTGCAAAGTAAGTATTATTGTCCCCATTTTGCAGATGGGGAAGACTGAGGCTTAAAGAGGCAGGGCTTGCCTAAGGCCACCCAGTGAGTTCACGGCAGAGGCAAGAGTCAAACCGGGGATGCCCCTGAGCCACTACATTACACCATCATCAATCATTTCCTGAGTCCCTAAAAAGAAAACACAGCGCTGTGTGCAGCATAAGGCACACGTAACAAAAATAGCGCCACCACGTCATGGTTTACAACCTAACAATTACACAGTTCATTTTGTTAAAAGCATGCTACAGGCATTACGTTTCTGGATACAAATGAGGTTAAGGGAAATGAATACATAAATTTAGGACCCTGGACTCTGGGCGACCATCTGTGGGCAGGATGAAACCGTCGATGTGGACGGAGGCAGCTGGGAAGCGGCCAGAGCTGAATAGCCAGAAAACGTACTTGTGATCCGCACAGCGCGGTCGTTCCTGAAGTCTTCCGTGTCTGGCTCGTCCAGGTCCTCCAGGAAATTGTATTCGGGGTCATCGTCGTCATCAGCCTCATCTGGAAGAAAAAAGTAACTTCTTCACCAAGACAAGGAGCAAGAATGCGCTACCAGACAATGGAGTAATTCCCCCCCCCCCGATGCCAGTGGTCACTCCGGCTTTGGGAGGCTGCTCTAGATCATCGCGACAGCTCTGCAGTGGTTTCCCTCAACTCTCTAACGCCAGGAGTGCCAGCCAGGATACATATACAGCAGGGGTAGGCAACCTACGGCCCTTGGGCCGAATCTAGCTCGCCATCCGAAATCACCCAACCCATAGTCCCCAAAAAGATCTATCCACCTGGTCCGCGGTGGTCCTAAAAAAGAATCCAAGTTTGTAATGCTGTCTCTGAGAGGCTTACAGTGTAAGCAGACCAAGGGCAGAAGTTTCCTTTGAGTGTCATTCTCTGTCTGGGCATGCGTCTCTCCGCACCATGCCCACCTCTTTTTTCTTAGCCCTGTGGCTTAACTGGGAGGTTCGCACATCTGTATCGAACACGCATGCGTTCTCCCTATTGACAGACTCAATGTCTGGCCCCTGTGCAGAAGAAGGTTGCCGGGTGTTCTTGCCAGCGAAAGAAAAAGACTGCTTAGTGGCTTGAATGAATAGGCTGCTGAATATCTCCCCCTCCTGTCTGAGGAGAGCACTGCAAGGTTGTCCTGACAGCCTCCCCCAGCTTGAAAGCTGCAATGACAAGCAGCAGGGTGGAAATGCCAAGGAGGGCGCCATCCCCTGAGCATCTGCAGGGTAAAAACTAGCCATTTGCTCACAAGAATCTCGAACCCGGAGACCCCCCTGTGAACAGCTCACATGCCTTCATTTCCTACATCGTCGTTCATGAGGCCTCCCAGCCAACTCTTCCACTCTTCATCGTCTGCCGTGTTGGGGTCGTACATATCCGGGGTGATATCCGGGGCACGGAGCTCGGCCTCCAGCTGCCCGAGGGGCACGTCTTTCAGGGGCCTCTTCGACCGGGTACGGAAAGCGATCAAGCTGTCTTCCAGAGGCTGGAGAGCAAAAGGAGGAAAGGAGCACAATGGAGACCCTGGGGTCCTCCCTCACCAACAGGACTGCGGGGTGGGGAGGAGAAATAGAGACAGTTCCAATTCAGACCTTGACCCAAAACTATCCAACTTTCCAGCACCAACACATCCGCAACGCAGCTCCAAAGTAAGAGAACAAATGCTCACCTTGAGGAGGCCTCTGTGACGCCCCCCCCCCCCGCAGGATGCAGCGCAAGCCCCACTGGCACAGCTGCATCAGTGCTGGAAAGTTGGATAGGATTGGGCCCCAAGACTAATTTTAAAAGTGAAAGAAATATGTCATCCGTGTGGCCTTGGAAGTTTGGCAATATAAAAGGGGCAACCTGGAGCCACTGGCCAATACAGACTCTCTCCCAAGGTCTGCTGTCTTCCCTCAGTCTGGACAAGTTATCGACACATGACAAACTGGCAGGATGAGATGAACTAGGCTGTGAGTGTGTGTGTGTCCGTCCGTCCGTCCGAATGGCCTATGGTAACCCATTGAACTTCAAGGCTGAGCAGCGAGTTCAACCAGGGAAACAAACTGAACCTCCAAACAGCAGAATGTTTTTTTTTCCCCAGTCATCCACAACGGAGCCCAAATCTCAGACCCCTTGGGCTGCTGAGAACCTGGACCAAACCCCAAAGACAAAAATCGGTGACCACTGCTAAATAAGCAGCTCAATAAACCAGCCATCAGCTTGCAATTGTACAATTAAATGTTTTGTTTTGACCCTGCTGTGTGCCTCCTGTCTGTAAAAACCTTTCAAACAATGCAAAGAACAAACAGTGGGGGGAAAAAATGATATACACATCCTTTTTCTCAACTGGCTTTTTTAGAGAGTTACAGGGCAAAAGAGGCGGGCAGTATTCTGCATGAAACAGATCTAAACTGGCCCAAAGAATCTGAAATGGTGACCAAAGCACTTTTTAAGGCGTTTTTACCCAAGGGTGCATATACGCATCTGGAGTTAAATGCGTACAACTGTGGGCTGGGAGGAAATGGGTTTTAAAGTGAGCGTTAGAATGGGAAAGTTTTAAAAAAAACCTGAAGAACCTGAACGGAACCCAGTTTTTTACATGGTTCAACTCCCTTGCTTTAAACTCGGTCTGAAAATACCTGAGACCCACATGGGCAACAGAAATGGTTCAGGAGAGAGCCTTTGCTTTGCACTCAGAAGGTCCCAGGTTCCCTCTCTGGCAGCCTCTCCAGGTAGGGCAGGGAAAGACCCTCTGTCTGAAACTACGGAGAGACACTGCCAGTCAGTGACTGACAACACTGAGCTAGGTGAAAGAAGGGTCTGACTCAGTAGGAAGCAGCTTCCTATGTAACAGGGGAAACAACCCCCTGGAGACGTTTGGTTAGATGAACTCACCCTTGCTGAAAGCGCAGAGGAAACAAGGGAGAGCTGTTGCCATTACCTGGTAGGAATCCATACACACTGGGCTGGACGCCAATTCCTCGTCCACCGCATGGAGCTTCTCCATAAAAGTGCTGTCCTTGCTCTGCTTGGGTTTGGGGGGTGGTGGGGGTCCCATGGGTACAACTTCAGCACTGATGTGCCGCTGAAGGGGGGGCGTCGAGGCTTTCTCTGCCTGAGGAGAAGCAGAGGGCTCAGTCTGGACTCTCTTTCAAGCCACAGCCTGGGGATCTAGGAAGCTTCCGTGCACCAATTTCCACATCCCGGTTACTCAAACTGCACCCAGCAAACTAAGCTCAGGGCTAACTTCCAAGCCATGGTTGGTGGACCTGCTTCAGACCAATTCAATCTCAACTACCAGCCAGAACAACAAAGAAGGGACAGACAAGGGTCCTAACTGCGTTTGGGACAAACTGCGCTGCAGGTGAAGCCCTGACCTTCTTCTCTGCCCTCCAATCTGGTCTGGAGGACAGAGGCTCCTTCCAGGGAAGGGCTGCTTTTTCCTCTATTGCTGACTCCAAGGCAGCCACCACCAATGACTTTACTCTTACACAACTGCCGCCGTCCACCTTTGGCTACGGAAACCACTCCGAGAACCTTTTTTTTGCTGAAACGCGGTACGTCAGTATTCTAAATGAGCAAACATTTCTTACAGGGCTGGGGGGGGGGGAGCAGGCCAGGCCAGATGGAAAGCGGCTCCGCTCCTTGTCATAAGAGGGTGCTGAGCGCAAGATGGGCAGAGCAAGTGCTGGGGGGGGGGGGGCAGAAGCCTCAGGAAGGAAGCAGCTCCAGTTGCAGAAAAGCAGGGTCCCCCAGCAGAAAGAGCTCGGTTTGGCTGTGGAGCTAGAACTAGGAACCTTCAAGATCTGCGCTCTGCAACCTGTGATTCACTTGGGGTTGCAACCTCAAAAGGTCCCCTGATGTGACTTGGCCCACTGAGGCAGTCCACCGACTTCCCCCGACCTGGTAGATCTACCAAAGATTTCCAGTTCGTACTGCAGTTTCTTTGTCTTAGCAGAGACACAGACTTGGCTACGCCTTCCTGGCTCAGGGTGGATCTGCTCACTCTCTGCCCAGCACCAGCATCCAGGGTTTCTCCAACGCTCCAGTTCCAGGGATTCCCGCCTCCCGCTTCTCTCTTGAGACGCCCTATAGTCCAGCATCTGGCAGGTGCTTCTGAGGCCATCCGTACCCCCCAAAGATAACCGAGGAACGTCCAACTTACCTCTGACGGGGTCCCTCCCTCCTCATCCGTCTCGATCATATCAGATGACTGCCTCGTCCGGGACCGCTTGGCTCCGTGCGGAGAGGAGGAGCTGCTTTCCACGTCGCTCTCCATCAGGCTCTGTGGAAACCGGAAGGAAGGAAGGAAGGAAGGAAGGAAGGAAGGAAGGAAGGAAGGAAGGAAGGAAGGAAGGAAGGAAGGAAGGAAGGAAGGAAGACTCCTGGTCCATTAACAGCCTAGGTCAACCAAAGCTGCCGCACCAGGATCTGGTCATATTTTACCTCCTCTGCCGTCTCATCCTCGTCCTCCTCCTCTGGTTGGTACTCTTCGTCAGAGGAATCATCTTCCTCGAGAGGAATGTCCACAAATTGAGGGGGCTGCAAATATGGGGGTGGAAGACAGCAACTCATGTCAGAATAACACCACAGACATGAATGAATGAATGAATGAACTGTTCAAATATGGCAGATGGAAAGCTAGGGAGGGAGATAGTGAGGCTGGTTAACGGCTATCAGTGAAGATGGAGAAAACAGGCACCAATACCTCTGGCATTCACACTAACAGGCCAACACACACTAACACTCTTTCTCCCTTCACCCAAGAATTATGAGACTGAATATACCCTGAACCCAAGCACAATGCCGCAAACCCCTAAGCAGCTTTGGAAAACCGAAAGATTCTTAATTTTATCATTCACATTTTTTAAACAAAGCACGTTTCTTTGTTTGGGTGGTCCTTGTGGTTTGGAGAGGAAAACAAGTCAAGAATTAAAAAGGAAGACTCTAATATCTATTCTCAACCATCTTTTCACCTCAATATCTAACAAATCCAACAAACAAAGGTTTGTGTTGGGTATTTTTAATGCATTGAAAGTAGAACTACAAAAAGTGAATGCCTGACAATTAGCACCCTGAATTATAGACACACCCAAGAGATACATCACAAGCCTGAAGCTGGTCTGGAGCAGGACAAAGGAGGGCCTCTCTCTGGATGAGGGGTGCAATGAACAAATGCATCTTAAATAGAACAATCCAGACACAGCTTTGAAAAACAAACACCTGTACTGAAAGCAAACGAATGAAGTGAGAAGGGAAAAACAGCACCTACGAGGGTGCAAGGAGCAACACACACACACACACACACACACACACACACAGTCCCCAAAGATTTTCAGATATGGAAGACTACCAACTCTACAAAATCACAGCAGTCGCACCCACTCCCTACGCCAGATACTGACCTTGATTTCATTCGCCTTCTTGATAGGAGAAATATTCCACGTAGGAATTACCTGGGGGGGGGGGGGGGGAAACAGGTGACTAGCCTCCTCAAACGCCACTGCAAATTAGTGTATCAGAGCCCAACTTCCCAGTAGAGACGTTCACAACCCACCTTTCTCCCTGAAGGTTCCACATTTATCAAACAAGTGTAAGAAAATGAAACTCAAGGACAGGCCGACTGCATTGTACACAACTACAGCACAATCCTATGCATGTCTACTCAAAAGTAAGTCCCAGTGTGTTCAATGGGCCTTACTCCCAGGAAAGTGTGCACAAGATTGCAGCCCTAGGGAGGTGCCAATGTGCAGTGGGGATGCCGCAGCTTAGCCTGCAGACACTCCAAGGTTCATTCTCTGACTGCCTTCGTAACAAGCAGCATCAGGTATTTACTTGTACGTTCAGTTAAAATTAACTCTTCCTGAAAACTATCCCTTCTTAAGAGTAAAGGGCCTGTAGCAAGCCCTCACTTAAAGTTGTTCCGTTATAAGTTGTTTTGTTTTAAAGTTGTTGGGGAAAAAAAATAGATTCCTGGTGGCCGGGGGCCACTGTCTGTGTGGAGTCTGAATGTCCTCCCCACGTCTGCGTGGGTTCTCTCTGGCTCGGAAAGCTCACGTTTATTTCAATGTTTAACATTAGAAGCGTTTTGGGTCTTCATTGAGACGTTTGGTGATATTTTTGTAACCTGAAACATGCCGTAAAAACTCTTGTTTGTGTATATCAATTAGCCCTACGGTAAGATTGGTTTCGTTAGAAGTCGTTCCGCTTAAAGTTGCAATTTTCCAAGAACCTATCGACAACTTTAAGTGAGGACTTGCTGGATGGGGGGGGGGGGGGTTTGACAACAACTGCCAGCTGCTGGCCAGCTCCAGCTCACAGAGGCAGTCGGAGGAGTGGAGTGTGAAGCAGGCCACTTGGGAGGGGGGACGTCCCTCCACCGGCAAGGGAAGCTACCAAAGGACAAGACGCCTCTGATTTTCTTCCAAGTCTTGTGTGCACTGCAACAAACTCCATATCTGTCCCTTCTAGGCAAGTCTAGAAAGGAAACATTAATAACTGCCTCCGTGCCTATGGGTGCTGCCTGGACAGTCTTTTTTGCATGCTGCCGACTCCCACTGCCATGACGGAGGAAGCCCACCATGCTTTTTCTTTCACACTGGCACGAAGCGAAGGCAAAACGCACAGCCACTCACCACTCCCTTCTCCACCACTTCCTTCAGTTTGGAGCGAGTCATTTTGGGCTCCTAGGAGAGAGAAGACCCATCATTCTATTAAAACACATACAGAAGTTTAGCCAACCTGCCCAGACCTTTCCCTTCTCGTAATCCGCCACCCACCTTTCCTCCAGGGTGGGGGCGGGGCGGGGCGGAACAATTTTCAGCTTCTGTATTGAGGGGGAACTTACAAACATGGGAATGCCCTCTGTCTCACTGATGGCAGCTTTCATCATGGCCACAACGTGTTCGTTCGTGATCACTTCCTGTAGCAACACACACACACACATATTTTCAGCAAGTCTTCATTCCAGTGGAGAGAGGAACCTGCTTTTTATTTCTGGGTAACCTAGCAAACGTCAGCCTTTCTCCTCCTCCAGGATGAGCCTCAGAAGGCAAAGCCCAAATCTCCCAGGTACTGGAGTTGACACTGAATGTCTTCGAAATCTCCCAGTGCAGTGAAGCAACTCAGGCAGCAACGACTGGCAACACCTGGTCCAAAAATACCCAACTTAGCCACAAGCCTCACTGAGCTTGGCCCAGTGGTCACATCCTCTCGCAGCCAGGCCCACCTCACAGGGCTGTTGCAAGGAGAAGTTGGCTACCCTGAGCACATTGGAAGAAGGGCAAAATAAAAATCAAACACATAAACAAAAGTTGCTAATAAACCAGGCATGATGTAAGCAACCACCAAGCTGACTGCCTAAAAAATCACTTTCCGGGGATCAACTTAGGAATAAAGACACACATTCCTGGTTTTTTTCCCTCCAGGGCCTCTGTGTGCGACAAATGAATGACACGGGTCCCATATCAGCGGGCTGGTTAGTCATTTTTTGATGCAACCTATGTGCATCAATCAACAAGAGGTTCCCTGCAATCAACAAGAGATTCCCCAGCCTGCAGTCCCTTGGGCCCACACACACTCACATGGAGGATGTTCCGCACATTGACGGCGGTCAAATTGTGCTGTTTCGCTCCATCTTCCAAAGTCCGGTCAAGGGTGTCGTCCAGTTTGAGGTCGCACGCCAAGGGCCCTTGCTCCTCCCCCTCCGCCTGGCATTTCCCTTCCCGCTTCCGCTTAGTAGCCTTCCTTCTCCTCCTCTTCCCTCCTTCTTGCTCTTCTGGAAACCAGAAACAAACAAGCCAAGAATCAGAACCCAGGAGAGAGGAAACAGCTGTGTCTGAAACCTCATGAAGCTCACTAAGCCAGCTGTGATCTCTCAGTCTAACTGACCTCACACTGTTGGGGCCAAGAAAAACCATGCATGCTGCCCTGAGCTCCTTGCAAGAGCTGTTAGCAATGAGGACACCACCATTCTGGCCTCACCTGCCAGCAAGGTGGCTCTGCGAGTACCAGGGTGGAGGCCCTCTCCAAGCAGGGGACCCCCATATCCACAAAGTGGTTTATATAGCTAAAAGGAATGAGAAGATGGATCCCTGTCCCCAAATGCTCACAACTGAAAAAAAAGGTGCAGAAGGGATACCAGCAACAGCTACTGAAAAAGACGCCATGTTGGGGTGAAGAGGGACAGTTGCTCTCCCCCAGCTAAATATCAGGCAGCTGCCACTGGGCCCGGTTAACCAGGGCTCATGCATGTGAGCTGCTTTGCATGACACGTGCCGGAACACCAGGAGGAAATGATAAATAATGAAATAATCTTTCTATAAGTTGAGCCCCTTGGGGCAAAGACTGGTCTTCTCTTCTATTGCGAAGCACCAGGCACCTCGATGGCACAACAGTGAGGATGATCATTATTCTTATAGAAGAAAATTTTCCTTTATAAGAATAATTATAATATAATAAGAATAATTATTCTTATAAAGGAAAACCAGGCGTCCAGAACACAACTCCCTTGCTAACTTTCTCCAAGTGCAGGGGTCCCTTCTGCATCCAATTGCTTTGAAAGAGGAATGGATCATTCGTATTTATTTTAGAACGTAAAAGGTGCCTCTCCACCAACGATGTAGAAAAAAGGTGGCTGGGCGGTCACAGATCGCCAAAGGTTCAGTGTTTCTCACGGCTGCTGCACAATCGGGACCGGAGAATGGAGCAGGACTTCCAAGACACAGAAGGAGTCACTTGGTTGGCGAGCAACACTGGACTCACCCATCGGGATGAACAGCCCGGCTCCCTCCTCGGCTTCCTCCTCGGCTTCGGGGAGCAACTCCACTCTCTGGGTGGTCTTTGGGGCCTTGGCATGAGGAGGTCCATCTCCAGCCTCCCATTCAGGCCCCAGCTTTGGAGAGAGGCTGCTGGCTGGAAGGAACAGATCAGACATACGCTGGAATCCCAGTTTCTAACAGGGTCAACAGTGTCTGAAAAGGTTTGGGGGAGGGACTGCAGCTCGATGGCAGAGCACCCCTTTTTCAGGCAGAAGGTCCCAGGTCCAACCCCTGGCATTGCCAGGAAGAGCCGCAAAAGAGCTGCCAATCAGGACAGACACAACTAAGCGAGATGAAGCCACCGTCTCAATCCGTCAGAGGCAGCTGCCTTCATTCCATCCGGACCTAAACTTGCAGCTCATTTCTCTGTTTTGTTTGACTTTCCCAGATGAAATATAATGCATCTCAAGGAGACAAGGTGACCTGATAAACACCTGACCAACGCAAGTCACTTTGCACTTCTCATTTCCGTCCCATTTTTCCCCGGCCTTTGCTAACTTACCTTCCGGATTCATTTTCCGCTCCTTATCTGCGAGAAGCTCAGGGACCGGAGGCGTCTTGTCGTCTGGAGGCACTTCAGCTTGCTGCGGACAGAGATCCAACGCTGTTTGAGGCAGGGACTTTTTTCCACCCCTACAAGAAGCTTCCAACGATCCTCTCCATCCTTTCTGAGCAGCATCCCTAGATGGGCTGGCAACTCTCTTTGCCACTTCCGAGTCCCCGCCAGCTGTGGATGGACAGACAGGCTGGCCAGCCGGTGGGCTGTGAGGACGCTTCCCTTCAGTCGCGGTGGCCCTGCCGTCTCCCTTGACCGGCAGCATCAGGCTAGGCTGCTGGTTAATGTCATCGTCACCAGCAGCAGCAGATGCCTCCATTTGAAGAGGCTGAGCATCAGAGGAGAGGCATCCCGTCTCCCCTGCCGAGGAATCTGCTGCATTGGCTCTTCTCTTCTTGCATGGCAGCATCTTGGGGGAGAGAGACATTCTGACTACAGCCCCCTTGAGAGAGTTTGTAATCGATTTTCACCAAACATGGCACACCACGGAAGGTACCAATTACCCTTTAAGACTTGGCCCTCCTTGACCCTGGAAGAGAAGAAGGTCACAGAGGAAATAAACTCAGAACCATCGACAATACCAGAAACCGACTCAATGTTCACATGCGCCGTTTCACAAGGAAATCTATTATTCCCCAAAAGGACATAAACATATCCCACTTTTTTAAAATCACTACTAGAACACAGCTCTATACGTTTCAGGTATTCTGAACTGCTGGGAGATTAAGGCCGCAACCCTATGCACACATACCTGAGAGTAAGCCCCATTGACTATAACTGAACTTACTTCTGAGTAGACATGCCTAGGATTGGGCTCTAAATGTCATCACGATATTCCAATCATTATAGTTCACTTCCTCCACAAATACTGTTGCACTTCAATATTTAGCAATTAGCATACAACCCCCGAAGAGGGTGACCTCATCAGTTAGACTCCTACAACACATTATATACAAGACTGCTCTTGAAGACTGTTGTACAATAGTTTAGAGCAGGGGTTCCCAATCACCGGGCCGCGGCCCGACAAGGGCCGCGAGCTTTTGTCCTCCGCCGCCGCCGCCGCCGCCGCCGTAACCGAGGCCCAGGGGACTCTGTGTAGCCCGAAGGAGCGCCGCGGCTTGTTTCTGCAACAAGCCGCGGCGCTCCTTCGGGCTACACAGGACGGGAGAGGAGACTCCAGAAGAAAACGACTCGGGCTGGCAGCCTCGTCAAAGCCCCGCGCTGAAGCAGCTGACAGACTCACAGCAGCAGCTCACCAGATCGTCGCGTCTCTCGCGTGTGAATGATGATCGCCAGGCTCAGCGATCGATCTCTCCCGAGGCTGCTGCAGGGCCCGCCCACTCTCTTCCGGTCCGGAAGAGGAGCCGGACCGGAAGAGGCTGTCGGACCGGAAGAGAGTGGGAGGGCCCTGCAGCAGCCTCGGGAGAGATCGATCGCTGAGCCTGACGATCTATTACGCGACGATCTGATGAGCTGCTGTGAGTCTGTCAGCTGCTTCGGCGCGGGGCTTTGACGAGGCTGCCAGCCCGAGTCGTTTTCTTCCGGAGTCTCCTCTCCCGTCCTGTGTGCGCCGCGGCTTGTTTCAGCGCAGCAGCGCACGCAGAAACAAGCCGCGGCTTCCGGCTACACAGGACGGGCGGGGGAGTCTCTCCTTTCCGACCCAGAAACAGCTTGCAAAGCCACGCCCTTCGTTCCAGCTACAAGAGGGCTGGGGAGAGGCTTTCCCGCTCAGTGTAGCTGGAAGGAGCGCCTCCTGCGCACGCTGTTTCAGAGCCGTGCTGCCAGAGCCTGCTACCTCATCTGGAAGAAGGAGCGGGAGAGGAGACTCCAATTTCCCCTGTCCTATTTCCAGTCTCCACCCATTTCCACAAAAATTTCCACCAAAAGCACCAATTTCCCCTGCCCTTCTCCGTCCTCAGTTCTGCTAACTCCCCATGCCGTAGGTCGGCGGGGAGGCTAGGCACAGCTAGGGACCCCATCTCTTCACTGCCTCAGTGCGCTTTCTGCCATTGTGCGTTTAGCCTTCTGCTACTTCATTACATTTTCTGCCATTGTGCATTACCCTTCTGCCTCCGTGCGCTTTCTGCCATTGCGCTTTCTGCCATTGTGTGTTTAGCCTTCTGCTTCAGTGCATTTTCTGCCATTGTGCGTTAGCTTGCGTTATTATTAGATTCAAAATGAATAAAAAACAAATGTCGCTGGAGAGCTTCTTTGAAAGGGGGGAAAGACCGGATGAAACACTAGAAGAATCTAAGACTGCCAACAAAAAGAAAGCTGCATTTAAAAGAAAATACCAAGAGTCCTACTTAAACTTGAAGGGAAGCTTTCATGGCCAGCTATAATCTTACTAGTTTCTGGTATTACGGGTGAAGATGCCATGTCAATAGGAAAAGTCCTGGATCAAATTGATAATTTCCTGCGCCGTCTGCGGGTCTCCAAACACTGGCAGCCACGCACAGGAAAAATCTTTAAAATCCGAGGTGTGCAAGGTCACAGGTATTGCACACATGCAAGACACAGTTTCAACTGCCATCCCTTGGGGGATGTTTCCTTTGAGAAAGTTCCAGGCAATTGGAACGAAACATAAGGACCTTGCACCTGCAATATCTTTCTTGAGGTGTGGCGACCAAAACCGGCCACAAGACTCCAAACTTAGTCACACCATAGACTTGCACTGGGGCATTATAAAATAAATACTGTTTTATTTACTGTTGTTTTAATTGTGTTTTTAGGTTATTGTTGTAAGTTGCCTTGAGTGCCCTCACTGGGAGGAGAAAGGCAGGGTAAAAATTCAAAAAACAAAACAAAATAACATTCAAACCCCTTTCCTAACCATCCCCTAACATGGAGTTTGCCTTCTTCACAGCTGCCACACACTGGATCGACATTTTCACTGAGCTATGACCCCCTTTCCTGATTTGCCACTGACAGCTCAGACCCCATATACCGTATTGTCCCGAGTATAAGATGCACCTGATTATAAGACGCACCCTTAAAGTTTGGTGCTATTAAAAAATTTTAATTAAATCACTGGCATTAAATTGCAACAGCCTAATTATAAGACGCACCCCTAGTTTAAAAACGTAAATTAGGAGAAAAAAGTGAGTCTTATACTCAGACCAATACGGTATGTAAGTACAGTACAGTATATGAAAGTTTGGAAACCACCCCCACCCCGAGGTTCATCACTTGACAATGAACCGCATTTGCCATTTGGTTGTCCATTCTCCCACTTTGGCCCTTTTGGAGCTCTTCACAATCTGCTTTGGCTCTTAACACCTTGAATGGTTTGGCGTCAACTGCAAACTTGTCCACCTTGCTGCTTACCCATAACTCCAGATCATTGAACAAATTAAAAAGAAAGGGTCCCAACTTTGTCAAAGGCTTGCTGGAAGTCCAACAGCACAATCATCCTCTACATGTCTGCTCAGAAGTAAATTTCGGGAGAGCCTCATAAAAGGCCACTGGGGGCGGGGCTAGGGCTAGGCTCCAAGCACCGCCTGTTGTCAAGGGAACAGGCTGCAGGGGCCACAAAGGGGTCGTGAAGACCCCTCACCAGCCCTCCTTGCCCCCCACAGGCTTCCCCCCATCCTGGTCCTGGCGAGCACCTCCCCTCACAAATCACCCCCTCCCCCAAATACCGACTGTGGAGCTGCCTCAGCCACCCCTGGAACGCCGGAACGCCTCCTTGTTGCCATTCTGCACTTCAGCGACCCACTTTCTCCGGCAGGAAGCGGAAATGACGACAGCGGAAAAAGCATACAGAGCGGGGCATCCAGGAGCGATCACTTTTTAAAAATATCTATTTCAGCGACTCTTTCTAACGCTATCTTTATTATTTAAAACGTATTTTAATTACTGTTTTAGTTAATAATACATTCCATTTTAATTAATCATCCCGCCATTCAAAACAAAAATGTGAAAAGCAAACATTTTTTATCTGCGTGCGCGTGTGAGGAATTGAGGTTAGCGCCACCATATTTCTTCCAGGCAGGGTTGTAGTAAAAGTGGGGAAACAGCAAGCGCAGGCGTTGAGAGGCGATTGCTTTATAGCGGGAGGGGAAGAGGGTGGTCTTGCGGGAGAAAATAAGAAAGGTAATAGGGGGTGTCTTATTATTTGGCATCAATATGAACGAAAGAACAGCTAGGGGAAAGATGGAAGCAAGAGCCACCATCTTTGTTGATGGCATGGCATAGAGCAGACACCTGTCATTTTGACAGGCAATGCCACTTCGGGCGCGAGAAGTGACACGGGCCTTCTGGAAAAGGAAAGTCACGTGGTGAAAATACAAAGCAAGTGCTAGAACGCCTCCACCCACGTGACCACACTTGTAATTGTTTCAGTACTGTGTGACGTCACACGGTTGGCAATATGAAAATACAAAAATACCTTTATGCCTCCCCCCCCCCCGAAAATGCAAACATTTACATGAGAAATGAGAAGGAGCAGGGTAAAAATTCAAAAAACAAAAAATACCATATTGTCCCGAGTATAAGACACCCCAAAATTATAAGTATAAGACACCCCAAAAGTAAAGTATAAGACACCCCAAAATAAGACACCAAAAATTTTACTTTTCTGGGCTCCAAGATCACTGCAGACGGAGACAGCAGCCATGAAATTAAAAGACGCTTACTCCTTGGAAGGAAAGCTATGGCAAACTTAGACAGCATAATAAAAAGCAGAGATATCACCATGCCAACAAAAGTTCGCATAGTCAGGGCGATGGTGTTCCCAGTAGCAATGTATGGTTGCGAGAGTTGGACCATAAGGAAGGCTGAGCGCCGAAGAATAGATGCTTTCGAACTGTGGTGCTGGAGAAGACTCCTGAGAGTCCCTTGGACTGCTAGGAGATCAAATCAGTCAATCCTAAATGAAATCAACCCTGACTGTTCCCTGGAAGGACAGGTACTGAGGCTGAAACTCAAATATTTTGGCCACCTAATGCGAAGAGAGGACTCTCTGGAGAAGACTCTGATGGTGGGAAAGATTGAAGGCAAAAGGAGAAGGGGAAGGCAAAGGATGAGATGGTTAGACAGCATCACCGATGCAACGAACATGAAAATGAGCGAACTCAGGAAGATAGTGGAGGACAGGAAGGTCTGGCGGGATATGGTTCATGGGATCACGAAGGGTCGGACACGACTTAACGACTGAACAACAACATAAGACACCCCTGATTATAAGCCACACCCTTAAAGTTTGGTGCTATTTTTAAAAAAAAAAAATTAACTTATAGAAAATATACACATTAGTAGAACAGTAAAACAATTTTAAAATAATTAGAGTCTAATGTAATCAATTAATTAGCTAATTAATAGTTTAAAAATAAAAAAGTATTACAACAATTTTAAATGTGAACAAATATCTTATTTAACTCTGTGGGGGGGGGCGAGGGAGGGTGGCCATTGCGCGAACTGAGTGGGGAGAGGACAGGGATATTGGCAGTGCGCTTCACCGATATCCCAAGCCCTCTCCCAGCCCAATTTGGCCTTAGTCCACCACCTTGGATACATGCTAGCTTCAGAGCTGGCGTGCATCCGAGGAGGCCCATAGGGCCTCGGCCGCCTTGCACCCGGGGGACGATTGTCCCATTCTCCCAAGGTGCTCCTGGGCTGCCCTGGGGCAGTCCAGGAACGGAATAGGATGCAGTAGCCAGCCCGCTAGACCAGCTGCCGCATCTTACACAGGATTGGGCTGCTCAGCTGTAATCCTCTGGTATTCAACAAAAACAAACAGTTCTATTCATAACACATTTTTAATTATTAATCCTTTTCCACGAATCAAAGACAACTATGGGGTGTTTGTGTATGTTTTTGTTAGGGGATGGAGAGCTGAAAAATCTTATTCCATTGAGCACATCAGCACTCCTGGTTAAAACTTAGTGATTTCTCGAAAGAGAAGAAGCATTAGAATTCTAGTTTTACTGTCATTGTCCCACGTTTGATATATATTTGTTATTTGGAAGCTGCATCCTCCCCAAATCCCATCTTTTTTTTTCTTTTAAAAAGGAAGCAACCCAAAGGCACTTTCTCATGAGAAAGGGTTTTCTACTGATGATATACAGTGCTTGCTCAATCTTGTTTTGATCATTGGAATGCATTTTTTAAATACCAAATTATCTTGGAGCATCAGAACAGAGCATCTTCTCTTCATGTGCATGATGCTTTATTAATGAGAGGGCAGATCTCTGCCCCAAAAGGCTTACAATTGATAAATTGACACAAGACAGGGCAGGGGGGAATGGAGGTAGGGCTAATTAGGGGAAGAAAGTGCCTTTATTTCAGCTACTTCATCACATGTTAACTGCATGTTAAACAACTGTAGTTGTGTCGTTTAATAATTAACAGATAAAGTAGGATTTTCAACACTCCGTTATAATATAAAGCTTGAAAATTCATCAGAGGCTCCACCAACTATGGAAGGGCAGATGATGGGAACAAAAGACAGAGACTTCTCGATAACTATACTCAGACTGTTGGAATCTCCTCCTCGGCTCTGAACAACAGGCTGAACACAGAGAAAATTGCTAGCTTGTTCAGCACTGGGTCAGCATTTGCCTGAGGGTCAGAAGTCTGACCCCCTGCTGAAGAAAGGGTCAGTACTTTATAGGCTTGAGACACGAAGTTAAAAACTCTGCACTCAGGCAGAAAAGAAACAACACCACAAATGTTGTATGTTTAGCAATAAGACAAAGACAAACTTTCTTGCTGAGAAACAAGCAGGTCCCTTACAGATAAGGTGGATATCGCACATGTGAGAAAAGGGCGTCTCTCTTGACCGGTTCTATGAAGACCTACAACACCTAGAACTAGCACCCAAAAAAAGATGTCTTCTACATCATAGGAGACTGGAATGCTAAAGTAGGAAATCAAGAAATAAGCGGAACAGGCAAGTTTGGCCTTGGAGCGCAAAATGAAGCAGGGCAAAGGCTAAGAGAGTTCTGTCAAGAGAACACGCTGGTCATAGCAAACACACTTTTCCAACAACACAAGAGGCGACTCTACACATGGACATCACCAGATGGTCAATACCGAAACCAGATAGATTATGTGCTTTGCAGCCAAAGATGGAGACGCTCTATACAATCAGTAAAAACAAGACCTGGAGCTGACTGTGGCTCAGATCATGAGCTTCTTATTGCAAAATTCAGACTTAAACTGAAGAATGTAGGGAACACCACTAGACCAGTCAGATATGACCTAAATCATATCCCTTATGAGTATACAGTGGAGGTGAAGAATAGATTTAGGGCATTAGACCTGGTAGACAGAGTGCCTGAAGAACTATGGACGGAGGTTCGTAACATTGTACAGGAGGCAGCAACTAAAACCATCCCAAAGAAAAAGAAATGCAAGAAGGCAAAGTGGCTGTCAGATGAGGCTTTACAAATAGCTGTGGAAAGAAGGAATGTGAAAAGCAAGGGGGAAAGGGAAAGATATAACCAACTGAATGCAGATTTCCAGAGAATAGCAAGGAGAGATAAGAAGGCCTTCTTAAATGAACAATGCAAAGAAATTGAGGAAAACAATGGGGAGGACTAGAGATCTCTTCAAGAAAATTGGAGATATCAAGGGATCTCCTTGATATCCCAGGAGATATCAAAGATGGGCATGATAAAGGACAAAAAAGGCAGTGACCTAACGGAAGCAGAAGAGATTAAGAAGAGATGGCAAGAATACACAGAAGAACTATACAAGAAAGATCTTAATGTTCCTGATGACCACGCTGGTGTGGTCACTGACCCAGAGCCGGACATCCTAGAGAGTGAAGTCAAGTGGGCCTTAGGTAGCATTACTAACAACAAAGCTAGCGGAGATGATAATATCCCAGCTGAGCTACTTAAAATCCTAAACAATGATGCTGTTAAAGTGCTGCACTCAATATGCCAACAAATTTGGAAAAAACTCAGCAGTGGCCAAAGGATTGGAAAAGGTCAGTTTACCTTCCAATTCCAAAGAAGGGCAATGCCAAAGAGTGTTCAAACTACAATTGCACTCATTTCACATGCTAGCAAGGTTATGCTCAAAATCCTACAAGCTAGGCTTCACCAGTACGTGGACCGAGAACTACCGGACGTACAAGCTGGGTTTCGAAGAGGCAGAGGAACTAGAGATCAAATTGCCAACATGTGCTGGATCATGGAGAAAGCACGAGAGTTCCAAAAAACCACCTACTTCTGCTTCATTGACTACGCAAAAGCCTTTGATTGTGTGGATCACGTGGCAAATTCTTAAAGAGATGGGGGTACCAGACCACCTTACCTGTCTCCTGAGAAACCTGTATGCGGGTCAAGAAGCAACAGTTCGGACCGGCCATGGAACAACCGATTGGTTCAAAATTGGGAAGTGAGTACGGCAAGGCTGTATATTGTCACCCTGCCTATTTAACTTATATGCAGAGTACATTATGAGAAATGCAGGGCTGAATGAATCGCAAGCCGGAATCAAGATTGCCGGGAGAAATATCAACAACCTCAGATATGCAGATGATACCACCCTAATGGCAGAAAGTGAAGAAGAACTAAAGAGCCACTTGATGAGGGTGAAAGAGGAAAGTGCAAAAGTTGGCTTGAAACTCAACATTAATAAAACTAAGATCATGGCATCTGGTCCCATCAATTCCTGGCAAATAGAAGGGGCAGAAATGGAAGCAGTAATAGATTTTACTTTTTGGGGCTCCAAGATCACTGCAGACGGAGACAGCAGCCATGAAATTAAAAGACGCTCACTCCTTGGAAAGAAAGCTATGGTAAACTTAAACAGCATAATAAAAAGCAGAGATATCACCATGCCAACAAAAGTTCGTATAGTCAGGGCAATGGTGTTCCCAGTAGCAATGTATGGTTGCGAGAGTTGGATCATAAGGAAGGCTGAGCGCCGAAGAATAGATGCTTTCGAACTGTGGTGCTAGAGAAGACTCCTGAGAGTCCCTTGGACTGCTAGGAGATCAAATCAGTCACTCCTAAATGAAATCAACCCTGACTGTTCCCTGGAAGGACAGGTACTTAGGCTGAAGCTCCAATATTTTGGCCACCTAATGCGAAGAGAGGACCAGTGGCGTCGTTGGAGCGTGGCGGGGGGGGCGGACCGCCAGGGGGTGACGCGCGCACCCCCGCACGTCACCGTCCCGACTCCGGACGCTCCAAGGCCAGGGAGCCAGCCTCGGAGCGTCCGACCCCACCGGCGCTCCAGGGCCTTCTGAAGGCCCGATGGTTCAAAACGTAAAGTTTTACGTTTTTCGCGCATGCGCAGTACTTTTCTGACGGCAAATGGGCAGCCCTTGCCCTCAGAAAATGTACTGCGCATGCGCGAAAAATGTAAAACCTTACGCTTTGAACCATCGGGCCTTCAGAAGGCCCTGGAGCGCCGGCGGGGCCGGACGCTCCAAGGCCGGCTCCCCGGCCGGCTCCCCGGCCTCGAGTTCAGCTGGGGGGTTCACCCCCCTGCTCTAGGGTGACGCGCGTCTAATGACACTAGTGGAGAGGACTCTCTGGAGAAGACTCTGATGCTGGGAAAGACTGAAGGCAAAAGGAGAAGGGGAAGGGAAAGGATGAGATGGTTAGACAGCATCACCGATGCAACGAACATGAAAATGAGCGAACTCAGGAAGATAGTGGAGGACAGGAAGGCCTGGCGGGATATGGTTCATGGGATCACGAAGGGTCGGACACGACTTAACGACTGAACAACAACAACAACTTGTTTTCCTGGGACAGTGAAAATACAGTGCAAGTGAAGTACATGATTCACTAGGACAAAGGGCAGAGTGTCCTCTTGTTATCACTATTCAGGCACCACAGACCAAAAGAAGATAGCTAAGTGCTGGGCAGGGAACTAAGATGGAAGCTATAACTCTATTAAATAAAGCAGCATTTACAAAAAGCAAATAGCAAAAAATCAATTTTCCCCAACACCCACCCACCCCTGTGAGGCCCAACTGGCCCCATGACTGTCCACTTTTAAAAGGTTACTGTCTGTTTTGTTTGGTCTTTTGTCAACTATCATGTTGTTTTCCTGCAATTTTATATTTTGCTTTGCTTTGGTTGCTACTCTGTTCTCAGTTAATTTACAATTATATGTTGTCAAGTGATTTGTTTTAAAATTGTCTGGTTTGTTCCGGTTTGTTTTTTTAATTGCGTAAGCAGCCTCAATTATTTTTTTTTAATGAGGAAGAAAAAGACTGTAACAAATATTTTAAATCAATGGCTGCTTTATGTTGTGTAGATGCTTTTAAAAAAATCTGCTCTGTACTGTTTTTTAAACTTTTAATTAAGAATTGTTTCAATTGGTTATTGAATAGTTTTATCTTTGTATGTTTGTTCTGTGGTTCTCCGCTTTGGATTTTAGAAAAGGGGTATAATAAAAATCTTTTAAATAAAGAATGCCAAGAGAGTTTGGCCTATCCATAGGAAATTTAGCATGGAGAATCTATTTTGGAATGGATATATAATCCAGCTACATTTTAAGAAAATTATCATGGAAAAACGATTTAAAATTTTTGCTTTGATTGAATCAGGCACCCAGTGCCACTGACAGCCTTATCTTATTATATTGTCTTGTTTTTTTGCCCCCCCCAAACACGTCTGTATGTAATGTAAGTAAAGGTAAAGGTGACCCCTGACAATTAAGTCCAGTCGTGTCCGATTCTAGGGTGTGGTGCTCATCCCCATTTCAAAGCCGAAGAGCCAGCGTTGTCCGAAGACGCCTCCGTGGTCATGTGGCCAGCATGACTCTCCTTGCCGTAGCACGTAGCATGCAGCTGGAACACGGAGCGCTGTTTACCTTCCCGCAAGCGGTACCTATTTATCTACTCGCATTGACATGCTTTGGAACTGCTAGGTTGGCAGGAGCTGGCCAAGCAACAAGCGCTCACCCCGTCGCGGGAATCGAACTGCCGACCTTTCGATCGACAGCTCATGGTTCAGCGGTTTAACCGTAATGTATGTCAATGCGAGTAGATAAATAGGTACCGCTTGCGGGAAGGTAAACAGCGCTCCGTGTTCCAGCTGCAAGCTACGCGCTGCGGCAAGGAGAGTCATGCCGGCCACATGACCACGGAGGCGTCTTCGGACAACGCTGGCTCTTCGGCTTTGAAATGGAGATGAGCACCACACCCTAGAGTCGGACACGACTGGACTTAATTGTCAGGGGATACCTTTACCTTTTTATAGATACATAAATAGCTGTCCCTATTCCCCCACCCTCATCCATCTGAAGGTCTCTGGCTTGCACAAACAACTCTGTCCTTTCTCCACCTACCCCTTGTGCTTGGAACTTCCTCTGTTCCAAGATGCTTCCTCTCACTTCCTTCAAGTCCCTTCGAACCCACCTTTTCCGCCTCTGGCACTGCACATTCGTCCTCCATTCCCTTCTGTAACTAAGCTTAAAGTGCATCTATGACTGAGTCACAAAAGCTTCACCTTTTTATTCCTTGCCTCCACTCCTCTTCGGAAGAGGAGGTTCTTCCATCCCTCTGTTGTCTTCCTTGTGTCAATATCTTCACTGTATGCAGAGCCCATGACGCGAGAGGGGTAAAGGAGGTAAATTCTACCCAGACCCATGGTCAAAAAGGGGGTCAGGAGCCAAAGTAGGGGGGCCAGAAATTTTCTGGGGTTTCAGAATCAGCTGGTCTCATTGAGAGTGAAAGACGGAGGCCAGGTCTACCAGGCAGGTACACCAGGGTGCTATATCGGGAAGCCCGGTAGACCTGGGCTCTGAAGACTTTTCTGGCAGTTGCTAATCTCCCCCCCTGCCCTGTTTTCCCTGCTTCCCCTTTGAGAAGAGCGGGCCCACAAAAAAACTTTGTTACCCCCTGATAAAATTCCTCTCAGAGGTCCTGACTGTAGTCTGTATGCTCCTTGAGGCAGAGACCGTATTTATTCTATAATAATGTGCCAAGCGCATTGATAACGCTATGAACAAAACAATAATAATATTCCACACAGGCTTTATAACGTTTGCCGTTAGTTCTACAAATCAGCTGTTTCCCCCCCCCACCCCATGTCCACACCTCCAGCAGGGCAGGGGTCGGCAGAAGGGGCAAGGGACCCCCATCCGAGGAGCCACCCATCCGAGTCACAATCGGGAGAGCTCGGCCGGCGAGGGGGCGTGGCTTACCCTTCGGCTGGGGCTCGTGAAGAGGCGGGCCCTTGTCCGGGGATCGTTCGAAGAGGGCGGAGCTAACGCTGCATCAGGACCAGTCGTCGGCTTCTGCATCCCTGACTTCGAGCATCCTCAGAGGCGCCGCATCCGCCGAAGGAGCCTCCTGCGCGCATCGGGCCGCCGCTCCTGTCGCGGGCCGCCATGGCAGAGATCGCCAGCGTCCGCCCCAGCTTCGGTGAGTAGAAGCCAGGGGAGGCTGCCTCGTAATGCATCCTTCTCCTCTTCCCCCCCCCCCTTCACACGCAAGCATCCTTCCCCCACCACCCGCCCCAAAACGCAAACAACCAGGCCTTGCTAGGCGTCGCAGTCAGCACCCCGACGATCTCTCACCTCTCCCAAATCAGGCAACGCTCGCCTCCCCCCATCACCACTGCAATCCTTCCTTGGCGTCGCTCCATGCTAGGTCCCTTTCTTGTGACGATGGCCACATTACAAACAACCCACTCCAGCACAGGCCTGGCATCCTTGCAACCCTCTCCAGCCTGCCAGCTTCTCTGGCTTCCCCCACGCATGCAGCACCCCAGACCATAAGCATACCTACACTTTGCAATATCAATACTTCCCCATGCCACAAACATATCTTCCTCCACCACCACCCAAAGCATTAGAATGTTTTGACTGTGCTTGCAACAGCAAAACAGGAAGGGGTCAAAGATTACACACACACACACACACACACACACACACACACACACACACACACACACACACACACACACACACACTTTTAAGAACAATTCCACAGAAAACAGATTTTAAAAAAATTCAAAATTTGACCTGGAATCCATCTGTATTTCATCATACCTTCTTTTGCTGTTAATGTTCAACGCATGCAAAGAAAATAAACCCCACTCCCCCTGTCCATCTCTGCACCTTAACAGCACATTATCCTCCACACCCCAGAATCACTCAGTATTCCATCTCTCCTTAAAACATAAATAGATTAGACAGACAGATCACTAGGCCTTGGGCAGAGCAGAAATCTTAATATCCACCCCCACGCCAACTTTCCCATCCTAGGTCCAAGCGTTTCTCCCCCACCCCTCCAATTGGCAGTCCCCTCCCAGTACCATCCATGCTCAGCTTCCTTTCCGAGTCTCTCCTTTCCCCTACGTTCCACCTCCCCACCCCCACTCCTTGTGCACGGGCGTGCCCAGCCTCCGGAGCTCGCTGGGTCAGTGCCAGGGGCAGATCCGAGGCCATTCTAAGCTAGAGGAAGGGGCAAGGCGTCACCCTTCGGCCTGATCTGCTCCCCATGGGGGCTGGAGGAGGAGGGAGCAGGTGCGGACTGGTGGCTCGGAGGAGCAGGGGGGGTGGAATGACGTGATGTCTATTCCGGGCCAGGCAGCGCCCCGGCCCCCAGCTAGCTGTGGGTAAAGGGGGAAGAAAACTGTCTTTGTTTGCTGCCCTCCCCCTTTTTGCAGAAATTGTGGGACAAGCACAATCTAGAGAGGATAAGGAGGCTGTACAGGGGCCCCAGACTCATCGAAGAGGGAACATCAATGCTTACAACACATCCATTCCCCCTCCCCAATTGTATCAGAGCAAAGCACAGCTCAATGCCCTCTAACCTGGCCTGTCGATGCAGGTGCACCTCCATGCTCAACAGCCCCCTGACTTAGTTGTGCCCCTTCAACCCAGAGACAGAAAAGGACTTCCAAAGCCCAGTAAGCTGCCCTTCTGTTATTGACTTTTTCCAGAGTGATCTCCAGAAGAAGTTTGAGGCCTCTAGGCAACATCTTCTGAGTAATCAATTATGTTAAAAATCCGCTGTCCCTCACCACCCACCCTCCCCAGCTTGAACCTCTGTGGGTAACTGTCCATCACCAGATCATCGTGGCATCTAGGCAGCTCCTCTTTGTCAGGTTGCAGCAAAGTTTCTGGCAAGGGCATTAAAAAGAAAAGCACAAAGGAAAACAATATAGCGGTTGCATTTACCTGTTCCCCCCCCCCCCCCCCGGAGAGAAAAACAGAACTCTCACTTGTATTTCTGGTCCTTGGGTTTGTGCAGCCAACAGCCAAAAATCCTTGCTGCTTTTGTATTTTTTACACTTCCTGTACAAAAATGAAGGCACAAGTCCATTGCTGCACAATGGCAATTCTCAATGAGGATCAAGCTTGCATTTGTAGACAGACGCAAGATTTGTTTTTTAAAAATTCTAATTAAAGCCCTCTGAATTTTTTATCACCGACATGCAGCCTCTCATAGTCCTCCGGGGCAGACGTTGTGACGTGCCGCTGCCCTGAAGCCAAGCAGAGATGCAAATACAATAGCAACTCTGAACTATAACCTAAATTGCACCTTCCCCCCTCCCCCAGTTCTGGATTTAATTGGACTGGAATAAATATTGCCACTGGATTCTGTGTTTACTGTCATTGATCCGGAACAGAATTTCCACCATGTATAAGCATACATTGAAATGTGTGTGCGTGTGTGCGTGTGTGTTAAAAACACACACGACGTACTAGTTAGGCATCTTTGCTGTGAAAGAATGTCTTAAATGGAAAGAAGCAATCTGGATTAGACATGCTTCAGTATGTGATACCAGTTAGAGCATGTCATGCAATTTTAAAATAAGAACCGAGGTGGATGAATACAGGGGGAGGGGTCATCACTCAGTGGAAGAGCCAAAGCTTTGAGTGCAGAAGGTCCCAGGTTCAGTCCAATACTTACTTAGGTTCCCTGTTCTGCTTCTCTGTCATACCCCTGTTTTCCAAGCCCTGCTATTTCAGCACAGCACTGCAAGATCACTGGATATTTGAAACATCTCCCTGCAACATCCACACAGCTTGCAAATATGCACCTGCGTCTGCTCTATATGTTTCAGACATAAAGATTTTTGCTTTACAACCATGAGGACTAGAAACGTCTCTTAAAAAATATCAACCTATTCTTCAGAGCCTTATACAAATGTACAAGGGGTTGGGGAGCTTTCAATGAAAAACAAAACAAACAGCCAGAAAAATGACTTCTTATTAAAGCCACAATTAAAAGATAATCCAGTATGCAGAAGGTGTAAATAAAAGCTAAGATCTCCAACTTACCCAGCTCCTATCATCCACCTCAAAGAGAAATATCTTATTGCTTGGGGTTTGATGCATTTCCAGGAGGGCGCCCCACGGTTGGGGGGCAGCCCCTTGCAACATGTCAATTATAATTATATATTACTAGAGCATGCCCCCACCGTGCCCATGTAAACAGAGGCAGCCTGCATTTTCTGAAACCTCTTCCTCAGTAAATCGCTGCCCCTGTTTTTGCCTTGTGGGGAAATGTAGGGTCCCTAGAAGTTAGGTTTCTAATGGGGCAGGAGCAGACGCATCTTAACAGCCTTCCTCTGTATGAATCTCTCACTGCCCCCTCAGATTTGGCCGGCGGTGGCGTGCGAGGAAGGGAGCCCTTCACAATAGCATCTCCCACCACGTAGAATTTCCTGCCTTGCATTCCGCAGCAATCTCCTTCCTTGTCAGTATCACGCAGGTGGCAGAAGACCTGGCTTTTTACGCAGGTTCTCCCCGAGTTCACTTGGCTGGTTGTCCTTCCTCCCAATTTTGTTTTAATTGCCTCGGCCGTCTCATTGTCGTTTTGCATCGATTACCTTTTAAAAAAAAACCGATATGGTAGGCTGCCTTGAGGCTGCCACCCCAAAGGAGGAAGGGCAAGGTAGAATTAAAAAAAAAACAATTATTAACAATTATTATTTAATAATAATAACTCCAGTACACACAGATGGACCCCAAATGCCAGAGCGCTGCCTCTTCCCTCCCTCCTTGTCGATATCTGCTTACCCAGAGAGCAAATGCTGTTGGATGTGTTTTGAATTGCAGCTGTTTTTGAGGCAGTGTGACGAGACCCATTGTGGGCTTCAATGTTCTATTAAAACATCCTTGAGAGAGAGAGAGATTGAGAGAGAGAGAGAGAGAGAGAGAAACAGTGGTTCTCAGTGTCATGTACAAGGAGGCAGGCAAGAGACTGCAACAATGCGTGACTGGTGTGTGTATTGTGAATGAGGCAGTGAGCCTCAGTGTGGCAAAAACAGGTGTTTTGCATGTGGGGGGGGAGGGCATCTTCTAAACTGTGAAATGTTGGGAGATGTCCAACAGGGAGTCTCCATTGGTGGAAGAGAACGTGACGGGGAGTTGGAGGAACAGGTTTCTGAGATGCAGACGTTGGTTATTCTGACTCTTTGAGCACCACTGACAATGGTGTATATAATCACCATATGTATCTGTGAATGAGGAATTGGACTGTCCACCTGTTGGAAAGAGTTGCCCCTCCCCTTGAAGGATCAGGTTCAAGTAGCAGTTTGAGGCTACCTTTGGACCCCAGCTTTCAACCTGGATGGCCCAGGTGGCACCTGTGGCCCAGAGCGCCTTTAATCCACCAAGGTTGGTTCTCCAGCTGCCCCATTTCCTGGATCAGTCTGACCTGGCCACAGTCACTAATGCCTTGGTGAAGTCCAGGTTGGACTACTGTCATGCACTGTATATGGGGCTGCCTTTGAAGACTACAGGAGGTGCCATTGGTGTAGAACTGCAAGGCTGCTGGACAGGGATCATGACCATGTCACGCCCGCTAGGAAACCCACACTAGTTACCTGTATGCTTCCATGCCCAATTCAAAGTGCTGCTTACTGTCTATTTATAAAATCCTTAATGATTTGGGACCCAGATGTCTGACGACCTGTCTCTCCCTATATGAGTCTGCCCATCCCATGAGATCATGACAGATGGCCCAGTTGTGAGTGCCATCTTCAGAGTTTTGTTGGAAGGCAATACGGGAACAGGGCCTTGTCTGTTGTGGCACCCATCCTATGGAACTCACTTCCAGTTGAAATGTTGCTGGCATTCTGGAGAAATGTTAAAGCATTTTTGTTTCGGCTCGCACTTCATTGGTTTTTATGTTGGCTCCTAGTGTAGCTGGATTTTAGATAAGCTGCTTACCTGTAACTTATTATACCATCATCATTTAATTGTTGCTATTTAGATTTTGTTGTTGCTTAAAGTTTAATTGTTTTTTGGTTATGTATGTTTTAATTATGTTGTAAGCTGCTTTGAGCTGCCCCTTGGGCTGGGAAAGCGGAATATAAATATCCTAAATAAATCTGATTGCAGCCTTGCAACATAAGCATATGCATGTCTATACACAGAGGTAAATCCCATTCTGCTCAGTAAGGCCTACTACTAGGAAAGAGTGAACAAGATTGCAGCCAAAGTTGAGTAAGTTCTGCTGACTTGAATGGAACTTAGTCATGACCACTCAGTATATAACCTGTGGTTTCTTCTAGGCCTCTGCCCCAAGAAGCTTACAGTCTGAGTGTCATAAATGGCAGGGAGGTAATGGTGAAATAGAGGGGGGGGAGAGTGAAGGATAACGGTGGAAGAATGGGAGAGGCCAAAATAAAATGGAATTCAGGCAAGCAAACGCAATTGTAAGAACTTTGTGTTGCTAGGCAAGGAGGGCTAAGGCCAAAGAATTTCACAGCAAAAATGGTCCTATGGGGGGGGGGGGGAAGAGAGGTATCACAGACAGATGGTCTGAGAGACAGTCCCTAGGGAGATGCTTCCTACTGAGTCAGTCCAGTGGTCCCTCTAGCTCAGTATTATCAAGCACTGACTGGCAGATCCCCACAGTTTCCCAAACCTCCCCATGGTTTCAGACAATGGGTCTCTCCCTGTCCTACCCTGGAGATATCCCCAGGGATTGTAACTGGGACTTTCTGCATGAAAAGCAGGAGCTCTACCCCTGACTACAGCCCCTCCCTGAAGCTAAGGTCACGGGCAGGAATTATGCAAAATATGGCAGGATCCTGGGAGGCGGCTCCAGGCACAAGAGGTAGCACGGTGGAATGGGCGGAGTCATTGGAGGGAACGCAAAGGTTTGGGGCAGCCATGGACAGCAGAGTTGGGGAACTCAAATGGGCGGGACTAACAGGGGGAAAGGGGCTGTCGCCCAATGGAAGCGCAGGCGTTTTGCATGCCAAAGATCCCAGGTTCGATCCCTGGCAGCATCTTTAAGTAGGCCTGGGGAAGACCCCTGTCTGAAACTCTGGATTGAGGCTCCCAGTCAGTGCTTGACAATGCTGAGCTAGACAGACCAAGGGTCTGACTCAGTGTGGCAGCTTCATGGGGTCATTAAAAAGGACAGGAAGGCAGGGTGAGGCAAAGTCGTGGAGACCTTTAAAGCCGGTAAAGACCCTGGGTGCAGAAAGGGCTCCTCTGTGCGGAGGGCTGACAGATAGGGCTGCTGCATATATCATATACCAAGACTCTCCTCCTTGCATGATGCAGGGATATTTCAGGAGAGGAAAAATGTTCCCTTTCTCACTCTCCTCAACCAACACTACCCTATGGCACACCTGTAATATAGCAAAGCAAGAGAAGGCCTCAGGGAGTAGGAAAGGAAAATCTGTCCTTTCCCTTCTTCTCATCACATGATACTGGGCTGCATTGGTGGGTACAGTATTATTGCTTCCTGAGAACTAGCGTCCTAGCTCTTTAAATGCTCCCTCATCTTATCCCAACAGCTCTTACTAAGTGGCTATTTTTCAGCCTCCCCTTCCCAGAGAAACACAACTTGTTCTGCTGCCGTGTCTTGCAATCAGCGGACCTCTTTATTCCACCCAACAAGAGGCACTGAGTTAATCGGGGCTGTTGTCATCAGCACAGCTGAGGTCATCCCTTTGTGTTGTATGACTCGAGCATAAAATTCCATGGTTACCTTCGATGGCAAATGTCCACGGCGTGAGAGGCGGGGAGGGCGGCGTGACACACGCAAAACGCCCACTTCTAAATCCCGCTGGTGCCTAAAACACACACACACTCACACAAATTCTGTATGCAGAATAAATTATGCAGATTACTGTAGAGATGTGTTTACTTTTCACAACTGATGTTAATTGCACAGCTTGGGTGGGAGGGATTTTCAAGGAATTCAGAATATATTGGCAAGGACTGGAGTAAGGAAGGGTAAGGTTGTATGGGAGGCATGGATCCGGGGGGGGGGGGTGAGTAAAGGTGGGGCCCGAGTCAGGGAGGTATACGAGTCACAAAAGCCCTTTTCCAAATTCCCCTTTGGGGCCAGACCCACAGCAGACATTGTCAATGCATTAAAAAAAAAAAAGACACCAACTTTTCCTCACACCCTTGAGAACTAGACACTTGGGACAATTTTAAAATGAAAAACTGAGGTTCTCAAGGAGCCAAACTGTGTGCCAGGTTGCATACTTCATATGTACAGTATGCAAACTGTTCTGCTCATACCTTGAGCAAGCAATTACTAATGAACACAGGACAGGAGATAGACGTGGTCTAAATTCCTTACAACCAGTAGCCCCTGCAAACCACTGGCAGTGCCATGCCCCAGTTCCAGTTGGCCAGCATGCAGGTCTGTCACACTGGGAATCCAAAGCAGCAAGGTTTACAGCACAAAGACCTCTCTCTTGCCTAGATGGACAAGAAGCAGCCTCCCTCCCAATTAGCCACCAAGTCTCCTTCCATCCTGAACGTACCCTTGTTTCTACTGTCCTGAGTTTCGGACTCGGCAGATTGGACCTGACCCACATCTATACACACAGCCCTTTCCAGTGCTGTTCGGCACATCTCCCTTGGCCCCCACCATGGCACAAAGCACCCATGCAGCACCTCTGTGTCACCTCTTGGGAATGGGGATGTAGCTCAGTGGTTTTGCATGCAGAAGGTGCCAGGTTCAATCCCCGGGATGGAAAAGAGACCTCTGCGTAAAGCCCTGTGCACCGCTGCCAGCTAGTGCTCAACAATGCTGAGCTAGGTGGATGAAGGGGCTGACTCAGTCAGGCAGCCTCCTACATCTCCATCACAAGCTGATGTTATGGTGGTCTCCCGTTACACCCTGTGTTATTAACACACGGGCTACAGACGCTTTTCATTGATATTTGATTTTTACAGTTCTGTACCAAAGCTTGCCGCCTTCTCGGCTGGCTCAGAAAACAGGCCTTCTCAAGGGGGATGTGCCAAGACAGCCCTCGAGCACCCTTCCTGCCCCTTCCCTACCTTGATCAAGACAGGCAAAAGCACGCCCTGCACACATAACACACGATTCACTTGTGGAATTCGCTGACACAGAAAGTGGCTCACATGACCTGAAAAGAGGATGAAATGAATTCATAGACGAGGAGGAAAAGTCTATCACTGTCTATGAAGCACAATACCTTTGTAGCCCCTCTGTGCTTGGAGAGAGTAGGCAACGGAGCGTCTCTGGCTGACTGACACTGGCTATTGTTTTTGAGCCCAGTCTGTGGGCTTCCAACACGCATCTGGTCAGACCGACAGGTTGTCCCATTTAGTAGAATGGGTTTTTTTCCAGTCAGGTTGATTCTGCTTCCCAGTGGCTAAAGAGCTGGTGTAGCGTAATGGCTCAGAGACTGAACCGGAACTTCCTCGGTTCTCACCATAAACTTGCTGGCCTTAGGCAAGCCACTCCTTCTCGGCCTCAGTCTTCTCCATCTGTAGTATGGGGATAATATGGAGTGAAGAGTGTCTTTACACAGGGTTGCTGCGAGGATTCTATCCAGACGATACGTGTGGAGTGCTTTGCACGCTCAGAAAATGCAAAGTATTATCATCCTTTCTGATTTCCCCACCCCCCTCCCTTTCCAGATGTCTCTCCGATTGTGGCAGGCCTCATCGGCGCCACCGTCCTGGTGGTCTCTGTCTCTGTGACCGTCTTCGTATGGACATGCTGCCACCAACAAGCAGAGAAGAAGCACAAGACGCCCCCTTACAAGTTCATCCACATGCTCAAAGGGATCAGCATCTACCCGGAGACCCTGAGCAACAAGAAGAAAATCATACGGATCCGGCGAGACAAGACGGGCACCGCCAGAAGAGACGGGAGAGGGAACCTTTTGGTGGACGCTGCGGAGGCCGGGTTGATGGGCTCTAACAAGATCTCCGGTGGGCTGAACGCGGCGGGCCCTTGCGCCAACCAGCTCCCCATCAAAGTCGATTATGGAGATGAGCTGAGTCCAGACCAGAGCATCACCCCTGCAGGAAGCAAACCGTCCTCTCCGTCTTCCCCAGAAGACGACGTCACGTTGGGGACACTGACTTTCTCTGTGGACTACAACTTCCCCAAGAAGGCCCTGGTGGTCACCATCCAAGAGGCCCACGGGCTGCCAGTCATGGACGAGCAGAGCCAGGGCTCGGACCCCTACATCAAGATGACCATCCTGCCGGACAAGAGGCACCGAGTGAAGACGCGGGTCCTCCGCAGGACCCTGGACCCGGTCTTCGACGAGACCTTCACCTTTTACGGGATCCCCTACAGCCAGCTGCAGGACTTGGTGCTTCACTTCCTGGTCCTGAGCTTCGACCGCTTCTCTCGGGACGACGTCATCGGAGAGGTCATGGTGCCGCTCGCTGGGGTGGACCCGAGCACCGGGAAAGTCCAGCTCACCAGGGAGATCATCAAGAGGAATATACAGGTAGGAAAGGGGCGCCTAAACATTTTATGACGGGGCCACTGGTTCGCCCGGAAGTGGGAAAGACAACTGCCTCTCTGAATTGAGCATCGCTGGTTCTTCCAGGGAGGCCTGCCTGGCATTGGGTTCTTTGTTTTGGTGACGGCACTGCTGGTGTTTGGTGCTGACTCTTGACTGGGCCTGGGGCAAGTCTGGCTGGCATGTTACGCCTAGGGTAACCTGCAGGGCGATGAGATAGAGAGGTGGATAAGGGCTGGAGACCGAGGACCTGATGCCACAGCAGGTTCAGGGGTCGAAGGCTGGAGCGAGGACCGAAACAGGGCAGTCCAGGAGACAGCCCTTTCCCAAACTGTTTCGACCTGCAGCTCCCTTGACCATTGGCGACCACTGGCCGCGGCTCCCCATTACATTATGTCGCTGCCCTGCCAATTGGCATTGCACTGTTTTCTGCGGGGATTCCATGGCGCTCCACAACTCCCCTGGCTGGTTTCCTCTCCGTTTGGGAACCATTGGCCTAGGGGCTTGCTGCAGAGATCAACAGCCATGGTGCAAATGCCAGGTTTATAACGGGAGCAGGAAGTCCCACCCCTTCCTGACTCCTGAGGGACCCTGCTCGCTCCTGGGTCTGCGTCCACCTTCTCCTCTGTGTAGCCTCGTCAGTCGAAAGGCCTTGGATAGCCACGTGAGCACTCTGTTGCCGTTCGTGAGCCTGGGCCCTGCCTGATCTGGCATTGCCGCAGCTCCAGGAATCCCTGGGGTGATGATGATGATGGGGAAGGGGACTGGGACCGAGACCCCGGGGTCCAAATGGTGGGGCAGTGGACCGCCCAGGCTCCGTCTGCAGAGGGTGTGTGATTTGGCTGGCTCTCAAGGGCAGTGGTCTTCGCAAGATCCCAGGTGATGGCCGAGTCTTCTGCACTCACCATTTTGGATCTTAATGTTTTTATCAGCCTCTGGGCGCTCAGAGAGCAGGGCCTGAAGAGAACAGGTGTCTCCTAAAATAGCCAGAAAACAATCAAGACAAGGAGGTCACTCACTTGATTTAAGACATTATAGGTGATCAAATGTATCTGTTTTAGTCAACTGGTTAATTGACCACACTTTTACGTAAGGGTCCACCGATACTTCTTTTGCTTGTTAAGCAATGCGCACATGTTGCCATTGCAAGCTCCAGTTACAAGTGTTATTTCCTCATGAGTCCGAAAGAGGAAGGCTGCCTTTTTAAGATGGGACATGCTACCAACAGTTTTTCTAACTTCTTATATTAGAATGATATTTCTTGGGGGGGGGGGGAATCTCCTGCCCAATTAATCAGCAAGTCCTTTAAAGTCTGTTAAAAGGCTTATAAATGATTGATTTAACTAGTTGATTGACGCAGCTCTGAGGCCTTAAAAGCAGCTACCTGCAAGCTGGCAATCTTGAGAGAGACAAGACACATTAGGGAGGAAGAGAAAGAGGTAGGGAAAGGAGGTCAGTTGGAAAAAAGGTAGGGGGAGAAGTTAGGGACAGAGAGTTAGAGACTTCCTACTGAGTCTGACCACGGCTCACCTAGTTCAGCATTGTCAGGCACTGACTAGGAGCATCTTTCCCAGCCATACCCAGAGGAAAAGGGGCACAGGCTAGGAAGAGAGAGGGTAACCTTCAGTTTAACTAGTGGGTTTGTAACCATAGGATGAAGTGTCCATGAAGGAGCATGTGGAGAAAGAAAAGGAGATGGATATAGAGGAGCAAGACTGTGGTGATATTTAAAAATAAGTACAGACTCAGGGGTTCTCAACCCCTTCCCGGCCAAGTACCACCTCTGGCTCCACTCTCCTGCTGTGTGCCACCGGAAGTGATTGGCGATGACATCATCACCAGTTACTTCCAGGTTTTCAGGGGCCAGAAAATGCAGGGAGGGAGGCTCTGGGAGGGTGAGAGGGTCCTTTTCAGCGTTCCCGAGAGGCTCAGCCAAAGGCAGGAGCCTCTTGGAAGCGAAAATGCTCTGCTGAAAGCGCCGCATCAGAGCTGGGTTCTGGTGGTCCAGCGGTCCGAGTACCACCACCAGCAGTTGACTGAAGTACCACTGGTGGTACTAGAACCACTGGTTGAGAACCCCTGGAAGCCCGCAAGAGAAGAATCTATTATTTGCCCCCAGAAACTGCTATTTAGAGGTAGACTAAACCACTGATGGGCCTTTCCTCCCCCCGTTTTTAATGCCAACTTGATAGTTCGACTACAACTGCCAGGTTCGTTGGAAGAGGTCTGAGCCTGCATTTGGAAGCACGTCTCCCAGCTCCTGCAAAAGTGAGGGGAAAAACATCTGTTTTTGCAACCTGGGATTGTATGCCTTGTTTTGGAGTGCAGAACAGAATCGCGAGCGAGGACGGCAAAAGAAATTAGACCGAGGATTGGGGTCAGCAGACTCGACTGCCTTAGATGAGACACTTGGGAAGGAGCCAGATCAGCATTATGAAGGCACTTTGGAAAAAACCAGGACTGCGGGCAGATGTATAATAGCGACCCGGGCTGCAGTCCTGCACAATCTATCAGGGAGTAAATCCCAGGGAAGTCTGCAGTGCTTCAGTGATACCTTTTGAAATACAGAGGTTCATCATGACAAACCCACCCCCCCACCAACAGCAATGTCCCACCACAACTATACAACGACAAAAAGAAAAAAAACCAACGGTAAACGTCTCCTTTACAGTGTTTTCTTTTCGTGCTGCTTACGGCTACGTTTACACTTATTCATTCACAATGCAATCCTGCAGTTGTGCACTCAGAAGGAAGCCCCCATTGTATTCAGTGGGGCTCACGCTCAGGCAAGTGTGTATAGGATTGCAGTCTTAAAAGATGTACTGTAGTTCATTTCATTGCAAACTCCTGGAACTGGCTGCAAAAATGTAAGGCAAAAGGTATAAAAATTGAAAAATTTGGATTGAAAAAATATCCCAGAGGAGACCTTTGCCTGAAACCCTGGAGAGCTGCTGCCAGTCAGTGCTTGACAATGCTAAGCTCAATGGATCAAGACTCTGACTCAGCATGGCAGCTTCATATACAGTTCTCTCAGCAGGCAAAAACATCTAATCCAGGCGTTCTCAACCCCTTCGGGTGTGGAATACCACCTCTGTGGCCCCCGCCACGCCAAATACTACCGGAAGTAAGTGGCAATGACATCATCGCCACTTCCGGGTTTTTGGCTCAGAAAACACCAGTAAGGGGACAAGAGCCTTTTCCAGCCCTGGAATCCCATGTGCCTGGGCTCTGCAGAGCTCGTGCCACCGTATTTAGGGTTCCGGCGTGGCGCCGAGCAGCCACTGTGGCGGCCGCTATGCTGTTGGCCAGGGCCCCGCGTACCACCTCCCAGCAGTCCGCGTACCACTACAGGTACACTTGGTTGAGAACCCCTGGTCCCACCTTGGTTTGCTGTGAGGTTTTAGAGTTGAAGACCTTGAGAAAGAAACGCAGGCTGCAATCCTATGCACTGTTACTTGGGAGCAAGTCCTACTGCACTCACTGGGATATACTTCCATCTGAGTAGACATGCATAGGATTCTAAGCCTTGGAAACAGCAGAGCACCGCTAGAAACCTGGCCATCTCAGCCCCTGGGGATACTGGCACTTGCATTTACTCTTGGAGTAGACCTTTTTGCTTGTGAGTCTGTGAAACAGCTAGGGCCGGTGCCGCCTTAGACAACAGTGAACTCAAGCCCGGGCAATCCCAAGGCGCTGAATCTAGGACACGATGACCACACCAGCCATAGCAACCCGGCCTGCTATTCAGAAGCTTAACAGAGGCTTTGTAACACTTGGCAGGGCTCAGGTTTATTTCCACCGTATTAACTTCCTTTCAACGAAGACTCGGTCTTTTTAAAAAATAAAATAAAATAAAACAGCACCCTACGGACAAGACGCCTCTGCTGCCAAGAAGCATTTAAGGACACTCTGAAAGCATTATGGATGTAAACAACAAGAGGCTGTGCTGTCCCGTTCTTGCCGATAGTTGCATTTCTCCAGCAATGGACAACGCAAGTTTCCAGCTCCCTTTGCTCCGTGGCGGAAAGAGGGAAATTGCTAAGTGCAAAGAGAGGATGAGAATTAGCTCTGTCCCTTCTGAGGATAGGATGAAGGAAGGAATTGTCATTGGGGAGGGGCTGTAGCTCTGTGGCGCCGCTCCAGCTCCGCCTGCAAAAGGTCCCAGGTTCAAATTCTGGCACCTTCAACGAAAAGGTTTCAGGTAGCCGAGGTGAGAGAGAACTCCTGCCTCTGACTTTGGAGAGCTGCAGATAGTCCCTGGCTGGCTGGTCTTAGCTGGAAGGCAGCTTCAGGGGCTAGTGGGTCAGTTTGGGGTGCAGGGCTCTTTCTTTGCATGTAGGAGGTGCAGAGCTTTCCTCCCTGGCAATGTCTCCAGTTAGGGCTAGGAAGAGCCCTTGTCTGAAATCCTGGAGAGATGCTGCCAGCCAGTGCTTGACAATTCTGAGCTAGACTGTCCAAGGGTCTGACTCATTCAGAGGGAGCTTCACATGCAAGACAAACGGAGTTAACTCCTCGTTCAGGACACGGTTGTAAGGTTATCTTACAGCATTCTCTCTCTTTCTCCCTCCAAACTGGGTCAACAGGCAATGAACAGATGAAGTTTAAAATAAGTCTGATGTTAAGCAACAGACATTGGCTGGGACTACCAGGGCAGAGATTTTGTGTCATAATGGAAAGCAGACTCTATGTGCGGTGGGGCAGAGGGAAAGGCAAATTTGGTCGGGGGGGAGGGGAGGCATTAATCAGGAAAGGTTATAGTGCAGGGGTTCCAATGATACTAGTACCACCAGTACTTAGGCTGACTGCTGGTGGTACTCGGACCACTGGAACCCCGCTCTGATGTGGTGCTTTCGGCAGTGCGTTCTTGCTCCCAAGAGACTCCTGCCTTTGGCCGAGCCTCGAGGGAATGCTAAGCAGGGCTCTCCCACCTACCCAGAACCTCCTACCTGTGTTTTCTGACCTCCAAACACCTGAAAGTAACTGGCAATGATGTCATCGCCAGTCACTTCCAGTGGTACGCAACAGGAGAGTGGCGCTGGAGGTGGTACTCGGTTGAGAAGGGGTTGAGAACCCCTGCTAGCGTATCATAGTGAAGTGGAGCTCCCCTTTTCAGAAGCAGTCTACCTTGGAATACCAGATACTGGGGACGGAGAGCAGGGGAAGGCTGTTGCCTCCACCCCCCAGCTGGGGGGCTTCTCAGAGGAATCTGCCGGCTGGCTGCTGTAATGACAGCATGCTGGGTCAGCAGTAGCGCAGTCCTACATATGTTCACTCAGAAGTAAGTCCAATTTTGTTGTGGAGCTTAGCCCTAGGGAAGTGTGCACAGCATCACTCAGTGTAAACGGAGGCTGCAAGGCAGGACGCTGAAGGCCAGGAGCTCCAGGGTTCATGTTTTTGCAAGTGCTCCCTGTTCCACTTCCAGGGCAAGCTAGACAGGTGGAGCCGAGGGCTCCCAGTGCATGAGTGAGTCGGTGGTGTCGGGAGCAGAGGATTTGTTGGGCCCTGGGGAATGTTTTGGGACAAGCTGAGCCCGTGCAGAAGGGACAGGCTCCACTGAAATGGAAGCAGGCTGCTGCAAGCAACGTCAAAAAGGTTGCAGAGCAGCTTTGAAACTGACTCCTGGGCCAAAGCATCTCTAAGAGCTGAAGGTGTGAAAGTTCTTAGATCATCCAGAAAGAGAAAAGGTACAGTTTGGAAAGGAGCAATTCGGTAGGATGGGAAGCTGGTCAAGGAGAGTAAAAGGCCACCGGGGGAAATGGACACACAATTTGGAAGAGGACACGATGTGCAGGAATCCATGTGCAAATGGAAGGAGCCTCCGAGCCACGATGGGACAGCTGGGGTGTTTGGCTGCAGAGGATAATGTGAGGGGTTCCGAAAACTTGGTGGAAGGGAGAGTGTTAATGGGATGTGGCTACTCCAGGGTACAAACTCTGTGGAAAGGATGGGGGGGGGAGATTATTTGGGGGTGGCGTAGTACTGTGTGTCAAGGAGAGCATGGAATCCAACAAAGCAGAAATACGTAGGGGGACCAGAGACTCCTCTACACAGTCACTGTGGGTGGAAATACAAGGTCCAGACAATACTTCAGGACCAGGGCCTGCTCAAAATGTGAGGGTGGGCTTGACTTGGAGAAAGGATTCGGCGAGGCTTCCAAGGGAGACGGAGGTGTAGGAATGGGGGGCTGCCAGGACCCTCGCACAGACTGGGTACATTCAGTGCCGTGACGGGGAGAGAAAGTTCCTAGATGCGCTAAGTGATCATGCCCTGGCATTTGTTCATCTTGGAACTACCAAGAAGGGAGGAAACCCTAGACTAGGATCCGGAGCAAGATGAAAGAGTTGTGGAACCGATAGGGAACAGCACTCCTAGCGCCCCCGAGGTCAACACGCATATGTCATTGGGACGTTTCCAAGCAAGCCCGACAGAGAGACCTGTGACTTCGGAAGAGGGGACGACGAGTCCAAAGGAAGCTGAAAGGGGAAGTCGAGAGGGTCCGGTCTCTCCCGAGCGCAGGGCAGTGATTGAAAACCACCATCGCAGAAGCACAGCGAGGATGGCTACCACTACAGAGGGAAGGCACCGCTGGGGCCAGGAGGAGGCCAGCCTGGCCCATGAGAGAAGTCAAGGAAGCTCCGAAAAGCAAGAAGCCTCCCTTCGGATAATGCCAGTCTTGCCCAGATGAGGGGAACAAACAAGAACACAGACTCTGGCGAAAGAAATGCAAGCTGCCAATAAGGGGGAGACCAAAAACAAGCAAACAAAAACCAAACCATAGGAAGAAAGCAAGGCTAAAAACAGCAAGGCAAATAAGAAAAACTTATTTAAATATATCAAAAGCTGGAAACCTGCCAGGGAAGTGGCTGAATTGTTAAATAACGAGGGAAGCTTAGAGTGGATATGGCGATTTCAGAGAAGTTGAATGAACGTTTTTACATCTCCCTTCACTACCGACGATGGAGGGCAATCGGCTGTGTCTGAACGGATGGTCTCGGGGAGGGAGCCCTGATGAACCGAGTCAAACAGAAGTGACAAGAGATCAGATTCTGGAGTGTACTGACAAATTAAAAATTAACAAATCATTGGATCCAGATGGCATCCACCCAAGAGTTCCTTAAGGAACTCAGATGTGAAAATGGTGATCTTCTAGCAAAAATATGTAACTTAACCTTTAAAGTGGGCTCCGTACCAGAGGATTGGAAGAGAGCCACTGTAATGGCACTATTTAAACAGGGATCCAGAGGGGGCCTGAGAAATTACAAGCAGGTCAGTTTAACATCTGTTCTGGGTACACTGGTGGAAAGCATAATTAAAGATAGAACTATTACGCTTATAGAAGAACAAGCTTTGCTGAAGGAGAATCAGCCTGGTCTCTGCAAAGGTAAGTCCTGCCTTGCTAACCTGGTAGAGGTCTTTGAGAGTGTTACCAGGTATGTGGATAGAGGCGATTCAGTTGACATGGTGTATTTGGGATTTTCAACAAGCTATTGACAAAGTCCCTCCCCAAAGGCTCTTGGGTGAACGTAGCAGGCATGGAATAAGTGCGGTCCCCCAAGGATCTGGTTTGGGGCCCGCGCTTTTAACTTGTCCATAAATGTTTTGGAGTTAGGTGTGAAAAGCGAGAACAATTTTGCAGTTGACATCAAACTAGTCAGGCTGCTAAGGGCTAAGCGCAGATTGTGAAGTGCTGCAAAAGGGCCTCTCTAAAGTGGGCGAACGGGCAACCAAGTGGCAAATGCAGTTCGGCATCGGAAAGCTTCAAGGGAGGTAAGCTGTCCCCCTTGGCTACACTGGGGAGCTACTCTTTATAGCTGGGGTGCCCCAAGGACTTCCATTTGGAGAGGATGAGATGTAGGGCTGGGCAACCTGGGCAACCTGGCTGTACCAGCTGCTGCTCTCAGGACCTCCCATTTGAGATTTGTCTCCTGTCTCTTCCCAGAAATGCGTCAGCAGGGGGGAGCTGCAAGTCTCCTTGTCCTACCAGCCTGTTGCCCAGAGGATGACCGTGGTGGTGCTGAAAGCGAGACACCTGCCCAAAATGGACATCACCGGCCTCTCAGGTAGAAGCTATTTACTCCAGCTTGGATCCGCCTGTCTTTTGTATGCTGTGCGCTGACAGAGGCCGCCCCTGCCTTTGTAGAAGGGGCAGAGCCACCCAAAGGCCTCCTGGCTACCCCCACCCCGCTCCCTGGACTGGAAACAGAAGAGGTGGACACAGCAGAAGCAGCGGTGTGGAGGAGGAGAGGAGAGTGGTGGGCTGGAGTGTCGAAGAGACACTCTAGCCCACCACTTCCCTCTCCTCCACACTTCCTCTTCCCACTTCCTGGATTGGAAAAGGAAGAGGGGGACAGAGTGGAGGGGAACGTGTGGGCAAAAGTGGGCACCCCCTGCTAATCTGCTACTGAGGCAAACACCTCCGTTGGCCCCATGGATAGGCTGGCCCTGATAGGGAGGAGAACACGGCAGAGGTTTATGATACGGTGTCAGGGTGGGTGGGTGGGTGAGGGTGAAATAGCCAAAGAAAGCATTTCCTCCTTTTCACATAATATTAGGATGGAGGTGGGGGGCACATCCAGTGAACCGGACAGGCAACCAACACAAATGAAAGGACACCTTCACACAAAAGCATAATGGGTCTCAGGAATACACAGCCTCAGGGCCACTGGTTTAGGTGGCTTTAAAGAGGGATTAGACAAATTCAAGGAGGAGGGGAATAAGTCTGTTGGCAGGCATTGGCCATGATAGCTAAACAGAATTCAGAGAATCTCTGCGTAGCAGCTACTAGGGGCCAGGCAACAAGGGAATGCCAACGCCTTCTTGTCCCGTTTGGGAGCTTCCCAAAGGCATTATGGTCCTGGACTAGACAGGCCTTTGGTCTCGTCATACATTCACAGGCATTGTAGCTAGGAATGGAACCTCCATGGTCGGAGGCAGTCCACCCTTGAAGACTAGTTCCTGCGGAGCAAGACCAGGAGAGAGTCATTGCCGTCATGCCCTGCTGGGGGCTTTCTGGAGGCAACGGAAACAGGACGCTAGACTAGATGGTCTGATCCAACAGGACTCCTCTTACACCCTCATGCCATACTGGGGATCTGGGTTGTTCACAAGCCATAACTCAGTGGCAGACAAGTAGTCTGCCACTTTGCATGTAGAAGGTGCCACAATTCGATCATAGGTGGCATTTCCCAAGCAGAGGCCGGGAAACTCCCACATCTGAAATCCTGGAGAGCTGCTGCCAGCCAATGTTGACAGTACTGAGATAGATAGCCCAATGGTCCGACTCAGCAGGCAGCAGCTTCACGCATTCATCAAGAGCATTCATAGCTCAGTGGTAGAGCATCATCTGCTTTGCATGCAGGTCGGTCAAAGTTCAAGCTTTGGCAACATCTCCAGGTAGGACTGGGAAAGACCCCTGTCTGAAACTCTGGAGAGCTGCTGCCAGTCAGTGCTCAACAGTGCTGAGATATCTAGACAGAGACAGACTCAGTAGGAAGCAGCTTCCTATGAGTTGATCTGTGGGGGGGAAATGACGAGAAGGTGTTTCTGCCTTGGGTTTAGCCTTTTGCTGCATAATTTTTCTGTGTCCCATGTCCAAGGCTGGGACACACACACAGAATTTGGGGAGCACATATGCTGGGTTTCTTTCTGGGAATTATCTGGCAGCAAGGGCTGTGTTATTGGCTGGCTCCTCTCCTTCTCCCCAGCAGACCCTTACGTCAAAGTGAACGTGTACTACAGCCGGAAGCGCATAGCCAAGAAGAAGACTCACGTCAAGAAGTGTACTTTGAACCCCGTCTTCAACGAGTCCTTCATTTACGACATCCCCGTGGATCTCCTTCCCGACATCAGCATTGAGTTCTTGGTCATCGATTTCGACCGCACTACGAAAAACGAGGTGGTGGGCCGGTTGATCCTGGGGGCGCACAGCGTCACAGCGGGCGGCGTGGAACACTGGCGGGAGGTGTGCGAGAGCCCCCGGAAGCAGATCGCCAAGTGGCACAGCTTAAGCGAATATTAGCAGGGTGAGACGAGGGCGCCAAGCGCTTCCTTGCGCATTGCGCACCAACAGACTCTTGATTTTATCATTTTTATTTCTCTTCCCCCCCCCTTTCCTTTTCTGTTTTCAGTCGTAGAACTAAAAAAAAAGGTTTATGTACGAAGCAGCTGATTGGTTTCTCTCTAGTGACGTTAACTTTTGCAGGGCACTAAAACAGAAAAAAACAAAACAAAAAAAAGCATTAATTTTAATAATACCACAAAATATATAAATATATATATATTATAACGGTGTAACCACACTATTGCATGCCGAATACAAAAAAAAAAAGAAAAAAGAAATTAGTCCAATTTACCAATATCGAGGTACCGTTTTTAATACAATTATCTGTCACTATAAAAGTTGTGTTTTGTGCTGAATTGTCTTCTTCGGTATTCAACACAAGTGGCCTATTCAGCTTCTCTCCCAACTTCTGGTTTTTCTTTCGAAGTCTGGTGTTGAAGTGCTGGTTCTCTGTTGGCGATTTCCTCTCTCTCCCCCCCCCCCCGTTTTCCCTGCTGATTCTCTGCAGTTTCTGTGAGTTGGGTGAACTAATTCCCATTCCTGATGTTTGGACATCCGGTCGGGCACCTGCCCTGGGGCGGAGTGATACTGCAGGTTGCCTGCTGCTGCTGCTGCTACAGCAAACGCTTCCTGTAAAACAGAGTCCTGGAATAATTCCACCGACAACAGTCCCCCAATGACAACCATGGACGCATCAATAGGTAGCGGGGTAGCACTCTCTCAGCTACCCAAAACAAGGCCAGCCCCCCACCCAAACCTATGTGCGCCCCAGAAATGTCTTGGGTGTCCTCTCATAGAGTGGGTGGGGAAGGCAGGCTTCCTGCGAGTACACAGTGGACCGCTAACCACAGTGGACCGCTAACCTAACCAGCATCGCGACGGTCCCTTGAGTTTTGCTGCCCTGGGCAGCTGCCTAGAAGTAGATCTCGCCATGCGGATTGCAGAGGCGGGGATGCTCTGGGCATCAGATCCCAATGTGGAGACGGGGAGCAGCAGTCCACCAAATTTCACAAAAATCCCCAACATCATATTTTTTTTTACATCACTTGGAGCCTTCAAATTGTCATGTTCCTCTGTAAAAATACAGACTGGAGAGCGAGGTCCAGGCAACGGATCGCCATGCAGCCGACCCCCGACTGATAGCATGCCTGGAATGCCGCATGGGACCCACCTCTATTGACACAGGAGTGCAAGCTTTCACATTACCCAGAAGCCCTCATCAGGCTGAATGGCGCAACCGCCTGTTGAAGACCTCTGTGGGACCTGAATGCCTGCACCTTCCACATCAACAGAGGCGCGTCAAATCTAAACTGTTTTCCAGTCCTCTGCCAAGTCTGGTAAGTCGCCATCACCTCTCGGTACTAGACTTGCAAAAACAGCCACGCAGACCCTCCTTAAGCAGAACGGCTTGCGGTAGCCCCCCGTGTTTCAGTATTCACTCTGTCATGTCAAGCATCTGGTTTTTGTCCTGTGCCCTGTAGAATGTAAATACTGTATCATAACTTTAAAACAAATGAACAGAAAAAAAAAATGCAGAGGGGAAATAATTGCAATTGTTTACAGTCCCTTCATGGCAGGCAGAATGTGGGCGCCTTGCTTGTTGTTCAGAAATACACCTGTGTTACAGAGGAAAGCAGACGGCCCCAGGTTCAAACTCTTAGAAGCAGAACAGATGCAAGGAGGGGTTTTTTTTTGGGGGGGGGGAGGCCACTGGTGCATCAGCTTCTCCCTGCCCACCGGGCCTTAGAATTGTGATGCTGCCCCCTTCTTCCCCGTTTGTTCTTGAGGCTGAAAACGGACAATCTTTCAGGAGGATGAATTGTTCCTCTCGGTGTGTACGCTTATCTCACGTCCCCTCAAATGTGCATTGCGGGTTCCCCCCTCCCCATGGCTTCAGAACCCTACAAAACCTGTTGGATCGGGGGGGGGCAACTGTGGGACAAAATTAATTTATTGCACACACCTTCCTGCAAAGCGACAGGTCTCTCCAGTCACTTTTGACTCTTAAAATTGAGCCTCCGCCTCTAGCCTGAAAGGGATCGTTCCCGGGAAGCCCAACATCACTAGGAAGGGCAGTAGGAGTTGAGGAAGGACACGGGGGCCTCGGTGTTGCTCTCCCTGGGTATCATTCACCCTTCCCAGATTTCTGCCTTCCCCCCCCCCATCACTTTCTGGGTTTCTCGCAACACGATTTTCATCGTTCGGTGTTGGATGGGATACACCCACACTTTTTTGGTCAGGGTGCATGCCACAAGCTCCATTCTCTTTGCCAGGACGTGGAGAGGTTTCCCAATGCTGGTGGTCCAATGTCTTGCCCTAAGGCGCATATGGAACTTGTCCAGCTGCAAATATTTTGATCATTATCAGAGGAGGAGGAGAAAATGGGCGGGCGGGGAGATCAGTCTATGCATCCTTTTTGCGCACCAATGTGCTGCCTCCAGGGGGCAACCTACACTATGGAGCGCAGGAAGCAGAGAGTGGGAATAAATGCACAAATTCCACAATCAAGGGAAGTAAGAAGTGGGGTCCCCCAAGGATCTGTTTTGGGACCCATGCTTTTAACTTGTTCATAAATTACCTGGAGTTAGGTGTGAACAGCGAGAACCATTTTGCAGTTCAGATCAAACTATTCAGACTGCTAAGGGCTAAGCGTAAATTGTGAAGTGCTGTGCTCCAAAAGGGCCTCTCCAATTTTGGATCAAGGCCCACGCACCTGATATCTCTTGACTGTCTTGAGATGACTGTCTAGAGAGGCTCAAGCCAGCCCCCGGCAACTCCTGATCGCAAGGATCCGCCCCCTCTGCATGCACCTTATACGTTTTCTCCTTGCACACCAAAACTCAGGCAAAGGGGCTCTTAAACCCTTCCTAGTGTGAAAAGGCAGAGGCCTTCTTCCTGTTGCATACTACATCTGCTTGCTGCAAAATGCTAGCAAAGGGCTCTCACGTTTTCCTCTTAGAGTGCGGGCAGCAAGAGCAGTATGTCCATTGCAGAGTTTCACGCACATGCCAAGATACAGGCATTGGGAGGCAAGCAGTGAAGGACCACAAGGCGAATTCTGCCAAAGGCCGCTGGGCTGTTACACTGGGAGGGGCTTAAAGAGCCCTTTGCCTGCATCTCAGTGGGCAGGGCCAACACAGCTGGCCCTCCAACTCTTACTAAATGCAAAATGTCAGCCTCTTAAGATGAAATTGCCCAGGTCATTAGGAAGCAACTCATGGAAATGAGACGCACAGCTTCACAGGGATGTCTCGCGGCGCAATCTAGGCACGTCTACTCAGAAGCAATTCCGACTGAGTTCAGTGGAATTTACTCCCAGGAGAGTGCGTATAGAGTTGCAGCCCTGTGCGCTACACCCAGACTCCATCTGCAAAAGAGAGAACTGGAATGCTCTGTGCAAGGCCACATTTAATTCTGGGCTGGGCTCCAAAACAAGCGTGCGTTGCACTTCCATTGCCGATGCACCTTGGAGCCAAGCCAGGTTCCCTTCTACCGATCATTACGGCTTGGCTCAAATTGGAGTTTCCCCTTTCTACTTTTCCAATGCAAATACGTTTTACACACAAAAAAAATTACTTAAGCCTAAATCATCTCTCCTTCCTCCAATTGTAAAGAAAAAAATGGAAGTTGTTGGCAAGGAAATGTGCTCAGGGTTAAATAGGGTTAGGCTTATTGGGCAAGTGTGAACAGCTCCATTACTCCTCAGGAATAATGGGAAAATGAAGAAGGTCAGGTAACTTTTTTAAAAAAATGTGTAAAAAGTAACCATTAGTGACAACTGCCTCACCGTGAGAACTCCCACATGTGGGTCGTTTTGAATTTGGATTTTTTTTTTAATTTTCACCTTGTGTCTATTGTAAAATTTAAACACAAAAACTTGGACAAGTTACAACTTTGTGTCAAAACAAAAAAAAAGATGTAAGAAAAAAGTTTAACTTGAACCGTGTAGAACTGCATAATGCTGTAATGCTAACCTAGCAACTATGTAATGCTATCTGTATTGTCAACATTGTTTTAACGCACATTGAACGTTCAAATAAATATGGAGTCACTTTAAATTTAGTTACTGAGTTGCACAGTCATTGCTAGATGGTAAAAAATAATCACACACAACTTCAGAATTAAAAAGGGTTCTGTTTGTAGCTCTGTTTGATAGAACTTCTGCCATACATGCAGATACCCCCCAGGTTCAATCCCCAGCAGCATCTCCAGAAAAATACCCCGGTCTGAAACAATGAGGCATCGCTGCCTGCCAGTGCTTGACAATACAGAGCTAGTTAGACCAATGATCTGACTCAGTAGGAAGCAGCTTCATAGATTAGTCAGTGCTATAAAGGTGCTCCCCAATTTGCAGAAAACTCATAGCTTAGTAGTAGAGGTCATTTTTCAGATTAGCCACAAACTCCAGCTAGAGAAGGACCTCAGGTAGGGCTGGAGAAAGACTGCCCAAGACGCAACAAGAACCACTGCAGGTCAGGGTTGATAATGCTAGGCTACAGTGACAATTAGCGGCAAGCGGGTGGCGCAGTGGGTTAAACCGCTGAACCATGAGCTGTCAATCGAAAGGTAGGCAGTTCGAATCCGCGACGGGGTGAGCTCTCGTTGCTTGGCCAGCTCCTGCCAACCTAGCAGTTCCAAAGCATGTCAATGCGAGTAGATAAATAGGTACCGCTTGCGGGAAGGTAAACAGCGCTCCGTGTTCCAGCTGCATGCTATGCGCTGCGGCAAGGAGAGTCATGCCGGCCACATGCCATGGAGGCGTCTTCGGACAACGCTGGCTCTTCGGCTTTGAAATGGGGATGAGCACCACACCCTAGAGTCGGACACGACTGGACTTAATGGTCAGGGGTCACCTTTACCTTTACAGTGACAATAGCCCAACTATTAGGGGCAGCTTCCTGTCCCCAGGAGATGCTGACAGGCTTGTGGGTGATAACAGTTTTGAGGCAGACACCCATGGGTGCACAAAGCAAGTCTTGGGCGCAGTACGCCTCCTGTTAACAGCAGGGAAGGGAGAATGCTGTCTCTGCCCAAGAGCTACTGCCAGTCAGAGCAGGCAATACCCGGCTAGACGAACCATTAGGATCAACTGCATCAAGGAGCGCCACGCGTTCAAAAATATGCAGCTTTAATTCAAGCTGTGGGTAAGCCAAAGAAGCCAAAGTACAGAGGGGACTTGTGGGACAACACTCATACCTGCTCTGCTCCCCCCCCCCCCCCGAGGACAGGCACAAGTACCTCAAAGTACAGACAGGGCTGCATCTCTGCGGTCGCAGACAGCATTTGCTAGGCTTGATTTGTGGCACGTTTGCCAGAAAGGGCTGGTCGCCGCTAAACCGGATGCTTGAGAACTTGCTCCACTTCTGACCTCAGATCCCACGGCATTTGAGGAGCAGGCGCCAAGCCAAGGCTCTGAGCCAGAAAGCTGCATAGCCAAGTTCTTTCCTCCCTGATGGCGCAGATTGCAACCCTCCCCGTTGTGCCAAAACGCAAGACATTTAAAACACACACACACACACACACACACACACAATTCTTTGCACCACACTGCCTGCTAGATTTCTGCCCCTTTCGTCGCCTGGCAGAACTTTGAAGGCTGCAGCAGGAGAGAGCAGCTCTTTTGTGATTCGACATGAAGGGAAGCCACCTAGTGGTTCGACTCTGGCAGCGACAGCCACATCGCAAACAGTGCAGTACACGCAGTCTCCCTGGGAAGGCATTACCTCATCCTTTTCCAGAGCAGTCCGTCTGCTGTGACTACAAGGGGCACCGAACCCCCACAAGGGAAGGGGCACACAGACACATGTTTTTCCAGCCTGCTGGAGGAATCAGTGTGGAACTTGTGGCGCGTCTCCCTCTAGAGAGGAATCTTAATAGGCCTGCAAGACATCAAGCTGGGAAAACTCCCATTTCCTCTCATGTGCCACATTGAAAGAGCGACCCCTCCCCAAAACCCCTAGCCAAATTTGGCTCAGACCCATTTCTCTCCCTTTACAGATCAGATGCTGCTGCTGGCAGGAAGACGATGCAAAGGGACTTCTCATTCACACACATCAGGCGGAAAGAGAGGAGATCCCCCCCCCCCAGGCCCAAAATCCCACAGCTAGATGGCCAATGTTTTGTGGCTGGGCTACACACACACACACACACACACACACACACACAAAAAGTCGGGTGTTGCCAAGTCCAGTGAAGGAGGAAAGGTTCAGAGCGTTTTCTCAACATATTCACCAGAGACAAATTGCACTAGCGCGACCACGGAGGTTTGGACATTGCCAATATACATTTTAGACTTGAAATCAGATTAATTTGCTTCTCTTCCAACATGTTCAAGACATCAGTCTAGTAATACATAAACGTAGAAGAGCGAAGCGAATGGATTTATGTCATCGCTGTCACCTCTGCCTTCATGGTATTAATCCAGATGGACATTCAAGACTCGTGTGCACCCCAAGGGCGACTAGGTGCTTGAGATTTTCAAGTCCTTTAGTACAGACCTTAATTCTTCAATGCGATTTTTTTCTTTTAAGTTTCCATCACAATAAGCACAACCCGTGAGTAGAAAGTACATACTGAATTACAAATACAGGCTCCACATTTTCTTCCTGTTTCTCCCCAGGCACCAGCGTAAAGCCTTACCAGTTCTCCCGTACGGATACGAGACAGTCAGGGACTCTTATCACAAAAGTTTTTATTGTGTCAAATACAAGTCTTGCCCTTTCGTGTACAAAAGGCATACATGAAATTGGGGCCCTGACAAAGTGCTTCTTCAAAAGTAAGCTGGTCTGAATAGGAAAGGCTCACCGTTTAGCACCACAGGAAGCTGAATTTGGCTGAAGCAAGAACTTAAGGCACAGCAGTTCTACCATCTTACCAACAGGCAAAATTTCTAGCTTGGTTTGTTTTTAATTCTGCTTCAGTCACACTGAAAGTTTTGAATTGATCATCAAGCATCGTTGCACGTCATCTGAATGTGAACACGAGGAGGGAACTTGAGACATGACAGGATTGAGATTCTCTCCCCCCTCCTCCCAAATTATTAAAATAAAATTAAAAGCCTGTTGGCTATCCTTTCGTCTTGGAAAAGCCCTTAAACACGCAACTCTGCATGATGTATCAACTCACGCTGACAGTATCTGATTCAATAACAAAGAAAACATATTAAATTCCAAGTCTGTTCCTAGATTAGTCGCTATGGAAAATATCCAGCATTGCTCATTAAGTTAATTCACCAATATAAATACACCGTTATAGTGCTAGTCAATAAAATACATTCAAAATCTTCCTTGCTAAATGGAATGTGTGATTTTTTCCCCCTCTTCTTCCTCAGTTGCTCAGTAGAGTCTGTAAATTGTAATGCAGCTTAAATGTATATTTATCTTTTAAAAATACTACAACTGGGTAATTTGAAGCTATAAAAAAATTAAGTCAGAAGAACCCAGAAATACCTATATTTTAATGGGTTAATTTCCTACAAAGTAACACAAGTTTCACTACGACCTCTGAGCAGAAGAGCAAGCAGAGGTGCCTTGAAAAAGGGCTCGTGTGCGCAGCTGGCTGGCTTCACAGCTGGTCCCATTTGGAAAAAAATAATACTAATACTTCAGCTTCTGTGGTTTTCAATAGTTTCATGTCAGGATCGTCGTGTCCTTTTTCAATAGGATCACAACTGATCCAGGCTGTTAAATGCCAGCCAAAGGGGTTTCGGCACTCAGCAGCAGATGGCTTTGGGCTGGCAAGAAGGGCACATGGCGTTTAAGGAAACTGGCTTAAGTTAAGATTTGCTCATTCTTGACACCAGAATATATATTTTTTTAAATGTCCGGTTTGGGGATTTCTGGATTATCGAGGTGTCTGATTGGACCATTTTCAGCCCCTCTTCCAGCACTTCCTCCTCCTGCATCCAGAAAATGTCTGGGAACCTTAAGGAACGGCATGGCTCTCTGCCTCTGTCATTTGCTACATTTCAAGGACAGGGTCACATCCCAAAGAGCACTTCTCTATCACCCTTGTCGGCGTTCCTTCCACACACCAAAATCTCAGTCCAAAATCTTTCTTGCAACTAGCCACACAGCGCATGCACGACATACGGCAAAGTGAGGCGTGATCTGCTGATCTGGATGTTTTACAAGTTAGGGCTGTAACAGTGGCTTGTGAAACCGTCTTCCACTATCGGCTCTCCCTCGTCCAGGGCCAGCAGACCCGTTTCCAAGCAAGGTCCCTCACCAACCGCCTTCCAGCACGCATCGCTTTGCTCCGACTTCCCACTGCCATCCCAGTGCTCGAGTCAACCGCCTTCCAGTGATCCCCTTTCCGCCCTTCACTGGACAAACACCACCACTGCACCCTTCAAAAGACGACGGGGAACTTCCTAAAGTACAGAACTGGGATCGTAAGCCCAGAGAGGTGTGCAAACTAAACATTAAACTTCAAATTTAAGCAGGATGTCTGGCTCAGTTGGTAGAGTGATCGTCTCATAAATGCCTGAAGATCTGAAGGACGGCAGTTCAAGACGGCCGGAAGTGTCTGTCGGAGAGCTGCCGGCACGCCGAGCTGATAAGTTGCAGAGCCTCTGTAGGGGAGAGAAACTGCAGCACTTGAGCGAGAGTCAAGGTTGCCTGTCAGCTGAAGCGTGGTAAGGCGAACGCCAGAGAGAGAGAACTGGACTGTGAAAGAAACCATCTAGAATGAAGGGTTCTACGAAAGATTAGAACGTTATTACATTGTAAAAACCCCTTGGGGTTTAGAAAGCCTGCCCATGTACACCGCCTTGAATTCAAGTCGGAGGAGAAATCCAATGACCAAGGAAGGCGCTATATAAATACTGTTAAAAAAAAATCTATTGCCTGCCCACCCACCCAAAGAAAAGGGAAAAGAAATCAGTAACCACTTTGGGTGAAATTAAGACAGAACTAGACAGTTATAAGCTAGGAAACCTAACACATATGGAGTGTATCATTGCGCAAACAGTAGAAACCGTACACGCCAAGTCCTGTGTAAGCCACGTGCAGAGGGGTGGCTGTTTTTGTCACTTGCGCTTTGTCAAGTTTCAACTGTGTTCAATTAACTTGCCTACAGTGCTCTTCCGCCCTGCTCACCCCCAACAGACCATCCAAGAAGAATACAACAACTGCTTAATGGAAAGATACACAGAAGGGTACAGGTATTTGATAAACTTTGACAAACTCTCCCCCCCCCCCTTTAAATCATCTCTCCAATTTAAAACAAGTTAGTCTGCTACACGCATTGGTCCACAGAACCCAAAGTGATCAACCTGAGGGTTCCTGTGGGGATGAAAAGGCAGGTATAAACCCCCAAATCAAATAAAAGTAACAAGACATTTCGGCCAACTGCTCAAGCCCTCCTCCTCATGATGCATGAAGGATGTGGGGGGACAGGCAATGTTGGCTGTGCGTTATTGGCAAGGCTGGACTTACAGCTACCTACATCCATGACGTTTGACCAAGCCTTCTCTGAGAAGGGACAAATTAGGAAAAAATTTAAAAGCATGTTTGATCATGACAGCTCTGATGCCAGGGTAAAATTATTCTGCACTGCAACGGCCGCGCCAAACACTAAAGAACAACAGTATTTCAATTGACACAGTCAGCAGGAGAGAGCGCTGCGCTCTTTGGGTTCTCTTGTGGGCTGCAGTTCCTCTGGCTCAAGGAGGTCCTTCTGTTCATGTCACCGAGTTCTTCTTCTTCCTGAACGGAGACTTCAATCTTTTCCACACGCTGGTTCGGGGTCGAGATTTCTTCCCCAGCGTCATTACCGCTTCTTTCTCCTTCCTCCGGATTTCTCGCACAAGCGCGTGAAACACGTCGTCGATGTAGTAGCGGAAAGCGGCTGACGTTTCAAAGAAAGGACAGCTGAACTCCCGTGCCAGGGCCAGGCCTTCTTCCTTGGAGACCTTGCAACAAGAAAGCATACGCCAGTCAGCATAACGCAACGAGGCCTCGTCTTTCGCCCGCGGACCTCTGCTCTCACGCTGTCCAACTGGTCGCCGGAACATTCCAACTGCTCTGCCTGCTTTCCTCTCTGCCCTCATTCTCAAAAGCCGTCTTTCCCCTCGGCCTTTCGGAGCAACATCCCTATGTATATTTGCTGACTTGTTTTCGTACCTACGCCTCTGGTATTTGACCGCCTTCCCCCAATCGTATTTCTTCCTGGACAGCAGCCAGGAGTCCTCTCAATGTCTCCTTTACTCAAGGGCTCTTCAGCTTGCTGAGGACTGGGACCAACCTCAGTCCCCAGCCTGCAACATGGGACCCACCTTCAAGGCGAGAGGGGTGGGCAAGTGGATGACTGCAGCTCCTCTCTGTTTCCTGTACAGTGGCAGCCAATCAGAGTGCACTGCGACATTCTGCCCCACCCTTCCTTCCAGGGCAATTAGAAAGGGGGGGGGGAAGAATTGCATGACAACAGTGTGGGCTCAATTTTGAAAGGCGGAGGGAGGGAAAGAAACAGCAGCACAAGTCCGAGAGCACAGGGACTGCTGCGGGAAGCAGACAGACAAGAGACTGAGGCGGCCCACTGAAGGCTGGGAGGGTTGGCCAAAGCAACCCTCTCTAAAACTAGTTTCTAGCAGGACCGACTCATCCGGGATTCCGAGTCCAGGCTACTGCTCAAACTGACCTAAGTCTCTAAACAGCACAGAGGTGGCAATACGACCATAACCCACTTCTGGGCCTTGACCCACCTGTTGCAGGACTTTTGCTTTCCTTGACACCTAAAGCCTGCCTCCCATTGACTCAAGAGCAAGTGAAGATCCAAGAGAATCACTGCACAACTGAAGGCCCTCCTTGGCTGCAGGGACACAGCCAGGTAATCCAAAAACAACGTCACACAATTTTCTCACTCTCCCTTCGCTTCTTCCTTTCCAAGTCACCGGGGGTGGGGGGTGGGGGTGGCACACACAACACACATGCACACCCCGTCTCAGCCACGGTAATACTTTGGGCAGAACACCGTTCAGCATTCCCTTACCTGCCTCAGCTGAGTTAGGTCAGACTTGTTCCCCACAAGAACCACTGGGGTTTCATCCGTGCGCCGAACGCGGTAGATAAGCTGTTTGAACTCACGCACTTCGTGGAAGCTTCGACGGTCCGTGATGGAGTAACAGATAATAAATCCCTCACCCGCCCTCATGTACTGGTCTCTCATGGCGGTAAACTCTGCCTATGGGAAAAAACAAACAGAAAGTACATTTCAGTTCCTGGTCAACGACAGCGACAAGAGATATTAATGCACATCATACACCTGGCCTCACAGGAAAAGGCCAATAAGCACCACTGCACATGCAACGTCCAGGGTTACAGGACAATTTCAAAGACCGGGAAAACAGCAGACAAGTTTACTATAAAAACGGCTCTTTGCTGCTCCCCAAGCTGGGTGGAGCATAGACCCCCCAAGAGGTTGAGCGAGGACTCAAGGAGCCCTTGATGTGCCTCAGTGACGAATACAAGAGGGCAAACCACTCTCTATCACGGACATCCATACGGAGATGACAATACTGGTCCCAGGACATACAGCTAGGGCATGTGAAACAGCTGCTCTGCTGAAACTAAGGAGGTCCAGGCCTAAATGAGAGACTGCCAGGAAACCCTTTATTACACTCTAGTGCAGAAGAAAGGAAGACGAGGAAACGTACTAATTCTATTTTTTTTAAATGTTCATATTTCATTTTTAAAGCGCCTTACAGGTGGCTATTAGGACTACGACAAGGTAATGTGGATGAAAACACTGCACATGCTCAAAAGCCAAGTTTTTACCTACCTGGCCCGCCGTGTCCAAAATATCCAGGTTAGCAGGTTCGTCGTCAATTCTTATTCGGATTTTGTAAGCATCCTCTGCAGAAAGAGAAAAGAGAGGGGCACTGGTTATAGCCGAGCCATATGCTCAAAGGCAAAACCTTCAAATTAGCTCACAAAACGCACACCCAAAAGGATCGGCTGGCTCAGTTTCTCCTAAAAGGTTCTTTCCTGTATGCCACACTTTTGCCTGCGCGATGTCAGTGACAGAGGACAGCGGGGAACGTCGACCAAGATATTAAGCTAGCTGAAAGCAGAGATTTCTCTGGGGCAGTCGTGGCTTTGCCAGGTCCCATCTGGCCTCACTGAACAGCAGTCAGGGCACATCCTGCCGTCTTCAGAACCAACATGTCTCTTCAAGGTACCCGAATGACTTAGGTGCCTTTTGTGCAGCTCTATAGCTTGTTCCAACCAGCAGTCCTCAACGTTTGGTGGTGAGGGGCCCTGGCCAAGATGGCCAGGCCCGCTAACCTCCACCACGTCAGGACCACGAAACGCGAGTTTTGCTGTGAACATTGGCCTTTTCAGTAGAGGGAAGCTGCTCCGGCTCACCCCAGAGCTGCCTCACAGCTTGCAGCAGAGATCAAGGAGCGTCTCCAGCTCCAAGGCTGAAAATAGCTCCAGCCTGCAGAGGGTCTTGTCCCATCTTCCCCTTCATGTTCACATGCCGATCGTTTGCTGCTACAGATGTCAGTGGTTTCTTGCACTCCCAGCTCTGTTGTTTAGTCAGCTGCAGTACACCTGAAGCTAGGAGAGACTGCGCATGAAACTGGTTGCCTCCAAAGCAAGCGGGAGAAGCCACCCACTCCTGGATAAGCTCACTGCTGAAGGAGGAAGCAGAAACGTCCCCACATCTACAGGCATGTTGCTCTATTGCAGTAAAAAAAAAAGAAGCCCCACTTCTCTCTCCTCAGCTGCTCAAGGCTACCAAGGCCATGCAGCAAAGGGTACCCCAAGGGTCAGAGGTCAGGTTGGCAAAAAAAAAAAAAGCCTTTTCCCCTCACAGAGAAAGATGAAGGAACAGAAATGGAGCCACTGTGGCGGGGTGGTGGTGGTAAAAAACAGCAGCAGCGCCTCCACTGCAATACAACAGCACAAGACCGAAACACAGACAGCAGCAGATTGGCCAGAAAGAAAAAGGCATCAAGAGGCAATTCTTACTCATCCCAAACAACAGCAATTGACAATTGTGTAGTACAAAGGGTTAGTACAGGCACTTTTTAAAATGCAGAAAGTTACGTAGGAAGTTGCGCTAGCCAATCAATATCCAGGGGTATTTATTTTTCCCCGAGAGAATGCATACACCGACATATTCCTTCCTGCAATTCAAGAAGGGGTTCAAACCGAGAGGGGCTGCTGCTTCTCAGCAGGTAGGGGCACTCTGTGCTTCTTATGTGGAAAGTCCCAGGTTCGACTGCCCTCTCCTCCCCTGAACAGGATCTCAGGAAGCTGGGAAGACTCTGCCTGGATCCTTGGAGAACTTCTATCAGCCAGAGGAGGCAAAACCAGGATAGGTGGGGGGACTGACTCGGTAGGCAACTTCATGTGTGACAGTGGTTTTTGGCACCCTGCCCCAGGGATTGGACAGAAATGCAAACAGAAAACGACGTAGCAATTTCATCAACCATGAAAACGACCACCACAGACCAGTGACCGCCATTAACTTAAACGCAAAGTCCAGCTGGGAAATGGACGATAACAAGAAGTAAAGATCTCATGATCAGGGCTTCTGCAATTTGAAGATCTGGGGCTTTCCGCAACCCCACATGTGTGCTCAGCCGGCAGACTCACCAATGGTGGGGTCATGATCTTCAGGGAAGCGATGGCTGATGAACTGCATGGTCATGGCTGAAAGAAAGACACAAGACCAGATAAATACTCCGCAAAAGAGCAAGAGAGAGGATTGTGCACCAGAGGTGGGACTTTTACATCTGGGATGACCCTAATCCATACAGCCCTGAGCTCTTTTGAGAAAGGATCTGAGGCAAAAATAGGAGAGCAGGAAGGAGATAGTGAGGTCTGCCCACCAATGGAGGGAGGCTGGTCACAACAGGAACTGCCATATTTGCCTTGTGCTAGCATAAGGGACAGCCCCAGATTTGGGGAGGGCCTCCAATGGGGATGCTGAAAATTTCCCCCCTCCAAGGAAAACTGTATCTTTGCATGCACAAATATCAATTGCAGATGCAGGGCAGATCAAGTGTGAGAATGAGCCTTCCCCCCCCCCCTTCAAGACTGGAGGGCAGGGTATTGCAAAAACATCAGGGAGGAAGGGGACCGTTGTTGACATCACCACCTATATGGGGGGGGGGTCTGTCTCCCTGCATATCTTTTCACATCCTACCTTCTCGCAACTGAAGCAAAAGAAAAGTACCTGGTTGCCCAACAATGTTCTGGCCAGTTCCTAAGAATTTTTTTCCCCCAGCCTTGCCCTCCAAATGAGCGAGGGATTGTAGCTTTTGTACAAGCTGGGAGGGAGACGGACCCCCATTTTCTGGCAACCGACTTCACACACCGGCACCATTCCTGCCCCGCTACTCCCTACCAACACCCCACCCACTTATTATATTTCCATACCAATAAAAGCCTCTTCTTACACACCCTGATTTCCATACTACACCCAATCACACCCTTTCCTTTCCATACCAGTCACGCTTCCCTGTTACTGGTATCGCCACCTCTCATGCAGGGGGGGCAGGGATGGGGAACCCTGCTTGGTGACAGAGCCCCCACCTTTCATCCAGAAGGTCCCAGGTTCAAGCCTCTGTGAATTTGCCTTTTTGTTTTTTTTAATAGACAACTAAACAAGGAATTGTAACTTGGTGGTAAAGCAGGAAGACTGCCAGAAACCCAAATCAACAACCCGAACCTCTAGTTAAACGGTTTACAAGTGCAGAGGCTGGGAAATTTTTTTGAGTGCAATTATCGTTTTGAAAGAAAAAACTGCGATTTCCTCTTCTGCTCTCATTTGTTCCTTTGAACTGCACTGAAATTACTGCATGAATTATTAGATGTCATGCACACTATTGTGAGACAATTTTTAAACACCTTCCCAGGACCCTGAAGAATCACTGCTACTGCTGGGATGGAAAGTTTAAAGGTCTGACTCAGCACAAGGAAGCTTCGTATTTATTTATTTTGCAATTCATTTAGAAAAAGAAAAAAACCCCCGGCCTTTCTGCTGGAAGCAGCTTACACAAGCTAACCACAACGGCAGCCACAAAAATAGAACAGTCTTTAAGATTGCACGCAGTACCTAATTTTAATTTTTGGGACAGTGCCCTGCAATTTTAGATACCGGTACTTTATAAATAATAGTCAAGAGAAAATACATAGAAGCAGAAGCCTTAAAAGAAACTTCCTAAATAAAATGAAATGAAGTGAAAGCCACTACAGCAGCCTTCCTAGGCCAGAAGCTGTTAAAAGCAAAGGTATATCCATCATTTTTATAGCAAGGAATTCTATCAACCCTGCTTCCCATTAATAACAGAAAATAATCTAAAAGCCTTTTTGGGAAAAAGGCAATTAGAGTAGCCTCCCTATCAGATGATAGCTTAAAAAAATGTGGGTTGTTTTTTTTTTTGCTTTATATACATGAAAATCACAGGGTTTCTCATCCCCACATCTTGTGGCAGGCAGTTCCATATGTCAATTCCTTTCTAATAACAATTAAGTCTAAAAGTATATAAAAGTATTGCAGACACTATTAATTCTTTAACATGTTCATCAGCCTCGCATCATGTGACGGGAAGTTCCACATGTCAACTTCCTCCCTATTAACGTTTAAAAGTCTAAAACCAGCAGTCTTAAAAAGCAACAGAACTATTAAAGAGCCTTCATATGTCAGAAATTGTCCATCAATAATGCCCCTCCCAGTGGCTGTTTCCTGTCATCATGTTTGCATTCCTTTTTATACAGAGTCCCTCCAAGAAGAGGGATCCCTGCGCCACTCTTATCGCTATGAAAATCCCTTGGGGCTTTCTGAAAAGCAATATATAAATATTCTCAATGATAATATTAAAAAGAACAACAACACGGGGTGTTCCATCACACCCACAAACCCTATTGCAGGGAGTACCACATATTAAACCATTTTCTAACAATAACAGTTACAATAACTAACTGAACTCCAAGAGCAGATATAGATATTACAAGAAATAGTTTGTCTGGGTGAATATATAAGATATAAATAATAAGATATAGATATTATTGCTCATCACCAAAAAGAAGCAGGGGGACGTGGTGCCAGGAACTTCCACACGTCAACCCCGCTCCTTAATAATAAAACTGCAAGCAGCAGCCTTTAGACCCCGTCTTGTGGCAAGGAGTTCCACATGCACACACTCTGCACTCCATGCCCTCCACTGCGGCCCCCGTCCCCGCTATCAAGACAGTCACGAGCCTTCGGACACCCCACCCACCGCACCTCACGTACCGCTCTTTCCGACACCGCCCGCGCCCAGCATCACCAGCTTGTACTCCCGGGACTGCCCCGGAGGAGACAGAGCCCCGACCCCGCCAGGCGGCCCGCGCGGCCCTGCCGGCTCCATCGCGCCGAAGACCGGCCTCCCCCCGTCAGAACAACAACAGCAAGAGCAGCTTCCTCATCTTCCCGCCTACAGCAAACAAAATGGCGTCGCTTCGGCTAACTTCCACCGCCTCCCAAAAAAAAGGAGGGGCCGCCGGCAAGCGTGGCCACGCCCCCTCTCTAGGGCGCCTCCTCTATACGTCGCAATCGTTCTCTCCGCCACACCTTTTTCACCAAGTCTACTAGAGCGCTACGAACTGTATGATGGCTGGAGGACAACACTTCTGGTCCTCAAGCGGACGTTAATATACAATATACCGTATAGTACTGTACTGGCGATATATATATTTTTTGTGCTCGTGTCGTGCAAATTTTGAAGTGCGGGAGCTCGTCGTGTAGCCACGCCGACAGTTTCGCCTTCCGTATGATGTTATATAGGTAGGCTTACCATATCCAAAGGGGGACAGGGTACCTACACGGTGAAGCTTGTTGGACCCTTCCATTATGAGCTGCACCTGCCCAAATTCCCTCTTTTTACAATGGTTAAAGGTGTAGGCACCCTGTCCCCCTTTGGATATGGTAAGCCTATATATAGGGAAAAGTAAAGTTATCCCTTGACAAATTAAGTCCAGTCGTGTCCGACTCTAGGGAGCGGTGTAGCCTTGCAGCGCAGCACTATGTATTTCTTCGCAGAAGTTCCATTGCGTTCAGTGAGGCTTCTCCCATGGAAGTCTTATAGAATTGCAACCGAAGAACCTGCTTCTGCAGAAGTTAGGCCCGCTATGCGAATGCGTGCTGCTTACTCCGATCCGATACCGGTAGTGTTAGCTGTGCAGAGGTGGTCTAATCTCTCTACCCCGGGCCTAGGTGGTTCAATTTTCAGCAGACACAACTGTGCCTGCGTTAATATGGGAGGGAAAATTCCTTCTGCGCAGCCGCAGACTCAAGCCAGTTTTACTAGTTGCTTCGGGTTTTTCCCACGCTTGTGCTACCAATGCCTCATTCGTTCCTTGTGCATCCCCAAGGACGACAAAACTGATCAAAGGTCGGGAGGAGCTTCCCTGAAAACAAAGTCTAAAAACACTTGGGGCTTTTTTTTTTGTTTGTTTAGAAACATTTGGAGTATTTATACAGTATACACATTCCACCAAAATAAAGGTCTTCTAAGGCAAGTTAATAACGTAGCAAAAGAAATGAGAAAACGGTTCCTTGCCCCAAATGCAGGGGAAAAGGCAGCAAGGCACCATTTTTGCAAATTCCAGTTGCCCCACTAAGGTTGCCAAGCGGTCCAGGATTAGCTTGGAGATTGCAGGAAGGAAGATTGCTGCAAGGATTCCTGGAAGCAATTTTAGGGGTTTTAACAGATTCAGAAATTTCTGACATTTGCATGGGGGGGGGGAGGGAGGGAAGACCACAGGAATAGCTTCAGTCAAACTTATGCATCAAACTTATGGCCTGAAGCAGGATCAGGGGACAGCCTCTGGCAATAAAATGGCATTGGATAAAAGATCATCAGCTGTTGCTCCCTCCACAATTGCCCAGAAAGTTTCCCCATGGGACCAGGTTTACCAGTGGTGATGGGGAACACCCTCCAAAATTATGGCCAAGGTCTCCATTCCAATTGGAAGGAGCTCAGTGGTAGGAAAGAGGGAGCAAATCGCCAGCTGGTGGGCCAATGGGGGGAAATAGGGTGCAGGCCTAGGTGGGCCTGAGGCAGCAATATACTTTTTGTTACCTATGTTTTGACAACAGCAGAAGGCAAATTCTTCATTCAGGGTCTAGGAGGTTGACCCTTGGGCTCTTTCTGCTGCTATTGCTTATGTCAGTTTTTTTGACAAGTTGTGCTTCATGGTTTTCAAATTATTGTTTTCAGGTAGATTGACAGCTGGCTGGAGTGCTTCCTTTTGAGGGGGGTAGAAACAGCAGGATATAAGAATGGCCTGGCCTGGATGCCTTTAAAAGGGGATTGGACAGATTTATGGAGGAAAAGTCCATCACAGCTTACAAGCCATGATGGGGAAAAGCAACCTCCTGCTTGTAGGAGTAGGTTTTCTTTGTGCCAGGTGCAAGGGAGTGGCGACAGGATACAGGTATCTTGTCTTGTGCTCCCTGAGGCATCTGGTGGGGCCACTGTGTGATACAGGAAGCTGGACTAGATGGGCCTTTGGCCTGATCCAGCAGGTCTCTTCTTATGTTCTTAATTGTCATTAAAAATTCACAATGAAGGTATGCGACTGACAAGTGGATTTTTTTTAAAAAAGATTGGAAACTGTTATGACCAGCTAAAATGTAACATGAACGAAGCAACCTCGAGATTGTGGTCATAAAAGCAAACAATTTTTAAAAATGTTAAAATTGTTTGTGCTTTTATGACCACAATCCCAAGGATGCTTCGTTCGTGTTACAAGTGGATTTTTCTAACCTCCTTTCAGGCAGCCGGGCAATTCTAATCCATATCAACGATCACGGGAAAGGGGAGTGAAACAGCAAGACCTCTTCCACTGTCCCTATGAAAGAACTGTCAAGGGGAAGATCCTTTCACTCTTCTGGGTGACCACTGGTCTAGTTATCTCTGTGCAGGAGACTGGGCCCCACCATTAATAGTCCATTTTGCAACCATGGCTGCACCTCCTGAAGGAGAAGCTTGTCCCATCGTGGTCAGATAAACCAAGGAGTTGAAGCTGGCTGCTAGCCGAACAAAAACACTCAGCACTGAATCTCAGCTTTACAGGCCCAACAGGAACGAGAAGAGACCCCACCACCACTGGAAGGGACCAAGCAGGATGTTGTTTGCTAACCCTGCCATTGTTATAGTGAAAAGACAAGGGTGTGTGTATACGTACATGTGCACATCTGCCTGCCCACCCCTTAAAAAACAAATGGATTAAATCCTGGTAAAAAAATGAGCATGCACTAATGGGGGGTGGGGGTGGGGCAAGCATGCGACTGGCAGAAGAATGTTGGCTAATGTGCTGAAAACGCCACTCACCAGCTACGCGCATGTTAACACCACATTGATAAGAAAGTTCATAATGTAAAAAAAGGAGGCTTCAAAGAAACCCTTGGCCCAGTCACCTCTGGCAAGTCACCACCACCTCCTCAGGTGTCCTGCTGGGAATGTGAGAGCTCTTTCAAGTCACACATTAACTCACACAGCTGTGGGGCGGGGCAGGGACTGGACAGTTAGAAGGGCACAGTTTTGTTCAGAGCTACAAAGGCTGGTTTCAAACAAAAACAGGAGCCTGGAAAAGAAAGCACAATATTTGAACGTTTATCAGGGAATTATGGCTGATTTACAACAGGTAAGAAACCATAGAACAGGGCCCTTTCTGTTTTGCATGTATGGGGGGGGGAGAGAGAAAAATCCAACACGTACTCCAATACGTTGAACTTTTACTTGTCTTTTCAAACACAGATTGCAAAAATTCAGTTTCAACGGTGCCCCTCTGTGCCACTGCATGTCCCACCTTGCGGAAGTGTCCTTTGAGGCCGTCGGGCTGTGGCTGCGCGAAGACCCTGCCACAGTTTCAAGTCACTATAAAACAATCCAAAGTGGGTTTTGTTTTCCTCTTCAGCCACGGCAGCAGCGGTGCCCCAGCTCCCATAAGATCCACACCCAATGAATCTCTTTTTAAGAAAAACAGCCGTGAAGCAGAGCTGAGGTGGAATCAGGTTTTGGAACAAGACAAGGTCGTAGCGTTGCTGTTGCTGGAGAAGTCAGTTCAGGCTGACCGGTCAGAGAGCCAAGTGCAAGAGAGGACAATTCAAGGTTAAACACCACCTCCTAGAAGTCGCACACTGTTCCCCCCAGATTAATGTGACTGTAATGCAAAATGGGGAAGGGTGACAAAAACTTACATGCCACCCCCTAAAAAAAAAAAAAATTCTGAGTAGAGTTGATTATGCTTACAGAAAGAGGGAAAAAAGCCCAGTATTTCCATTTTTTTTCTTTTTAAAAGAAAAAAAAAAAGAATAGAGCAAGAATAGAAAAGGATTCTAAACAAGGTGATTTGCAGGACAACTTTTCTGGCAAAAGTTTCCTCCCTCCCACATCCTAGTCAGAAGGTCCAAGCATCACACACACACGCACGCACGCGCATGTGCACGCGCGCACACACACAAAGTAAAATCCAGTTATAAACAGAAATACAAGCAGAACAGTAGCAGGTTAAACTGGGTACAAAATACAAACTCGTATGCTGCTACAAGGAGCTTGGCCAGCTGCTGCCTCTTTCCAAAGCCAAGACTGGGAGCATGAGAGAAGCAGAGGTGGGGAGGGAAACAGAGGGCAGGTCGCTCCTGCCTGAGCTGCACCAACACTGTATCAGCAATTGTGTTCCAGTAAGACGGATTTTAAACGTCGCCTTTGACGAAGGAGTCCACTGCCAAAACAGCACGAGTGTGTTTGTCTTCCTTTTTTTAAAAACCCAACAACAGGGAGCCCCAGCCACAGAAAAGGCAGGCTGCATCTTGGAAGCTTGTGCAGAGAGGCCAGGATGATGTACAGGTTGCAGAGACTGTTTGATAATATACATGCGTTATTGCTTGAGACACACGACGGGTGTAGGCGCTGGCCGCAGGCAGCTACGGCGCCATCCAAAATGGCATCTGTTGCTTAGCCCGTTGTTGCGACGACGGGTACTGGTAGCCTAAACTCCATCCCTGTGAAAAACTACCTGCGCTTTTGTGACCCCCATGGTCGTCCTCTTCGTCAGAGGAGTCGCCAGTGTAAGCCACCAGCCCAAACCCCTTTTCGCCAGTTTTCATCTTCTTCACTGGATGATCTACAGGAGGAGAGAGAAAAAGGGGGGAGGGACAAAGAGAGAGAGAGACACACAGAGAGAGAGAGAGAGAGAGAGAGAGAGAGAGAGAGGGAGGAAGGGAGAGACAGACATCCCACCCAAAAGAGAAAAGCAGACAGAGAGGTATATATATATATATATACACACACACACATCCCCCAAACATGTTAATTAAATAAGAGGCATTATTAAAAAATTGTTAGTTGGACACCATTTTGAGGTCACAGAGCCAACGGTCACCCCGGGTAGGAGGTCAGGCGCCAACGGCGGCAGCAGCAACGGCACATGTGATCCGTCAGAACCATGTAAGAGAACAGAGAAGAGAGAAAAAAAAGAAAAACACAAGAGACAAGAAAAAAAGTGAAGTTAGCAAAACGAGGCAAAAGGGTCGCAATCTCACCGTTAAAGAACACGCGTAAAAGGAAAAGTCCAAATATTGCTTTAAAACAAAAACAAAAAATGAAAAACTTCTGCCTTCAGAAGTCAGAGAAATGCCAAATGTGGGCTTCAACCCACCACCAGCCAACCTTTTGCTATTTTTCGCTGCCTTTGAAACTGTTCTGTGTTGATGCTGTTTATTGATTAGATCAGGGGCCCCAACTTTCAAGCATTAGCAGGCATCAGGGTGGGGCCTGGGCCGCAATTTCCACGGCCACCGCCTTTTTCCACTTCTCAATCTCAGCTGCTTGGCTGGGGGAGTGGAAGAGGAAGCATGGAAGAGGGAGACACTCTGCTCTCCAAATTTCCTGCATGCACCATGTGGAGCAGGGCAGAGGAGGCAGGAGTGGTGGACAAAACCAGAGGCATCAAGTGGGTGCTAACTGACACCTCCATGGGCACATGGGGGTGCTGCACTGGAAAGCCCTGGACAGTGTTTAATTGTCTTATCTTTTTTGGGCGGTGGTTTGCTGCTTTGAGCATCTCCACAAGGAAGGGAAAAGTATACAGTATAGCTTAGTGCCTAATGTGGCGGCGGGGGGGGGGGGGGGAAATGAATTTTGCACACATTTTTTCAATACCATATTCTAGGTCCCGAGGTCACAGAGGAAGGAGGAGTTTGATGCAACATATAGGGGAGGAGGGGAAAATTGAGAACTGCGAGGTTGACAATGGCGGTATACCCCCAAAATCAACCTTGGCTCCAAAACAGAAGGAGCCTGCTTTCTTTTCTGCCCACAGGCAAAACTGTAGATTGCAGAAAGGAATATCGGGACTTACCAGAAAGGTTGCTTCCTGATGCTAGAAGGAGGACATCTAGAGTGGGTTATCGCTCAAGAGACTGAATTTAAGGTAATTAGCAAAGGCTTTCAGAGCTACTACCTGAGAGATCCCTCCAAGCTTTAAGGATATACTATAGCTTGACATGTGACTATAGCATCTCCAGCTTTCGTGTTGGGATTCCCTGGATGCAATGAGGTACCAGGAATGAGAGCTGAGGTACTGCTCTAAGGGAATAGTAAGATAACCTTCAAGCCGAGCAACCAGGACGTGGTGCTGCCCTGCTGGTTCACGTGTGTTTCTGCTGTGGGGTATGCCTCTTCCCTCGATGTGGGGATTGAAGGATACTGGGGAAAATCACGGCCCATCGTTTCCGCAAGCTGGTGCTGTGCTGAGATTCACTTGTTGTCTTGAATGAGAATCCAGAAGGACGAACAGAGGTTGCCCAGCTACACGTCCTGGCTCCAGAAGGATCCAGGTTCGATCTTCAGCATCACACAAGATGCCTGGGAAATACTTTCGCAAAACCTCAGAGAGCCACCGCTGGGCAGCACAGACAATGCGGAGCCAACAAGGCTGCTTCCTGTGACAATCTTCTTTTGTCATTCTCTAGGAATCAACAGCATGGCTTGTTGGTTTTTCGGCCTGTCTTTGGTCTCTGTACGAGGGCCTCTTCCCCAAACAGCTGAACCCACGGAAGGGGACCGTGGTATGGTCCGACTTGGATGTGGTGCTGACCAGACAGTCTCTCAGCCAAAGGCTGCAGCATCTCAAGACTGTGTTGGCTGCCAACATCCTGGTGAAAAGGGGGACAGTGCCTGGCCAGCAGGACTGGAAACTGGGAGGGATCTTGTCCTGGGGAGCCCTGAAAGCCTTTGCCAATTACGCTGCTTCTTGAGCAAAGGGGAGGCGATAATCTACTCTGGATGCCCCCCTGCCAGCAGCAGAGAAATACAGATCCAAGCGCACAGCTGAGCGCAGCTTCTGCTGAAGCGACCAACTCTCCTTATCTGAAGGGGAAAGGAGCGACTTTCGGTCAGCTCTAGCCCTCCGAGATTTTACTCTCTCGCCTCCAGCATGACAGCCTTGGACTCTCTAAGCCATTGTTTCTCAAACTGCGGTTCTGGACCCACTTGGTGGGTCGTGACCTGATTTTTGGTGGGTCCTGCAGAGCCTCCAATGAAAACATGGGTGATGGAAAGATCAGATAACTAATTGCCTAAAGCCCCGAGGCTATTCAAAAATCACATAGCTGCTAATTGCCCTGCAAGGGGCTGAGCTCCTGCAGTTTGCAGGCTTGTGTAAATATAGGAAGATAAATGTCTTTTTTCTGGTGTGTTCCCCCCCATCCCCAAGTCCCTCAACGACAGGTAGTGGGAGCATGTGAAGGCTCGGTCACATAACTAAGCCCATCAAGCCTTAAGGCTATTAGGGCTGACTCATTATGAGAAATTGATCCAAGTTTTTTTGCAAATAAATAAATAAAATATTTCTGTCTAGATCACCTTTTTTTAAGTCTCGTAAAGCTAGGTGGGTCTCAACAGAGTGTCATCTTAAAAAGTGGGTCCTGGTGCTAAAACGTTTGGGAACCACTGCTCTAAGCTGTTGTTTCCAGGTCCCCTTGTGAGACCAGGCGGTCGTATTTAAACTCACTGTTTACGTGCTACCTGCTGGTTCAGCTGCAGTATTCAGGGGAGCAGTGGCAAGAGACGGGTATTGCCCCCCGCCAAGGCATCTGGCTGGCCATGGTGGGAAACAGGGCGAGGGAGACAGGTTGTAAGGAGCCTGAACAACGAACTGGAGGGGCAACCGAGACTATGCTGTGGGGACAGGTCAGGAGGTCATATTTCCTCATTCGTCTCTCACAACACTAGAACCTGAGGGGTCACCCAATGAAACTGACTGGCAGGAGTTCCTCACATGGCACATCATTCGTCAGGGAACTTTCCAGTCACATGATTAGAAGCCAAGGCCACTCGCTGGGACGGCTTTAAAGAGAATTGGGCTACTGGTCACAATGGCCACATGCAGCCACCAGACTCAGAAGCAGTATGCCCCTGAACAGAGGTTGCAGGGGAGCCACGGTGGGAAGAGAAGATGCCTCCCCCGCCTTCTGATGGGCTTCTCAGAGGCCACTGGCGGGCCACTGAGAGGACAGGATGCTGGGCGAGAGGGACCTTAGGCCTGATCCTGTGGGGTAATGCAGACATACGAACAAGAAGCGGCTTCTCTAAGCAGAGAGAAAAGACAGACATTCCAGAACTTCACATTCTGGGCTGATTATTCAGACGTGATCAAACTATACGCCAGCCTGGCTCTTGGTCCGTCCCCAAAGAAGATCAGAAGAGAAGGTGTCTTTCTCCTAGCCTGAACTGTTGTTTTCCTAGCCACCAAGGTCAATGGGGCTCTCAGAGGACGGACAACCTAAATTGCACACGGCAACCGAAAGAAGCAGAGGATGGTGCCAGCGAGGTGCCCGTTGCACCAGGGGCGGCCCCCAAAGTGAGCTGTTCTCAGCAGAACTGGCGCCAGCGGCCCACAAGCACAAGCCACGCCATCCTGCGACGCACGCTCACCATTGCTGCCCACTAAGGACCCGTTTCTGTCTTCAGGGTCTGCCTTCATCCCGGTCACTGGTAACGACGGCGGAGGCATCAGCTGCCTGTCGAGAGACAAGGACAAGGCAAGTTTCAAGAGGAGGCACTTCAAATCACTTCAAGGGCATTCCAGCGACCCTGTGAGGGACACCAGCCACGCACTGGCCCACTGCGCAAGACGGGACAAAGGGTGTATCCATGCCACAGATTTTTCCTTGCTTTTACACCAGTTAAAGCGTCCCAGCTCCTCACCTCGTCCACCCACCCCGAGAATAACTACTTGGCTTTTCCCTGGACTTGTGGGATTCCTAGCCCATAAGTCATGGAAGGCCCAACAGCCAAGGCCAAGATGGGACCAAAAGGCACAAGGGCTCCTTCAGGCAAAGCAAACAGCCCAATTTTAAGCCTTAAGAAGTACAGTCGAGCCCTGATCTTGCAGTTTCCGTGGAAACATCAGGCTGCTCTGCGGGTGGAAAGCACGTGGCAGAGAGCTATACCGTCTCATCTCGCCTGGGGCATCTGGTTGACAGCGCCCTGGAAGTAGTCAAGCTGGGGGTCACCCACTGACACTGAGAGGCAATGGATTCAGACAGATGGAAAACCTCTCTGCAAAGGGTCAACCTACATGAATTCTCACAATGCAGAGCTCCGAGTGTTGCCAGCAAAGGAAAACGCCTAATAAATGGCCAAGTAACTTTTTAAAGCTGCGGCTCTTATATTTATTACTTAAGCAGGGGGAGGGCAACTGTTCCTATTTACCCCAGCAAAGAGTCCCTCTAGGTGGTCATTTGCTGGTGTCTTCCTTGTGTCTCTTTTCAGACAGCAAAAGGAATGAGCATCTGCAATGTAAAGCGCTTTGAGAATTCATTGGCCGACATAAAATTACAATGGCTCCCCCTCTTTACACAGCAACATGCCAGCTGCCTCCTTGATCTTTTCTCCTCCCAACTTCCTGGATTCAAAAGGAAAGAGGGGAACAGCACAGCAGTATAGTGGAGGGGAGAATGGCAGGCTAGAGTGGAGACCCTCGTCCTCTCCTCCATGCTTCCGCCTCATCAGACGCTCTAGCCCAATACTCTCCCCCGCTCCATCCCTCTTTTTGAATCCAGGGGGCTGGGAGAGAAAATGCAGCCGTGGAGGAGGCGGGCGAGCAGCAGGGGCAGACACCGCCACCAATCCACCATCTCAGGCGGCCTTTGTGGGTGAGCCAGTCCTGACTGTTCCAACCTACCTGTCCCTCTCTCTCTCCTTTCCTGAGGAACCTGCTGACTTCGAACCCGCTCCGTCCATCTCGGTCTGACTGGAGAAGCCTGTACCTAAATTAGTCATATGAATGGGTCCATGCTATGAGCAGAAAAACACAGCAGCATTAGCATATCTAAAACTATGACACACTCTATTAGCTCCTTAATGAAAAAAAAAATTCAGGAGGCCTCATCTATTTCAACTGTACCCTGAACGCAACACTTCTGGGCTCCCAAATCACGCCTGGTGTCTGCATGTAAACCAGAAGCCCAGCTGCATGCAAGTGTGTGTGTGTGTGTGTGGGGGGGGGGGGGGTGTTGTTCCTGCCCTGGAATACCAGGGTGAGATCGTGGCTTGAGGTAAGGATGTGTGTGTTCTCAAACAGGTAAAATGTCACTTTAAGGCAGCCCTCATGAGTTTTACCGAGTCTACTTCGTAGTTAGGCAGCTCCCACAGCAGTCAATTGGAGGAGGGAAAAAGATTTCAGCCATTGGAAAGTAGGCTTACCCTTGAATAAGGGTCTGCAACTCAAGATCATTTAAATACAAAGATTAGTTGCTAATTTCTTTAGAACCTACCCCTCTGTGCACACACACAGGATGGCGGGTGAGTGGATTTGTGAGCATATATTTGTGCACAGGGTGGTTCAAATCAACATTCATGACCCTGATTGCAGGCCCTCAAGTCTGCTCTTATTCCAGACTTGTTTCTTGTGTATGTATTACTGTTTACTTTCATTCTCATATATAAACCTAAATTGCAAACAATGTCATTTAGAAAACCCTAGCTAAAACTGTCCAGGATCTAGCACCTGTTTGAAAACCTCAGAGAGTTTTGAAATCAAGTCCTATATATACCCCTCGGAAAACAAAAGCTACACATGCCCCACCCACCAGCTTGGCTAACAAAGCACAATAAAACTAACAGACGCTACCCAACAACTTGTCAGGGTCCTTTAGGGAAGATCACAAAACTGGCTTACTGAGAAAGAACTCACTGGGACTTGTTCCATGGACAAAACGTGCTACACAGAACCCCAGAAATCTTGCACACGGACTGGTCCACTGACACCCCAGGACCAGAATGAGGTGGCAGAGTTCCGAGGCAGTGCACCAAACTCTCACTTCAGCTGGCAGGTGGGGGGAAATATTTCTGAATGCTTCCCCATGAAAACAAAACCAAACACAAATCTCCCAGCAAGAGTTGTGTGCGTGTGTATGCGGGGGGGGGGGGGGAGGGTATTATCCGTGCACTTCAGGGGAAAAAATTTCTAGCTCAGCCTGCTCTCTGCTGGGCTACTTTCTACTTCCTAGGAGTTCTTCACTCAAAGATGGTATATTCCTACCACCTGAAGTCTGAAGTGGTATAGGCCGCTCTGCCTCTACCATCTCCTCTTGCTGCATGTGCAGACGAAGCCCATCTACCCAGCACTGTCTTTGGCAGAATTCAATGGACAGGGCTTGGGGGAAGGCACCCTGGCCCCGTGTCTACACATACTGCTACAGGAACCCTTGAAATTAAGGAAGGGCCATTTCTATGGTGCCCGAACTACAGGTCTGCAATGCCCCTAGAGCACAGATATGGGATTAGCTCAGTAGCAATGGGAAAAGGGAAGGAGGACAGGCAGTAAAACAGCTTTATGCCACTCCACCTGGTATCCCAGCAGCCCGGATTCGCGCTCGTCCGGCAGCTCTTCGGTGAAGCGCCTCTTTTGGCCCTGCTGGGACTGGACTGGCGGCTGCGCACCTGCAGGCAAGTTAGTCTTTACGGGGCCCGCGGGAAGGAAAGGGGCGCTCAGCGGCGTCTGGAAACCACACAGTGAGGAGAAAACACAACAACATTTGTTGGAATGACCGAAAATCACAAGACACAGCACAGAATCTGGTTGGTGAGGCTGCCCTTTAGCTTGGCAGGGCCCCAGTCACATGGGCCTGGATTAAATCAGTCCTGATTTAAATCTTAGGGTGTCTATTCATTTAGCAAGACAGGAAGCTGCCTTCTGCTGAGTCTATCTAGCTTCATACTGTCAGGCACTGATTGGCAGCATCTCTCCAGGGTTTCAGGGGTGTCTGTCTCTGTCTCTGTCTCTGTCTCTGTCTCTGTCTCTGTCTCTGTCTCTGTCTCTGTCTCTGTCTCTTTCTTTCCCAGCACTACATGGAGATGCTGCCAGGGACTGAAGCCAGGACCTTCTGCAAACAAAGTAAAAGGCTCGACCCACTGAGCTACAGCCCTTTTCTTAAATGCCACTATTTACAAAGAGTTGTTTGCACCTCCCCGCATTGCACACTTTGTATTCTAGAAGTGTTTCATCCCAATATCCCCCATTTATTTAAAGTATTTACATCCTGCCTCTCCTCCTTTAATGCAGGACGCCCTGGGCAGCTAACAAAAACAAAAATACTAAAAGTTACAACAAAGCCAGAATCTCAATAACTAAAAGCGGCAGAAGAATGAATAATAATAAAAGTGGTTTAAAAAAAGCAGGGCAGTAAGAATAAAAGGCAGCAGCAAGAAAACACAGCAACCAAATCAATAGCAAGTAAAAACCACCAAAAAAGGTGGGGGAGGAAGAGGCCAAATGGAAAAGGAAGGTCTTCAGCCCCTGCCAGGAGGTTAAGAGGGAGGCTTTGCACACATCAACTGCGAGCCTGCAGTGACAGGGGGGTTGGACTTGATGATCTTGTAGGTCCCCTCCAAATTATGATTCTACAAAAGCTCAAGGTTTCAACAGGGAAGCTCCACACAAATGTATACAGTCTACACAAAGAGGGATACAACAGAACACAGAAAAGCTGGATTAAAAGTATAGATGTTAAGTGGGTAAGACTCCAATAAGTGTGGCCTGAAGAGGAAAAAAAATCGCCACTTGGGAATTTAAACTGAACCTAGAATCTGAAAGTGTTTTTCCAGGGAACCCAAACAGAACCTCAAACTCTATCCATGTCTTGGCCTTGAACCAAACCCGTCTATACAAACAGTAGCAACCAAGTCAAAGTCAGTGGGTCAGTGAACTAGGCACCCAGCTTTCCATGTTATGATGAGTGCTTTTAACTTCCCGTTATTTTTTTTTATCCTGTTGTATGTATTTTGTTTGTAGAAAAAAAAACACCTTTAAAAACAAATCCAAAAAAAGACAATTTATGTTTGTTTTTCTCTTCAAATGAAACAGTTATTGTTGTGTTGAATTTATAGAGTGGCAAGGCAAATAAAATAATCTAATGATTTGCGGCACAAAATGCGTTTTTAAAAGTCATTTAAAAATATACGGATTGGCCCGAAATGGAATTGAACCCTCTTTCTCTCTTGTGTAGATATGTAAATTGTATGTCCATTGGGGCAGAGGACTGTCCTTTCACCCTATATGTAAAGTGCAGGTACCTGGATGGTGCTCTGTAAACTAACCAGCTTTAACGGTTTGACTGGATTCTCTCTTCTGCACATCATCCCAAGATGCACTGGGGAACAACAAAAACCGTCACCAGATGTTAGGCTACTCAGTGCCTTACCTGACCGGGGCTGGCCGGAGGCTGCACTTGCGTAATCGGGTACTGGGTGGGCACCGGTGGGACTCCAGTGGGTAGCGCCAACACTCCCGGTGCCAAAGGAACTGCAGGAGGCACGATGCCCGGCACCCCATAGGGAGGCTGCACTGGCTGCTGAGGCGGTGGCACCACGGGGTAACCCGCCTGGAAGCCATTGGGAGGGTAATACGGTGGCTGAGGGGGAACGGTTGTGATCGTCGCAGGCTGCGTGAACCCTGTCAAACAGGAAAGGTCTTAGTAAGTCAGCGACATAAAAACAGCTTCTCGGGGTTCTTTTTTTTTAATTCAACTAGAAAACAGCTAATTTCAATAGCATTTTTTTTTTTGCTTCGCTGTGGTACGTATTTCGCTGTGTCCCATCAATATTACTCATCTTCCAAATGTCTTTTATTTAGCTCCTAACAATCAGACAACCCCAAACCCAATTGCACAAACCCCACCCATGCACAAACCCCACCCAAACTCTCGACAGTTAACAAGTGCCTACATTCCGCCAACACGTACCTGTTAAGGGTACTGCAGTGGTTATCTGGTTCACAAATCGAGAGTATTCGGCATGAACCTGCAAAGAGATCGAGGCGAAGTCCACCAGACTGAATAAGACCTGATCAGATATACCTAGTCTAGCCAAAACAGCCACGTTCCATATTTTATCTATTGGGTCACTATGCAGCTCTTCTGCTACAGCAGTTTACAGAGATACACTTCAAGGCAACGCACACACATACAAAATTTAACAGAGCGCACAATAAGAAACACTGAAAAGCAAATCAACATTTCATCATCATCATCATCATCCAATTCGACAAGGGCCAGTCAAATAACTTAATTATCTTTTATGATGTAACTCTGCTGGGAGAGCTCATTTTGTGCAGTGGCAGATTTGGATAAAAAGGGAGACATCAATGGCCTCTAGTCATTATGTCTCTATGCGCTACCTCTGGGTGTGTCTCTGAGTACTGGGCGTAGGGGAGCCATGGGGGGAGGGGATGCCTTTCTCGCCTGCTTATGGGCTTTCCAGAGGCCGCTAGTGGGCCACTGTGGGAAACCAGATGCTGGACCAGATGAGCATTTGGCCTGATCCTGCAGGGCTGCTCTAACGACACAAGTCTTGCATGGTCTGAACAAGAAAGTGCAAACAGGCAAGAGAAGGGCTACTTACAGTTTGCAATAAGTTCTCGCAAAGTTTTTTGGCAGCGGCAAGGCCTTCCGGTTTCGGATGGCTGAAAAACACAAACACACACACACACACACACACTACACTGTCAAGTTTCCATGGAAAAATCTCTGAAGGTGTCATTTAAACAGCTGCTTTGTCCTCTAAATGACCTTCACAGTTCTTCTGGTGTGGGATTATGCCAGCTCAGTAAAGCTTTGCTGGGCAAATTTTTTTTCACAGGTGTAAAACACCAGTTGCTTGAGAGGCAGGCTGCCTGCCTCAAACCTACACTCAAGAGGAGATCTTTCTAAGGTAGAACTGTCACTCCATTCAAGACCCGTAAGGCAATTAAAAACTCATGTAAGTTGATTGATTAAATCTATATAAATCTACACAACTGTTTTGAAGAGGCAATGTTTTGTTTTTAGGCAATACATGTGTCGCAGTTGGTGCTATCATAGGCGAGGCATTTTGTCCCGCATAAGAGGGAATGCCTCTTAACATCTTAGAAGAGACATTCCCTTTTGTGTAACAGAAGGGGGGAATACCTCTTAGGATAGCACCTGCTAACCTGCAGCTTTTATAGTACCTGTATAAAAATTAGTTTAAGGTTTTTTTAAAAAAAAAACATCTGGTATCCAGTTAATTGGGGGACCCGACTTGTCTTGCATTTGTTTATGCAAATTTGAAAAGGTCTCAAATTAAACTAACCAAGCAGGTAAACATTGCAACTTCAGGTAGCACAAAGAGCATCTTCCTTAATAATAAACCAGCGACTCCAGGAGCAATCCCTTACCTGATGTAAATGTACATTGGTTCAAAGGCCTCTCGGCCAGAGGCAGGTTCGATGCAACCGGAACCTTTCCCGCGGAGAAAGACCTTGGCGCCAGTCTCTATCTGGATGTGCTGCAAGTACGAACAGCCAGGGCCTTCAACCTTCTCCTTTACACTGAACGTGGGAACGGCGTGCTCCAGGCCCACAAACAATTTGTCCTGAACGTAGTGCATCTGGACACAGACAAATTCCCTTAGCTTTTGTGTTTGCCACCGGAAGCGCAAGAAAGGAGAGACTGCGGAGATTAGAACTAGGAGCCCACTCCCCCCATTCCCACAAAAAGATCTACTCTTGCTGCAACCTCTGAAATTTTTACTTAAAGAGCCTCCAAGGTAAACAGATGTGTGTCGATACCAACAGCACACAGCTCATTCCCAGCCATGGGGACAGTTTTCCCACCCATTTTAAAACCTTAACGCCCAGGGTAGGGCTGGGCACCAGAAATAGCATCCCTGCCGATAGACCTGGGCCATTGCTTTGATCCGTTTCACATTTGTTTGTGCGAACATGAGAAGAAATGGCCTGGCTTAAGGCATGGAGGCCAAGACTGGCAGGACAAAAGCTTGCTAAGAAAGCAGCATTGGGTTGTTCTGTTTTTACTGGATCAGGGATAAGCTAGATGGCTGAGGGGCTGGACTTTGATGGGGTCCCAAGCCCGGTATTTGGCAGGCAGGGCAGGGCTATCTCCCCACTCCCTATATCCAGCTGTCAGGCCATAGCAAGACCCCATCTACACATCCTGCCGTATTCTGGACTGCTGCACTCCATGCTTCACGCGAGGAGCTGCATTTCTGAAACCTGCCCCAAGCAAAAGCAAAACCCCTGCATGTAGTAGACGAGCAAATCCGGGAAAAGTTTGTGATCAACCTTTCCTTTACAACACAGTGAGGCATCTTCTTGTGTGAAGAAGCATTCTAAACTATGACCTCACACCTGCAGACTGAAAAGAACTCTACTGCCTCCCTCTGCATCATATGTTCGGACTGGGCTGGTTTCTACTCAGAAGGGAGGCAGAGGAGAGGCGCTGTGGTGAAACAGCATCTATGCCACACTGAGTTATATGCAAAGACTACAGCTCAAGTCGCCTCTTCTGTTCTCCTAAGGGACAAGAGCAGAGCTCAGGGGATCCAGTCCCATCTGCACGCAGGAAGTTCCAGGCTCAGTCCTTGGCAGCAGCTTCCAGACAGAGCTGGGAAAGACCCCCATCAGAAACCATAGAGGGCTGCTGCCGGTCAGTGCCTAACAACCCTAAGCAAGACAGACAGAGGGCCTGACTCCGATTATGGCAGCGTCATACATTCCCATTCAGGTACTCCCCTGGGCAAAAGCAGAGACCCAGCTTTTTAGTTACACAGATGGCACAATACAAAAGGCACATTGTTGTTGGATGGCACAGTGAGGCTCCTGCAAGGCTGCAAGCGGGACCCCTCTCTCCATCCCATTTCTCTAAGAGGATGGTATCGACAGAGCCCTGATCAACAAGCTCTGCCTTCTTAATCCTCTATTAAGTGCAGGAATCAAATCAATACACAAGAACTGGAAGGGCAAGTACAATAACCCAACAGACGGGCGTGTAGAATGCAACGCAAGTACAAAGATACAGGCACAGGACAAAGTCTGGAGCAAGAGTGTCTACTCTCGGGGATAATGTAGCTGCTACCCCCAATCCCCCCCCCCGATACGTACTCCCCCCGACTGGAATGGAGGCTTCTGCCCAACAGATGGAGGCAGCTGAGCGATGGGGGCCGGCTGGTGGTAGACAGTGACTGTAGCTCCGTTGAAAGTTGGACTGGATCCTGTAGCAGCTTTCACAACGCCATTGGTAATGATCTCTTTAATTCGGTTGACGGCTCCTGCAGGCAAAAAAAGTCGCAGGTATTGGTGACTAGACAATACCGAGCTACGGGGACCAAAGGTTCGGCTCAGGGAGGCGCAGCTTCAGGAGTTCCTGACAACTGCATTTATACTGGACTAACTTGGTCCAAGGTGTTCGAGTGAGTCAGGCCGTTTTGAGTCAAGTGCCACATCCCAGATGGCAAACAAGAGTTTACTTACTGTCCACCAGCTCTCGCGTCTGCCCCTGGACATGCAAGTACAACGGACGGTCCCTGCAAAACATAGACACGAGGCACTGAAAAACAGGATGTCTGCATGAGGCAATCGGTCTCCCTGCCCATGCACTGAACTTGCAAAGGCCGCCTGGTGGTTGGGTCAAACTAGGATGAAGCTTCTCAAGTCCAACGCTGTAAATAAAGTCCTGATGGAGGGAAGATTCTCTGCCCACTAAAGTCACGGCAGCTCAGGTGCTCAGAAAAAGCAAGTACAAGGGTGCACCATCTAAACTCAAAAATATCTCACGCAGGACAGCCGAGAACGAACTTTGTCGAAGAACCAGGAAATCTTCTGCCAGGATAGAGCCAGGCAGTTAAGCTTGTCTGATTTAATTTAAGGCAGTTCCTTGTATTAGACCAGGATAGGGTTGCACCCACCACCCCCAGGAAAGAAACCTTCGTTCTGCAAATTGCTTAAGCCGGGAGAGCCACTGAAGAGAGAAACTGGAAGAGAAAGACACACATACCCAGGCCCAACTTTTGCTTTCTCTTCCGCCGTCATGTACCTCCCCCGAGTCGAAACTGCTGCGCCGCTCAGCCGACTTATCTGCAGACATAAAATGCAGCTTTGATTAGATGACGCAATGATTGCGAATGGGACCAAAAGTTCCCTGTAATCCTGCATATGGTTTTCCATGGTGGTCATTGCTGCTTGTGGGCTTTGCAGAAGGGCAGGGAGGCAACAGCTGTCTCCTCAGCAACTGATATTTCCAAGGTAGACAGCCTCTGAACATGAAGAGTCTATTTACTTATCACGACTAACAGCGACTGATGGCTCTATCCCCCTCCATACATTCCTTTTAAGACCACCTAAGCCAGTAGCCACTGTCACCTCTTCTGACAGCAAATTCTATATATTAAAAATAGGGGGAAATAGTTTAAAGGACAGGTGTTTAGGACGGCGTGTTGCTGGGACACGCAAAATCCAAGATTCTGCAAAAGAGCCAAAGTTCTTCAGCAACAAAGCCAGTCTTTGCGAGCCCATAACAAGCTTGCAGAATGAATGCAACATGTATGTTATGCAAGGCAAATGTAAACAACTTTGTCTAGTGAACTCTGTTTCGGCAAGTCATCGGAGCAGGGGGTAAGCAAACCACAGGAAATCCTATTCAGCAAATCTCCACTTTCAGAATTTCACCACCCATGCCCACATAAGTTTGAGCCCACCTTTAATATAGTAACAGGTTTGTGTGTTGGGAGTTTTGTCTTGTTTTTTCTTTGGTGGCTTGGCTCTATTTAAAAAGGAAAACTGAGATGTTCAGAAAGGAGAATTCTGCACTCACAACTGCACTGTGCACTTCTACAATGCAGCCAGGAATAGAAAATGGGAGGGGGGGAGGTGAGCTCCTCCCACAGGCCTTAAGACTTCCTAATTTGCACAGTTCTGTCTGTCTGGAGCGATCAGCAGCAATCTGTCCAAGGATGCCCTCCTCCACTACAAGAGGGAAAAAAAGGGGGGGGGGAGCCTGCAGTATATGGACTACACAACTGCCTGCCCTCAAAAGGTTTCGCTTTAGCAGCGTGGCTGCAGCATGTGTCCTCAAACCACAGCCTGGGGCCCCAACAGAGCCAAAGGATCAGAACTGCCAGCAGGCCCAGACCTCATCCTGAGTTTGTCCTCTTGTCAGGAGGTTCCGGCACGTAAGGGGCACGTCGTTTATTTCCACTTCCGCCACAACGAGGTCATCTTTGCTTTTGCTCGCAGCTGGGCCTTTTCCTGGGGCCTGAAGCTGTAACAGGTCAGAAACAAGGACAGGTCAGCAGGAACCCAGACACCCACACGGTCTTTTTTTGTCTTTCTGTGGTACAGATCAGGGCGCAGACAGCCTCCATTCCTGGCTGCAGCCTCGCCTCGGATGCCGCCTTGTGCTGCTGCAGAACCCGGTGGGAGGTTGATCATGACCATGGGCTTTTGGCCTGATCCAGCAGGGCTCTTATTAAAAGGGGTTTGGACAGATTCATGGAGGAAAAGACCATCACAGGTTACAAGCCATAAGCAACCTCCTGGTTTTAGAAGTGGGTTCTCTCTGTGCCAGGTGCAAGGGAGTGTCAACGGGAAACAGGTTATCTTGTTGTCTTGTGCTCCCTGAGGCATCTGGTGGGGCCACTGTGTGACACAGGAAGCTGGACTAGATGGGCTTTTGGCCTGATCCAGCAGGGCTCTTCTTATGTTCTTATGACCACAGAGAGTACCATTCAGCCATGCCACCGGCCAAACCTGAAGAGAGGCTGTGGAGGCCTGACAGCAGGTGGGAAAGAGGGCAGCATCCTGGTGGCAGTGCTTGAGAGACCGGAGAAACTGGCAAGGGAAGGAGCAGCAGTCTTGAACAGCCTGGCTTGCTATCCAAAGAGAAAGGGAGGGGGCACTTTTGAGGTTTGGGCTGGAGACTCCAGGAAGGAGGACCTTAGTCTAAACTTGCTTAGGGCCAAGCCCTATACAGAGGGAGACGATAAGGGACTATGACGCAGCAAAACACCCAGGGAGGTCCTCCTACAGCACAAAGACCAGTGTCCAAGGGGCAGGCAAGGGCCTTCTCCTTGCTTAGAGGATAAGATAGGGGCCCTCAAACTCTACAGGACTGTACATTGTCCTCTTATCCATTCAAATTCTGTCTCACTTTAACCAAGTCCCAGCTGTCCGTCTTGTTCCTGACAATGGACTTTCTGAACCCCTGAAACACTGAACGGCATGCCCACTTTGGGCAAGGAGGACACTTGCCCAGACTTTCAAGCAGCCAAGGAGAAAGAAAGGAATTAAGAAATGTAAAAGCCTTTTCAGTCAGTGTTTTGGGGGGGAAGTAGTTTCTGCACTGTTCTGTACTCTCTCCAACTAATCCACATTTTTCAAGATTTGTCTCCTGAAAAGGGGGTAAAAAGGGAATTCCGTCCTTCCGCCCGGAAAGCAGGAGGGGAAGCTGGACCTGCCTTTTGGGCAGGAAGCGAGTGGCTGGTATTTTGGCCCCTTGCAGCTGTGATTCTATAGGCTGGTCCATCACGCACGTTCCTTGCTCACTGCCTAGCATCAGACTCTCGCACGTGCGCGTGACCAACCACAGAGGGAACTTTCATTATCACCAGTGTCAACTTAAATCCAGGTCAGGAGAGGCAGATCACACGCTTGGATGAGCGCCAGCAAGCAACGACTAATCGGGTAAGGAGGGATCACGCAGACGCATGTGTGAACACACACAAATCCACAACCATCAGGAGTATTTGCTTCTTTTTCAACACCAGATCTTTATCTCAACTGTTTGCCCTGCTGAGCACTGACCTTGTCTGCTGAATTTGTGGTTGGTTTCAGCTTCCCTTTGGCCATTAACATGGCATTGATCTTGGCTGCCACTGCAGCAGCTGCATCTAGAGCACCCAGGGGAGCCGCGGAGCCCTCAGACCCCGACATCCCGTCTCCGCTGCCCTGGACAGGGCGACCAGCCACAGGGGTCGTAGCAGGAAGGAGAAAGAGAGCTGGAGACGGCCCAGGCTGGTCCCATTTGCTGCGACGTCTGGAAAATGTAAAAAGTCTTCAGATTCTCTGGAGCTGCTCCCATGCTCCTTATCCAACAACTCTCAGCATTTACTCAACGCATCCCAGAGCACTTCACATACACCAGTGCAGTAATCGTTAAAACAACAGTCCTACAGGGTAGGCCAGAATTTGTTTTGGTAATGTTACTTACATTTGCCCCATCTATGTACATGGCAAGTGACAAAGAATGAGAAGATGGCTGCCTGTCTCAACAGACTGACAATCTATTTGCTCGTATTTACAGTTTGTCCCATCCCCAAGGCTCAAGGGAGCTAACAAAGCAAGATAAGGCTTCACCTTAATCAACTCACTTCATCCACTCAGACTCAACTTAACCCTGTAGCCCAAAAGCGCAGCTCCAAAACGGCCAGTCACATAAGACTTTTGAAAGATGCTCAAGCTTGGACTTTGTTGTCTCTGCAGTGGGACAGAGTTCTATAACTGGACAGATGGGTAGCCTATAAGTAACAGTTGTCCCCATATGGACACAAATGAAGCTGCAGGTCACACTTTTGGTGCACCGAGCTCTGCATAGAGCACTGAACATCGTACACAGCATGGAGGAAAGCATGGCATTGACATGGAGCAGGAAAATTAAGAGGCCCACAAGGCAGGCAAAACTTCCTCTGGCCGAGTTTGCTTTTATTTTGTTTCAAGCCCATGATTTCCAAGGTATCGAAAACGTATACCATTTTATTGTTTTAAAACCGATACACGTAGGATGGTTCAAGTATCCTGTTAGTGGGACAGGGAAATAGAGCATTTTTTTCTTAAAAGATTAAAAATATATACATTTTACCAAACGTTATGAGCCACTACTTAAGGCACTACAGTGGAAAAACACAAGACAAAACTATTAAATAAACAAACATGTCTAAGAACATTCTCTCTCTCACTCTCTCTCTCACTCTCTCTCTCACACACACACACACACACACACACCCATGGAGGATTGGGGAAGGGGTGCCCCCTCCTCCAGTCATGTTCCCCCTCAGTTCTTAACTTAACATGACACAGGAACACAGACTTGGGATTGTGGCATGGAGGAAAGCATCTGCCCCTATTTCACCTCTGCATCACATTATCTCCCAATGGCTCTTTATTGGTGCCTGTTTTGCATCTTTTTTCAAACGGCAAGCCCCTTTAGCGCAGGGAACCACCTTCCCATGCCTTTTACTCCACAAGCCCCTTCGATGCTCTGCTGTTACTGAAAAGTAGCACATATGCATTTACCATTATCATCACCCCACAGTGGTGACGGAACTTAGAACCTCCCTTGCATCACTTTTTAGATGCAGAGCCCCTTTGGAAATGGGGACCCATCTCCTCCTCCCTCTGGCTTCGTAAACCCCTTGGTGAACTTTCTTTTTGATGCTGAAAAGCGGTATATAAATATTCGTCCACACGCCTCCCAGGGGCTGTTTGCTGGTGCCCGTATTCTGTCACTTTTGAGATCCTGAACCCCTCTGGGGCAGGGAGCCAGATTCTCATTCTCCTTGCTACACAAACCCCTTCGATAACTTTTTTTTGTTCAAGAGCATATAAATAACCCAAATTAATAACAAGAATAATGTACTGTATGCTATAGACAGGGCTTCCATGTAGGAATTTGGACCCCTCCCTCGACCTAGAAAGTCATTTTTTTTTCATAAAGCCACCCAGGCTACTCAGTCGCCACAGGACCCACCCCCAGGCCAGCCCCCATCCAGGCCTCCCTCAGCCCTTCCTACACCTCAAGTTCTGCCCCCCCACCTGGGCCTAGCAGGGGGGCCCCGCACCAAGGCCCCAGCGGACCGCGCTACGCCCACTCTCACCCTCCCGATGCCCCGGGCTCTCGTTGGCCCGCGCTCCCCGCTGACATGGCTGAGGCGACCCGCCGCTCAGGCCACCAGCGCCGCCGCCGCCGCCGCCTCCCCTCCGCTTAGAAACTTCCCCTCCACTCGTCACTTCCGCCAATGACTATGTCACTTCCGCTCGTTGTTGTAGCGACCACTTAGGAACCTGAGAGCGCGCTCAGGCTCTATGCACTTCCGGCGAGGAGGCCGCGGCGCCAGAGCCCCAACTTCCGGCTTGCTCTACATTCGCAGAAGCCCCGCTGCCTCATGGGTAATAGTTGCCTGAAGAGGCTCATAGACGCAAAGACACGAAAAGGCTAGAGTGACAACCTGCTTGATCTTCCGGGGCAAATAGCCGTGATTCTCCGCTTCAGTCAAAAACTTCGACCTTCATTTTATTTTATTTTGTTTTAGTTACAATCTATTTTTAAAAATACATTTATTTGTACACATACACCTACTATATTGTGTGGGTGCATATCATGTGTGTATATTATAAATAAGAATACATTATGTAATGTTTGTATATATTACACATGCACACACCTACCAACAGAGTAGGAGGAAGGGTGTTGTACAGTTTAGGCTCTGCAAAACCTTTGTAAAAATGGCCAGGAGCAAGGTTTTCCTACCAATTTTCAAAAAAGAAATTAAGAAGGGGGGGGGAGAAATAGGAAACATACCAGTAAGCTTGCTTGATCCCACCTTCCACTGTCAGCGCCATATGACTTCAGAGACGCCAGCTGAAATTGAATGCATGCCCACTCACTCAGCCATATGTCTGTCTAATGATTTGGGGCAAATCATTCTCTCTTCCTTTCCCCACCTAGGGTCCTTGTAAAGATGGGGGTGCAGAATGATGACAGTACCATGATGAGATTGTGATACACCCCCTTAGCAGGACAGTGGTTCCCACCCTTGGGATTGTGACTCCACCCCAAGGGGGTCACAAAGTGGTTTCTAGGGGGGTCATCAAGGGGATGTCAGCTGGATGGCCACCCCCACTGCAGAGAAAGAAGTGTCTGATGCTCTTTTGTGGCTTGTTTGCTCATCTTGTGTTCTGCTTGCCCTTCACTTCAGCCTCTCTGTTAATATTAGCTTAGTTAATAATAGCTTCCCCCCCCCCCCGCTGCTTATGAGTACAACTTTAAAGATGTGATTTATTCCCGCTTGCTTATTGGCATCACTTCTGGCCCTGCCGACACAATGACGTCACTTCCTGTTTAATGACATTACTGCCAGCCCTAGGTGGGGGGGTCCTGACTCCCATGAGATTGTCATTCTACAAAAGGGGGTTCCAGTGCTAAAAAGGTTAGGAACGAACCACTGCCCTAGGAGGCAAGAAAACTTACAAATATCAATGCACACAAAGGACTGGACTAATGGGAGAGCACCAGGCCCTTGTTTTTACATGTCATGAAATTAAAAATTTATTTTTACTGATATTTATATATAGTAAGCAACTTTCAACCTACATTTTTCTTGCTGTTTTGTAATTATTTGTCACTCTCATGTTCTGCTCCCCACCGGACCGTGACTGAAAAGCTTTCTCATCTTCAAAAAAGAACTAACAAACCCTCGTTGGCCAGGCTGACAGTAGGACAAAAGGAAGCGATGCTGTTCCCAGTTTCAACTCACAAAATTCTGCCCATCTCCCTACTAGCATTGCAAGCCATATTCCTTACTCATCCCAGCATGGTGTCTTTTTTCCAGTGGCTGTTTGCTGGTGTCTCTCTTTTTAAGACTGTGAACCCATCTTGGGGACAGGGAACCAGCTTTTCGTTTTTTCATTAATTATTATTTTTAAAATGTAGACGAACTGGATAACTTTTCTGTTGTTGTTGAACAGTGTGGAAACATTGTAAATTAACCATAATAACGAACAATAATCAGTGGAACATTCATCCAGGTAAACGAGGATAGGATTGGGCTCTGCCTAGGCTGAGGATCACTCCCCTCACAACAGAGTCTATGGTGACCCAACAGGCATCTGGTGGGGCCACTGTGTGATACAGGAAGCTGGACTAGATGGGCCTTTGGCCTGATCCAGCAGGGCTCTTCTTATGTTCCTATGAGTGTAGTAGACTTTTCATAGCCATTATACTGGCTCTCTATGGGGGAGGGGGAAGGGCGTTAATGTTTCCAATACAAAGTATGCTGTGGGGTGGTGGTGGATGCAGCTGGGAGAGGCAGTGGACAAGCTTGCCTTTGCCCCACGCTGGAAATCAGTTGGGAAACCAATAAGAAGCGAATGGGATGAATAAAACTGGACTCTTCTTTCCCTCCCTACATTGCCCCAGAAGGTATTGGCTGAAATGAGCAAGCAAGAGCAGTAAATACAACAGGCAAGACCTACGCCATCAACTCCACATGGGCAAGGACCAACAGGATGGAGTCTGTTTGTTTGTAGGGTCAGCAAAGAGCGCACACAGGCTCCATCGCCCAGCATCAAAGATGGTTTTGCAGTTCCAAGCACCACAGAGGGGTTGCACGAAGCCCCACCACAGCTGATATCTATCCCACCAATGAAGCCTGAACCTCAGCTGTGCTGGAGGAGGGCTGCTCCGGGAGATTGCGTTTGGGGAGCTCAAGAGACGTGTAGGTTTCGGGCTCGCGAATGCTCAGGCCCTATGAGAAAGAGGGAAGCAAGAGGGAGTCACTGGCTGGAACAGACGCAGTTCGTGTTCTTACCCCCCGGCAGAATGACCCACATGTTCAGTGGGATCGAGGAGGAGGAATTAGACCTTTGACAACTCCAAGACGCTGCATGTGAAAAGCATCTGTGGCATGCTTTTGTCGTTGCAAGTGTCACGCCAAGTGTCCCGATCCCTCCCACGTGCATGCGCCGCCTAAGGCCGGACTTCAACTGCTGCGTTTGCCTTGCAATAATCTGCACTTCACCGATTTGAAAGCAAAAAGAGACGGAGATGATTCAAAGTTTTCGGGTTATCTGACCACGCTCCCGATAAATTAGAAACTCCCGACGTCTCGCCCATTCATTCACAGGCTTCTTCCAAGGGAATGCGTTGTAGCTGGCCACCTTTTTTGTAGCCTATGTATTACAACACATTCCCTTGGAAGAAGCCTGTGAATAAATGGGCGAGACGTCGGGAGTTTCTACTTTATCGGGACTGTGGTCAGATAACCCAAAAACATTTAATCATCTCGTTACAGCCGGCCACGAAAATCTCAGAGACTATTCAAAAAGAGACTGTTTTGACAAAGCAGCAGTAGTCCTGGCCCTACAAATTATTATCAGTACACCACAGCAGCTGCAGCGCTTGTGAAATGGCATGCTAAGGGCTACGTGGTGCATTAATGCGCATGGACTGACACTCATATATATATGTGCCCGAGACAAGTTGCCCTCACTCCCTGCTCCAGGCTGTGACTTTTAGGAGCCAAACCCTGAAACTGCTGTGCTAGCAGTGCACGCTGACAAATTTCTCACAAGGCATCTCCAGAAGGACCAGGAAATAGGGACAAGTGGGACGTGTGATCTCAGGGACTCTACCCCATCAGGAAAAACCATTTACTTCTTTGGTCGATGCCCAAGGCTCAACAGAGCAAACCATTTAAGAATATTTAATATGATGACGGTTTCGGACTAACATACAGAAGGAGAGCGCAGAGTGGTGGAGAGTGAGAATATTTCCACTGCGAAGAATATTGCGGAGATCTGGAAGTACTGCATTTCCACTAGGTCTGGATTCAAATTCTCACTCTGCCATGAAGCGCTCTCTCTCTCCCTCCCTAATCTACCTCACGGGGTTGTTGTAGGGATAAGGTGGCGAAGAGAGATTTTATATGCCACCTGAGCTCCTTGCAGAAACAGTGGGAGTCAGGCTAAAGAATAAAAGGGCTTATACATTTAGATCCATCAAGCCATCTGTGCCAGTGGCTGGCAACTAGACTGGCAAGATGAATGAAGGGCCAACATTCATAAGCCTCCTCAACATAACAGATATGTTTCTACATTTGTAGCTGGGTGTTGTTTCTGGTTTTGTTTCAAATGCTGATTCATTTGCCTTATTTTAAATCTGCTTTTAACTCTTGTTCACCATCATTCCTTTAACACACCCCAAAAGGGGGTCACAAATAAATCTCTAATGCATCAACTAGGGACAGGAAACAAGGCTGCATGGGTGTCGCGAATGGCCCAACAACCTCCCACAAAAGGATGTGAATAGAGAGGCACTTACAGTATAGAGTCCTTCCACTTTCTGGAAAAGACAAAGACAGACAAAACAGATGAGGCTTCAGAGGCACAGAAAGTTAAACAGCAAAAACAATTATCCTCCATCTTTTCTACACTCGACCATCCACCCTTCTCTTTCTCCCAGAAGCTATGAAATAAACTCAGGGGAGAAAAAAAATGTATATATAAGAAACAGGGCACCCTCTTGCTACACCTCTCCCTGAAACAAGAACAGAGAGAGCACTAACAGACAACTTTTTTCCTGGCAGGGCCCCTGTGCTTTTTTCATTAGGGAATTCCTTCCACAGAGGTAGATTGTCCTTCTGGCACAGAAATGGGGCTGCACCCCTTGAATTTCTGCCTACCAGGCAGCTGTTAAAAAACACAGACGCCCCGCAACACAGAGAAATTGTTAAAAAGGCAACACTTTCTGGAGGGGCAGCCATTGTAGCCTGTTGCAGCAAAACCCGCCAAGATAGTCTTGTGGCATCTTGCAGACTAATGCATTTATTGCAGCCGAAGCATTTGTAGACTACAGTCTGCTTCGTATCAGATCCACAAAGGGTCACTCTCAGTCGGCAGATATAACAGACGTGGATAGAGAGTGGTGTAGTGTTGTGACAAAGAGTTTGACCTACAAATCGCCTCTGCCAGGAATTCATTAGGTGGCCCTAAGCAAATTGTTCCCTCCCTCAGGGGATGGGGAGGGGTTTGCCCACCTCTGCCAATCCTCCCACTCCCTGAATGAGAAATGTAGCAGGGACAGGAACAGAAGAGGAAGAGTGGCAGAGAGGAGGGTAGTGGACCACAGCAACTGAGGCGCCTCTCCTCTGCAAACTTCCTTTTCTAAGGGAGGAGTAGTAGCAGAGATAATGATCAGACCTCTGCTACCGAGATATAAATATAGAGACATGCAGGCCTGCTGACTTGTTTTTGGGGGGAGGGGGTGTTGTCTCTCTGTGCAAACAGCTGCAAACTCACCCATCTCCAAGTTCCCCACCCACCCACCCCAAACTCCCTCCAAAATAATACAGGCGACACCCTAACATCTCAATGCTCTGCAAGCTTCATTGTGGACATACCTCGTAAATGGCAGAAGGGGCAGCTTTGGATTTCTTTCGATACTGGATCTGGAGGAAGGTAAAGCAGAGAAGAAGGAAAAAAACCACACACATCATTCGGCCACGGTATAGCGAACAACTTCTTTTAAAAAGCCTGCCTTAAGGGTCAGCCTCACAGTGTCAGAGAATGCTACATCACATCAGCATGGTACATTATGATCTCTGTCCCTCCCACCCAGAGCTGCCTCAAAGTTCCCTGCTCTATCTGATTATTCTTCCTTGCTGCCTCATGTCTGGAACTCTCTGCCACTAGACTTGGGCGAAGCCGCCTCTCTTCCTCCAGATTCTGTCTTATAACCCATCTCCTTCTTGAAGCCTCTGGCACAATGCTTTGTTGTTGTTGTTGTTCAGTCGTTAAGTCGTGTCCGACCCTTCGTGATCCCATGAACCACATCCCGCCAGGCCTTCCTGTCCTCTCCGCTATCTTCCTGAGTTCGCTCATTTTCATGTTCGTTGCATCGGTGATGCTGTCTAACCATCTCATCCTTTGCCTTCCCCTTCTCCTTTTGCCTTCAATCTTTCCCAGCATCAGAGTCTTCACCAGAGAGTCCTCTCTTCGCATTAGGTGGCCAAAATATTGGAGCTTCAGCCTCAGTACCTGTCCTTCCAGGGAACAGTCAGGATTGATTTCATTTAGGATTGACTGATTTGATCTCCTAGCAGTCCAAGGGACTCTCAGGAGTCTTCTCCAGCACCACAGTTCAAAAGCATCTATTCTTTGGCGCTCAGCCTTCCTTATGGTCCAACTCTCGCAACCATACATTGCTACTGGGAACACCATCGCCCTGACTATACGAACTTTTGTTGGCATGGTGATATCTCTGCTTTTTATTATGCTATCTAAATTTGCCATAGCTCTCCTTCCAAGGAGTAAGCGTCTTTTAATTTCATGGCTGCTGTCTCCGTCTGCAGTGATCTTGGAGCCCAGAAAAGTAAAATCTGTTACTGCTTCCATTTCTGCCCCTTCTATTTGCCAGGAATTGATGGGACCAGATGCCATGATCTGAGTTTTATTAATGTTGAGTTTCAAGAAGCCAACTTTTGCACTCTCCTCTTTCACTCTCATCAAGAGGCTCTTTAGTTCTTCTTCACTTTCTGCCATTAGGGCACAATGCTTTAGGCTTCGTTCAAATGGGGGAGGGAGACTAGGATATGTAACTGACATTTCTCCCTTGTTTACCATCTCTCTCTCTCTCTCATAGTCTGCAAACCAAGCAGCAGCTGTTAGGCACAGGAGCATGGGCCAACAAGAAGGTGGCAACCCTACGTGCCAGCCATCAAATCAGACACTGCTACATGCTCCTTGGTGTGTGTTTTTTTCCTTCATGATTTACAAACCCAAATTATTATTGTGCAAACTTAGCAAATGATTGGAAGTTAGCTTCATTCGAAGGAATCAACAGGATCGGCTTGCTTTACATGTCTCGGAGACTTGCAGGACTCACCTTAAGTCGGCAGTAGAGGAAAGTGAGAATAATGCCGTAGAAAAAGAGAATCCCATCCAAGACATAACATATCTCAGGTTCCCTCAAGGCCTCTGCAATGAGACACGGTACAATTGAAATGGCCATGAAAGCGGGGTTTATCAAGAGATTAGATTCTGTTTGTTCAGGCTTGAATCAAGATAACGGCTTCCTGTCACATTGTGGGTGTTAAAGCATAAATAGCCATTTTTTTCCATTAAAAGAAAAATTAAAAGTCAGAGTCCAGTTATATCTTTAGTAGGATGCCTGTTCCATAGGGACAAAATACACAGAGTGATGTTTCCCCCACAAGGGCCAGGGACTGTTCTTAGTGAATAGAGACAGTCGGAACGTTTGATCCTATATTGAAAGCAGTCTAATTTCTCATCAAGTAAGCAGAATTTAAGCCAGCGGGTGGCGCAGTGGGTTAAACCGCTGAACCATGAGCTGTCGATCGAAAGGTTGGCAGTTCGAATCTGCGACGGGGTGAGCTCTCGTTGCTTGGCCAGCTCCTGCCAACCTAGCAGTTCCAAAGCATGTTAATGCAAGTAGATAAATAGGTACTGCTTGCGGGAAGGTAAACAGCGCTCCGTGTTCCAGCTGCATGCTACGCGCTGCGGCAAGGAGAGTCATGCCGGCCACATGACCACGGAGGCGTCTTCGGACAATGCTGGCTCTTCGGCTTTGAAATGGGGATGAGCACCACACCCTAGAGTCGGACACGACTGGACTTAATTGTCAGGGGTCACCTTTACCTTTAAGCAGTATGTATGGGAGTAAGCTTATTAAAAGGGTATCTTGTCTAAATATATATTTGATTAGCTCCGAACACTAGAGGGTTGTGCTTTTTTGGAACATGATTGTGTGGCAGCAGGTCTTTTCTTATTTATTTTTTTCGTTTCCCCCCTAAGGCCCCAAAAGGAGAGAGAACAGAAACAAGCGCATATCACTTTGATCCCCACCACACCAGCTTCAGATTAGCAAACAGTCTCCAAACCACAGGCAGCGACAGCTCTGATGCTATCGATTGGACCCGCATGAAGCGTGTAAAAAAAACAAAACCCCACCAAAAAGCAGAGGCTACTAAGCGCCTGTGATGTGACTGCCAACAGCATACAGCTCGGTACGCATTGGAGGGAGAGGTGGGGACCACCTCTTGGATGCTTGTACAAAGGATGTGGGCAAAATTCTGTTAATTTTTAAAGATAGATTTGCTACGTCTAGAGTTGCCCATTCCGGCTGAAGATACTCTTGCAGATTTTTTTTATTTCCTTCCCCCCTCTCCCCAACATGATGCAGTATCACTCAACCAGGGAGGTCCTGTTAAGAATTCCAGCCTCCTGGAGAGATTAAATCGATTCCTGGAGTTTCCATCTGACCTATGTATAACACCTAATAGTGATTTTAGGGGGGGGGGGGAAATACAATTTCAGACATCTTGCCTGGATTCAGCACTGGACACTATAAATGAAGCTGCTTCCTGCTGAGCCAAACCCCTTGGCCCGTCTAACCCAGTGTGGTCAACGCACATTGGCAGCAATAATCTAGGAACCTAGAGAAGAGTCTTTTCCACCACCTGCTACCTGCCCACCACTCTCCTTTCCTCCACATTTCTGCTCTTCCCTCTTGTCTTTTTCCAATCCAGAGAGCAGGAAGAGGAACAGCAGTAGAGGGAAGTGGGCTGAAGAACGTGGGCACCACTTCAGTCGGCCTCATGAATGGGCCGGCCCTGGGGGCAAAACTCTGATGGCACCACCTTCTGTCACCTACCTGCCAGGTAGGCCCAGAGCCACCTCCAAAAAGGGACCTCCTGAACCACCTAGCTGGTGATAACACAGTAGTAAGCACTACTAGAAGTTGCTGAAAGATCTAAGTGAATTAACTGGGGGTGCCTCTGCTGCATGTCTATCCTTTTACAAAGGTCATCCACCAGGGTGAACAAGGCTGTTTCAAGCACCAGATTGGAAGAGATTTAAATAATCCGTCTCCATCCAAGGAAAGTGGATGAAAGTTAAAGTTGGTTTGCCCAACTTGAAGATGAAGTTGGTTTGCCCAACTGCTAAGCCAGGACCACCAAAGAAACATCTTGTCGGGGAGAGAGAATCCGTTTTTGTTTTTTAATGCAGGCACAGGTAAAGATCTGTCGTCTTGTTTCTGCTGCTTGACTTGGATGTTTCATTGCATAAAACGTTTTTAAACTGATGTTTACAGCTTTCATTTTAATCATTTCGTGTATAACCTTTCTGGGAGGCTTGTTCAACTTGCGGTACATAAATAAAATACCTTCAATACATGAATATTGTTTGTTTAAACAAAACAGCTCCCAGGGAAGCAGACAGTGAAAAGAATTTAGACAAACAGAATTCAAATTCAGCAAAACAAAACTCTAAATATTGATATACTGCTTCTCCGGCAAAAATAGAGCAGCTGTCAAAAGAGGTTACATTGCAAAATAAATGAGAAAATGGTTCCTGTCCCCAAAGGCCTGGTGTCCCGAAGGCATCAGGACCAGCTTCTCTGGGTAGACTAGAGCAATCCTGACAAGGTGCTGTTTTAAGTCACGTCAAGGAAACTTTGGGCAAGAAGGCAGCTCAGTAAATCTGACCAATAAAAATCAAACTGCTGACACAGGACTGGTAACCGAAAGGGTGACCGAAAGGGACGGACAAAAAAAAATAATCGTTCCCCTTTGGACCAAGTGGATGCAAAGAGTGTAGCAATTTAGAGAGATGAACATATGTGCACGTGGGATCATGCTGTCGTGGACCGGGTCACAAAAAGTGGCTCCAGGTAGTACCTCTACAAATGCCTTATAAACAGGACAGGTATTTCTGTACTGTGAAAAGCTCAGCAATACGGGCAACGACTGCCTAAGAGTCTTTAAGAATAAAAGATGCCACACTCAGTAAGTGTCAGCTATAGCTAAATGGAACTTCCATGTCCAAGAACAGTCCACCTGTGAATACCAGCCACTGGGGACCAAAATGGGGGGTTGTCACTTTCAGGCCATGTTTACGGGCTTTCCCAAGGACACACCATTGGTTGCCTCTGGAAATAGAATACTGGACTCGATCCGGAAAGGTTGATTTTATATTCTTTTCCAACCACCAGCCAGGAGGACGACATTCTGACTGGTTTGACTTCCATAGCACCGTTCGTTTCACCCCAACTGCTACAGGGTGTCACCCACCAATTGCAGGACTGGTGGTTCTGAGAAACGAAACTCTCAGCTAGTTCTATAGAGTCCGGCAGAACTCAATAGTGACCTTCGTGAACGAACTGGTTCTACTGTTCAGAAAGGAAGTGGATTTTTCACCACTGACAGCAAAAAGAGCCTGGCACTTCCCCAGGGAGAGTTTTCACCACTCAAGATGGCAGAGGACACGGGCTGTGCCCTGGGAAACCTACCTGGGCACCTCTCCTCCTGACTTGACAAGCCTAGTAGCACCCCTATTTATGAAGACTTTGGGGCTGCAGATTTAGTTGAAGTTGATGTATTTCATATTTATCCATGGACATTAAAAAAAAATTGGGAGATTTTATTCATAAGAACATAAGAAGAGCCCTGCTGGATCAGGCCAAAGGCCCATCTAGTCCAGCTTCCTGTATCACACAGTGGCCCCACCAGATGCCTCAGGGAGCACAAGACAACAAGATACCTGTATCCTGTCGCCACTCCCTTGCACCTGGCACAAAGAAAACCTACTCCTACAACCAGGAGGTTGCTTATCCCCATCATGGCTTGTAAGCTGTGATGGACTTTTCCTCCATAAATCTGTCCAATCCCCTTTTAAAGGCATCCAGGCCAGGTGCCATCACCACCTCCTGTGGCAAGGAGTTCCACAAACCAATTCTATTAATCCCCTCTATTTGGGAGAGCTCCACGGATAGCAGACACATTCATTTCTAAACAAATGCAAAGCTTCCACCCACTGGCCCATAACTCCACGACCAGCATCACAGTTTTAATTCAGTAATTCTCCAAAGTACAGTATACAAGAATGTTCGTCAAGTAGGGCTGTTGGCTGATTAAGCATAGGGAGATTATTAATCTAAATTCAAAGTGAGCTTAAAAGATATCTGCTTAAAAGAAGTGGTCAGCACTTCAAGGCAAGACGCTTTTCTGAGAAATCTGGAAGAGCGACAACTCAGAAAGAAAAGCAAACTCGTGATGAGGGTTGTTCTTCAAGGTTTTCCTTTCCCTTCCCTATCACATGGACATCCCACCACCAAGATGGCTTCAAAAACAGACAGCAAGACTAGCATGGTCTCAAATCATAGCCTCGCCAACTAAAGTTGGCTCCCAGCACTTAATCAACCTCACTTTAGTTGATTAATCTATCAATTAAGGGCTGCAGCCCTTCAGTGAACAAAGCCCGTGTACTAGATCAAGGAGATACAGATGAAAGTCCCCACCCAGCCACAACATGAGCAACCTGGCTAATTGCTTTGCCTCAATCTGACCTACCTCACAGGGCCATTGTGAGGATAAAATGGGGAGTGCGAGGAAGAGGTTGTGTGCGCCACCCTGAGTGAGGGTTGCCAAGACTAATGGAGGCTGTTCCTTGAGATTTGTCGCCCTCCCCCTCCACTGGAAATTTTTGAAGCCCCTGTTAAAAACCTCCAGCATCGTTTTCCAGCAACCTGGAGATCGATGCTGATACCTGGAGACTCCAGCCTAATCCTAAGAGGACTGGCAACCCTATCCTGATCCTCTGGGAGGAAATGTGAGAGGAAGAAAATGAAATTGTACATCTTGGTAGGAATGGGGAAGAGATCCTCGGCAAGAAAAACAAGCAGCTGTTTTTAATGGTTTGGCCGTTTGGCGGGATATAAATTAAATCTGACTTTTGTGGATAGGCATTTGAGACAGACTGGCCTCTTCACCTGCACCAAATCCACAACACAGCCTTTCTCCACCCTACCCCGCATCCTTTACCTGTTTCCTCCGCCGCCAGGAGAACCAGGAGGCCTGCCAGGAGACGCCACTTCATCCTGGAGACTTGGGTGGGGATGTCCTGTGGAGCGGTGGATCTCCTTTTCAGAGACGGTGTCGAGGAGGCCGGGACCAGGGATGTCGGCTCTGCACACGGCTTCCTCCAAACGCAATGTCCAAGGTCTGAGCTCAGCTGCTGCTCCGCCGCCCTTGAGACGACAGGACAGCCCACAACCACAAGCACACGCTTTCCTGCGCTCGTCGCTTGGTGCCTTGGCTCTCTGCTTCGTTGTAGCCCATCCGCTTAGCTTCCAGTTCCCCTTTCTCCAACGCACTTTGAGGAACTGGCTAACATGGAGCCCAAGATAGGGCAAGACAGGGCACTGCTCCCCCAAACATTGCGGTTTACAAACCAAGGACTTTAAAATTCCTTCCCGTTTGTGCAAATCTGCCACTCTGCCCCGCAAGCGTGAGGTTTGTGGTGGCACAGCGAGCTGGCAGAGGCACACAATAGAACCGGAGCCAGCCTGGCAAGGCCCAAGTGGTTGTGTGAATAAACTCCAGTTTACACCGGTCGTAACTGTAGGCCTCAGAAACGGGAATAAAGACTAGGCCCAACTCCTGCTTAATCTGACTGGATGTGGGAGCATGCAAGCAAGTACCCACAGGGATGAGTTGTGCTCCAGAACACCATCTATTAAGATTGCTAAATTCTAACATTCTAGTCCTCATGGTGATTTAAAGGCACGTATGTAATATCCTACATGGGAGACCTGAATAAACACCGGTTGGAAACTTGCAAGAGGCTTTTCGGGGTGGGTGAGGGGAATGTATGTGTCAAATCTAACTAGGTTCTAGGATTAACAATTGGGGGGACTGTTTTGTCAAACTGGATTTTTTAGAAGGCCCAGAAGTGTTCTTTACTGAGTAACATCCACTTGCAGAGGTTAAAGTATACACAGGATGTTAGCTTAATGGTATTCTCAGTGCCTCGTAACATAGCTAGTGATTCTCCTTGCCACAAAAGATTTGAAAAAAGCCTCATGATAAATCTTCTCCAACATGAAGTTCTAGCTAGGCTGGATCTGAAAGGGGAGGAGGTCCCATCACCGAGGTATCATAGACCTCATGGAGGAAGTCTATGAATTGCTATTCGCCATGACAGCTATAGTAAAACCTCCATGTTCAGAAGCAGTGTACCCTCTGAATACCAGTTGCTGGGTGGGGGTAAAAGCAGGTGAGGGCTATAATGTTGACACCCCGTTTGTGGGATTTCCTGGAAAAAGAATCTTTCTCAACTATTTCGAGAGGAGTCAGGCTCCAGTTCGGCTACAAACCAAATCTGAAACCGTAAGCACCTCAAAAGCAGAGGATCTATTACTCTGATGCCACATAAACACAAAACTGAGCATTTGAACACGCATCCACTGAGCAGACTCATTATTGCTGATTAACGGTATTTTAACTAACCTACCAGTGCAACAGCTCGATTCAGTTTTGAGGCTGCCCAACGAAAACAGCAATACAGTAATTCACATCCCCTACGTCAGGAACGAGCGATCCAGCGACTTGGGCAGTTCCCAGCCAACGTAGCAACAAATGGATGCTCTCTAAACGCTACGATAAAACAATTAAGAGAGAATTATGGCAAGCAGGCTTTGCCCTTGGTCACTAGGCTGATTTCTCCTTCCTGCCTCCCTCCTGCACAACAACTGCATGTACAAAACATCAGCTCTTGGCGCAAGATTTATCACTCATGCTATGTGCAGGCATCTTATCACCTACTACGGGCCGAGGGCTCTCAGCCAAGGAGCCATTTCACCTCTAAAGAGAGATAAAAACGAATTTATGCTATAGTAAGTATGTGTTTCTTTGGGTTTGACATTTGATTGTCCTTAAAGGCCACCCGGAATGAATTGCTCAAGGATTCTTTACACAATGACCACAGAAGCCACCAACCCTTCAATATAGGTACATACTTCACGGAACAGCCGTTTCCTGAAAGCGGGAACCCACATCAAAACAAGTTTCTTTCTTTTTAAAGGATTACATGGCTTCTCCCTCCCCCCCATGCATGACACAGGACCATGCTAAAAAGACCTGAAATGTTGCACTTGGGCTGGTACATTCAATAAACCGCCGCGAAGGGGAGGCAACCGTTGCACAGTGAATTAATACACTTCCTTGCCATGCTCGGTACCCCAAATTTGCTTCAATAACTATTTGCTTACCGGGACTCACCCAAGATCTCCTGTTGCCTGAAACCGGACACCAAATGCTGACCCCTCCCCCCCCCATGCACAGTCCCTTTACCACACTAAATGCTAACCCCTTACCTGACAGCATGCCAGCCCCTACTGTTCCAGCTACCTGGATTCGAAAAGGGGAACAAAGCAGAACAACGAAGCCTGGGGGAGAGGAGAGTGCCTCCAGCCCAACCATTCTCCTCCACACTTTCTCTGCCGTTTCAAATCCAGGTAGCAGGAAGAGGCGGGGAACAGGCAGGAAGAAGCTCCCGGCCAAGTTACAGTCTGAGTGGACCACTTCAGTTGGCTTGGCGGATGTACCAGCTTCCCACAATCCTATGCACTTTCCTGCGAGTAAGCCCCGTTTAAGACAGTAGCACTTACTTCCAAGTAAGCACATACCAGATGGTGCTCTTTTCTGCCAAGGCGCTCACAGCCTTACAATTTACATGGACAAAATGCAAGAGGAAGGGAGACCGGAAAGAAGGAAAAGAAGCAAATTCAGGTTCCATGGCCAATGCATGAAACGTCTGGTCTCCGGTGGAGAGGGCTGTGCTGTTTCAGCTCCTTCTCTCCAACGCAGCCAGGTGGAATGGATGCTGATGGAGGCAGTTCTGGGAGGGGAGGAGCGGTCCGGGCCAGCTAGCGACAATGGTCCTGAAGAGGAAGGAGCTTAGCACCTCCTTCCAGATGCTGATGAGCTTTTACCGTCATCAGCCTGCTTGTGCTGCGACATGTGGTGTGACCTACCCCATGTTTAACTCCCCACACCCCCCATTTCTTGTGTTTCCAGACAGAAAGCAAAAACAGGAGTTCTGCGACAGTCCCGGTGACCTGCTCTTGCCCTGGCAGGCAGCTAGATGGACAGCCCTGAATGAAAGCACAGCCATTAAAGAAGGGAGAGCAAGTCAGAGGGGAACCCCCCCCCCAAAAAAAAAATGTCTGCATGCCTCTGGCAGAGCCCCCTTATCGGTTCCTAAACGCCTAAAATGAGCTGTCCACAGAGAGACCACCAGGTAAGTCTAGGAAGATAATTTAAGAGGGAGAGGACAGATTTGTCCCCCAAAAGCTAGACTGAGTCTGCAAGGGACACTGGGGGAAAGCATTTTAAAAAAAGTTCAGTGCTGAGAGAACGATGAGAACTACAGTCTAACCAACGGAAGAGGAAGCTGGGCCAGCATGGTGGTGAGAGGAGATTAGAAGGCTCTGATAGCAGAATCCTCAAAACACAAGACAGGTTTGGCAAGTGCATTTTTTTTTAATTTTTCTGGAGCCAAGGCCTGCCCACAGTGGAAGAAGGGCCATACACAATCGCACACAAGACTATACACACACACACACGCGCGCGCACAAGGCTATGCTTTGACATTCTGTGGTGGGCGGAGCCAGTGTCTGGGAGCAGGAGGGGCCACAGCCTCCATGTCCAAGGCATGGCGCTGGTTTGGTCTGCACAGCCCCCGGTGGCGCCGAGTTTATCTATCCACTTCGCCAAAGACGATATCTTGGGTGCCTGAGAAGAAGGAATAAAATTTGTGTCATACATTTTTTTTAATTTTTTTCACATTTTTATACCGCCCTTCCTCCAAGGAGCTGAGAGTGGTGTACATATTTTCTCCCCTCCTTTTCGTCCTCACAACAACCCTGTGAGGTAGGTGGGGCTGAGAGATAGTGACTGGCCCAAGGTCACCCAGGAAGCTTCGTGGCTGAGCGGGTATTTGAACCTGGATCTTCCAGGTCTAAGTCCGACTCCCAAACCACTACACCATCCTGGCTCCACCCCACCTCTTGATCCAGAGAGGGTGGGCGGGTGGAGAGAAAGCAAAGGACAGCCAGGGCTGGCTCTAGAAAAGACTACATTGGAGAAGGAAGCTTCCTTCTCCAGAGTCAGACCATTCGATGCCTGACTGACCGTGGCTCTCAGGTCTTTCCCAGCATCTGTAACCTGAGATTTTATAACGGGAGAAGCCCAGGACTGAACTCAGCACCTTCCTGCATGAGCACCATGCGTCCTGGCACTGAGCTATGACTGCTTCCCCAAAAGGCAGCCAATGCAGTCTTATATTCATGGTCTCATTTCCCTCAGTGTTTATTGACATCAACTGGGTGCAGGTCTCCTGCGGAAAAGCCTCTCTCCCATTTCTGCTACTTGAGAGCCTTCGAGTAGAGATGCCAAGAAGACCGCACACCTAAAACCTTTCTGCATATGAAAGCATGCGCCCTGCCACCGAACACTTCACTGCTGCTGATTTTGTTAGAAACTTCATGGGCGATTAACATTTCCACCAACACAGGCTGCAGACCCTTTTTTCACTCCCCCCCCCCCCCCCGTTCCCAGGTCACAAGGACAGACTTACCTATAATGGCAACCACATCGGCAAGCATGTGGCCTTGTGACATCTTATCCAAGCCGGCCTGCAGGAGAAGGCAGAGATCTTAAAAGCCACTGTAACACTTAAGGATTTGCTGGCTCATCAGAACAGGGGTTTTGTTGGGAAGACACCAATTGGCAGTGAGGGACGGTTAGTGAGGGAACTGGTTAGTTAGAGCATCCCCATGTAAACCATCGAGAAAGTTCACATTTGTCTAGAACAGCAAGAAGGGAAACTATCCCCCAAGCTCTGCCACCCCCAAGTCACGGCTATAAAAGAAACACACAACAATGGTCCATGGGGCTGGAGGAAAAAAAACAAAACACCCGACAGTTTCATGACAGGAGAATATGGATATTTGCATAAACCAAGACAAGATTAATGGGATGCAGCTTTTCTGGGCACAGGATGTGCAGCCTTGATACAAACTTTTGATTTGCTTTTTTTTTTTTAAGTGCAAAATAAACCAATAAGAAATGCAGCCAGATTGAGTCCCTGTATTAGCACCCAAACCACAGCAGAGTGACAAGAGGCTTGCAGGGGGAGAGAAATGGGCATGGCATTCCTCCAGCTCCACCCCCCCACCCCCCGGCTAGGCAGAGAGAAAGAGAACACAAACAGAAAAAGGAAGCTACCCCCCACTCGGCCAAGCATGCTGCCAAAGGCCGGTCCGTTTTGTGCTCCTAACCCAGGAGGAAGAATGACTAACAGAAGTGGTTGCAGCAGCGCTGGGAAAGCCCCCCCCTCCCCTTTCCTCAGGACCAGAATTTCCAGCCTCCTTTCTTTGACACATTAACTGGAACAGAGCAAGCCAACGGGGACAAGTTCAGCTGCTGGTCTCAGTTTCTGCACTGTTGAGGGCGGGGCAAGGGGAAGGGAGAGCGAGGCAGAGGTTGCCTGAACTCTGCAAGAGCAGAGTCTCCTACTTGCCCAGACCAGGGAGGAAGTTCAACCTGGGAGATTTTCTGTGGATCAGGGAGTCTCGCCTGACCTGCTCCAGCCTCTTGGTGGAAGGAGGCATGGAGAGTCTCCCCACAGCTTCCTCCTTTGGCTGAGCAGTGGGGTACTGTTGTAACCCTCGCCTGACACCCTTCTGTCCACGAGGTTCTCTCCCCCCTTACGCACGCACACCCCAGAAACACAGTTTCCCCCTTACCAGGTGGGCGAAGCCAGGAGCTTTAATCTTACAGCGATAGGGCCGGCTGCCGCCGTCAGAGACCAGGTAAACGCCAAACTCCCCCTGCGGCACAAGACAACAGAAGCAACAGAAACTCCTTATTGCACTGCTTATTATCCTAAGCTGCTTCGGTTTCCTCTGGGAAAAGCAGAAGACATCTTCCAACCAAAACAAACACTAATGGTTTGGTTCATGGTTAAACAAACATTTTTTCAACCAACAGTGCAGGAGCTCTCTGGGTTGTTGGAACAATGAACAACGGAAGCAGCACTCAAGCCTTGTCGGATGGGGCCACTGCTGCTCAGTGGGAGAGAGAGCACCCCCTTTGCGTCCAGAAGATCTCAAGTTCATCTGCAGGCAGGGCTGGGAAAGGCAATCTGTCTGCAGAGATGCTGCCAGTCAGTGCTTGACCCAAATATAGAACAAGGATCTGGCTCGGTATGGCAGCTTCATATTCCTCCTTACCCAACTGCTGCCACTTCAGACCCTGGAACCCTCTGCAAAACCCAAGGCAATAAGATGCCAACCTGGGGGAGGGGGGACGGGACAATCACACGTGCCCCAGGCTTAATTTCTAAAAGCAACAGGCAGTTATTCTTAGTGGGGTGAGAATATCCTCAGGCTTGGAATGGCCTCCCACCACAGATCCTAGCTGGGCGGCACTGGGTTGTGGTTACTCAGTGGAGACGGGAGAGCACTTTACACATGCACAGAAGCAGTCTTGATCATGGATGCATGGTTTGCACCAGGTCTGACCCCTGGCCTTGAAAAAGGTCCTGGTGTTAAGGGGGTGAAAAAGGTGAAAAAGTCCTGGTGAAAAAGGTCCTGGTGTTAATTAAGCCCTGCAGATGCCTCGAGGATTAAAAACACCCAATAATTAAGGATGATCGGAATCAGCTTTTCCCTCAAGTTCCCACACTGTGCAAACCCAGGCTGGTACCTTGGGGGCCTCGATGGCAGTGTACGTCGCTCCAGGGGGCACCTGATAGCCCTCCGTGTACAGCTTGAAGTGGTGGATCAGGGCCTCCATAGAAGTCTGGCAAAGAGGAAAGAGACCACACTGTAAAACTGAGACAGTGACTCTGTGGAGGGTTCAAACTATGGCCGAGTTGAAAACAGTGGTTCCTTGTTTTGCCACAAGAGGGTGCCACACTCACCCCTCCCCTTGACAGCTCAGCGTTTACCTTCATCTCTGCTCTCTTTGGAGGCGAGATCTTGGCATCGTCCACCTTGATCTCCCCCTCGGGCATCTTGTTAAGGGCCTGCAAGATGATGCGAAGCGACTGGCGCATCTCTTCCACTCGACACAGGTACCTGTTTGGGAGAAGAGCGGGATAAGGACAGCTCTAGGGTGCAGCAGGCACCGAAAGCCACCAGATAAAGCAAGTTCAGGAAAGGGACGCATCACAGCCCCAGAGCCTGCAGCTGCGAGATGTGAAATAAAGCCAGACCACGTCACACGACAGCGAGAGAATGAATGAGCCGGCTCGTCTCAACACTGCCTAGCAAGTTTATGGCAGAAATCAGACTGGAACCAGGGAAGTCTGAGTTTTCAGGCTGCTCCAATGGGGGACCTCTTTATCCAAGGACCGCTGTGTGCCTCTTGCTGCGGAGAAATGGCTGGAGCAAGTTCTCTGCACAGGCACTGCCCGGGCAACTCCAGCCCTCGCTCTGCCTTACACACACACACCTGTCATAGCAGTCACCCCGCGACCCAATTGGGACATCGAATTCCACCTGGTCGTAGACGTCGTACGGCTGGGTTTTGCGAAGATCCCAGTGGATCCCTGAGCCACGAAGCATTACTCCGCTAACAGGAAGAGGGAGAAGCGAGGTGCAACTCAGAAAATGCAATCTTTGAACTGAACTCAAGAATAGCAGAGTGGGCAGATATTCACCGATTCATTTCTCACATGTATATAACCACCCTGCTTCCAAAGATGGCTCCTCCCCCTCCTTTTATCCTCACAACAACCCTGTAAGATAGGCTAGGGTAAGAGATGTCGACTGGCCCCAGGTCACCCAGGGAGCTTGGTAGGGATTTGAACTCTGGTCTTCCTGATCCAAGTTCCAACACCCTAACCATAGACATAGTCTACCCCATACTGCACTGCCCACTATACAGCAGGAGGAGAACGGACAGAGACCAAACTATAACCCACAAAGCTCACTGTCTTGCCTCTCATTGTCTCTTTCTTTCCCTGAATTCCACTCGCACAGGGAATGCCAGGAGCATTCATTTGAAGCCTGGACTCAGGATGGATGCAAAATAAATACAGGAACATCTCTTGCATTTATTTCCCTTACGTGCCCTATGCAGACACTAAGCTTAACCAGGATTTGTTTTCCTTATCCACTGTTAAGTGCCTTTAATCTGCAAGATCCGCAGAAGTAGCTTACGAAAACATAAAAGCAATTGTCAAAATCTTAATGGATGGGTAGAATCATATGGCAATAGGCCATCCATGAGATTACTCCAGGTTTGGACTGTGGCTATGTCTGGACCTAAACCACAGCTAAGGATGGTCTGCAAACTGAGACTGAAACCATGGTTTGAAGCGACTCTGCTAACCTCAGCTGGAGCTAACCATGGTGTAAATATTATGTCTGCAATAAGCAAAGTCACAGTTTTAGGCCATTTCCCGGTCTTCAGTTTTTTGTTTGTTTCTTTGTTTGGGGGCTTGCTTTGAGACATGACTTACAACAGCCGTAGCACTGTCTGCCCTCACCACTCTCTTGTGTGTGCCGTTTTCATGGGCTCATTACCTAAAGCCGTAGTTGAGGGCTTCCTCCGCTGTCACCACTCCAATATCAACTGTGCGGTTCTTCCAGATTCGGTTGTTAGTGAGCATCTGCCAGGGAAGGAGAGGGTATAACTGCTTAGGCAGCAGGTAGATTCATACAAAACCAGCTCTTCCACCTGTAGACGACAACTTATGCCCAGCTCTCTGTATATGCTGCAACTCCAGGCAAGACCAGAAAAAAAGTGCAGAAGGGGACAACGAGTGAAGAATTGTGCAGAGACTCAGCTTTCATTTAAAGGAAGGGGGGGGGGGAGAAAGCTTCTAGCTATTATAGTTGTACAGATACACTTGTACATCTAAAGCAGCTTCCTACTGAGTCAGGCCACTGCTCTACCTTGCTCAGAACTGTCAAGCACTGACTGGCAGTGGCTCTCCAAAGTTTCAGACAGAGGTCTTTCCCAGGCCTGGCTGATGCTGCCAGGGATTGAACCTGGGACTTTCTGCATGCCAGGTACGTGCTCTACCCACTGAGCTATGAGGCAGACAACATAAGCATAATTCAGACTATGTATGACCTCCATCTAGTTCAGTATTCTCTACACAGCCTGGACTTAAGCTTTGTGGCAGAGGACGTGCCTTGTATACCAGGCTCCACTTCCGGCGTCTTTGTTAACACGCATACAGGGAAGCCGCTGCAAAAACAGCTGCAGAACGACATCTTTAGAAAAGCGTTGCTTGGACATTCTAAAACAGTGGTGGCCAACCTGTGCCACATTTTATGTAGATAATCTTAAGCGTGCCACTTAAATAAACAAACATTTCTAAGCTAATGAAAATATTTAAAGCAAGAAGAATGAGGTGCAGTGGGGTACAGAGACCTCCTCTAGTGCCACAGGCTTGGAAAGAGAGAGGGACTTCAGTGCTCGACTTGGGCAGAAACGGCGGCGCGTGCCACTTCAAAAGGCTCGGCGTGCCACTAAGTGGCACCCATGCTGTGGGTTGGCCACCTATGTTCTAAAAGCACAACATTAAGCAGGGACCACAGTGGCTCGAGAGGTCACAATGCTGGGATAGCCGGCCACCTGTGGTCATTCCGATTCTGAGAGCCTCACCTCCTCCACCTCATCGATCCGGATGGAGAAATTCTTGACGAACTCGTAAATGTCGTCCATAAGCCCCAAAGGCATGTCCTGAGACACAGGAGAGAAGGAGGAGAGATGAACACATGTTGAACAGCACCGTTACCATGCCTGGAGAGCACACCGCCCTGCCTATCCCTCGCAGGCCACAAGAGAGTCAGAGAACTGAACTGACCCCAGACCATGGGACAGAACATTTCCCCCCTTGTGAACCCAAACTGGATCCAAATAATCTTTTGGCTGCCTTGAACCGGAATCAAACCCCTAAACACAAGAGGCGGCAGACCGGTTCAAATAAAAATAATAAACTGGTCCAAGCCAAACTGTTTAAAAACTACTATTTTTCTTCACTTTTTTTTTTAAAGTTACCCTTGTATTTGTTTATAAAGTCACATTGCAGGGGAAAAGTATTTGACATTACAGTATTCTGTACGAGATCTATTTAAACCAGTTCCAAGAGCCTAAAGCAGTTTACCAAAATACTTTTAGGAGTATCTGAACCAGAGAGTTTCATATATATATATGAACCTGAATTGAACCCACATTTTTGACAGTGTGACTCCTTACCAAAAATGCAAACGCTGAAGGACAAGACCATCTTTAATCCCCCACACTACACTGGAAAGAGCTGTGAACGTCGCATGACTGGGAAAGAAGAAGCCCCAGGGGCCCCTTCTGGATCAGAGGTACCCCGAGGCCGAGTCGAGACAAAGCAGACAAAGCATATGCACACTGGGCAAGAATCTAGCATGGCAGAGAGAACTCAACTCCTTGCTGCATTCATTTTCCACATACCAGACCTTGGCATCCCATGAGCCCCCACTTGCTGTCTGAAGCCCAGTCCAAGCCCAGATCTGCTCCCCCTTCAATGTTGCTCTCTCACCTGATGGACTCCTCCTGGACGGACGTAAGCAGCATGCATCCGGGCCCCAGAGACCCGTTCGTAGAATTCAAACATCTGTAAGGCAGAAGAGAGAAATTCTTGCAGCGGGGACCCATGAACAGCTGTCACTGGGTGGCAGAGGCTACTTGGCAGGCAGAAGTAGATAGCAGGACTAGGAAAGTCCTTAGGCTATAGCTCAGCATCAGAGCAAATGTTTTACATATGGAAGGGGCCGTCAAGGCCAGCTAGTCCAATCCCTGCTTGAAGCAGGACAATCCTCTCTAGAGTATCTCCAAAAGGTGCCTTTGTTTTGGGCTTTGCTGATATGCTCAGAGACAGTCTGACTTGACAAACAGATATGAAAAATCTGATGGACTATTGCAGGTTTTGACTGGTCAGTATATGGGCCTAAAGGGTTAGGACGACCCATCAGCTTAGACCTATGGACTATATAAAAAAAGGTAAAGGTGACCCCTGACAATTAAGCCCAGTCGTGTCCGACTCTAGGGTGTGGTGCTCATCCCCATTTCAAAGCCGAAGAGCCAGCGTTGTCCGAAGACGCCTCCGTGGTCATGTGGCCGGCATGACTCTCCTTGCCGCAGCGCGTAGCATGTGGCTGGGACACGGAGCGCTGTTTACCTTCCTGCAAGCGGTACCTATTTATCTACTCGCATTAACATGCTTTGGAACTGCTAGGTTGGCAGGAGCTGGCCAAGCAACGAGAGCTCACCCCGTCGCGGATTCGAACTGCCGACCTTTCGATCGACAGCTCATGGTTCAGCAGTTTAACCCACTGCGCTACCCGCTGGCCTTATGGACTATATAACAAGGAACAAAGCCTCACTTTGACAGAGATGCAGCAATAGGATAAGTTTTGAGGCAGTGTGTGCACCGTCAAATCTCTGGCCTCAGCCTTCTAGCTACCTATTGGGTTGGCCACCTGATACGCTTGTGTGAGTATGAATGCATAGGAACAATTTTTCTAGCTTTGGATCCAGCTGATTGATATAATAATACTGGCAATAAAAACACATTTATGGTGGAACATTATTGCTGTAGTCTCACCTCACTTCTCCTCCTATAAGAGCCTGCCAGGTGTCTGATCAATCAGCCTGATGAAATTTTACTGAACACTGCCCATCATCTGCTACCCAGGGCTCCTGGATTCAGTTGAACCCGGGGCCTTTGGCATGCGCACTACCACTGAGCCTAACCCCGGGTAGTAACATAGGAAGCTGCTGCCTACTGAGTCAGACCACTGGCCCATCTAACTCAGCACTGTCAACACTGACTACCAGCAGCTCTCCAAAGTTTCAGACAGTTCACAGCAGCCAAGGGTTGCCAAGAGCCTGCGGGAGTGCTGGCTGGCCCACGTTGGCTTCTCACCTTTTCTCTCTCCTCAAACATCCAGAAGAAGGGGGTCATGGCCCCAATGTCCAGGGCATGGGTGGTAATGGCCATGATGTGGTTCATGATCCGTGTTATTTCGCCAAAGAGAACTAGGGAGGAGGAAGAGATGGGTTAGCAAAATAAATAAATAAAAATGCAGAAGAGGGAAAAAAAATGTAGGGAAAGGGGAAGTGGGAGGGAAAAAACAGAGGGCAAGGTGCAAGTTGAGTACAAATCTCACCTTTCTTGCAAAGAGCCGGCAGAGGAAGAGGGACAGACAATTTGTTACTACAGACAGATGCGCTAAAAACACAGCTGCAGAACCTAGACAACGTCTCCCAGAAGCGACATCACAGCAGGAGAAGACCATAGAGGTCAGTGTGCCACGAGAGGAAAAACGTTGAAAATCGCTGCTCTAACAATGACACCAGTGGCTTCGTTTTTGCAGGCGCTGATGCCAGCGGTTGCTGTCCACAGAAGGTCGACGACAGCAGCTGCCGTCCACAGAAGCGGGCGGCTCGCTCCTTAGCTGCCACTGCAGTGAAAACCAGCTGCTCTGTTAGCCACTTCCTCCTGATCAATCCTCTTTGCCCAGTCCATGCCTCTTTCAACTGGCGAGGCCACCACACAGCCACACACCTGGCTACCAGTGCTGCCCCAGCCGTGGTCACATTTAGTGGCCGCAGACCAGACAAAGCCGTGTCACGTGGTCTCTATGGCAGAAGAGCCCAAGTATGTTCACACCAGCCATAGTGTGAAACTCTACCAGTGGCACTCAAAGCAACGGTTGAAAAGCTCTGCGCGACACCACTTTCACTATCGTTGCCTCCTAGAAATATCCAGCATCTCTACAAGAGTGCGTAGCACTTAAGAGGATTTAACAACCTAACCGCAGCCCTGACAGGTGGGCCAAGTATCATCACTTATACTCTATGGGGTAGCCTCGCTAAGGCTACTTATCAGAGAAAAAAATCTGAACCTTGGACTTCCCTGTTTGTAGTTGTTGGCGAAGAAAATGACACCACAGTAGCACAGAAGTCTATCACCATCACGCTGGCTAGCTACACCACCACAGCTTCCTCAGCGGTCTGCCCCAGGGCCTCTTTGTTCACCCACCTCGGATCCACTGAGCCCTCAGGGGTGGACGAATGTTGAGCAGCTTCTCCACCGCTAAAGAGTAGGCCTGTTCGTTGCACATCATTGAGACGTAGTCGAGGCGGTCAAAGTAGGGGAGAGCCTGAGATGGAGAAGGAACATTGAACGCAAATGGGTAGAAACTGGCCCGAGTGGAGGAAAGTTTTATAAGATTTATAACACACGCACGCAAAATTGGTGCTAGATTTTTCATGTTTCATTTTCAGCACAAGCATGGAGGACGTTTAGCAATAAGCCATTTGCTTTATTGGTTTGATGTAGGAAGAACAGAGGAGCCCATCTTGTACGGAGTCAGGCTGTTGGTTTCTCCTCTGCAATGACTGGCAGCATCTCTCCAGGGTCTACAGCAGGGCCCCCCCCCCCCCCCAGTGCTACCTGGAGATGATTCCAGGGACTGAACCTACGAACTTCTGCATTCAAACCAAGGGGCTCCGTCACTGAGGTGCTCTCCTAGTCTGCCTTTCCATTCAGAAGGAGCCCGGAGGCGGCTACCACAAAATACCACACCCCGAGGAGGACTTCAAGGCAGCTTCTGTCCCCTCTGATGCATGGCATTGCTCTGGGGCAGTGTATCCTCCCCCCCCACCCCCCATTTTCAATAAGTCCCTGTGGCTGTCCCCATATCCCTGCTATCTGGGCAAAGAGACACTTTTTAAAAAGTGGTGCACCTCTTATATTTAGCAGGGGAAGAGCAACCGTCTCTCTTCATCTTGGTATAGCATCTTTTCCAGTGGCTATTTGCTGTGCTTTTCTTCTTTTTAGACCATGAGTCCTTTTGGAACTGGGAACTATTTATTTTATCTAGGCAAACTTCTTTGTGAACGTATATCTTGAAAAGCAGAGTATAAATATGCTTAACAACTCTGGTGAGAAAAGAATAAAGCACTATAACAAAATGACATTATTACACAGACCAGAGCTGGGCATTTGATGGGTCCAAAGAAACAAGGAATCTGGTCAACTGACCAATCATATAAATGATCCTGTACTTTTAAAACATTAAAGCTGCAATCCTTTAAATTGCAGCTTAAAATATTAAAGCTGCACACACCTACCCGGGAATTAGTTACATTAAACTCAGTAACGGTAGACATGCCTAGGATTGCATTTCAGGCTTAAAGGACAAAAACGTAGCAATGCAGGCAGCTGTTTCCTACTGAGTCTGTCCCAAGTCCACCAAGCTCAGCACGGTTAAGCACCGACTGGCATTGGTTCTCCCGGCAGGGTCTTTCCCAGTCCTACCTGGACATGCTGCCAGGATTGAACCCAGGACTTTCTGCATTTGTTCTGCCACTGTGCAACACCTCTGGGGGTTACCTGGAGGTAGGTCTTGTACTCTATCAGTTTCTCAGTGCCCCGATGCAGCAGGCCAATGTGGGGGTCACACTTTTTCACCGATTCCCCACTCAACTCCATAACCAGCCGCAGGACCCCATGAGCCGCAGGGTGTTGAGGCCCAAAGTTGATGGTCAGGTTGGAGACTTTCTTCTCCGCTGGAGGGTCTTTGTCTGTTTAGGACAGAAAAGCAGGGAACACAAGACACTTGTTTTCAAAGATGCAAACAGAGCACTGCATGTGTTTGGGGGGGGGGACACCGTTTAGGGAAGAACACGTGCACTGGAAGAAGTCCCCAAGAGTTCACAGAACTACATTAAATTAACTCCTGCTAAGTGGGCAAAGAGGCACTGTTTATTAAAATGGTGCTCTTCTTATATTTAGCAAGGGAAATGCAACGGTCCTTCCTTCTTCATTCCAGCATAGTGCCTTCCAGGGGCTGCTTGCTGGTGTTCCTTCTGCATCTTTTTTAGACTGTGTTCTTCTGAGACAGGGAACCATTTGGTTATTTATTGTGCTTAGTCAACGGCTTTGTGAATCTCCTTTTGCTGTTGTTGAAAAGAACTACTGTATATAAATATTCATCATCATCAGCTCCTCTCCATCCCAACACAGCATCCTATCCTCTGAGGCCGTCTCTTTTTAGATTGTGCATCCCAACCCTTCAGGATTGTGCATCCCTTCAGGACAGGGAACTGTCTTCCCATTCCTTCTGCTACATAAACCAATTTAAGAACTGTTTTTATTACCAAGTGTTATATAAATAGGTCACTGAGCGATAAGAGTTGAGAAGGGACCTTGGAAGTCACCTAGCCCAACCCCTTGCTGAGCGCAGGCTACTGAAAATAACGGGGTTGTTCTGCTCATGGTGTTTTGAATCCAAGCCAACATTTCCCTAACTTGACCCTCTCATTGTACAGTGGCTACTTTGTAGGCATGCCAAGAAGGAAACGCACCGTTCCAAGGAGGAGGGACCCACTTTTCTGTCTCTTTGGTAGGATACATGACGGCACCTGCATACTGCTTTGACCACTCCACATCTGGCTGCCACTGCTTTGACCTGAAGGGAAAAAGGGGGGGGGGAAGCACCATGAAGCCTCCAGGCATAAAACTGGAAAAGAGGAATACCAAGACCCACAACACATTTAAATAGATCCCAGAATACTGACTAGCTCACACCGCAATATTATAGGTCCTCGTTTTGCCCACCTGGTAAGGGAACAGTGCGCTTCTGAGGTCTGAACATGTGAGAGAGGACCTCATACCCATAGAAAGTCTTGAACTCGTGACCAGAGGGACGGTAGTGGCAGTGCAGGGCCTCATTTGAGTAAAGTTTCATTACCCCTGTACTGATACTAAGTGCTGCCTTCTGCTCTAAACATGAGGTGCCACAGAGTGAGATGGCACTCCTGGGTATGCATAGAGTACCCTTTTCTCACCTCTGAAGAAATAATAAGAATACAGAGCATTTGTATAGCGTTTTTTTGAGCGTGCCAAGTGCTTTGCATGCATTAGCTTGATGGAATCCAGACAATATAACCCTGTACGGTAAGTAAGTACTGTAAAAACATGCCTATATGGTAGATTGACTTGCCTAATACCACCTACTGAGCTCATGATATAGGCAAAATGCAAACTAGGAAGACCCAATTTGTAGCTCTGCTTCTTAGCCAGCACAGGGCTACCAACCTTCCAGTATACAAATATTCAGGATTGACTTGCTGCTCTAGGAATCAGTATCAGTTTCGAGGTGACTACTAAAAGCTATGCTGGAGATTTTAAGAGGGCCTTTAAGAATTTCCAACATTGCATCATGCTGGGAAAAAAAACTCTCTAGGAATAGCTTTGGTCAGCATTAGTGCCTTAGCGTACCCCTGCTCTTCTTAGCCACTGTAACTAATAAGAATGAGATCATCACTCTATAGTGACCACATCTCTCTTTTGAGCAGAGAAGAGCTTGCAGGTCAAAATGCTGCTTCCATGAGGACTAGAATCTTGTCAGTTCTATGTCATTTTAACCTGGGGCGAGGGGAGGGGGAGTTGCATAGCTCAAAGAAAAGGAGATCTTAGATTACCCCAAGCCACTAAACAATACAATATTGTGGGCGTATATATATACATATATATACACGACGGAGAATATTACCTGCTAGGCGCCGTCCCCAGCGCAGCCCCCTGTAACCATGACCCTGAAGGTGCCCGCAGTCTCCACAAGGACCTGAGCGCCGCCATCTTTCCCTTACGGCACAGCGCCGGTCAACAAACGTCAACAGCGCGCATGCCCACCTTTTTTCCAGCTCTTCAAAGCCGCCATCATTAGTGTGGCTAAAATCTTGGGGGAGGGTTCCCCTCCCTTCATCATATCCAAGTGAAATCAAGGTAAGGGCAAGCGGGCTTCAACCGCCGGTACTGCGCAGGCTCAAAGGGCAGATGCGCATGCCTACTGCGTATTCTACGCCTTTCTCTAGCTGGTCGTGACGGATGTGGCGTTAAAGCGCCGCCGGAAGGAGGAGTAGCTAGGTTGCCTGGGCCGGAGGAGTGGTGGAGTGGAAAAGTGGTGACCTTCTTGGAGGGCGCTGAGCGGGTGGGTAGAGAGCGTTTGAAAAAGGGGTGTGAGTGGAAGATACCCCCCTCCCCGTCATCTTATATATTGTCTGGATCCTTGGCCCTCTTTTAGGTGTCAAGCTCCAGTTTGCTTATTACTATAGGGTGTAGATGGTTTCCTGTGTCTGTCTTCTAGGAGGGCTGGTAGGCAAACCTCCTTGGTGGGAGGCTGTAACTCAGTGGTTAGAGTCCCTCTTTTGTATGCAAAAGGTCCTACGTTCAGTCCTTGACAGCATCACCAAGTTGAGCTGAGAAAGATACCTGAGCCTGAAATTTCTGGACAGGCACTTCCAGGCAGTGCAGACAATACTGAGCTATATGGGTCTAGGATTTGACTTGGTACAGTATAACTATAAGGCAGCTTCTTAGGGAAGGATCTTAGCTCAGTGGCTGAGCCCCTGATTTGCAGGCAGGAAATTCTAGGTTCACTTTCCACTGGAGTACAGAAAAATTCCTGCCTGGAATTCCAGAAAGCTTCTGCCAGTCAGAGTCTAGATAACATTGACCTTCCTAGATGGACCGACCAAGATCAGATTTGTAAAGGGCAGTTTCCTATTTAGGGTTGCAAGTCTGCACTGACGTCTGCACTCCTGGTACTTTTTTGTTGTTTTGTTTGGATGTGATTAGGTTGAAAATTCCTGAAGACCCTCTTTAAATGGTCCAGAGTTGTTTTCAGTTAGACATTTGAAAGGGGAGGCTGATTCCTGGATGCTCCAGGCCAATATTAAAACTAAGCTATTTTAAAAAATTAGTAGACCAGCAGAAATATTCTGTGTAATTGTAAGTACCCTTACTTGGGAGATGGATGGCAATTGTATTCATACTAGCTATTTAATGTACTCTTGTTGGTGGTTTTTGGTGGTTGCTTTTTTGTATTTTTTTATTGGTGGTTGCTTTTTTGTATTTTTTTTATTGCATTTTTAATGTTTACATTGTTGTTAGCTGCCTTGGGCCTTTTGTTACAAAAGGGAAAGGTGGGATATACGGTAACTATTAAAAAATCTAAAGGAAGTTAGTCATGATTAAGCACCATTGATATCAATGAGCCAACCTAGCTGTGTACTAATTCTCATTACTGTAATTTAAATGGGACTTATAGTGCCATCGAAAGTATGTGTATTCAGAAGTAAGCTGCATTGAGTTTAATAGACTTGTTTCCAGGTAAGTGTGTATAGAATGGCAGCCTTAGTCATGACTTTCTTTGGATTATGATCCTGTATTTTATATACAGTATAAGTGTAAAGGTTCCCCTCGCTCAAAAGCTAGTCGTTACCGACTCTAGAGGCGGTGCTGTCTGAAGACGCTTCCGTGGTCATGTGGCCGGCATGACTCAACGCCAAGGTGCACAGAACGCTGTTACCTTCCTGCCGAGGCGGTACCAATCCACTTGCAATTTCTTGCTTTCCAACTGCTAGGTTGACAGAAGCTGGGGACAAAAATGGTAGCTCACACCATCACGTGGCACTCGGATCTTGAACTGCTGTCCTACCTACCTTTTGGTCTGCAGTTCAGTGTCTTAACCACTGAGCCACCGTGGCACCTACAGTTGGCCTTATCCTTGGGGGTTCCATTCCAAACTCCCCCACGGATAAGGCAAATCTGCAGATAATTAAATCCACGGGTTAAACTTTTTAATAGTTTTTAAAAGGTTAAACATTGCCTGGCCTTCATTAATGCTGCAAAAACACTCCACTTGCAGGACTGGAAATAGCGCTCCAGAAGCCACCTCTGTGTCACGCAACTCCCTCCCTGGGCCCAGCCAGGCTTGCCCCATAATGCATTGCATGATGCTTTCTTGGGCAAGCCTGGGCTAAGGGAGGGAGTCATACGATCCGGAAGTGACTTCGGGACTGCTATTTCCAGTCCTGCAGATGGAACGTTTTTGCAGCATTAAGATAAGCATGGCTATTTTTAACCTTCTTTAAAAAATGTTCAGTTTTGTCACCATCCGTGGATGGGCAAATCCATGGTGTAAAATCTGTTGATGGCGACAGACAGACAAACAAAGCTTTTCAAGCTGAGGCGTCAACAGTTAAAAATTTTTTCCAGACACAGACCTGTGCTCGCTTAGATTTTGTGAGGATCCAAATTCTTCAAAATGACCTTCTCTTCCCCCCCCCCCAAAAAAGATAACTCCCAGCGTTCACCTACACCTCCTTCTGCTTTCTCTCTCTGGAGAGAAATCTTGGAACTCAGATGGTTATCCTCATTTGGGGAGGGGCAAGGAGAGATTCCTGTTTACCCACAGCCACATATCCCTAATAAATTGTACCTGTGTGTTGAATTTCAGTTCTTGCGATTCACCGGCAGAGCCAACTTTGACTTGAAAAGCCTGGGGATAAAAAGAAAGCAGGTGTAAAATACATCAAAGAAATGGAATGAAACGGGAAAACCCAACAATTCTTACCCTTAAAACACCTAACTGCCCCTCAGAGTGGAATGAAAGTCTATGCCAACCTTGGGAAAAACAAAACAAGGAGAGATATCGAAGAGTTCTGTGGGTTGATACTGAAATGCTTTGCTTGCACTGGAAGACCGTCTATTCCATCTCCATAATGCATAGAACGTGGAACAGGATTGCACCTGCATACCTCAATACCTGAGGAGGAACGTAGAGAATGAGAAGGCGCTCCTTGAGATAATTGGGACTCGAGCTGTTAAGGACTCCACTATTACTGTTTAGATTTTGAAAAGGAATGCCACTCTGCTCCATCAAATTGGCTTCTGGTGTGTTCCCCTACTGGGGAGCATTCCAAAAGCACAGTTCTTAAAAACTACCTATTAAAAACATTTTAAGCTGTGATCCTATAGAACCAGCTAGGCAAATATACCAGGATGACACCTGGAACTCATTCTGTGGGGTAGCCATGCTGCTCTGTTGCATCCGTGCCTTGCATTATCTTAACGGGTTAATTGTAACATTGAATTTACTGGAACTTGCTTCTGAGTAAGCATGCATTGGGCTGTCCTTATAGGATCATCTGTCACAGTGCGTGTGGGCTGGTCATTGCAATATTTTAGATTTGTTGCCCTGTGATGCTGCTGAAATGCTTTTGTCATTTCTTGTAACTGGGTCTATGTTCATGTAAATGGTTACACCTCCTTCTTTAGTTTACTCCCTTACTCTGCTTCTTTGTGTTCCATGGTGAGTCTCCTGGGACAGAGAGACCTGTCCTCTGCTTTATTAAGCACGATGGACACAGGTGGGATCATTTATTTTTATAAATAATGAAACTAAAAGGGGGAGAAAGTGGGAGACACATCATGTTTCTGAAGCATTTTTACGGTAGTGTGAAGCAGGCTCTTCGAATCTGTTTGTGAAGGGGAACAGATTCAGAATGTAAGAATAAAATAAAAATACAAACCGGATTTGGTGGGATGGACCCGTAGAAAAGTGCACTGAAAGGGACTATGGTTTTAACAATTAGGATTGTGTGAAAAAGTGCACAACTAGTCTGTGGTTGTGGTTTAGGGAAGGTTGATTTCAAATTATTTATTTCCATGTCCATAATAAAAGAGAGGTTGATACTTAACCTTGGTCTGCCTGAACTGAGGTCACAAGCCTTTGAAAATTCCTCCAGACACAGACCTGTGCTCACTTAGGTTTTGTGAGGATCCAAATTCTTCAAAATGACCTTCTCCTCCCCCCCCCAAAAAAAAATCCCCAACGCTATGATTTTCCTGTTTGGCTCTTACAGAACTACCTGCCAGGATGGGCATCCACTTTGGAAACTTGGAACGAATACGGCATGTGATCACCTACAGCTTGTCTCCGTTTGAACAAAAAGCATTTCCTCATTACTTCTCCAAAGGAATTCTCAATGTATGGAGGCGATGTAGTACACAGTTCTTCCGGGTGGTGCCTCGTAAGTCAACAAATCTGCTTCCATGGTGGTGGTCTTGGTTTTTTTTTTGGCTTGCTCTACATGCCAATTGGTATTTATTATATACTGCTTTTAAACAAAATTCTCAAAGCAGTTTCCCTAGGAAAGGAATGAGATGGTACCTTGTCTGAAAGGGTCTCATGAACTGAAAAAAAGACTAGAAACAAATGCTTTAAATTCTCCCAGCTCACCAGTTTTCACATTGCAACGGCAACAAAAAGCTGTGCACACAAAAAGAAAATGAGAATGATTATTAAGGGCCCAATCCTATCCAACTTTCCAGGGCCGATGCAGCCTCGAGGTAAGAGAACAAACATTCCCTAGCCTTGAGGAGGCCTCCATGACTGTCTCCCTACCTGCATGCCCCATTGGGTTGGCTGCATCATCCCGGGAAAGTTGGATAGGATTGGGCCCTGAGTTGCCTGCTACGTTAGCTTATGACATAGGCACAGTTACAACTTGGAAAATTGCTTTTTTGTTAAGAGGCTTCTGGAGAAAACCCAGAAGTGTTTCCTAGGCTGCTGGCAAAAGAGCATCTTGGTCAGTCTTGGAGCTGTTCCATCCAAGCTCTAGGAAAGCATCTTCTCCAAAGCCAAAAAAGCTGTGTGTTCTGCAAGAGTTTAAACTGTAAACACACTATCAATTTTAATATAAATGTATTCAGTGGAAACTCTTGAGGTCTGGTGACTTAAGTCTCCAAGATTAGTACAGTGATGTTCAGATACAGAGATGAGAGCAAGTGAGCACATGCTGGTTATGGAATCCTTAGGGTCATATGAGAGAGAAAATTCTATTTGCTATTGCCTGGAGAAGAGGAGATGGAGCATGGTGGGAATTAGTTTAGGCTTATTTATAAAGGATTTTGTCTGTCATACCCTGGGAGCACTAGGTGGCAGCCGAGAGCAGAACGGAGTGAAAATCTCCCTTAGTCAATAGATCAGGCAGCAGGCTACTCTGGCACATGTTCCTGAATTATAAAACGTTTAACCTAATTATAAAGCTGCCCTCTCCTTACATACCTATTGCCATTTATCATTTTAGCATCAGCGATAATTAGCATTTGTATTATAGCATATTCCAAAGATCTTTCTAGATTGCTGTAATCTTTGACAGGTTCTTATTGTTAGAGTGCCATCAGTGTTGCAACTGATATAAAGCCATGGCGCTTTACACAGAAGGAGAGGACAAACCCTTATCGCCAAGGGGCATGCAATCAATATACTAACACAAGGGAAAGAACAGAGGAAGGGGAGGGCTGTAGAGGCAGGATAAGCAAGGGACAAACATGCAGTTGGTTGTTATATGCACCTAAGTTTAGTTACGGTATGAGATACAAGTATTGTGGCATTTATACTGGCAGTGGTTCCCAACCAGGGGAGCCGTGGAGTGCCACGGAATCCTCTCGGAATACAGTGCAATGCCAGTTGACAGGAATCAACATAATGTAATGGGGAGCCTCAGCCAACGGTCAAGGGAGCTGCAGGTCAAAAACGTTTGGGAAACACTTAATTGATAAATTGTAAAGCTGCTCTAGTTTGAGACGAGTGGTATAGAAACCTTTTAAATAACGAGATGGATGATGGCAGGTCCGACACCATGTCAAAAATTATGTGGAGCTACTGATAGATTTTTAAGCTGCAATCCTGTAAGTCCCATTGAACATACTGTAGTGGGGCATACGTCTGAGTTAGCATGTATAGACTTGAGCTGTAAGGGAATGAGGGATGCTGTGGTGCTTGTTGTGACCAAGGCTGTCATGAGGATCCTTGAAATAGTACCAGGATGATGTTGGGTCACAAGTACTTTCCAAATCACAAGGCTGTTAAGTGCATCTGACATCACGTTGCATCATATCTTGCGCAATGCCTAATTAACTTATGGAATTCACTGCCACAGGATGTGATGATGGCTGCTTGTTTAGGCAGCCTTAGATCATCTCAGGTCTGTGAATAGCTATCTGGAGCCTCCATTTTCAGAAGCCGTTTACAGTGGAGTGCTAGGGGACAAAATACAAGGGAGATTTTTTGCCACCATGCTGGATCAGGCCAAGGACACATCTAGTCCAGCTTCTTGTATCTCATAATGGCCCTACCAGATGCCTCTGGAAGCCCACAAGATACCTGTATCTTGTTGCTACTCCCTTGCATCTGGCATTCAGCGAAGGGCTTCCCCCTAAAACCCAGAGGTTGAATACAGTCGTCATGACTTGTAACCTATGATGGACTTCCCACCATCAATCTGTCCAATCTCCTTTTAAAGCAGACCTGGGCATTGTATGGCCCCAGGGCCACATCCGGCCCTTTGGCTGTCCCTGACCGGCCCACGTGAGGTTTAAAGGAAGACATGGAGCAGCTAATTAAGGTAAAATAATGCCACCCCACGTGCCCCCTACCATTCGCTCAGCCACGAAGCTTCCTGGGTGACCTTGGGCCAGTCACTATCTCTCAGCCCCACCTACCTCACAGGTTTGTTGTGAGGACAAAAAGGAGGGGAGGAAATATGTACACCACTCTAAGCTCCTTGGAGGAAGGGCGATGTGAAAAATAAATAAATAATGAAGGCCAGAGAATAGCTCGGTGTGTGTGTGGGTGCTGCGAAGGGGGCGTTCAGCCTATTGGTCCAGCCCTCCACAACAGTCCCAGCTTCTCATGTGGCCCCTTAGGAAAATTAATTGCCCACTCCTGTTCTAAAGGCATATAGGCCCGGTGCCATCACAACATCTTGTGACAAGGAGTTTCATAGATTAATTATATGCTAGGTAAAGAAACAAAAGAGGAGCCCTGCTGGATCAGGCCAAAGACCCATCTAATTCAGCATCCTATTTCCCATAGTGGCCTGCCAGTTGCCTCTGGTAAATACACAAGCAGGAGATGATGGCCAACACCTCTCTTCCAACTTTGCTCTGCTGTACCTGCTATTCAGGGGCACACTGGCTCTGCTCATGGAGGCAGCATGTGGCCGTCACAGCTAGCAGCCATCGACAGACTCGTCCTCTGTGAATTTGCCTCACCTCCTAATCGGCACTTAGCCGAGGTCACTGCTGAAAACAGGATGCTGGACTAAATGGGCCTTAGGTCAGATCCAGCAGGGTTTCTCTTGTGGAATATATCCCTGCATGTGTGTGAGTGAATGTATGTCTTTTCTTTGTTTCTTAAGCGTTTCTCATCGGCTATGTCACTTATTCCTGGGGAACCCAAGAATTCGAACGCCTGAAAAGAAAGAACCCAGCCGACTATGAAAATGATGAGTGATCTAATGGAGGGGAAGAAAATTATTTGGCCTCTGTAACTGTCAGCATCGGGTCTGCTTCCTCAGTTTGTTGACCTGTATGTACAAGTATTTATAATGGCCCATAGGGCCCTTCAATAAACCACCACTTCTGTTCAACCCACTGGCCTCGTTCTTTTAAGCTCTTGTCACACAGAGGTTCTCTGTGCAAATAAATGGGGGGGGGGAATTCCTGCTGCTCTTTGCCCTACCCCCACGTTCTGGGAGGGTCGATAGCTCTGGCGAGAAGGTCCCAGATTCAACCCCTGGCAGTATATCAAAGTTGGGCTTGGAAAGGCCTTATTGGAAGCCCTGGGGAGATGCTGCCAGTCAATGCTTGACAACACTGAGCCAGATGAACCAAAGGCCTGACTCCTGCGTGACTCTTCTGTTCTGTCCCTACCCCCAAGTTAAAAAAAAAAACCAAAAAGCAGGGCTAGTTTTCAGTGTTGTAGACAACGTTAGTTATTTTTGATATGTCAAACGAGTTTATTAAATTGAGGGTTCACTGTGTGTGTATATATCATCACGTGTGTGTAAAGAATACAGTTGGGCCCCCATATCCACGGATTCACTATCCACGGTATCAGTTATCCACGGATTGTGGGGACCCCCCCCGGGTTTTACTTTTTTCCCAGTAAGCTTTGTTTCTTAAACAAACAGGAGAAGCAGCCTCTGGCTGCTTATTTCAGGCAAGTAGAACGAGACTAACAGCGCAATCCGACTTAATTTTTGTGCTGGTGTAACCATTGGCCCAGCGAGAACGGGAGGCCCCAGAACGGAAAAGGGATTCAAATCCCCTCCAAAAGAGGAATTCAAAGGGGATTTGAATCCCTTTTTCTGTTCTGGGGCCTCCCGTTCTCGCTGGGCCGATGGTTACACTGGCAAAAACGTTAAGTCGGATTGTGCAGTAAGTCCTAGAGACAGAAACCTTGCAGAGCTTCTCTAGGACTTCGGCTCGTTCTACTTGCCTGCAATGGAGGCTGCTTCTCTGTTTGTTTTAAGGAAGAAATAAAGCTTGCTGAAAGAAAAATAAGAGAGCTGGGGGCACGTGCATGCCTGCCCGCAGGGCAGGCAGGGCGGGGGGCCCTCAGGAAACCATGGAGGGGGTGTTCACTCCTATCCACGGTTTCAAGTATCCATGGAGAGGCCTGGTACGTATCCCCAGCGGATATGGGGAGAGTACTGTACTTATACAACATACTTATACAACATACTACATGTATATGTATACAACATACTACTTTTCAAGCTTTCAACAGATTCACAAAGCAGTTTCCCCCCAAAACTCAAATGGTTCAATGACAATAACGTAAATGTGGAGAAAGATATATTGGTGGTGTATGTTTACTCGCCCTAGTTATTTTAAACATAAAAGGGCCCGATTGCCCAAAGTTCCCCGATAATGTCGACCACGGGTGAAGCAGTGAGAGAGAAGGGGAGGGCGCCGGCGCACGGAAGGGAGTCGCCTTCAGCCAATCAACGCTACGAGGGAGCCGCCAAAGAAAAACCAGACTGGTGCGCGCGCTGCTAGGGGGCGGGAGAAAGCGCGAGACCGAGGGCTCGGCGAGCCCGCTCCTCCCGTCAAACAACCGTTGCTCGCGCACGCGCGCTTGTGCCCTCGCCTCCGTGTGCGTGTGTCTGTGGATGGCCCCCACTCCGCCTCCTCCGAAGCGTGTTCATGTGTATGTGCGCGCGTACCCGCGCGCGAGGAGCCCGAATGTGCCGCGGCTGAGGGGACGGTGGGGGGGAAAAGACGCGGAGAGATAGAAGAGGACGGAGGCAGGGCGCTCGCGGGAGGCTCCCTCCGCATCCCCGCGGCTATGGCGGAGCGAGGGGTGCTCAGCGGCGGTAGCCAGCGGGGCTCCTCCGTGTCAGCTTCCCTCTTCCAACCGGCGGCGTCTTCTCCATTCTCCGCGGTGGCGTCGGCGGCCGGGGCAGCGTCCCCTCAGACCCTCCCCGGCCAGCAGCAGCAGCAGCAGCAGACGCCGTTGGTGGCAGTGCCACCCCCGCTGCCCCCACCCGCCCCCACTCCCTCCCCCTCCTCGCAACCCGCCCCCCTCGGACCCGGCGGCGGGAGCTCCCCCTCGGTGGGGGGAGTGGGGGCGGCCCCCGCGGCGGGGGCGGCAGTGGGGGGCCGCCCCGTCCAGATGAACCTCTACGCCACCTGGGAAGTGGACCGGAGCTCGCCCAGCTGCGTGCCCAGGTGAGTGGCTAACAACAGACAGGCGGGGGGGGGGTGCATCCCCGCACGCACTCAGGTGTGGAAGGGGAGCAAAAGGGGAGTGTCATCATCTCATGATGCCTCCCCCCCGATCTCGCTAATGGCCACTCCAGTCTGCAATGCTCGGGTGAGAGAGAGGAAAAAGGAGGGGGACTCTAGTTCTCTTTGGATGACCCCCCCCTTTAATTTGCAATGATCGGTGAGAGAGGGGGGAAAAGTGGAGTGTTTCATCCTCTCATGATCCCCTCTCCCCACGTCTGCGATGCTTAGGTGTCAAAGAGAGGGAACAAAAAGGCAAAGAGTTTGGTTCCCTTTTATGATTACTCTCTCTCAATCTGCAATGTTCAGGTGAGGAGGGCTAAAAAAGGGGAGTGTTTCATTTTTATTTAAACCCTTCTCTATGTAAAATGCTCTGGTGATGAATGGAAGGGGGAGTGTTTGGTTCTCTTGAATGATCCCTCTAGTTTACAGCGCTTTGAGGGGAGGCTTTGGTTCAATTAATAGTCCTCTGTTTAAGTTACAGTGACCAATGAGAAGGGGAAAGGGAGTTTCTGGTCCCCCTTTAATTTGCAATGATCAGTGAGAGAGGGGAGAAAGGGGGATATTTTTGAGTTTTTAAAAATTCCCCCCTCCCCCAAACAAACTTATGTTCATGTATCTTTGGGGAGAGAAAAAGGGAAACTTCTTAATATTATTTGCCTGCGCACACGCACACACAGTGCTCCAGTGAGAGTGAAGGACAAAAAGATAGTTTTCTCTTCTTTAATTATCCCCAATCTACGTAAGGGAGAATGAGTCCCCCCCCCTTTCCAAAAGGAGAAGGAGCTCCCTTCAAACATCTTCATCCTAAATATGAAGTGGTAGGAGCTCCCCTTGTAATTTACAAGTTGTAAATACTGACATCCCCCCAAATAATGCAGAACCAGGCTTCTCTCCTTACACATTTGCATTTCCTCCTCATGCCTGTCTAAAGGAGAATTAACATACTGGTACATCCAAAGTCCTGAGAGTCCCTTGGACTGCTAGGAGATCAAATCATTCAATCCTAAATGAAATCAACCCTGGCTGTTCCCTGGAAGGACAGATACTAAGGCTGAAGCTCAAATATTTTGGCCACCTAATGCGAAGAGAGGACTCTCTGGAGAAGACTCTGATGCTGGGAAAGATTGAAGGCAAAAGGAGAAGGGGAAGGCAAAGGATGAGATGGTTAGACAGCATCACCGATGCAACGAACATGAAAAATGAGCGAACTCAGGAAGATAGTGGAGGACAGGAAGGCCTGGCGGGATATGGTTTATGGGATCACAAAGGGTCGGACACGACTTAACGACTGAACAACAACATCCAAAGTCATCTCTCAGGTGAAGGGAATTCCCTTCCCCAAACACAAAGTGAGTCAGATTCTTGTGCTTTATATTTTCACTTCCCCCTTCCTAGTGAAAGGAGTTTTTCCACAGCTCACTCACGTGGGAAATGTGTTCCCCCATCACACAGGGTGCAGTGTTCACCCATGCTGAGAGTAAGGTCTCCCCATTTTGAAACGTACATACCTTGTTTTCTGATATGAGCAAAATATTGCTTTTAAAATACACTGCCACCTGAGATGTATTTTTGCCTTTAGGTGTTACTGAGCTCCCACCCTATTACCGAAAACTACCTTTAGCAGCTTATGAGCAGGGCCAATTTAGATAGGAGTGAAATCTCCCTGGGAACTCCTTCCCTAATCCCACCTTCACTATTGAGATACAATTATTTATTTCAAGGTAAGTGACCTTGGCCCTTTGAGGTGAGACTGACCTGTTCTTCCCATAATACCTTCTTGTTTGGGTGGCAGTGAGAAACCTCAACCCTTTAGCTGGTAAAGTCACCTCTAGGCCCTGCTAGAGTCTAGGGCAGTGGTTCCCAAACTGGGAAACCAGCCAGGGGAGCCGTGGAGTGCCACGGAATCCTCTCAGAAAACAGTGCAATGCCAATTGGCAGGCATCACCATAATGTACTGGGGAGCCGTTGCCAATGGTCAAGGGAGCCACAGGTCGAAAACGTTTGAGAAACACTGGTCTAGGGGATAATGAGACTTTTCCTGCCAATGAACAAGTTCCCCCCCCCAGGTGAGATTTCCATTCTTAAAGGGCCGATACTTATGGTGAACATGAGGCTTGTGAATCATCCTCTTCCTAATGGAATATGCTTCAGTGCCCTTACTAAAACTCCACAAATCTTCTCAGGTGTAGAGAGCAAACTTCCCTGATTCCATAGAGTGAAGTGAAGACCTTAAGTGAAGACCACCTGCTCTTTGAATCCTTCACCACCACCTCTTGAAGGGGGGGTGAGGAGCCTCAAAAGCCTCCCATTGTGCTGTCATATTTTGTTCCCCCAGAGAGACATCCATGTCTAAAGTATGTTAATCTATCACATCCCCACCTGGGAGTCAAACCACCTTAAAGAGTCACAGAACCCACTGTCTTTCAACAGAACTTCTACTTTGTTCCCATCAAGGTGGAAGCTTAGTATTTATAGAATTGCCAGACACTCCTTAGTTTAAAGCATATTCTGTATTTTAAGGGGACATGTTCTAAGAACTTTAATGGCCAGTGTTTTCGTCACTATCCTAATGAATCTCCCTTATTTCTCAAGTTTTGATTTAACAATCCCTGTACGCTGTTCTTAGTTCTTCCCAAACTGAGTTTAGCAATCCCTTTCTCCCAGTCATAACCCTCAATTCCATGGGTCTAGGTAGATTTTAAGCTCCTAGTGACAGGGGCCTGCCTGTTTTGTGCTTGCAATTCTCTATGAAGTGCTATGTATAATATTGACGGTGTTCTTGCTAATCAAGTGAGAGAGAGAGAGAGAGAGATTGACCGCTGTTCTTAGGTTACAAACTCAAAAACATCCCAGATGGAACCTTTTCAATAACTAAGGTATTTCTTTCCCACCTGAATTAATGAGCCATTACATCGCTGAATCCGTGTGTTCTGTCTTAATGCCCTCCTACAGTTTCATGGCCAGGTAGTAAGTTTGTCCTCATGCTCATGAACTGCCCTCCTCCCTGCCTTTTCTCCTGGTTGTCATACGAAGCTGGCTGTACCATGCGATTTGTCCTTCTCCTTTTCCTCCTTGAGTTTAAAGCAAGGTCACACCCCCTTCCTGACTCCATGAAATGACATTTGTTATTTGCACCCAGCTGCTCCTGCTCCGAGGACAGGTGAGACAGGCAAGCTGCTTTGCTTGGCCTGGGTGGCAAAGAAATTGGTATAAGAGAGAAACAGCAGTTTGTGCCTACTGGGAGATAAGCAGCTATCTTGAACTGATTGATTACTGTTTATTTTTAGTCTGCTGAGACCTGTGTGATTTTTCAAGAGCGCAGGTGGCTGATTGTAATTCTCCTCGCACACAGACACCATACTTCTTACCAGAATTAAGATGCTAATCTCTTGTTCAGAATTTATGTGACTTGGCCAATATTTTCCTGCTAACAAGCATAATGGCAGCGTGTGTCTAATGTTGCTGAAGCCATGCTGTGGCATTTTGTGGTGGCTCAGACAACTTGCCTGTCTGTCGCAAGGGCAATACTTTCCTCAACCATCCCTTAATCTAGGATTGTTCAGTAATGTGCCATTTGTCAATACCTAGATACTTCTTAATTGACAGATTTGTCTGGTGTCTGAATGTTAATTTGCTGCATATTTTATGTCCCTTTAGTATGAATTCAAGGTCTCATTCCTGTGCTCAGCCGTCATCTGGGGGAGGACTTTTAAATACAGTGCATAGTTTGAATAGCTCTTTTGAAACTGCAGGGAATAATCTTGGCCAAATCTGAGTTGAAATCCATTTAAGAGCAAGCCCCCTTCAGAAAGCAAAAACAAAAGCATTGATACTTATACTAAAACATTCTCCTCCTGTAAAGATCCATTTGCGAATGTATGACCAAGTTGCTTGTGCTGTTGATTTTTTGGATTCAGTGCCTTCCAATACCCTGATTTTTTGTGTGTGCCTTGCCAAACTGTCGAATAGAGTGAAATGAAAAGGCAGGCTTTCTTACAAAAGGGTGTGTGTGTCCCAGATCGGTGATCTTGGGATTTGCTATCCATATCTCCATTGTCTGTTTCCAGTGAAGGGGTGGATTAACGAACTGAGCTTGTGTTGTACGTGCAGCCTGATTCTTCCCCTGCCCTTTGCCTTTATATGAGAGAGAGAGAGAGAGAGAGATGTACGTATTATGAGTCAAGATGTGATCACATTAAGCAAAACTGCATTTACTTTAGGGATGGTCTTCCTGTAAAGAGTTTAGGCTGCTCCTGTTATGGAAAGAGAATTGGTGTAACACCACAAGGGATCCTAACAGTCATACCCATGCAATCTCTTGCCCTGTGTGTTTTGTAAATAAAACACCTACCTTACTTTTTAAATTGATTGAGCTATCTTTTGACTGATTGATTAAAATGAATTGGCCTGTTACCAAATTTTAACACTTGGAGAAAGTGTTAATAAATACATAAAGTATACTGTAATTTCACAAAGAAAAACAACCTTGACACAAGAAAAGGCTGTCTTGATTGTTTTCACTTTCATTCCCAGACTAAGAACACATAAGAACCGTTTTCAAAAAACAAATGTGTCCTTAAATCTGAGTTCCACCCATTGCGTGTATCAATTTTGACAAGCCTACCCAATTTAAATTATCCTTTGCCAGTTAAAACAAGCCATCTCCCCTCCACTGATTAAACAGCTAACACTTTTAGGTGCTCTAATGATTTAAACTTGCAGTCTCACTCTGTATAAATGTTTGGCAGTCATAGCTAACTGAATGAGAAGCCAGAAAAGGATACTTGAATTAGTAGAAGTTTACTGTTATGTTAAGAAACAAGCCATACTGACTTAGAGACTTGGTTCTATTAACTTAATTTTTCCAGATGTACAGTTCTGGCAGTAACTCTCTTCTACAGTGTGTTTCAGTGTTATTGTAGTAACTTGTTGCCCTGGTGAATGACCTTGTCCAGTGTTGGCTTAATGATAAGAGTTTGATTGTTGAGCCAATTAATCTGCTCGGGAACTGTTATGAATGGAGGAAAACACAAGGTCTTGGCATTCTCGCACTCTAGTTCTGTGCACGTTTTAGTCAAAGGTAAGCACCTATTGAGTTGGTAGGAAGTGAACACAGGTTTGTAGGCTTAGGCAGGGCCATGATTCGTAGCCATTTTGCAGTGTAAACTTCTGGGGTAAACAAATGTATAGTACATGAGTGTTAAGTGGTCAGAGTTGGTCCCTTCACAGTTCAGACAGCTTGTGAGTAGTGGTAACCAAAAATAAAATTTGAAAGGTTCTGCAGTAATGTTAACTGTGTTTGAAGTGGATGAGGATAGAGGAGGATTGGAGTGGTAAGGGCTGTGATCTACATGGGGAAGAGAGTGAAAATCAACAGAGATTTGTTGCTTTACTCTCTCTTCTCCAATTTCAGATGTTGAACCCATTTTCATAGCACTGTCTCCTCATTATATTCTACTGTTTCCTGCCCTGAACCTTGAGACACGGTTATACACATTTAGGTAGATAAATGTGGTTATAGTCCCTCCAGGACCATTGATAAAGGCTGGAGATGAGTCGAGATAACATTTTGCTCATTAGTAGTGCAATTCCTGAAAGAACTTTGCATAGTTAAAGCTCAGATTTGCAAAATGGGTGACTTAAAAGTCTACCTCTACTATCCATGTGCCAGTCAGGGAATTGAGAAAGCGAGATGGGCCGTCTTTAATTTATGAATGTGTCTACCCTAGAGCCTCTGTCTTCTTAATTAAAAGTTTTTTAATAGCATGCCTGATCGAAAGCTTCTGTAGATGCAGCTGTAGATAATGCAGGTTCACACAACCTACAGAAAGACTAGGATGGCAATAGAATAAATACATAAGTAGCACAAGGTTTTTGCTTTATTATGTATCTACTACTGAACTTGTAGCTGAGAGAGTTCTGCTTGGAATGCTTGTGTAAGCAGCATTCAGTTCGTCACTTGCAACTGTGAGTTCTTGGGCATATTCAGAACTCTGAAAACCTTAGGTAGAATCCCTCTGGAAAACATGCCTGCTTAAAAAGGAGGGTCCGTAACTCAGTACTGTAGTAGGGCATCTCCTGAACGTTCAGAAAGTCCCAGATTCACTCTCTGGCATGTCCCATAAAAAGATCTCTGATAGAACTGGGAGCACAGAGTAAAAGTCTAGTAGTAACAGTACTACCTTGGATAGACCAATGGTGCAGATCAGTATGAAGTAGCTTCACACGTTCATAATGTTCACATGTTTTCATGAAACATTTTTCCTTCTAAAATTTTGGTATTTTTTGTATATTTTATTTTAAAATTTTATATCCCGCCTTTTCCTATGCCAAAGGCAAATGCCCATGGCAGCTTACAACAGATTAAAATACATAATTTAAAATACATAAAATACATAACGATACATAAACAAATTTAAAAAACAATAAAATCCACTGGGGGGGCAACAGTATGGAGCAGCGAAGCAACATGGCAGAGCATCTTGAGATACAGGAGGCAGACCACAACCCATCACCCAAACGCTAGACGAAACAAAAACGTTTTGAGCCCTCACCGAAAAGTCATGAGGGAGGGGGTGGTTCTCGGATCCCCTGGCAGGGAGTTCCACAGTTGTGGCGCCACAGCAGAGAAGGCTCGCCCACGTGTTGCCACTCCCCTAACTTGCGCTAGAGGTGGCACCCGCAGGAGAGCCCCCTCAGATGACCTAAGAGAGCGGGCCGGAATGTATGGGAGAAGTGCATACACAGTGGCATAGGCACTATCTTCAATTGCACATGCTGTTTGTGTAGCAATCATAATAATTCCAACTGATAACACCACATGATAAGCTGGAGACACTGATGGTTTGCAAGCTTCCTTTGCAGGAACATATAACAGCATACTTAAATAGTCCTCAGCTGGTTGCCTATGGCGAGTACTAATCCAAGTGTCCAAGCAGTAGTTTTGCAAACTTGCTGGTACTTTTTAAGGCTGTAAATTACAGGTGGGCCCCCATATCCACGGATTCGCTATCCAAATTACAGGTGGGCCCCCATATCCACGGATTTGCTATCCAAGGTTTCAGTTACCCATGGATCATGGGGACCCCACCAGGCTTTTACTTTTTTCCCAGTAAGCCTAGTTTCTTCCTTAAACAAACAGGAGAAGCAGCCTCTAGCTGCTTATTGCAGGCAAATAAAACGAGACTAAGTCCTAGAGAGGCTCTGCAAGGTTAACAGATACCTTGCAGAGCCTCTCTAGGACTTAGGCCGGATTCACATTACGCAAATCCCGGCGTGTTACGGAGATGCGCAGAGCTCTTTGACAGCATCTCGGAAGCAAGTGGAGCAGCTGCGCTCTCCCTTTTACAAGATGGTGAAAGCCATCTTTTGAGGGGGCGGGTTCGCGGAGCTTGGGGGCAGGCTCGCGGAGCTACTGCAGCCACCAGTCGCATGAGAGGGAGAGGAGCCATGCCATGCCAATCAGAACTACTTCCAATCTGTAAGCTGCGCTTTCTTAAGAAGACGGGACAGCAGGAGGGACAACAGGCGGGAAGACACTCCCCTGCTCCAAGCACGTAGGTAGGGGCAGGGGCATCCGCTCCTGGACTCGTGTAGTGTGAATCAGCCTTTAGTCTCGTTCTACTTGCCTGCAATGGAGGCTGCTTCTCTGTTTGTTTTAAGGAAGAAACAAATCTTTCTGAAACAAAAATAAGAGTTGGGGGGGCGAGCATGCCTGCCTGCAGGGTAGGCAAGGCGGGGGCCCCCTCAGGAAACCATGGAGGGGGTGTTCGCTCTTATCCACAGTTTCAAGTATCCATGGATACTTGAACATATCCCCAGCAGAAATGGGGGGAGTACTGTATTCTCAACGGTATTTGTGGGCAAATGACTAGTAAAATGTTTTGCGGGCTGGTGGTAATATTTGTGATCTTGACAAACATTTTCAAGCTTCCACAATCAGCAAGTATAATAGAATTTAAAATTCCCATATTCCAGGTTCTCAGATCAGTTTATTAAAACAATTACAACAGTTAAAAACCATTTTAAAAGTTCAATCCTTTGTTTTGCCAGTCTTACTGCTGGTTTCTTCAGAAGGTATTACTTGTACAGAGTCCTGTAGCAAGTCGTTTTAATAAACCCGTCTGAGAACCTGGAATATGGGAATTTTAAATTCTGTCACATTTGTGATCTTATTTGCAAACTTGATATAATGTGGTAACTAACTTGGTGGTAACGGCGCAATTCTTTTACAGTTATGTATAGACATCATTAGCTATGGAAATTATTTCCAGAGCATTGCGATGGATATAGCTTCTGCTATTTAGCACAGTTGTTAATTTTTAGAATTAATTCCCCTGTTTTTTATGACATGTGAATCTTTGTTCCATTGGATGACTTTCTGTCTCCTTAGCCTTGGATCTCTTCTGAATTATTTTCTGTGAATAGACTTCAGATAACAATTAATTTAGCTGAGGCTAGTGGCTTTTCTGATATTCTATCTAATCTTCAAAACAAATGATTAATCCCCAGCATTGCTTTTCTGGTGATTCAGTTTTGGATTGACCTCTGTTCAGGGAACATTGATGTTTGATGTTAAACATAGGCGTGAATAGGCTTGATAGTGTGATCTGTTAATTATTTTCCGGGGTGGGGGGATCCTTTCCACTTTCAGCTTTGGGCTGCATAATTATATACCTAACTGTACATATGGAGGTTTCAGGAATGCAATGGCAGAGAAAAGAGGATGACTCACTAAGGGATGCTATCCCCCCCCCTCCAAATTTGATACTAGGCCATGTTTACAGATGAAATATTTACATAGCAGGAGTACATTTTTGAAGTGGTCCAAAGGAGAATCATCATAGAAATAAAAAATGCCCTAGAAATTAACTTTTGCATTCTCAGGTACCCTTCTGTTCTCCTGACAGGGATCCAAGGGCCAGAAGTGTATTTTGCCACACAAGATGGACCCCCCCCCCTCCACAAGTTGTCATGTTCTTTAATAACATGGAACCCTCTCGAAATAAGAGCTTTACACTAAGGGAGATACTGACTTCGGCATCCCTTAGGAATTGCATTCAAAACCCAGACGTGTAACAAAATTGCATCACAAATATTTTCCCTTATGAATGTAATTTAGGGCAATTTGTCACTTGCATCAGGGTTGCAGTTTAGTTGAGCTGACAGAGGCCAGATCAGGTTGCCTTGGGATTTTGACTTGGACTGCCGGCTCTCAGGTAGTTGTCCATTCCCTCCTTTAAAATATGGAGTCATCCACAGGCTGTATTAGGGGGATACTGTGGATCCCTCATCCCTGAAGGTGTTTGTCTCAGAACAATTCTTTGGAGTATGAGGCTGCCAATTCATTATGTGGTTTCTCATTCACAAAGTTTATTGCAGGAGTATTGACAGGAATATAATACATAAAGACATGAGAGGCTATTTCAGGAATTGCAAAATGTGACTAAGGAGTCTGCATTGGATAAGACAACTATTTGGGCAAGGTAAGAAGGAACTTTGCAGGGTAGAGTTGCATGTGGACAAAGATCTTAAGCACATGTGCCAAATACTACTAGGCATTGTGAGTTAAATTTCCTGGAAAATAAATACTGTACTGTTGACACTAATAGACCTTTTTCTTGAATTTGCTAAATGACATATTTATTGGAGTAAGATGTAACTTGGCCTAGGTCTACACGGAAATTGTTGTGTTGGGTTAGATTCATGCATGTAGTGTCAGTGTAATGATAAATGGTAGTTGGGAATAAATTTGAAGGTAAGTTGATCAACATGGGTTTAGAAAGCCAGTTAGTTCTGTGGTTTAAAACCATTTGATTTTGAAAGAGCAAATATTTCTTGACCTAAGGCCTGTCAATGAGGTGAATTGGTTTGTAATGCCTGGTGTTTAGCATTAAAATGTCTTTAGTAGATGTGTGTAGATTAGCTGCAATACATGTATGATGATGCAAAATGGTGCGTGAAACTTGAAATAAGTCTTTTAAAAGCTGGAAACAATATTTCAAGTATTTGTTTAGAATGTATAGGCACATAGAGAACGCCCCATTTTTTCTTCTTCTCCTACACTTGCCTTCAGGAAGTAAAAGGTTAGGTAGCTAAAGGTAAAGAGAACTTAGAATATGAAAACAAACCAGGAGATACTCCATAGTTAAATAAGAAAACAAACCGACAAGTGGGGCCATTGTATATAAAGATGAGGAAGGGATTAAGAGCGATCTGGTGGTTGCACACGTTTTTACTTGGCTTCAGTGTTTTAATAAGGTGTCACTGTCAGTGACCCTATTTTGAAATGATTTCTGAAAATGAGTTTGAAGGAAGTTACTACCATGGAGAGCCAAGTGAAGTTTGACTCTCTTAATACATTCAAATCTTGAGGTGGGGCTAGAGGAGTACTTGACAACTGGATATAGGCAACGTTTGTTCATGCAAAAGCCAGTTTCTGTGCTCTGTCTCTCTCTTGCAGTGAAGTATGACCAAGATACGGAAGCCAAGTAGGAGCTGTGCAGATAAGCAGCCACCAGGGTGGATTCTCTGGGGCTCTTACAGAACTCTGTGGGACAAAATAAATGGCCTTCATTCAGCAAGGAACAGCAAAACAGGATCCAGAAACTGGCACCAAGAGCAAGTTTAGTCCCTACCCCCAAGGCGTTCCTGAGTCGCCCTTTTAACTCCTGTAGGCTGCTGTTCCACTCCTATGGAGAAAACGTGAAGTGCTTTACTTGGATCATAGGGTGTTGCAGATTGTGCTGCCCATCATCCATTGAGAAGGACCTCATGACAGTGTGTATGACTAGGGCCCTCCTCTCAAGTTGTTGGGGTGTGTGGCAGACTTTGTGTGTATTTATTTACATAAAATAAATGAATAAAATCTAAGTATAGGCCCTCTCCCAACCTGTCATTTTCCACACACAACATTTTTGCTAGTCTGTAAGGAAGGAAATAATTATGATTTGAGTAACGTGTTAAGGTTCTCCAAAAACGTTCAAAACAGAATTAAAGTTGTCAGATAAAATAGCATTGGCTTAGAAGGCAGCATGAGTGCAGCACAGCCGAGGTCATGCCTGACTAGCCTGGTGTCTTTTTTTTTTTTGGAGAAGATACTCAAGGGCAAGAGAAATGCAGTTGTCTGTATCTATTTGGACTTGAGCAAAGCATTTGACACAGTGTGCTGTGCTTTCATTTCCATGTGCAGTTATCAGGATTATTATTAGCCAATGTTATGATTGGGAGCACATTGTGCTTGCTTTGGATTTTTTCCTCTTAATGTGAACAAATGGAGAGTCAAGTAACAGCATGTTGGCACATCAATAGTAAGGCCAAATAAGACAGGGGTTTGTTTTGGCTGGCAAAGCACTCTCAAGTGACTTAAAGCTGCTCTGGCATAATTACCTGGTCAGCACTGCTTAGCCCAGTGACACCGTAAAAACAGAATAATGAAATGCACATTGTAGAAAGAAAGGGATAATTAAAGGCCCGTGGGTTTGATTTTTCTAACTGGGAGCTTACATTTCTAAAATCCTTTTCTTTTTTGTGTGAGAGGCTGAAACAGGACTGCTCTGATGGTTTTATTTAAATGGTCACTCCAGGCTAACCAAATCTCATCACTCCATCCCCACCCTTTTTAAGTGTTGTAAATGAAACTATTCCATTTTGTTTTGATTTTACAAAGTTTTTAAAAGATGGGGCTGTTGCGTATGTTTTTGAGGAAGGCGGCCCCTAGACTGCATCTGACAGCGAGCGCAATCCTATTCAACTTACACCACCGGTGTAACCAGTGGGGGAGGGCAGGGCAGGAGGCTTTGGAGGGGAAGAAGGATTTAAATCCCCTTTGAATTCCCTCTTTGGAGGGGATTTGAATCCCCTTTCTGTTCTGGGGCCTCCCATTCTCGCTGCACCGCTGTTTACACCGGTGGTGTAAGTTGGATAGGATTGCACTGAGTGTTCTAGTCATTGCTATAGCACTGTTGTGGAGTAGGACTTGGTTGATGACATACCAGACAAACCAGCTCTTTTTCTAGACTGCCTTAATTTCTTTTTTATTTATTTAAAGGATGATGCTTAAATAGGTCTCTTGTTAAGTACTCTTTGATCCTGGATAAACTGACCTCATTGCATTGGGCACTAGTGTTGCGAACTATCCTGAGGGGTTGATCTTGCCAGGTGGATTCACAGCTAGTGTCCTGCCTGGTTGATCTCTGACATCACCCCCAATACTAAGCAAATAGGCTGAACTTCAGGATGCCTTTGATTCAAACCATTTCCTAGCTGTATTTTACCATGGATGGCATGTGTGCCATCATCACCATTACACTTTGTGAAACTGCAGTAGTTGTTCTTGCCTTTTGAACCTATTTCTTAATTACATGTCCTAGTGGAGTTTGGAGTTTTTGTGCTGGGGGGGTAACCAGTGCTATAGTACTAGATTTTACAAAGACATTAAGTGCCATGTTTTACTTTGATCTGTTTTGGCATTCTCGTCATACTTGTTGAAGCACGAAGGAAGAAATATCTTTGGTATAATTTAAAAATAGAATACTATTTTCCCTGTGGGCAAGCCTAGAATGCCTGCGGTGGTTTTTGTTTGTTTGTTTGTTTGTTTTGCATATGTAGTGCATTCCCTGTTATGAAAATGATGGAACTGCCTCATTCGGTATCTTTCTGACTTTAGACTAATTAAAAAATGGAAAGTGCCACACTTGAGTGTGGGAATGCCAGTTATCAAAATTAGAAGTTGATGGTAGTGGGCAAACTTCCTTCATTCAGTACAGGATAAAAGAACTGAGATCATCTTGCAAGTTGCAGTTTTGCAACTGTGGGCTCTGTTGGCTGCATGCTGGTATATAGACTCCTCCACAGCATCTGCAGTCCGCCCTTCTCCTAATAGCAGTTTATTTTCATCTACTAGAACCCTTTGGGTTGGGAGGGATCATCTGACTCATCTAGCCTACGCATCAGGGCAGAATTGATTTAATTATCCTTAAACTATCACTGATAGATGGGTGTTGAGTTGGAGTTTTGGATCTTTACGGGGCTGCTCTCTGCAAGTGCCCTTGGCAGTTTGTCTTGCTGCCTGGTGCAGAGTATTTTTGTCACATGGGGTATGTCTTTATTATTGTGCTGTTTCAATTAAAGGATGCCAGTCCTGCCAGATCGTTAAGAGTCCACTGGCTGTAGCCCAGCAAATCATGTGCTTTGTTGATTTAGGGCAATGGATCACAGACCTCTCTTCCAGCTTGGAGAGCTCCACTGACTTCATTTTGGGTCCTGCTGAGATATAGGTGTCTGCTGGATTGTCTTGTTATAATAACAGATGAACAAAGTAATTAAAAACCAGGTTTGAAGTGAAAAGTTCAGGGCAGTTCAATGAAAACTGACCAGATGACTGCTTTTTAAAGTTACTTTTAACGGAGTGTTTTTAAATAGGTTGACTAGCTGAGAAATGAATTCCTGCCTCCAGCATCTCAAATATTATTTTGTGTGGATAGGCCACTGCAGGTCTTGGGGACATTTTTGCAAGTCCCATTGAAAGAAATGGGGGGTTGTATAACAGCATGGAAGAACAGGACTGCTTGACAGAACTAAAGTTGTATCTGACCTACCATTCTGGTTTCAACTGTAGACCTCAAGATGCCTCTAGGACCGTGATGGCGAACCTATGACACGCGTGTCACAGGTGACACGCAAGCTCATTTTGGGTGACACTCCAACGTTTAGGACAGGGATTTTTGCAAACCTCTTTCAAATTATTATCTAGTAAATCTCAGCAACAAAAAAGTCACTAATTGATGTTAAATAAAATGCAATGTGTTCTATAGTTTTCAGTTCAGTTCAGTTCAAAATTACTATTAAAACTAGCAATAGTCAAAGTACTATTAAAAGTTATTGGGGGGGGGGCACACACCAGCAGAGTCAAGTTAGGAATTTTCAAAAATTTTGACACGCCAAGCCCAAATGGTTCGCCATCACTGCTCTAGGATGACCACAGGCAGGGGATCTTTGATGTGAGGGTTCCATTTAACTGCCTTGTTTAATAGCCATTGACAGGCCTGTCCCTTTCTGTGAATTTGTATAATCCCCTTTTAAACCAACAAAGCCATTGACTCTCACTATATAGATACTATGGCAACGAATGTCATAAATTAATTATGCATTGTGTGAAGCGCAATACCTTTGGTCCATCCCTGAATCAACAACCATTCAATTTCATTGGGTGACTGTGTTCTAGTGTTATGAGCGGGCAAAACCTCGTGCAGTTCCCATTTGGTTTCAGTAGGATTTGCGTAGGAATGTGTATTTGGTGCACATCTTTAGTGCTGCAGTTTGACAAGTAAAATGGTAGTTGTGCTTATGGGCTTCATACTCTCTTAGTATTTTCTTACCTGCCCAGAATAGCTTTGCAGCTTGCCAGTTTTGAGCTCACTTACTTTTATGGCCAAACGGACCTTGCCGAGTGCTGTTCATTGCCTTTTTCAGTTTCTTGGCTGTCATGTTCTGTTTCTCCACCATGCAGGTTCTCTCATTTGTGTAATGGTGAGGCCATGCACCATTGAAGAACTATCTGGCAATGAATAAATGATGCAGCGGCTCTCCAGCCAACCTTAATGTACTACTTATGAAACTGCAATTACTAAAACATTTTATGAAGTTTATTACTAGATGCCAAGAATGACTCTGCAGAAATGGGCTCCTGAGATTTAGGCATGTGAAAAAAGCAAGCTTACTTTTACTTAAAAAGAAAAAAAGGAAAGGGAAAAAACTTTCTGTGGTTTGGTGAGCACCATAATTTATTTATTTTTTGATTTTTTGATTTTTAACCTTTGCTATTTGTAAGTAATCAAAAAAAATGTGCCTTGGCTAGCCCTGAATGATGAAATCACAAGGAAGCTTTGGCTACTTTGAGGTAAGCTCTCTGCAAGAAACAGCTTGAACTCATGTCTCATACGTTTACTTACAGGATTTTGCTGCCTTTCTGTGCATCAGAGGTGAGTCATTTATGGGTAATGCACTTATTGTGCTGATCACAAATAATTTATACTTGGTTGTAATTGTGCAAATCCATCAGCACAAGTGGCAGAAGCAAGAAGGCAACACTCAGGTTGCAGGTAACTGACCACAGAAATCAGTGCACCCGTGGTTATGCATATGTATCTGCAAGTAGGGTCATGAGATGAGAATTAAAAAAAGAGATTTTGAAGAACTGCAGTATCTGTTTGTAGAAGTCTTACAGAACATGGGTTTGAGGGTTCTGGAACAAGGCATGTCCATTACTTTTTCAGAAGGTATGGCAGGTTATAATAACCATGTACATTGTTGCACGTAAGAATTCCCACCAGGTGATTTGGTAGGAAAACATTTTTCCTTTTAGGTGACACATTCTAGCACAGGCATGTTTGAGGAAGTGGTCTTTTCACATTCTTGTTGGTTAGTAATTCTTGTGGACTTACTTGCAAGGGAGCAGTGTAGTTCTGTGGAATAGCAGGCAATTCTTTAACCCTGGGAACGCCCTTAAAATAATGGCATCCAACTACCCTAGCATCCATACTGAAATAACAGTTGTCTATCTTCCAGGCAAGCACAGCATCTGGGCCAAGCCCGTTGGGCAGTCAGTGGGCTTACCAGTTTTTGGGCAAGCCACAGTCATGGGACAGGAAGTTCCACGGTTATAAAGGCACTGTTGCTACTTTGGACTCTTAGCTTCAGATACTCTAAGCAAGGCATAGTGGTGTAGAACAGAGCAAGGGCTGTTGTGTGAACACAGAGTAGAGATCCTCTCGTTTCTCTCAAATTAAAAAATTGAATTGATAAGCAGAGATTTCACAGCCAACCTTAGCCAGTAATGTGTTTCTTGGTGGCAGCAGGATCCATTGATGATGCACAGGCCTGACTCGAGACATCCCTGGCTTAAGACTGAATCCAAGGTTATGCAAAGAGGCTTGCCCTGCTACACTTAAGCCGGAGCTACATTACACGCGTCGCGGAGCTTCTGACCTGATTTTTGAAGCAGGCGGAGCCGCCGCGACCTCCGCACGGCAGGCGCGTACCTCAAGCTGGAGTTCTATTTTTCAAGGGGCGGGCACGCAGAGCTAGGGGGCGGTTCGCGGAGCTACTGCAGCCTACCAATCGCAGGAGAGGGGGGGAGGGTGGCTGAATGCCAATCTGAACGACAACCCATCACCTTGGAGGTAACATTCACCTTTGATAGACTATTCCCTTGGATCACCTTGGAGGAAATCAGCAGAGTATTCCCAGAGCCAAGCACAGTACGACATAGAAAACGAGAATGGCGGAAAACACTGAAAACAGCACAAACTCCTTCTGGGACAACGATATAAAGCTTGTTCTTGAAGTTAAAGAAAGAAGATGCCTGTATGACAAGACCAGTAAAATCTACAGGAGTATTGATGCAAGGCAGAAAGCCGGTTCACAGCCGAGGTTTCGGCCAATCGTTGCGCAGTTGTTTAGCCAATCACAACTGCGCTTTCTTAAGAAGGCGGGACAACATGAGGGACAACAGGCTAGAAGACACTCCCCCGCTTCCAGCGTGGAGGCAGGAGGCAGCGGCAGAGCCTCTGCCTGTAGTGTAGCTCCGGCTTTAGGCTCCAAACTGCAGGACTAATTTAACCATTTCATGCACAGTTGTGGCATCAGTGGAATGTCCTGACATGGGGGCATGTACTGTATTAGCTGTGTAGCTTGCTTAGTTTTCCTCTTTGAAGCTGAAGGATTTGTATAGCAACATTCTTTATTTCCAGGCAATAGGATAAGTCTAGGATGTGTTTAACGCTCATGTAGCTTTCCTACATGGAAGGAAAGCTATGGCAAACTTAGACAGCATAATAAAAAGCAGAGATATCACCATGCCAACAAAAGTTCGTATAGTCAGGGCGATGGTGTTCCCAGTAGCAATGTATGGTTGCGAGAGTTGGACCATAAGGAAGGCTGAGCGCCGAAGAATAGATGCTTTTGAACTGTGGTGCTGGAGAAGACTCCTGAGAGTCCCTTGGACTGCTAGGAGATCAAATCAGTCAATTCTAAATGAAATCAACCCTGACTGCTCCCTGGAAGGACAGGTACTAAGGCTGAAACTCAAATATTTTGGCCACCTAATGCGAAGAGAGGACTCTCTGGAGAAGACTCTGATGCTGGGAAAAATTGAAGGCAAAAGGAGAAGGGGAAGGCCAAGGATGAGATGGTTAGACAGCATCACCGATGCAACAAACATGAAAATGAGCGAACTCAGGAAGATAGTGGAGGACAGGAAGGCCTGGCGGGATATGGTTCATGGGATCACGAAGGGTCGGACACGACTTAACGACTGAACAACAACAACAAAAGCTTTCCTTGGGTTTTGCCTTCACATAGGATTGCCTCAGAACTCTCTGAAGGTGCTGGTGTGCCTGAGTGAAGCATTGAGGTGGGACTTGGTTCCTTAGTTATCTCTCATCCCTATTTCTCTTCTGCATGAATGTGGATGATGCAACCCCTGCTTATGAGGTGGAAGAAAGAGGCGATCTCTTTTTTTCATACATACAGTACACATCACCTCTAGTGTTGATAGAATGCAAATGGAGAGAAGCAGATTTAATCTTTCTTACTAATAGCCTCTTGGCTTTCCCAACTGGAAGACTGGCTTCGTTTACTCTTCTTAGAACCCTTATGGCCACCAGGAAGCAATCTGGATTCCATTTTGACTTGTACTCATCAATAAGATCTAACTCCTTGTTTTTTTGTTTTTATTGCTCAATTGGAAGAAATGGTACAAAGCCATACATGTACAATTTAGTGCGTGGTCACTACTTGCTTTTTCTTTGTGGCTATTAATTTTTCAGTGTCATGGACATGATGTCGTAGGAAGTTCCTCATTTATTTGCATCTGCCTCAGTCCAACACTCTGTTCCTTTGCCACTTTGGGATTGGTGGTATTCTCGAGAACACAGTACAGATCCTAAATTGCCGGGTCCTTTGTTGCCCCAGTCAGCTCTTGTAGTTTGTGTAATTGTAGGGAACAAATGCACTCCAGTCTTGTAGTTCCTGAAGTCTTAGATTATTCAGCTCTGCTTCCCTGTAGTCAGCAAATGAGGTGTGTCACGATCATTCAGAAACTGTTGCTTAATCATGCAGGTTACCTTGTGACTTTTGCCATTGGTGTATATGGGGTGGTGTACAAAACACTCAAGCAGGCTTCTTCCTTGAAGAACATTGCAGATGTAATTTTCTGAAGACCATAGTTGAATGGCAATTCTGGAACTCATCATAAGACAAACGAGTGGCTTGAGAATGTGTCTTGGATGGTTGGAGTAGCCGAAGATGGGAGGTTCCGTGTCCCAGATGAGGTGTCTGCAGTTCTACAATGGGTAAAACAGTGTATGTATGTGTGTTGGACCTGGTCAGATGTTACTAAGTCTGGTAGGAGAGGGCAAACTACTGTACTTTATTTTCGATCGAAAGCTTTCATGGCCGGCAGTTATACTTAGAGAAATAGGGAAAACGGGTAAAGAATTTATTTTTATAATATATATGTACTTTATTTAGGCACGGCAAACTACTGCACTTTTATTTAAGCACACCCTTGCCTCTCCCCATGCACGTGTGGAGAATGCCTTGCTCACTTGACTTTTTCAATCCAGAGATGGAGAGTGTGTTTCAGTGGATAGAGGATACAAAGGAAACGTGATATTTGTCTTGGTTAAACGTTATTTGGTCTCTGGAAAAGGTGAGGGGGGAGCATGGGGTGCACAAGAGATAAAGCCTTGCTCCCTTATACTGGTTTCAGAAAGTAATACCTGAACAGGCCCTTTCTCTTTCGAGTCTTGGGGCAGGTGGGGATTGTGTGCCAAGCTACAAAGTCTCTTTGTAATCCAATCTATTTGCTTTCACTCCTGCATATTGTTTTGTAGGCCAAGACTCCCATCTTCCCTTTCTAACCACTGCAGTCCCCTTCTCACCTTTTGTTGCTTACTGCACCTAGTGTTTCCGAAAGTGGAATTAGTTGAAATGAGAAGAACTGATATGAAAGGATTCTGTTGTGAATAGCTAAGATGTTAGTTTCATTTGTTGTTGTTCTTGGGGTGTACAGTATTAGATTTTGACTACTTGGTGTCTGTCTTTCTCCATTTGTCCTTAACATTTGTGAGCTACTGCTGGCTGAGTAAAGTCTGATTTGGTTTCTAAAATGACTATGTGCTATTTTCATGTTAATAGAATCCTGCTGACTTGTGTCAATTCTGTGTATTAAGACCAGGTAACCTGACTCTGCGCAGATTCAGTGTGGGGAGAACATAATGAAGAGTTTATGTAATTAACATGGAACAGGTGGTGGGTTTCAACTCTGCTGCACTCACATAATGCCATATTTTAGAGAGAGACTGCCTTGGCTTGGTGGATGGGCTTGCATCCTGGATCTGATTGACTGCCATACTTGGAGGTCAAAAGGGATTTTTTCCTAAAGTCAAATTAGTTAGCAGCTATGTGTGTTGAAGGTGTGTGGGTTTTTTTCCCCCCTTCACATTTGTATTCTACCTTTTCAAAGGAGCTCTGATTGCATTTATCTATGTACTGTACGGTATTTTATTGAGAAGAGTAGCCCCCCCTGTGTGTATTCATGCATCTTCCTAGCAGCACATGACTTTGACTCACTAATCCATAGGTGGCCAACCCACGGCACGGGTGCCACTTAGTGGCACGCCAAGCCTTTTGAAGTGGCACGCATTGCTGTTCCTGCTCGAGCCGAGCGCTGAAGTCTCTTTCTCTTTCTCGACCCCAGTGCACCTTTTCAAGCCTGTGACACTAGAGGAGGTCGCTGCACCCCACTGCGCCTTATTCTTCTTGCGCTGTCACTATGCTTTAAATATTTTCATTACCTTAGATTTGTTTGTTCATTTATTTATTTAAGTGGCACACTCAAGATTATCTACATAAAATGTGGCACATGGTGTGCCACGGTTTGGCCAGCACTGCCAATCCATTGGGATTGCTTAGAAACTGAAGGGACCAATGCAGGTGACCTTGGTGCACCACAGGCTGATAACATGCCATTAAAGTTTCTTTGCCAGTGTTGCTGGCAGGCAACGTTTGTTTTAACTACTCTCTACTCATGGAATATTTTGTCTGGATGATGGTCATACATGTGTAGGGGAAGGGTGGTTGATGCTGAGCCATGCAAGTGCTTGCTTTTACGGTGAAGTTAAACTGTTAAGGTGTTTGTAGATCTGGAACCAGGATCAAAAATCTTGCCCAGAGGTAGGTTACAGGCACCTTAAATCTGGCTGCATGTGATTTAAGTCGGTATACAATGTTAAAACTGCGTCTGGGACACCGTGAAGCATTGAGATACTCTGAATTTAAAAGTTGCATGTTAACCTCTGTTGTGGGAGTTATTGACAACCTTAATGTGTGGTGGTTTAGGATCTGAGTTAGGACGTTGTTCAAGCTCTACTTTTTATCCCCTTATTCAGCTGGAAGGTGTGGAGCTTGTCAGGTTATAGCCTCAACAGCCCATCACTGCTATTTGCTTAGTACTATTGCCTGGCTATTTGTCAGTAGAAGAGAAATCTTTAGTCCTTTAAGAAAAGCAGAGTGTTCTCTGCACATCTGATCTGCCTGCCCTATTTTCAGTGGCTGCCAGCAGTCAAAGATGTTGAGATACAGGGTTCTCTTCTGATGTCAGAAGAACATGCAAGTCTGAACAAACCTTCCATTCAGTATCCTGATCCGTGAATTTCCCGGTTGCCAACTCAGGGCATGTTTTGACTTGGTTTATTGTAGCTAAGTGGCTTTGTCATAGCTTGGAATGCAGGCGCTGGTGAGCAGTGAGAAGGAGGATAGTTGAAATGACCTTGGTTGTCAGCTGTTTAATGTGAAAGTCGAGTTCAGCTTTGGAAACACTGGTGTAGAACATGAGAGGGTAAGTCGTCTATTCAGCTGCCTCTGCGAACTGGGAGTTAAATTGTTACAACTAATGTGAATGTGTAGTAAGGGGTTGCGGGGAGGCACCTGGAAAGAAATGAGTGAAACTTTTAAGAAGTTGCTTAATCATGGTATGCGGAAAATCCTAAAGTAACTATCTTTCAAGTAAGAAAATGCACATTACACAGAAAATACCAAAAGATAAGAAAAAGAGAGGCCAAGGACAGAGCGCTATCACTACTGTATAGGCTTTAAGATGGAAAAATATGGAAGGGAGGCTGTAATCGCCTCAAACATTTTGTTTGCTTTCTTTCTTGAGTCTGTAGTGCTCGATGCCAACTTTTTGTAAAAATTGGATGCTCTTATTCCAATTGGACAAATCAATGTACAGTTAGATGTTAGCTTTTTTTTTTTTTACAGTATACTGTTAGGAAAGCACCAGGAACATTTAATGGTGAAGCTTTCTTCATGCATACAGCTGGAAAAGTGTTTAAAGTCTCTGTGTACTGTACCTGAGTGACCCAGACACTTGTGGTGTCTTTAACAGCCTCTTTCAAATGTGTCTTATCTCGGTGCAACAGTTAAAAGGACTGAGGATTATATTTGACGCTTCAGCTTTTGTCACTTGCCCCTCAGGATGTTGCTTTTCAATTTTTTGATGCCTGTGACTCTTTTTGTAGGGGCGTCCTGGGTCAGAATGGACTGTGTTAGCAACTCCTGGCAAAAATACAGTGGCAAAAGTTGCTAAAAGATAGAAACAAGGAATTGAGTTTATAAGACTTGAATTGAATGTTGTGCTCCCCATTGGTTGTTTTTTTCAGGAGTGAACTAGTTTGAGAGTAACATTCAGAAGAACTTTTGTTGTAGAAAAGGACTTGAGTTCACAGCTAATTATAAGTGGGAAGAGGCTTTTTGTCCTGTGCCAGTCCAAAATCCAAGATTGGGGAATTGGCACCCAGGTTTCTTTCCTCATCTGAAGCCCACAGCATAGTGGTGGTCTTTTCCATGGTGTTGTGAATTAATCCATTTGTGCTTGAGAAGACGACACACTGATGTTGTTCCTTTTGAATACATTTACTTGAGGGGGAAGTGCAACGGCACGTGGCAGAAAAGATTAGAATGTCACTTTACTCCTTCCGGCTGTGCCTGGTTGCACTTTCCCTTCCGTAAATGTATTCAAGGAGGAACACTGCCTTTTTAAAATTCATTCTTTGCTTGTGAAGCAAGTGAACTTTTAGCACTGGCATTGCTAATGGCAGTCAGGGTGTTTTCCTCTGTAGTGGAATGCAAATGCTGAAATTGATTTTAGTGGAATAGTTAAGCTCATGCATAACTCTCCTGTTGATTCAGTGGGAGCACTTAAAAGTGCTTCAAGTTGGCTAGAGTGCACTCGTAGATCTCTTAACATTTTAGGAGATTGCAAGTTTGCATGCTCTCCTCCTCTTTGATCATCCTTACCTCCTTCTGGTGTCTTACCATCTCTTAATCTCTAGGTTGTAAGTGCCATAGGTGCAGGGAACTGACTTTTGCTTATAAAGCATCATGCATGTTGATGCTATTGCATAAGTTATCATTGGAACCATTAGAAGAATTTCTCATAATGTTGGACTATGGATTATCAACATTGGATTGCTGGCAACTTTCCACATACCTTAGCATAGGTAAAGGTATCCCCTGACAATTAAGTCCAGTCGTGTCCGACTCTAGGGTGTGGTGCTCATCTCTATTTCAAAGCCGAAGAGCCAGCGTTGTCCGAAGACGCCTCCGTGGTCATGTGGCTGGCATGACCTTGCTGCAGCGCGTAGCATGCAGCTGGAACACGGAGCGCTGTTTACCTTCCCGCAAGCGGTACCTATTTATCTACTCGCATTGACATGCTTTGGAACTGTTAGGTTGGACCTTTCGATCGACAGCTTATGGTTCAGCGGTTTAACCCCCTGCGCCACCCGCTGGCTCCTTAGCATACCTTAGCATTATTTCTTTGAAAGTCTCGGTGCTTTGCAAAAGATAGGAACGTTTCTGGAATGGATAGCCTTCCCAAATACTGCCCGGCACTCGCCGGGACTGGGGGCGGGGGCGGGGACTTCCTCCCTCGAGGCTGGGAGCTCTCCGGAACAGCCCGAGTAAACTCGGGCTGTTCCGGAGAGCTCCCAGCCTCGTCGCCTATTTGTGCGACACTGGGAGCTCTCCGGAACGGCCCGAGTTCACTCGGGCTGTTCCGGAGAGCTCCCAGCGTCGCGCAAATACGCGACGAGGATGGGAGCTCTCCGGCCTCGTCGCAAATACGCGACGAGGCCGGAGAGCACCTACAAAAGTCCCAGCTGACCGGGACAATGAGAAGACCGGCTGGGAGCCCGGGATTGGGCTCCCGAACCGGGATTGTCCCGGTCATTTCCGGGACTATGGTAAGGCTAGGAATGGATGTCCTGGTTATCATTCTAAAATGGCTAGAAATGTATTGCTGCAAGGAAGAAGTGCAAAGGAGGCAGTTGCAGCCATTACACAATTGCTTACGCAACTGTGTGCAAGTGTTGGCTCTAGAAATCGTGTAAGATTTACAGTGCAATCCTATGCATGTCTGCTCAGAAGTATGTCCCACTGAGTTTAATGGGAATTCTTTCCAGGTAAGTTTGTATAGGATGCCAACCTTTGATATGTAATACCATGTATAACCGCATGACCTGAGCTGGGGTAGGAAGGCTTTTGAAAAATAAGTGTAGGTATTTTTATGGTATTGGAAGAGAAAAGCTGCCCTCAAATGGACCCCCTCAATGAGAGAGAATGTTGATTTCCCTTGTCTTTGAAAGAAGCAACTGAAGAAAGAACGTGGTTTGATTATAGTAGATATTGTGCATTTAGACTCTTTCTAGGCTGCTAGACTTAATGCAGCTGTTAAAATGGCTTCCTTTTCAAGAACTCATTTCTGCTGCTGCACTCAAAGCATTTTGAAGTTTACAAGATAATTGCACTGTAATTTTTTCACTTAATTGCTGTCTTTCAGTAGTCTTACCAATCAACATTTTCCCTCATTATTCAACTCTCCTTTTACCCTAATGCATGCTTTAACATTAGACAAAGGCTCTGTGTGTTTCTGTGTGTCAGCTGCAGGAGAGGGAGAAGACTCTTTATTCCCCCCCTCTGTGTGTGTGTGTGTGTGTGTGTGTGTGTGTGTGTGTGTGTGTGTGTGTGTGTTAAAAACAAAACACTGAATGCTTTACTTTTAAAGGGCACTTGTGAAAGATTATGCAAGAAGGGATGTAGTTCTGTGCTTTCAGGAAAGTGTTTTCTTTGAAAGATTATCTTTTGGAGCTTCCTGTGAATATTCTAAATTGCAAGATTGGGGGCGGGGGGCGGGGAGAAAAGAGAAGGGCCTATCACTTGTGGTGGCAAATGGAGGCTTCCATTCTCCTTGAGTTGTCTTTGCCAATTTATTGTCTTCTGTGGAGGGTAACAAATTGTAACCTTCCTGTTGCGTCAGGCAGCTCTTCCTCTGCACTGAAGGTGATCTGTTCTGGGGACTGGCAGATTTGTTTTGCAAAAGTGTTTAGCATGAGTGACTGCACTGGACTTTAGAACCCCAATTCTGGTCCACTTCTGACACCTCTGGAATCTTAATCCATACACACTCTGCTCAATTTGTAGAGCAGAATGGGCTGCAACAGGATTACAGTTTTGTAGAGCAGAACAGTAATCCTGGGACTGCAACAGTAGCACCAATAAAGGCCTGCCCTAGCCCCTTGAAATGGGCGGGTGCAACTTAAAGGCTGTATGTAGGCAAAAAATATTGAGATCATGCTTTCTCAAAATTCATAAAAGTTAAACTTTGATTTTTTTTAAAAATTTCACCTTTTATTCCTGGATATACAGTACTATAATTGAATATAAATCAAGTTTTTTTTAAAGAGTGTAACAAGAATTGGTCATTCTAAAGGCCTGATGGTTATGGGTGTTAATTAGTTCAGCACATTTTATTCACAACAGAGCTGAGACTGAGAGCAGTGCATAATGATTAAAACCTGGTCTCCACACGTGTGGACAGAGGTATACTGTCCTGAATGTCTCCTGCATGAGGACATGTTATCATTCGTTTAGATTCACATAAAATTGTTGTACATCAAAAAGTAAGACAATTACATCTTGTTTTAAGAATTTGATTCTTAAAATTTGATTTTAAGAATTTGATTCTTAGAATTTGATTCTTAAAATTTGATTCAATCAAATTTGACACAGTCAAATTTGATTGAAGGATTTGAGCTTGAACGTGTGCAGTTTTTAGTCAATTTTTAAATTGTTAAATGTCTTGTTAACATCTTCTTGCAGTCACTCTTTCTTGATATGTATACGCCTCGTCAGTGCCAGGAAAAGTCTGTCTTCTGAAGTATTTTTAGTATGTATCGAAGTAGCATTTTTTTTAACCAGTTACAGAAAGGTATGCTAGATTTTGCTTAGTTCCTGTGGAAATACTGTAAAATCCCAACCAAGATGCATTTGCTGAATTTGGAAGAGAGAGTACAGGTCTAGATAGACCAATATTTTGACTCGCTATAAGGCAGCCTCATAAGCTGTTACAATGGAGGACCCTAGCTCAGTGCGGAAGGTCTCGGGGTTCATCCCCAGTATCGAAGAACCTCATAAAGCAGGGTTGGAAAAGACCTTTTGCCTGAGACACTGGAGAGCAGTTGCCAGGCATAGTAGCAACTGTTAGTAGTAACTACTAACATAGTAGCATGTATTGGGCTTGGTGTAATGAAGGTATGTGTCCAGCTAGAATGTGCATTTGTACTACTGTAAGTAAATGAGAGGCTTTCCAGCAGGGGAAATGGCATTGCTATCTGCTGCCTAAGCAAAGGCAGAATCTGCCTACATTTTGATCTGAGATTCTGAGTCATCTGAAAGAGGATATTTCAATATGGGTGCACACGGTGCTACATTCAGGGGCAGTTACTGTGTGTACACCCACCTGCAGCTCTGGCAATGTTAAATCCAGTTTTAAATTGGTTGGCAAATAGAATTTATCTGTGAAGACAAGCACTTGGCTGTAATCTGTCTCTGCCTCTTTAACCCATGGTGTGTGGGAAGGTATGTACGGGGGAGGAATTTCCTTCACCTACAATGGGAGGCACTTGTTACTGTCTGTGGCTACAGTTGCCAATCTGTGATGAAAAACACTCATTATGAATAGGGTGAAGTCAGTAGGTAAATTAGATTAATCCAAATGGGCAACGGGAGGATTGGGCAGAGAAATCAGTCCAAAGTAGGTGCCAATGTATTGGTTTTTCATTGCTGGAAAAGCACCCCAATAAAATGGGGGGGGGGGTGTTGACTTTGCAGGGGAATGTGCAGTTCACAAGCTAGAAAGCATTACAGAGATCTGGATAGACCTCCCTTAGGTTTTCAACTTCCTGTTCAAGGGCCTGGCTCTTGATCCACTGGCAGTGGACAACTACACTCAGTCCTTGCTGACAGCAAGGGCCAGAAACTGGGGTGTTGAAGGAAGAGCCATATCTCAGTGGTAGAACTGCTTTTCATGCACATTCAATCCCTGGCAGCATCTCTAGGTAGGGCTGGGAAAGACCCCTTTTGGAAACGCTGAAGAGCTGCTGCCGGCCAGTGCAGACAGTACTGACCCAGCTGAACCATTGACTTAATCGGGCAGAAGGCAGTTTCAGTTTCATGTGTATTCATGGATTTTTTCCTAAGGCTTTTGTGTGTACAGGGGATGAAACCAACTAGTCAGTGTGAGGATTTGGGCTAGGATGCAGGGAGGCATCATAAGTGGTTCATTTTGAGCTGACTCAGTGGAGAAGGATTAAAATCTGCCTGAAGCCTTTGTGTATACAAGGTTGTGAGCTCGGGCAGAGAGCCACTGCCGCTTTGCACATCATCGCCTACCAGCCCGACGTTGCTCTCAGCCAAGGCTCAATGTAAATCTGCTTGGGTGCTACATGTGAGCTGAATGCACTGTGTCGGATAAATTTGCCCTGCATGGTGTTTGTTCCAGACACTTCCCTTTGGTTATTCTTTTTAGCATTTAGTGTGTGTTCTGAAGTGTCACTAGTTCCTGAATTCTTTTTTGTTTTTCCTTCAGACTAGCATTCTCTATTTAACTTTCAGATGCCCTTAAACATTATTGGCCGAATGCCAGCCCTTCCAAATCCACGTAACCAGTTTCCCCTTTTAAAATGAAAAAATAGCCAGAATGGCCATTCTCTCTAGCCTGTGGTTTAATGAAGCATGAAGAGAGCACGTTAGGGGTTTGTTTGGTTTTTTTGCATGTGTTTTTTTTTCTTTCCTTCCTGAAAGCGCTGCACGTTCTGTTTTTAACTCAGGAAAGGAATAATGCAAGCTTATGCACAAAGCAGGATTGGTAAGGTCTAGTTTTTATTGTCTTTGATCAAAGAGGCAGTGGCACAGTCAAATTTTATTCTCTCTTATTAAGAGAGAGGTATAGAAAGGCAGCTTGGCCTGCTGGATTTCATATGAATGAAGCCTGGTTCTAACAGCATGAGGTAGGTTAAGCATTGTTCTATACATCTCCCTCAGTCCAAAAAAAAAAAAAAAAAGGAAATTGAGTCTGTCTGAGAGGTGACTACAGTCAAACAGGTACAGTATTTTGTCTGATAAGACCCACTCTGGCTGAATTCGGACATTGTGATGAGCCATAGTTATGGAAACTTAACTGTGGCTTAGGATGATGTCTGAAATGACAAATCAAAGTTAGCAATTGGCTGGCCAACCAGAATCAGAAACCGTGGGCTGAAATGGTTTGACCAAAGGGTTTGGTGTGATGTCTGAATTGACAAGCTAGTACCCTTTGCTTTGCTTCCAAAGGCCACTACATCTGGAATGCTGAGCAAATGGAAAGTGAAAGCAGATCAGTTCTATGCCATGGCTTATCTTCTAGGTTTGGAAGCGTAAATGTAGTTTGTTGTAATGTTTGAATCAACTCCCTGTGTGATCCCAGGGCCCAAGAGAGATCTGTAGCTTGCACCAAGTTAGTTTTCTGTGGGAGGGCCCTAAACCCCCTCCCCCATAATCTTTTTCAGCATAGGAAGTCGCCTCAGTTGCCTCCTAGCACCAATTGGAGGGCACCGTACCGTGTACAGATTAGAAAGTCAGATGATTGTTTAAATTTGTTAAAATCAATTTATTTAGATATTTCCTGGATAGTTTACTATACGCATAAAAGAACATACTGAGTTGGTTCAGACATCACGCAGAATGATGGCTTTGTGTGATGTATGCCAGTCTTGGACTTGTGCTCATGTGCGCACCTTCCCCTCTTGGGTGTAGAAAGGATACAGTATTTTAGACTTCTGGTCCTGATTTAGAACAAACTAGAATTTGCGAAGACATTCAAACCCAACACATTATAAACTCTGGTTAGATTTAAACCAGGGTATGAAACTGGATCCAGCTTTGCTCAGTTATTGACACTGAATTTAATTTTTTTTTGTAATCTGATTTCTTTTTTTTTTTTTTACTCATCCTAGCAAAAGGGCCTTTCCTTTCCATACTGAATCCCATGCTTGGGGCATGATGGCCATAGGGGCAACAATCAGCCCAATGCCACTCTCTTTTCCAGTTTGTGAAAGAAAGCTGCTGTCCTGAGAGTGGATTCCAAGTGATGGTAAAGCGGTATAGGGAGTGCCAGTCTTTATTAGACTGAAAGGAGCTCTGAAGTCATTTGCCTTGCCATGTAACAGAGATGTGATAAAAGGCACCTTTCCTTAGGTGATTAGATTGTGCAATGTCTTTTTTCATGCTGTCCTTGATTTGAATGATGACTGTGGGTTTGCATTCTCTAAACCTCTAATATCAGCCTTGTGTTTTGGATTGCCTAAGTCTAGCCAAACATGTAAGTTTCTGGGTTGAGTTTGTTGTGGACTACTGACTCCACTTCCTCCTCCTCCCAAAACAAACTCTGTTGGTGATTTTAAATTTCTTAACTTTCTTGTGGTTTTGTGGTTTGTGATGGATCCCAAAACCTACTTGAGACACACACTGTTCGTTTGTGGCAGATAGGGCAGTGTGCCTTCCTGCTTCAGTGGTGGTGGGAGCTTAGGGAACATGGTCTCTTGTGTACTGTATCTGCCTGTGGTGTTCTTGTCAGTCCATTTTATTTAGGATACGTCGTTTGTTGCTTTTGAATAAAAGAAACATGCCAAGCAAGTTACCTGAAAACACGCAACTCTATAACAAACAGTGTATAAAAACACTCCTATATTTGATTTGGGATTATACTGTGTGTTGAATGAAAAAGAAAAAAACAGCAGCCGGGAAAGTAAACAAGTGTTTTTACACTTTATACACAGAGAGTGAGTGGAGGTGGAGTCTTGGTAGAGCTGGGTGAAGACTTCCCCAGCATGAGGGTCACTGCAGCAAAGGCCCTGCCTCATGAAGTTTTAGAAAGCATCAGCTGTGGGGCCTGACCCTGTAGTAATATCATAGATATGATCCTTGCCCTGGAGGGTTCACAATGTACAGCTGAGAAAAGGAAGCACGTGCTTGCACTCTGCACTTCTTTGCACAGCTTACCCTGTTGATTTATCCCTGAACCCGGACAGTGTGTGCCTAAGCCTAGTATTTAGAGAATATAACTGATACATCTTGGTGTGCACCAGCTAAGGATTAAATATCATTTAACAAAGCTTTCTGCCTAGGAATTTCCGTTCACTTTAATTGCTTCCAGAAGCTCTGGGAAAGTGGATGCCAGGTTTTACACACTCTCTCTCCCTCTCTCTCTCTCTCTCTCTCTCTCTCTCTCTCTCTCTCTCTCAACAAATTCTTAGCTTTCTTATGGTGTCTGTGATTTCCCAGGTTGGGTAAGAAAATTACCAATGGAAATCAGTTTGTCAGCATCCTCTGTTTTTTGCTTCACTTACCTCCTGAGACTCACAAAAGGTTGCACATTTGTATCTTGTGTCTTCAGGTTCACCGTTCAAGCATAGAGTTGAGTCAGTAGCACAGAAATTAATGTCTTGGGAACTGTGTTTCTTTTGGAATTTAAAAGCAAGTTTCTACCGTTGTGGTTGCAAACCAAGATTTGAAAGCCAAGAGCAGCATTTGACAAAGTCCCAGAGGCCAGAGGATGGGTCGGCAAAGCTTTCAGTAGTCGGCCACAGACTGCTGTACTTCTGAAAGAGTGGCCCAAGGCTGCCATGCTACCTGTCATGCTCCTTTGGCCCAAACGTTCTACTCCCAGTCCCAAATGTGGAAGGGGGTGGGTTGTGGCTCTTCAGCTGAGAAGGAAATGCATTTTGTGCATGATCAGAGGCATTCTCTTCTCTAATGTAACGGTTCCAGAGCTGAAAATGATTGGAGGGGCTGAGCAGTTGCTTAACTTTAGCCCTGGGGGTGGAGCTGTAATACCGGGTATGCTTATTATTCCCATACCTTGCTGGCTCTCTAACCTCCACCTTGGTGCCCTTCTCTTCTTCTGACATGCTAGTTCTCACCAAAAAGATCAAGTGTCTTTGTTTTGTTGAAAAATGTGTATACAGTTGTAGTGATTAACATCAAGTTGACCGTTGTGGCACAGGATCTACAGCCTGAAACATTACGGCAGGCCGCAGAGACTGTGTTCTGCTTCTTCAGTCACCTCCGACCTAACTTATGTTTGCTACAAGTCAGCAGAGCATCCATATTCCGCCACCCGTCCTCGTGACGCAGCTCCACGCCTCTCTGCTCCTTTAGTGATCATCCATCTCTTTTCCTGTCTGCCCTTTAGAGTTCACTGCTGTTGTGGGTTCATTAATTTGAGCAGCTGAGGGATGGATCTTGGAGACATGACTGATTTTTGGTGCATGTGATGCATTCAGAAAGGCGTTCCTTTTACAGCAAGTCTATCCCTTTTGCTCAGTGCTCTTCTCTCCTAACTGACAAAAATGAGAGAGAGAGAGAGACATGCACCCTTTGGGGAAAAAACAGTTTCTCCTTGACTTGTTAAGGGTTTTCTGAAGCCTTGTTATGGTCCAGAGTCAACCCAGCTGTGACTGTTCACCCCAAAGCCTCTTGTCTGGAGGAATAATTCATGTGTCCCAAATGTACAGATAACTTGACCATGGAAGACCTAAATAGGTTGGGACCAGAATGTTTTTAAAAACTGCCCCCACCCCAATGAATTTGTCTCCTTGAGATAGGCCTTCTTCCGCCTCCTCCCTACCATTGGAAATGCGACAGGTGGGCACAAGGGACAGGGCCTTTTCTGTTGTGACACTGGGGCAATGAATTGTCTTGCCAAAGGCATTACCCTTGGCCCTATTGCTGCTGCAATTTCAGGGAGCACCAAAGGGCCAACTAGGGATGTTAATCATGTCACTGTCTCCCTTGAGGGGCTTTTCTCTTTAAAAGAGCAACCAGTGGTGAGAGTAATGCAGATTGAGATCACAAGTCAGGTCAGAGGAATGCAACCCTTGACAGTGGCACCTTTGAGGTGGCAAATTTTCAATAGGAAGCCAACACTAGCAAAGGAGTTAAAAAGAAAAGAAAAACTCCAGCCATGCCACTGTCCTGGTTCAGATTGGGCCTTCCCATAGCTTCTTTTTAATGTATTTTATTAATTTTAGATTACACAGCCCAACAAAAAAAAATTTCTGGTGCGTTAAAAGTTAAACCTATTCATGGGTATATTTGGGGTGCTGATCCCAAAAATGGCATCAGTTTTGCCCTATCAGGTCAGCTATATTTGCTTGAATCAGCATAGAAGGTGACTATGCCATATCACCAAAACTATAGCTGATAGAGCAAAACTGACGCCATTTTTGGGATCAACGCCCCAAATATACCCAAGAACAGGTCAAACTTTTAACGCACCAAACATGTATTGGGTTATGTCTTGAATACTTTTTTTTAATGGAGAGGAAGGATAGAAATACAGTACTGGGGAAAATAACTAACTAGTAAAGAATTACCTGACGCCTGGTGCTTTTGGGCCCTGAGTTGCATATGCCTGGGAATTGCTTGTGTGACTTGAAGCTAAAAGTGTGAACTGCTTCTGTTGACAGATATTGTGTCTTTAAATGATCCCACCAAATGAGGATATCAGACAGTTTGAGCCTGGCTTGTTGGGATCACTTAAACTACCGTTTCCAACTAGAATTTTAGAGAAACGCCACAGGGGCGCTGTTTCATATTGCTTCAAAGCTTTTCTGCTCCTAAGCTCTGCAAATTCTTGTATAGAGTCCTCTGCGTAGTAACATGTTTGCCCTTGATCAGTTCCTCTCTCCCCTATTCTCCAACTTCAGGGGTTAGGCTTCAGCTGTCTGAGCCAGGCTTCAGTTGTGTTTGAGCCAGTAAAACAGCACGGAGAGTGAAAATATGTTCTTGTTTACATGGAGAACTCCAAGGCGACTCATCTTTGCCAGGGTTTCTGGGAAGAGCCTGCTGCTCATCTTTCATCTCTGCTGTTTATCCCTTATCTCTGAAAGAAGAAATGCACAGCCTTATATGTGGCCTCTGGCTGCATATCTCTGGAGTGCTTAATTACCATAAGTGCTGATTTGAAAAGTTAGCACATCGATCCTTTTCCTTTTTGTGTGCGACTGGAGAGAAAGCTTCAGCTTTACTGACCTGGCTAAGATTTCAGCTGCAGGATGTTATAAACCTTGAAAATGGTTTGTGATTAAAGTGATTTTGCAACTGAACAGTGAACTCTTGTTTTTTTTATGATTGAATCCTTCTCTTCCTTTGGAAACTTCAGAGTGGCTTTCATAGAACTTCCATCCATTCACTGCTCAGGTGCACACTCATACAGTTTCTGCACTGGGGAAATCCCAAGCACTGGGTTACCTATATTCCTGCAAATTTAGCGTTGACACCTTAAACTAACAAGCCCCCTGCTTCTAACATCCAGGAACTGGAAACTCCCTCCCCCCCCCCCCCAAATCCTGACGTCAGGGATTCATGTCACTTTCATAGCAGCCAAATTCCTTTAAATACATTGAGCCAGGAAGCGAGCTTGTGAAAATGGACTTCCTACTGGTGAGCAATTGCCTTCCATGACGTTTTGGAATGTCCTGATGACAGTAATGTTCACATTCAGGACCCAGTTTCCTTCCCAAGCATACTTTCCTTTACATTGCAGCTGAGGTGGCATTCGGTAAAAATCTGACCCTCATTTCTCAGCTGCCTGTATGTCCTGATGTAGCCAAGTGCAGGCAGACTTACTCCCTGTCCGCACTTTATTTATTTGTTTGTTTGTTTGTTTTTCACATTTTTATACCGCCCTTCCTCCAAGGAGCTCAGAGTGGTGTACATATTTCCTCCCCTCCTTTTGTCCTCATAACAACCCTGTGAGGTAGGTGGGGCTGAGAGATAGTGACTGGCCCAAGATCACCCAGGAAGCTTCATGGCTGAGCGGGGATTTGAACCTGGATCTTCCAGGTCTAAGTCCGACTCCCAAACCACTACACCATCCTGGCTCCTACTACACAAGACATTATAAATAAATGTTGTACGATATGTAAAACTAAGTATTGCCCACTCAGAACCTCCAGGGGTTGCACAAGCTAAACAGATCTAGGGAGAGAAATGAATTATTTTGTTGTATAAATGTCAGGAGCACAGCAGGAACTGATGTGCTCTTAAGCAACACTTCTCAATATTTTTCTCTCTGCGTTACATTATCTTTAGGGTCTTGCCTTTTTTGGAAATGAAATGCTTCCCAGTAAAACATAGTATTTATCTGAGAGGTGTTTTAAAAAAACAAACAAAGCAGAAAGAAAGAAAAAGCACTTCTAACAAGTGCCACTTGGAAGTCCATAGTTTGTGCCTCTTAGGCTGTCAGCTTCAAGTACCCATTCTCACCCAGATTTTGGTCTCTGCCAAATGCAGTTTCAGAATGCTGCCTCTGCATATGGAGAATTCACAGCAGGTGAAGCACAAAGCGTCTGGCCTCTTTGCACTCCTGCTGAGGCTTGTGTTTCGGAAGGCTGGAAGAATCGGCGCTTGCTGGAGCAATAATTTGCACAGTAGAAAAACGGGAATTTAAACAGCTGGAGTAGGGCAGGCTTCACCAGTGGGCTGTGTGGGCCACGAAGGGGCAAACCTGCCTGCATCTCCACAAAGCAGTTGGTGGATGTAGTTGTGCAGGTGTCTTTGCTTTATTTCCTTTGCTCCATGCGATCTGCGGTTGCTCTATGATCTGCCCTTTTTGATGCCTCCTTCTCTTTTCCTTTTCCCCTGGGCAGGTTGTTCAGTCTAACCTTAAAAAAACTCATCATGTTGAAAGAGATGGACAAGGATCTGAACTCTGTGGTGATTGCAGTAAAACTGCAGGTACGTATATCGAGGGAGCAAGGCAACTCCAAGCTACATGCTGGTATTAGCACTTGTAGGGCTCTCCAGTTCTGCATGGCTTTGGAGGGAGGTCGGGTTCCCTTCTCCTTCCTCAGAAAATCTGGGCTTCCTTGCTTGGGTTCAGATACTCCAGAGCTTACTATGCCTGGCACCCTAAATGCACATGGGTCCCATGTAGCTTCCCTTGCCGAGATGATGTTCTAAATTGAAGGAATTAGAATTCAGATGAAAGGGTGATAGAGAGATAAATAAAGATGATGCAGTACAGCAATTAACACACACCCATGTGATTACAGTTACCCTTAATCTCCTGCCTCCACCAGAGAGGGTCACGTACCTAAACGGAAGAGCATAGACACTTATCCATCTCAGTGAGTCCTGCGGTGGACCAAGCTGCCTATCCTGATCTCTGTTATTGTTGCTGCAAAGGATTATGGGGCCAAATGCCCCATGAATCCTCCTTCCCATTGGTGAACAGAGGGGGAAAAAGCTCCTGGGGCTTCAGTTTTGTCTCTCCTTCTTCCATGGAATGAACTGACTGACTGACTTAGAGCCTTGGGCCCCAGTTGATGATGTAGGCAGTAGAGAAAGTCTATTCCAGTGGCCCCGGTTGCTGCCTGTGTTCTCCTCCCTTTCAGGGAGTTCATAAGGATCCAAGTTTTGAAAATCCCTCTTGGGATTGAAAGAACTGGCATTTGTCACTTCTGTTGCACCATGGTTTGGGGCTTAAGTGCCCTCCACCTTTTGTGAGCCCTCAAAACTGGGGCACTTGCCTCTTTGTCTGTGTGAATTGCAGGGTTCAAAGAGGATTCTGAGGTCCAATGAAATTGTCTTGCCTCTCAGTGGACTTGTGGAGACAGAGCTACAGTTGACCTTCTCGTTACAGGTATGTGCAATTTTAACAGAACGACAGAAAACTGACATTGTTGGGTGCTGTGAAATGGACTGAGCTTTGCAGGAGACAGTTTCATGCGCACATGCTCCTAAATGTGTCTGAGCAAAACTGCATTTTAATCCTCATGTTTTTGTTTCCAAGAAGATCTTCAGAGGGGTGGTTGTAGCTTGGAGCGATCTGTTGTATAACTTGCTCTAGTGTGGCTGAATGGATTGTGTGGCAAGAGGTTCCAGCCACTCTAATCCCACCCCAACTTGCTTGTGATCAAGCCTTTCCACATAGTTTTTAAGAACCGCGGAACCCAATAGTGAAAAACGCTGTAATGTCCCTACAGCAAAATGAGGATCTGCTTTGGGTTCCTGCTGCAGTGCATACTTGGGCATCTTCTGTCCTTATCCTATCATCACTTTGGAGTGCTGAAGGTATCCTGTGTATTGCTTTGCCCTGGAGTGGCTTTTTCTCCCACCACTGCACCTAGCTTGCGTGGTGCACAAAGAAAACCAGACTGTCCTTACAGTGCTTCAGATTTTCCCAACAACAGGCTGAATAACTGTAAAGCACTTAGATTTTTTTTTTTTTAAGGAAGAGCTCTGACTTTGCAACTATCTGATATACACCCACACGTCCATCTCCCCGGGAAGCAATGCCACATTCTGCCTGCTGTGTGCCTAACACGGTCGCTTTTCAGATCGGGGATGTGACGCTCATGTACTGTGTTGAAGACAGCTTTTCAGCCCATTTCTCCTCCCTGCCTCTTTCTTCAAGGAAAAAGTATTCAGCCTTTTTGCTTTTGAACTGCATAAATAGCCCTTTCATGACACAGAGGAGTTGGAAGGCACGAGGCCTGTAGAGAACTGTAAATTGTATGCATTCTGGACTGTGGTGTTTAGCTTCACAGTTGCTCAGGGTATGAATTAGTTTTAAAAATGTTTGAAATGTTTATCTAAGATAGGACAGCCTGGATTTCTATTTCGTCTTCTGCACCACCCCAGTAAGACCCAGTACACTTGCTAAACCAAGAGAGGATGAGTCTGGATGCTTGAGGAAGAGACTGAGTAGAGTTGTTTTTTTTCCTGTGCAAAAATAGTGCCTCATTTTGGACCTGTCATGTTGGTGGGAAAGCAGGCTTTTGAGTTGTGTCATTGGGTCCATTTGGAATCCTAAACTTCAGTCTCTTGCGTCAACCCAGCAACTACCCTTGGAACGTTCTTCCTGACCCCAGTTCGTAGCAAGTAGCTAAATTAGGACAGAAGGTTAATCCATCCTCTCTCAAAGCTTTGAATGTTTTCCATCCCCAATGCCATCGGTAACACAAAATGTATTGATTATGCCAGGCACATGCAGCGTGAAGTGAAGAGGTTCGAAATTGACTTCCTGCTAATCTGGAGACGAGGAAAGATGCTATATTTGGGAAGGACTGATGGGTTGTGACAGTACTGCTTTCAAGCTGTCTGTCTGACCTTTTCACTGTGCCATCAGTGCCCGAATAGGTACAGTTCTGAGCTGTCTCTCCCAGTGAGGAGCCTGAAAGCTTGCGACTTCCGTGCTAAAGTTGGTCCAATAAAAAGTGTGACTCTCCGCCAACTCTCATTGTTGTGGGACCTGTTAATTTTAGTACACAAGGTTTGGTCTGCTTCTTATTTGCATGCCACTTCCTTTGGGTTCCTCTTGCAGTATCCCCACTTCCTGAAGCGAGACGCCAATAAGTTGCAGATCATGTTGCAGCGAAGGAAGCGGTACAAAAACAGGACCATTCTGGGCTACAAAACTCTGGCTGTCGGTCTGATCAACATGGCTGAGGTAAGGCAAGAGGAGATAATGTGTTGCTGTCTTGTAATGAACTCCATGGAGTTTTCTCAATGTTCTTGTATTTGCAGACAATCTTTTGAAGGCGAGCTTAAATGTGAAGCATTAAATATTTCTAAGGAGTCTCAAACAGTGAAGCAAGCACTGGCACATATTTAGAAACCCACCCACCTCGTGAAAGCACAAACCTTAGCTTGAGGAGGTGAGAACGTCCATAATCAAGTGAGGGTACGGAGCTTTCCCGCTCAGCTTTGCCATCCTAGGTGGTGTAAAAGTGATTGAGGGACTGTCCAGTTCATGTCGACGGACAGCACTGGGGACCAGTTGGTTCCTTTTGAGCAGCTAGGTGTATGTTTTCCTTTTCGTTGGGAGTCTTGACGGACTGCTCCCCTGCAATGTGCCAGAAACAAATATTTGCAAAGAGAGAACAAACTGGGCTCTAATGTATGTTCTGAGGTTTTCACGACCGGTACATATCTTTGAATTAATAAAAGGAAGCATTTTCCAGGTTGTTCTGGTCGTTTTATTTAGTTAACAAGAGATTGTCCTAATGTTTCGCTCCTAAACTATGAGGAGCATTATCAAAGGAACATCAACTTGCTGTCTGCTCTAGTTCTTCTTGGTGCAAGATGTTCACAGTTGGGAGGTTAACTGCTGCCTTTGCCAAGTTCCTTAAAGGCATATCACCATTTTATAACAAAGTTCCATAGCTGCCAAGATTTTCCCTATATAAAATGGGGCAGCAAACTGGACTCTGTGGGAACAAGCTTGGTCTCATGTGGTTGGAGGAGAAGCTTGTTTCCTTGATTAGCGGAGGCAGTTCAGCCACCTGCCACCAGCAGTGCTGTACCAAGTGAAGGCTGGAGATGGGCATCCAGGGCAAGTAATTTTTCAGGGCAGCACTTGCTCCCGTAGCATCATCTATGCTCCGCCTTCCCACCTCGTGTTCAGGCCCAGACAATGAGTGAGCTTTGCCACTAAATAGATTTTTTTCTCCTCTTCATTTTTCTTGTTGGATAACATTTGGAGACTCTTTCAGCAGACTGAAAGGTCAGTTATTTGAAATGTTGGCTTACATCCTTGCCTACCCTCCTATTTTTATTTTATTTTTATTTTTTGGCTCTCCAACTTTCAGGATGTGTCATCTTGTGCTCTAATTGCTTGGCTAGTGCCATTTCCCCCTGTGCTCAAGCTTTCTGGGTGTTTCCTGAATTTGTACTACGTTTTTCCTCCAGGTTATGCAGCATCCAAGTGAAGGGGCCCTGGTGCTTGGACTCCACAGTAACGTGAAAGACGTTTCAGTCCCTGTTGCTGAAATTAAAATCTATTCTCTCTCCAGCCAGCCAATAGACCATGAAGGGCTCAAATCAAAACTATCTGGTAAGGACTGGTGTTTTGATCCATTCTTGGGTTTCTGAACCATCCTGGTAACGGACATGTCTTGCTGAAGGGGAAGGTGGTGAGGTCTGTGATCTTCAAGACTGCTGCCTACTTGTTCAATCCGGCCCCCTGTTCTTATGACCCTTCCTTAATTCCAGGCTGCTGTCAGCCGGTTGGCTCCCATCTCATTGCCTTTTGCAAGTCATCCAGGGACACAACTTGGTGGCAGAGAGCAGTCTTTGCATTCATAATGCCCCTAGGCTGAGTCCCTGGGATCTCTGGTCGCAGGGTTAGGAAAGACCCTCTGCCTGAAACCTTGGAGACCTGCTGTCAGAGTATTTCTATGGCTCAATCAGTGTCCATGGCACTTTACATGGAGTGGAAATGACAGGTTCCTGCCCCTAGGGGCTTCCAATCTAGATGTTGACACCTTGGAGACAGCAGGGATGAGCAGGGGAATCCACAACAGGGGATTGAGGCAAGGATAAGCAGGGGAAGCCTCGGCTATTGTTTCAGTTACACGTATGCAGCTTAATTGCAGTAGGGAATGTGGACTGAGGCCTGGTGCCAAAGGCCGATTGGTGTAAGTTAGCATCACGTGTTCTTTGTATCCACATGAAACCTAAACACAGCATGGGAGGTCTCTCAGAGAGAGAGAATATTTCGGTTAACTTTAGCCCTGTTGGGACTGCGTTTTGTCCTCGTGCCTCTAAGACAGGTGCTAGCTGTACATCGGCAACAAGCAGGCGTGCAGCTGCTTCTCAGCAACCTCTGCGGGTGCTCGGTCACTAGTCTTTGCACTTGTGATTTGCAGGAGAGCACTCCTTTGGAGCACAGCTCAGTGACAGCCACTCTTCGTTGTGTCTTGTTTTGACAATCCAGCCTAATTCCTTCAAGCACGGCTATATTTAGTCTTGGAATTCTCTGCTTTATGATACTCTCTCCCAGATGGCTGCCTAGGCAATAAATCTGGTTGCTAGGGAAACTGATGGAGATGCAGGCTCTGTACTGGATTTATTCCGATATTTGGGTTTATTACCAACAATCTCACGAGTGACCGGAAGCAAGAAAGAGAGCTGGGGGCTGAGATGAAGTCATCCGCTCTAGGGTTCTAGTGTTACACTCTTAATCTAAAAATGAATGATTTTGCACTCTTTGTGTTGTCAAAGGAGGGTGATAATACAGGTGGGCCCCCATATCCGCTGGGGATATGTTCCAGGCCCCTCTGTGGATACTTGAAACCGTGGATAAGAGCGAACACCCCCTCCATGGTTTCCTGAGGGCCCCCCACCCTGCCTCCCCTGCAGGCAGGCATGCTTGCCCCCCCCCCCCAGCTCTTATTTTTCTTTCAGCAAGCTTTATTTCTTCCTTAAAACAAACAGAGAAGCAGCCTCCATTGCAGGCAAGTAGAACGAGACTAAGTCCTAGAGAGGCTCTGCAAGGTTTCTGTTAACCTTGCAGAGCCTCTCTAGTACTTAGTCTCGTTCTACTTGCCTGTAATAAGCAGCCAGAGGCTGCTTCTCCTGTTTCTTTAAGGAAGAAACGAAGCTTACTGGGAAAAAAGTAAAAGCCTGGGGGGGTCCCCGCGATCCGTGGATAACTGAAACCGTGGATAGCGAATCAGTGGATATGGGGGCCCACCTGTATACCATAGGATTCTTTCTACTGTGAATTCATAGATTATCAGGACAGATTTTTTAGCATTTGTTTCATGTCTATCCCACCATTTCTCCAAAGAGACCTCAGAATGGCATACATGGGAGCAGGGAGAGGATTTAATCACAGGTTGGTGGAGGGAAAACTGGGAAGTAGGTTAAGGTGAGCTTAACCTAGGTTAACCTAGCTTAGCCTAGCTAGTAGGTTAAGGTGAGCTTAACCTAGGTTGAGGCAGGGGTTCTCCCTAGCACAAGTCCAGCACTCTGTCCGCTCCACCGTTTGGGGGGGGGGAGGTCTGTGAGAGAGAGACCAGCGTCCCTTCCATAGGGAACGTGAAGCTGCTTTGTACTGAATCACTGGTCCATCTGGCCTAGCGTGCATACTTGGACTGGCAGCAGTTCTACTGGGCCTTTCCCCGCCACAGTACCACATGTCATCCTGGAGATGCTGCCAGAGATTAAACCCCTGGGCCTTACTGCATGCAAAGTATCTGCTTTTCCACTAAACTAGGGTCCTTTACGGCTGGAAGAGGGATAGAGTGGGCTTGAATGCCTTTTTGCTCCGTGATTGTGAGCCTTACAATAATGCCACCATACAAATATGTTTCCCTTCGAGTTTTAGATAGTTGAACAACTGGTAGGAAGAGCTGCCTCGACCCAAGCCTGCCTGCTACAAACAGCAGTTTGTTTGTTTTCCAAGGCTAATTTCTGACAAGGAGGTCAAACATTCCAGGCAGGGAGCATCCCCCCTGAAGTGGGGCCAAAGCCAGTTCTGGCAGCATTTGTTGAGGGACCTGCCCAACTGGAGGCCTCTCCAAATTAAACAACTCCTCTGCCTGAATTGAAAAATCCTAGCATATCAGGAGAGGGATAGGCTTGACCTTTCCTCAGGCTGTTCCAGTGGTGTCAGTCAACTTCTGACAGATTCCAGTTCTATGGTCAGATGCCTCAAATTGAACCCTTTTATTGGGGTTTTCTATTTTTTTTCTTTCTGTGATATTTTCTTTCCATTTGGCTGATCTTCTGATCAGAAAAGGCAGTTGTGAATCTGAAATTGTGCAGTTTTGCTTATAAGCCCCACCCCCAGGAATGAATGATTAGCTGTCGGTCTGAATGAGGAAAAAAAGAAAACAAGCTTGAGTGTGCCCAGGGGGGCTATGCAGATGTAGCGATTTTCATAGCTACTTAAGCTGACTGGCCAGATTTGAATTGACTTTCTGGGTGAGGATTTTAAATGCATATTGACTCCCTCAGGGTTGCTTCCTTCCCTGATGATGAGATCTCTTCTAGTTATGATTCACAATGACGCACGTCATATCAGGTTATCGTGGACCCCCAAGAAGCCCTCTGGCACAGTGCAGATGAAAGCAGACAGGTGTTATAAAATACTAACAGTGCAATCCTATGTATGTATGCTCAGAAGTAAGTCCCATTGAGTTCAATGGCACATACTTCCAGGTAAGTGCATACAGTATAGGATTGCAGGCTAGGAATAATTTGACAAGCCATAAGAGACCACTTTAGCACCTCCGCATGGGACTTCTGGGACCGATTTTCCTGGCATGTTGGATTGGTATGGTGCAAGGTGAAGACAGCGTATTCTCCTGATGGAGTAAATGTAGTTTGTTTGATGTATTTATTGATTTATTTATTTATCTGTAGACATTTATATTCTACCTTTCCACCTCCTAAAAGACCCACAAAGCAGTTGACATTTGGTTTGCAGGATGATACGTGCTTCCTCCCACTCTGCTTCTTCCCCACAGAGGAAGATGATGGATCCCTGTGAGGGGAGGGCATGGTCTGCTTATAAAAGCACTGGAGGCGATGGCGTCTCTTGCACTGCTGACCTTCCTTGCCCCCCTTTTCTCCTCTCCCCTTAACTTGGGATCCATCAAAAGGCAGTTGGTGGATCCCGAAAGCGGTTGCTCTTCCACAGCCTCACTGCTGCCTTGCCTCATGTTTTCCCAAGCGTGGACGTTCTCTGTCCCAGAAACTCCCACACTGGGTCAGTCTGGCTCCCATTTCATATCAGCACATGCAATACGTTTGGGTTGCACATCAGGCTTGTCAACTTCGGGTAACTCTAGAACTCTCTTCCAGATCGGTCCCCTGACATCGACAACTACTCGGAGGAAGAGGAGGAGAGCTTCTCCTCTGAACAGGAGGGGAGTGATGACCCCTTGCATGGGCAGGTAAGCGTCTCCTTTCACCTGGTCAGCTGCTTCTGTGAGGATGCACTGGGGCTTGTTCAGCAGGGAGATTACTGAAGGAACTTGGGAATCCTTGCACTTGTCCACTGATTATTTTGGAGCATGTATTTATATTTCTCCAATATCCCGTCTTTAAACCTTTTCTATTTTTAAAAAATGGACTAAGAACCTAAAAGCTCTCAGTCGCTATCTGAAGGTATTTAAAAATGGCGCAGTGTAGCTGAAGGGAGTTGGAAACGTGGCACACCTAACACTGGAGGCCTGGTAGAGGGCAGACCTTCTCTCAGTTGGTGTTATGAGTGCAAGTGGCTGAGATGCACCAGCCTCCCAAATAACCTTTGCCAGTGGCTGCCATCTCGGAACACTCCGTGATCTGGTCCTGCCGGTGAGTGGAATAGTCCAAGTAGAACTGACACAGTCCTTTTGGAGCCAGACCAAAGCGCCAAATTGGATCTCTCTGACGATCTTAACAACAGCTGAGATTTTCCCCGTTGATGACTCTGGTGTTGGGCACTGCTTTCGTTCTGAGGTGGTTTGTCCTGCCCTCTCTCTGTAGGATTTGTTTTATGAAGAGGAGGACCTGAGGAAGGTGAAAAAAACTAGGAGGAAAATGACCTCTGCTTCTGCCATTACTCGGGTGAGTCGTATTGTCAGCGGTCTTGTCCAGTGGGGGGGGGGAGGGTCAGCCTCGTCTCTTCTTTGTCCCTCTTTCATTCCACCTTTTGGTATGTTACGTCTTAATAAATCAGGGTCTGGGCATAGGCAAGGCCTCTTTTCTGAGAGGGTAATGGTGGCTCACAGACAGGGGAGAAGAGCAGATGGGCCTTAGTGTGTGGCTGCAATGTGCTAAAGATTAAACTGCTCCTCTCCTGTGTATTTGGATGCCAGGCTGCTCCTCTTCCAAGCTGTCACTCAGCCTCACCTGTCCAGTTGGACAGTAATCAGACCAGCTGCAGTGCCTAGATACAGAATGGCCAACTGGCCTTTGATGGTCAGTGACTCTCTGCCCCAAAATCTGTAAGCATTTCAAGCAGGGCTTAATGTGGGCTCTGGACCATTACTGTAAAACTCTAGTCAGGAACTCTGTCTACAGGAGGGCTGCTTTGAGGAGCAGATGGAGTGTGTGACACCCCCCCCTTCCTTTGCCATAACTACTAGGCCCTCCTCTTACCTCTGACTGGTAACTGAGTGGCTGTGTCAGAAGCGGATTCAGCTCACAGAATGACCGTTTTTCATTTGATAGATAATCTGAGTCTTCTCTCTCTCTCTTTCTCTCTTTGGTCTCTCTCTGAACCTGGTAAGCTAGTTGGAGAAGTGTGCCTCTGAGCACATGTGAAAAGCCGTTGAAGCTCCTGCACCTCTGGGGACAGAGGCAGAGCTTCCAGGCATTCTTCCCTGGCACTGCTTGCCTAATGTGCAACACTCGTACAGTTTTCTCTCCCCACCCATGAAAAAACATTCAGGTTGCTCCTTAATGCTTTGCTTCGAAGATGAGCATGAACTCTCTGAGCAGTCCTCATGAAATATGCACGCTCTCAAGCTGAACTGTCAAGAGCTGCGCTCTGGTCAGGTTTGCAAGCTAAGCAGAGCTGCTCCTGACTGGTTACTGGAAGGGATGTTTTGAGTAATGCAGAGGTGCTGCAGAACTAGATGCTCTCTCTCGCTCTCTCTCTCTCTCTCTCCCCCCCCCCCCCCGCCACCAAGTCAGTGTTGGATTCCTGGGTTCATTGACCACACTCAAGTTCCCAAATTCAGCTGTGCATGACGTGGTGTTCTGGCCAGCCTGCTTCAATTAGACCCGCCAAGTTTGATGGCCAGGATGATAGGTTGGGGGGAGAGTGTTATGCTCCGCATGTCCTGGGAGGCTTCAGTTAGCCTCTCAACATCATGCATGCTAGTCATGCCTCTGGGTCTAGATTAGAACATAAGAACATAACATAAGAAGAGCCCTGCTGGATCAGGCCAAAAGCCCATCTAGTCCAGCTTCCTGTGTCACACAGTGGCCCCACCAGATGCCTCAGGGAGCACAAGACAACAAGATAACCTGTTTCCCGTTGACACTCCCTTGCACCTAAAGGTGGCTCTGCTTGTGTCTGTCCTAGTGGCTCTGCTTGTGTCTAGGTGGCTAGGTGGCTCTGCTTGTGTCTAGGTGGTCTAGGTGGCTCTGCTTGTGTCTGTCCTAGTGACTAGATTGAGTGCCTTCCTAACAAGTAAATGGTACCTCTTTTTCACAGCAGCCAAATATTAAGCAGAAGTTTGTGGCTTTACTGAAGAGATTCAAAGTATCGGATGAGGTAGGTGCAGCAGCGTTGTAGGCCTAGATTCCCACAAATGCGGTTCCTGCTTGTTTCATGAACCCTGGACTGTTAAATGGGTGCTGCGTGATGACGGCACGCAAGGTAGCTGACAGTGTTCGAGCTTGCATGCAGTTCTGTGGGAGTAGTTATGGGATTATTGGCACAGGGTTATTGGCTGGAAAGTGCTTGGATCACCTCTCATCTGTGTTGGGCTCCCTTTTTCCATCTGGCCCATAGCTTTTGATATTAGGGGGCGGGTTGCAGTCAGGGGACATGATGCCCTTTTGCAGTGTCTTCTCTATGGAGGAGCCCCCCCTCCACCCTCAACACCCACCCACCCACCCCGCGCAAAGTGATAGATTGCAGTATGTGATCTAAAGAAGGTACACAATCTGCCATGAATAGTTTCCAGGTGAAATCATTGAGCTGACTTAATAATGAGATTGCAGAGATAGTGGCTTGGCAAACTGGACCCAGTTCCAAGTGCCACACGATTCAGTGCAGCTGCATGAAAAATGGCTTGCCTAAGAAGCGAAGAATGCAGGCCCCACCTTAAAGAATGGGAGATTGTGTATGAAGATGGTGGAAACTGTGAGCGCTCTGACGGCTGAGCCTTTCCCCGGCAGGTTGGCTTTGGCTTGGAGCATGTTTCCAGGGAGCAGATTCGGGAGGTGGAGGAGGATCTGGATGAGCTCTACGACAGCCTGGAGATGTACAATCCCAGCGACAGCGGTCCTGAGATGGAGGACACAGAGAGCATTCTCAGCACACCAAAGCCCAAGCTCAAGTAAGTGCAGGTAGAGAGACTGGACCAGTTTCAGTGGGTCAGAGCTGAGAACTGGGATTCCTGTGCAACAAATACAGTGGTCTGCCTGTGTTCTACAACTCTCCTTTATTCTGTGAGAGAACTCAGAGGCCTAGATGATTTTGCTGAAAGCACTGTTCTTCATACCAAAGCAATTTCCATCTGTGACTGAGAAGTGGTGGCCGTAGCTCAAAATAGGTCAGCATGAGGAAGCTGCAGGCTTCATGTCATCTGGTAGATACATCCGACCTTTTGACCCAGTTGCCAGTCCTTGGAAGAGTGATGCCCGGCAGTTATGGTAGCGGATCTTTAGTCCTTGGTTTGCCAGCCCTTGCCCCAGTCCTTTGGGGAAAGAGCAGTCTGGTTTTCTCGGTGATATACTTGTCCCTTATGTCCTGGGTTCAGCAAAATGCCCAAGCAGTTTGTTTTTATACCCTCCCTTTCAGTGAAGGTTGGCTTCCAAAGTGACTTACAACAGTTAAAATCCACACACAGGTACCGTGTCATGAGGGATGCGTGTCTGGCAGTGTGTCTTCTGGCTCCTGGCAGTTGGGGAATACGGTCCAGGTTCCAGGCTTTTTCTTCCAGAGGAAGGGGGCAGACAGCAGCAGCTCGGCTTGCAGAGAATTGGGCTTGGCTAGTGACAAGGAAGCTGCAAAAGGGTGTTGCTGTTATCGGCTTCGGGTGAGGGAAGAGAAACCATGTGGGACACGGAGGGTTCAGCCACTCCCTGCTTGGGATCTGGAACCTTTGCAGATTAGGAATGAGTAACGTCCACCCTCTTTTTCCAAGCTGCCCTCTGCCACTCTGAGAACTGGAGTCTTTAAAATACAAGCCCCAAGAGCCCAGTGAGTCATGTGAGAGCAGATGCTGTAGCTTTACTGAAGCGCAGTCGGCATAGACTTCGCCAACAGCCTGGATGTGAAACCACTGAAAGCTGCGTGGAAGAGTAGGATGGGAATCCTGCAGCATGTTGTGGGATGAGCTTGTGGGCTGGCACAATGAATCCAGCCTTCTCCATGCTGCTTGGTTGTGGCTTTTTTAAAAAAAAAACAACTCACCACCAAAATAAGATAAGAATGGTAGTCTCTCAAGTTTTGAGCCTCCATCCCCTGTAGCATTTGGGTGACGTTACTGGATACTTGGAGCCCTTGTTCTGTTAGGAAAAGGAAAGTTTCCGTGTAAGGAGGGAACTTCTTCCTCTGGGCTCCATTCCAGAGCTGCATATTCTCTTCCAGGATTCTTCTCCTGGAGCTGCCCTCTCTCCACACAGTCACCCTCTTTACTAAAAAGTACGGTGCTCTTTTGGGAAGCCTGGCGTGCATGCTGGTACCTCACGATTTGGGGTTCTGCACTCCTTCCTCATCTCTTCCTCTTACAGAATCATTTAGTGGTTTGCTTTTTCAGCAGAAGCTTAATCTTTGCGGCTGGATCGTGTTGCAGCCCTGGCAGCTGTGCCAAAGCGCATCATCCCGTCTGCAGCCTGCGTGGCTCGCCTGGGAGCATTTTTGGTTCCTGTTTATCCTACCCAGATAATTGAAGCCAGGCAAGCCCTTTCTCTCGACCTCCTCTCCACCCCTTTTGAGTTTGATGTGAAATGGGGGGTTGAAAAGCCAGCTAGAGACCAGCCAGGCTCACAAAGCAAAAGACATCTCTTTGAGAAGCGGGGGCGTTAGCATGTGCTCAGTCAGGAGCGGGAAGCTGTTTGGGGTCTGGAGGCCCTATTGTCGATGCTCAGTGAGCCAGTGGGTCAGACCAACCGAAGAAGTTCATGCAGACATTCACACGGTCTTGACAGCACAAATGTCTCGGAATGTTTGTGTCCTGCCTTTTTTGGGAGCCAAAGGCAGGTAGCAACGTTGAAAACCAAATATGCAGTAAAACAACAGCTAAAACATAATTCCACGCCAAGCCAATTAATCAAAAGCATGGCACTAAATGGGCCAGAAAATAAATAAGTAAATAAAAACCCTAGAAGAGAGAATCCAGCTGAAGAGCCAAGGAAGAGGAGGTCTTGAAACTTGGAAGGCCACAGATGCACCCACTGGAACAACTCAGTTTTTGTCTGGTGTCAAGGGGGTGGCATGAATTTCCAACGCTTCCATGCCTCTGTTGAGAGCACCCCCGCCCTGGCTGTACTCCAGACAACAATGGGCCTCTGAGAGAGAACTTGAAATGTGGGTACGTTCATAAGGTACCTTGGCCCTGATGGTTCAGTGCTTGGGGGTCACCACGGGCACAAATACAGTCACAACTCCTTTTTTCATCAGGCAGAGTTTTTTTCCCTCCTTCATAGGTGGGGAAAGGAAGCACAGGAATCAACCGGGGGGGGGGGAGAACATTCCCCCCCCTTACCTGCCCATCTTTTGCAGCAGTGGTTGTCACAGCTTCCTCATGAGTTGTTTTGGGAAAAATACTCTCTCTGCTGAAGAGGATCCAGCTTGGCCTCGCTAATCGGGGCACACCCAGTAACTTCTGATCCCGTTTCTGGAGCCAGGGTCCCTCCTGTCATCAGCCTATTTCCTTAGGAAACTCCCTTCCAGCCTCTTAAGAAGGCCCAGTCCCTGTTTGCTGTGCCTTCTAGGATCAAATCAAGAAGCAGGGTGGGATCAAGTTAATAGGTGTCATGAAAAGTGCATGTGGAAATGGAGGTAAGGGCCTGAATGACCAGCTCCTCCCTATGCCTGCACTAGGCCATTGGAGTTGTACACTTTCCTGATGGGTCCTTTTTCTGTGCATATTCTATAAAGAAAAATCTGTCACTTTGGGAAGGATAACTCTGAACAAGTTGGGGGTATGCTTGCTGATTTTTCTAAGCGGATTGCAATTCAGTAGGAAGTGCATACAGAATTATACTGCACCCCCACCCCACATAGCAACCACCTGAAGTTACATTTCTGACCTTCAAAGGGAGTAAGCAAAACATTGATCTTCTATAGGAGAGAGGCTTTGCAAAGATGGAGGACCTTGTAAGAGGAGAATTGCTCTTTTGATCCCAACACTTTTCGCGTGCTCTCCGTCTCCTGTCATTTATCTTTTGAATTTCTTACAAACAGCTGTTTTCTCTCTCTCTCTCCCCCTCCCCCACTGCCCTGATGTCACTGTTTTCTTCCCTTCCAGGCCTTTCTTTGAAGGAATGTCACAGTCAAGCTCCCAGACTGAGATTGGAAGCCTTAACAGCAAAGGGAGCCTTGGCAAAGATGCCACCAGCCCAGTAAGTACCAGGAGGGAGAAGGATGTGGTGTTTCTCATGGCATGAACTGCCATTATCCAGCCTTTAGAGACTACAGTGAAGGAAACCAAGAGGTATTGCAGGATTCTGCTGGCGGTGTCAGTCTGGAAATAATATTTCGCAGAACCACTGTGGTGCAGCAGCTGCCTGTACAGTGCCCCAACCTCAAATGAATGAAATCAGTGAGCCTGTCTGTGCACTGATGTTGCATCTCTGTCTGCTTGTTCTCTGCAAAGTGTTTGGCTACGTTGGCTATTGCGCCTGTAGTGCTACTTGTTTTGAGGGGTGGAACGTGCAGAGGGTAAGGTTTGGCTGGGTGTAAGAGTGATACAGTGCCAACCAGAAGTATCCTTGCACTTTGGTTGCATGTTGTAAAGCGGCCCAGAAGATTCTAGAGAAGAGCAAGAACTTACAAAGGCTGAAAACGGCTTGTGTCCGTCTGCATCCCTGCTCGTTTTCTGCCTGACTCATAGCCAAAGAGGTTGCAACTATATGCAATATCTGGAATGCCTCCCGTGAGTGATATTTTGCCGCTCCAGCTATGTTGAGTATTTTCTATTTTGTTCGCTTGGGCTGGTTCAGATGTTCTTGAAATGGTGCGGATGCCTTCAAAACTGGTTCCGCCTAGTCACAGCTCCAGCTGCTTTAAATGGATGGGTTGCAAGTGGAAGGGAAACTAGGAAGGAATATGGATGCTTGGGCTTTGTTGATGGGCTCTCTTGTACTGTGAAAGCTGCAATCAAGGCTTAGTAACAAAATAAAAGTGGAAAACCTACTTCCGCCACTTGGAGTCCTTTCCCTCTGGTGCCTTCGCTAGCTGTGTAACCTGGATGGCTAGAAACTTGTTTGTGTTTTCGAAAGGTGGGTTTTCCACAGATCTGAAGGATACTTGGCTTGACTCTGTTAGGGTGAAATGCTGTTGCCGCCAGGCAGTAAATAAAGGGTCTCGATTTATGACTTCAGAAACAACATCTCACCCAATAGCTACACATGTGACCATTCCAAGATGCAGCTTGCCTCGCTTTCTTGCTTTTCTCTTTCCACACCGTTGCTGCTGTGTTTTCCAGATGGACGCATCCATCGGGGACAAAATGAAGCCTAGCCGGAATAAAAAAACAGATGACAACGTCAATGAAGCAGACACGCTGGTGAGGGCGCCTCTGTTGTTGCTGGTCACTGATGGGTAAAGACATTTGCTTCATCTGTTTTACTGCAAGGATGAATTCTGAATGCTCCTCTTCTCCCTTCCTGTAGGAAGGAAATGAGCAGGATACATTTGGAGACTCAAACGCCTCCTTGGTCATCCCTGAAAAAGTCAAGACGCCTATGAAGACCAGCAAGGGAGAGTTTCAGAGTATGGTGTCACCTAGGTAACAGGCTTCAGGCTTTGCTTGCTTATGTTGTTGTTGGTTGTTGTTAATAATATTTATATACTGCTTTTCAGCAAAAAGTAGTTCACAAAATGGTTTGCATAGCAAAATTAGTAAATGCTTCCCTGGCCCCAAAGGGCTCACAATCTTAGAAAAAAAGATTTTAAAAAATGCAGAAGTGTCACCAGCCACGCTAGGTTGACGAGAGACAATTGCTCCCCCCCCTAAATATAAGAGGGCATAACTTTTAAAGGTGTCTCTTTGCCCAATTAGCAGGGGTTAATTGCACCCCACTCCTCTGAAAACTGGTTGATGTGGTCTGAATGCAGAAATGCCTCGGATATCGCCGGTAAACTTTCCTCCTGTGCCTGCCCTTAATGACACGTTTTAACTAGGCGCTAAAATCCCTTTGGCAGGCCAGCAGAAGGGAATAGTGCGAGGAGGATCAAAGAGGACCTTCTTCTGCTTTGTGCCGCTGGCCCACATCTGTCCTCTTGTCCCAGGGACCAGCTTTAGGGATCTTAGCAGAGAGTTCATTGGAGTAAATGGCCTGTGAGGAATTTGGACCTGGAATGCTCCCAAGAACTTACATGCACTTTGCCACACGTTAACATGAGCGGCATGCCAAAAAGAGGGGGAGAGACGTCCCCGCCCCAAGGAGCTTTGAAAACAAGGGAGAAAGGGAGAAGAGGCATGGTCAACAAGGAGTGAACATGAGCGTCAGAATAATACACGTCGAGCATTTTTACACCCTCAGAAAACTCTATATAAATGCTATTATTGTTCAGATACACACACTTGAGTATACAAGCTAAAGGAGCAAGCCAAAGGCTTTCCAGAAAAGCTGGGTTTTGAGGAGGAACGTGAAATAAAATGGAAAGGCAGCATCAGCGAAAACTGCCCAGGGGCAGGGAGTTAAAGGGCAACAAGAGAGAATGAGCCAAGTCATTTAAATGAGGGGTGGTAGAGTTCAAGGAGCGAAGGGTGCAGTTAGAGGTGGACTGTAAGGGCTGAGAGTCCTGTTTCACTACTAACTGCAGTGCTCTTCCCTTATGTGGGGATCATTGAGGAGTGTGTCCAAGTCAAAAGGAGTAGCCTTCCTGCAGATTTCATCCCCAACACCCTCTTTCAGTGTTAGCCACTGAACCTGCCCCCTTCTTTTTCACCTGTGCTTCCTTCAGAGTCCGAGACTGCCTCTCCCTGAATTGTTCAGTTCTCTGGGAAAACGGCTTCCTTGCTATTGGAGCGGGGCTAGGGGCTGACTTGGAAGCATCCACCTGTCTGGTGCCTGCTCAAGAACACAAGGCTGTGCCTTTTGCGCATGATGCAGGTTTCATAGAAATACGGGGAAGCCAGAGTTTCTGCGGCTGTTTGTGTCTCTCCTGCCTGAATCGGCCGACTTTGAGGAACCAGCAGCCGCCATTTGACTGCATTGAGCCCTGTGCTCTGCTTCTAGGACCGATGCTATTGCTCTGGACAGACTCCTGCAGCTCCAGTCCCTTGACGACCCTAAAACGTATTGTTCCATTCAAAGGCTTTCTTGTCGACTGCTCTGTCTCCCGTCTAAACCCAAACGTGTCACATCTGCCTCTCTTTCCCTGCGGTGCTTGGGGAGGCCCAGATGACTCTGCATCTTCCTTGCAAAACCACCCTGCTGCTCCTCCCTTGGCAAAGCAGATGCTTATCAGCAGCAGACGTACTCAGCAGCACCATATGTTGTTTGCTCAGCTCCCCTTGTCCACGTTTCCTTGCTCCCCCCCCACCCACCCCGGTCCCATGCAGCAGCAGCTCAGTGACCTGCTTCTTTATCAAGAGCAGCAAATTCTTGGAGTGAACCATGTGATTTTGTCCTTGAGTTTCCACCTTTGCTTAATGTCTCAGACAGCAGCAGAAGGTTGGACGTGCCTTAGGGCGCTCCCAGCGCTGTTCTGGGAAATGTCATTGGGTGGGTTTTTTTTTTTTTTTTGCAGCATCCAACTCCAGACCCAAGTCTACTTGCCTTACAAATAAAGCTCTTTTCCGACCTGCTGGCCTCGCAGATCCCCCTGAGAGCTGCACTGTTGCTATATCACAAACATTCAGCAATAGATTCCCCCTCCCCATGCAGATGTTGCCTCTAAGAACCCCAGACTGGAATAAACTGTGCACATGACACACTCGCCACCTTTCACACAGTTTGCAAGAATTTGTTGCAGAGGTTGCAAAGGAAGGTCATACAGTTTGGAAGTAAAGCCAATACGAACAAAGGGGGCAAGTTGGCCATGGACAAAGCCAGGGCATTAAATTCTGACTTGCTAATGACTGAGCACCCTACTTGGTTCTTTCAGGTTTCTGAACATTTGCCAGATTCCCTAACCCCCCCCCCCTCCAGCAGTAGTAAGGACCAGAAATGTGGGCTGTGTGTTTTAGTGAAAACTGTAGTTGTTATCTGGAAGCCGGAGATGAGAAGCCGTGCATATGCAGCCTTGTGAATAATTTATTGTTTGGACTTAGTGGAGTTAGAAAGGAATGTGAGACTCGGTTGGCTGATCGTGGCATCCATCTCCAGTGCGCATAGAACACGTACGAGGGGCCTCCTTAGTGCCGAGGCCTGGATCCTACGTCACTCTCATGGAGAAAGGATTCTTATTTATGCCTGTGTGTTTGGGAGGGAGGCACTTGGTTGCTACTGCACCCTATCCCAACCCCAGCTGTAGGGTGGCTTTTCTTGGTTCTCCCTTGTGCCGAGACCACTCAGGACTACTTAGGGCAGGGATCACACACATTTCGTACAGCAGGCTGAATAGCTTTCATTGCGCCTGCTGAGGGCCAGAAGCAGTGTCATTAACCAGAAAGTGATGTCATTCAGCAGGTGATGACCAGAAATAAGCATTTTGTTGTTGTGATGACTCACTTATTTCACTTATCTCATGAATCACTTATTTCTGGTGATGACCAGAAATAAGCAACTAGGAACTCGCTAGCTGCAAATGTCAGAAGAGAAAATATGCAAGTCTTGATCATATTTTCAAAATATGGGAGAACCCAATTATCACACGGACCACTCTTTCAGCAGCACTGCTTTGCCGAGGTGTCACGTAGCAGCTCAGCAGCTGAGAGGTGCACTGCGGAGTGATGCCTTGGCACAAGTGGCACAGCTGAAAGGGCAGTCCGCATGATAATTGGGCTTTCCCAGCGCCTCGGCAGCGCCTCCTCCCTCTCACCCCTCTTGGTCTGCCCCTTCCTCAGTACTGTCCTTCGCCTTCTGAGGCCTCCTTCCGTTCCTCCCAGCAGCTTGGCAGAAGCGGGGCTACTGAAAGGGTGGTGTTGGAAGAGCCCAGTTATTACGTGGGCTACCCTTTGAGCAGTGACACCTCAGCAGAAGCAGCACTGCTGAAAGGGTGGCCCATGTGATAATTGGGCTCTCCCAGCACCACTCTTTCAGCAGCGCTGCTTCAGCCAAGGCATCATTTTGCAGCTGAGAGCAGCTGATGGCGGTGCTGGGAGAGCCCAATTACCATAAGGGGCTGGATACACAGCTTCCAGGGGCCTCATCCAGCCTGCAGGCCTTATGTTTGACACCCCTGACTTAGGGCATTAACACCACTTTTCCTCTTCTCGTAACAGCAAAATGGACAGTGCTATGCACACACCCCGGCAGAAGCGCAGCACCCCACTCAAAGAGCGCCAGCTCTCAAAGCCCCTCAGCGAACGGACCAACAGTTCTGACAGCGAAAGGTCACCAGATTTGGGGCACAGTACACAGGTAACGTACTCTGGGAGTGTGCAGGTCTGGGGCTTAAGCTTCTAGTGCTTCACTGTGGGATGACCGCCCACTGCTGGGGAGACCTGTGAAGGAAGCTAGTTGGAGCTTGGAGCATGCTTGGAGCATCGTGTTCTCCCTCCGCCCCCCCTCCCTCTCCCTTTCTCTCTCTAAAATTGTGCCAATTAAGTAGCCATTTATGTCATGAACATATGTAACCCTTCCAAATGTAAACCTACAAATATATATATATATAGAAACATTAGGGGAGAGGAGGGGAGGGGAGAAGGTCATGAAAACTGCAGTATCGGGAGTCTTTGCCCTCAGATGCCTGAAGGCCTCACCATTTGGCCTGGAAATCTGTCCCAGGGCGGCCACTTCTAGGTACTACCCGTTGGTTGCTCAGCATTTTTTACAGCCATGAGGGCAAGGGAGGGACCTGCTTTTTTTGTTTTGTTTTCCCAATGGTCACAGAGGTGAGGGTTGCAGCTTTTCCTGAGGATAATGATCTGCTGACAGGAGCAGGTAGGCACTCAGGGTAACATCCTTTCCCATTCATAACCTTTGTTCATGATAGGATCATTATGTCAGTCTTGCTAAAGAAATGGAAGGAGAATGTCTTCCTCTCTTGCATGCATATTGGCGCTAGGAAAGTCTTTGGCCTTTATCTACATGGGGAGTTATGTTTGAACTATGCATGTTTCAAAAAACCCCATACCACTTGCCCCAGCAGATTCCACGCAAGATCGTCTACGATCAGCTGAACCAAATCTTAGTGTCGGATGCAGCACTGCCAGAAAATATCATTCTAGTGAACACAATTGACTGGCAAGGCCAGGTAAGGAGATTGGCTGTCGCTGTGTATCTGTTCCATCCCTTGCACCACCCCCCAGTCACAACTCAGAATCCTGTCGTCAGGCACCATCGCTTAGGGTAACCTAAGCAAAGCAGGACGGATCCTTGTCCAAAAGAGCTTAAAATCTAAATGTGGACAGTACTGAGATGCTCCGCGAGGAGATCCACTTATTGTTTGTCGAGAAACGCAATTTCTGCCAGCCCTAAAAGCCAGAGCCTCCAGCTCAGCCTGAGCAGAACCAGTGAATGGTTTTCATTAAGCACATTCTTGTAAGTCTTGCTTGATTGATTAGATGCAAACTCCATTTAGTGTCCCCAAGCAGAAGCCCTAAGTTTGATCTCAGGCTGGGCTGGGTGGAAAATGAGGCACCAGAGGGGGAGGAACTGGTGTGGTATTGGCGAGAGGTTAAGCAAGAGGAGTGGAGAGCTGTGAAAAGTGGGTGTGTGTCTCTGCCTGGCGGCTGAAAGGCCTCCCAAACCCACTCCCGTGTCAGTGCCTTTTAGGTGCTGCTTTTGTCTTAAGTACATCCCTGAAACCACAAGGTTGGAAGCCAAATGTCTTAAAAAAAAAAAGAAGAAGAAGACGGTTAGCGTGTGCCAGAATCTGATAGATGCCTTGGATTCTGCACCAGTTGCCAGGCGGTAACTGAAGATTTCCAGGAGGATGTAGAAGTGCAAGGGGGGGGGACACCTATCATCGAAAGGTAAGGAATTCTTGTCCAAGCGAAACCTATTCCACTTAAGCCTGTGCCCTTGAGTGACAGGTTCTTCCAGGAGGGAAATAATCTCAAAACGATTGAGGCGGCCAGGCAGAATTCTGCCACTGTTAACGTTCTGTGCCCATTTCTGTTCCACGGCACCTTGGCTGCCTTGCTGTCTTGCCCGCTGGGCCTGGCAGGAGGCAGAGGACAGGAGTCAGGTTTCCATCACCTCAGCTGTAACTGTGGCACGTTAAAGCTTGTCTCCTAGGTGCTTAAGGGTGCTCAGTTACCAACCTTTTGTCTGAGGGCAGACAGCCAGTGATTGCCAATCAGGGAATAGGGGTGTTGGGTGGCAGCTCATTGGTCCCTCCACTGCTTGCTTATTTCCTCGTTTCCCTTCCAGTATGTAGCCGATCTCCTGCAGGAGCAGAAGAAGCCCGTGGTCTGTACGTGTTCCACTATCGAAGTGCAAGCAGTCCTCTCTGCAATCCTCACGAGGATCCAGCGCTAGTGAGTGCACAGGGCTATGCTGGTGGTATCTTCATTGTCATACCGGCCTGTAGGAAAGAAATCTAAATTACAAATTGCCTTTGTCCCGAAAACGGTGACTGGTGTCCTTGAATGCCACCCGCCCCAACCCACCCTGCTTAGGCTCCCCATTCCTGGCAAATTTGTCTGCCTTTTGAGTAGCTGAATCATCAGCTGTTCAAAAGAGTAGCTGACGATTCAGCTACACTTTGAGTGGCTTCAACCAAGAGTGCTAATCTGAGCGAAAAGGGACAGGTTTCCTATCTACAAATGAGCACACAGAGGCCCTTGCCTCTTTTTCCGAGGCAGGCAAGCAGATGGGAAGAGAAGGATTGTGCTCCTCCCACAAGGGCTGCCTTATCCAAGCGGTAGGAAGGTGCACAACCCTGCAGTGAAAACAACCTGCCCTTAAAGTAAGGAGAAATGGGATTCCGTATTGGTGCTCAGGCCTCCCACCTCAATTTGGTATCTTACCCTCAGTGACCTATGCATAGACTGCTCTGCAGGTTGCAAAGGAGCACCTCTGATCTCTGCCCTCCCCTCTCCATGTTTTAAAAACCTACATGTTTCCAGCATACTTGGAGGATGTGCAAACGGCCCCTCTGAAGTTATTGTTCTTCTGTCCCCTTGGCCAGGGGTGCCTTTCTTGGGAGCACGGCAGTACACCCTTTACTTTCCTGATGACCCTGTGTTAACCCAGGAATTAAAGCCGGGTCCTCCTGTGTGGCGTCGGCATGGTCACCACTCCCTGGTGGTTCCATCATACATTGTTCTGGTAATGTTAGGGTGAGGGAGCTGCAGTGTGTGTGTGGGTTTTTTTTTTTGCTGGCATGGGGAGTAACCACATCAATCATCCCCTCTGACAAATCTCCTTCATTTAATAAATTACTGCAGGTTAAATGCAAATGTAGGCAGTTTTAAAAAAAAAGGGCAGTTAAAAACAACCACCAAACATGATCCATCTCGTTCCAACATTCCTGGAGTTGCTAGGAGAGCAGCAAAGAAGGAGTCAGACCTTGGCCTCTGCTTCCAGCTGCACTGACATCTAGGCAACAGGGTTCTATTCTGGGCTTCCTTGCCCCCTTTGTGCCATGGCGATCTTGGGGGGCCGCTGAAATGCAAGCCTGTCTCTGAACACAGACCTCTTTGGCTGCCTGCGAAGACGACGCCACTCTCAGGTTGCAGCTTCTTCCTCTTGTGACAATGATGGGAAGTCAAAGCCCGTATAATTTAAAAGTGCCTTTTCAACTCCCTTGTTCACTGCCTTGTCATTGCAAGTCAGCTGTTGGTGGGGACACTCTGCAGACCTCCCCAAAGAAGGTTCACATTCTCCGGTATCGTCAGTTTAATTGGAGCTGTGGTTTAGCTCTGGATGCTATCCTCAATGTCAGGGCAGCGCCCTAAAACTTAGCAAATGGGCAATAGAGATTTCATTGGCACATGAGGCATGCCCAGCCCCCAAACATCTGGGATTAAGGGAAACAGCTGTCATTTATTACAATATTTCTGTACTGCCTTTCTCAATAGTCTCAAGGCGGTTTACATTGGCAGGCTGAACATGAGCCCCATAAGTGTCCAGGCTCCCAAGGGTTGAGTAGCTTGCATGGTCCCACCAACGGAGGGGTGTTGCCTTACCTATTTCAGTGTTGTGCCTGGAAACCAGCAAAGCTCCAGACAACATTATGGGATTTTGGTGTGTTTCTTTCCCAGCTCTTGGGTGACCCCTAGTGGGGGCTGGTTCTAAATGCTGCTGGTTCCCGACACTTAGTCATTGCTCATTCGCTTGGCAACTTGAACGGTGCTGGCGTTTGAGAAGTTATTTTTTCTCCCCTAAGATATTTTTATATTGTGTTATCACATCTTTAGATGGGAGTGGTGTTGGAGAAGCTGGAGAGTGGTGTTTGGACATCACAGGCCGCCTTCACGCATTACAAGAAAGCGATGTTCCCATCTGTTCGCTGCATGCTGCCTGCCCCTTAATACTTGTGTGGACAGTGCAAATCATAGCTCTCAAGTATACATTTACCACCTGCTATCAGTTGGATGCCTGCCCTCTGCACGTTGTGTTGGTGATCACCGCACAGAGAACAAGAAGGAACCCGTCTTTTCCATAATGTACGAAGTGGCATTTAATTGCTTGACGTGCTAGTAGCAGCCCTCTGCCTCATGGTGTACTTGGGACCTAGGAGCACCTAGTGCCATAGCATTGCTGGAACCAAGTGGATGTGGGTCTCATCAGTTCCTGCATGGGGCACCACTGGAAACCCTTGTGAGCTCTTCCAAGCTTTTCTGAAAAGAAAAGCACAATAACCACAATAAAGGTCCTCTTGAGGGAACTGACTGTGCCTAGAGACACGAGTCCTCAGCAAATATTCTAAAACTAGTGCGCGTGTACTGGCAAACCCCACCGCTGTGCTCTGAAGCCCCGCCCCACGCCCACCACGCTTTGCCCAGGCTGGGGCTGTGAACGTAGAGCCCAGCTTCTTTAACTGCATGTCTTTTCCTCCTTCCAGCTGCAACTGTAATTCCTCCATGCCGCGTCCTGTGAAGGTAGTGTCTGTGGGGGGCCAGAGTTACCTCAGTGCCATCTTGAGGTTTTTTGTGAAGCAGCTGGCAAACAAGACCTCCGACTGGTTGAGCTACATGAGGTTCCTCATCATCCCGCTAGGTAATGGGACCTGTCTCTGGGGCTGACTTGCTCAGTACAGGGCTGCTGAGTTCACCGTTTACTAATTCCATGTACCAGTTGCCAATGAGCTATCAGGCACGGCCATCTTTCTGGTAGCAGAATAGACATATAGGAAGCTGACCAAGTCAGACCTGTGGCACATCTAGGTCAGCATTGAGTGGCAGTGGCTCTCCAGAGTTTCATACATCTGCTGCTGATGGATAGGCACCACATTTTTCTAAAATAAAATAATTATTATTATTTTTCCTAATGCTGAAAAGTCTCTGTTGGTGGGGCCAGTTTTAGTTGATGAGAGCAAAAGGTAATGGGTGAGACAGAGTTAAAACACAGCTGATTTGTTTTTTGAGGCTGGCTTTTGTTCTGGTTTTCTGTTTTAGAAAAATCTGACCACGAAAGCCTAAGTATGTATGTAGAAGACTAAATGCTCAAGAGAAACGTTGTCTTTTAACAATGAGTTCTGTGAACGTGCAAGATGGTTCACTCTTGGACAAATGCATGGAGGAGAGGTCTATCATGCTGTCTATGCACTACCTCCAGGTTCTGAGGCATTGTGTCTGAGTCCCAGTTGCAGGGGAGCAATGGTGGGAGAGAGGTGTACTTTCATCTCCTGCTTTTGGGTATCCCAGAGGCAGTTGGTGGGCAACCATAGGAAACAGGATGCTGGACTGGATGGGCCTTTCCCTAATCCAGCAGGGGTCTTTATGTTCACACATTTTTATGTTCTCCCAAAGGCGACTTTTACTGAGCCTTTGCTAATAAGAATGGTTAAAAGGCCGATAAGTCCTTACACAAATAGATTGAAATGGTGGACAGAGGAGCGCATTGTAATCTCTGTCACAAAATAAGTACCAGTTCACTTTGAAGGAAAATGAACCCTTGAGCATTGGGGGATGTGTCGTCCCCCCCCCCCCCCGGTGCTAGGAAGAGAGACCCAACTGATTTTTGGAAGAGACTCCAACGATGGTGGCCGTTGGACTTCTGTGGCTTGGGAAGAGAGGGCTTTCTGGCTCTGAGGGGTGTATTCCCTCGACAACTATGTGTCTTGGAGTTAGATTACAGTTTCCCCAGGAAAGCTCAGTTAGACAGACCTTCCTCTTTCTTCATGGCCAGGTTCTCATCCTGTAGCCAAATACATGGGCCTTGTGGACAGCAGATACAGCGGGATGTTTCTGGACACCACCTGGAGAGAACTTTTCAGCAGATCCGAGTCGCCAGCGACAGGTAAGAGAGGGATGTTGACATGCAGTGAGCGGCTGAAGCGTTTGTGTTCATAAAGCTCTTGCTGCATCTCACCAGACGGGGATTCTGCTCATGTACGCATGCTTGTCCAATGTGAAATTAGGGGCAAATTGAGAATCCCAACTATCCATGCAGAGCTTCGGCACGCTCCTCTCTCAGCCTCCTGGATTGGGCTCCTGGAGACAACGTTGCACTTGTGTTCAAAGGAGGCTGTAATGAGAGCATTAGCAGTGCCAAGGGCACATGTCCGTGGAACCTGCAATACAGTCCTCTAGCAGAGGCAAGGGAGAGAATTGCAAATGGATCGAAAGTGAAATATTTGCGATATTCTAGGGATAAAATTGGGGGGGGGGGAGCAAACTTAGTGGCCCTTGGCACAAATGCTTGCCAAATCTGGATGAAGTTCATGCTGCTGCTTATGCATCCTTTGTAGATGCAAGTTCTACTCTCTTCTCTCTCCCCCCCCCCCCCATCTGCCTCTGAACAGTCTTTGATGCCTTATGTGACTGCAGAGGAGGAGCTAGGGTCCGGTGCATTTCAGGGTCCCATGAAATGTTGGCACCCACCTCGAGTCCCAACAAACTCGTTACGTATAATATTAACTATGATAATAATTAATAAAATTAATCCCAAAACATTCACAGAAATGTAACATTTCATTCCCCCCCAGATCCTTACAGTACAGTACACACCCTAATAAAAATGGGTCCCCCTATGGGGGAGAAAGGTGGGATATAAATTCAATAAATCAATAAATAATAATTTATTATTATTAAATGGCACCCCTCCAGAATCCTGGGCCTTGGGGGGGGGCCTTAGCTAGTCACTGCGTGACTCTTACAGCAAGTAGCCTGGCGTTCCCCACACACACATACACATACTTTGCTGTCCTTGGTGGGGCTATCCAGCTTGACATTTCCTCTGGCTTGTCATGTTCTCCTTCTCCAGAGCCCTTTGACGTGGTTGGACGGATCGTGCAGTATGTGAGCGGAGCAAGCCTGACCCACCAGTTGCCCGTGGCCGAGGCCATGCTGACCTGCAAACACAAATTGTGAGTCCTTCTTGACTCAGTGCAGGGAGCTCCCTCGAACTGCCTCTGGGGCTGTAAATATTTGGAATCTGCTTACTACGTGGAGAGTCTCCACACTGTTGTTGGACCTATGTGTTACTCGGCTCTCAAGGGTTAACAACTGCAGCGTGTTGTGTGGGAGCCGTTTCCCCAAGGGCACCCGTTCTCCAGTCATTGCCATTGTCTTGTCTAGCTGTGTGTACACAGGATGCTGCATCTTTAAGACGGAATGTCAGTCTCCAGCTTCTTTTTGAGACCTGTAAAATGGGAAAGAAGGTTGGAAGACTTCACTCTCTCCCCTCCCTTTCTTCTTGTCTTTCCTACCCGTCGGATTTTAACTGCTCTTTCCTTTGCCTACAGCCAAGACGAAGATTCTTACCAGAAGTTCATCCCTTTCATTGGGGTAAGAGCTTCTCCGTTTCTTGGATATATCATCCCCTACCTTTCACTTTTGTTTATTATTTGCATCCTGCTTTTCCTCCCTATGGGAAGCCCAAAGCGGCTACCAGCACCACAGGGGAAAAAACACACAGTTAGTACAATATATCAAAATAATAACCACTGTAACAAAACATAAATATCCAAACAAATAAAAATAAACAAACCAAAACAGTGATCCACAATACAGTAAATATATTCATAAAATGAGGTCAGTAGCAAATTCCAAATAGCAATTCATTTCAGTTGACAGCAGCCCAGTAATATTTAAAAACCAGTCACAAAATCCAACCCACCGGCATTTCAAAGCTGCTAAGAAGCCAAAGAATAAGGAGAATGGTGCCTGAGCAATTTCGTACATGATACAGAAATATACCCAAATACGCAATGAAACCTAGAAACAACAGCAGAAGTGAAACAGCTTCACATAAATAATTAGCAGTTGGATAATTCAGGTTAAGCGGAAAGTGGCCCTGAATACTTGGTTAACACCAGAAATGCTTCTATCTAACGGAGGGCAGGTGGTCTCTCTGCATCTCGGCAGCAACTGCAGTGGGGAAGGAACACAATGCTTGAACCGTCTTGCATCCAAGCTGGCTTTCTAGTTGCTGTGTCAATTTCTCTCATGTGCAAGACAAATGGCGTTGACTTTAGCCTACGCTGGCTGTTCCAGCTCCTGCTGGAGCTGCTGAACAGCGGAAGTTATGGCTGAATTTCAAATGTGCCAATGTTCAGTCAAATGACATTGTGTAATTTTAGCTTGTGCTAAATTTATCCTTCTTGGTTATTAATTTGTCAGGAAGTCTGGCTCAATCCCTACTGATGAGTGGTGAAGTCATAAGCAACCCAAAGCGGGCCACCTATGTCAACGGTCTCACAGTTGCATTGTGTATCATTGCACTTGTGTGCTGTTGTTTAAATACTTGCTTTCGCTTTCCCTGAAGCCCAAGCAAGTAGCAAAATGTTGGGTGTGGCTGAGCTGTGCATCACTTTCCAAGTGGAGAGGCCAGGAAACCACCTCCCTGTGGCTCGCTCAGTGTCGGCCCAGTGCTGAACTGTGGCCAACGCAAGCCATGGTCGGTGCACAGTCTGCTGAAACTCCACGTCCCATCCTGGTTTGTCAGCAGCCATTCAGATGGGATGCTTTACGAAACAAACTGCCCCTAAGCATTATGTCTTCACAGAGCCGCATGCTGTGTACGTTTTCTGTTTTGTGCCCTGACAATCAGCAGCCAGGTCTGGCAGGGTGTCGCATCACCACTGGGGTGATTTGCCTAAAGTTGCAATCTCCCAGTTAAAGACGAGCAGCCTTGCAAAACGACTCTGGAGCCCCTTTCCTTCCTTAAGCTATCTGCGCCATGTAACATGCAAGGTGTTGGCCATGAGGTGCAATGTGAAAACGTCACCCCCTGCTGCCCTTCTTGGAACAGTAAGGAGAGGGCTTGTTTGCACCTGCACTTCGCTTGTGATTTTCAAGCCTAATTTGATTATAGTCCCCTAGTGGGAGAGGCAGGGGCAGTGCATGACTGCATCTTAATGGCTGGAGGGAAAACGGTGACCGGAAAACAGCATTGCCGTCATTCTGGCGTTGTCTTGTCTGATTTTAGGTGCTCCTGATTTTAACCTGGGCGGGAAGCAGGCAGGGAGAGAACAAATTATCTGGAGGAGCCCTTTTTCCATCCAGTAATGAACTGTGGCATGGGTAGAAATGGCCTCGGCTTGTGCACTCTGTTTTTGGAAATCATTGGGAGGTGCAAATTCTGCTGCTGACTATGCTTCTCCATCATTTTTTCCCCCTAAGCTCTCAACTGTGCCCAAGGAAGGGCGCTTGCAACGCCACAAGTCCTTTTTCCCTTCTTGGCATGCTTGATGGTTCTGGCTGTCCTTCCCTCCTCCGCCTGCGCCCATAGCCATTGGACCGTGTTTTGGGTTGTTCATCTCTGCGTTATTGTTCTTGACGCAGAGGAGGGTCTAAATGGTTAAGGAAGGAAGCTCGTGCCACTTGCTAATGCAGCCATAGGGCGAGCATGCAGGATACTGGCCATGGAGGGACCATCTTTTCCTGCAAAGGGATGAGCATGCCTGGCCGGAAAGGCAGTATGTACCCGGGGGGGGGGGGGGGAGAGAGAAAGGGAAAGCAACAACTCACAGATATGAAAAGCCTCTCCTTTCTCTTTTTGAAAGCAGAGGGAAATCTGAGTCAGGCTCAGGCAGGGAGGGTGACTCAGCAGGCCGCGACCCTCAAGTGTGCGCTGGAACTGCAGATGTGATGGCAGCCAATTAAGGGGAATCCTCAGCTGTGTTAGAACTCTCTCAAGGCCCTGTGCTATTTACGGAAGGCAAACAAAGGTGTGTGTGTGTGTGTGTCTTTTTGACAGAACAGCGAGGGCGGCTTGAGAGCTTAAATATCAGGCTTCCTAGTGTGGAGGAACCTCAGCAAGTAGAACGGGTTCCTCCTCTGTTATCCAGCAGGCTTAATACAGGTTAGTTTCAGAGCCTACGCCTGAATGAATAGGGGAGGTTTGAAATCAGAGTCATGGTGGGGTGAGAAATACCCCTGCTCCTAGTTCTGCTCCCGACAGCATAGGTGGGCTCCTTTTCCTTATGGCTGCGGCATGTGCTAAAATTCAGGGACGGGGAGCCTCTGCATGGATTGCGTGCTTCTGTGATTGCGGCCCCACTGGCATGGAGCTTGGCACAAAAACGCAGCACCCTGCGACAAGACAGGAAAAGGACATCAAGAAGCGCAGGTTGTGCACGCCTCCTGCTTCCTTGCTAATGTGCAAATCTGCCTCTCTAACCTCTAGTGCCGTTGCTGTTGGGGCCAGGGCTGTAGGCAGCTGTACTCACCTGGAATGTGTGGTATTGAGCCCAGTGGCTGGAATGGCAGCAAATGGATGAGACAGTTCTGTAGGTCAGGCTCCTTGTGATTATTCCAGACTTGGCCAATCCAGAGCAGTGCTTTTTCACCTGTGTTTTTCCTCTCCAAGCGCCACCTTTTGTGGGTACCACTTTTGTAAGCCTCACCATTGCCACCAGAGATGGCAGCTGTGCACAGGAGGGGGCAGCTTGCAGGCTTTGTTCTGCACCCTCCTTCCTCAATCCATACCTCATTGGGCCAGGCAGCTACATGGCCTCATCTCCTCCGCTGTACCCACTGCCCCAACCATCTCCACATTCAGAGGCGGCTGGCCAGTGTCAAGTTGGAGAGCTAAGCACCGCCTGCAGGAGGGGGAGACCTGCCTTCCTGGGAAGTGCTACTTGTTGAAGTGCTGGGATCCAGAGGCTTCATGCTGCCTGAGAGTTGCAGAGGTGGCTTCTGCGCACCCCGTTTCCTGTGTTTGACATAGTCTTTGGCACCTTTCTGTAGTCTGTGGTGGAGTGTGTGCTAATTGCTACTGTTTTGATCCCATTGTTTCACTCTTTGTTGTTTGTCTTTGTTCTTAAGCTTTAGTGTTGTAGCCACCTTGGAAATGCTGTACACTTGAAGGGCAAGATATGCTTTTTTAAGATACATGCACAGTCTCTGGTAGCTCACTGAGCAAAGTCCCCACCTCCAGCCTTGCAGCTTACAGCTCAGGCCTTGGAATCCCCAGGAAGGGGGAGGGCACTGAGGGAGAGGTTGCGAAGAACTGGGTGAACTCGGGAGGTTTCATAGATGCCGTAGCTCATGGATGGCTAACAGTATCCTGTGGTCGTCTTCGGTGGCTATGAGGTCAAGTAGCCTCCTGAGGAAAGTCCGAGGGGTTAATGCAGATGGCAGGTGGAAACTTTATGCCGGGTTTTATTTGCAGCCGCCTCACCTGTAGTACAGTTGCTCTCTCTCTCTCTCTCCTCCTTCTTTGCCCCCCCCCCCCCCGCTCCTCTGCAGGTGGTTAAAGTCGGCCTCATTGAAGATTCCCCTGCAGCTACAGGTATGACAAGCTTCACCTCGGTCCCCATGCTCCTTAGATGAATGCCCGGTTTTTCCAGTGTCTGCATGTCTTTGTAAAATAGATTGTGGCTAGCTATCCAGGCATGAAATTGAGCGATTCTGCTTGGCTAGCATTGATCATGAAATGGTTGGCTCAGCCTTACAGCGGGGAACAGCCGCTGCTTTGTAATATGCTAGAGCTGCAGGGTTGATGATTCCCGATGGGTGTGCTAGGGATCTCTGTAATGCTGCAAGAGGGTTTGCTGACGGTTTTGCCTTGAAAAATTTAAGCCACAATGCTGGCTATGGCCCCCCACAGGCATTGATCGCCCTCAGTCTCTGCCAATATATGGAAAGGAGCATCGCCTTTCCTTAAGGGAGGAAAGGAGGGTGTTCTGGAATGCAGCTCACACTTCAGTTGAGAAGAGGCTGCAGAATCCTAGGAGCATCACTGTAGCCCGGAATGCACAGTCCCATCCTTGTGCCCTTAACAGGTTCCGAAAAGGAGTGTGTGGGATGCCAGGAAGGAGGCAGTGTAATCAGGGCTCCCCCACGATTGCAGGGAAAGCTGCCTTTCCCTTGTTCGGGTAGCTGATGCAGAAAATGTGCCTATCTCTTTGAACGCAAAGCTGAAGTGCTTCAATCCAAGAAAAGCGTATCTCAGTTACCAAAGTTTGGGACACCATAGATATTGGTATCTAAGAGAACACTTGGGCCTTGCAAAAATGTCCTGCTACTATGACTGAAGGGCCAAGGAGGAGGGCGTGGGGATTAATATAACTTCAGCCTACCAGCTTGCTTGAGGCGATAGCTGCGACGTGTGCTTGCTGCTCCTTTTTCTCCTGGTGACCAAAGCTTCGTGTTCCCCTTCTTTTGCAGGAGAGGGAGATGATTCCCCTATCATCAGCCTCACGGTCCCCTCCACTTCTCCCCCATCTACCTCTGGCCTTGCCAGGGATGTCGTGGCCACCCCTCCGTCGTCTCCCTCAATGACCAGTGGGCTGGCTGTCATGGGGTATGTTTGTGGAAGTGAAGACTCGTGTTGTGCTGTGTTTATGGGGATATGTTCCCGGTAAGGGCAGTGGGTGCTCTGCAATACAAAACATCCTCAAGTTTTTTCCGTTTTCCTCTCTCGCAGGTCCCCTAATAGCCCTTATGGCGATGTCATTGGGCTGCAGGTGGATTATTGGCTAGCGCAGCCCATGGAAAAAAGGAAGGAAGGGGAAAAGAAGGATGCCGGCTCTAAGAACACACTCAAGAGTGTCTTCCGCTCAGTGCAGGTGTCCCGGCTTCCAAACAGTGGGGAAACCCAGCTCTCTGGGACCATGGCCATGACCGTTGTCACCAAAGAGAAGAATAAGAAAGGTGAGTTGTGGGAAGCGGGTGGTCCTCCTTGCTGGTGGGTTCCTGCTGTTCAGCAGTGTGTAATGAAGGAACATTGTGGGGGGAACTGCCCTTCCATTTGGGCCTTGATGTGGTAGCCAAGGGCGGACCTTCCGGTTAGGAGGACATGGCAGGCTGACAACTCCGCCGATCGCTCTGTACCGACGGAGTACATCTGATGGACTTAATTACTTTACCCCTGGATTGAAAGAGAGTACGAAGAGATAAACCACATTTCTTTCAATCGCCCTCATTCTGACACTTCAAGGCAAAGGCTCTGAAGTTTTGGGTTGTCAGTGAGAAAGAATGGATGACCATCGAAGCTCCGGCCGCAGATGAATCGTAAGCCAAGCCACCTCCCACATGCTTTGCTTTACTTAGGCAAGAGGCGTAGAAATGATTTATGAGTTGAAGAAATTAGCTGAGATAAGAGTTAATGTTAAAAATAATTAATACGTTGCGATAAGGCGAAGTGAACATTCGAAAGTGAAAGTTGGAAAAGACGAAGTTAAAGTTTTAAAGTGGGGAGCTTTATCTATTTTTTTTCTGTACTTATGGAAGATTAAAACAGTAAGAGAAGGAAAGATATGAAGAAGCTTTTTTAAATAGACTGTTCCGGCAAGAGAAATTTGTTTGGGATTTGTGTGTGTGTGTTTCCTTCTACGTATTGACATTCCTGACATTTTTGCTAAAAGAATATGAGCCCTTCCGTGTCAGAGTTCATGGATTTTGGCAATTAATCTTTCTGTTTCACGTCGGCGACCGCAGAAGCTTTTTATTTTTACCTCTCTTTTTTTAAGAGAAAAGAGATTGGCACCTGGTGAAAAAATTGCAGCATGACTACACAATTGGAGTACTGCTTTAAAAAATGGGAAAGGAGATTTGATGCAAAAATGGCAATTTTGTAAGAAGAATTTCAGAATATGAAAGCAGAACTGAAACAAGCAGTGAAGAAAAAGGACGAAAAGGCTACGATGGAAATAGAGGAAGATAAAGAGAAAGATAATGACAAAGATAAAGATTTAGTGGAAGAGACTGTAGCAGAGGAAGTACCAAGAGTTAAATCAAAACTTGGTTATATATTTTTCGTGGAGGTGCTGAAGAAAAAGTCTGTCTTTCGGGGGAGGAATTTAGAAGACGTGAAGGATCCTGTGGAAAAAATTGCAAAGTTGATACAATTCAAAAAGCAAGGGACTTTCGGGGAAGATTTAAGGACGAAGAAGAGAAGAGAAAGAAAGAAAAAGAGGAAGAAGAAGAGGAAGGAGGAGGAGGGGAAGGGATGGAAGGTGTAATGGGCAACTGTCAAAATTAAAAAAAAGGATTATAATTTGTTTTTGTGGGGAATATTACTGGAGTTAGTTATACAAAAAGAAAAAATGTTTTATTATTAAAAATAAATAAATAAGATATGACTTGTTTTTAAGAAACTCATATAAAGGGTGATGGAAATTTTTTGATGATGGAAAACTAACAAAATTGAAGACGAAAAAATGGGTTGACTTAATAAATTTAAAATATTTGAAGTGGAAATTAAGACTTTTAGATGATAAAGGAAAAGTTAGTTAACCCTTTTGTGAATAAAAGAAAAAGAATGCTTTATTATTTGAAAAGACTTAAATAAGATGTGATTTGTTTTCAAGAATCTTATGTAAAAAGGGGATATAGAATTTTTTTTAAAAAAACAAACATTTGGAAGGTTTTTATTTTAATACATTTGGAGAAAAATGGGGTGGCTTTATATATTAAAATATTTGAAGTGGGAATTAAGATTTTTAGATAAAGTAAAAGTTAGTTAATCTTTTTGTGAATACAAATATTCACAAAAAGATTAACTAACTTTTACTTTATCTAAAAATCTTAATACCCCTCTTAATCTTAATACCCCTTATAGATTCTTTAAGAGAGAGAGAGAAGAAGTGATGAAATGTGGATTTAATGAACAGTATATTAGAGATATAGGCTTAGTTAGATATTATAAGTAGAAAATATATAATAGTATACAAGTAGGATTTACTGCTTCGCGCTTGCTGTAATCTTTCGTAGTATGTTGTATTGTTTTGTTTTATTGTTTTGTTTTGTTTAGTAGTTTATTAATAAAAATAAATATATATTGGGGATGTGGTAGCCAAGGGCAGAGCCGTTCAGGCTGACCCAGGAAGCAGAATTGTTAGGAGGCACTTCCTTCCCGCTGTGAGTCCTTCTGAACAACAGCCTGTCCCTCGGCCACGCAGTCAGGGTGCTAGATGGCAACGGTGGCTGTGTAGCTTCTCTTCTCCACAAGTCTCACCCTCCGTACTTCTCATTTGCGAGAATGAATTACCGGTAGACATTTTTGCTAATTTGGGGGGGGGGGTGTCTTTGTACTTTTCAGTTCCCACAATATTCCTGAGCAAGAAACCCAAAGAAAGAGAAGTGGATTCCAAGAGCCAAATGATTGACGGGATCAGCCGGCTCATCTGCTCTGCAAAACAGCAGCAAACCATGCTGAAAGGTAATGGTGGCCTCCCATACTGGTACCAGATTGCTGGCGGACCTGGCGCAGAGCCCTGCACTGGGTCCCCCATGCCCCACCCCCGATTGGCTCATTAAGTGCTACCACTGCTGTCAGTACTGGGGGTTCAGGGGTCGCCCTCAGCCAGTGCTCCAGCTGACCAACCTCTGCCACCAGCCTGGCTTGCCTCTTTTCCCGGGGAGCCTCGACCACTGCACTTGCTACTGCGGAGGGCTTCAGAGTGAGCCAGAATAGCTTTCCTCATAGTATGTCCCAGTATTTATAAACTCCCTGAAACCACTAGGTACTGTACAACCGTGAAAGCAAGTCCTGCCTCCTGGGCTTGCAAACTGAAGCAGTGTTCCAAAGAGAGCAGGGGTGGCTGGTGCAAAAAGACCAGGGGCTGTCCAAGGTCCAGCAAGGCAGGACATGCTGGCCAGGAGGAGCTTTTGGCTGCATGTGCAGAGAGAGAGAAGAGTGTCGCAGAAGAAGCCTGCACAGCTGGTGATGTGCTGCATGGAGTCCACCAGCCTCTGATCTGAAAGCAGGTGTTTGAGTCCCTGAAGCAGACCAAGCCCAGTGTGTACAAAGTCCTTAGCTGGCAGCCTGTCCAACACACCAGCTCCGTTGCAGCAGGGACCATAGCCCAAGTGGCAGAGCACACACCTTGCACAGAGAACGCTGGTGCTTGAACCTAGGACGCCTCCCATTGACAAGATCTCGGAACGCAGGGCTGAGAGAGATCCTTGGTCTGGAACTCTAGAGAGAGGCTACCAGCGGCAGGTACCAAGCCTGCCGCACCGGTTGTACAGCTGTGAAGCAGCTGTGTGTGTTCATACCAGGCTTCTGTTCTTCTTTCTAGTTTCTATCGATGGAGTGGAGTGGAGCGACATCAAGTTTTTCCAGCTAGCCGCCCAGTGGCCAACCCATGTCAAATATTTCCCCGTCGGACTCTTTGGCTCGAAGCCGGCCTGATAGCGGCTGTGCGCTGGTCCCTCCTGCACCCTCATCACTCTGCTGCGATGTGGCCTCACATCTGTCCAAACCATCAGCCAAACCAGAGCTGTCCTGTGGTAACTTCACCCGTGTCGCATTAATGTGTGTGTGTGTGTGTGTGTCGATCTGGTCTCGCCAGGGAGGAACCAGGCTCTGGTGCCAAGAGAGATGCTACGTCTTTCGTCTCCAGCCAAGGAGCTGCCTGCCGACTGCTTTATCATGTTTGCTGCCACATTGTGTCGTGGGTGTCCAGCCTCCGTCTGTGCCGAGCGCATTGCATCTGGGGAACTAATCCCAAAGACTTGGATTCCACTGGTCTCCTTTCACACCTGCCACACACTTTCTCCCTGAGCTGGTGCACTTGTGTCTTCCTGAAGAATGTGTTTTGAGACATTGGGCTTCACACAAAAAATCCTCCTCTTAAAAAACAAACAAACATGGTTCCTATTCTGCATTCTAGCTGAGCCAATTGAGAGCTGTGCTGGGCGCTCTCTCTACGTTTTCCTTTGCAGATTCAGCCTTTCCCAAAAGCACAAAGCTGCAAAAGCCCACACGGACTGTTTAGCTCTCGGAGTCAGCTCAGCCTTGCCACGACTGACAAGGCCTGTTTTCCTGCCTCTGTCCCTCCTGTGTCGCTGTTGCTGGGTAGAACATTGTACGCTGGTGGAAGGAGCCTTTATGTGAGCCTGCCCACATCTTTGCCTGAATGACCATCAAAGCAGCAGTTGTAGGGATGAAATCTATCGGTCTCTCTCCATCAGTGCCGTCCCATCTACTGACTTAGCCACGCCGGTCTGCTTCTCTGCAGTTGTTCTGGTCTTATGCTACTTGGTTTATCTCCACTTGTCCCCACCCAGCTGTCCACACAAAGCATTTTTTTTAAAACTTGGTGGCGAGAGTCTGGCCCTTGCAAGCCTCTTATAGCCATGGCTTAGCGGAGGTGCTCTGCCTTCTACTTGCCAGTGTGGCAGTACAATGACATGAGGTGTCGGGAGGCTGGCCATAGCTTTGAGCAGGAGGATAACTTGAGGTGATGGCCTCCCCCAAAGCTTTCCCCATTGGCTGTGCTTGGCAATAATGTTTGGAAAGGGGCCAGGTCCATCAGCCCAGCCACACCCTGGAAATATCAGGAGGAGAGGCTGCAGCTTGTCCCTCTGCACTCTTGACTGCTCCTGAGCCAGCCTCATGTTTGATGCGTCCAACTGTTAGGATGCTTTGGGGACCTGTTCAGCCATTTCCTCGGCAGGGGCCATGCAGCCTGCTTGTCGCAGCCATTTCAAGGGTCGGGTGGAATTCCAGCCAATCCCTGCCTGTTCTGCATTTCAGTTTGGGTTTTTAGGGCAGGTCTGTGTCATTGCAGCTCCTCCAGGAACACGTGCCATACCAGAAACCACAGACATTGCCAGGCATGCCTCTTCCTCAGCCCCCCTTTCGATAGAGAGAAGAGAGCAGCCTTTGCCACCCAGATGGTCCGGTGACTAGCTTGAATATCTGTGCGGGGTTTTGGCTGTCCACACCAGATACAGCCACTTGGGCAGTGGTGCAAAATGCCTTTGCCAGCCATCCTCCGGTGATATTTGAGGGAGAGAGGTCTAGAGAGGGACATTTCTTGAGTAAGAAGCTGGTACTTGTGCATGTTTGTGTGCATAATATGAATTCTCCCACAAACACCTTCCCTTCCCATTGATCAACACCACCACCACCACCCCGTCAGCCAAGGTAAACAGGAGAGGAGAAACGTCCCCTGAAGCTGGTATTCCAGGGGACAAATGGGCCCCCGTTCCTTCCTTTTAACCTGTTCCTCTCCAGCAATAAAACCATTTCGAACGGGGAGGGCCTTCATCGCTGTACTTTCAGGCACCACAATGCTTGCCCAGTTTATTGGCCGATGAAAACAGCTTTTAGTACGTAAGCTGCTCAAGGGGTTCTGCCAAAAAGTGGGGGCGTGTGTCCTGCAGGTGGTCTTCTAGGCAGTGCACACGTTCCATGTTTCAGCTTAGAGTTGCCCTGTGCCTGTAACAGAGGGGTGGCATTTTGTGTACCTGACACAGTAATTTCTTTGCTTCCAAGCTGTGTTAAGGTGGAAGGGGAACTGTGGGAGCCCTGTGTGTGGGGGCGGCAGTGAGAGGATTACGCAGCCATCGCACTTGAGCAGTACTCACGGCTTCCTGCGTTCAGAGGGGGGAGCTACTGGAGCACTTTTTCTTAGATGCTTCTCGCTGAGGCTAATTTTCCTCCGAGCACCTTCAGACTCGCCCTTGAGATGCTGTTGCAGTTTTGTTCAGTCGGAAAGGCGTGAGGAATGTGACCAGGGACCAGCACCTCCATTCATGTTGTGCCTGTGGGTGGCAGAAGCCCCTCCTATGCTTTAACCAAGAGCTGGCAGGGACAGCAAGGTCTGGTGCCCACCTCCCCATTGAGGGGTCTCAATAGCAAATAAAGGAAAGTTGTGGTTTTCTCTTTCTTTCCCTTGGCTCCTGATGTAGCCATATGGTGCTACTTTATGGATCAGCAAGGCCAGCCAGAGAGGGGGGGGATGCACAGCAGCGTGCCAACAATATTTTCTCTCTGGCCCCCCTACCCAGCGATGCACCAGCTGCGCCCTCTGCCACTTCCATTGCCTCTTTGTGCTCCTTGGATTCTGCTCTAGCCCACTGCTCTCCTTCCCTCCACACTTCCTCTTCTATCTTTTCCTTTTTGAATCCAAGGAGTGTGAGGAGGGGGACAGGCGCTTCCCTCAGCTGGCTTCATAGATGGGCTGGCCCTGCACATTGAATTCCTCAATCCCAGGCCATGTTCTCAGACCCTCAAAGTGACATTGATCCTGTGCATCTGCCCCTAAGCTCTGCAAACCTCCCCCCCCCCCCCCCAGTTGGGAGAGTTCCCAGCTGGGAGATGCCACTGATTCAGGAGACCTTACTGTGGCACGTAATCTTGGAGCAGATCCCCTGGTGTTCTGTGCTCTCTTTCTCTCTACATATTGAAGAAACTCCTTAAGTTTGGATCAAATGGTGTGAGAGGAGAGTTCATACCAAAGTGTCCCTTATCCCCTGGGGTTTGGGACAGCTGTTTCCTCTGTCTGAAGAGGATGTCTGTTTTGTGCTCTAAAGCAAGGGGAGTATGTAAATAAGCACAACGTGGAATCTTCTTTCTCCATCTGCTCTGCAGAAATGCTGTGTGCCTCATCTTTTATTCTTCTTTTCTCCCCCTGCTCTAGTAAACAGATGTCATTCCTAGTTCACTTTCTTACGAACAAGGGTGAGAGAACATACAAAACCATCTGAGAGCTTTGGGCCATTTCTAAGGCTCACCGTTGGAAACGAATCCTTCCCAAGCTTTCCCAGGTAGCCAGCACCCAGGATGAAGTCAGGTTCTGCACAAATTGTGACCTGTCACAAGCTTAAATGCAGCACACCAGTCATGCACCAGGGACTTGGTAGAACTTCTTTTCTTGCTGCCTGCTTGGGACTCTTAAATACCAGACTGTGTCTGTCTCTCTGTCTCTTGTCTGGCAAAGTACCACCCATGGCTGGTGCACAAGTCTGCTTTAGGTGTGAGGATGTTGTGGGGAGGCTTGACGTAGCTAGGGCTTGTCAGCAGCCACTAAACTGTCTTCACTGCGGTTTAATCTTAAACTCCTCCTCTGGATTGCTTTGTGGTTTTGGCCAATCTGAAGTGGACAGCGAGGGGGAGCAAGCTGTGCCTGAAATCTGCGCCTGTGGCCACATTCCTGATCTCTGCAGAAGTGCACATGAGTGCCCGCCACCCCTCTGTGTGTTCAGCTGGCTTGGTGCAGTGTTGATGCTGCATGCCCGTTTGTCAGTCAAACAAGCGCAGGGCTCACACGTGTCCCATGCGTTTCGTTCGCCTTTGTGGCCTGGCCACTTAGACCGACACTTGGCAAAGGTGCACATGCGGCCAGCGGTGGGCCGAGATAGAGACCTGCTTAAGCTTGGACATGTTAGAATGTGTGAAGCCCCTTGCAAGGCTGTGGGCTCGCCAGCTGCCTTGTTTTCACGGAGGGTATCTGGTCTTAACCCTCCCCCTGCCTCTGAACTCCCAAGGGAAGGTGGGTTCATTCCAAAAAGCAGCTGTCCAGATAGCTGTGGAAAACTGAGTTCTGCAGCTGCTTGCTGAGGAATGGGTATGCCTGTGGGGTGGTCCTGCCATCATCCCCTCCCCCCCTCCCAGTATACGTGCTTCCTCATGCTATGCCTATGGCATAGCAGCAACGATCCTGACACAAATTTCTCCCTCTGCCCATTCCTAGGAAGATGATCCCACAAAATGAAGTTACACTTTTCCTGGGTGGTGGGGGGAGGCAGGTTCTGCCTTTAAAGTGGAGTGTGGGGGGGGGGGAAGAGAGAGCACAACAATAGCACTCCCATACCAGCCCAGTTTACACACTGTGTGTCTAGCAGAGTGTGACGGTAAGGCGCAGGCCTCTAGCATGGAAGGCAGGCTGCCCCTTGTGTGGAAGTCAGTTGAGTGTAGCCACCTTCAAGCCCTGAGCATCCTGGAACAGTGTCCCTTGTGCCCCCTCTCCCCACGTCAGCCGCAGTAAAGGTTTGACCAAAGAGGACCCTCTTGCCCAAGGGATGACACTCCTGGTGGGATGGGAGGGGTCCGGCTCCAAGGTCTGCCGGCTCCCATGGCTTCCACACAGCCAGGCACATCTTGCCTCCAACCTGATTTTCTCATGTCTGCCTTGACTGTCACAGTAAGTGGGCCCCTTTTTCAGGGGCCATCAGTGTTTCCTGTTTTGGTGTGTGGACTTTGCACATTCTGGAACTTGATCTGATTCAGGCTCTCTCCAGATCTCCATGTGCTTCTCTGTGTCTCCGCCACTGTACATACAACTCTGAGTTTTGTATATAATCTCTCATTTTGTTATTTTTTTGTAAGCGTGTTAAATTCTCTTTTGTTTTGGATTGCAGGCCCCAAGTCCCCAATCTGTGTCCACATCTGGACTCTCTGTTTGGGTTGGATGTTGGAGCCTTGAGGGTATTTGACACATTTTATTCTTGGGGTCTGTTGTCCCTGTCCCCCTCCCTCATATTTTTTGGAGTTTTTCATTAAATAAACTGTGTTGTTTTTTCTTAACACTTTCCATTCTTGAGCTTGATGACTTCATAATTCTTCCTCAAAGCCCCTTGGACACAGTCCAGATGGGGAGAGCGATTACAGTTTGATGGGAATGTGGAAAGAGAAGGAACCTGCAGGCAACCCGCAACCCTCGCTGCTTCAAAAATGTAACAGTAAAGGCAGAGAACTGCGGTCCTTCTTTGGAGTGGCTTCATCCTGCCACTAACACTTAAGAACTACAGCAAAAATCCATATTTTGCAGTGAGCCACATAAGAGTAAGCATTGCCCTGCTGGAACATTGCAAGGTGATTCAGGAATTGTGTGTCCTGATGATCTCTTGTTGGTAGGAAGCACTCACAAACACGACATGAAGACAATAAGTTTTCTCTACTGTTACTCCCAGCAACTGGTACTTAGGACACAACTGCTGGACATTTTGGGTACCACATTTGGATGTCATATAGGGCAGTAGCAGAGAGAGAGAGAGAGAGAGAGAGAGAGAGAGAGAGAGAGAGGTCATGTCCTTGAGGTATTCTGATCTTGAGCTATTAAGGGCTTTAATTAATAGCCAAAGTCAGAAGTTGAACTAGGAGGCAGATGGGTAACTAGCCAAGTGGATAAAGGATAGGTCTGATTGGAGCTCATCTGTTCATTCCACTCAGAACTCTTGGCAGGTAGTACAGTACAATGTATTCTTGAAACATTTGCCCTTGATTTGGTGAGCCTGATGTGAGCCTGATTTGGTTGGGATGTAGCCTGATGAGCCTATTGCAGTCTCGGTGTCCTTAGAATCTGCAGCAGCAGTCCAGCAATTGGGAAGCCCCTCCCCCTTTTTTGTAGCTGCACCAACAAGGAGAGCTAGGCCTGGCTTTGTAGTGGCTTCAGTGGAGCCCAGATCATCTTTCAAATGTATTTTTGAAACTTCTCAACAGCTCTTCCTGCCACATGTCGCTCAAAATGGGTTGTTGATGCAGATAACAAAACCGCATACGCCATAAAACTGGTAATGGCAGCTATAAAAAAAACCTAAGGTGGCAATACAACCAAGCCGTGTTACGTCTTATCAAGAATATATTAAGGTTGTTCCTTGATTAAAGTTATCTTTAGCCCAGTAGTTACCTAAGGCTTACAATCCAGTCTTCTGCTGTTTGACTTGGGAATGTTCAACTGTTCAATGAAGCTTCCAGTTCTCTGTGAGGATGCATAGGATTGCAAGATTCAGTATTCCCTACCTGCCTTCTTTTTAGGGAACAGAAAAGCGTTTGCAATGTTTTCTCTCCCCCGCTTTGAACTAATAATGAAGAAAAGGCTGTGATCAGGACAGAGACTGTAAAGTGCCCCAGTGAGGCTACCAGTGTCTGTCCATGGCAGCTGATTGTGGCTGGGCCACATGCACCATCCTCCTCCTGTTTCTCTGCCTGCTGACCTTCCAGGAGGGAGACTGGGGGGAGAAGAGCAGTTCTAACTTCCTGCAGTGACTGGCAGTGTTTCTCCAGGGTTTCAGAACACAATTCTTTCCCTGCCCTCCCTGGAGCTGCTGCCAGTGATTGGACCTGGGACTTCCTGCATACAAAGCCATAGCATGAGTTATGGGCCCCTTAAAAACAGCTCTCAAGAATATGCATACAAGCATGCTGTTGTGACCCATCTTGCGTGTTGTCTACACTGAAGGGCAGTAGCGTGCCAGGATGTCTTTTCTGGGCCCAGCTGGAAATGGAACCTTCTGCATGCAATGTATGGGCTCTGCCACTGACCTATAGGCCCGCCTCAAATAAAAACGAAGGAAACTGCTGCCAACTGAGTCATCCCTTGATCCATCCAGCCCAGCATTGTCCAGCACTGACTGGCAGCATCTCTCCAGAGTTTCAGGCAGTGATATTCCCCAGCCAGCTCTAACTGCCAGGGATTGAATTTACATAATAGCTGAACCATGAGCTGTCGATCAAAAGGTCAGCAGTTCGAATCCGCGACGGGGTGAGCTCTCATTGCTTGGCCAGCTCCTGCCAACCTAGCAGTTCCAAAGCATGTCAATGCGAGTAGATAAATAGGTACTGCTTGTGGGAAGGTAAACAACGCTCCATGTTCCAGCTGCATGCTACACGCTGCGGCAAGGAGAGTCACGCCGGCCACATGACCACGGAGGCGTCTTCGGACAACGCTGGCTCTTCGGCTTTGAAATGGGGATGAGCACCACACCCTAGAGTCGGACACGACTGGGCTAAATTGTCAGGGGTCACCTTTACCTTTAATAATGGTTCCACCCTGGAGCAAGGATTGGAAGAGAGCAGAATGGCACGTTGGAGCCCAGCTCCAAAACGCACCTCCCCTTTAATAGCTTTCACTCGCCTCCTACTGGTTTGTCCCCCGACAGCAAAATGCGGCGCGAGCCCAGGTCTGTTTAACGCCTTCCCCTTTAAGGCGATTGTTTTGGGGCGGAGCCACGCGCCTGCCGGTGCCGCAAAGCCTGCTGGGAAGGATGAGGCCGCCGGTGTCTGAAGAAAGAGGAGGAGCGGGAGAAGAGCGCTGAGAGCCGCAGCGGTGGGGGCTGCGCGCGCAGGTACCTGGGGAGGGGGTTGCCCGATCCTGAAAGGTGGTAGAGACCCCCCAATTGGGTAGGGGTATAATGGGGTGTCCCAGGTGGAAAGAACTGGGGTAGTTAAGTGTGGTGGGGGGCCGAGTAGATGGGTGGGGGCCTTCCAAGTTGGAAGAATGAGGAGGGGGCTGTTAAGTACCCCTCCCTGTGGTGGAGGTGGGGTATATAGGCAGGAAAAGGACCCCTAAAGCAAATGGGGGTTCCCCTGCAAAGAGACTGGGCGTCTTTGGAATGAGCCAAAGGAATGAGGAGTGGGGGGTGTTATGGGGAGACCCCCAAAGATGAAGGGGTGAGTACAGACAACAAGAAAGGGTTATTGCTGGAAATCAAAGGGGGTTCTTCAATCCCTTGGAGAGTGGGGAGGAGGGTTAGGTGGGTTGAGAATGATGAGATTATATGTGTCTTATTAGAGAGAAACCCCCCTGAGGCATAGGTGTAGGGGTGAAAGGGGTGATTTCCCAGAAAAAGGGGGCCCTTCTACAAAGAAATTGGGGCAGGCTTGGGGTGATGAGTGAGTTAGGAGAAATGGGCAAGATAATTATTTATTGGGGGGGGTGTTAGGTTCTCTGCATGCACATATGAAAAGGGTGTCCCTGTCTGTGCCCCCCCCCCCATGAAAGAAATAATGATTAGGTGAGGCTAGAGGAATATAGGGATTGTGAGAGCCTCCCCAAAAGAACGGTATGGGCATCAGGGGTCTCCTCCAAAATGTTTGATTATAAAATAATATAGCAAAATGCTGCCCTCTTGAACAAATGGGAGAACCCTCCAAAAACGTGGGGTCCGACAGGTAGTGATATTCCACCCAGAAAAGAATATGAGGCATTGTTGATCACCCCAGAAAGAGGGGGCAGGTTACATAGCAGGGAATCCCCAAAACCTCAAGAGGGTCTGCCACACAGAAAAAATAAGGGGTGGAAGTAAAGGGGGGTCCCCATCTCTAGTTAGAAGAGAGAGAAAAGAGCTATTGGGTGTCAAAAAAAGAAGGGTGATGGATGAGGAGCAGCCTCTTCCCAAAATCAGTGACCAAGCAGAGGTTGGGGAAGAAGGAAGCTTTAGCTGCATGAGGAGATAATTGGCGTTCCTTTTCTCAAAGAGAGTTGAATGGATGGTGACCCCCCCCACCCACACACCATACTGGAAAAGACCCCCCCCCCGTGTATGGGGGCTATATATGGTTTGCTGTCCTATGAAGAAGGCTGGGGAAGGAGTGCATAGATTTGACTAGAGACCCTCCCCAAAATAAAGGGATGATTTCCTCTTCTTCCCCCCCCCCCATGAATGAGTTTGAAAGAATGGGGTGGATCCTCACAAAGGTGTGGGTCAGGTAAAACCTAGCGTCCCCAGGAAAAAGAGGGTAGGGTGTGTGTGGGGTGGACTAGGGAACCTCCTAAAAGAGTGGAGGAGTGTGAACCCCTTCCCCGTCAGTGAGGAGGTGTGCAAAGAGCAAGGAATCCCCTTTTCAAAAAGTGAAGCATATGCAGTACTGCAGCTAAGGAACAGGCAAGGAGGAAAAGTCCTCCTCAAATTCCCCCTTTTCCTGAGATTGGGGGGGGGGAGGCATCGGGGTGTTTGCAGTGTTCATATACAACAAAGGACAAAAGTAGTTCTCTCTCCTCAATACAGGCAAAGGAGAGAAGGTGTTCTTCCCCCCCCCCCTCACAAAAAAAAGAAAGGGGTCAGGAACATAACCCGGCCCAATAAAGCCACAAGAGGGGAGATTTATTTATTTATTTATTTTATTTATTTTTCACATTTTTTTATACCGCCCTTCCTCCAAGGAGCTCAGAGTGGTGTACATATTTCCTCCCCTCCTTTTTTGTCCTCACAACAACCCTGTGAGGTAGGTGGGGCTGAGAGATAGTGACTGGCCCAAGATCACCCAGGAAGCTTTGTGGCTGAGCGGGGATTTGAACCTGGATCTTCCAGGTCTAAGTCCGACTCCCAAACCACTACACCATCCTGGCTCTATGTGATCAAGAGATGTGATCAAGGCCCCTTTGGAGTAGGAACGAGGGGAAGAGGCTGTGGAGCCGCCCCCCCCCATAACAGAGAGAAAGAGATTGGGGACCTCAGCAAAGGGGCAAAGCAGGAAGATGCTGCCCCCCCCCCGCATCCACCCCAAAAATAATGCAAGAGGGACTTTGAGATCCCCCAAACATCATTGAAAGGTACATATATAGAGAAGGTGTTTTTAGGGTCGTAGAGGCTTGCAAGACCCTTTTCCCTAAAGTAAGGGATACAGGATACCACTGTGTGATACAGGAAGCTGGACTAGATGGGCCTTTGGCCTGATCCAGCAGGGCTCTTCTTATTAAGGGATGGATGAGAAGTGGGGTGGGGAGTACATCAGTGACATGCACACTCCTAGCACAAAGTGGGTGAGTGGGGGATAAGGCTGAAAGCACCCCCCAATCTGAAATGAAGTCTAGGGAAAGAGGCCCAGTCCTGAAAGTGGGGAGGGAGGGGAGGTCCAGCTGAATGAACAGAACTTTTGCCTTCAGTGCAGGAAGATAAAGAAAGATGGGGGAGCTTCCTCTTTCCCCCTCTCTGCAAAAAAGCCCCTGGAGGCAGAAGGACCAAGCAGCTCTTCTGAACACCAAAAAGAATGAGAACTGGACTGGCAAAGTTCAACCCCCCCCCCAAAAAAAAGAATGCTTCTGAATCTGCACAAGTTGGTATTCTAGGCCAGGAATAATAGAAAAGGTATAGAGGATGCTCCGGAGGATTCGGTTAGCCCCCTTGACTCTTAGTGTGGTTTTGGGGTAGTTCTTTATGGTTTGGGGGGTCTGTAACGTCCCGGATATAGGCCTGGCGCTTGTGTGATGGAAGAGGTGCATGCTTGTCTGCGTCCCCAAAAAGCCACAATCTAGTCACGCTTTTATTAGGAGGTATAATTGTGACTTATCGATGCTGTTGTGTTTCTTGAGAGAGAGAGAGAGAGAGAGAGAATATATATAAATATAAAGAATATATACAGTATACTTTTAAAAACTTCACCCTACACAGCTGACCAATTGCTTGATAGTTGGGAGGAATTTCTAAGGTGGTGGGGGGGGGAGAGAACCCAAATGGAAGGAATATAACATTTTCCACTTGTTTGGGGAGAGTCATATAGCCTGTGAAACGACTCAGTGGGGATGGAATTCTGTAATCTGCAGAATACAGTTTTGCTCTGAAGAGATGTGCCTTCTGCTTTCTCACCTTAGCACTATGTGGGGCTTGTGGGTCGACCATTTTGCCCCCTTATAAAGTTCTCTTTCCCCTGGAAAAAAGGGCAGAGCCTGAAGAATGGAGACTATTTGGAAACTTTAGGAATATTTCTTTCTGATACCCCAAAGGTGTGCAGGGGAGGGACAGGGTGGGGTAGACCCTATTTTCCGTTATGCTGCCCTCCTTCAAGGCATCTTCTATCCCTCCTAAATATCTCAAAGGTAGCTTAATTCATTAAAGGTGGGGGAGCCCCACAGCCGCCGTAGAGACTGAAGAAGCCCTTGAATAGGTTGATGAGGGAAGAGGGGAGGAAACTGGCTTCTGCCTGGATAGGGGTCAGCTTGGTTCCCCTTTGGGTGCTTGGACTCCTGGGTTCTCGCAAGAGAAGGAGGGTCAAAGCCGGTGGTTGGAAATGAGATTCGTGACGCTTGCAGGAGGAAGAGTGTGTTTGGTGGTGAGTGGGTGGGTATGGGGGGGGGAGGAGAAGGGGGGATAGGGCTATCCTCCCTGCGCTGCGGCTCCAGTTTGGCTGGCTGGGCATGGGACTCCCGCCGCAATGCGTCTCTATAGTGAGGCCTGAGCCACGCCAGCCACCTGCTGGGGGGAGCCGGGAACTGCAGTGACAGCCGGACACCAGAAAAGGAGGTGTGTGACTTCTCTCCCCCCCCCCATTTTATTCCTACAATTCGAGTCACCGCAAATATTTCCCTTCTCCGAGTCCTTTGTTCTCGTTCCAGGAGTTGTTATGGGGCTGGTTGCAGTTACGCAGTGGTGAGTCATTTCACCGCCCTGTCATTGCTTCCAACAGCCCGAGGTTGAACTCTCAAAGGCATCCATAACAGGTTCTGGGGCCCGGCACTGCCTCAGATTAAGCCCCACCCTGATGCACATCCTTGCCTCAGGTCTTCCTGGTGATGCAGATCACTTGGTGCCAGAATCGCAGCTTTGTGCATAGGAAGGAAAGCAGGAGCACGTACCGTAATATCCGATTTCGTATGTTTATTTATTTATTTCACACATACAATATCTGCCTTTTCTCAGTAACCCTGTAAGGTGGGTCAGAGCAGGTCCATATTTCCCAAAAGGAAGCTGAGGGTGTGGTTTCCTACAACGACATAGTTGCTGCTGCTAATTCTGCACCATCAGTGTCTTGGTGAGTTCCAAGGAATAAGAGGGCAGGTCCCTGTCCCCAAGGAGCTTACAAGGAGACAGCTGAGGGAGTGAAGGGGAACGGAGGCAGGGGTAAACCGGAGAGGAATATGCGATCTGTTTCAGTTGCACCTATTTAAGCCTAGTAATGGGGCGAGAGTGCCAGAAGCTTCACAGAAAAGGTGGGTTTTTAGGGGGAAGGATTTGAAGGAGTCATTTGATGAGTGTGTGGCTGAGGTCAGATTTGGACCAAGGGACTTCTGAGTTCGGTGCCTTATCCCCTTTGCTGCCCCAGGAGCAAGTGCAAAGAAGTCCACAAACATTACCCTTCAGTCTGCCCACACAGGCGTTACTCACCCCAGGAAAATCTGCATTTGAGAAAGACTAAGATGCGAGTCCTGGTTCGGGACCTTTTCAGCCATGAAGGTTTCCAGGTGACTTCAGGCCAGTTGCTCACTCTCAGCTGAGTCTACCTTACCGGGTTGTCATGAGGATAAAAGACAGTGGGGGAAGGCCCTCTGAGCTCCTTGGAGGAAAAGGAAGTATGTAAGCATTTAATTAATAATAATATACTGTATTGTCCCTTAGTTGTATTGCTGGATAATTTAGGTATGACTCTGATAGTCTGTGATTAAATCCCTGGTTGCAGCTGCGGGTGTTCTGGCTTGGTATTTGAGGGGGACAATGTTCCCCTCCATATGAGACTGGTCCGTTGAAACTTTGAAAGGTACAGAAATGGATAGCAACTGATCTTGTTTGGAAAAAAGAGATGGTTTCCCTGCATTTGTCTCTTTGATGGGCAAGTCGATGCCATTTATAAAGCACTGGAATGTGTGTTGCAGTTTTATTTGATGAAACAGGAACTCAGCTATTGTGATTTTGGTAATAATTGCAAAAAGAACTGAACGGTGTGTGGTGTAGGGTCCCGTGGGTCTCCTTCCCCTTGCACTTCATTCTCTCTCTTTTTGGCTTTGTGCAAAGGCCCAGCGATGGCAACCATGTTGTACCCGCGTGAGGAGAAACTGGAGAAGATGAGCCAGGACGAGATTGTGCTGGGCACGAAGGCAGTGGTGCAAGGCCTGGAGACTCTGCGCACTGAGCACCACTCTTTGTTGACCGCCCTCCTCGACACCGTCAACCGCCTGGAGCAGCAGCATGAATCTAGCGCCGCCCAGGAGAAGGCCGTCCTCCTGCGGAAGTCACTGGAAGCCATCGAGCTGGGGCTTGGGGAGGCCCAGGTAATGTCTGCTGGGTCCCAAGGGCGGCTTGTATGTGACTCAGGGGCAATGCAGAAGCAGTGAAAAGCATTAAAAGAAGCCCCTGAGGTGCCAGGGAACTGTATCAGGATGTGTGTTCTCTCCTTTGCATCTCCATGTACTGTACGCACTTAAAAAAGGTCAATTCACACGTTGCTTTGGGTATAACATTTTCCCTGCTTGTTGATTAGGGGTGGGATTGTAGCTCCATGGTGGAACACCTGCTTTGCCTGCAGGGAGCCCCAGGTTCTGTCTCTGTCATCTCCAAGGTCCCTGTCTGAAACCCTGGAGAGTCGCTGCCTGCCAGCAAAGACAATACCGAGCTAGGTTGAAGGCAATACTGAGCGAGGGTGTAACACAGTACAAGCTTGTTTCATATGTTTATTATATTTGGAGAAGGGCTGTAGCTCAGTGGTGGAGCACTTCTTTTGCACCCAGAAAGTCCCAGGTTCAAGCCCTAGTAGGGCTGGTCCCAGGTTCAAGCCCTACTGAGAGCCACTGCTGGTCATTGTCGACAGTACTGTACTGAACTAGATGGACCGCTGGTCTTGACTCAGGAGGAAGCCGCCTCATATGTTTGTGTGTTAAGCTAATGATGACAATGTCAACTTGTAAGAAGATGAAAATTGCTATACTCTGAAACCGTGATGAATTTGCTTCCTGAGCCAGCTGGCAGCCTTATGCAGGCCTGGTCTTGCCCCAGAGCTGCTAGTTGCTGACCACTTGCCTTGGGGTTTTGAGAGCCCCTTCTCAATTTCTAAGGAAAGGGGGTGACATTCAAGATCTATTTCCAAGCGTGGGCAAAGTTTTATATTTGGCAGCTAGAGCTGTGTGGCCCAGCGCTTGTGATTGTGCTGGGAACAGGGGTCAGACAATCATTGGGCACCAGAGCCCGTTTCCTTCTCTCCCCCTCTACCTGAAGGACTCATTTTGCATTTCCACGATTACTAATAAGAAAGAAGCAGGAAGGTATTCATGGAGCTGAGCTGCGTTTGGTTCAGGGCTGTCGACAAAACTAGGCATTGTTGGCGACGACTGTATAGTGAAGGTTGCTGTTTCTGGAGGAGCCACAGAGGAGAGATGGAGACAAGATGACAGAAAAGAGAGGGGCCACTGGGGCACAGATGACACTTTTGATCAGAGCTCCAGTGGGCAGGATTGCAGCGCTATAAAGAGAAGGAAGGAGAGGGCTGAACAATGAAACTTATAAAGCCTCTGTGCCCACTGGAGAGCTTGTTTATGTGGCGGATTATATCTGCTTTGAGGCTGCAGTCCTTTTATCTGAATTGAGTTTCTTTCACTGTGTGTGTGGGGTGGGGGTGGGGGCACACCTTAAGGAAGGTATTTAGCATCATGCCTGACTTTACCTGGCCTGGAACCATTGCACCTCTTGCTTCTTAGATTGTAAGGGGGAGTAGGAATTCTTTTCTCTGATCTACTGTATAAAACTCTAGACTCTTCCCCCCCCCCCCTTACCTCTGGCCTCAGGTGATCATCGCCCTCTCGAGCCACTTGAGTGCCGTGGAGTCGGAGAAGCAGAAGCTTCGGGCCCAGGTCCGGCGCCTGGTGCAGGAGAACCAGTGGCTGCGGGACGAGTTGGCTGGCACCCAGCAAAAGCTGCAGAGGAGCGAGCAGGCTGTGGCCCAGCTGGAGGAAGAGAAGAAGCACTTGGAATTCATGAACCAGATCAAAAAGTTTGACGAAGACGTCTCCCCGTCGGTAGGCACTCTCTCCTCCTCCCGTTCCCAATTGGAGAAATTAACAGGGGGATTAACGCTTGTGTGGGCACAGGTCATCTAATGTCACAGTTTCCCCCGCTCTCTTGCCTGGCTTCCTTCTCCTGCCTTTCTACTTACCAAGCCTTTGGAAAACCAAATTGATGATTAACTTCTGCTGTGTTTAATTTTCTTTTGTATTTGTTTTGGGACATTTATTTTCTTCTTCCCAGCGGGTTTTCCAGTTATTTTCGCATCTGTCTCTGCTACTTTGAATAGTTTTATAGAGAAAACGGCCTGTTGGGCTTCCCTGTTTTCGTAAAGCCTTCGAGTGATGTTGTGATGACCTTGGTGCCATGTTTCTTTTTAACATGGATTTTGCTTTTTTCTGTTTCCACACTTGCATATAATGGTTCTTTTGTGCCCTGTTATATATATCGCAGACCACCATGTGCTTATGTTAACAGGGAAAGGGTGGGGTAAGCCCAAAACACCTTTGAGTATCATTGAATGTAAGTCTGTTTGAGGTGGGGCTTTTTTCTGAATTTTTATACTCCATTACACGCTCCAGTGTCTAATTGCTACGCCTTTGGGTCCGTTTTCATTGTTGCTCTTTTTAACCAGGTGTTTTGCACTGGCTTGCGTTGATCCTGTGGTCAGCTGGCTTAAGTCCCTACAGGGAGAAGAGCGGACAGACGTGGTTCAATTGCGCTAACAGAGCGGAAGCAAGTCACCTGATCGTTCCCTCTCCCCTTGCGATGGTGGGGGAATTTCGCCCTTGATTTGCCTTCTCTTTTCCCAGGAGGAGAAGAGTGGGGAGTCGGGGAAGGACTCCTTGGACGACCTCTTCCCCAACGATGATGACCAGGGACAAGGTGAGCTGCCCTGGGCTGGCCTCCTGGGGGCTAAACCTGTCTCTCCTGGCCCCAGCAATTTCCCCCTCTGGTAGTGTTTGTCTATGCTTAGCAAGAAGCAACGGTAGTTGCATTTTAGCCCAGTTCCTCCTTGTGCCCATTTCACATGCAGGGAATTTAGTGGAGACCCTCATGGACAGGGCAGTTCCTATTTGTAGGCAATGAGCAGAATATGAGAGTTTTAACATCAAAGCGTTCTATTTGTGTGGTGTATTTGGATTTTCAGAGGATTCTGAATGTTTTCCGCAAAGGCTTAGTGGTGTGTGTGTGTGTGTGTGTGTGTGAGAGAGAGAGAGAGAGAGAGAGAGAGAGAGAGAGAGAGATCTCCTGACCTACATCACAGGGTTGTTCTGAGAATGAAATGAATAGGTGGGGGAGAACTCTGTGCTTTCTGGGGAAAGAATGGGAAACAAATATAACACAAAAGTAAGAAAGGGAAATCTCGGCTGGGAACAGTAGTTGGGATAGGGTGTTGGGAGTTAGGGGAAAGGTAAATGGGACCGCCATGTACAGAGATTCAGTAGTCTCTGAATCCATTATTCCAATGGCAGAGCCCCTATTTTGCAAGTAGAACATCCCAGGTTCGAGCCCTGGCAGCATATCCAAGGAGGGCAGGGAAAGACTTCCTATCTGAATCCATGAAGAGCTGCTGCCAGTCAGTGCTTCACAGTCCTGAGCTGGATAGATCAAGGGTCCAGAGGCATCGACAGAGCCCGGCCTCGGAGCCGGCCTTGGAGCGTCCGACCCCGCTGGCGCTCCAAGGCCTTCTGAAGGCCCACTGGCTCAAAACGTAAAGTTTTACATTTTCGCGCATGCGCATTGCTTTTCTGAGGGCAAATGGGCAGCCCTTTGCCCTCAGAAAATGTACTGCGCATGCGCGAAAAACGTAAAACGTTACGTTTTGAGCCAGCGGGCCTTCAGAAGGCCCTGGAGCGCCGGCGGAGCCGGACGTTCCAAGGCCGGCTCCCCGGCCTCCAGTTCGGCGGGGGGGGGGACACCCTAGGGCGGGGTGGTGGTGACGCGCACCCCCCAGCCCTAGGGTGTCGCGTGTCTAGCGACGCTACTGCAAGGGTCTGACTCAGCAGGAGGCAGCTTCGTATGTTCATACAGTTAGAGATGGTCCTTGGTCTGATCCAGCAAGGCAACTCGAATGAGAAGGGGCCAAAGCTGTGAAGACCCAGCCTTTGAACCATCATGTGTTCACCTCCACATTCATAAATTGAATCTGGGATGTTCTTCTCACAAAGCTCTTCTGCCGAGCTACAACCCCTTTGTGGGTTATGCAGAGAAATACTTGAGCTAATTATGCCACCTCCCCTGCAGGGCAGACCCACAGCAGTGGAGATGCAGCAGCCCAGCACGGCGGTTACGAGATCCCGGCACGCCTGCGGACGCTGCACAACTTGGTGATCCAGTACGCCTCCCAGGGACGTTACGAGGTGGCCGTACCGCTCTGCAAGCAGGCGCTAGAGGACCTCGAGAAAACGTCAGGCCACGACCACCCCGACGTGGCGACCATGTTGAATATCCTTGCATTGGTGTACAGGTGGGGAGGCTTCAGTGGGTTTGGGGGTGTTGGCTTTGCAGAGCTGATTTGGGCATGCCAAGAAAGCCCCTGGTGGAGCCATCCTTGGCGGGGGGGGGGGGGGATGCATCAGACTGCAGGCATGAGATCGTATGTGGAATGTTCCTCTTCCACATTACTTATTTATTTTATTTATTTAAAATATTTCTATACTGCTTTTCTAAAATTCAAAGCGGTGTACAACAAAAACATAAAACAAAACAACTACTACATCTTTAAAAACCCATTAAAACATTAAAAATACACACCCACTCAAATTACGCACATATAGAAATCTAGCTTGTAGGGGGGAGAGAGTCTTAGCCTAGCTTCCTCCTCCTGTACCAACTGTCCATTTTCGTCCAGAGAGCATTTGAATGCAGGCAACACCCCACCCGCTGCCTGACGTGATACAGTCAGCTTAGGGAAGAACTGCGCCACTTGCCTTTTCTGTGCATCTGAATGGAGTCTGATCTTTTTTTCCCCCTCGTTCTCTAGGGACCAAAACAAATACAAGGAGGCAGCTCACCTTCTCAATGACGCCCTGGCTATTCGGGAGAAGACGCTGGGGAAGGACCATCCAGCCGTAAGCGCCCTGCCGGATCTCGGTTCTGCACTCGGAACCTTTTCGATTTCGGGAACGTACACAGTTGAGGCAGAAGGGGGAATACATTTATATTTGTGCGCTAACAGTTGCATTTGGTTTCCCCTCCCAAGTTGGCAGAGTGGGAATGCCGAGCACATCCTGGTCTGCGATACTGCATCCTGGTCTGCAGCTATTTCCTTTTTTTTTTTTTTTTAAACCATGTTTATCTTCTGTAGAACCACATCAAGATTTTTAATTTTAAAATGACCTGAAAACGAGAACAAACACAGCCCAGTGGAGTGACGTAGTGGGGAAAATAGCCATGTGGTAGGATTGATTCCAAAAAAAGCACAGGAAACACAGTTGTCTTGTGCTGCCGTTCTATTGATGCTTACTAGGCGGGAGCCCCGTTGCCTTTTGAGCGGCCCTTCCTGATGCTTTTTTTGTGTGTGTGTGCAGGTGGCCGCTACCCTCAATAATCTCGCCGTCTTGTATGGGAAGCGGGGCAAGTACAAAGAGGCTGAGCCACTATGCAAGAGAGCCCTGGAGATCCGTGAGAAGGTACCCAGAGAAGGGGGCGGGGCACTAAGGGGGGAGGAGGCACAGTGCCTGGAGAGGGGACCAGGGCTGCTTACTGATGACAACTGTTGCCTGGGCTTGTTCTTGGGGAGAGAGAGTATTGGGATGTGGAGGAGGAGGGTGCCGTTTGCAAAAAAGGGAAGGTTATTGAGGCAGAGAGGCAACCTGATTTCCCCCGTCCCTGATCATCGTAATTAGGAATATGTATACTGTATGCCCCTTTTCAAGAACAAGCTTTTTCAAAACGGTTTGTGTAACAATATGAATAAGAAGCCGTTTCCTTACCCTAACGGGCTCACGGGCTACAAAGAAAGGGAGGCGCCAGGAAGCAGCCACTGGAAAAGGTGCTACGCTGGCATGAAGAGGGACAGTTGTTCTTCCCTTGCTAAGCATTTAACTTCAAAGGGCACACCTCTGCCTTGACAGTTGGAGGCACCGGTATCTGCAGCATGGACCAGAGTCGCAGCTTTTAGTTCTGCAGCACAACGTCCTCTTCCACAGGAAGTCCACTGTGACCAAGAGACACCCTGCTCAATAAATGGTATCCTAGATATCTAGATAAAAGGATGATTTGTGTGATCAGCATTGAGGTGGGGATGTGGCAATAATGCCGGCAAATGTGTCTTGTCTTTGTTTTGTTTCCCTCCAACCCTAAATACAGTACTCCCCCCCCCATATCTGCTGGGGATATGTTCCAGGCCCCTCCGTGGATACTTGAAACCGTGGATAGGAGCAAACACCCCCTCCATGGTTTCCTGAGGGTCCCCCGCCCTGCCTCCCCTGCGGGCAGGCATGCGCCCCCCCCAGCTCTTATTTTTTCTTTCAGCAAGCTTTGTTTCTTCCTTAAAACAGAGAAACAGCCTCCATTTCAGGCAAGTAGAACAAGACTAAGTCCTAGAGAGGCTCCGCAAGGTTTCTGTTAACCTTGCAGAGCCTCTCTAGGACTTAGTCTCGTTCTACTTACCTGCAATAAGCAGCCAGAGGCGGCTGCTTCTGTTTGTTTAAGGAAGAAACGGAGCTTACTGGGAAAAATGCAACAGCCTGGGGGGTCCCCGCGATCCGTGGATAACTGAAACCGTGGATAGTGGATACGGGGGCCCACCTGTATGTGTCTGATCAATGTCTATCCCACCCCCAGGTCTTAGGGAAATACCATCCGGATGTCGCCAAACAGCTGAACAACCTGGCTCTCTTGTGCCAGAACCAGGGCAAGTACGAGGAGGTCCAGTACTACTACCGGCGCGCCCTAGAGATCTACGAGTCCCGACTCGGGCCTGATGACCCCAACGTCGCCAAAACAAAGAACAACCTGGTAAGAGAGCCTAAAAAGCGCCCCATTGGATCAGGTCGACATCCCGTTTCCCCACAGTGGCTCTCCAGCTGCCCCCAGGAAGCCCACAACCAAGTGATAGCAATAGCTCTTTTCTCCTGTTCGCTTCCCAGCAACTGGTATTCAGAGGTAGACTGCCTCTGAACATGGAGGTTCCGTGCTATCATCATGGCTAGTAGCCGTGGGTAGACTTCTCCTCCATGCGTTTGTCTGATTTCTCCCCACCCACCCTCACATATAAGAACCCCAGTGGTTAATGCTCAAGACATTTCAAGTCCAGCATCTCAGTTCCCACAGCTGCCAACCAGAAGTGCCGCTGATGATGTATTTATATAATTACAGTAGAAGAGGAGGCTGAGCTCTTGCTCTTGAAGGGCCAGGAGGAGAGAGCAGGTGGATGGGTGGAGCTGCTGGAGGTTGGGGATCTTGGCTAAAGCAAAGCAGCCCATCTTAAAAGCCTCTAGTCTAGGATGCCTAGGCTTGGCGGCAGCTCAGACCATACAGGCCTAAGTCTGAAAGTAAAACAATGGCGGCAGCTCTGCCGTGGCCCACCTGAGGTGAGGTTGCAGCCCGCTGGTTGAAGACCTTTGCTCTAGTCAAGCATGGCGAAAATGCTCTCCTGGGCACCTCCTGCTAGCAGAAGAATGGATGTTTGCCGCCTTGGGTTCCTTCGGGGAGAAAGGCAGGGTAAAAATATTGTAAATAAATAAATAAAATGTTTGCGGGCTCCAGTAAGTGGGGGGGGGGACTGATGGTTTTGGATCCCGCGGGGAACAGCTGATGCATCCACCTTGCCTTGGCTCGCACTTCTGACCTCTGATGACACTTTCACAGGCCTCCTGCTACCTCAAGCAAGGCAAATATAAGGACGCCGAAGCCCTCTACAAGGAGATCCTCACCCGTGCGCATGAGAGAGAATTTGGATCGCTCAACGGTGAGCACGAGCCTGCGATGGGCCTCGCGTTGGCCGGGGGGAGCCATTTTTCCCAGCTAACAGTTTGGCATTTCTATTCCTGTAGTCTTGAAAGGGTCCACAGGGGAGTGGGGTGGGGGAGAGAGATGATGGCAGGTTGGCACTGGTGGAGTCAGCCAGGCAGAGCCAATCAGAGGCAGCAGGGAGCATCTTTTTTGTCCAGGGAGTCGAACCGTTAACACTTTTGGGTTCCATTCTGGTTCATCGGTATGTTTTTAACTCTCCGGTTTGGACGCTAATACTCAAAAGTGATTCAGTAACCAGTTCCGACGCTACTTTTAATGCGGAATAATATCCCCCTCTTCAGCTCACGGCGCAACTCTATAAAATAAACCCAGCGATCACTATTTTGTCTATGTGTACATAGCGATCTATGTACATTTTAAACTGTTTTCTTCCTAAAAGGTTATAACAAGCGCAAATAGAAACAGCAGGATAATAATATGTGGCACAGTGGAACTACCTGATGGCTTAATCCACTCATTTTGAAACAGTTGCCATTTTTGTGTGTTTCTTGGGGTTCATTTCAAGGCAACTGAGAGCATTTCGGTTCAGTTTTACTGGGGTGGGGAAGCCCCTGAACTGGTTTTTAGATTCTGTTCCGCTTGCATAGCCTTTCCCTTTAACTATGTTCGCTTTGCTTCAGTTTTTTTCCACCCTCAAAGAGTACAGTCTCTGTCACCTAATGTAGGGCCACTGAGAGCTGGGGTCCCTGGAGATCAGGGGTTGGATGCGTCTGAAACCGCTCGCCCGATTGCTGGCCTTGACACAGCTTCTGGGCTGTGCCTTTAACCTCTCTTGACTACATTCCGTAGAGGTCGAGTCACAGGGGCTCGGCCTTCAGGCCTCGCCTTCTCGTTTCGGGCTTAGTCAGCTTCCTCTCCTTAGGAGCGTGTTGTACCCTGTGCCAAGAAAGATGTAATCCTGCTCTGAAGTGAACCAGCGCATGCAACGGATGTCGCTTGGGCGCACTCTGAGGTTGTCTTCCCGGCCGTGCAGTTTTGGTCGCCGGTTTAGAGGGCACATCACCACCTAAGAGACCAGCATGTGAACTAGTCTACGCTTTGCAGCGGGGTGATGTGGCTGTGAAGCTGATAACCTTTTACAAGGAATAACATAACATAACAAGGAATAATTTGTGCTTTTTTTTTTAAGAGTTAGTGACTCCAAAGGAACAGGGAAAACCCCTGTTCAGTGTTGCTAACTCAGTGTTTGCAACCCCGGTTCAGTGTTGCTAACTGAACCGGGGTCACTGAGCATAAAGAACTGCATCAGCTCATGCAAGGGGCCTGTGATCGTTCAGTGGAATATGTCTCCCCTCTCTCTCTCACACACACACACACCCTCACCATTGTGAACACGTCCTCCATCCACCCCCTGCCGCACTTTAGAAACTTCTCTCCATTTCAAAAACCGCTTGCCAGATGAAGTGGAGGATTGCTGTGTTGGGTGGGGAGGGGGCGGACAAGAATGTACCCCCTCCTTGAGCTCTTTGTAGCTAGTTGCAGTTATTTTGGATTCTGACTAGTATGTCTGAGCCTACCTCGCCAGGTTGTCGTGAGCAGCCAAAGGAACCATGTCCACCAACCCAAGCTCCTTGGAGGAAAGCGGGGTCTGAATTCATGCATCTGGTCCCCTAAACACAATCCCTAATGAAGATCTTAGGTAGCAGCCTGGGAAAGACCTGTCTCTACCCGAGACTCTAGATAGCTACTGCCGGCTGGGATCACTGGCTCGATATAAGGCAACTTCCATACGTTTGGTACCGCTAAACTCTCTCTCCTCTGCAGGAGACAACAAGCCAATTTGGATGCACGCCGAAGAACGAGAGGAGAGCAAGGTACCTCTTTGGGTAGGGAAAGGGAAAGCTGGGTATCCTCGCACAGACCTTTTGGGGAATAATCTAAGCTATCGCTGATTCCACCACCACCCTCTTAACCTTTTTCTTTATGGTCTCCCCAGGACAAGCGCAAGGAGAAGGACAGCGCCCCCTATGGGGAGTACGGCAGTTGGTACAAAGCCTGCAAGGTCGACAGGTGAGCCTTTGTCCTCCTCTTTAAACGGGCGAAGCAGGGAGAAAGCCAGAGACCTTAAGAACAACCAACCAATCAGTCACTCAGCCAAATGTATTTGTATGCTGCCTTTCCACGCAACCCTGCACAAGTGGGCTCATGACACATCTGTTTCCAATACCGAAAACACACAGGAACGTATTAGTCATCGGACGGTTCCCGTAAACGGTCAATGCAGAAGGTGACTCCTGTTTCAAAACAAACTCAAAAGCATAGCAATATTTCAGCTGTAGAAATAGCTGATCCGAGTTATCGAGACTTTAGTGATAACATGGCTACAATAAAAATGTAAAACTTCCCCATGGCCTTGGATCCCCCTCCTTCCTCCCCGACTCTCACCAGAGGAACGCGTATTTCTCCTTTTCAATCTGCATGATGTTTTACAAGAGAAAAGACCAATCTCTGCCCCTGAAGGCAACCTCGTTCCCTGTCCCCCTGTCCAAAATCCTGGTATTGAACCCAGAGGCTCTCCCTGCTCGATGCCCTCCAGCGGTCCCTGATTCTGGCCACTAGGTGGCAGGTTCTTTCAAAGAAAGACATGGCTGTAGGTAGGCTAAGCAGGGGGCACCTCTCACTTCCTGTCTACAGCCAGTTTTTCTCTGGCCTCGTTTGTGGCCAGATGAGATGCAGGTTCGGAGCTCAGCCAGTAGAGCTGACTTCTCTAATCTTCACAGCAGCAGTGAGGGTCAAGTTTTTAGTTGGTTGCCTCGATTTGTGTGAATGAAAACTGTGATTGTGGTGTCGCTGGAGGGCTGTGGTTCGACTCGCACATGTGCATTTCTTCCTCGATAGCTGCAGCATCCAGCGACGACTTGCACATGCGCCAATCGGATGTCACAGATAAAACTTGCACATCACTTCAAAATGGATCGTTTCCCTCTGTAGTCGGGTTACACGTCCCACCATTTATCCTCTGGTGCAGAGAATGGATGGGTATTCACATCAATTGGCCCCCTATGTCCAGTGATCTCTGTGTCCAGATTGCTCCCCACATTGCTGAGTCTGGGCGGAGCAGGAGGTGGTTATCATCGGGGCTGTCTTGGTTAATCAATTGTTTGGGTTTAGTTGATTAAAATGACATGTGCTTGATTGTGAATAAAAATACTTTGGAAGGGGGGGAAATTCCAGTTAAAGTTTCGGATCCGGTTAAAAATCTGCTGCCCAATTATTCAAAACCACCTTTTTCTGTTGGTTGATCAGGCTAGTGTGTTAGCCAATTAGCAACTAAACACTGAAGTCCTGGATATTTTTCCCTTGTGAAATCCCCTTGCGAGAACAGGCAGAAACCACTGGATAGGATACCCATATGAATTCATCTGCCTTTGATTTTTTTTTTTCCTGCCACAGCCCTACAGTTAACACTACTCTGAAAAGTTTGGGGGCACTCTACCGGCGCCAAGGCAAGCTGGAGGCGGCAGAGACGCTGGAGGAATGCGCCCAGAAAACCCGCAAGCAGGCAAGTAATGTGTATGGCGCCTGGTAGCGAGAGACAAGGTGATGCTGGCCTAGCAGTGGGATGGGAATGTGCGCATCGTGCAGGCTGTTAAATAGCTGCTCACCTATTCACCTATGGTGAGCGAGGCCAACCTTCAGGTGACTAGGTAGGGAAGGCTTGCCAAGGTGATAGATATCTTCCTTTTTGAAAAAGAAAAGAGATTCTGGGTACACAAACATGAGGATATTTTCCTACTTGCTGCACTGGCTGGGACTTGGGGGCTGGTAGCACTGGTAGGGTTTGGGGGCTCACACGTCTCTTTTATCTGTCTCTCTGTCCTTTGACTAGGGCATGGACGCTATCAACCAGAGCAAGGTGGTGGAACTGCTGAAGGACGGGAACCGCTCAGAGCCCCGGCCAAGCCGCGAGGGGGTGACTGGGACCAGCAGATGCGAAAACGGCGCTGAACCGGAGGACGGGGCAGCTGAGTGGTCTGGGGTGAGGAGCGACAGGGTTTGAAAGGCCAGACCTGTTGGATAGCTTTTTATTTTTAAAAAGCACATGTTTCAAAACAGAAAACAATACCCCGGAAAGAAGAAAAAGCACACGCTGGTTGCAAACCTTATGAATGCCTCCCAAACACAAGATGAAGGCCGGTTAAAGTCAGCTGAAGTCTCGTTTGGGCATTCACAGCCCTACAGCGTCAAAATATGTCCTCTTAGTTTCCGGAAGGGCGACAGAAAATGCGGACGTGAGCCGGATACCCGCATATAATGCAGCACAGCCGAAATGGAAGACGTGTTTCACCGTCTCCTTCGCAATCCTGTTTATCGTCTGTCCAGAAATCATGGCTCGGGGCATTGTCAGCTGGGGTCAGGAGAGGGGGCTGGACTGACAGGCTGAAGCTCTTCCTTTTCAGCTTCTGTTACATTTTAGAGCGGCCAGATTTGCTGCTCAGGCTCGAAGGAAGACAATGTTGTTGGCAGAAGCACCGTCTCTGTGCGTGATGCTTGATGTAGGAACATGGCTGGTCTGCGCATGAAACGTGGCTTGCATCCAGTGGAGAGTTGCGGGGAGTGGCCAACAGTCGAGTGGTGTTTCACCTTGCACCCCATGTCTGCCACCGCCTCCCTCCAGCCTGCCGCGGGTGGAGCGGCTCCAATCCACTTCAGCGAGCAGGAAACGGATTGGAAGACCGCTCTGTAGCCCCCACCCCCTCACTTCACTCCTTCATGCGGTCCCTTTATACAAAACAGGAAGTGCAGAACACGCTAGGAGTGCTCCTACCATGTCCCACAGATCTTACTTTGTTTATTAAAGCGACCACATGAGGAAGGTGAAAGGGAGGGCCTGGATTGCTGTTTTTGTTGTTGTTGTTTTTTTGAGGGGGAGCAGGGCAGCAGAATTTGCACCCCGATTGAAGCAACTTGGCCGGGGCTCTGTAGAATGAGAAGACAGATCCCTGGCCCCATGGATACTGTGGTCTATAATCGACTGTTGTCTTGCAATGTGATACTGTAATATTTAATAACCAATGACGTAAACGGATAGTGACTTAACACTTACCGGTAGTTATCCACCCTGAGCCTTTGGTGGGTGGGATATTCATCAAACAAGTAAATTAACCTGATTAGCCATCTCTCTCTCTCTTCCCCCCCCCCCCCATCTCCCCTGCCCATCCCAATACGTTTGTTCTCTATAATGGTGTGGACGCTTTCCTGGTTTCTCCCCCTTGCAGGCAGGCTCCGGGGCTCTGCGGCGCAGCGGCTCCTTTGGGAAGCTGCGCGACGCCCTGCGACGGAGCAGCGAGATGCTGGTAAAGAAACTACAAGGGACCAGCCCACAGGAGCCCAGGAACCCAGGGTGAGTGGTAGCTTTGGCAGCTCAGCTTGGCTTTGGGAGCAGAAATGTGGAAATACCTCTAGTTCCTCTTGCCTGGCTTAGGCTTTTTGTGACTCGCTAGATGAGACCCATAGTCCACGTGCTTCAGCATCCTGCTTCCTACAGTGACCAGTTGGGTGGCTGCAGGAATTTGAGCATGAAAGAAGAGCCCCCTCCAATAAAGTGCCCTGAGCAGCTGGAACTCTGAGGTAGACTTCCCCTGCACATGGAGGTTCCATTCTTCGCTGCCATGGCCTGATAAGAACAGAAGCCCAGAGCCCTGCTGGATCATACCAACTGGTAGAGCATAGTGGCCTAGAGAGTGAGCTGGGAATCGGGACTTTCCGCAGTTTGACTCTCGCCTCTGCCATGAATTCTGTAGCAAGCTGCTCCCTCTCAGCCTCAGTCTTCCCTAACTGCAATATGGGGATGATGGGGATGTCCTTCCAAACAACCTTGTAAGGTAAATATTAGGATAATATGTGTGTCTTTTTAAAAAAAAGAAGTTAAATATTGTGCCAAAGGGTTTCTCTTAGCTAACCACCTCCAGCCAAATGCCTCTCCCCTCGGGCGAGTCTCACTTTTTCCACCTTCCAGGCTAAAACTCCTGGCTTTTGTGTCTCCCTCTCTGTAGGCTGAAGCGAGCCAGTTCTCTCAACTTCCTCAACAAGAGCGTCGAAGAGGAGTCAAGCCAGGTATGCCGTGTGGCTTGGAAAGCCGCTTAGCCTGTTGGATTTTGTGTGTGTGCTGAGAAGGGGAGAGGAGTGTCATTGCTCTTCCCCTGGCATGTCAGGATCGATCTGGAGAGGTTGGGAAAGCCTGTCCTGTCGTTGCGTGGGATGTTTTACCGTGCCTGTTTTGGTACGCTTCCATCTTTTCCCCATCACTATCCCTGTGGTGATGACTTGAGTTCCAGGATTTTTTGCCGTAGGGCAGGGATGAAGCTGGGATCTTGAACAAAGCTTGGGGTTTTCTCTCCAACCCCTCACCCCCGTTTTATCCTCTCAACGAACCCTGTCATGTGAGAGAGAGAGGGGGGGGAGGAGGGGGAGGGAGGGAGCGAGCTGACCCCAGGTCACCCAGTGAATTTTGTAGCTGAGGACAGATCGGAACCTGGGTCAGCTTGGTCCAGTGTTGTAACCACTACACCAGACTGTCATCTCGCTAGTCGTGTGCTTAGGACAGAGACAGTCCCAAACATTTTGGTGTGTGACACAGAATGTCACATTTCCCCCCCCCCTTGCACACGTGGTGGTAAAATAACGGCTTGTCTGCTACCCCAAAACCACCTCACTGTGTCTCGGAGCAGGCCCAAACCCCAGTGGGAGTAGCACATCCATTGAGTCCCGCCTTTTACTGCTGCTCACAATTTTCCGTAACTCTCTCTCCTCCGCTGCCCTTGCAGGTGTCCAGTGGCCTGTCCGAGAGCCGGGGCCTCAGCGCCAGCACAGTAGATCTCACCCGCCGCAACTCCCTGCTGGCGTGAGGAGCAGCGTGGCCCGCTCTGGCTCAGCCTGGGTCAGACTTGGAAGACCGGACCACGTCGGACCTTCTCTCCAGTGCCGCTGCTCCACCACCGTGAACCACCTGCCCCCGTGCGGCGCCAGGGGAGCTGCCGACCCACACTTCTACAGGGCTGTGCCACTGCAGCTTGCCCTGGGCGGAGCAGCGGCGCCACCTCTTGCACTCATTCACTCGCTCCCTCTCTCACACGACGACTTCCTCTCCACTGCCAGCATGTTGCTGCCGCCCTGGGCGTCTTACTTTGCTGCTGGACAAGAGACTTGTGTCGTGGTAGGACGGGCGTGCCGCGGCTCACAGTTCTATCGTCTTCCCGTCCCCTCCTCTCCGCTATTCTTCTGCCATTTAGTTCCTTGCGAGGGATAGGCTGATCCTACCCACTCTCAAGGAACTCCAAGGGCGCCACTGCTCTTAAATGTCTACACTGTCTGTTTCTTAAACTGGACTTGATGATCCCTTTCCACGAATGCTGGGAATTATAGTTCTTCTCGGAGGGGATGAAAGGAAAGGGCGAGGGTCTAGGGGTGCACGTGTGTCGGAGAATTCTCAGCACTCGGGGGGGGGGGGAGAGACAGATTGGGATTCTCAGAAATAGAACTGAAGGTTTGGCTGCTTGCAGTGAGCCATTCTGAAACCTGTTGGGTTAGACTTGCAAGCCAGAAGGGAAGACTCTCGAAAGCTCAGAGGGCTGTGCCCAAAGGTTCCAGCTGGATTTGCCTGCCTGCCTCAGCCCTGGGCGGGGACTACACTCCCTATACTGAAGACTGCCCTCTAAGGAGGAAGAACTACAATCCCCAGCATTCTTTGCAGCAAACCTTCTGTACATGAGACCACCTTCCCTTTTTGCCTCTTGCCTTGCCCCGTCTGTTGCTTCGCATTTGTGTATTGGCCTCAGGGAGATGCTGTTCCTCTTCCAACTTTGGATCCCCTCTGCCATCTCGCATACCCTCCCTGCTCCCCTCTTCTTGTTCTTCTCCCCTCTGCCTCACCTGTTCTTTTTATGCCTTCAGTTTTGGCACAGGGATGGCGGCCTCTTAGGCACGGGAGGAGAGGTTGCTATTTCAGCGGGGTGTTTGGTGTCATTTCCGCACGCGGTCTCGGGGGGGCCCTGCTTCCCTCCCCTGAGAAGTGGATTTTTTTTGGGGGGGAAGGCAGGGGCGTCTTTCTATAGCGGCCTTCATTATGGAAGCTTGTGAGGCGGGAAAAGTCTCGCCAACTCTCATCTCGTCAAGGACTGGATCCAGCATTTCCTGTCTTCACTTCCTGCTGAGCAATAGTAGTGCATTGTAATGCATTGCTGCCCTTGTAATTCTATAGTTCTTCCCATCCATCCCCCCCCCCCCCCACATGCACCAGGTCCTTCTACACTGGATGAGAATTTAGCTGGAACCATTGCTTTGTTTCTGCCAAACACTATGAGGGTGGGGGGTGGGGAAGGAGGCTGGGACCCTCCTAGCTCCTGGGAGTGGGTGGTGTTGGGAATGTGAGGAGAGGGCTGGAAGCACATTTTCCTGGTAACAACTCTGTAATTCAGTGCCGAGGAAGATATACTAACGCTTCTTTCTCCTCTTTTGCACGCGCACACACACACACTGTCCACCCTTAGGAATGACTTCAGAACTCAAAGCAAATTCAAACTCAAAGAATTCCTGGTGTAGTTTAAGCTGCAGCTGAAAATGGGGAGAGAGAAAAACCCATTTTCCTGGTGGCATACAGACAGCTGAGCACCTGCTCTTCCTCCTTTAAGTCTGCTGCTACCCCAAGAGTTCCTGGACTTAATACTGGACGAGGCTGCTGTGCCTTTTATTAGATAAGAGGGGATTTCAGCAGCTGAAAATTCTCCCTCCAGTGTGCCTGAGTGGGGAGGAGGGAGAGAAGCTGCTGCAAAACACTCCTTTTTCTGTGCGGCTGTGAAAAGCACAGAGGAGCTCCATCCCTGCGGTTGAATCTGGTCACCTTCCTTGGCCTCTTTGTTGTGGTTTGTAGCTCAGTATTTAAGAAACACGTGGTTAGGGAAGAACACCGCGGCCCTAGTCTCACCGTACCGTACCCAGACTTCACATTCACCCTCTGGCCTTTCCTAGGAAAAGGCACAAAATGGGCAGGGCCCAGGCCAGCTTGCATCACTTGATTGTGGGTGGGGTTGTAGCTGCTGTGGGGTGGGATAGGAGGGAGGGGGTGATTAAACAAGGTAGGGGCAAACTTTGCTCTGTATTTAATTCTGTTGCTGTAGAAATTAAAACAGAAACGTAAAAGAAAGATCCTAGTCCTTTTTGTTTTTATTTCAACTGTTCCAGTTTACTGTGATTGTAATGGCTTTGTGCCTTTTGTGCTTCCAGAATGGGGTGGTGTGTATAATGTTGAATTTCAGAAAAGTGTCTGCTTCGGGATACTTCTCCTCCCCCCCCCCCCCCACTAAGGATGTTGGAATGGGAAGTATTTCTCAATCGCCGCCTCTCCTACATTCCAACTAGCTGCGTGTGCCTCCCGATGATCCTACTACAGCCTCTCCCTGAAAATAAACCCAACACATAGAATGCTGTTGCCTAACCTGATCCTTTTACGATATCTGTAGTAAAACTGCAGGATCGCTTCAAAGCAGGTATTAACATACAAAGCCCCAAAGAGAGACCTTGTGACACTTGTAAAGATGACTGCAGAACGTTGGTCAAGCATGCAGAATGCTGGAAAGGGCTCTACACATAGCCGTGCTTCTTTTGATATGACAGCTTTCAGATCATCTACCTTGCAAGTTTTGAACATAGTTTTTTGTTTTACAAGTGTCGATAAGGCTAAAAAAAAGTTTTTAATCAATTTAAAATGTAAGTTGAAAGGTGATGTAGAAGAGAGCTAAAATTGCTTTTGCAAGCTGCCCCCATCTTTTAGAAGTCTGCTGCTGCAACTGCAGTTGTAAAAAAAAAAGTAAAGGAAATATAAATGGAATATTGCATATGCCTGCAATCCAAATCTTTTTTATCTAGGAGTAAGCCAGCCCCATTGAACACTGAGATTTATGTCTAGATAACTATGCATAGGATTGCACCATTAAAAAAGGGGGGGTTTGTAGTTTTGCTATTGTGAATTAAAGCCATCCTTTTTCATCAGGCTTCTAGCTTGATGGCAATAGCAATAGGTTTGCTACTTTGCATTGTTTTTCTTTCTTGCTGCATTTGTGGGTGTTGATTTTTGGCTTTTTAATTTGTTTGTATTTTAAGTTCATTACCTTTTTAAAGGCAAAAAGGTGGTATATAAACAGATCTATGAATGAATGAAGTACAGTACCTTGGGTACCAGCTGGATAGAAAAGTGATCTGTACAATTTCAAAATAAATAAAATATACAGTTAGATGTATTTAAATATTTCATATAATCTTGTGCCAACTACATTAGAATGTCTAAGCCAAATGTATGTATATAACATACATTAGTATGTGAATGTTTAAATATTATATAATATATACCTTCACATTCGTATTTTATAGAGATCTTTATTCACGTTTAAGGGGTTGTTGGATACTGTACTTTCAACTCTGAGCACACTCTTGGGAGGGGACGAGAGCCTGTTCTACTTCAGCTAGTGCTGCATTTAATGCTTTTGCTCAGTTAGTGCAGCAGTGTGAACTACACCTCCCAGGGGCCTTCTGCCCACTGCTGTGCGTATATCCTCACCGCGCAGACGTGAGCACAAAACCAGAAAAGACTGTGAACAGAGAGCGGGATCCAAGTACGACGCATCCGTAGGACTCTCTTTCCCACAGTCCTTTGCGGCGGGGCGTAAGAGTCAGAACAGGGTCGAGCCTTCTTCAGGTAAGGAGGTCAGTCGCTCTTAGAAAGAAGAGGGAAGGAACAGACAGAGATCCCGAACTGCATTTCCCAGAGCGCTTTGTGCATCACGCCTGCGTGGTGTTCAAGTCGCACCTGAGGGAAAGCGAGAGGGGAGGAGGGAGCCGCCGCCGCCATCTTGTGTGAGGGAGCGACTGGACGAGCCAGGAAGGCAGGCAGGAGGGAAGCAGCTCGTCAGCCGCCGACCGACCGCGGAGGAGCCGCCATGAACCCCGAGTAGTGAGTGTCCCTGGCTGGGCCTGGTTCGTTGTTGTCTTGCTGGAAGGGGCGGAAGTGGGGCTGCCGCCTCAGTGGCTCTTTCCTTCTCCCCCTCCCCAGGCGAGGCCTAACAGACTGCCCCGCCCCGCCTCCCCCGCGCCCCTGACAGTCGGGAGGGTGAGACGGCCCCACCACCCCCGTCTCATGGGGGAGCAGTATCAGTGGGGGGCGTGCAAGGAGAGGCCCCATCGCAGGAGTGACTGCTGTGGTCCTCCTCCCCGTCTCTCTCCCTCCCCCCCAGTAGTCTTTTATTCTATACCGTACTCTCCTTTCCAGCTGTCTTTCCTTCTCCACTATTTAGCATTGATTGATCTTATCTTATTTATGCTCTGTCTTCCCAGTTAAAAAAACTGGCACAACAGTTAAAGATCTTGTTTTTCAAAGACTTCTCTTCTTCCCCCACTGTCTATTTTTATATTCTGACGTTCAGCTTTCCAACGTTTTATTTCCCCCTCCTACTCTCCCATTATTTTATATCCTGCTTTCCACCCTTCTCTCCGACCTCATTATTTACTTTTATATACGCCACTTCTCAGTTTTCCAGTATTCTCTTCTTTCTCCCTCCTGCCCTCCATTATCTTAATATCCTGCACTTTCCAATCTTCTCTGCCTCTGCTGCCCCATTACTTTATTTATTTTTATATCCTGCTTTCCAGCCTTCTCATTATTTACTTTTATATCCTGCTTTTCATTTCTCCAGCTCTCACTTCTTCTTTTTTTGCATCTGCTTGGCTTCCATTTTTCTTACATCCTGTTTTTCAGCTTTCCAGTTTTCTCTTCTTCTGCCCCATTATCTTATTTACTTTTCAGAAGATATTCAGTCTTTTCTTCTTTCCTCCATTATTATGTCCTGCTTTTCAGCTGCTTAGTCTTTTCTCTCTCCCCCCCCCATTACTTTATCTTTTTTATATCCTGCTTTTCTGTCAAGATTGGCTCCGATAGTAACTTATGACTTAAAATCATTCTAGATGGAGGTTAGGAGAGCAAAGGGGAGATAAGATAGCTGTCTTCAAATATCTGAAGGGCTGTTACCCAGAAGAAGGGGAGGACTTGCTCTCTATGGCTCCTGAGGGCAGGACTACAGGCAAGTAAATTTAGGTTAGATGTGAGGAAAAGTTTGCTGCTCTGCACAGGAACACTTTGCCTTGTGCAGTAGTGGGCTCGCTCTCTCTGTGGAGGTTTTTAAGCAGAGGTTAGACGACCACCTGTCAGGGATGCTCATTGCCTGTGCTGAGCAGAGAGTTGGATTAAATGGCCTTTTTGGCCCCTTCAAACTCTTACAGTTGATTTTTTTTTCTAATACAAAACCTTCACAAAGCAGTTTATGGAGCAAGAAGAATGCGAAGGTGGTTCCCGGTTCCCAAAGGGGCTCATAGTATTAAAAAAACACAAAGGAGACACCAGCAAACAGCTACTGGGAGGGACACTATGCTGGTTTGAATAGGAACGGGGGGGGGGGTGGCTGCTAAATTGTAAATTTTAAGAGAACCATCACTTTTTTAAAAAAAAAGCCTCATTGTCCAGTTAGCTGTGCTCTTTAGGAAGATGGGATGGGTGTGATATAAGAGTTGTCCTCTTATTCTGCTTTCATTCATTACGAGACACTCGCCCACTCCCCTTGTGTGTTGTCTTGCTTTGTCCTTGCCTGCAAATCATGCCCCTACACTTACAGTCTGGTTCCAATTAAGGCCTTTCTCTCCCTTCTGTTGTATGCAATTAGGCATTTGTTTAAACATATCTTTGGTGTCAGTAGCTTCTATACGTGCCCCTGTGTGTATCCTACTTGTTTGCCTGTGATGAGAGTGCTCAAGTGTCAATGCCAAATTAAGTCCAAGAGCAGTACTTTGCATTGGGATGACCTAGAGAGGCTTGAAAAGGAGAGGCGGCAGAGAGAAGACAGCTTTTCTTTGCTAGGTAATTGAAATAGTATATATAAATTTTATTGTTTGAGTGGACCTGTGTAGAAGGCTTTATGTAACCTTCATATGGGAGTGAATGTCTCTTAAAATCAAGCTTCTGTGTGTTATAAATGTCCCACTTCACCGGTGAGGGAGACCCCATCCCCTGCAAGCACACAGAAAGGTGTATTGAATGTAATACAATGGGACTTGCTTCCTAGTAAATATGCATAGATGGGATTGCGCTGTGAGGTTCCTGTGACTTTGCCCTGCTTTTTTGTAGGTGATTTGTTGTTGCTCATTATCCTTGGCAGCATGTCCAGATAGGGCACGGAAATACCCCTTGTCGAATCCACTGGCGGGCTGCTGCCCATCAGTGTAAGGTACAATCCTGAACTGGATGGCCAAGGGTTCTACTTAGGTAGCTTTGTGTGTGTGTGTGTGTGGGGGTGTACATACAGGATCTCCTCGCCTTCTTCCCGAGGCTTGCAGCTCACCTAAAGCGCCCCCTCTGTACTTTTTTGCTAATCCACTCTTCCTCAGGTGAGTGGTTGTTTACAAGTCTGCTGTTACACCCTCCTCCTGTTGACCAGCCCATTTCATGCCTTTGACCACATGTGCTCTGCCCAGCAGTGTTTATGCCACAGTAAATTGGTTGCCACAATATTTGAGGTGCCACAAGTCTTGTCATCTCTTCCTGCCACAGGCAAACGCAGCTCTGCATCTGGAATTGTTCTTCTGTGGAAGCTAATCACCTGTGCCTGGCTTCTGTACTACTCACCAGTTTTTGGAGAACACTGAGCAACACTGAGCAATCCACACCCAGGGGATCCCATTCAGCGAAGCCTAGTCATGGCAGGGGTGGGGGGGGGCAGGGGTGGGGGGGGTTGTATCTGAAAAAGCAGAATTGTCTTTGCATCAATTCCCTTTGTATTCCAGGATGTTGGTTTTTCTCGACTGTCTGCATAGGCATATGTGGACAAGCAAACTAGTAAACATTGTGGACGTCCATACGAAGGGTGGCCTGGCTACCCACTAGCATGGCCTGATGCACATTTCTTTGCTAATAACTCCACTAAGCCAGACCTAGAAGTGCTCATTGCCACTGTTAGGGTTGACCCTATTCACTGCAGCCTCCAAGGGTGCCACTGGCAGTAATGACAGGGGTAGTTTTAGGCATTCAAATAGTGACCAGGTGTTTCTTCTTTGGTTGTGACTGCACAGCCTAGTGAATAGAATTGGCTAATTTGCCATTAGTGGTGGTTGCCGGCATTGGCTGTGAACAAATCCCCTTTGAGTTGGTAATGACAGTGTAATTTCCCTAACTCTGGTTGTGTGAAGGCTGTGTATACACCAGGGTAGAGAGCTAATGTTGCTTTGTGGCTAAAGATGTAAAACTGAGATGTGGAATTGGGAAGTCCCAGTTGAGATCTTGCTTCTACCAGAAGTCACTAGGCAGCCTTTAGGCAGGCCACGATTCTCATACTCCCAACAGTAACAGGTGCATCATTTTACATACTAACCTACTGCCTTACAGGGCTGATCTTCACCAAGCTCATGTATGCAAAGCACTTTGAACACTCAAAATAAATGCCAAGTATCGTATTAAGCACTTGTCTGTGCAAACCCAGGAAGTGTTTAGTCTTGTGGTAAAGCAGTGTTAGAATGAGAGGTGCACGTGGAGCTTTTGTAGGATAAAAGATGCAGTGTTAGGGGGGATCTTACTTCTGCTCCCTTTGGCATCAAAACATCTGATGTAGCTGGCACCTTAATGCCTGTTCTCAGCTTTGTACAGGCCTAGTTCTTAAATATCTGAGAGGAATTTGCAATGTTTAAGCCCTGAAGGAATGTCTGTTGCATCCTGTAGAGGTCTGGCACTCCAGAGAGAGGCAGCATTGTCTTTAAAACAATAGAGGAGGGGTGGATGTTGTTGGTTTTTGTGTGTGTGGAGTGTTAAACAATTAGCCAATTGTTTTCACGCTGGATAAACCCTGAGAAGCTGGCTTTCTTGGAGAATCCTTCCAGGCAGATGGGCCTCTTTCAACAAGCCACTGGGTTAACCTGAAAGCTGTTGCATCCCTTCGGAACTGGTGGGGTTGCTGTCCAGTTTGCTGCAGGGGCCCTTGGTTTTCTTCCCATGTGGATTTTGCAGCTGCTACTCCCTATCCTGGTAGCAGTGCTGAACACTGAAGAGTGAAGGATCCCTGCCTCCTTTCTGGGTTCTGGTCCAGTCTGGCAGATATATCAGAGACATGTGAGGGGTGAGCAAGAGGCCTGTAATGACCCTTAAAATTTAGATGGAGTAGAATCTGCATTACTTCTAGTCTAGGCTAAAACTCTTTGAACTCTTGTTAATAGTCTAGTGCAGAGGTTCCCTAACTCCTGGGAAGGCCTTACGCTGCTCTAAGTAGCAGCGGGGCCTTCCCAGGAGTGGCGATGACACGCCTGGGATCGCGCCGCCACCACCGCGCCCGGGATCGCCGTTTTTACCTTCATTGGTGGGCAGTGGGTGTCCCTCGGGGGTTGCGGGGAGCCTGTGGACCCCTCCGCAGGCCTCCCCAAGCGTCGGAGCAGCGCTCCAACGCGATTGCAACTGACTTCCGGTTTCGCGTAAAACCGGAAGTCAGTTGCGATCGCGTTGGAGCGCTGCTCTGACGCTTGGGGAGGCCTGCGGAGGGGTCCACAGGCTCCCCGCAACCCCCGAGGGACACCCACTGCCCACCAATGAAGGTAAAAACGGCGATCCCGGGCGTGGTGGCGGCGGCGCGATCCCAGGCGCGCCGTTGTCGTCACCGCGGGTTGCCATGCCCCTTAAGGGCATAGCAACCCTTTCTTCCCGGCTGGGGCGTCGCGACGCCCCAGTTAGGGAACCACTGGTCTAGTGTTTCTTCTAAAGGCTCAGGGCTTGTACACTTCTTGCATTTTATCCTCCTTTTCAGAGTGTTTACAACTATGATGATCAATTTTCTTCTTTTGACTGTTGAGAAGTAACTGACCCTGAGAGGCAGAGCTCTCAAGACCACGGGAGTGCGTGTCTTGAGCTGGCCGCTCAAACCAAGGTCCGGATCTCCCGGCACACGTTGCTGTGCAAACCACTTGCCTCTCTCTCATGCAAGCGATTAGTCCCTCCCCTCGGTGCTGAGCAGGGAAAAGTGCCAGCACACAGTCTCGTGACTTGCCTGCTTCCTGTCACTTCTCCGTGCCCTAGTCAAGCTCTCCAATTAAGAAATTTCCTTCCTTCTGACTGTTGGCTGTGCTTGCCATTCACTACATGGGAGAGAACTGAGAGAGACCAAGTAGTCTGTTTGATTCAGGGAACTGTTGGGTTACGCCGGTGACCTAAGGATGAGCGTGGGGGGGGGAGGGGGAGGAAGTAGGAAGGGTAGCAACAAGAAGACATTTCAGGACAAAGAGATGATGGAATAACCTGCAGTAGCCCAGCTGGGTTGTTGGTTCTGTTTAATTGTTTTGGAGGCTTCACAGTCTCAAGTTTAAGCTTTGAAGGGCCTGGAGATGTGGGCCCTTAAGCAGCATATTGTTGTCAGCAATGGTGTCTCTTTGAACCAAACTGTTAACGCTTTCCATGCTTAGCTTGGAATAGCAGTTGGATGCAAGTCTACAAATGCTGGCTAAAGCTAGCCAGGGCTTGCGCTGACATTGGTGCAGGGGTTATGTTGCACCAGAGTTAATTCCAAACATTTTAAAAAATCCATGCATATGTTTGGATGGTTTTTATTTCCTTGGCTTTAAATCTTGCTTGTGTGTGTTTTTGTTGGTATGTCACTTTGTGTATCTTTGTTATGGAAAAGTGGCTTTTTAAAAAAAAATAACAGACGCGTAAGAAGGGCTTCTTTCCTTCCTATATCTTAACCATTGTTAAGCAACTGGGATTGTAACACTTCTACTGGGCCTTTTTCATTGTGCTTCTTGCCCTCCTTGCCAATTACCACACTGATTCATGGATAAGGGTGCTGAGGTCCACAATTGTGTTCTCCCTGGTGATTGTGGCGTTTAATGAAGCTAATGTTCCTGCCCCTCTCTAGAAAGTGGAGAAAGCATCAGACACCCTGGAAGCAGCAAGTTCTCTTCCTGCTTTTCAAAGTTTATCTCTGAGGCTAGCCGGATGGGACAGTCCCTCGCAGTTGCTCTGACCCCAAAGGCACTCTGAAGCTTTGCAGCAAGGGCAAGCTTCGTTCCCAGTATCTCTGAAGCTCTGTGTGTGTAGTGTGATGTTGGAGACGAGACTCCAGCCCACCTGCCTCCCTCAGGAGAGGACCTGGATCTCTGAGTACAAGCTTTGGCTGTCTGCTAAGGCCAGCTAAAATTTGTAGACCCTTGCATAGTGCCCAATAACACCTCGTACGCAGCCTTCCCGCCTTGGTTTTTCAGCAGAGCACAGAGGTGTCTACTATAAACTGGTAGCACATTGCAATGTTTCCTGACCAGTTGAATTTGTGTTTGGCTAGTAAATTCAGACCCAAGTTTTCAGTTACTGCTCAAGGCTTGTATAATATAGCAAAAATATCTAAGGTGGACACATCAAGGAAATCTCCGTCTTTGCAGTTAACTGCATGTCAGATGTACGTGTTTGAGATATTATATAGCACTTCAGCTCTGCAGAATATCTGGAGTTTACAGACCTTGTGGGATTTCATGCAGTACTTTGAAGGAGGACATGAGTTTAGGGCAGCAAGGATAATTAATCTGTGGGACAGGCAGCCACCGCCTGCACACACATCCAGTTTCTACAGTAGATAACCATCTGCATGTCCTTAAATCTCTCTTCTTGTAGCCCTATAGCTAGCTACCTTCCTTCCTTCTTCTTTTCTTGCTCGGTAAGAGAGCTTGGGTTTCCTGGGAAGCCAGATGCAGTGTTACTTTGGTTTGTGGCCTGTGTAAAACGATGCAAGCTAGCGGTATCCTAGGAACATCCCTGCTCTCTCCCTAGTTTGGTCCAACGTCCGGAAGGGAAGCTGTGACGCAGTAATGAAGTCTTTTTTGTCCGTGTAAACTGCCCCTTGACCCGTCTCTGTTTTCCAGTGACTACCTGTTCAAGTTGCTTCTGATCGGTGACTCCGGCGTGGGGAAGTCATGCCTCTTGCTACGGTTTGCTGTGAGTATCAAGCCCCGCCCCAGGCCAGCGACAACAGCCTTTTCCTTCCAGCCATCTGAGGGAAAGCAGCTGATCTCAGCTGCTCTTGGTGGTGTTTTCCAAAAGCCCTTTTTGAGGGGATTGTGAGCCAGGGAAAGAGGCACAAGACCTGTGACTAATCCCTCTGAAGCTCATTAAGGCAATGCAGGCACAAAATAAAACCCAATTTTCAGTTTGCAGAAGCCAAGTTTTCCCCTAGACCTTTGCTCTCCAAAGGCTCGAGGTGGGTAACTAAGGAAACATGGGCTAGCCTATACCTTACAGAGTGTGAGGCGGTAGATTCTGGACTGTTCCACCTCAAACTGCAGGTGGGGAGGGAGTCGTACAGTAGGCCCTCTGTATCTGTGGGGGATTGGTTCCGGGATTCGACCGCAATACTGTATCTTACCAGGAGCCTCTGGAGGCCACTTAAGGGTCTTGCTAGGCCCGTGATGCATTCCATTGGCCTCTGGATGCCTTGGGAAAGCGACTGGAAGTCGTGGGCGCAAACAGGAAATAACCCGGAAGTTGCTTCCGGTAACTTCCCCAAGGCGTCAGGAAGCAAATGTAGTGCGCTGTGGACCCGGCGCAACCCAGAAGTGGCCTCTGGAGGCAAATGCAGCGGGTCCACTGTATTTTGGAGTCCTGCTCCACAAAACACCAGCATGTAGTAAAGCAGCAAATCGGAGAGTGATCTAAACCTTTCATCCAGCAATCCCATTTACTTCATTCAATGAAGTGTGTTTACGTGGGTGAGGATTCAGAAATACAAATCCCCACCTGCAGTTGAAAGTGGGACACTGCAGAATTCTGTCACCTCACTCTTAATGTGTAGATACTACTAACTATAGGTAAGTGATTCTCAGACTTTCTGTTTTTTGAGAACTCTTTTTTTCCCCACACCCAGTATTGCTGCTGAAATGAGAACCCCTATTCTATTTTTATATTTAATGAGTTTGCTGCATCTATCCTTCCAGGGGCGCTTTTTGTATTGCAGAGGGTTCTGGGCGACTGTTGTTCCTTGCTGTAATAATAATTTTATTATTTCTTAAGCACCTAAAGAACAAAGTGCTATATATGCATAAAATTAACAGTGACAAGTCTCTGCCTGCTTACAATTTTAAATGTTCAAATACATGGCCCTACACAAGTTGAATACACTTTTGAATGTCTCCCAAACTCCCTCCTGGCTGCTTTTTATGATGCCTGAAATGGCTAGGCACACTCAAGAAATTAGAAATGGCATAGGCCTTGCCTACAGTCTAAAGCAGGGGTCGGCAGCCTATGGCCCGCCGGCCGAATCTGGCCCGCCACCCAAAATCATCTGGCCTGTGCGGAGCTCGCCTTGAGAAGCAAAGCCTCCCGTCCAATTTGCCATGAGCCTGGGTAGGCGCCTCTGCCATTCCCTGTCTGACGCATGGCAAATTGAACAGGAAACTTCACCTCTCAAGTGCAGCTGCTTCCGGGAGCTCAGCACCCCAGAAGTTCGGTGATCACGTCGTCACCGAACATCTGGCCCTTTTGCCCGGAAAGGTTGCCAACCCCTGGTCTAAATGTAAGGACAACGTACAAGTAAGGGTGAAGTAGAATCAAATGGGAGAAACCAAGATAGGAAGCTGTTGCACTCCGGCAGGGTAATCATTCCACTGACTGCCTTGTGTGATAATTCAGGACCCCAGTCCTTAGACCCACTTCGGGGGCAGATCAGGATCTTGGACCTGGCAAAAAAAAAAAATTAGTTCTGAAGTGGCCTCAGCTGACCAGGAGGTGGTTGAGGGAAGATTGTTAGGCATTGAGTGGGGAAGGCTGTGCTTTAGGAAAGCTTTTTGGTTATTTCTTGTTCAGGAACCCCGCTAGGCTTCTGAGAGACACTGTGGTACCCTGGAATGCATTTTTCTGGTCCCCTGGAATGCACCCTAGAATGGTGCTTTTCAACCAGTGGTACTTTGCAGTATGGCAGGTTCTCCCTGGCCCCACTGCCATGGGGATCACACCTGGCCTGACCATGCTGGAAGTGGAGGTGACTGGAGTGGTGATGTCCCAGTGGGCAAGATGTGGCTGTGCAGCTGCCCGGCCCTCGGAGAGGGGCACGGCTTGGGGAAAGAGGGTACAGAGTGAAGGGCAGATAGGGAGGCAACAGCTGTCCCTGCTGTGGGGCAGGCTGCCCACTCCTGTCCATAGCACCCATCTGTAGTGGCAATGGTACTTGCAAAAATGGTACCTGTGGAAAGGTGGTACCTAGGTGAAAATGTTTGTCAAGCCTTGCTCTAGTCTAAGCCTTGTTTTCATCAGGCTTTTTATTTGCCTTACTCTGCTACGGCTCTATGTTCTTATGTGCTGTGTGAGGCTTCTGTTATCCTGTTTCCATCGTTGTCGTTCTCCTATTCAGTTTGTTTTTACTGCTTTGTATTTCATGTGCTTTTTTTGTCAACAGCCTTGAGTGGTGATCTTTAAGGAAAAGCAGGATACAGATCCTTAAAATTAAATCACGTGTGGGGAGCAGCTTGTTCTGGGGGTTTTCCTGCTGTTTAAAGTTCCTTGTTTGGCAGTCCTGGCCCACAGTTCTTTATTGCCCTGTATTGTTCTAGGTATATGTTTAGGGGGTCTTCATAAGAAGAGCCCTGCTGGATCAGGCCAAAGGCCCATTTAGTCCAGCTTCTTGTATCACACAGTGGCCCCACCAGATGCCTCAGGGAGCACACAGCCAACAAGATAACCTGTTTCCTGCTTCCACTCCCCTGCACCTGGCACAGAGAAAACCCACTTCTAAAACCAGGAGGTTGCTTATGGCTTGTAACCTGTGAAGGTCTTTTTTTCCATGAATCTGTCCAAACCCCTTTTAAAGGCATCTAGGCCAGGTGCCATCACCACATCCTGTGGCAAGGAGTTCCACAGATGAATTACACGCTGGGTAAAGAAATATTTTCTTTTGTCTGTTCTAACTCTCCCTCCACTCAATTTTAGTGCATGTCCCCTGGTTCTGGTGTTGTGCGAGAGGGAGAAGAATTTCCCTCTATCCACTCTCTCCATCAGTGACTAGATTAATCTGTTAGCCAAAATGCCAGTTACTTTGGGGAATAGCTTTAAATATGGCAATTTGGCATGTTATGAGATCTTTACCTGTGTATACCAGAGTCCAGCTTCACAGAATTCCGTTTTTAAATAATATTGAGAACACACGTGGTTGCTTTCCAATATTTACTAAATAGTTCAGGCAGAATCATACAAAAAGAAAATACAGTTCAATATGCATCACTTCAATCATACTCCAAAGCATACAGAGCTAGGAACTTAGGTAGAAGTACAAAGAATTAGAAGGGATCTTGATTTACTGGGGTTATAATCACCTGGAGAGCTCTCCTCTGATGCTGCAAATGCATCTGGCACAACAAATCTGCCCCACAAATTGTTCTGGCACAACAAAGAATGAAAAAGGAGGAAGAAACAAATTGGGTCTGGTCAGACTAGCAGTCTGTAGAATGACTGAGAACGAAGGATGGTGTAGTGGTTTGGGAGTCGGACTTAGGCCTGGAAGATCCAGGTTCAAATCCCCGCTCAGCCACGAAGCTTCCTGGGTGACCATGGGCCAGTCACTATCTCTCAGCCCCACCTACCTCACAGGGTTGTTGTGAGGACAAAAAGGAGGGGAGGAAATATGTACACCACTCTGAGCTCCTTGGAGGAAGGGCGGTATAAAAAAAAATGTGTGTGGATGGAGTTATGTAAATTGCGTACAGTGCCAATTCTGAATGTTTGGTTAGGGATTGTCTGTTGTATTCACGCAGGCAGCAAAAGGGAATTGAGAATGGAGCGATGGCTTTCTTCATCTCCCTCTTGATGATCATAAATCTCTCTCCCTTCCTCCCAGGATGACACCTACACAGAAAGCTACATTAGCACCATTGGGGTGGACTTCAAAATCCGCACCATCGAGCTGGACGGCAAAACCATCAAGCTGCAGATTGTGAGTATCCTGCTGGCCGATGGAACAGGTGGCTGTCTGGCTTCTCCATGGGGTGGGATTAGAGAATGGCCGTTTTCCAGGGAGTACTGAAAGCAGTGTAAAACCAGGAGTCCTCTCAATTGGTTGAGTACAATCATGCCACCTAATGTAGTCAGGTTTATGAGACAGAACGGGGTGGAAGGACTTCAGGTTTGCAGGATCTAGTCTGAGGCCCACCAAGTGAAACCAGGTGCAAAAATGGCAAGGAGCCAGCGACCTACCGTGAGCCTTATACTGGACGCGACGTGATCTGTGCAATGAATGAGCTTCCCTTGCTCCCTGTTCATTTCAGTCTCTCTGTACACTGCCTCTGATGTAGTTTTCTGCACTCAAACACAACATGTTCCAAGAGACCACTTGAGCAGGAGGCTGGAATTAACCAAAATGTATGGTTTCTCAGGGTTTGCATAGACTGGATGTTCTCAGTTCTCAGGACAAAGGGTAGTCTCTGTAGAGTGCTGCGTGTTTCATGTTCAGTGTCTCAGCAGTGGTTTTGCTTCTCAGCCCTCTGGCAAATACTTGGTCCTCTCTCTAGACTTGATACCCCACTTGTCAGGTGGCAGTTTTAGCATTCCTGACCCCTTTGGTTCTCTGACTTGGTTTGTCAACTGCTACATTTCATCCTCCATGTGTGCTCTACTGCTGTCTTAGCCAGTTCATGCACCTCATAAGGGTGGGCAGTGAACCCATGGGTTCCTCTGGGAGATGGGAAGTACTTTTGAAAACTAGCAGATGTGAGAAGCCTAATCTTGGAGCCAGGCTCGTAGCTCCACCATGGCTTGTTCATGGACTCATGGGCAAGGGTGAAGGAGATGGAGTGGTATAGTTTCTATAACGCTACAAAAGAACACCCTGCAGGCCTGCAGTCTAATCCAAGGCAAGTAGCTGTCTGGTGCTGAGCAAATCTCTTTACTCCCTTCCCTCTCCAGTGGGACACAGCTGGGCAGGAGCGATTCCGAACCATCACCTCCAGCTACTACCGAGGGGCACACGGCATCATCGTGGTGTATGACGTGACGGATCAGGTAGTGTAGCTGCTGCATGTTGGTTCTAGGATGGAAGGGAAGGAAGTTGGCCATGTCAGCAGTTGTATGTGGAGAAGGAGCCTCCAACTCTGGGGATAACTAGGTGCAGTGCAGAAGGTTTGGGTGAGTGTCAGATGAGGACCCCCATCCCATGTCTGCAGAAAACAGCACGTTGCTCATATTCCCTCCTGCGTGAGGTGCAGCTGGCCCCTCCCCACCAATATTTTAGAGGAGGCTGGAGACTTATTTTGTTGGTTTCACCGATCTTTCTCCGATTCCCCCTGATTTGTACTAGGCAGTTTTCCTTCGCCCCTCCTGGTTTTGGATTGGTGGCTTTTGCTAGCTTTTTTAGTTTGACGTTCACCTCGCTTAATTTTTGTGGTGGGTTACCTTGGGTCTGCCAGTGGAAAACTTGGTATCGATGTTTTGAATTTAAACTTTAAAGAAAGACCTAGCCGAGGCATGGCCTGAGTCCTGAGCTAAAGCATCGCTGCTCTTGCATCGTGGGGATGCCTGCCTGTGTTCTAATTGGTAAGGGTACTGTCTGGCCAGGGACCCTAAGAAGCAAGATACAGGTTTGAGGAGAAGAAAAGAAAAGCTGGGATGATCAAGACTATTTCTCCTAGTGTTGCTAGATGCATCCTAAAGTACCAAACAAGTCTTCCTGCTTCCTGAGGCTGGGACACCCTGAACTTACCCAGGACAAAGGTCCATAATCATGAAAACTAATAACTTACCGGTAGCTGGTCTCCTAGGCTGAAATTCTCAGGCACTCTTACGCGGCATTCTATGCCATGTTTGGTGTGTTTTGTTTTTTTTCAAATATAACTGCACAAGGCAGTGTACGTTTAAAAGTGGGGATAACCCATTCAAATAAATCACGCTATTAAAATAGCAAGCTACTGTACAATGAGTGTGGTCACTGAGAGAGCCCCATCTCTGGTGCCTGCCCATTGTGTTGGAGTGAGTGGCGGGCCAGAGAGCAAGGTCTGTTGACGCTGCTCTTGGGGCTTGAGTAGGTTGATCTGGTGGAAGGAGATACTTACAGCCGTAACCTGCTGCCAGGCTGTGGAATTCATCCTGTTCCTGGAAGCTGCAGTTGCCCGGCAGCCCTTCAGTTGGCTTGCCTTGGGCCTCTGTGGAGTCTCATCTTCTTTCTTTCCTCTTATGCAAACATCCAGGAATCCTACAATAACGTGAAGCAGTGGCTGCAGGAAATCGAACGCTATGCCAGTGAGAACGTCAACAAGCTCCTAGTGGGCAACAAGTGCGACTTGACCACGAAGAAAGTGGTGGATTACACGACCGCCAAGGTGAGCTACAGAGGGCGAGGGAGGGGGCAGAGCAAACCCCCAGTGGATCCGCGGGTGCTCCTTCACCTGGCTGCTACCTTTACAAGTTTTATTGCACAGGAGAAAGTGGTGGGAGGAGTGGATGGGGCCCACTTCAGATGGCAAGTGTGGCATATCATTTTTGAGTGCATTCCCTGCATTGAGAACACCCTCCCTGCAAGTGGAGAGCTAGCCCATCAGGGGAGGCTTGTATTCCAGCCCTTTGCCTACTGTGCTAGTTTGTTTTGGGGACCAGTATTTTAAAGTTCCGTTACGCTGAATGTCCTCCCCTTCCAGCTGAAGTGACTCGGTCCGTGCAGGTACTTCAGCATTTTCAAAAACGTAGCCTGTTGCTAAGTAGTTGCTAAGACTGAACTGCCAGTCAGAGTGCATCCCTGCCCCCCCTTGAAGTACCATGAATGGGCAAGCCACCCCATCTGGGCCTCCGTCTTCTCCATCTGAAATATGGGGTGAGCCAGCTTGTTTCATAGCTGATTTGTTGGTCGTTTAAACCTGGGGGGGTTGTTGGAAGCTCAATCCTGCCCCTGTTCTTACAGAGGTTTTTGACGCTCTTCTAACCTCCTTCCCTCTTTTCTGCAGGAGTTTGCGGACTCACTCGGCATCCCCTTCCTGGAGACTAGCGCCAAGAATGCCACCAATGTGGAGCAGTCGTTCATGACCATGGCGGCCGAGATCAAGAAGCGCATGGGCCCCGGAGCCACGGCTGGTGGAGACAGACCCAACCTGAAAATTGACAGCACTCCAATCAAACAAGGAGGCGGTGGCTGCTGCTGAGGAGGAGGGACATGATAGTGTCAGGGGGGTGGGGCCTGGGGCAGGCTGGGGAGAGGGAGCCTGCCCCTTCCCTACTGTAGCCCCCCTCCCGCTTTTTTCTTCTCGAAGGTGGCTTTCCCGGATGATACCTCGGCGGAGGGGGACGGGGCCTCCCCCCCCTTCCAGCTCAGCTGCTCCGAGCGCCATAGAGCATCCTCGGCCTGTGTTTTGTCACTTAACTCTGTAGGGGGTGGGGGGAGGCAGTGGGTTTGGGGGTGGGGGGGGGCTCTACATGTTGACGGCTTCCCTACAAGTTGGGGAGTGGGGGGGGGCAATGACTTGCTCATTTGCCTTGATCCCCCCCCCCTCCATGGGCAAGGCCTCAGCAACGGTTCTTTTCTCCGGTTTCATTTGCTGCCCTTTCTGTCTTTTTCCCCTCCTCCTTCTCGGTCGTGATTTTTCTAATCTGGGGCAGAGCTTCTGCGCATTTCCCTTTAAGTCTCCCTTTGCCTGCTGCCCCGTGGATCTTTCTGACTCTGTTGTGGGCAGGCCTGAGCTCATGTATGTGTGTACCCCTCCCCTTTTCTTCCGCTGGCATTTGATTGGTGGTTTAGTTGGCAAAGAACTGGTGTATGTGTGTTTGTCTGTCTTCCCCCCCCCCCCCCGCAATCCATGCCCCAGCGGGGAAGGCGCAGTGGCCCACCACACTAATTTCCCCTGCATGTGGTGACTGCTTCCTTTTTTGCCTGTGATAGGGACTTGGTGTCCCCTGTCGAATATTCTCTTGTTTTCTCCCTTCTTTCTAGCACTCTGTTCCCCCACCCCTTCCTTTTCCTGGAACTTTCCTCTCAGGGCACCCTGTTCCATAATTGCTTTCTCCCTCCTCTCTCAAATTTCCCAGGCTGTTGAAGAAATAATTATCATGCTGTCCTGTGTGTGTGTGTCGGGGGGGGGGGGGGCGGGAATGGCCTCCCTCACGAAAGCTGCTGCTTCCTCTCCCAGGTGCAAGGTGGGTGGGTGCTGTGTCGGGCTAATTGAACTCTTCCTCATGCCTGTGCTTGGCGGGGAAGGAGGAGATGGGCTTGTGCATCTTCTGCATTCCACAGTGGATAAATGCTGCATCTTGGGCATCTTCTGGCTTTGTGAGTGGCTTTTGGGTACAGTCAGAGCGCGGTCACCGTCTTGTCACATGACACACACACACCTCGAATCCTGTCTCTCTCCTTCTCCTCCCACCCTGTTTGTGTAGCAGGGCCAGGTTGCTGAAGCCCTCCTTTTCCACACAATTCCTTCCCACCCTTTATCGATGACCAAATGGAGGCCCATCCGTCCCCCTGGTGTTGGGGCCCTGGCTCCCAAGAATGCTGTTTTGCCTCTCACTCTCTCTCTTTAGCACCAGGAAGCTGTGTGTTCCAACTTGCTTCACCGCCCTGCGCACCCCATCATCTCCCCCTCTTGTCTCCCCCCCCTTATTTAAGGAATGTCAGGGACCCCACTGGGCCAGGCAGTGGGTTGGAAGGCTTGCTTGTCAGCTTTTTTTTTTTTCACAAGTGAAATTAAACACAATGAGAGGAAAAGGAAAAAGAGAAAAAAATAAAAACATAACCAGCCTCTGCAAAATGAGGAATTTTCAGGCCTGGCTGTGTGGTCTTGTGTTCCTTTTTCAGGGGATTTGGGGTGGAGTGGGGCAACCGAAGACTGTGGGGTGTGGATTTGTGCCTGTTTTGAAAGGTTGTTGCACCCTATGGAGTGACATTGGTGGTAAGGAATGGTTAACCCACCTTCTGGCCTGACAGGTAGTCCCAGAAACCTTCATGACTAAGAACATAAGGGTCCTGCTGAATTGGGCTGGAGCTGCCCACTGTGCCCCCCCCCATTGCCATAAGCTGGCAATGACGGCATCTTCCCCTCCTGCCATGGCTCCCTGCATCTGGCAGTCGGCGGCACACGGCTTCTGGCCCTGGAGGTAACGTGCCAGTCGTAACTAGGTGCCAGCAGTAGACCTGTCTCCCATAATCCACTGCCACCGTGCGGTCATTGAATTTTGACTGACTTATGAATCTAGCACTGTCAGTATATGTGCCACTTCACGTAGACTGAGGTATGTGTGAGAGAGAGAATCATGTGTGAAATGATTTCTGCCTTGAGAGGCTTATAGTCTCTAGAAAGATAGAATAATAATATACAGTATTTATATACCGCCTTTCTTGGTCATTGGATTTCTCCTCTGACTTTAATCCCAGGCGGTGTACATGGGCAGTCTTTCCTAACCACCCCAATGGGTTTTTTATAATATATAAACGTCCAGTCTTTCATGAACAGCTACATTCCAGATGGTATCCTTTTATAGTATGGCCTCTCCGCTGGCCGTCGCCTCCCACACTCGACCAACGCAGCCAGCAGCTCTTATCTTTCCTCACAGAGGCTTTCACAGCTTTTTGTCAGCGGCGTGTCTCAAACTTGCCATTCACCGATCTTCGGGCTTGCAAGGCGGCGGCTCTACCAACTGAGCCAGTCCCCTCTACCCCTCTAGAAAGAAGTGGTGGAGGCAGGATTAAGGAGGGGAAGTGTATATGCTTATTTCCAAACACGATGACGAAGCCCTGTACCACAGGGGTTTAATAATCTATTGATACAGGGGAGACAATAGAGAAAGGAATGGGAAATGGAGGCATGGTCAAGAGAGGAAGAATATGCACTTCAGTACAAGAAGACAAGTCGCTGCCCCAAGAGGCTGGCAATCTAGATGGATGCAAAGGAAACAGAGGCAGGGCTGGAAAGGGGGGAATATTGCTCAGTGGTTTCTGTTGCACATACTTAAACTTAGTTACAGTAGGGGGAACGGTCTAAGGCATTGCGCTAAAGAGTGCATTAAAAAGTGGGTTTCAAGAAGGTACTTGAAAGGAGTAACGGAGGAGGCAGTGCGCAAAAGGACTGAAATATAACAGCTGCCTCATTCGCCGAGGGCAACTTAACACGACCAGCCTTCACATGATGCAAGTGCTGGCCAATACTGGAGGTGTCTGGCTCCTCCGCCTTTTCAAGAGGCATTCCTCCAGGCGTACAAGACCTGTGTGTGCTTCTAAAAACGAAATATGCTTTTTCTTCCTCTAGAATAGTGTCCCTCGCCTGCAGATTAGTCAGTCGTGTGAGCTGTGTCGCACATGTGTACTCAGAAGTAGGTCTCGTTGATTGCAGTGGGCCTTACTCCCTGGTAAGTGAGCTTAGGGTTACAGCCTTGGTCGATTTTAAGGTTTGGGGGTGGCTTTTTAAATCAGGCGCTAGCCCTGATTTTATATCTCTTTTCCTAGGTGAATCGGGAGATGTTTTTGAGTTACTGTTGGTCTTAGAAATTTTCCCCAGAAGCAGAACTCTGTAGTTGGGAAAGAGGGTGGGCCCAGCATTGTGTACCCCCCCCCCCTGCAGTAAACGTGCATCCTAGAGGGGGGAGTCCAGGTTATTGCTACTGACTTGGTGAAACTCTGTTCATGGCTGTCGATTGGGCCAGTTGCCACTGGGGAAGATGTGGGGGAGAGGACTCTTTCACCATTATACACACATCAGATTTGGGTGGGGCTCCAACATATCCTTGTTTCTGTTGGTAAACGGCTACTGACCAGCAAGTCGGTTAAACCAAACGTGGAGGAAGCTGGATTGTGCAAGGCAGCGGTGAACACCAGGCTGGCTTGTGCAACTGCTGTGTAGCCTAAACCTAAGTGTGAATGAGTGACTTGACTGCGCAAGTGATGCCTGCCGTTGAGCTGGCTCAGGCTGAGCATGAAGACGCTTGGCTTTTTTTTGGGGGGGGGGATCAGTTTCCCGCCTCCTACACTTCAAGTCACAGACTGAAATCACCAGACTCTGTGTGGTGTAACAGACAGGCTATAAGTCCAATTAAATCTCATTGCCACCCTAAGGACTAGAAACTTGCCATTTTAAGTGAAAGTTGAGTGTGTCTGGGTGTGCCCTGAAATCATTGGACTTGGGGTTGTGGGCATAAAGTAGGGAAGAACCTAGAGACATAAGAACCTAAGAACATAAGAAGAGCCCTGCTGGATCAGGCCAAAAGCCCATCTAGTCCAGCTTCCTGTATCACACAGTGGCCCCACCAGATGCCTCAAGGAGCACAAGACAACCTGTTTCCCGTTGACACTCCCCTGCACCTGGCACAGAGAAAACCCACTTCTAAAACCAGGAGGTTGCTTATGGCTTGTAACCTGTGATGGTCTTTTCCTCCATGAATCTGTCCAAACCCCTTTTAAAGGCATCTAGGCCAGGTGCCATCACCACATCCTGTGGCAAGGAGTTCTACAGATGAATTACACGCTGGGTAAAGAAATATTTTCTTTTGTCTGTTCTAACTCTCCCTCCACTCAATTTTAGTGCATGTCCCCTGGTTCTGGTGTTGTGCGAGAGGGAGAAGAATTTCCCTCTATCCACTCTCTCCATCCCATGCATAATTTTATACGTCTCAATCATGGCCCCCCTCAGGCGCCTTTTTTCTAGGCTGAAAAGCCCCAGATGCTGTAGCCTTTCCTCATAAGGGAGGTGCTCCAGCCCACAAATCATTCTGGTTGCTCTTTTCTGCACCTTTTCCAATTCAACTATATCCTTTTTGAGGTGTGGTGACCAGAACTGGACACAATACTCCAGATGTGGCCTTACCATCGATTTGTACAAAGGCATAATGATATTGGCCGTTTTATTCTCAATCCCTTTTTTAATGATCCCGAGCATGGAATTGGCCTTCTTCACAGCCGCCGCACACTGGGTCGACACTTTCATCGACCTGTCCACCAGCCCCCCCCAGATCTCTCTCTTGATCCGTCACAGACACCTCAGAACCCATTCGCGTATATGTGAAATTTTGGTTTCTTGCCCCAATGTGCATCACTTTGCACTTACTTACATTGAAGCACATCTGCCATTTTGCTGCCCATTCTCCCAGTTTGGAGAGATCCTTCTGGAGCTCTTCACAATCTCTGCTGGTCTTCACCACCCGGAAAAGTTTAGTGTCATCCACAAACTTGGCCACCTCACTGCCTATCCCCGACTCCAGGTCATTTATGAATAAGTTGAAAAGCACCGGTCCCAAGACCGATCCTTGAGGCACACCGCTTTTCACCTCTCGCCAAATGAGAGGAGGGGACCCAACCATGAACATTGCTCTGAACATTGCTCTGAAGGAAGGATAGTGGGGAGGCACAGGGAGGTAAAGGCACATACTTGGGGGAGGAGCAGGTCGAGCTTGCAACCAGGAGTTAAGGGCTTGGGGCCAAACAGCAGCCCTGCCTTGAAAGCTGTACGGATGGTGGGGATGACAGTGATAAATAATTGGGCCAAATTGTTGCCCTATTCCAGCCCATACCGAAATCTGAATTGTGACTCTGCAAATGTGAAACATAGACCTCCGTTCTGTAAAATTCTAGCAGGGCAAGGAGCTTGATGGGGCAGTTGTGCCCAATCAGTTGTCACCAGCACACACACCCCTTCTAAGATAATCTTGCCAGATGTTGGGCCCCCGTACCCTTTCAAGCCTGTCCTTGTGAGTTGGGGCACGCTGTAAATCCACTTAAAAATTCAGCACCACCTGAAGGGCTGTTGATGGTTTTTCCAAAACAAAAACCAAATCTATCTGGATGCAAGTTTCTGTACTTGGCAGGGGAATGACTACAGAATATGTTAACACACATGCGTGCGCGCGAGAGAGAATGAAAGAGAGAGAGCCCTCCATCTCCTGCGTTACTAACTTGATGTTGGTAGTGACCTTCTTTAAAAGACTGGTTCTCCCCCTGTAAAAAGAAGTGAAGTCCATCCTAGGTTACAAGTCATGATGACTATATGCAACCTCTGGGTTTTAGAGAGCGCCTCTCTCTGAATACCTGATGCAAGGAAGTGGCAACAGATACATGTATCTTGTCTGTGTGCTCCCAAAGGCATTTGGGAGCTGGACTAGCTGGACCCTTGGCCTGATCCAACAAGGCTTTACCCAGCGTGTGATTCATCGGTGGAACTCCTTGCCACAGGATGTGGTGATGGCACCTGGCCTAGATGCCTTTAAAAGGGGTTTGGACAGATTCATGGAGGAAAAGACCATCACAGGTTACAAGCCATAAGCAACCTCCTGGTTTTAGAAGTAGGTTTTCTCTGTGCCAGGTGCAGGGGAGTGGCAGCAGGAAACAGGTTATCTTGTTGGTTGTGTGCTCCTTGAGGCATCTGGTGGGGCCACTGTGTGATACAGGAAGCTGGACAAGATGGGCCTTTGGCCTGATCCAGCAGCCAGGCTCTTCTTATGTTCTTAAGGCTCTTACGTTCTTTAAAAAAAAAAAAAAAGACGTGACAGTCAGACATCAAATGAGCTGCTGCATCCAGATCTTATTTCATGTGAACTGAATCAGCCTCAAAAACAGTGTGTTGCTGATCTCTCACTTGGGGGTTAATGCAACAGAAGCAGAAGACTTTAAGCCACGTTAATGGGGAGCAACTTGACCCAAGTGTGTGTGTGTGTGGGGAACAAGGTTTGTACTTCTGGCAAGCTGACATCCCCCTGTGGATTATGTATGGGGCAATAATCCTATAATAAGCCCAGTTTCCACCCTTCAGGAGCCTGGACAGCTATGCTGGGCTACTTGGCACATGGGATCTGTCTTACTGTTCCAAACAGAAGTGGACTTTACAGGTTTGAGAGGTAGCCAGTAACTATCAGTACTGATCACCCTTGGACGCTGCCATCCTGGTCCTTAATGCCAATTGCACAAGCGTGATTGTCATCCTGCCCCTAGTGTGCATGGACGGGGCAGCCATGGGTGAAAACTCGGTCCTTGCTGTTGGCATAAGCTGCTTGTGAGTGAAAATACAGCTCGCAAACTCCTTTTAAGGAGTTGGGACAGCACCAGGAGAAACTTTGGTAGAGGGTGATGATAGGGCAAAATGCATTTGCAGGGAGGGAGGGTTGAGCTTTGTCCCATACCTTAAAAATCAGCATATTTCACTCCCAACACTCCCACCCTGAATATATGTTCTCCTGTTGAGTTGGATGAAGTTAATTTACAAGAAGGCACGCATAGATTTCAGCCTTGTTAATTTCCAGTTTGATTTGGTTATAGTTCCCAGATGCTGGCAAAATGTCTCGGGTTAGTGAAGAACAACAATAACATTGATGATAGATAAAAGCACTGAGTGCGTGAAAAGTGCAACAGGCGTGCAGAGGAGGTAAGCGGGCTGCATTTCCTATATTGATTGACCAGCTAGAACTTTGACTGCAAATTGCTAGTTCTCAGTGTTTATCTGGATTTTTATCCCCATATTGCAGATGGGGAAGACTGAGCCTAAGAGGGGGCAGCTTACCTAAGGCTATCTAGTGAGTTTATGGCAGAGGCATGGTGCAGACAGGAGACTTCTATATTATATAGACTTCTATATTCATATTTCCGTCTTAGCCATTTTTTGATCTACATCAAAACGAACAATCTCTACCAATAATATGTTTTTACTAGTTGGGGTTTAACGTTGCAATGTGGGGCTTAGAGTCAGTTTCAGGTTGCAATGTGGGGCTCCCTGAGGCAACAGGGAGCAGGTGGCAACTAGAGATTGTTCTCTTCCATTCCCTGGTGCTACCTAAGAATTCTTGGATACCCACAGCATTAGAGGAACAGGACATCTGGGAACGGTAAAAATGCACTCGGTGGGGTAGAAGATGCTTTGCTGCTCCCCCACAAAGGTGTCTCTAGGGGTTGGCCATGTACAGGGCGTGAGCCCATCAGCCCCCAACTGTGGAGCCACCTCTGCAAACACAAACATTCCTAGCTTTGGCATGGAGTCACTAGGACTTAATACAACTCTCGTCTTTTAATTGTGCTGCATGGAAAAATGCCCCAAAGGATGCCAGTAGAGGGCACTGTCCCTCCAACAATGCTTTCCTTTCTAGCGAATCTTCTCAACAGCCCTGTTGCCAGGCCAGTTTACTAGCAGGTAGGAAAGGGACACAAACCAGAGGAGAGAATTTGCTTAGCTCAGCAGCACTGCCCACCCTCCCCTCCACCAGAGCTGCCTCTGAACAGCCGGCGAGGGAACCAGGGCCATGGTGACCTGGGCTATTTCTGTTACTGCTGATGGTATATAGATGATCTATGCCATTGTCTACTTTTCTCCCAAAGTACAGGTCTCTCTATTTTAAGCTTTTCAGCTGGCAAGAATTAAGGTCAGCGTGAGGCAGAGTCTCGGCAGAGCTCTTCGGCAGAAAACTCTGCCTGTCCCCCTCAGCATCAAGTCAACATGGCTGGAAACATGACCTGTTTCATAGGTGTTCCAACCTGCAACTTCTCACTGACGGCTCGCAATCTCTAAAAAGCAAAAAATTTAGCCAGTTCAAATAAAACCAGTGCCCTCTTGCGACTTTGCCATGTTTACTAGCAAGTACCGTATTGTCCCGAGTATAAGACGCACCTGATTATAAGACGCACCCTTAAAGTTAGGTGCTATTAAAAAAATTTAATTAAACCACTGGCATTAAATTGCAGCAGCCTGATTATAAGACGCACCCCTAGTTTAAAAACTTAAATTAGGAGAAAAAAGTGAGTCTTATACTCAGACCAATACGGTAAATCTCATGGACTTCAGCCATTTTTCCGTGGGGGAAAAACACACACAACACGACGCGTTTTAGGATTGATTCCAAAGCCACACAGCGCAATCCTATCCAACTTACACCACCGGTGTAACCAGCGGTGCAGCGAGAACAGGAGGCCCCAGAACGGAAAGGGGATTCAAATCCCCTCCAAAGGGGGATTCAAGGGGGATTGAAATCTCCCCTCCCCTCTAAAGCTTTCCGCCCTGCCCTCACCCGCTGGTTACACCGGTGGTGTAAGTTGGATAGGATTGTGCTGACAGTCTGGTAATGCTTCTCTTAGGATCCACCAGAAGATGCACAGGGTGTGAGCAGCAAGCTTGGTGTACTGCATGCATGCCAGAAGTCTGGATCAGGTTGGATGGCAAAGCAAAAGTGGGAAGGAGAGAGAATCATGTGTGCAATTTTGTTTGGAGGCCTAGAGTCTAGTTTTATAAAAGTCTTAAAATTCTCTCCATTATCTTCCCCAGCTCGCTACCAGCCCCTCTCCCTTTTCTCCTTCTTTGTAATAGATGTTATTCTGTTGCTACGGTTAATTGTTAAATGACAAAGATTCCTGACAGTACTACTTTTCTAGTCTTTTTGCATAGGGTGATTTCATATTTCCACAACCTGGGAGGTTGAACTATTATTTGCTTGCACCTTTTTTTCTAGGTACCTCTGTGTGTGTGTTTTGAAATAGCCTCGCCCATTTGAGGCTGACTCAAGTCTGCACGAAAGCCGCCCAAATGCCCTAACACGCTGCAGGCTGTTGGAAAACCGACACAATGCTTTTCCTTGCTTTGGGGGAAAAAGGTCACCTGATGAAGAAACCCGTGGGATCCAAAAGCTTGCAGTTTGTACCTTGTTAGCTTGTGGTTGGCCCTAATAAAGACAGGGGTCTCCTTTCTGAGGGTGGATTTGACCCCTATTCTATATTAGAATGACGATAATATAGAATATTCTATAAAACTTCCCCCCGTGGAGTTCTGCAGAAGCATTGCCCTTCCCAAAGGAGGTCCCTGCAGCTTCCCAAAGCCTCTGTCTGTACTGAAATTAACAGGGAATGTATAACCGATCTATATTGCGTAGCCATGGGCAGAAGGCAGGTGAAGATGTACTGATAAACGTCTGCATTATTTGCAGCAGCTGAGTGCATGTTTTTGGACTCCCAACTGTTTGACAAGCAAGGAGGCCTTTTCTTTCTAAATTAGGCTGGTGCAATGCATGTTTGGGCGGAGGGGGGAGAAGCAGCAGTGGATTTTTGGAAAGGCTGAGGACCAGTTGCAGGACTCAGCACGCGCCCTTCATAAGAACATAAGAAGAGCCCTGCTGGATCAGGCCAAAAGCCCATCTAGTCCAGCTTCCTGTGTCACACAGTGGCCCCACCAGATGCCTCAGGGAGCACACAAAACAACAAGATACCTGTGTCCAGTCGCCACTCCCTTGCACCTGGCACAGAGAAAACCCACTTCTAAAACCAGGAGGTTGCTTATGGCTTGTAACCTGTGATGGTCTTTTCCTCCATGAATCTGTCCAAACCCCTTTTAAAGGCATCTAGGCCAGATGCCATCACCACATCCTGTGGCAAGGAGTTCCACAGATGAATTACACGCTGGGTAAAGAAATATTTTCTTTTGTCTGTTCTAACTCTGTTCTGCCCTTCGCAGCCCTGGACCTTAATTCTAGGCCTGGCCCCAGGGCTGTTGACTTCTTCCAGCTCCGTTAATGGTGCCAGCTGCGGTCCTGTTACAAAACACGGCAGAGCCACCCCAGGCGCAGTCTCTCCACCCGGACGTAGATGTAGCAAAACCTTGTGATATCTCCTAGATCTGTTGTGGCCGCGGCATTTGCAGATCAGAATTCACTTCACCGATGCTGCAATAAATCTGTGAGACTTTCTGGCGTCACAATTATTTATTTTTTCACACTTCTGTCCTGCCCTTCCTCCACGGCTCTCAGGGCAGTGCAGATGTCTCCTCCTCTTCCCTGTATCCTCACAAACCACCCTGCGCTAGGCTGATGGGAAGTGACTGGTCCAAGGTCACCCAAGAGTGGCTCCAAGGCTGAATGGGGCTCTTCTGATCCGGTACTGATCACTCCAGTGCTCTGCCTCTCCTGACAAGACCCACAAGATGCTTTTGTTATTAAAAACCCGCACACCCGCCAGCTCTCTTGCTGAAACAGGTATGCGCAAACACATTTTTAAAGGAAAAAAAGATTGAGTTAGAAAAGGGGGTGCCAGACCCTTCCTTCCTAGTGCCCACTCACCTAAAGGGATGTGCAAGAATCAGGCATACTACAGTATATTGGAATGCTGGTAGGGGGAAATTCCTGCAACTGAAGCAGTTTCAGAGAGAGGATGGCTGGAAGATGCCCACACCCTGGTTGAAACTTGCTTCAGCTAGACAGGCAAAGCCACAAGCAGCCCTGCTGGATCAGGCCAAAGGCCTGTCTAGTCCAGCATCCCTTCCCCTCTACCCCCCCTCCCCGTAGCCCACCAATTGAACAAGCAGGAGAGGAAGGCAACTAACCCCCTCCTTCATCATTGCTTCCTTGCAATGCATATTCTGAGGCACTTTGCCCCTGGAGCACAGCCAGCCTCCATGAATCCGCTGCTGTGTGTTTGAAAGCACTCCCAGCTAGTGGCCATCGCCACATCTGGTGGCAGTGAATTCCACAGATGATATATAGTGAGAAGTACTGTACTTCCTTTTGTCTGTCCTGCATCTCCTGCCAGTCTGTTTCCATAGGCAATATCTTTGGCTCTAGGCATTGTAAAACCGGAAGACAAAATTCTCTCTCGCCACACCGTGCTTCATTTTATAAGCCTCAATCATGTTGTTTTGTGTCCGTCCGTCCATTTCCCCCCCCCTCCTGGTAGTTGCCTTTTTTGCTAAACTAAAAAGGCCCAAACACTTGTATTTCCTTGCTCTGGACGTCTGGTGTTCTGACTTCTGATCATTTTGGTTGTCCTGCTCTTTTTCCAGCTCTGCAGAGTCCCATCCCCCCTTTTTTTTCTTTTGAGAAGCGGTGACCAGAACTGTACACAGTATCCCAGATAGACTATAAATTTGAATGACATCGTAATACTAGCAGTCTTCTTTTCAGTCCCTTTCTCATGGGAATGAGTGACCCTAACAAGGAGCTCTTCAGGGCTCTGACACCTACACCCTCTCCCCCCCCCCCGCAGCCTCTCTTGCTTTTGAGACTTCAGTAGGGAGCTCTTTCCCCCTTCCCTGGCAAAAGATATCCATGTCTTGTTAATTAAATGCAATTCCTGCTCAAATACTGCCTTCTGTGCTTGCACTGTGTCAACAAGGCAGAGCTCTGCTTCAGTGCTATTCCAAGAACGGGTTGGGTGTCCTTCCTCATTTATTTACTGAATCTTTCAGAACAAGCCCTAACTGGGGCTGGAGGCAGTAGCCAGAACATTTTCCCATGCATAAGGTCCCAGGGTTTATGGAATCCCGGAATGTCAGAATTGGAAGGGCACTTGGTGGTCATCTAGTCCAACCCCCTCAGTGCTGGTGACTGTTATAGCATCCCCGACAGGTGGCCACCCAGCCTTTGCTTGAAACCTTCCAAGAAGGGAATGCCCACAACTGCATGAGGCTGTTCACCACAGCCCTGGGACCCCTTGTGAGGCTTCTAAGTGAACAGGCAAAGGATCCTACTGTTTCAGGTGTGCACTCGACACACCTCAAAACCTGGAAGTGCCATGCTGCCTTAGGAACTAGAAACTTGAAGGGGGGAAAGCTGGGACTTACGCACTGTGTACATAGTGCTGAGAAGGGGACGCTTTTCACAGCTGACGCATGACCATGAATGTGGCTGCACGAACATGGATGTAAGATTATAAAGGTTACAAAGGCAAGGATTTCAGTTGCCTGGGTAACCTAAACTGAGCCCTGCCCCCCCTCCCGCTTTTTGGGTTGCGACACGATCTTTAAACCAGGATCATAGAGCGATTATTTTCTAGGACTCCTGCCTTGTTCAGGACTTTCGGAGTTTGTGTGTTTGCTGGATTTGAATGTTGTTCTAAGCCAAGAGCCGGGATTATTTCCCTTTAAAACCTGTGCAAAAGAATGGCTCGGCATATAATTAACAGTAAAGAAGGATTTTGTTTGGAGTGCAGTGGGGGGAGGGCAAGGAATGCCATGCATTTCTGGTGAGCCAAACAGGCAAAATTAATGCAGCCGCCAAAGAACAAAGCCAAATTCAGGGATTTTAATTGCTTCCTCTAGGGCCGGCCCATCCATGAGGCCAACTGAGTCGCTACAGGCAGCAGATAACAGAGGGCACCCACCTCTGTTTGTCCACCTCAGCTCCTCAGTGTGGAGCAGAGGAGAGTGGCAGGCTAGAGCGTCTCTGCCATTCTCCATACTTCCTCTTCTGCTCTGTTTCCCTCTTCCTTTTCTAACCTAGGAAGCATATGCAGGAGTGTCAGCGTCAACGTCTGGTGTGCCACCAAGTAAGGGGCCATTTATGTACCTAAACCTCAGTAGGTAGGTGCCTTGTAGAGATGGGGAAGGAAGTGTAAAAAACTTAATCAACAAAAAAATACCTCTTTACGGTCGGCATCCAAAGGTACCAACCTGTGTGTGTGTGTGTGTGTGTGTGTGTGTGTGTGTGTGTGTGTGTGTGTGTGTGTGTGTGTGTGTGTGTGTGTGTGTGTGTGTGTGTGTGTGTGTGTGTGGCTTCCGCTTGCAGAAAGACCACTTTACCTCTCGTGCTAGAATGTCGCACAAGAAAATTGAAAATCCAAATATGCTGCTTCTTCTTTTTTTTGCTTGCACAAGAGCTTGTGCAAGGTCTTCCACCAGCAGAATCACAGGCACTGCTGTAGAACCTTACCGGTTACGGTGAGCCCTTTGGGAACAGGGAACTATTTATTGATTTATTTTACTATGTAAGCCACCTTGTGAACTACTCCTGTTGAAAAGCGGTATATAAATATTCTTAATAATAGTAGTGCCATGAGAACTCTTGGGCAAGCTCTTCCACAAGCGGAGAATGCCTCACTGAATAGAGGTAGGGCTTACCTCTGAGAAAACTGCTGGAAAACCAGTAGTTGGGAACAGGAGATTTGTCCAGGTTCTCATAGGAAGCTGCCATACTAAGTCAGGCTGCTGGTCTATCTAGCTCAGCATTATCAAGCACTGACTGGCAGCAGCTCTCCAGGGTTTCAGACAAGGATATTTCCCAGTCCTACCTGGAGATGTAGCCAGAGATTGAACCTGGGACTTCCATGGCCCTTCCCCAGTTAGGGCTTTGGGGAGTCTCCCAAGGAAAGTGAGTACCAACATTTTGGGGGAGTTTTGTTATATTTTTACCCTTTGCCCTTCAAAGGAGCTCCAAGTATGACTCACATGGTTCCCCCATCCTATTTTTCATCCTCATAACAACCCTACGAGGTAGGTTAGCTGAGAAAGAGACCCCAAGGCTGCAGTGGTACAGCCATAAAGAATTCTTTATTTATTTATTTTCCACATTTGTATACCACCCTTCCTCCAAGGAGCTCAGGGTGGTGTATATAGTTCCTTTTGTCCTCACAACAACCCTATGAGGTAGGTGAGGCTGGGAGGTCGTGACTGGCCCAAGGTCACCCAGGAAGCTTCACGGCTGAGCAGGGATTTGAACCTGGATCTCCCAGGCCTAGGTTCAACTCCCGAACCACCATCACCATCCTTGTTTAAAGGTGAGCAATCGCTTTACTGTGTGTGCCTGGGGTGTGGGGGTCCTCACATCCTGAAGGCTGATCCTGAATGTTGTAATTCATACTCTTGGGGTGGAAGGGAGATCTGCTTTGAAGGGGGGGAATTCTCTAAAAGCACAATGCAAATTACTCATGGTCAAGAAATATTCATGGTTGTGTGTAATCCGCCACTGATTAATTGGCGCAATAATCTGTAATGAAATGTATCATTGAAGTTTGTTCTTACATGCGGGAAGGGGGGAAGACAAATCCAGCCACAGCCCTGCTCAAAGGAAAGATTCAGGAGCTGGCTTTGGCGGCTCCCTTTGCCAATTGATCAACGGTGCTGATAGACAGGAACGGTCTGTCAAATTCCATCCCCCTGTGAAGAAAGAGGAGGGCAGCGGTATAGGAGGTGTGCGGGGGGGGGGGCAGAGCCCCCCTTTTGAGTTAAGGGGAAGGACCCAGGAAGAAGGGCTGATCCCTGCCCATTATTTTCTCTCGCCACTGACGGTCCTCTCTCTACGCTGCTAGTTAGGAATTCTTGCTAAATCTCCCTGTGCTCCTCACTGTGTAACTGGCTCACCGTGTAAATGGCACACATATTGATTCAATTTTTTAAAGAAAAAAATTAAAATTGACCAATAAATCAGCCCCATTTGGCCCTTGTAAACATCAGTGCATCCTTTTATACACACCCACCCTTCCTCTGGCTCTTGGTGTTTATGCCCGAGCTGTCCTTTTTGCCAAGCATTCAGTTCTCTTTCCCCTAGAGCCACACCCCCTGTGTGGTTATTACAGATACCTGCAGGCCTTAACCCCCTGTTTGTGTGCGTGCTTTTTGTGTACACACCCCTTCAGACAGCTCCCTTGTCATCCTCTGCACGTTTTCTCAAAGTCCCACAATCTGGGAGCATACAGAGGATGGGCAGCCTCATGTGTCTGCACACACCCCTCTCTCTTTTCCCAGGCTTACATAACTCACACATACATATACAGAGGGTATATTACAAATATACACAATGGCTCTTCCTGTTACACAGTCCCTCTCTTTTCACTTTCTCACACACCCACAAAGCTTGCTCACCAAAGAGTGTATACATATGTGCACAGAGTACATTCTGTACATTCCCTTTCCCTCATATACACATGCATACTGTATATGCACATGCTCAACGCACATGTGTACACAGATTGTATATATACAACCACTCATTTCTGCCTCAAGATACGAGGAGGAAGGAAAGCTGTGTTTATGAGAGGAGGGGAAATTTGTGTGTGAATGAATGAATGAATGAATGAATGAATGTGAGAGATGAAAGATACGGAAGGTGCTTGGTGTGTGTGTGCGTATAAGGGCAGCAGCATATAAGATATTGTGGGTGCCTCAAGATGTGTGTGTATATGTATGTATAAACAGAATAGATATGAGGAAGGTGTGAGAAAGGAAATTTCGTGTGGGCAGGGTGAGGAGAGAAATGGGGAGAGTGAGAAAGGAGGAGATGGGGGTGAGGAGGGAACTGTGTGTGTGTGTGTGTGTGTGTGTGTGTAAGTAAGTCAGGGGGAGTGACTGAATAGTATACTCTGTGTTTGTGTGCTGAGTTAAATAAGGAAGGTGTGAGAAATGAAACAGATAGGTGGGGAGGGAAACTGTGTGAGCACCCGTATGAGTGAGAGAGGGTGGAATGAGACGGGCCGGCCTATGAGGCCAACTGAGGTGATGGTTTCAGGCAGCAGATTGGGGGTGCGTGTGTGCCTGCCTTCATCTTTCCTCCCCGGCCTGGAAAGGGAAGAAGGAAAGTGTGGAGGAGAGGAGAAAGGTGGGCTAAAGGGAGTGCTCTCTAGCCCACCTCTCCTCCACACTTCCTCTTTAGCGGTGTGCCCTCCTTCCTGTGGCCCCTCACTCTCCTCCCCTCTTCTGTGCTGTTCCCCCCTTCCTTTTTGAAGGAGTGGTGGAAGCTGGTGTACTGCTGGCAGCAGTGGGGGGCGAACGACACTTTGCAGACCACCATCCCAGGTGCCAGGAGGTCTTGGACCAGCCCTGTGGATGAGGAAGGAACCCATGGAAAAAGGGAATGGCTGTATATAAGAGATGATGGGGCCGGGGGAGGGGGAGCTCAGTGGTTCAGCATCTGCTTTGCATGCAGAAGGCCTCAAGTTCAATTTCCAGGCAGGATCCTGGGTAGCTACTGCCAGTCAGGGTCAGGAATACTGCACTAGGTGGCCCAAGGACCTGACTTGGTAGGAGGCCACTTTCAATGTGAAGAATGTGCACATACAGGTAAGGAGGGGGGGTGATGGAGGAGGAATATGCAGTGTGTATAGACACTTGCATAGCTTCAAACCTTTTTGCAAGACAACCTTCAGCTGTGGATAGGAGGAGGAGGTGTGGCTTGCCCCAGGGTTGGGGTTCTGCTCTGCATCCTCCTTCCCCAAACCAGCCCTCATTTGAACAGTCGCTCAGCAGCTGTGCAGCCACAACAGGCCCACTGGTGCCCACTGCCCCAGGGCTGGTCCATTCGTGAAGCCGATTGAGGAAGTTGCCTAAGGCAGCAGGTTGGCTGGGTGCCCAAAGTTCTATCCATCCACACTTGCCTCCACTGTTCCTCCTGCTAGGATTGGAAAAAGGAGGGGGAAGCAGATGAGGAAGTGTAGAGAAGAGGGGGGAATACTGTAATAGAGGAGAGCAGCAGCTCTTCTCCACATTTCCTCTTCCCTTTTTGCAGATGGAGGAGAGGTGGGCACCTCACCTGGAAAGGGAGGGTGCGTGCGCATTAGGCACGCAGGCACCTACTGCCGCGCGCGGTCATTCGGGCAGCAGAGCCAAAAGCCACCTGCCTGCCGCGGGCTGAGAAGCGTTGCTCTCGCCAGCCAGATTTAAGAAAGAAAGGGGGGGGCACGAGTGAGAGAGGAGTGTGCGAGTGGATGAGCAAGCGTCTCCCGTGGTGGCAGTGCGTTCACACGTGCGCAACGGCGCACTCTCCCGGTCTCGTGTGTGCAGCCACGCCCCCTTCTCTCCCTCAGTCAGCCCGCGAAGGAACAGCAGCAGCAGCAGCGTCGTCGTCCGGCTCCGGGCTGCCGCTTCCCACAAGGGAGTTCCGCGGAACGCAGCGCCACTTGCTGCCGCTCGTGTCCCGGCGCGGGACCGTGTTTGTCCCCTCGGCGGGCCCGCAGGCCAGCCCTCTCCAGCGCCGCCTCTCGCCGGCTGCGGCTCCTCCTCCTCCTCCGCCCGGGCGCCTCTCAGACAGACAGACGGCGGCGGAGGAGCAGGATGCGGGGGGCGTCGCGGGGCTGTCGCCGCCGCCGGCCGTCGCTGCTGTAGTCGTTTCCTCCTCCTCCTCCTCCTCTGCCCTCCTGCAAGCAACAGCATCCTTCCCCCCCCCCCCGCCCCAGGCCCGCTGCTGCCTCGACGGTGCCCCTCAGCGCTGATCCATGGCGAAGTAGGCGCCAGTCCTCCTTTGCTGCCTTCCGGGGGCGAGGAGGGTGCAGAGAGGCTCGTCCGCCCCCGAGGCACCTGCACAGCCCCCCTCCGACGCCCCCTCCCCGCCGCTATGGCCTTCACCTTCGCCGCCTTCTGCTACATGCTCACTTTGGTTCTCTGCGCCTCGCTGATCTTCTTCGTCATCTGGCATGTGAGTCCCCGGGAGGGAAGGGGAAGGGGGCGGCTTGGGGGAGGGGGGCTCGGGGGGACGCGGGCGGGGTGCGTAGCGGGGGGAGGCCACACGTGTCCTCGCAGTCCCCCAACCCCACTCCCCCCGAACCCTGAGGGGAAATGGGGGGCAGAAGGAGCACGTGTGGAGTGAAAACCGAGCTGTGGGGAGCAGTGGCTGAGGGAGGCTATGAGGAGTTGGGGGGCTATCAAGGGGGCAGCTGAGGGAAACTGGGGGAGGTCAGGCTGGGAAGACGAAGGGGTAAGGGCTGGGGAGCCATCGAGTGAGGAGAGGTCAGCTTGGGTGAGGAAAACGGGTTGGGGTGAGGTGGGAAGCAGACCGCAGGGATTGGGGAAACTAGAAGGGATTGGAATTGGCATTATAGAAAAGAGCCCCCCCCCCCAAAAAAAGAAAAAGCCCTGGTGGATTGATCTCTTTCCTTGAACCCAGAACCCATTGTCTTACACCTGGAGGATAATAGTGGCAGACCATGGGGGGCCATGCATCAGTGAGGGGATTTTTGGAGCAGCGTTTGCAGTATCTTGAGGGATGAATGTGGTGTGGGGCCAGTTGGGGTGCTGCAGTGGGTTACTCTGAATATGGAGGGGATTGGGTCACACAGCAATGGGGAAGAGGCCTTCAATGAAGTGGGGGGGGGCTCAGCAATGACTGTAAATGGGGGGAGGCTGGGTTCCATGCAGTTCGGCCAGACTCCCATGAAGTGGGTTCAGTATGTGGGGCGCAGCAAGCCTGATGCAAAAGGGGATTCAAGGTCCATGCCTCGGAGAGCTGGGGTTTCTGGCCCTGTGCCTAAGGGTGGGGTGAAGAGAGACGTACTAATGTGTGGGGTACAGATTCAGATTTGGAGGGGTCTAGATGTGTCAGATGGAGAGCCCTGTGGATTTGGTGTCTAGAAAGCTGTTGCTCCAGAACTGGAGATTTCCAGGGCAGGGGAGAAGTTTAGTGTGGCAGCTGTGGGGCTGGTCCTTGGCATCTTGTGTATCGGAGACGGGTGTTTAGGGGTTACAAAACGCATTATTTCAGGACTGACTGGCAGGAAAATGTCTTTTGGAAGGGGAGGGTAACTGGACAAAGAACCTGATTTTGGGGGATTGGTTAGTTGGGGTTTATGGGGCTGGACAACCCTACTTTCAGTTGTATCCCCCCATTATTTGCACCCTCTTCCTTCAGCACCTCTGCTCTTATAGCTCATAAGAGATTTGAGGGGGTGCCGGGCTCGGCACTGTGTAACTTGCTTTCCACCTTCCTTTGTCTCATTGGTTGCTGTATTTGGGGACTATTTGATCCAAAAGGGGAGAGGTAAAAAAAATTGGAGGCAAACCCCACTTTTGTTCCATGAGGCTTACTTCCCGATTCCCTACCCCACCCCCACCCCGCATCAATACCCCCTACCTAGGAAAATTCGTAGTCTCCTATGAATGAGGTTCTGAGACAATAAAAAATTGGGGAGGGTTAGGTTGATGCCGAAAAGCGTTGCTCATCCATCACAAATCCTGGATGCACCCCTTTTGGGGGCTACCTGAATCCCCCCCCCATTTGTTTATTCCTTCCTTTTGGTGACGCTTCCAGGAATCCCAGAACAGAAAAAAAAACCACACACACACACACACACACACACACACACGCGTGTGTCCTTTCTTCCTTTCTCTGCCATCCCTCCCTTCCCAATCTTGCTCTGCCTTCCCCTCCCTCCACCCGTAACTAAGGAACCTGGCTCTGGTTGCCATGGGAACTACATATGTTTACAAAATGATGCTCCCAACTAATAATCGGATGCTACCCCGTCTTTTAACCCCTTGACTGCTGCAGCCCTAGTGTCTTCCTTCCCCATCCTATTGGTTGTATAAGAGGGATCAATGGGCCCTTTTGAGATGGGGGTCTTTATTAAAGACTAATCAATATATTGAAAGGGAATTTGGTCTTGCAAGAAGGAAATGGCTCAACATGTGTGGATCTATCAGAGGTATACAGTACATAGAAACTTTGGCATTATAGGTGTCATTCAGAACTCACCTCTCCCTTCTCTTTCCCCTCCAATGGTGGGTGCATGACCAGAATGGTTAGTTGCCCGCCCCCTGTAATGACCTTCACACACTCAGTCATATTTGCTGTTGGGCTGACATATTGGGGCAAAGATTTCCCCCTCCCCACATTTCAGTGCACTCTTAGGTTCTGGGTTGCGTTAATGATCGCATAGAATCTGGGCTGGAGGTCACAGTTTCTTCAGATGCATGAACACAGCATTCAAGGGTATGGCTTCCTCCCTTTCTCATTATATACACACACATATACACATGCATAATTGGTGTGACTGTGGCTGGACATAATTTGACCATTTTTTTCAATGCTAGGACTCGGCCCTGGGACATGAAAGCTAGAGTGCCGCTGTGCGTGTACAGAGTGCCTTTCCTTTGCTGCAGAGGCTTGGTATTGTCTGTCTGCACTGACTGGCAGAAGTCTTTTCCCAGCCCTGCCTGGAGATGCTGCCCTAGTTTGAACCTGGGACTTGCTGCATGCAAAGCAACAGCTCATGCACCCACGTCAGCCTTGCAGGTCCTGCACCTACTTGGAGCCTCCTGCGTGAACATGCCTTGAGTAACCACGGTGGGTAGTCAGATCTCACTTAGTGGCAAAGCACATGCCTGTGCGCAGAGGTTCTGCAGCTCAACCCCTGTTGCCCCCAGAGAGGACTCTTAATGCACTCTGGTCCCAGGTAGAATTCTCTGTCGCGCTTGAAATGCTGCAGAGCTGCCTCAAGTCAGAGCAGAGAATATTGAACTAGATTGGCCCAGGGGTCTGACTTGGTAGAAGACCGAGGGGTTTTGATATTCATCTCTGTTCAAAAAGGATCTTGAGAGGCACGATGTCCTTTCAAGACCCAGGGGAGCTTCTCTCAGTCAAAAGTACAGCTGGGTGGTTCGCCTTGGCTGGTTCCCTTCGTCCGTCTGTCTCTCTCTGTCTCTCTCATATATCACCGATCTGAGAGATGAGCATCCAGCTCAGACACCGTGATGTGCAGGGCTGAGTTTTGAAGTCTGTCATTTTTCATTTTGGGTCACGGTGACACACGACTTGCAGGAATTGGTGCTGACCGGGAACGAGCTGCAGCGGTTGTTAACAGTGGCTCTTGTCCCAATTTGGTACAACATGTGTAGTTACAGTTGCTGCTAAGGCTTCCGAAGAGCCTGGGTGGCGTGTAGTGGTGCCAGAAAGTGATGGCATGCGCTACACAAACACACACACACACGAGAGAGAGAATCTCATTGCGCCAGGCAGCAACCATGAGGCTTCTCCCTCCACCCTTCATAAAGTCAGTTTGAATTGACTCTTAACAGCGAACCTGGGGTTGAGTGACTTGGTGCACCCTCTTGCTGAAACTGAAGGAAATCTGGTTTTAAAAAGGAAGCGACGATTGCATTGTGTGATGGTGAGACAAAACATTGCTTGAAAAAAGACATGTGCTCAAGGAAAAGTGCCCCCATCAATTGCAGGCCCCCCCCATACAAGTACAAAAGTTTAAAGTTAGCACGTGTGTCTTTCAGAACTCTCATTTCTCTCCTTCCTACATTAGCCTGTCACTGCCTGTTCATGCTGAAAAAATGTAATGGCATTTTAAAAATAATTAGTGTGTGACGTGGCGTGGCCCTAAGCTACTAGTCCTCATGAAGAGAACAAAGATCTCAGGACAAAATGTAGATGTGATGTTAGATACGCCATCATCTTAGTGCCTTATTTGCAAATAGCTGCCGATCTGAGAGGGTTGTGATTTTGATTGAGGCTATGGTGCAGAAGTGGGGGGGGGGTTAGACCCTTATTTTTTCCACTGAGAGTCTCCAATACACTGTGGCTGTTTAACCCTGAAAAGTCGCACGGTCAGCAATTAAATAGTGTGTGTGTGTGTGTGTGTGTGTGTGTGTGTGTGTGTGAGAGAGAGAGAGAGAGAGAGAGAGAGAGAAGTGTCTCAGTGGGAAAGCTGCACAAGAGGAAGGAGTGACATGTCCGCAACCTATGTGGTCTCGATCCAAACTGTGATAGCTCTGGTGCAACTGCTACTTGGAAGTAAATTTTAATCCCCTAAGTAGATGGTGTGTTGAATGGCACGTTTAGGTTGACCCTCTGACATGTGCCATTTGTGGATGAGTTGGCAGTGGTGTAGCTTTGAAGCCAGCGCCCCCATCATCATTGGACTATGTGAGGATCGCTGTATTTTTGAGACTGATAGTCTTCTTTCCCCTCTCTCTGAAAGCTTTGGAATCATCACAGGTATAATTATGCTTAGCATTTGCATAGCACTTTCTGTCTGTAAAACACTTCTCACATATTTTGATGTTGTCTTTACAACAGTTTGGTAAGATAAGCAATAATATCCCCATTTTGCAGATGGGGAAGACTGAGGCAGAGAGGGAATAGCTTGCTTAAATAAGGCATTTCTACCCAAGAGTGTACGTACGCAACAGGAGTTAAATGTGTACACCTGTGGGCAGAGGTGAGATTCAAACTGGAGTGGAGGGGGGGAAGAGTCGTGATTGGCATCTCAGTCTTTCAACCACTATGCCTCACTATCTAATGAGATGCCTCTCTAACCTGCATCTTTCTGCAAGATCTTCTTAAAACTGGGCTTGAGGAGAGAGTTTTTTTCTCTTACCCCTGCCATGCTGGGACCAAGGGAGAGAGTCGGGCAAATATCCGGGTTAGGATTGCAGCAGGCAATAGGTTGGGACTGACTGACGTCAACAGAATTAATTTGTGATTATTATCCTTGATGTCCACAGAGACTTAGGGGAGGGTTGTGTCTGTGGCAGTGCTTGTCAACCAGTGGTACCTCGCAGCATGAGATGTAACAAGCATGGCAAGGATGACTTGGTCCCACTGCCGTGGGGGCCATGTGACACGGCCTTGTCTGGGGCGGGCTGACCCTGCTGGAGATGGGGCACTCATAGTGTTGCTGTGTGTCTGTCTGGGTCTTCAAAAAAGGCCTGGGTGGGCAAAATGGGTGGAAGAGCGACCAAGAGGCATCAACAGCTGGAGAAATCTCTTCCTTGCTGCAGCCGCAACTGTGGGGTAAGCTGTCTGCTCCTGCAGCCATCGGGAGCCATCTCTGGTGAAAGTGGTCCCTGGAAAAGCCTGAAAAGACCTGGTCCGTGGGGTCAGTGCCTCGGTTTTCTCAGGTTTCGGCTCTCGGGGGAGGCTTAAGGACCGACCGACTCACAAGACACGCAGGCTCACTAGCATGGCTTGCCAATTGATCTGGGATTTCTCTTGCATTTAGATACCTTGAAAACCTCGCATCCTTCAGTGTCCTCTCGCAAAAATGCGTCGCTGTGTCCGGCATGTATTTGCAAGAGCGCCTATCGTGCAGTTATGCATATCAGCGAACTGTAATGGCTGCAGCCCTTGCTGCCCCTATGTTGGAAAGCAAACCTGGGTTGCCTTTGCATAGTGCCGGAAATGGTGCTGATTTGTTGCATTCGCACGTTACAGTGTGGATGCACCTAAAAGAACACCTATAATGTATTTCTCTTCCAGTGCGTGGGGAGGATACACACTCGAGGAGGGGCTGTGTGGTAGAGCAACCTGCTTTGCACAGACAAGGGTTCGATCCCCAGCATCTCCAGGTAGGGTTGGCAAACCTTAAGAGAGCAGCTTCCAGATGAGTCAAGCATCTTGCTCAGTAAAGGGTAGCTACATATAGCGATCAGGAGCATCCATAGCTCAGTGGGCAGAGCACCCGCTCTGCATGCACAGAGGTCCCAGGTTCGATCCCTGGCAGTGTCTCTAGGTCAGAAAAGCACTTCTTCTGCCTGAAACTCTGGAGAGCTGCTGCTAGCCAGTGCAGGTGAATCCTGAATTAGATGCACCAAAGAATTAGAGTAGGCAGCTTTGTATGTGTATATGAAGGCAATTTAGCATCCTAAGGGACCAGGTGAGCCAACTGCTCCTTTGCCAGGTACCTCCTCTCTATTGATTGCTAAATTAATATTCTGTCTGTCTTCTGCGCGGGATGTTTGTTCTCTGTACACCTCCTCTCCAGGCGCCGACCAGGCCTGCTCAGGTTCAGCAAGGCATATGCCTCTGGACCCTGGTCTGCAGCAGCTCCCACTCATTTCACTGGGACTCATGTTGGAGAACTTCCTTCCGGGTCGCACCCCCTGGTTCATCTGCCTGTGTTCTTAACGGCACCCTAAAGGCGAGGCGAGGCCTCACTTGGCCCAAAACATGTGCCTCGAAGAAGGGTGGTTGGTGGCGGCAGCTAATCTGCGTCGAACGCTCTTGCAAACGCGCCCTTGGAGAGTACAAGCGAGGCAGCCTTACCCGCTGGGTATGGTTTTAACTCGCTGGGTCCCCGCAATTGGTCGCTGTCGTTGCCCTGGTAACCATTTGAACCTCCCAGGCCTTTGCTGTCGAGGTGAAAAAGATGATGCTGTGTTTGTTTCCCCCCTCCCTCCTCTTCTTCTCCGTCGTCCTCTATTTCTCCCCCCCCCCACTTCTTCCCCTTTGAGGGGCAGGATCTGATCTCAGTGGGAGCAGGGGAAGAGAGCCGTGCGTGTGCGGGGGTGGGTGGAAATGGAACAGCAGCCGAGCTCCTGGGCCTTTGATATCTGTTCTCATTCAAAACGGCGTCGCGTGAAAATTATGATACAGGGGGCACACATTCTCTTCCCCCCCCCCCAGGTCCCGCATTGGCTTGGCCAGTTCGGCTCCAGATTTCCCAGTGATAGAGCAGAGAGGAGGAAGGCCAAAAAGGGTTTTCTCTGAGTGAGCGAAACCGTCCGGACTCCTGGTAATTGCAGGCCAGGGAGCAAAGAGTTGGGAATTCAGGGCTGCAGTAGCCATGGTGGTGGGACACTTTCCCGTTGTCATGAAACAAATGCCAGTGCATGTTTGTGTAGTGCCTACCACAGTCTGGGGGTGTGTGTGTGTGTGCAGGAAATGGAGCAAACTATTTCCCAAGTTTTTTTTCCTGCAGAGTCGCCTTTGATCAGTTTTTAGAATGAGAATAAATAACATTTTGATGACTTTGTAGCCCGTCCGTCCTCCGGTGAGCTCGGGGCAGGAAATTTCTCAATATCTTTAAATCTTAACGTATCGGTTGGCTTTGATACCTCCTTTCCACACTCGGGCCCTCGAGGAGCTGCGTGGTATATACAGTATTTAAACCAGGCCAATAAAGTTGCAACACAAACAACATTAAGGGAGGAAAATGTCAGACAGGAAGTGGTTCCCCCTCCCTTACTCTCCAGTCCCCAGAGGTCTTCCTCCCCCCCCGACCCTGTTACCACAGTCTCGCACCCTATTTCGTAGCATTGCAGAGCTGGAAAGAAGGAAAAAGGCCATCCGATCCAGAGCTCCTATCAATCAGTGTAAATCCAGGCCTCCGTTTTCTGCTGGCCAAGCTTGGGGGAAAATGAGTAACTCAAATGAGCGAGCCAAGCTGGGCGTAAAGGGGAAGAGAAATGGTATCGCGTGCTGCAGGGAACCTGGGGGAGGAGGGATTGCTTCACAGGAAGACAGGCAGGCTTTGAGCATTCTAAGGCAAGGGGTCAAGCAGCTCTTCCTTGAGCAGAAGACCCCTTCTGTGTGCTGGGGGTGGGCACTCATTGGATGAGGGGCACTTAGCCCATTCTGCAGAGAGAGAGGCATCCTTGGGTGTATGTAGATCTCATGCTCATATTGACAAATGATCTATTTGTGCCCACCCTTGACTGTTCTTGATATATAGAGCTTCCTTTTCCTTTTTTTCCAATGATATCACAGTAATAATCATTCAATTTATTTTTTCCCCCTGCAAAGTGATTGGGATCCTTTGGCAGAGGTGCCCCATAAAGCTCGCGGTGACCCATATTTAGCAAAATTCTGGACAGGTTGACAAAGTGTCGAGAGTGTTGATTAGTTTTTACAACCGCAGGAAGATGCTTGCAAAGGAACACGATCTAAGATAATGTCCGCCCGAGGCTTCCTTTGAGCGACTATTCACGGGGCCAGGAGGTGGGGGGAGCTTGGCTTCTAGGTCTGTTTCCAGTGCAGCAACCTGGTTCCGGATAATTGATTAGCTTGGAAATTTTGCTACAAGACGCGGTGATGGCCACAAGCTTCGATGATGTGTGTTTAAAGGGACTGGACAACTTCACAATATAAGACAGGGTCTCTCGGTGGCTGTTAGCCGAAATGCTACTATTTCCCTATTCGCAGATGTGATGTCAAAAACTGTCCTCGGTTGGTTATTAGATGACCGGGGCCTGGTATCAACCGTGTCTGGTCATCTGATAACCGGCATGTGAGGGTTGCCTCCTTAATGCCTGTTTTTGTAATCTCCCCCAGAAGCATTCGCGGAGTATTAATGACTGCTACTATTTACATAATGCTGTTTGTGTACTTGGTACTGTACAAAGACTGAGAAGATGGATCTCTGCCCCGAGGGGACTTGCAATCAACGTGTCGGCACAAGGGAGAAGACCTGTGAAGAGACCGAGCTCTAGCAGAAATGGGTCTCTGGTGGTCTGACCGAGAGAGGCAGTATTTTCTCTGAGCTTGTGCCAAATGCTTTCCCCCACTGCTAAGTAGCCAGAGTTGGCTGCCACATATTTTGGTTTCAAGAGCACCGTTTCCAGGCCAGGGCGTGTGGCTCCTGTCCCAAGTTGATGCCTGGTGCATCTCTCTCTCTCTCTCTCTCTCTCTCTCTTTTTTAAAGTAATCTCTGAACCCAGCCGCCTTGAGAGGTGGAGCTATTACAAGCCAGCTTTTAGGCAAGATTATTTGCAGATTCGTTAGGTGAGCCAGTTTGTTATATTGCAGTGGTCTTCAACCTTTTTCGTACCACAACCCCAATAAATGAATGAGGCTGGGGACCCACCAATGATCCTGCCCCCCCCTTCCTAGACCCATTCTGCTCACCCTCTGCCCCTGTAGCCACCCCCCACCCTGGTTCCGGCAGCCTCGTCCTGCTGAGCTCACCAGACCCGCATCACCAGTGGCGGGGTCGTTCTGGGACAGGAGAGCCAAGCCACGGTTCCCCACCGCCTCCCCAGCAAATCGAAAGAGGGAGGGGGATGAGGGGGATGAAATCCCTGTGGAAGTCCCCCCCCCCCAGCAGGTCGTCCCCCCAGCATTACCCCCAGTGTCCATTTTGGTCCCCGTAAGTTGCCGTGACCTCACAAACGAGGCTTCGCAACCACATTGGGGTCCCGACCCCAAGGTTGGAGAGCAGTGTTAGACTGGAAGCTGAACAGCAAGGTTTAATTTTAAAAGAAATGCAGAGGAGGAATAAGCCAGCTAAGGAGGCCGTGTCAAGAGGGATTCTAAACTCAAGAAAGAGAAAACATGAGTGAGTTGTAAGCCCCTCCCATCTCCTCTTCCTCCATAGCCATACTGTGTATTTGTATTGTATTTTGGATTTCAGCTGTCAGCTGCTTTTGTGAGCCAATCTTGGGTGGAGAAGTAGAGCTCTTCCTCCAAGGCATTCAGGGTGATGTACAGGGTTCTCTTTCCTCCCCCTCCCCTTTAGCCTCATCACAACCGTATGGGGTAGGTACCTGAGAGATGGTGACTGGCCCAAGGTCACCTAGAGCGCTTGGTGAGGATTTGGGCCTAGGCCATCCCTGTCCTCATGCAGGGCTCTAACCACTACATATAACCCTGCTTCCCGTGAGTTTGCGAAGCTGAGTCAGACCCTTGGTTCATCTAGCTGAGCATTGTCAAGCTCTGGTTGGCAGCAGCTCTCCATAGTTTTCAGAGGTGGGTCTTTCCCAACCTTACCTGAAGTTGGTGCCAAGGATTGAAACCTGGGACCTTCTATGGGCAAATCGGGGGCTCTGTCACTGAACTAACCTTGCAGCAAGGCTGCAAATCCCAAAGTGCCACGCCAAGACTACATGCTACACTTTATTAACTTCCAAGTTAATAATCTGGGTCTTCTAAAGCTACAGAATCCGTGCATACGTGTACCCCAATTCTGCCACTCCCTGAACAATTTGTATTGCTTCGTAAAACGGTGAGCCAATTTGCTTCCTTTTTTATTTGTGTGACATTGCTCAATATTTGAATTTTTGCAGAATATGCAAAAATATGCCCCCCTGCCTTTGGGGGCAGCAGGTGGCACTGTGGCAGGAGGAGAGATCTTTGTGAGAGTCTGTTGGCAGAGGAGACAATAAATCCTGTCAAAAGGCCTAGCTGGTAGCAATGCAGGACGCAGAAGTTTTCCATTCTCAAGGGCTTGGATTTGGGGGTGGGTTTTTTTGTCTTTTTACTGGCACAGCCTGCATATTTTCAGGCGTTGCATTTGCCACCATGAGAGCTAGAAACTTGCCCACTGCAAGTGGTAAATTATACCTGCTGATCTTCAGCCATAAGAGAGCCACCGTGACGTAGTAATTAGGGTCAGACAAGGATCTGGGTTCCAATCTCCCCTCAGCCACAAACTCACTGGGTGAGCTTGAACAAGTCTCTCCCTCTCTCAGCCTAGTTTACATCCCAATGCTGTTGTAAGAATAAAATGGTATTTGTGGTGGGGGAACAATTGTGTACACCGGAGGAAGGGTGGGGTAGAAATGTAGTACATACAGTACAACCATGCCAGACTTTGTGCAAAATGAAACAGGTGTGTGACTCACAAAGCCAGGAGTGCAAAATAAACTAGCTGATGCGAGACCTCTGAACTGGACCCAGGAGTCGTCGTCGTCGTCGTCCCTGTCCCGTCCCCCCCGCCTTTCCAGGTCTCCTTTCTCCACCCCGTACTGGGAGAGTGGAGCTTTTTTCATAGGTTGATGGCTATTCGTTTGATGTAAAGGCTGTTTCCTGTCGGGAGGAGGAAAAAAACCTGTTCTCGAAAAGTCCCTGGGATGGCCGCCAGTGTCACAGTTGGCATCTGGCGACAGCGACACCAGTCTGGGATTCCCCTTGCCCTGCACCTCGCAGACCCCCGGAGCTGCATTCACCAGCTGTCTCTCTGGAGGATCTCTTTTTCCCTTCAGGAGGGTTCGTTGGAGCTGTCCACAGTGCTGAACCTACAGGCAGCGCCAGGCAGACAAATCAAAGCAATTCTCCAAAGAGCCATGCGACGTAGTGGAAGCCAATGGGAAACCTGTGACCACATCACTCTTGCATTTTGCTGCCGTGGGCTTTTCTGTGGGCTTTTCCGGCTAAGTAAATAAAATCACATTTTTATCACTGCAACAACCTTGTGAGGTAGACTTACCGTATTTTTTGCTCCATAAGATGCACTTTTCCCCCCCAAAAAATAGGGGGTGGGAAGCCTGCGTCTTATGGAGCGAATAAAAAAAGTAAAGAAAAAAATACCGGGGCTTCGGGGAGGCCTGCAGAGGCTCACGCAGGCCTCCCCGAAGCCCCGGTAAGTATTTTTTCTTTACTTTTTTATTATTTTTATTTAAAAAACCTTTTTCCCCCTATTTTTTGCTCCATAGGATGCATGCGTCCTATGATCCGATGCGTCCTATGGAGCGAAAAAGGTAAGTACAGAACAAGTGGCTTACCTGTACAATGTCCTCTTCCCTCCATTTTTTTTTAATCATTGCAAGGTGAATCAGACTGAAGTGTGGTGACTGGGCCAGGATCTCCGACGGGGCTTGGTGGGCAGTTGGATGTGGTCTCCTCAGTCTCACCCTCCTCTCTTTAATACGTCATCTCTCGGAAGAGACTTCAGTGAGCTTTGTGGCTGGACAGGGGTCTGAACCCAAGTTCCCCCAAATCTAAAACTTGGGTTGCTAAAGCACACCGCCTTTTGCTGTGTCACTCATATGTTTTTAGGAGGGTGTTAATGCCTGCAGTAAAAGATATAGACAGCCCCCCCCCCCCAACCATGCTACTGTCAATGCGTGCTTAAGAGCGGAATTTTAATCTCCTCTAGAGACTGAGTGCAGAACCACGAGTGTGCATGTGGTTGGTTTGTATCTTCTCACCCAGTACGAGACTCTCTCAGGAATTCTGGCAGAGGATATTCCCATCACCGACAACCTTCTCCAAGCAAAGCAGGTGATCTGCCAACTGCCACTGAGCAATGGGCCCTCAACATAAGCTGCCTTATAGAGCCCCTAGGCCCTTGGTTTATCTGTCTCAGGACTGTCAAGCACTGACTGGCAGCATCTCTGATGGGTTTCTCAGTTCAGCCTGGAGCGTCTGCAAAGAGTTGAACCTGGGACCTTCTGCATGCACATCCAGTACTCAATCAGTGATATACGGGTGTGCCTCATGAATATTGAGTTAGACCCTTAGGGCCCAAACCTATCCAACATTCCCGCACTGATGCAGCCGTGCCAACGGGACGCACACTGCATTCTGCTCTGTGGGGGGGGGCAGTCACAGAGGCCTCAATGTAAGGGAGCATTGCGGCTGCTTCAGTGCTGAAAAGTTAGATAGGATTGGGCCCCAAGTCGCTGTAGCTCAGCATTGTCAAGCACTGACTGGCAGCAGCTCTCCAAGGTTTCAAGCAGGGGTCTTTGCCAGCCCTGCCTGGAGGTGCTGCCAGGGTTTGAACCTGGACCCTTCTACATGCAAGAAAGGTTTCCTGTCACTTAGCTAAGGATTCTCCCCAAACAGTTTTTCTGTGTCCCTCCAAGGCCTTCTCTGTAGGCACAAATTCCTCAACTCTTTCTCCATCATCCAGACATTTATTTTTAACCTCCCAGCCCTTTTAACTTTCTCCTTCCCCCTCCCTATGTCTCCCACTATTTTTCTTTTAATTCATCCTAAAGCCAAAAGCCCTTATCACCAAAACTGCCCTTTGAAATGGTTTTGGTTTCCTCTCTTATTTCAGCAATCTCCTCCCTGTCACATCTAGACAGATCTCAAGAATTCTGTCCCCCCCCCCTGCCTTTTTGGCACTTGGTAGAAGGGGGAAGGAAAAAAGAAGTGAGGGGGGGCTGGGACGGGGGGGGGAGAGGAATTGGTGGCATGGAATATCTTGTGCCAGGAACACAGAACCGGCGTGTGATCGTTGCTAGGCAACCCGAACAGGTGCCTGTAGCACACAGTGTTGCTTTGACAGGTGACAAGTGCATTGCAGCCTGACTGTCACTGGAACGAACATGGGTAGACTTAGCAAAGTGGGAAATGTGTGTGTGTGTGTGTGTGTGCGTGCATGCGCATGCGCACATTGTACTATGAAGGATGTTGGCCAGGACTGGGAGAAACTGGTAGAGCTGCATGCAAGCACAGGCAAAGGAAATTGCAAGCCAGCGCCCAGCAGTACAGCCTGTTGCATTTGCCTTGAATGATTTCATTCTTACTGTATTTCTTCAATTCTAAGACGCATGGTTTTTTCCCAATTAAGCATTTCAAAAAATGGGGTGCGTCTTAGAATCGAAGGTCTCCAAAAAGCACCCCAAAATGCTATCTTCTTACTTACTGGGGCTTGGGGGAGCTTCAGGGAGACCTGCACGACCCTCTGCAGGCCTCCCTGATCTTCAGTTTGGCAAAAAACGGTGATTTTCAGCCATTTCCGTTTTTTGCGAAAACCAGAAATGTCCAAAAATCGCTGTTTTTCGCCGAACTGAAGATCAGGGAGGCCTGCAGAGGGTTGCGCAGGCCTCCCTGAAGCTCCCCCAAGCCCAGGTAACGAAGGAAATGGCACTTTCTGGCAGGGCCAGGAATGCTATGCAAAGGCAGTACACTCAGTCATCCTCAGCTGCAGGAGACATGCTAGGGAGAGTTGGTGCTGAGCAGGTAGATTTAATGAAGGGAGGTGAGTCTTACAATCAATTGATTTTTTTCCCCCTGCTGGTGGTACTGAAAGTAAAGGTGTGCCTTAGAATCGATGGCGCCTTAGGCTCGAAGAAATACGGTAGTTTAACTTTAAAAGCTTCTCGGCACAGACGTAGGGGAGAGGGCAGCAGAATGAACCTCCTTGAGAAGTGGACTGCAGGGAGAATGAGGAGGGCGAGTCTGTCAACCTAGCGTTTTTGACCAGCGGGGGGGGGGGGGTGTCTGCATAATTTCCCTTGATCTTGCCACATTTGCTAAGCCAGCGACTGCCACCACATCTTGTGGCAGTGAATTCCGCAAGTTAAATTACATGCTGCGTGAAGGAGACTAGAATCATAACTTAAAATAAAAAGACGCAGACTTGGCACAGCTCTTGCGGCAATAAATCTCCACGGACGATGCAAGTGCAGGCGTGTGGGAGAGGGGAGACGGCCCATAAAAGCATCCATATGCCATAGGTCTTTCCCAGCGTTCAGCGTGGGGTGGGGTAAAGCTCTCTTAACTGTAGGTGCCAGGGACTCACAAGCACAGGGAGTGATAGGGAGGAGACCTGTTGCACTGTGGGTGGTTCTGGCACATGCCAGGATGGGGGGGGGAGGGCTCTGAGCCAGCAACCCTTCCCCATCCTTTCTTTTTGAGACTTTGCCTTTCCAAAGATCCCGGATGACTCACCCTGTTTGGCTGCTTCCTGCAGGCCTCCTTGTTCCTGAGAAGCTGCTCTGGGTAGGATGCCATATGGTGTCAAAGAAAAATGGAGACACCAGGGGTCGGACAGGAGGCGGTGGCACGCCAAGGGAAACGACTGCGTTATTAATTCCACCCCCTTAGCTCCGTGATAACTGCGTGACGTCTGGAAATTGCCTTGAGATGCTGGGGGGGGGGGAAGCATGGGAGAGAAAGATCTCGGAAGGAAAAGAGCTCGGGAGGGCAGAAGGGCACAGAAGTGGAAAAGAGCAGGTGTCCATATGGAGGGCCAGACCCCAAAGTCTTTCTCAAACAAAAAATAAAATCTTTACAGAGCAAGCAGAAATTGTGTTAATCTCTATCACATCCCTGTCCACCAAAGCAGATGGGGGTTGAAGGGCAGCTGTGGAATTGCAAGACTGCCTCGTTTTTCCTAGCCTGGCTGCTACGCCTTTACAAGTGCAAGAACGTAAAAGCCCTTGTGCATAAGACTGAAGCCCACGTGGCATCAGTTTTCGCACAATAGCCAACCAGAAACTTTTGGGGAGCCTTTAAACAGTACAAGTTATGGAAGTAACAGCCCTCCCTTATCGTTTCCCTTCACTAGTAGTCAGTTTCCCTTCACTAGGTAGTCAGAGGTAAACTGCCCCTGAATCTGGAGGTTCTGTTTAGCTATCATGGCTGCTGGTAGACTCTTCCTTCTCTCTTGGATTTGTCTGATCCTCTCTTAAAACCTTCTGAGGCCACTGGTTCTCCCTAATCCAGTAGCAGATAAAATAATTATGCATTGTCGCACGCACGCACACACACACACACACACACACGCAACTGCTTTTACTGAGTCACACCCTTGGCGTATATATCTCAGCATTGTTGAACACAGACTGACAGCATCTGTCTAGGGGCAATGGTGGCCAAACTTGCTTAATGTAAGACTAGAGCCACATACAATACAATAAACTTCAGATGTTTGAGAGCCGCAATATTTAAGAAGCATTTAAATTCTTAAATATACAGTATTTACTCACCATGAACATTAAACTTAAGTTTTAATCCAGTGGACTCTTAGTTTATACCTGGTACATAATAAAGATTGAAAATTTCTTATTTACCTTTTACATTAATTGTGATGCAAAAAGGAGCTCAGCCAACATATTTCCGAGAGCCGCACATTATATGTCAAAGAGCCGCATGTGGCTTAGGAGCTGCAGTTTGGCCACCCCTGCTCTAGGGTTTTGGATGAGGGTCTCTTTCCCAGCCCTAGCTGGAGATGCTGCCAGGAATTGAACCTGGGGTCTTCTTGACGGAGCTCCGGTCTTTCTATGAAAGAAGTCATTTCTTTGGTCTGCCGTGAACCTGCTGCCTGACATGCAGGAATTAATCAGATGAAGCATTTTAGGGTGTGGAAAGAAAACGAAGGGAAAAGCTTCACCTATCTAATTTCTGCTTGTTGGGCTTGGCGCCAAAGACGCAGGAGCAGGGTGGGGGAAAACAAGATGAAAACCTTACCGCCTTTCCTGGATGGAAAATGACACGGGATTGGTGCATCTCATGCACCCATCGCTCACTTGCGGGTCTGTACCACATATTTAACCCAAGAACGCATGTGCAGTTCTCATAGGGACACGGGATTGGTGCATCTCATGCACCCATCGCTCACTTATGGGTCTGTACCACATAACCCAAGCACGCATGTGCAGTTCTCATAGGGCCGTGATGGCGAACCTATGACACGCGAGTTCATTTTGAGTGACACTCCGACGTTTCCCCCAGGGCCCCAACACACCTTACATTTTCGCAGGTTTTACAGGCTTGTCTTGAACATTTAGGACAGGGATTTTTGCAGACCTCTTTCAAATTATTATCTAGTAAATCTCAGCAACAAAAAAGTCACTAATTGATGTTAAATAAAATGAAATGTGTTCTATAGTTTTCAGTTCAGTTCAAAATTACTATTAAAACTAGCAATAGTCAAAGTACTATTAAAAGTTATTGGGGGGGGGGGGGGACACACCAGCAGAGTCAAGTTAGGCATTTTCAAAAATTTTGACACGCCAAGCCCAAATGGTTCGCCATCACTGTCATAGGGGGTATTCGGCTGTACAGGGTACCTGAAAACATTCCTGACAAATAAAAATTCCAAGAAACTATATGCAATAATGTAGCAACAACAGAAGAAATTCCCCAATGTTTCCAGCGTACAGTTGGAGGCAAATGTCATGGGGCAGTGTTAGATGTGAGAAAACGTGTGCATCCTCCGATTCCTGGACCCAGGGATCTGCCGCTGGGTGACTTGCATACTCAGCAGAGTTTAAAGACATTGCTTAAGAGGATTCTGGGCTCACCTGCATCCCACTTGGAGACCCCATTTTTATTGGTTATTCTGACATGTGTGTGATTTTTATTTTTTTTTTGCACCTGAATGTGTATTTATATATGCATACAAGCATACCATACCACTAGTGTACCGTGACCCCATCAGGACTTTATCCAGGCAGCGCAGATTCTGGGCTCAGTTTTCGGGGCCGGTTTTGGGAGAGGCCGTCGCTCAGTGGTGAAGCGTTTGTGCCGGAAACCTCGGAGATCTGGTCATTCAATACAGTACTGAGCAAGAGGGCTTTAGGCAGCACAGAGTCCTTTCCTAAGTTGCCTTAAAGCCCTCAATGGTCTGGGGCTGGGCCACCTTTCCCCATATAAGCCTGCCTGAGCTTTGAGATCACGGGTCTCTCTTGCCCCCCATAAAAAAAATTGACCAGTGGGTACCAAAGATAGGATCTTCTTGAAGCCACCAAGTGTGCATCTCTAAAGAAGATGGCCTCCTTCTCTCTCTGTCTGAAGATCTCCCTGTTCCAAGAGGCTTTTAATTTTGCTGCATGAAACGGTGTTATCTTCTGCTGTATTTTAATTGGTTGGTGTCTTTTACCTGTTATGCTGGTTTTCTTCTTCTGCGTTTGGCGAAAGCTGCCTAGTGTCTTTAATCTGAAGGTGTGGCCAGAATGAATGAGGGAGGCAGGCCTCTGCTCTCAAGGAGCTTACAATCTGAAATCGACAACAGGGAATAGTAGCTCAGGAGGAGGAGGAGGAGGAGGAGGAGGAGGAGGAGGAGGAGAGGCGAGCGTAGGGAGCAGAGGATGCGGGTGAGTGTGATTAAAGCTTGCTTGCAGCTGGGGGGGCGAGAGTCCGGGGGGGGTGCACCAAAGGAAAAGTGGGTTTTGAGGGGGAGATGTGAAGGAAGGGAGAAAAGCAGCACAATTGCAGCACTCCAGGCGAAGCACCGAATCCTTTAACTTGGCTTCGTCTCCTTTTTCCTCAAATTGAGAGCTTCCTGCAAGCAAGCACACAAAACATTACGATCCGAGCGGCAACTAAATGAAGCGATTCAATAAATGGTACACAAACATCCTTGATTTCCACCAACACCTGTTTTTGGACTTGCTGATTCCGCAGTTTGGTGTTTCCATCTCCCCGCTGGCAGGGTCCTCCCAATAAGCTGCGTCTCGTCTTTTTCCCGTTTAGATAATTGCCTTTGACGAACTGCACATGGACTTCAAGAATCCCATTGACCAGGGCAACCCGGCTAGGGCAGTAAGTCTATACGTGTCATGTCAGAGGTGTGTCTGTGTCCATTTGTTCTGTCTCTTCCCTTCCCATCCCTCTGGCCTTCCTCCTCCTCCTCCATTGCAGTCTTGTTTTGTTGGAAATTATCTTGCCAAGGTGTCATCACTGACTGGCAGTGACCCTCCAGGCTTTCAGACGGGGTGTGTGTGTGTCTTTCCCAGCATTGCCTGGTGATGCTACCATGGATTGAACCCGAGACATTCTGTCTGCAAAACAGGGCCTCAGCCAGTGACCTATGAATGCTCCTAAGAAACACATGAAGCTGCCATACTGAGTCAGACCCTTGGTCTGTATATCTCATCCTTGCCAAGCACTGACTGGCAGCAGTTCCCCCGAGGTTTCAAGCAGGGTATTTTTCCAAGCCCTGCCTTGAAATGCTGCCAGGGATGCTACCTTCTTCATGCAAACAGGGGCTCTGCCACTGAGCTATGGCTCTGTGCCCCAGTTAGTGCCCCATCTCACAGCCACACTAGGCAGTTCTGTTGCTTTTTCTTCAGAGGTTAACATGGTTTAAAAGCAGAGCTGTCACCCAGTTAAAGAAACCTCAGTTGATTTAATCCAGTGAGTTTCAGTTGACTAAACCTACATACGTTTGCATATGACTAACGGTTTTTGCTTCAAAGAAAAAGCATTGTTTGGTTTTAGGTATGCATGCCTGTTTCTCAGTAGGTGCCATCTTAGAAGAGGTATTCCCTCCTGTGTGAGAGTGATGGTGAGGGAATGGTGGTTCTTAAACAGAAGAGGCAGCCCCTCCTGTGACTGAATGAAAGGGGAGCACCTCTTCTTAGGTGGACAAGAGTGAAAGAGGAATACCTCTTCTAAGTTAAAGGAGGGGAAAACGTTTTAAATTTGTTCTTTAGATAATGTATGGAGGCCGTAGAGAAGAGGCATTTCTCCCGGTGTAAGAGTGAAAGGCAAAATGCCTCTTCTAAGGTGGTCCCTGCCATAGGCAGTTTTTTATGAGCTTATTTTATAAAAAATAATTAACTTTTTTTAGAAATGCATTGCCTGACTACATGACTTTTAAATTGAGTAATCTACAAGATTAATTGATCAAAAGCTGTAGCTCTGCTTGAAAGGGTTGAATCCAACATTCCGCTTAAAATGAATTAAAAAGGAGTGTTAGATGGTGCGAAGGAATTTGGGGAGTGAGAATTGCCCAGCGTTTTGTTTTGTTTTGTATACGTTAAAAGAAAGTGCTATGAAAAATAAAGATATCATTACTGTCTTCCCCCCCCCCAGGACATTTGAGCTGAATTGGGTGTCTCTCTTTGAAGTTTTTTAGGGTGAAGGAGCAGAGCAGAGATTTCAGGGCCAGGGAGGAGGAGGACAGGGTGGAGGGAAAGAGCTGAATCTTTCTTTTTTTTTTTTGGAAAGCCAGAGGATTGTTGCAATGCAATTGGAGGATAAAAGCGGGCTTTCATCAGCTGCCGAAAGAGCACAAAGGAATGGCAGGAGTCGGGAACATTCAACCGCAGGATTCCTTTGAAATCCCGCCCTGAAAGTGTCGCTCAACACCCTTCCGCAGCAGCAGGGGGAAGCCGCTGCCCCCTCCCCAGCTCTGCGCTGCCTCCCCCGCTCTGTGCCACCAGAAGGACTGCCGCAGACAGACCAGCGGACCCGTCGAGGTGGCTCATTTAGAGCGGGCCAATCCAGATTGGGCCAAAGCTTCAGGCCTTCTTAGTCAGCCTTATTCGTGATAGCCTTTAGTTAGCTGCTCTCCAAATGACGTAGTCGTAGATCATCATAACCTTGAAATGACTTGAACGTTCAGAGCGCCAAACAGAGAGACAGTTAAAAAAAAATACCCCAAACCCTTGTAAAACCCACAGGATCGAAGAAGTCAGCAAATAAAATTTAGCCTACAACAGTGCAAATGAAAATGTCTTCACTGGCACCAAAAGGAATGGAGGGAAGGTGCCTGGCGATGTTCTTTTGGGTTTGAGTTTCACAAGCAAGGGGCCACAACTGAGCTGGCCCTGTTTCCAGTCACCTCCCACCTCTGGCAGCTGGGGGAACGAGTGGACAGGCAACCCTTTAAACTCTGTACGACGCTGCCTTCCGAGCATTGTTCTCCCATGGACAGTTCCACACCTTTGAAATTGGCTGTGTTCGTTTTAAAACCATTGTGACTCTTTTGGAAAGGCGTGGCTAGCTTGCGGGATCTGCAGGCCCTTTCACTGTTAATTCAGCAGATGCCCCAGTGATCTGTGGCGGACCACGGTGAGGAGAATCCAGAGATGCAGGGTGGAAAAGCAGGGACGTTGCAAGGGTAACGAAGGACAGCTTGGGGGAAAGGAAGTAGGTTAAATTCTGGGATGTCCCCGATACTCGGGAGTGCTTGAGAGCTCCAGCTGACGCTGTATAGAGCAGGTGGCTAGGTTTCTGCTCCCGTCCCGCAAATATAAATAGTTAGTTTGACCTCAATTTTTTTGTGCACGTCACGGTTACAGAAGTCCCAGTATTTCTGCAAGAATGCAGTATTTAGTCTGTGGGCGTGGGAGTAACCCAGGAGCAGAGTTCCTCTCTTGGAGGCTGCGCCCCTCCCACTAAAAGCTGCGGGTTACCAAGAGGTTAAGTCAAACCTTCTGTCCCCCAGACACCCTTTCCTTCAGCCTCGCTCTGCTCTCAGCAGCCTCTTGTGAGATCCAGCAAACCGGAGACGGCACGGCTCTGGTTTATTATGTGACTCTCCAGGGCCAGGCTTAGCTTAAACTTTATTTACTCTTTTGCTGTCTTTGATACCGCTCCCTTCCATTCCGGGAGGACCCCCGAGGTGGCTTGCAAAGCGGAATAATAAAGAAGCAAAAATAAAACAATTTGCAGCAATAACTATTACATAAAATGATAGAAGAAGAGTAGCAAAATTGCAGCATCGCGCTAAGGAAACAGTGACTGCAATGCAAAGTGTCGTATGATAATTTTTGGCACAAAATCTGTGCTTGGGGGGGTAAGCAATAGTTTCCCAGACACCCCCCCCCTTCAAGACTTTTCCCATTGCTAGTTTCACAGTTGTGATGGCACCCACAATGGTATACCGGCTTTGGGCAGCTTGCAGCCATTTTGTTTCCCACAACCCCCGGAAAGGATGCTTGTCACTGCATAGCATCTCTCAGAGGGGGACTTCTGGGGCCCAAAATGGTGGTCACCTTTTAAAAAACGGTACAGCCCCAGCCTCCAGAGCCTCTCTTTACATGGCCAGCCAAAAGGTGATTGGGCCATGCGAGCCTACCCTGGCAGGGCCTTCTCAAGACTGGGGGTCACAATGGAGAGGGCTGTTTCTCACGTGCACCCAGCTCGTTTCTGAAGGTTGGAGAACACGGGCCTCGGAGTTGAGACAGAGCTTGTGGATAGGTGTGTGTGGGATGAAGCAGACTTTTGGATATCATGGCCAGAACCCTCTTGGGTTTTTAAAGTGAATTGGGCCCAGCATGTAATTAATCTGTGGAACTCCTGACCACAGGATGTGGTGATGGCACCTGGCCTAGATTTTAAAGGGGGATTGGACAGATTGATGGGGGGAAAGTCCATCACAGGTTATAAGTCATGATGACTGTATGCAACGTCTGGGTTTCAGAGGTCACCTCTCTCTGCATGCCAGATGCAAGGAAGTGGTGATAGGATACAGGTGTCATGTTGTCCTTAGTGCTCCCTGAGGTATCTGGAGGGGCCACAGGAAGCTGGACTAGATGGATCCTGGGCCTGATCCAGCAGGGCTTCAAAATGATTTGGTAGCTAATGACATTGACACGAGAAGCCTGGCTTCTGGACTGAGAGCAGTTTCCGTGCTCTAAAGCAGGCGTGGGGAACCTCCGGCCTGTGGGCCAGAGGCTCCACCGCCGCCGCGTGCCTAGTCCCTTTAAAAGCGGACTTTCTGGACCTGCGCACAGCAGCGCTCTCCGCAGGTCCAGGAAGGCCGCTTTCAGAAGGAGGAGGTGCCGAGGTGACGCGTCACCTCGGCGCCTCCTCCTTCTGAAAGCGGCCTTTCTGCAGCTGCGCAGATCGCCGTTGAGGCCGAGAGATTGCCCTCTTGGCCTCAACGGCGATCTGCGCAGCTGCAGAAAGGCCGATTTAAACTGGAGCTGACGCGGGAAGATGGTGGTGGCGCCGCCACCCGGAGCCTCAGATAAGCGGCCGTGGGTGGGTGGGAGGGAGCGGTGGGTGGGTGGGTGGTTTAGAACGGTAAATTTGCGGGGGGGGTTGTCAAATTTGCGGTGGGGGGGCAAAATTTCGGGCGGCCCCTAGCCAATTTTCCCATGGGGAAATGGCCCCCCACTGCAAATAGGTTCCCCACCCCTGCTCTAGAGCATTACAGACATTCAGTATCTGTCCGTTGTTCTCATAGAATGGTGCTCCCGCTCACAATCTAAAAGAGACATGAGGGAGATAGCAGAGGAAGTGGTGGGAAGTGGAAGCAAGGAAGGATGGTGCTGTTATTCATCAGGTACGGTTGCTTAGTTTTAGTTGCAGTTTTCTAGGCCTAAATTTCTGGGCCGGTCCACTCATGAGGCCAACTGAAAATGTTGCCTCAGGCAGTGGATTTTCCAGAGGCGCCCAGCTCTATCCGTCTGTCCTGCCTGCCTCCACTGCTTCTTGGATTCAGAAAGAGAGGGGGAAGTGGATGGGAAGAAGAAGCACAGAGGGGAGTGAAGGGCTAGATCGTTGAATGCTGAAGCTCACCACTCTCCCCTCCTCCGCACTTCCTCTTTTGAATCCAGGGAGCAGGAGCAGCAGTGGCAACAGCTCATGTGCCCCTTTGAGAGCACGGAGAGGGTCTTGGACTGCCCATTTCGATCTCGGAGCCTGCATCTAATGCAAATCGTGGAAGGTGTGATGCAATAAGGAAGCTGGTACACCTCTTCCTCCCCCTGTCCCCCCCCCCACTGAGTAGTCCTGCCCCACAGACCGAGCCTTAGACTGAGCAGTTTGCTCTGGCAAAAAGCTGCCGACTCGAAGCAGACTTTCTTTAGCAATATAACCACAGCTGCGAACTCGTAGAAATCAGGGGATTCCCCCAGGACTGGCGCAAGAGAGAGGCACGTGCGGGTCGGAGAGGAAGGTGCATTAGCCAAACCGCAGCCGTGACCTTGCGGATGACACAGGTCAGGATTTGAGGACTGTCGGCTGGGGCTTACGAAATAATTACCGCCAATTAGTTAAAAATACAATTTTGGGATTAAGGGCTGCGAACCAGATAAGGGAGCACGCTGGATAAATACGATTTGGAACAGTTCATTATCCCCGTTTGCTGGCAGATGTATTCCCCACGCGCTTGGCGGATTACACGGTGCCTTGTGTTTCCGAAGGCAGCCTGGCGTGGCTTTTCCGCTCAGGCCGCTTCCGATTGGGGTAGCTTGCTGGTGCAAATTTGGGGTTTGAGAGCAAAGGGAGGGGAGCCCTTGTCAGCTTCCTGTCTAGTGCTTAGCCGGTTCACAGGTTTTGAACAGAGGAAGGGGGTAAATGAGTGACTTCTTGTTTTCTGCCTTATTTTTCGCATATCTTTTTAGTGGTGGAAGGAATACCTGTTCACTGCACTTGGGGGAAGGACTGCAGCAGCTCAGTGGTTAGAGTCATCTGCTTTGCATGCAGAAGAGTCCAGGTTCAATCCCTGGCAGAATCTCCAGGTTGGACTGGGAAAGAGCCCCTGCCATCCAGTGTTTTCAGTGCTACGTTAGATGGACCAATGTCCTGACTCAGTAGGATACAGCTTCTTGTGTTCCTCTCAAGGACCCTACATACCAGTACCCTTGTTTCCAAAGTGGAACCGGGAGCGGGCCAAAGCTCCACAGCCGAGCCCCTGCTTTTGCCTACAGGAAGCACCTGCTTTAGTCTCCAGTTGAGAAAGACACTCTCTGTGCAAACCCCTGGAGAGATGCTGCCAGTCAGTGCTTGACAATGCTTAGCTTGATGGGCTGGTGGACTAACTCAGTAGGAAGCAGCACCATATGTTTGTGTGTGTGTGGGGGGGGGGAGATTTAATATGCAGCGGCCAGCCTTTTGCATATTCTGTGTATTTACCAAATGAACATGGATAATACACACTGCTGCGCGAACTTGCTTGTTGGAAGGGTGGGGCAAAAGCTCATCATTGATGGTGATTATTACTGGGCTTATTTGTGTCCATTTGTATAGTGTCGTCAACATAAATGACGCCTTCCACAGCAACGCTAAACTAAAAAAAAAGGGTGAGCTTATATCTCACAGGGACGAAGGGCAAACCAGATAGTTACCTCTAACAAGCCGCTAAGAGGAGCACCTAAAGCTAGAAGCTTCTCCAGAAGCTTTATGTTGAAACAGCGGTGGGGAGAGGGGCTGGATCCAGATTGGGGGGGTGGCCCACAAAAGGGGGGACTTCTGTGGGGATCCCTGTGCCATTTCCCCACAGAAAATTAACCCCCAAGCTGCTCTTTTCCCCTAGACGGGCTCTTTGCTGAAAAGAACAGGCATCTTGTTGACGTTTTGATTTAAGCTCTTTGGGGCAGAGACCTGAAAAGAACATGGGAAGAGCCCTGCTGGGCCAGGACAAAGGCCCATTTAGTCCACCATCGTGTTTCTTGCACTGGCCCGTTAGCGGTCTCTGGGTAGCCCACAAGCAGAAGAGAGAGGCATCCCCCCCTCTCCCGCCATTCCTCCCCTGCAACTGGTATTCAAGGCCCTCCTGACTAGTAGCCATGGGTTGCCACCGTAATTAGCACATATATCAATCAATCAATAACTTTTATTGGCATTACAGAACTAAAAAATTTAAAACTTATTCTTTTCAATAAAATCTAGCATAAAAAAGATGCTCTGTCGATAATGAGAATTTGGCAACATTCCCTGCCATCTTGGACAATCCATCATTGAGAAGGAGGGACAATTTTGCAAGATCTGAACGGCCTGGATATTTGACAAGTATGGGACCCAGATATTGGGAACGAGAGTCTGCATGGAATTGACAATAAAAATATATATGAAAAAGAGTCTCCACAGCCCCAGAAACACAAGGACAGCAACAATCGGAGAATAGAATATTGGAGAATCTGCCCAACAGGACTTGAGATGGAACAACATTAAATCTAGCTCGTATCAATGCTTGACAGTCCAGCAAGGGCATTTGAAAGGAAAGATAAGCACATACAGTATATCTTGCCCAGGGTTGTGGACTGTTGAGGAGCCCTGACTGTCGAGGAGTCCATTGAGTTCAATGGGACTTACTCACAGCTAGCTCAGGGCACAGAATTGCAGCCTCCCCCCCCCCCCCCGTTCCCCACAAGGTTGAGGGACTATTGGAGAGAACAAAGCTTCAGCAGCTGGACGGTTCTGGATTTAGGCGGACTGGTGATTTTGCATCACATCACTTTGCAAATCTATATTAAAAACAGATGAATCGTTCTCTGCCCCAAAGAGCTTACAGTGTTGCAAGATGGAGGGGCGAACAAGCAGGGAGCAGAGAGGAAGGGTGTGCAGATATTCACATAGAATGGAGGCTGAAAGGAAGAGAACTTGCCTCATCACAGCCCTTGGTGTGGCAGTAGACCCCCCTGTTAATTTTTTTTATTCCTGGCACTTAAAATCCATTTGTACGCTTTCCACCTCCTCCACCAAGCAAACGGAAAAACCACCTTTTTTTTTTGAAAACTCTTTCTGCCCACCATGTAATCCCTACGGAAGTATTTAACTCTGCTTGATTATGTGCATATGAATGCAACCCCTGTCTCCTCCTCTTTCCCCTCTCTTCCCCATTCCTTCCCATAGCAGTGTGACTCCTGTTTTTTTTCCCCCCCACTTCTTCATGCAGAGAGAGAGGTTGAAAAACATTGAACGCATTTGCTGCCTCTTGAGAAAGGTGAGTGCGCCTGTCTCCTTCACCGTCATTTAATCTTCTCCTCTCAATACCCCCCTTTTTTAGGACTGTGACTTGCCTTTGGAGAGTTCTTAGCCTTGCCGCCCTCCCCCCCCCCCCCCCAGGATGTAGAGAGGATGATATCGCTTGCTAAACAGACTTAGAAGAGAGTCCAGTTACTCCTTCTGCTTTATTGCTCAGTTGAACAATGCAGTCCTCTGCATGTATACTCAGAAGGAAGCCCCATGTAGTCCAATGGAACTTGCTCCCAGCTAAGTCTGTGTGTGGTGCAGTATTATTTTTCCATTCCTTTTTTCATGAATGTTTGATCTGCTTTTCGCTGAAACTCTACACGGTTTTTGGATAAACTGTTGGAACAAGTACATTCTCAAGGTTTCACGACTCATCCAGCTTTCAGAATTAAAAACATGCCTCCTGATGGGAATCTCTGTCGTGAGAATCTCAGATGAGAGAGCAAGGACTATTTTGTTTTCAGATTTTTAACCTTTCTTCTGAGAATGCCACAAATATTGGTGGCGAAATGTAAAGAACTTTGGACATTTTAATGTACTAATATTTTAATACCTAGCTATCAAACGACAGAGATTCTCGGCAGGATGCATGTTTTTAATTCTGAAATATTGGAACAAGATCACGATAAGTCAATATCCTAAAATGCAGATGAAACGCAGCAAGCTGTGAAATTGGAAAACTGCACGTCCAAGCATAAATTATTACTTGTGTAGCTCTTCCTGGGCATGCCAAGTTGTTTTACGTGTTTTCTCTTGATGCTGTCCTTACAAAATTACCAGCCCTGTAAGGGAAGCCAGTATGTACTATCCCCATTTTGCAGATGGTGAAGACTGAGGCTGAGGGGGAGTGGCTTGCTTAAGGCCACCTTATTGAGTTCACGGCAGAAGTGAGAATTGAACAGGGAAGTCTCTTAAGAATTGAACAGGGAAGCCTCCTGGCGTACATTGCAGCGTGATTTAAAGAGAGCTGGCCTTGCAAAACACAAGCGATACAGGACCCTTACTCTAGCTCGATCCTAGGGCATAAAGGGCTTTATAAAGCAAGTGCAGGCTTGATCCAGCACAGCAGTGTGACGTCATGGTTGGAGCACCAGATCCAGAGTGGGGGGACCTGGGTTAAGCCCCCTGTCAGGCATGAAGCTCCGCAAGGATCTCAAGCTAATTGCCATCTCCCTTTGTAAACGGTCGTCGTTTCCTAGGCTAGTCTCCCTCGCAAGGTTGTGGCATAAAGAAAAGGGGGAAAGACAGTCTGCCTGCCACCCTGTGTGCCTTGGAGGAAAGGTGGGATGTAAATGCAACACGTAAATAAGGCTCTTGAAGTCTGAAGCATGTAGATAATCCGCCCACCACCCCACTCCTCAGACACGGCGGTTCCTGGTGTCCCAGCGGACTGTTGACGGGGATGTGTTTTTCCTTGCAGCTCGTGGTTCCAGAATATTCCATCCACGGCCTCTTCTGTCTGATGTTTCTCTGCGCAGCCGAGTGGGTGACTTTGGGGCTCAACATCCCACTGCTTTTCTACCACTTGTGGAGGTGAGCTTGGACCCTGCCCGTAACCTGTCCACATCCCAGAGCTCCAATGCAGCAGCCTCACTCCTGGTGTAAAACCAGTTTGCAAAATGAGAACAGAATTGCAGTTCGATTTTGCAAACCCCATATTTGAGTGGGGAATTCTGCACTCCTTGAAGGTCAAGACTTAAGGTGGTTCTTTTGTTTTTAACAGCCAAGTGTTCCACAAGCGGGGCTATCGCAGGAAGCTGCCATACTGAGTCAGCCTCTTGCTCCACCTCACTCAGGGCTGTCGTGTCAACACAGGCCGGTAGCAGCTTTCCAAGGTTCCGGGGAGTCTCTTCTCGCTCTACCTGCAGATGCTGCCAGGGATTGATCCCTTGCAAAACAGGGACTGCAGCCCTTCCCCAAAGGGCATTGCCCATCATTGCCACTCTATGCTGGGGAGAAAAGCATCAGGGCTGAATTAAAATGTGAATATATGGAGTTAACTCACACAGTGAATCAGAGCATTGGTCCATTCTGCCTGGTGTTGTGTGTTGTGACTTTAGCTCTTCAGGGTTGTGAGCAGAGGTCCTTTGGGGAGCTCTAGCTCAGTGGCTAGAGCCCCGTTTTGCACACAGAGGGTCTCACTGGTATCTTGGAGAGCCACTCCCAGTCAGAGCTAGATGATCTGATGCAGGATAAGTCAACTTTCCATCTTCCTAAGAATTTAACCTGGAGATGGAACCTGGGATATTCTGCATGCAGTCTCTCTACTTGTGAACCATGGGCCCTCGCCCAAAGCAGTCCTTTCCTTACGGATGTGCGTACGAACACACTCCTCAATGCCAGCCGTTCTTGAATGGCAGCTCTTCCTCCCAGCTTCGAGTCCTCTCAGTGGTTCAGTGATGTTTCTCCTTGGGTCTTTATTCTTCTTGTGAGCTCCACTGGGGCAGGGAACCAGGTCTCTTTCCTTGATCTTGCAACTTTCACCCCTTTGAACTTTTTGTTGGTAGTTGAAAGATTCCCCCCCCCCCCATAATGCTTTTGTGATAAAAGGTGCTGGGGGGACTTAGCTTGGGACACTGTGTGAACACACTCACATACACACGCACTGCCAGATGAACTGTGATTCCTCCTTTGGGCCTATCACACCTGACTCTTCAAAGCACAGGAGCCCTGCCCAGGAAGAAAGGTTGGCACTCTGTCCTGTTTCCTGCCAACCTAGCAGTTCGAAAGCATAGGTACTGCTTGCGGGAAGGGACAAGCGTTCCGTATTGTCATGCTGGCCACATTATCACAGAAGCGTCTTCGGACAGCGCTGGCTCTTCGGCTTCGAAACGGGGATGAGCACCGCAACCCTAGAGTCGGACACGACTGGACTTAAATGTCAAGGGACACCTTTACCTTTTACCTGTTTCCACCACCATTTGTGGTGGAGCCGGGAGTCCTGTCTTAAGGCTGATCTACATGACAGCGTCGCGGAGCGTTTTTGTAATCCGGAGGAGCCGCCGGACCTCCACCCCACTGCCGCGTACTCCAAGTCGAGTGCTCTATTTTTTAGGAGGCGTACGGCAGAGCTTGGAGGTGGCTCGCGGAGCTGCTGCAGCCTACCAATCACAGAGGGGGGGGGGAAGAGTTTAACCAATCACAACTGCGCTTTCTTAGGAAGGGGTCATTGGAAGCTGAACGTGAGGATGCAACTGCTAGGCCCCCAACTGAGTAACTCGAGAGCTGCCCCACCCTTTCCGGGATCACCCGCAGATCCCTGATCTAGAGCCTGTGTTATTCTCTAGCTTTGTCCTCCTGAGAAGCACTCCGAGTTAGGAGGACTCGTGTTTCCAGACTGATTCCTTCTGCTTGGAGCTTCTGCTTACGTTTCCCATCATCTCTGCTTCTGGGGTGATTTGGGGAGGGGTTGGGACCAGTCAGGGTGCATTGGAGCCTCCATGAGCAACCATCTTCCAGGTAGCTGTAGTGCCTGCTGCTGTCTCGCCTTGATCCCTGTCGGTGCCATATTGCTAGCGCTGGGTCCTTCTCTGAGGAGGAGGCCTCATCCAGTCCTGTCAGAAAGAGGAGAACCGAGAGGTTCACCTTCAGAGCTTCGGCAATACAGGATGACCTCCTTGCTCCATGAATTGTAGGGCCCAGGACCAAAAACTGGTGCTTTTTTTTAAGGGAAAAGGAACGGGAGGGACTGAACGGTTATCCCCAAACCAAGCTGTCCTCAGTGAGGAGGAAAAGGCAGGATAATTAAAGTTGGAGGAAAAATCCAATGACCAGAGAAAGGCAGTATATAAATACTGTTGTTGTTGTTATGTGGTCAGTGGCACCCCTTCTCTCCAGGCTGTAGTGGTCAGATGGAGGCTGAAGGGGAGTGGGAGAGCAGTCTGCATTTCAGGAAATAATTCTTGGCTTTCAGGATTTTTGAATCTGGCTGCTGAATTTGAACCCCCTTGGCTGAAGTTTAAAACAAAGCAACCCACCCTGGTGCAGGGTTTAGAAAAATTGCTTGAAGCTGTGAGACTTGATCCACTTGCACAAATAAAAATAAATCGCTTCAGGGGATCGTTAGGTTTCCCTGCGCTGGGACTGGCCTGTGTGGGTGGTGAGAGGATTCTTGAAGGTCTGTCGAGTTGAAGTTGAAGTCTGGGACCATCGGGCCTCGCAGGAGGAGTGTGTTCCAAGTTGGAGGAGGGCAGCTGAGCTGACCACGGCACCGAGGTCTTTTTTTCAGCCTGGCGTGTCTTGGCTCATAATGCAGCCGCTCCCAATTCCAGAAATGCTGTGTTGGCGTTTAAGGAGCACTCGGGAGGTCATTGTGAGTCAGTGCAACACAGCCAGAACCGAAGGAAGTATTTTAAGGTGTACTTAAAATTCTTCCATTTGTTAAATCATTGAAAATGAGTGTTCACTGCTTGTCTGTTGGTCATCCCTGGTGCTTTTGTGCTCATTGGCCAGAATGCTGGAAGGTGGGAGGAGATTGATTTGTCACTGACCCATTTGACTGAACCTTCCTAGTCTGCCTGTGAATTGATTCATTGTTTGTTTAATTGATTAAACCTGCATGGATTTGCATATGAATAAAGCAGTACTTCTGGAGGAAAAAAGTATCCTCTCATTGTTTTTAAGAGGGTCCTGCACATATTGCAGCATGCTCCATCTATGTGAGAAAAAGGAATGCCTCTCCTGAGATGGTGCCATCTGCACAGGTAGGAGTCGTCATTTTAGAAGAGGCATTCCTTCCTGGGTGAGAGAGAAGGGGCAGTGCTTGCCATCTGCACAGGTAACAATCATAATTTTGGAAGAGGCATTACTTCCTGTGTGAGAGAAGGGGAAAAAAAACCTTTTCGCACATGCCATCTGCGGAGGGAGTAGTTCTCATTTATAAGAGGCATTCCATCTTATATGAAGGAATTAAGTATTCTGTCCTGGGCTCCTTGGAAGAAAGGCAAGATACAAAAATTAATTAAGTGCCACTAATCAACCAGACAATGTAGGTTAATTATTTCGAAGACAAGTGCTTAGAAAATCAGGGGTGGCAGGCACCATCTCAGAAGAGGCATTCCCCCTTCTCTCTCACAGAAGGAATGCCTTGTCTAAGATGATATCTGTTACATATGCAGATGGCAAGTGTCATCTCAGAAGAGGCATTCCCCATTCTTCCTATCCCCCACTTTATCTTCACAACCCTCTGAAGTAGATCAGGCCGAGAGTGAAAGTGGCCGCCCCAAGGTCAACCAGTGAGCTTTCACGGTTGAGTGGAGATTTGACCATGGGTTTCCCTGATCCTAGCCCAACACCGTAAAAAAAACCCCTCCTACGCCATGCTGGCTCTCTGCAGACGCGGCATCCCTCCTTTTGACTGCAAGCATTAGCCAAAAATATAGGGAAGGAGACCAAACCATCTCTGAAGGTCCTATAGGCTCCACCCCAGGATACGCCCCCAGCTTCCCTTTTCAGAAGTCTTCACCTTGTTGTCTTCTCACCCCTCCAGGTACTTCCATCGCCCGGCAGATGGCTCGGAGGTGATGTACGATGCCGTCTCCATCATGAATGCAGACATCTTAAACTACTGCCAGAAGGAGTCATGGTGCAAACTGGCCTTTTACCTGTTGTCCTTCTTCTATTACCTGTACAGGTAAGCTCTGCCAGCCCTGTTGGCTCTGTTATCTATTAATTGGCAGGTTTAAGGCGGGTGGCACAGTAGGTTAAACCGCTGAACCATGAGCTGTCGATCAAAAGGTCGGCAGTTCGAATCCGCGACGGGGTGAGCTCTCGTTGCTTGGCTAGTTCCTGCCAACCTAGCAGTTCCAAAGCATGTTAATGCGAGTAGATAAATAGGTACCGCTTTCGGGAAGGTAAACAGCGCTCCGTGTTCCAGCTGCATGCTACGTGCTGCGGCAAGGAGAGTCATGCCGGCCACATGACCACGGAGGCATCTTCGGACAGCGCTGGCTCTTCGGCTTTGAAATGGGGATGAGCACCACACCCTAGAATCGGACACGACTGGACTTAATTGTCAGGGGTCACCTTTACCTTTTTAAGGCATATGTGTCCTGTTCATAACAGATGCTAAGAACTCCATGACGGGCGCAACCTAGAGAAAGCCAGGCTCCACCATGGGAGTCTTTCCAGTGGACGGTTGTTCTGCATGGGGTCTGTGCGCTCGTTGCAAAAGTTTGGAAGGGGGGGGGATGGACTCCTGGATATGCTGTGCTCTCTGGCTAGTTCATCTGCTTCTAGGAAATTGCACATCTCCTACATTCAAACCACTGAGATTAGAGTTGTACACATATAATGCCAACTCTGCTAAATCACTAAAACATGAGGGCACCTCTGCTGTATCCGAGCCAGAATCCATCTAGTCGAGGAGCCTGTTTGCCCACAGCGTCCCCTCAAACGGAGCATGAAGACTGCAGCCGAAAACTGAGTTGATGAATTGACTAACATTTCTTTAGCCTCTCTCTCTTAATTGCTGCAAACAAATTCTGTCTAAATGTAAATCTTTCTGAGCTAACTACTGCTTGTGACGGCCTCTCTCTCTCTCTCTCTGTATCTCTTTTTCTCCTTCTCTCTCCAACCCCTGCCTTCCAGTATGGTTTATACGTTGGTGAGTTTCTAACACAGCCAACTGAGGGAGGGATCTTTGAGTTGGTCCCAGCAATTCCTCCAGGACGTGTCCCACCTGGACCATGAAGTTTTGACGTGCTAAGACTGTGGCGGGACGGGACGGACCCACGACAGGCCCCGCGGCCCTCCGTTTCCAAAGCCAATAACAACGCTGCAAACGTTCTTTCCTGGCTGCCTTGGGCGTTGATACTCTGTTGCCCCATATCAGAGGGGGCTGCCGTATCTCTCTCTCTCACACACAAACACGCACCCCTCCCCTGTTCCAGTCCCCGGAATAACATCCACCCCCAGTTCCTTATTTTGGAGAAGAAACTTTAACTTTGCCTGCTGTCTGCCAGTGGACGTCCCAGTTTCATTTCTGGCAAAGAACACTTTGGGGAGGGCTGCTGCAGGAATTGAATGTTGTGGCAAGGGGGCCAGCAAGGTTTGGGGCCTGGGAGGGTGCGTCGGGGGGGGGGGGACACTTCTAGTTTCTCTCAGCATCCTTAACTCCATCCCTTGGGGCGGATGTTGCTGGGTAGGGACCTTGTTCCTTTACTGTTTTTTAAACACCTCGAGAGGAAGAGCGTGTGGCACCGCCCCCCCCTCCTTCCTGTATGCCACCCACAGTCCTGGGTTGGTCCTCAGGACACAAGCAGGACCCTGCTCCCCCCCCTTTTTTTTGGTAAGTGGTGGTGATAATTTGTCCTAACAAATTTCTCAACAACAAACAAACAAAAAGAATCCTGAATTTATGAAGCACGACTTGGGCGGAGGGCGGTGGCCATTTTGTAAGTGTCAAAAATGTTCGTGGTGGGGGCGGGTGGGAAGATGGTGGGAGGAGACAGGACCAGTGATGAAACTGCCCCTCCCCTTCCTCTCTCTTTCTCCCAGGACCTATTTGGTCAATGGGACACGGGGTATTATTTAAAATGCTGTCCTTTTTTCTTTTTTTTCTCTTTCTGAATTTCTGGACGCTGTTGGATGGGGAAGGGATGCAGAGGCTGGAAGTGGCGGAGCTCCTCTGTTGCCATGGTAACGCTCGCTGGCTTTTTGTACAACCCTCCGTTTCCTTGGGCTTCGCTGCTGGCACCTGGGAGGGGAAGTGAGAGGCTTTGGGTAGCATCCCCTTTTGTGGGAGTCGGACCCTGATTCGACGGTCCATTTTTGCCCCTTCCTCCCCTCCCCCGTCGTGCGTGTGTGTTTAAAAAGTAACAAAATAGGGGAAAAAATAGAAAACGTTAACACATTCAGACTAAGAACATTAGAACTACTACCTTGCTGGAACAGACCAAAAGCTGTTGGAGCCAACATCCTGTTTCCTGCAGCGACCATGCCAGGGCCTCTCTGGGAAACTCATAAGCAGAACCATGAAGGCAGCCAGCCTTCCTCTGTTGATTGTGTCCAGTGGCTGGCTGGTATTTGGGATAGATTGCCTCTGAACATGGAGGTTCTGTTCCTAACTGTAACAGCTGTGAACACAGGAAGAGCCCTGCTAGGTCAGGCCAAATGGCGGTTTTCTGTTTTCAGCAGAGACCGAACTAGATGCTTCTGGGGAACCCCACAAACAGCAGGCGAAGGCATACAACCTTCCCCTGTTCTGCTTGACTCCAGTATCTGGTTCTCAAGGGGTAGACTGCCTCTGCACCTGAAGGCTTTGTATAGCTCTCTCGCGGCTAGCAGTCTTTGATAGACCTATCCACCTCCGTGAATTTTCTGAATCCTGTTTTTTGGGGGAAGAAACAAAAAAGCCATCTATGCTTTTATAAGATGGGGGGGGATTCTTGGGCTGTTTTTTAACATTTTTGCTAGCTGGAAATAATCAACGGGGGCGAGTGGGGGGCCTGTCCGGAAGTCCCAAAACCTCTCCGCTGGGGGGGCTGTCCCTGCATCTTGAACTGAAAATGCTGTTTGCTGTTAGGATGTTCGACAAGTATTTTAAGATATCTGAGTCACTCTTTTGTCGTCCAAAGGGATTCTGTGTTCAAATATTATTTTTATAATATCAGTATATTTAACCAAAAAGATTTAAACTAGGCCCAGTTTATTTTTAATGCTCTTTTCCTTAAAGCTGTTTCTTTTTCTACAAAAGAAAAGGCTGGCAGTCGTCAACTCAGACGAAGTTAATCCACCCCGAAATCCTACGAAAATGATTCATTCTGCAATCCTGTGCATGTTTACTCACAGCTCAATCCCATGGTGTTCAGTGGGGTTTACTAAGCGTGCAAAGGGTTGCAGCTCTGGATTGGGGCCCAGAAGTGACCCTCCTCTGTTTGACTCTTATCCTTTGGGTGCATATCAATGCCACAAATGAACTTATTCCTGTTAATTGATTTGAGGCAGATTTCCCACCCCACACCCCCAAAACAACGATACTTGCAGTTCTGAGGCGGTGGCAACAGAGGTACCGATGCTCGTGTTGATTTTACGTGGAACCTCTTCAGACTGGTTAATTGCTGAAAACTGAGGTGCTGCCAGGCTCCAGTTTGCCTCTTGGCCAGTGAAGCTGCTCTGTATGTTCTCAGAGGCGCTCTTGCCAGCTTGATTGAATATCTTTTCATGGAAAAGCAGGGTAGAAATCTCTTTAAAACAATTAAATAAAATACTTATTCACACAAGGCCTTGAATATAGGTTTTGGGGCTAGGATTGCCAACTGACTGAGGAAACCTATCCTGACCTGCGCCTGTGTCTTTTAACCACCCCTTGAGCTGTAGCAAGCAGCAGCAAGCAAGGCTTCTCACAGCAGCGGGCTCAGATCTGCAGCTGTGAGCGGTTGCAAAAGGTTGACGTGAAATGAAAGTTGGCCACTCTACCTGGGCTCCCTGATTCAAACTGTTTGGGGGTGTTTTGTCCCCCATTCTCTTGGGGGAGATCACAAGCCATGGCTCATTCAGGGGTAAAAAAGGTTTTTCTGAATCCGTTCTATTCGTGAGTAGTAGAACTGGAGCAGAGGTGGGGTTGTCTGGTTGCGCTTCTGATGTCTGGGAAAGTCCAGTCCTGGGAGGGCATGGGGGGGGGGGGAGAGAATCGTCACCCTCACCCCTGGCACTCTTCCTTCCTTGTTCTTTTTATTTGTTTTTTACTCCGATGGGTCCTTTGTTTCTAACCCCCCTCTCCAGGGGACTGTTGTGTAAAAGATCTGTTGGAAATTTAAAAAAAAATAATGATGAATTGACTGTGGTTGAATACTCATCAGCGAGCGTGATCTTTTACAGTGGGGGGGGGGAGGAAAAGAGGAGAGGATGCTTTCCTCCACTAGCAGAGACAGACTAAGAGTGGAAACATGTTCATGATAGCAGACGTCTGAAACTGAGCTGCTTCCTTCTCCTTTTATACAGTGCCATACGTATACCGGTACATTGGGCTTCACAAAAAAACGAGAGTACCGGTCTCTGCCCCAGCGGGCAGTATTATTTCCTGATAACGGTAGAGGAGCAAAGGCAGCGAAAAAATTGGCAACCTTTTTGTCTTCCTACTTGCAAGAAGGGCGTATATAGATTACAAAAGGCAACCTGGTTTTACTGTCAGGGCTTCCTGTGCTCTCCCAGAGCCCTGGCGGTTTTAGTTTGGCAAAGTGTTGGGGACGACGACTCTGTAGCGACAGAAGTTGCCGCTGTTTTTGGTTGTGTCATCTGGCAGGGCTCCTGTACTTTAAACAGCTGTGTGGCACCTCAAAATTTCCATGGGGGGCATCTTTCCCCCATTACTGTACCTCCATGTCAGGTGCAGCTGAACCTGTTGGATTTCTGCATGCCTACAACTGCTACAGCACAGGAAATTGGTGATTCTAGCCAGATGGAGGTCTGGCTCAAGATAAGCCCTGCTTTTCAAAGTCTCTTTGATGTTTGCGGTGTATACTTATTACGATTAAAATTTATATCCTGCCTTTCTACAATGTATTCCATCCAGCTTACGAAGATGCAATTAACATATATTATTTAGACAGAGCCAGCAGTAGATAATAGTGCTCGATGATAGAATACTGGTCATGATATTTCTATACCACTTTTCAGCAACACGTTTGTGTAGCTGATTGAATGCAGATGCACTCTTTTCAGAGAGATAAATAGGCCCCTGCTCTGAGGAGCTTACAGTCAAACTTTGAATAACGCAGGGAGACTAGAGAGGGCAAGGCAACGGATGTGAGGAACGTGAAAGAATATTTAAGATGTCTCTGCATCTGTTTGGTGTGGATTTGTTCAGTGTGGGATATTGGAGGCCTGCGTCTATTCCTGCCTAGGTGTTGCACGCCTGTGTCCCAGATAGGATCGTGGGCTGTTTGTGGTCAGATTTGCGTTCAAATGGTGACGCTCTCTCGGAAAACAGAATTTTCCTCCCCTGAGAAGCCAGCCGGCCTAAAACATCCCCTGCTGCCTGCAGGCTATCTCTAGCTTTGCTCAGTTTGAAACAAAGCCATCCATTTTATCTACCCAGGTGGGTCTCTCTCCTCTCCTTTCCACCTCCCTCGGAACCCAGGTGTCCTGCCCCAGGGTAGAATCCATCCCCTGCCTTTCCCGCTGTGATTGCGGCAACTGGAGCAAACTACTGCAGCTGGGATCCGCTGGCCTGCAGCTTCTCTCTCCAGCTTTGGGATGGAGGAAAGGGATTTAGTCTCTACTTATTCTGTTGGCCCAGCTTGAGAAAAAAAAAATGTTCAAAGTTTAATGGTGAGTGGGGAGGAGAGCTGAATGCCTTTCAGAAGGAGCAGGACTGGAGCATGGAGAATGGGGAATTGATCCTCAAGCTCTGGTTTTAAATGCAAGCAGAATGGTCTTTTTAAAATTTGTGGTAATTAACTGGGAGGACATGTCAGGCTAATTAATACAGAAAAACCAGATGGATACTTGATTCAGACATGCATTCTTGGGCCAGGGCTAAGGACACATGTCGTCTCGGCTCCTGAATTGCACTCCTATGAATTGCACACAGAGTGAAGTGTCTAGGAATGTGGGCACATGTCTGACCATATGAGGCTGCCATACTGAGTCTGACCCTTGGTCAACCTAGTTGAGTATTGTCTACACAGACTGGCAGTGGCTCGCCAGGGTTTCAAGCACAGGGTTTTTCTCTACCTGAAGATGGCAGGGATTGACTTGGGAGCCTTCTGTGTTCAAAGCAGGCACTCTACCACTGAGCTACAGTAGATTTCCGTGTGTTGCTCCCTCTTCCCTGCCGGTCCAGCTTTTTCTTGCAAACTGTTGTAGCGTGGGCCGGTATTGGTCTCTCTCTCTCTCTGTGTGTGTGTGTACACACGAGAGTCCTATGCGAATGAGGCATAGGAATAGCGTGTAAAAAGGCCTGCTATGACTGGACATGCACCAGATCAGAGGGAGGATGGACACCAAGAAAGTATTACACGCAAACAGCCACCCCTACTACATTCATATATTCAGTTCTCTGCGTATAGGTTATAAAATTAATTTTTAAATATTTGAAGGCTGCCACGATATCCTTCCTCTCTCTCTCTCTCTCTCTCACACTCACACACACACACACAGCCACCACCACCCATTCCTTAACCTTCTGTTCTTAAGGCTAAACATAGCCAGTTCTTTTTCATCTTTGGACACATGTCGTTCCAGCCGCTTGGTATTTTTCCTCTCTGGCCGCCAGCACTTTCCTTGGCGCCTGTTGCTTCCCCCCCCCCTTCGTTAGCAATGGCACAAATGCGCCAGCGTTGCCCGAGCCCCGTCGTGGCGTTCCACACCCCCACATCTGTAAATCCATTGCCCGTTGCGCTTTGCATCAAAAATTAAAGGCGCTTGAATTTCCACCTCAGAGCACCTGGCGTGAGATGCAAAAGAAGCAGCCGTGAGCTACAAACAGAAGCAGCAGAGGATATGGGATGGGGGGGGGGGGGAAGTTTCTTTGCTCCTGTATTTGTTTGTGGGGAGACTTGGGTCTCAAGCTCGGCCCTCCAGGTTGATAGAGGATGCAAGTTTGAGCAGTCATAGAAGATGGAAGGGGGGCAGGAAACACTCGACCCATCTTGACAAAGAAAATAAACCTCTACGCTTGCAATTAGAAGAGAGGTGCAAGACCATTTGCCCTCCTTTTCCCTCACCCCCTCTTCTCCCTCCCCTCAGTGTGGATATCATGTTGGACTACCTTACAGGGCTATTGCGAATTTTATTTAGACTGGGGGTGCTTGTGGCCAACAAGAGCCAGCATGGCATACAGTTAGAGTATTGGTTCCCAATCCCCCTGCAATGGCCTTGGGACCAGTCCTGCTCTCTCTGACTGGCCTACCTCACAAGGTTGTCGTGAGGATAAGAGGCAAGGGAGATGGTTGGAAACCTGTCTGCTGCTGGGAGCTGCTTGGTCAGAGGCCACGATGCAAAAAGAAGAGGCTGCATTGTGCCTCTGACACCATACAAGAGTTTCCCTCCACTCTAAACTCTACAATAGTTTGTTCTCACGCCCTAGCCTAGGCGGAGGCGTGCGGAAGGGCTAACTGCTCCAGCAACATCACCCACCCTGGGCTTCCTCCTCAGGAGTACCAGCAGCTGCTAGCTAGATGTCGTCTGCCCACCTTTTCCTCCAAAGAGTTCCCACACCCCTTGCTGCTGCAAGTAAGGTAAAACGAGGTTACACTGACAGACTGTCAATGTGATCCTTTTTCTCTGCAATCCTAGCAAGAGGGACTGCAGGAAGCCTAGTGTGTCTCTAATTCTGTGTCGTCGTCCCCCCCGCATCAAATGCGATGGGTCTGTGTATTATGCAAGCAACATTCTTTAATTAGAAAAAGTGGAGTTAACAAGCTTCTCCCTTCCCTCCCTCCTGTCCTGCTAGTTTCCAAGGCAAGATAATTGAAAGACTTGCCTTGAATCTCTAATAGGACCTGCTACAGTTTTCCCTCCACAAACTATAGGAAAGGATTGGCAGGTGGGTCTCCCAGGTAAGGGAAAGATGCTGGGATTTTTACACACCCCTTCCCAGGCTGACTGTGCTATAACCAGTCACCCCAAAAGAACTGCACGACCCAGGAGGAGTAGATGGTCTAAATCCCATACAAACCCGTGTTTTTCCTTTGAACAAACAAGAAAACAAAGCTGGAATGATTCAGATGCAGGAGCTTGAGGAAAAAATATGCACATAAGAGCAGCTCAGCTCCTGTAAACCAAAAAGGACCAGACAGCCCAGTATCCCCACCACCACCACCAGAAGGACGTGTAGGGAAACGATCCTCTCCAGGGCCCCAGCCACTGTTATGCAGAGGTAGACTGCTCCTGCATGTGGAGGTTCAACAATCATTGTGGTTAAAAGGCCTTGATTGTCCCCTTCTCCATGAGTTTTGCCTAGTAGTCGTCATCATCGTCGTCCCCTTACAGGCATCTTCTAATCTAGTAGCCACTGCCTGTGGCAAAGAGTTCTCAATTATGCACTGTATGAAGTACCATGGGAGAAATAAAAAGCACCCTGTCTCTGTCAAAGTCCTTTAAATAAACACCCACAAAAGAGCCAAAACACAACTGTTTTCATAACAGAAAACTAGGAGGGGGCTTTTGAGTTATTTCTGGCTCCCCCCATTTACAAGCACTTAAAATGGATAAAGTTGCTGATGCTGTAAATTGCAAAACGAAAGTCACAATTTATTCATTTTTTTAAGCCATGTTCCCTGCTGCTCACTCTCCCCCCCCACACACACACACATTTAAGGGCGTTTGTCTCTTATTGAAATCCATGTGAGTTGACAGTTGTAGGAGAAGGCGAGGCTAGCGGCTGCAAGGTCACTGAGCCCACAACTCCCCCAGGGCAGAACCTGTGCAATTAGCCAGCAGACAAAGTTATTTTTCACTCTGAAACAGTTTTGCTTCCTTTCAACAAACCATTAACCAAAACGGGCAAAAAGCAAACCTCCCCCCCCCCACCGCCGCTGTCCTTGAGGGCGTTACTGCCATCTGGTGTCCAAAACTAACAACAAAGATTAACAGAGTACAGTAGTTTCCTTTTGGCGTATGTTTACCCTGTTTTCAAGAAGAAAGGATGCAACACACAAAACTGGTAACTGTCCGAAAACGTTCACACACAAAAGATGTCACAAACATGTTCCGGTGGTTGCACAATTTATCATTACTTCCAAGAACAAACCTTCCAAACATGGGAAAAGTTGAAATATTTATCCCCGGGCAGAGGTTAAGTACATTGTAAAATACTCAATGGATCCTATACTTTTTTTTTTTTAATCTATCCACTCGCCGATCTCAATGCTGGTCTGAATTTAATTAAGGTATCGCTTTAAAAAAAAACCCAAGCAAAAAACTTTAAAATAGGTATCTGTATATAATGAAAAAGTGGGGGAAGAAGAAATAGGTTACAATCCATATTGCCTTATTGCAGAGTTAAGGGGGACGGGGTATTTTCGTGCTTTGGCAGCTGCCGGCAAAATGGCACCAGTTGTGAAGCAAACAGGAGCCATTAGGAGAGAGAGAGAGAGAGAGAGAGAAAGGAAAGGGACACTACTCCAGAAGGCAAAGTATATACGCATCAGCAATTGTGTTCTGTCTGCGTCGTAAAAACTGCACGTGCAGGAGCAAGACTAGAATCCAGAACAGCCCTTCGAGTGTGCCCACTCCTCTCCCTCCAGCAGAGGCAGGCAAAAGTTGCCCTTGCAAACAAGAGGCGCTCGGCCTGGAACCCAACCGCAGCAACCATTAAATCTGCCTTTCTGAACAGCCTTTTTTGCTCTCAGTGCGTGTGGGCAAGTGGAGCGTTGCACTGACGCGAGCCTCTCTTGCCCCAGAGTCATTCCTTGTGAAAGTGGGAGCATCACACACACACATACACATCCCCCCCCCGTTTGTCCCAGTTTTCCGATGCTAAAATGGGGAACACGTTCAGGAAATTTGGGGGTGGGTGAAAAGAAGAGGAGGGCGGTAAGCAGGCGCCCTTGCCAGCCACGATCACTAGCATCAGAATAACTGTGGCTTGATCCTTCTCCTCTTCCTCCGCCCCCATGCCAAAAACTCTCCCCCCTGCCTAGCTTAATGCACTAACTGGACGGTCAGCCAGTAGAGAATTAGAGGCTGGAAAGCGGCAGCTGCCAAGGTGACGTACATCTGTGCCCGGCCACTTGGCCGACCCAGCCCCTCTTGCACCATGGAAGGAAGGATCTTCATCCGTAAGGAGCGCACCTGAGGAAGGGAAAATGCGCGTCAGAAGTGGAGTAGAAAAGCCTGTTCACCACTCCTTTCCCCCCCCCCTTTAAAAAGGTCAACGTTTCCTCCCACCCCCCACCGCCTTTTATGGTCAACGTTTCCTCCCACCCCCCACCGCCTTTTATAATACTAGAACTCAGGATCACCCAGAGAAAACCAGGCAGAGGTCAATTCAGGAGAGGCAAGAGAGAGCTTTCTCCTTCATCCAGCACAACTGCCTTGCGGAACTCAATACCACAAAAAGGTGGCACCATCCATTAACATAGAGACCATTTTAAAACCATTAAGAATGTTTTGTATACCAGTTTCCAACATCCACAAAAGCTCACAATGATCTACACAGCAAAATTGAAAAAGAAATGGTTCCCTATCCTAACTTTAAGAATTTTAGACGAATTAATGGCAGAAGATGGCTTTTGATGGCTAACTAGAACCTCCATGTGCAGGGGCAGTATACCACTGAATCCCAGTTGGTGTGGATGAGCAAGGCAGTAGGGGGGAGGCTGTTGCCTTCATGCACCATTTGTGAACTTCCTCAAACATTCAGGTGAAGGCACTACAGGGGACAGAATGGTGGAGCAGGTTTGATCTCGTGTCCTTATCAGCAAGCCTAGCAAATCCAACTTGCAAAAAACAGGGCAGTGAATGTTCAGTGATTTTTACCCTGCCTTTCCCGCTGCAATGGAACACACTGGAAGACCCAAAGGTGGCTTACGACTTATAAAAACATCACAATAAAATAAAACACAGTGCAGATGAAATCATCAAAAGCAGCATAAGATACAAATCCCAGTGCAAATACAGTACTCCCCCCATATCCACTGAGGATATGTTCCAGGCCCCTCCGTGGAGACTTCAAACAGTGGATAGGAGCGAACACCCCCTCCACGGTTTCCTGAGAGCCCCCTGCCCTGCCTCCCCTGCGGGCAGGCGTGCAAGCCCCCCCCCCCCCACACGCTCTTATTTTTCTTTCAGCAAGCTTTGTTTCTGCCTTAAAACAGAGAAACAGCCTCCATTTCAGGCAAGTAGAAAAAGACTAAGTCCTAGAGAGGCTCCGTAAGGTTTCTGTTAACCTTGCAGAGCCTCTCCAGGACTTAGTCTCGTTCTACTTGCCTGCAATAAGCAGCCAGAGGCTGCTTCTCCTGTTTGTTTAAGGAAGAAACAAAGCTTACTGGGGAAAAAAGTAAAAGCCTGGGGGGGGGGGGGGGGCGTGATCCGTGGATAACTGAAACAGTGGATAGCGAATCTGTAGATATGGGGGGCCACCTGTAAAGCAGCAATTAATCCACCACCCCAAGGTGAAAAAAAAAAAAGCTTCCAGCCCCATATAAGCCATGGGGCACTAAAGCTTACCACCACCTACAAGACTCACCATGAAATACATAAGAGAACACGAGGCCCAAGACAGGGCGATATAATAGCCGTTGCTGCCGAAGACGAGGCCGCCAATCACAGCTAGGATCATCCTAGAAGACAGAAACATGGCAAGGGCTGGCACGTTGCTTACAGCGACAGAACGGCAGTGCTGTTGCCGATGCAGCGATTTCAGACCAGGGTTCCGCCCCTAGCTCTGAGCCAACCTCCTAGTCGGCTTCCATCCTCCATCTTTCCTGCGCAGCGCAACGTTACCAGGGGCACAACGTTTGGCAGGCTCAGAGAGAGCTTACAGCCCAGGGCCCATCATAGAAGGCTGGGCTTTGGAGCCGGTAGCCAGGTGAAGGAGCGGACTCACCCGACGTATTTGTAGCCGCAGTAAGCGACTAGATCGAACGTGCTCAGCTCGCTCTGCACCGTCGCAAGGTACAAGCCCAGCAAGAGGGCGAGGACCTCGATCACCACCCATACGAAGGCGGTGCTGGCACACATGCCGAGGACCTCTGGAGAAAACCTGGAGGGCGAGAGGAGCAAGAAATGGCCAGGTTGGACATATGGCAGCCTCCTACCGAGTCTGGCCCTTGGTTCAGCTACCTAATTATTGTGAACACTGGCTGACAGCAGCTCTCCAAGGTATGGGATGGAGGGGTCTTCCTGGCATCTACAGACGGGGCATGGAGACAAAACCTGGGACTTCTTCTCTGCTGCTGAACTAGGCCTCGTTTATTTTGTATTATCCAGCTAGCACAGTCACTGAAAGCCACATTTTATAATGCAATAAAAGGGGGGGGGGGGCGGGATACACATAAACCAAGAATGGTCTCTGTCTCAAAAAGCTTACAATTTACTACCCAAAACGCTAGACAGACAAAAGAGGATCAACGAGGAACCAACGCAGGCACCTTCAGTTGCTTGAAAACAAAACAAATGAGGCATTTGACTTTTGCATGCTTAGCTGGTTTTCTGTTGTTAAATTAGCTAAGAGGCACTGGGGTTGCTGCAGGGGGGGCGGAGCTCTTAAGTTCCGCCGAGGCTCCGACCCTCCGTTACACCGGAGCACAAAGCGGCCCCGCCCCCTCACCTTCGGAACCATTCAAGGCGGTGAAAGCAGCCTTGGCGGAACTTAGAGCTCCGCCCCCCCCGCAGCGACGCCAGTGCCAAGAGGAACCAAAGACTAAGGCGTTAAGCCAAAGGTTTCCCAGGTTTCAAGAGGGGATTTGGAAAGGAAAAACCGGTACACTGTAAACATTCTAGAAGGAGCAGCAACAAGTGAGCCATTAAAGATCTACAAAGCCTGGAACCAACTTGAGAGACTTCCTCATCGTAGGTCAACATGCCTGGAATCTGTGTGTCTTAGTTTACTTTATTTGTTGCCATCTGTTTGTGCAATACCAATATCTGCAGGGCCTTGGCAGCAGCAGCCCCAAGGCTTTAGAACAACCTCCTAATGAAGTGTTCCTCTTTGCTTTTCCTTCCTTGGGCCATTGGGATCTCTCCATAGAGGGACTTTTCTGACTGTCTGCTACAATATCTAGCCGTTACAGGGTTTTGTGTGCAATTCTCTTTGTATACAGTTGCAGTTTTATTTCTCTCGCAATTGTCATCAGAACGCACATTGGGAGAGTGGGGTACAAGTATTTTAAATAAATAAAATTAAAACTACATAACTAGGGGTAGGTTTCCTCCAGCTTAAAGCCATCGGTTCTGCACAGTCCCAAGTTGAACCATTCTTGGATTAATTCTCCCCGTGCCAAATAGCAAGGCCAAGGTGTCTGCCAATGCTCATCTGTGCCCCAATCTGAAAGCTGCCTCCTTGCCTGCCAACCAATGAATTTTTGTAAGTTGCAAAGGTGGGAGGTGGAAGGAGGAGACTCATCCTTACCTTTTCTGTAAGCCGAGAGCCATCCCAGCCAGCAAAATATAGGTAATGAAGGCCATACCTGGAGAAGGAGAAAAAGAGACCAGATCACAACGCTTTAGCTCCAATGAGAACAGAACACACTCCTGTCAACCGAGTCAGACCTTTCATCCATCTAGGCCAGGACTGTTAAGCACTGACTGGCAGCAGCTCTCCAGGGTTTCAAGCAGGGCTCCTTGCCAGCCCTAGTTGGCAATGCTGCCAGGGACTCAACTGGAAACCTGCTGCATGGACCACTGAGCTCATCCTCAACAGACTACAACATGGCCCCTACTCAGAGGGCTACACAACCTCAGACTCACTGGGAATGTAGAGGTCGGGTGCGTTGACGTCCTGTCGGGGCGGGAGGGGTATGTCTCTGTGGTAGCGGACCTCCCAGTTCTGCAGAGGAAAGATAACCAAGCAAAGTGGGTGCACGTGTGCGTCTCCAGGGCTCCTTGTCTCAACGGTTTTGAAATACTCCTCCCAAGCTTTCTCTCCTGAGAAATAGCTCAGCCTAGAAGCGTCCAGTTTATGCTGCAGACCATATTCTCCAAGTAAGAACTTCTAAATACTCCTACATGAAGACTTCCAGCATGACCAAAAAAGAAAAAGAAAAAGCTAGTGCGGCAGGGAGAACCAGCCCTTTTGAGCTAGCTTTCTGCTTATAGGGTGTAGGATTTAAAATCGAGATTCTTCACCAGAGGACATTTGGATTTTGTTTTGAAGAAGTGCCATGATCCTGTGTGGGTGGAAGACCTGTTTTGTAGCTTTAAATGTGTGCAGTCAGAGCTTATGGTTGCTCACTGCACTCTGGAAAAGGCACTCTGTGCATGGGCAGAGGAAAGACGCTCAGTACATGCTGCAAGGTACAAGATTTCTCCAGATCGGTTTCTTTAAAAAGAGGCACCGCCTACTACATGTGCCCAATTTAACTTCCTCACCGAAAGCATCAGGGGGCCCCCAGGGGTGCGGCTTCTCCATCACGGTCCTGCTCCACCCACTAGAACCCAAGCCAAGGATAAGTGCCGTCCCTCTTCCATACCTGGTGCACGTAGGGAAACAGCAGCAGCGCCAGCTTCTTCATCACGTACGTCGTGTCCACTGCAAAAAAAAACTTCAGCCTGTCCATGGAGACAAACCTGTGAATCTGGCGGAAGCAAACACAGAGAGACCGGGTTCAGACATGACACAGAACGACGGCTTGCGCTCACTGCAGCCAGGAGCCCGCCCCACGGCTCGAGCTACCCTACGTCCAACAGGGAAGCTGTCATTTATCAGTGCTGGCCCGCTTTCCCTTCCCATCTGCTCCACTTCATAAATTGACTCCCGTCACCATGGTGCGGCAGTCTCTCGAGGCAGAACGACAGCCCTAAACTGTGGCTCATCAACAGTCTGTGAATTCAGACATAACAGCCACTTAGAGTTTGCAAACCCAGCTTCTGACCGCAGAATCCAATCCCGATTTGTCACAAGATCCTGGATTGCTGCATTATACCAAGTCAGACCCGTGTCCATCTAGGTCATCACCGTCAACAGCACGCGAAGCGGGGGGGGGGGGGTCTGCCACGGAGCCACAGCCCCTCCCCTTGTTGGCCCCAAACCACTGTTGTGGGTAGGCTCAGGTTCAGACATTAAAAAGACAGTTCAGACAGACTCTGCTATCATGCTACGTCTGAACCCAGCCAGAAGACAGCACTGTTTAAAACAGGATATTCTTTTTCCATACGGCCTCCCCTGGCTTGGAGATCTGTCACATGAATCATTGCAGGTGCAAGATTAGCATCTGCCCCATGATAGGGCCTTTTTGGTGGCTACCCCAAGGTTGTGGAATGCCTTCCCTGGTCTCCTTTTAGAGACCAGCAAAATGCTCTTGTTCTGACAGGCCTTTACACTGACATTTAAGAGTTGGAGTTTCATCTTACTGCTGCTCCATCTGCCTGTCTGTTCCTTTAAGGTGATAAAATTGTGGCAGTGTTTGTAATGTTAAATATTTTATGCTGCCAACCTGGTTGAAGAGAGAATTTAGAAAGTGATAGAGTAAATAAGCACAATTGCTTGTACAATTGCTGCAGCGTTGTGGTCAAATGGAGAGCAAATCTTAGATTCAAATGTTTTTTCACAGGCAATTAATGGCTTAAAAGAGAAACCTATTCAATGGCTTTTGATGACTGGTGGCTACTAGTTATGGGACAAACAGAAACACTTTCTTGACTATGGACTAGGGATAAATGGTTTGGTCGTTGGAACATTGCCCATAAGATGGAAGTGTTGAATTTGCCAGCAGCTGGCTGGTAAAATAGAGCTGGTGCGTGGAAGCACATGGGGGCTCCAAAGACATGCGGTTGGCTTTTGGGGGAGCGGTTGCCGCTTAAAGACAAGCGCGTCACCCAACGTTGGGTAATCAGATAACAAGATATAATATAGCGGCCGTGTTAGCCAGTCACCCTGCAGACCACCCTTACCTCCTTGTGCACGATATCCTTGCCCTGAGATGCGATGGTGGTACCGTAAGCCATAGCGACGTTGGCCACTGGGTCTGCGAAAATCTGGTTGAAGCCCATGTCGATTCCTGGGGCGGGGTAGCCTGCCTGCTGTTGCCCGTAGGCAGAGCTGGTGTCGTCAAAGAGCTGGGGAGCATCCGCATTCTGTGGTACTAGCGGGACCCGTGCCCTGTGTTTGGAACCTGTAGGCGGGGAAACCAAGCGGGAGCTGTATCAGTTTGCAAGAGGTAACAAGTATGATAGCTCTTTGCAAGTGTGCAGAACACTTCACATGTATTGGCTTACAACAAACCTGTAAGGGAAGCTATTATTATTATTATTCCCATTGTGCAGATGGGAAAGACTGAGACCAAGTTGCTTGCCTAAGGCACTTAGTGATAATTTGTGGCAGAGGCAAGATTTGAAAAGGGGAAGTGCCGATTCTCAGCTCAGTCTCTTAACCACTACTGTACACCAGTTCTAGTCCTCTCTCTTTCTACTGCCTCCCTTCTTCCTTGTAAATAGAAAGCTAGCACACAGAGGATGTTCTAGGACTTCTCTTCTTGCTTTATTTTTAACATTACAGGGAGTCTTTTACATCAAGGGGAACATTCATAAACAGCAACCCTCCATTCACCACCTCCTGTGTAGACAGAATGTCACATGGTAAGTTTTTGGGGACAGAATTCCCACTCTGATGTTAGGTCTAGCGATGCACCACATATACTGAAGAGACAGTACAATGTAGTGGTTAGCGTGTTAAGACTTGGAATGGGGAAACAGGGATTTGAGTCTCTACCCGCCACAAAGCTTACTGGGTGGCTCGGGTCCATTCTCACAAGGCTCTTGCAAGGCGAGAATGGAACAGCCTCTGTTGTGCCAGCCCATGTCTGCCAGCCCATGTAGCCTGGTCCTGATATAAAGATAACAAAATAAAAACCAGTAACAAACAGGAATAATCTACACCCAACAGCTCACTAGCATAGCGACTAAGGGACTGTCCTATGAATCAGGACTTCCCTGGTTGAAATGTCATCTCTGCCATGAACTCTCTCTCAGTTCTCTCTCCCCATCATGTTCCCATCAGCCTCGGTCTTCCCCATCTGCAAAATGGGGATAATACAACAACTCTGCAAGGAAAGCATTACATCAAGACAGTACATGCTTTGCACACTCTGGAAGTGTTCTACAAATATTAAATATTATGATTAGCATAAATGTTAGCAGTTATAGTGTTTCTAAACTAGGGGGGGAGGGAGAAGATTATGTCAGAGTGCTGTCAAGGGCTGCAGGGTCAGTGCTTAGGTCTGTGCAGAAGCTCCATCACCTGTCCAAAAATGAATAGATTCTAAGCTGGGAAGGGGAAATGGAAGAGACAGGGAGACCATAACCTGGCTTCCAGCTAACACCAACGGAACATCCTTGTTTCCGAGTTCCCTGGAGAGGACAGAGTGGGAGGCGAGAGACTGAAAACTGTGTGTGTGTGGGGGGGTAAATGTGGTGGTGGTGGGCTTAAAAGAGGCAGCTTAGCGGAGGAGTCAATAAGTGAGTTCTGCCAGAGGCACAGGAAGCCATGGAAGACCCAGAGCAACTGTTGCAAAGAAGAAACAGAGATTAAGAAGTGATAATTGGACAGGTTTTTTTTTTAAGTCATTAAATAGCTTACAGGGGATGGAGTTGGGGGGAGCGAATACCAAGTGCCAGAGCACACTGTGGAGCAAAGATTTAAAGATTGCCAAGACCCTTTGGGACAGACGTCTTGGCATCAGGAAGAAACTGCCCTAAGCCACTCCAAGCCTAAGAAATTTAATTAATAAACAAAAGACGACCGGGGGGGGGGGGGGTTTGAGCATCCATGCATAAATACTGCCATATTAGGCCACTGGTTCTTCAAGATGTCAGGCAGAGAAAGTATTGCCCTCCCAGCATGGCCAGGCTGCCCGAGATGTTTTTAACAGGAGGTGCCAGGGATCAGCCCCCGAAACCCTCTGATTGTGGGGCTACGGCTCCCTCCAAGACACACAGCTGGTCCCGCCTCCCCACATTTGGGTCGACAAATGCAAAAGGCACTGGAATGGCAGAGATGTTTATCTCCAAGGTTCGGAGCAGAGGTCTGTCCCACCTTGGCCTTTAAGTGGAGGTGCTTTTAAGTGGAGGTGCCAGGGATTGGGGCCTCCTGCATGCAGAGCAGACATAACCCGCTGGAGATTTTGCCGAAGGGGGGGGGGGGAGAAAGGCCTGGCTTTTCACTGCAAGCACACCGATGACACTATACAGTGAACCCTCGATTTAAAGAGTGTCTATGTATCAACGCCAAAAGTCAAATCCCAATGCATTTATAACAGAGGCAGATAAACGTCCCTTTCGTTCCAAAGTCCGTTAAATCAAGAATTCGCTGTATCAGCGGGGCCGGATCTATGCACAAGCTAAGTAAGCTGCAACTGAAGGTTTCAAGTTCGATATGATCCGTTGAAAAATAAAGAGACCTTCACTTACGAATACAGGCAAATATAAATATTTAATTTTGGTAACTTTTTGTCGGCTCTGTTAGAATAATAAACTTTCTTCTTTTTTTTGGTAATGTTATGGGATGGGGGGGGCAATCCGAGGTTTAGATTAGTTTGGGACTCTCCCCAGCAGCATGGTCCAGTCCTGTATATAAATAAATACTAAGTGCCCCCAAATCACTAACACACAAATCTGCCTTCTTGGAGTTAGGCAGACTTGGGCACTGTACTACCCCAGGGCCACATCCGGCCCTTTGGCTGTCCCTGACCGGCCCGTGTGAGGTTTAAAGGAAGAATCCCCCCCCCCCACGGCTATTCTCTTACCTTTATTAGCTGCTCCATGTCTGCTGCTGCTTATAGCATCTGTTGCAAGGAAGACACGGAGCAACTAATTAAGGTAAGAGAATGGCTGGGGGGGGGTGTGTGGGCACTGCAGAGGGGGCCACGAAGGGCCCCCTCTGCAGGGGGCGTTCAGCCTATTGGTCCGTTCAGCTAGGAAAATTAATCCCCCCCCCCGCTCTTGCTGAATCCCTCTCAGTATTTATACTTCATAGCAAAGGTTCTTCAAGTTTTCCTGCCCAGGGGTCTTTCTTCACGTGCAAAGCAGGGATGGATCTACCACTGAGCTAGGACTGCAACATGCAGGCCTATGTCCTTGCCAGCACGCAGTGGCTCTCCAAAGGAGGCCTTGCAGAGTAGTACGGTCTTTCCCAAATGGGGACCCACTGCATGCATAAAACCAAAACACGTGCCCTACCTTGCAAACTTTGACGCAACAACTGCCCTGGCCGCGCTCCGGCAAACACCCAATAAACACGAGCCTACTCAGAAGTGAGTGGACTTCCGGAGGAGTGCAATATTAAGAAGCGGGGCAGGAGAGGATCTAGGCCTTCTTCAATCCTCTACGGATTCCTTCCGGCGCCAACCCGAGCTGGACACCACTGGCTGGACTACGCAGGACTCCAAGGGGCTCAGTCCCTCCGGGAAGGGGGGGCGCCACCTCCCCACCCAAATGCCCACCACCACTAGGAAGGCCTAGTTTTTCTCCCCCCACCTCTTCGCCCCTTTGCTCTTCGAGGTCTTACCTGATCCCCCATAGCCGGGGGGATAAGCCATGGCACCCCCCAAAAAGTGCGATCAACTTGCAACGAAAAAAAAGGAGCGCTACCGAACGTAGAGTCCGAGCCACGTCCTCAAAGCCTGTAATCCTCAGCCTGCCATTGGCTGCGGCGAGCAGATTGTGCAAGCCCCTTGGCGCTGATTGGCTGCGAATGTATCTATTTCTTTTCCGTCCTCGCAGCTGTTCCAAGGGGGCGGGGCTTCTCTTCGGTGTTTCTGGACGCATGCGCAGGGAGAATCTCTCTTTTTCTGAATTGGTCTTGTTTAATAATGAAAGGGAAGCAAGTAGGTCAGGAGGTCCTGGGAATGGCATGGTTGAGGTTCCCCCAGCTACGGCTCAGGGAAGCTCACAAATCACGTGAGCAGCAGCCTTCCCACTCCAACTTCTGTTATATCCAGATAGACTGCTTTGGAATATGGAGGTGGCCAGGTCCCATTCATTAGAGATTTGTTTTAAAGAAAAGCAGGAACAAAAAAACAGCCAAAAATGAAAATACAGCAGTTTATTTTGTTATTAAACAACCAGCCTATAATCAAGGCAAAATACAGAATTAAAAGCTTTATGATTTTTTTTTTTTTACAGACCAGAATATTTCTGCTTAGAATGTGCGGACCGACCCTGATCTCCCAAGGGAGGGGGCGTCACATCTTTGTGGTGATAGCTGTAATTGTATTCTGTTAAAGAGGGGTTCTGTGAAATGATTGCTTGCTGTGGTAGAAAAATCCTAGATATAAGCTGCAATCCTATAGGCACTTCTCTGAGAGTAAATCCCAATGAATTTAATGGGTTTTTCTTCTGAGTAGACATGCAAAGGATTGCACTGACAAGTATGTTTCTCATTTCATTTGAGCTCTTGTTGCTTGGCCAGCTCCTGCCAACCTAGTAGTTCCAAAGCATGTTAATGCGAGCAGATAAATAGGTACCGCTTGCGGGAAGGTAAACAGCGCTCCGTGTTCCAGCCGCATGCTACGCGCTGCGGCAAGGAGAGTCATGCCGGCCACATGACCACGGAGGCGTCTTCGGACAACGCTGGCTCTTCGGCTTTGAAATGGGGATGAGCACCACACCCTAGAGTCGGACATGACTGGACTTAATTGTCAGGGGTCACCTTTACCTTTTTACACACAGAGAATAATATACGTATTTATTTATTAACACAACTAAATATGAGAAGTGAACCAGGTTCAAATCACTGCTGAGCCATGAAAATCACTCGGTGACCATTGGCCCAGGGCCGACCCCATCCACGAGGTCAACTGAGGCAGCCTCAGGCAATCCTAAACACTCTTATGAGGAACTAAGCCCCACTGAAGACAATGGAGCTTATTTCTGTGTAAACATGCACAGAATTGTGATGTAGGTGGTCTCAGACCAACCTTCCTGGGCCAGTTCTTGTCTCTCAGCCTAACCTACCTCACAGGGTTGGTTTGAGGATAAAAGGAGGTGGAGGAGCCATTTACACTACCTTAAGGTCCTTGGAGGAAAGGCATATATAACTGTGAAAAAGAAATACATTTCTTCAAGGGGCACATGCAATGCAATCCTGTGCTACTCTACTCACAGGAAAGTCCCACTGAGTTCAGTGAGGCTTATTCCCAAGTATCCGTGAATAGGATTGCAGCCTTAATGACTAAAAGAGAGACACGCTTACTACTGCACAATCCTGTGTAACCTTGCACTGGTGTAACAGTAGATGCACTGGTGTAAGTGCAATTACACTGGCATAAGTGCACTTACACACCGGTGCATCTACTGTTACACCGGTGCAAGGTTACACAGGATTGCGCTGTTAGTCACAAATGAATTATTTTGCTTGCAGTAGTAACTGAATAGAGTGGGTCATATCCAAGCCACGTTACACTGCAATCCTGTGCATGTCTACTCAGCGGTAAATCCCACTGAGTTCCATGAGATTTATTCCCTCCCAGTCCCAGGACTGCATGATACAGTCAGCCACTATTGAAATCAAGGATACAAGTTAGTTGTGGCTAATTTAAGCCCCATTAACTCTGATGGGACTCAGGCTTCATTGCTAAAGACACTTATGCAAGAGGAAGCCTCACTGAACACAGTGGGGTTTACTTCCAAGTAAACATGCATAGGGCTGTGTGCTGTTAGGAATCCTCATTTAAGATACAGCTCAACAAGAGTCCTTAACTCGGGGGGGGGGGGGGATAAAACCAGGTTACTTCTGAATGTTTCAACAGGATTAACAAAGACAGAACACATGGAGGATTTTAAAGACACAACAATGGCTGGAAAACAAAACATGAATCATACAATTCAATGCTAAGTGCTTGATGTGTCGAAGCACTTATTGTGAACCAGTTACTCCTTTGAAGGCTTAGTCCCCTGGTGCACATGCACGCACACACACACACACACACACACTTCTTTCCTGTCGGCATTTAATGAGCGATTGTGTGACTACATCCACCGTCTCACTTAACCCTTGTTAAATTTAGAATCTATGTACTTCCCCCCCCCCCTTAATAATTAATCTCTCTTTCTCTGCAAACTTTTCGGAAGTGCATCATGCTCCGCTGTCACAATCTGTGCAAGAACTCCAGCCCCCCTCCCCTGCAAGCCATTCCTTCTTCTCTCTCATTCTCTCAACACTTCCCACCATCTGTGATCGCAAAGCCACAGCCACACAGTGTTCTTCGGGACATATCTCCAATGTGTGATCGAAAGCATATGGCCCATGAAATCGCTCGAGGCAGCAACCTGCATGGCATTGCGCAGAGCTGACTTTCTTTCAGCCGAGTCCTCGTGGAACTCTTTCTTTTTTTCTGGTGTGTGTAATGGAAAGGCTGGATCGGCACGTGTGAGGGAAGGGGGTGATAGAACGGAGTGTGCGTGCGGCTTGAGGCTGCAGGTGAACAATCACATTTTTGGGCATGTTCTCCAAAGAAGAAAGAAATGTCTCTGCAAGCAGAGAGCTAGCACCACAGGGAGAGGGCTGTGTTATAATTATTTTCCTTTGGAGCTAGCCTTCCACTTGCATATAACAGGGACGGAGCCATAAATATTCTGGCGAGGGGCGGGTGTCTAATGTCACAATGTGGGCAGGCTCCATCATAAGCCATTTTGAAACAGAAAAAAATATATATAATTATTATTTTATGCATTTTTTCTGTATGCATAACACTTTACAAGGTACAAGTGGTCACTGCCCTGAGAAGCTTACGATCTATAATTCAGCACAGAGCAAAGGGAGGGAGATGGAGGCAGAAACGAAAGAGGGGGGAAAGATGCATTTATTTTAGTTCAACTAATTTAACTTTTGGGGAAGAGGACTAGTTATGTGCTTATGATCACAGTCATAAGAAAACAGTTTTTTTTCTTCTGCTGCCTGACCTCTCACCTCTGTCTATGTACAATCATAGTGTACAGTTATCTATTGTACTGCTGTTTTATTGATTGTGACCCGCCTTGGCCATTGTAGTATTTAAGAGGGAAGGCGGCATATAAACCTTTTCAATAAACAATCAAGGTTGTCCAGTTACCCGGTTATGGAACAATATTAACATTTAGTCTCCATGCAAATCCTTCCTTAAGAGCCAAGAACTATTTTCGCACCTCCATTTACTGCCATCTACTGGTAGTACTAGGATTGCAAGGTTTCAGCCCCGGTGGAAAGAATTTCTGGTGTATGTGAATCCCGGAAGAGGCGCTTACAGGAGATCACTGGTGCTCGTGTGCTCCTAATTTGCTAAGGGGAAGCCGAGGCCAAGCGACAGCATGATGGCCGAAGATGGTGGATGTGGTGATGGCTTGAAAAAAGGAGGAGAATTTGGAGTAAAATACATATCCTACCTATCCCCTCCAAATATTGAGGCGCTCAAAGTGGCTAACATGCTAAAACCAAAATACAATAAAAATTAACTCAACACCCACACATGTGTCAGACAAATTTAACGGAGAAATTTACCAATGGGCATTAGCCATGGGAGCTAAGTAGAACCTCCAGGCTCAGGAGCAGTTGTCTGTGCCATGCATTGTGAATCCTTTGCACTGTGATGCGTTTGTTTTTGCTCCCAGACGGGTCGCCATGTTAGCCTGTTGCAGCAAAACCAACCAAGAATGAATCATATCCACGGGATTCAAGGTCATAAAATATGTATTTTTACAATAAAGATCTTGAAACAGCATAACGTTTCATTCATTGGCCATGAATATCTTCAGATGTATATCAAACCAAGAGCCGGCAAGAAGATGTTAACAGAATAATCACTCTATAACTGGCATACCCCTGCTAACTGGGCAAGAGGCACTTTTTCAATTGGTGCTCCGCTTATGTTTAACAGGGGGAGAGTAACTGCCCCCCTTTCACCCCAGCACAGTGTTTTTCTGGTGGCTGTTTGCTGGTGGTGTTCTGCATCTTTTTTAGATTGTGAGCCCTTTGGGGACAGGGAGCCATTTAATCATTTGATTTTGTCTGTAAACCGCTTTGTGAACTTTTTGTTGAAAAGCGGTATATAAATACTGTTAATTAATTAATTAATTAATTAATCAATCAATTAATTAAAACATCTTCTTAACATCTTTTTGCCGGCTCTTGGCTTGATATACATCTGAAGATATTCATGGCCAATGAATGAAACGATATGATTCGTTCTTGTAAGATTGTAGCTGGTCATAACAGTTTTGGAGCATTTTTACCAACCAGGAACTTCGTAGCACCTTATGGATTCACCCATTTTTTCCAGCATAAGCTTTTGCAGATGATAATATATAGACAATGGCTTTAACGTCATCTGGATTTTGTTTGTTTAGTTAACATATTATATTCCCCCCCCTTTCTACCTGACCACAGGCATCCTGACAATAAGACACAATTGGTACAACAGTGAATAATGACAAATTTTATTGTTAAGAATATTAAGATGCTGCTTCTGAACAAAAACAAGTTTATTTATTTAATTTTATTTTTCACATTTTTATACCGCCCTTCCTCCAAGGAGCTCAGGGTGATTTACTTAGTTGCTTCTCTCCTTTTGTCCTCACAACAACCCTGTGAGGTAGGTGAGGCTGAGAGAGGCTGGCCCAAGGTCACCCAGGAAGCCTCATAGCTGAGCAGGGATTTGAACCCAGATCTTCCAGGTCTAAGTCCAACTCCCAAACCACTACATAGCAAAATGCAAAACAGCCTGAGAAAAATGGTCCCTTGCCCCAAAGGGGCTCACAAAGAACGACACTAAAGGAGATCACAGCAAACAGCCACTGGGAAGGACGCAATGTTGGGGGAGGAGGGGAAAGAGGGACAGTTGCTCTCCCCCCTGCTAATTGGCAGAGCGCCATCCCTGGAAAAGGTGCCTCTTTACACAGTTCCAGCACTGCCCAATACTCCAGGCCCTGACCTTTCAGTGCTGGTGGCAGACAGTGCTCAGTGCACCATCAGGGGTGTGGGTACAGGATGCCATGGGGACCCAGTGCCCTGGTGCTGCCCGTACTGCTGCCTCCAGAGCGGGGAGATCTAGGGCTGGCCCTGTGTACACATTTATTTTTATTTTGCTTTGTTGTTGTGCCTGATGGGTGCTTGGGGGAGGAGGACAATGGAACATGCCCACTAAGTCTTCAGACATTACTTAGGTACTTAATATACATTTAGATCCCTCCCCACCCCCTGATGAGATGCAGGGCAACCTACTACAACATCTCCTCCTCCAGACAACTGAAACTAAACCCAGCAGCCTTCAGGCCTCTGTCCAGCTGGGTCAGTACAGTATTGCCAAATGCCAAGCACTGACCCTCAGCACCTCTCCAAGTTGTCTGGCAAGTTGTCTGAGACTGAGTCTCAGTCTCTCCTCCCATCCCTATTAGGAGATGCTGCTGCTCAACCTAGGACAAAACAGGTGCTCTATCACCGCATGACATATGCAAAGAAAGAGCATCCCTTGATGCAAGGGCTTGGCTACGAACAGCTGAACGTCTGAAGGGATGCCACTGACTGAACATGTGAGGGCGGGATGAATTCTCCGTGTCTTCTCCTGAAGCTGGGATGGCTCATTCGCACGTGCAGTCCTGCGCTCGACGCTGCAGTTTGTTGGGAACGCGTGGGGGACAGCAAGATGCCTAGTCATGCCCCTCCTTGCCACCCAAAGAAAGCGAGAGAATAGGATCGGAGTGAAAAGCCGGCGGCTGTCCGAGTCAAAAGGGGCGACCCGTGTTGGCCGTGGGAAGGGGCTAAGCCGTGATGGGGCGGCGTCCAGGTGTGGCCCCAGGCTTGGGCCTCGGGCGGGGGTGGCCCAGCGCGGAGAAGGCTGCCCGGGCTTTCTGCGGGCTCCTTTCCAGCAGCTAGAAGGAGGAGGGCGGAGCCGGCGCTAAGCGCACGGGCGGAGAGGCGAGCTGCCGGTCCGGGAAAGTGCGCACCAGGCAGGCAGGCACGGCGGCCGCCTCCATGCCCCGCTCCAGGGACTGGTGGTGGAGTCGGCGCAGGTCCAGCCGCGGGGCCGCCGAGCCCCTCGCCCGCCCCTAACATGCGGCTGGGGCGCCTGTTGGCGGCGCCACGCGTGAAGCATGCCTGGCGTGGGGGAAGAAGACGACGGGGCGCAGCAGCCGGGGGCAGGAGAGCTGCCCACGCTCACCCCAGCGGGGGGACCCCCTCGGGAGGAGGTAAGAGCAGTGCCGCTCTCTTGGGGGGCCCCTGCGGCGGGGCCAGGGGAAGGGGGCGGCGCCCTGGGCGCACCGTTTGCAGACGAGCCCCTCTCTCTCGCCAAACTCCTGGCGCGGCTGGAAAAAGCGGGGGCGGGCGGGGGGCAGACAGACAGACAGTTAAGACTTGGGGCGAGGGATCGGCCCCCTCCTCGCCCTTTCCCCCGCACCCCACCCGTCCCCGGTGGGCGAGGCGGTTTGGGGTGGGTGGGGGGAAGGGAAGGGAGGCGGCGACGCTTTTGCTGCAGGAAGCACGTGCCGCTTTGTGCAGTGTGAATAGCTGTGCCTGGGTTAAAAATAAACCCGGATTTTGGGGGGGGGGGAGATCGCGCTGATTCTTCTGCATGTTTGCCTTGCCCCCCTCCCATTAGGACCCCCGCTCTCTCCTCCCACGCACTCTGGCTTGCGGGTGTGGAGTTCATTGTGTGCCTGGACTGGAGAAGGGGGGGTGTCAGCGCGTTAAAATGCCACTTCCCCCCCCCCCGGCGGGGGTGGCTTGGCAGATCGATTCTTGTTGGGGGAGGCTGCATTTGTGGAACTGCAGGAAAGGGGTGTGTGCGTGTGAATGTGAATGAATGTGTGTGTTGCATGCTACCTTGGGGGGGGGGGGGCGTCCGCGCGAAGTTCTGCATTGCACCACGGCGGCAGCGTCCTCCTCCTCCTCCTCTAGTCTCCGCTTTGCTGCTTTTGCTGGTGGCAGCGACTCCTGATGGCGATTCGGAGTGGAGATGGCGGGATTGTCTTCAAAGAAAGAGGATGCTGGCCGGGGGAAACAAAGCCGGCAGGCAAGGATGCTGGGGAGACGATTCTGCTACAGATTGCCTCATTTTCCACCTTCTCCTCCCCCGCCCACGCCTGGCAGGTGTAAAGAAAAAAGCCAACGTTGGGGAGGGAGGGAGGGGGGGCTTGGTGATGACTGCACACAATGTCCCTGCGTTGCAGGAAAAGTCAGCATTGGATTTCTCCTATTTCGCCCCAGCATGCGCAAGATGTGAACATGAGAGAACCTAGTGCTCTAGCCTGGTTCCGTCACCAGAGGAGACGGTGCGTGTAAGGGACATTCCCAAGCTGCCATTCCCCCAGATCCGCATCTCCCCACATATTTCAAAGCACCCCTGTGTATCTGTGTGCAAGACGGGCCTTTTTGGGGTGAGTCTTTGGCCGGAGGAAGAATTCGCTCTTCCCACTCCTTGAGGAATCTCTGCCTCACATGATCTCCTTGGTTCCTTAAGGACACCCCCTCTTTGCTGGTCTCTTGGGTGCCAAATCATCTGGGGTGGCGGGCTCAACCTCCCACGGCCCTTGTATCAACCTGCCCTGCCCTAGAGCTGGGCGATTTTCTTCCTTTTGGGAAGCAGGAGGGTTCTTCTCGGCAGACTATAAGGCAAAAAGCATGGATGTGATGATCAATAAATCTTTGGTGTCTCAAGGCTTGTTTTCTGTGCAAGAGTGATGTTGGGGTGGGGTGGGGTGGCCCCTGATTCCAGCGATTTTCTCTTTCAGGGCTAAGAAATCCCTGTTGCCTGGGCCTAAAAAACATGGTACCTAAAAACATGATGCTGACATTTTAAGAATCAATAATTATATCCCAGGTCATCATCGGAATAGAAAACGATGCCAGATGGTAAAAGTTAATTCTGGCAAGGAGCGGCTTGAAACCTTTTTTAGAGATTCTTCCCATTTCCCGTAGTTTACACTTTCCTTAGGTGTATGCTCCTTGCTCCCTGTTCTCCCCCTACTGGCTGGGAGGAGTAGCACAGGCAGGTGCCCCATTGTGTAGCCATCTTTTGTTTTCCTGCAACGTGACTGGAAATTCTGGCATGGAGCCCTTGAATAGAGGACAAGCCCCTCCCTCTCAGCCTCAGTCTTCCCCATCTGCAATATGGGGATAGTAATACGCACTTAGCTTATAGCTTGTTGTAAAGTCTACATGTGAAGTGCTTGCTGCACTCAGAAAGCATTGCAGAAACACTAAGTGTTACTAATGATTAATAAATCATTATCAATAGCAATTATTCTTCTTTCCAGCACTGGCTCCACTGGTGGTTGGTAGGTTATCCATCGATTAGCTTTGTTGTTCTTGCTTATACAGTCAGCAGAACGAAATGTTATTTATTCATAATATGACGCCACCGATGTACAATAGTGCCTTGCGTAGAGTGGAAGCTGTATTTCGATTGCGTTCCTGAAAAGCACGGTGTACGGTCAGCAAATAAATAAGCCCTAACCCTTAGGATTCCTAAACTGTGGTTACTCAAGGTGACCAGAAACCACTCACTCTTCCAAGATAATCTTGAACAATGCTTCATGTTTCAAGGGGCTCTGCTATTCCAGTGGGGGAAGTCAGAGGCTCTGCTATTCAGGGGCTCTGCTATTCAGGGGCTCTGCTATTCCAGTGGGGAGGTCTAGTGGTTAGACTAAATGGAGTTGGAAGCCAGAGAGGCTCCAGTTCCAAAAGCCCTATCTGGGAAGAGGATAAATAACTTAGATGGGAGTGGGGGTTTCAGGGAAATGGGGCACTCACCTGGCAGACAACTACATTTCCCAATTTGGCTTCGCCGGATTGAAGGAGAACAGAACCTATAGCAACATAGTTGCCCTCACCCTAACCCTCCAGGCTGTGTATTTTCCAGTTCTGTAATGCACACAGACACCGTGTACACTCACTCAAATGGATGGGCTGCTCAAAGCTCTTCCTGTTCTCCCCTCTCTCTCCAAGGGCTCGTCTGAAGTCATTTGCTGTTGGCAGTTTTCCCAGATGTTATGGTTGGGGTTGGGGAAAATGGAGGATGGAGCAAAGCAAAGCAGACCTGAGACAGAACAATTCGAGGGAGACGCGCACACACATCTCACCTTCTCCCCCCCGGTCTTTCATCTTTCACACCTGCTAACCAGAGTCGGTCACAGATCCACTAAGAGGTTGCCCCACTCACCAAAATTAACTCCGGCAGAGAGACGTTCATGTGGATCTGGGCTGGAAAAACAGCAACGCATTCCAGTCGGCTCACTGCAAGCAGTGGGGCTGAGCCATAAGAAGCCCTGATTGGAAGCGACGCCGGAATAACAGGCTTGTTAAAGAAATCCAGAAGGGTTCTCCTCACGTTCTTAATTACCGTACTTGTTTTTTCCACAGTGACTTACAGCCTCAATACGAGCAGCGCAACCTGTTGAAAGGAAAGCAAATTAATTTCTTAAGTAGCTAATAAGAACTTTTAGGTTTTTTTTAAAAAATATATGCTTAATGCTTGTTCATCCAACTCAGGGTCTTTTGCTTATTGGACAGAATGCAGGAAGGCGGGAGCAGACTACTTCTCGCCAATTGATTGGGTAGCGTCCTGCCTGCATGTTGTTCCTCGTATCTTTTGTAAGCAAGAGGAATAGAAATTTGGGTGCCTTATTATTTATTTATTTATTTATTTGATGAAAACTAAAAAAAAAAAAATCCAGGGAAAGGGACCTGGGATATTCCTGAGCGGGCCAGGCTCCCGCTAGCACCTTCCCGTAACCTGCCATCATTCTTTTCTCTCTCTCTCTCTCTCTCTCTCTCTCTCTCTCTTTCTCCTGCCTTGATCAGCAACGGCCCCTCAAGCAGTCACTGAGCAGCTCCCTCTGCCGGGAGTCCCACTGGAAATGCTTGGTCCTGACCGTGCTGATGTACGGCTGCTTTGGCGTCATGGCCTGGTGCCGCCTCTCGACGGTGACCCGCATGAACTATGAGGGCCCCTACAAGGGTGCCTCCGTAACCTACCACGACAGCCCATGCTCCAACGGCTACATCTACATCCCGCTGGCCTTCCTGGGCATGCTCTATGTGGTTTATTTGGTGGAGTGCTGGCACCGGTTCGCCAAGGGCCAGATGCAGCACCAGGTGGACACCGCCAGCGTCTACGAGAAAGTCCAGCGCATGCAGCAAGCCACCCCCTGCATCTGGTGGAAGGCGATCAGCTACCACTACATCCGCCGCACCCGCCAGGTCACCCGCTACCGCAATGGGGACGCCTACACCACCACCCAGGTCTACCACGAGCGGGTCAACACCCACGTGGCCGAGACGGAGTTCGACTACTCGGGCCACGGGGTGAAGGACGTCTCCAAGGAGCTTCTGGGGCTCTCGGATTACCCTGTCACCAAGCTGCGCTTCACCAAATGTTTCAGTTTTGCCACTGGCGAGGCAGAGGCAGCCTACCTGACGCAGCGAGCTCGCTTCTTTGGGGAAAACGAGGGTCTGGATGACTACATGGAGGCCCGTGAAGGGATGCACCTCAAGAACGTGGACTTCAAGGAGCACATGCTGGTCTTTCCGGACCCTGGCCGCCCGCCCTGGTACACCCGCCGCTGGGTCTTCTGGCTGGCCTCGTTCGTCCTCCTCTCCTGGCCACTGCGAGTGCTGTCTGAATACCGCACGGCCAACGTCCATTACCACGTAGAGAAACTCTTTGGGGCGGACGATGGGCCCAGCCCGCTCGATGCCGTCGGGGGCTACGGGCGCCGCATCTCCCGCGTCAACACCGTGGACATGACGGAGCTGGAGTGGCACATCCGCTCCAACCAGCAGCTGGTGCCCAGCTACTCGGAGGCCATGCTGATGGACTCCACCCTGGTGGCGGGGGCGGCCTACCTCCGCAGCTGCCAGCGCTGCCGCAGGACTGTCAGCAGCAACTCGTTGCCCTCCCGGGGCACCCGGGCCCTCTATGCCCGCCTGCCGTTCAGCTGCAGCCGCTTCTCGCTGAGCGGTGCCCGCCGGTGCGGGGGGGTCCTCCGCAGCCTGAGTGGCAGCCATGTGGGGAGCAGCATCGAGACCGAGCCCCTGGAGAGCCCCCCCTGCTACCAAGATGCATTGTACTTTCCAGTGCTCATCGTGCATGGAGGGGAGGGCTGCCACCGCAACATGCAGAGGCAAGGCCCCGCAGGGAGGGCGTCGGGGACCCCACTGTGATCCTAGCGGAGAGGGCAGTGGAGGTTTCAACCTCTCTCCTGTCCCCAGGGCTGGGACCAAGTAGGGGAGAAAAGCAACTCACAAGCCTGTAGCCTCATTTCCTCCTAACCCCCAGGCCGCCCATAAGCTGGGCTGTAGGTACTTTTGGCCAAACCCCCTGTCTGGAAATTCTGCTCCAAGGAAAATGAAAGACCCCCCCTAATATTTTTGTTGTTGTTGCAAATTAAGCCAGTGGTTCAAACGGCTCCTTTTTGCTTCCGATTTCCCAGGTTTTTCAAAAGATATGGAGTATTTTTCAGCAAGTACCCTCAGGATAGGTGGAGGAAAAGGTGGGCCACTTGATTAGGATTGGGCAGTTTGCAGGGTTAGGAGGTGGCAACCCCGTTGGGAGAGACCAGGAGCAACATGGGCCAACGTGGCCCTCGTTCCTGACTGCAAAGTCCTGGCACCCTTTTGGCTTTTAAGGCTCTTTGTACTAGGTACTGCTCGCACTTCCAGGATCATGAGGGCTAGAAACACACTCAGAAAGTGGACCTCTGTGCCAGATACTGGAGCTTCTACCTGCGTTAAGGATGTGGGAGACCTCTCCCTCCTTGGCCCCTAGGTGTGTCCGGGGATGTTGTCCCCGGAGGCTCAGATGGGGGAAGAAGGGTTACCACATTCATAGTGGTGTGAGACTCTGTGCCTTGCGACGGCTGTGGGACGGGCCAAAACAAAACAGTGACGCTTCCCTTTTTGCCAGCCCGCTTCAGATTTCCATCTGCCATAAAATTGCCTTTCTTCGGCCTTGCCAATTTGTGGGCGGTCGAGTCTTCAGGGATGGCCGTCGGCTGTTATAGCTGAATGGAAACTCCAAGTTCAGGGGGAGTCTATCTGTGAATGCCAGCTTCAGGGGGTGGTAGAAGTGACAGGAGGTGGCCGTTGCCTTCCTGCTCTGCTCGCAAGCTTCTCAAAAGCCTCGGCTGGCCGCTCTTGGAGGCAGGATGCTGGGCTCAGTCTGTCTCGGTTTGATCTAGCAGCCTTCTTGCTGGGTTCTGTTCTTCCAGTCAGGGCAAGGAGGTTCCTTGCTTTGGCGATATATCTGTCAAGCAACACATTTCATGCACAATCAGTGGGCCAACATGAGATAGCGGTGGCAGAAGAAAGTATGTCCAGACTCCAGAATACTATAGGGGGGGGAAAAAACACACCCAGGCCTATGGTGGTACAGTCATAGCTGTAGTTAGTACTGTGGTGGTACAGTCATAGCTGTAGTTCATAGCCTCTGGCCAAGCTGGGATGGATGACTATGGTGTGAGTCAAATAGAGCATTGAGGGGTGGAGCTAAACTGCGATAGGGCTCCTGATTGGGGGAGGATCGCACTGGGAGGTCCAGAGAGGCATTTTCCATCCACTCATTCTGGTCTGTCTCCAGCCCAATTGCCTGTAGGCTGGGATACCGCCACGTCTACATGCGCTATGGACTGAAACTGATTTAATAAACCTATTAGCCTGTGCAGCTGAAAAAGCAGGCCGGGAAACGGGAGATGGAGGATTGAGTCCTGCCAAGGAGGAAGGAAGTGAGTGAAGGCAAAACTAACCGGGGGCGGGGGGAAGGGGGCACGTTCCAAGGTCAGGCTAAGCCCTTATCCAGCAGGGCTTTTCTTGTGTAGCAGTCCTTCCCAGGGAACTCTGGGAATTATGGTTCTGTGAACAGCGAATTCCAAGCTTCAGTTCTTTTGGTGGTGGGGCGGTAGTGACCCCAGTTAAAGCGGCATCAAACCAAAAAATGCTTTTATCGTGTAGATGCGCCCCACTTCTAGGTAGATTGAGATAGTTCACTTAGCTACTCCGACACCCAGTGTGGCGCCTGACAGTTTTCCCTTTGCCCTTATAATGGTAGGGCTGTACCAGTCGATCTCGACTTGGGTCTCTGCAGATGTCTTAAGGGGGCAGGGCCCTTTTCGCATTTCAGATTTGGGAGGGAGTGGGGCTTATTACCTACAAGTCCACCTAATGATTCTTCTTGGACTGCACCGTTGTGCAGGCTTGCTTACGATCCTCTCGCCTGTGGAAAAAATATGTGGAAGGGAGTAGGAATTGTTTCTGGGCTTTTTATCTCTTCAACCCCTCCGAAACCCTGGTGAGGTTTTCAGAGTCTCTACTTGTGATGCGTTCTGAGCATGTTCCGCTTCCGTGAGCTCAACGGTGTCATGATTTGGGTTATGATCTTGAGTTTTCCACACTTTCTGGGAAAGGGGAGACATGAAGACCCCTGATGCAGCCCCCCCCCCTCTCTCTCAAATGACTTGAGGACACAATTTAAAAGAGACTCATTTGTGCAATATAGGTCAGGAGAAGCGGGGGGGGGGAACTGCCAGTAGGGTGGGTGGGGGGTTGCAACATTGGAATTGGACCCATTAACGATGAAATGACTTGGCCATCCTCAGTTTGTGGAGAATAAAGGTCTTTCAAGATGAGTGGTTGTATCCTTGTTGTATCCTTGTGGGTATCTCTGGGGTTGGAACTGAGAGAGTGAAAATGGGAAATGCTGCAAACGGCTGAATCTTACAGTCCAAGCCCAGCAAGGAGGCCCAAGACCTCGGGCAGAGTCTGACCCCGGTGGTTGACCCTGGGACAATCTGCATGCAAAACAGAGGCTCGATCACTGAGCTAGGAGTCCTCTCCCCAAATAGGGAGCTGTTTCGTGGTTGAGTTCCTCTCGAATGGGATGGGCCTATTTGGGGAGAGAGGACTCCTAGCTCAGTGATCAAGCCTCTGTTTTGCAACCTTTGTAGGATCTATTTTGCAGTGTTTCGATGAATCTAGAACCCAGAGATGCATCAACCAGGGCCTGGTGCAAAAAAAGTGGCTCCAGGAGGCAACTATACACTTAGAAAGATGTTTTGGGCCAGAACTGAGCCCACTGCCTTTCCAAAAACAAATCTGCTCCTGTTTTTAACCCCAAACACTCTGTTTCTGTTTCCAGGATGCGATATCTGTGATGAAGGGAAGGAACATTTGCTCCCAAGCAATGCTGTAGCCTCTGGTTGAATTCATTTTTTTTTTTAAATGAGGAATTAAAAAGCGGTTCTGGTTGGTATGAAGCCGTGCGTGTGTGTGTGTGTGTGGCTCGGAGGGCTGCACTGTAATGCATCACTTTCCTGGTGTGGCGGTGGCGGCGGCGGCAACCATAGCAGCCGAAGGAGATGCCGGCGTGGCAGTGAGCAGATGGAGTCAATTGTTCGGAAATAAGTCACTCCTCCGCGGGTGGCGGCGGCTAGGGAGCCTGCTGTCCGATCCAGATGCACACATGCCTCGGAGCATCTGCAGCCTCCAGCGTCGCCATGGAGATGGTTGCTGAGTGACAGGGAGAGGGAGGCAGCCTCGCTCTAACCCAACTCTGCCCCCTTCCTGCCATTCTAAACCAGTGGCATTTTATTCGTGTTGTGTTGTCTGCATGCACCATGCTTTGCAGAGAATGAGAGGGCAGGTCTCTGCCCTGAGGGGACTGCAATTGAAAGTGGACACAAAGGAGACAACTAAGGAACGGGTGGAGGCAGGGATCAACGGGGGACAAATATGCCATCATTTCGTTCACACGTACATAGGCTTAGTTATTGCAGACTGACGTGGGCGCTGGTGAGTTGGGTTAAGGACAACTACAAAAGAGGGGGCAAGAAGTTGAGAAGGTATTTGGAAGACATTCATGAATGGATATTCTTTGCGTCCAGGGACGACGCTGCCTTTGCTTGAGAGGCAGGGGGCTCAACCAGATGCCTCTCTCCAGAGGGGAGCCCTTGGGTGGGTCTTTCTGGCCAAAGCCAACACCCACCATGGTGCACATTGCACTTAGTCAAATCTGTGATAATGTGGTTAAAGGCTTACTTTTACTCATGTGTAGCATCTGCACAGTGGGGCATGATTTGGATCAGGACCCTGGCATGGTGGTAGAGGGTATTTTACCCCATTAGCTCTGTGCTGTTTTCCCACTGAAAACAGTGCCCTCCGTGGATATTTAACCCTTAAGATGCCATGGGCTACAGTAGCCCCTTAAGGGTGAAACAGCCCCTGTGTGCGAGCCCAATGTTCAGCAGGGAAATGGTGCAACCACAAAGGGTTAAACATCCTTCACCTGCATGCCGTGGCCCAGATCCAGACGGCGACCCTGCACGGCTGCTACACGCCAGTAAACGTAAGCCTCTAACTACATCGCCTCCTTTAACGAACACGTCATGTGCGCTTTGGGTCTTAGAACAAGCATCCCAAAGCGTTGCATGGAGTGGTTCACCTGCGGGAAACCCCAGGTCCTACTCATCCACATCGACTTCCCTATCAAACGTTACCTGTGCCAGGTGGGAAAAATGGAAATCACAGTTTGGGGGGTGGGGGTGGAGGAGGGAAGGAACCCTGTTAACAGCATGGAGAAACAAGCCATAGGAAAGCATCAAACCCATGTGATAAATCAATGTTTGTCCTGGCTCTTAAGATTCATGTGTCCCAGACTCGGGGCCCTGGCCACGTTTAATGGCTCAGAGAGCATTTTTATAGGGATCGGTGCCGTGTTGCTGGGGGCTCTGGGGGCAGCACTTTCCCATGGCACCCCCTGATGGAGCGCTACTTCTGCCACCAGTGCTGAAGGTCCATGGAGTAGTCCCTCCGCTGGTGTCTCACCGGGCCAGCCCTTGATGGGCGCAATATGGCCATAAGCTCTAAATTATTCCAGAGTTTTTAGAATACTGAGCTGGGCATGTGGGGTGTGTAGAGCCGCAGCCCTGTTGCAATGTTCCGTATTTTACATTCAAGGCTCTTGCATTTAACGGCGCCTGTTGGCAAACCACAGGCATATGCTCCGGGTAGCGTTAAGGAACATGCTGGAATCAGCCGTTCAAAAGTACAAAATCGTCAGCCTTTATTTGATATGGCGCAGTCACCCTTGGAACGCTGCTGTCGATATCAGAATGAAACCACTTTATTCATACAGTGGCATTCATGTACGTTGTGGAGGAGACCGAATAGCGTAAGTACAGCAGAAGGAAAGAAAGAGATCTGCCCCAATGAGCATACAATCTAAACTTTGGCAGTAGGAGGAAAAACAACAGAGAAAAGCGATGTGAATAAATCAGGGAAAGCGATGTGAATAAATGCAGGTAATAATAATAATAATACCAGTTCCTGTTGGGGGATGATGAGGACTATAGGATTAGGCCAAAGGCTTCCCTGTGGATGTGGGTTGGCTCAACTTATGGGGAACCCAAAAATATGCAGAGAAGGAAGGCTTCTGTCTGTCTGAATCTCTCTGACAGTGCACGTACTGGTAATCTCTTCAGTGGGAAGTGGGCAGGGGACTTGGATCTCTGTCCTCTCCCCCCCCCCCCGCACCTTCTCCTACAAAGGTGATTGGTGCTGTCAGTGCGAAGAGCATCACAGGTTCAAAATGGAGACTTTCTGGGATACAGGGCGCAATCCTATCCTACTTATGCCACCGTTGTAACCAGCGGCGCAGCGAGAACGGGAGGCCCTAGAACGGAAAGGGGATTCAAATCCTCTCCAACAGGGGAATTGAAAGGGGATTTGAATTTCCGTTCTGGGGCCTCCCGTTTTTGCTGCGCCGCTGGTTACAACGGTGGCGTAAGTAGGATAGGATTGCACCCACAGCCTTGCATATAATTCCAAAAACCAACTGCTGGATCATCACAGTGATTGTCAGAAATTCTACTTTCCTCCAGTCTGAGCATTTATCTTGATGCCTTGTTTTTCTTAGCTGTGTTTCCCACCCACCCCCACCCCTCAGATTCTCATTAACTCTCATGATATCGGCTGCTACTTTTAACACTGAAATCTTTGCTTTTCCACTCTTTCATCCAACCCAACGCCTCTCTCTCTCGTTCTCACCATCGTGTTTCATCCTGGTCTTCTTGGCGAGCTGGTCGCCCTTCAACATGGCCAGCTCATGTTTCTTACCAGAAGGTAAGAAAATATAAGTTTTCTAGTAACTTCAGATGGGCTTGTAGGTGTAATTTTGTACCGGCTGCATAACACGAGTCTCGAGAAATACAGCCCTACCTTCTGGTCCGCATTTGTTGTGTTCCAGGACCTGCAATGCTGAACGCAAATCCATCTATTTTTGGCAAGGTGACCGCAAGACACCCATATTGTCTTCTCCAAAATGATGCCAACTCTGGAAAGCCCTCCTCCCCACCGCTTAGAGAAGGTTAAGTGAAATGTGGGGAGCCAGCCAAGAAATGGCTTCCCAGAATTTTCTGCCAGGCATCTAAAGTGCTCATGACATCCTCGAGACCTTTTCCATCACATGTTTAGAGTCATGGGATTTCCAAGTTTTCTGTACCCGTTGCTCGCTCCCCAAACCTCCCATGTTCCCCTCTAGCCACTTGGCTGATTATAGAACCCCCTCCGCAGGTTAGTCTTCCCAGCTTTTCACGGCCCCCTGGCTGCTCTCGTCTTCACTGGTGGAGGTGGTGGGATTCCTCTGCTCACTGGGTGTATTCTTGCCTTCCAGCAGGCAGGGGGCACCATTGAGGCTCTCAGTTCGAGAGCCACCAGGCTGGGTTGATGGCTCCTTTTGCAGCCTAGGAAAGGATAGGGTCAGAGCAAATGAAAAAAAGGAAGTGGAATTTTTTGGGTTTTTTTTAAATAATATTAATTTTAAATAACCATCCTCCCCTGATCTCCCTATGGTTATTGGAGGAAAATCGGTGAATGTGTCCAGTTCTTTTTTCTTTTTTTAGCATGTTGCTTAGCTATACCTAAGATAGTTGTGTAATTTTCCAGCTATATTTTATACTGGTCCCTTGTTTGAATAAAACACTTTTTTTTCTGCAGTTAAAACAACAGCTAGAAAGAACCCCCTTGCCCCTGTACCCTACTGTAACTACATCCAAGAACACATCCCTAAAATAATTCCATATGCTGCCATGTTTACACCTTCCTCCATTGTGTCCCCTGAGGCAGGTTATAAATTGTGAGGCCATCAGGGCAGGGACCTGTCACCTTGTACCAGACTTAACAGCGCAATCCTGACTAAGGCCCAGGGCCGCCCGCCAGATCCTGAGCCCAGGCTGCCATTCGACCGGCGGGCCAGAGGTCTACTCGTGAAAGTGGACGCTGATCCCCTTCCCTGAGTGTAAACTGGGGCCGGCCCTATTGGCCTCCTTGGATTTCCGCCAGCTATAGAGGAGGCCGTGTAACGGCCTGCCCAGCAGGAACAGGAATATGGCCGACACCATCCCCCGCCCCCTCCTGGTCCGGCCCCCTCCTGGCCCGCCGAACCGCCCCTGCTGGATCCTTACCTTCCTTCTCTGGTGGCCGCTCGGGCGTTCCGGCGAAGGAACGAGGGAGGTTTGCAAACTTGCTTTCCGGCATGTTTGCGACTGCTTCCGGCGACGGAACACTCGTTCCATCACCAGCACGATCATCGGGATTGCGCCCAGAATCTATTGACTACTAAGACTCGAGTCGAACGCAAGTCATGTCAATGACTTGACTTGGACTTGACTCGGAGATTGTAAAAGACTCAAAAGACTCAACTCGAGACTTGGAGCCTTTTACGAGAAGTCAAATTTTATTCAGGTTTAAACCCGTTTCCCCCATTAAATAGATAGGGACTCGCAACCAAAGACTCGGGACTTGGGGGCAAAGACTTGGGACTTGACTCGAGACTTGGAGTCAGAGACTTGATCCACATCCCTGCCTTGTGAATGAATGAATGAATGAATGAATGAAACCTTTATTGGCATAATGTCCCTGCCTTGTACTGAAAGAGCTGCAGATTTGGCCCTTCATGAGTCGGCGACCTGGCAGGCCTGCCCTGAACCCTGTCTCGATGTGCCTCACCTGTGCTTGGCTGATGCTGCACGGTCCCTCTGTCGGCGGTTTTTAAACCAGTTTCCCACTTGGGTGGGGGTGAGCCCTGTGGTCTGAGCCAGTTGCCTCTTCCGAGATGGGTTCGGATAAGGGTCCTGGAGGTACCATTCTCTCAGGAGGTTCCGGGTCCTTTCCTGGGAGAGTCAGAGAAAGGTTATTAGTGTAGCACGTTGTGGTCGGATAAATGGAACAGAATCCTCCTCAGAAGCTCGGGAATCACGCTTAGAGGATGTGTCCACCACCCCTGGTTTTTGACAGGGATCTCATCCATATTTCCCAACTCCCTGTTAAGAAACAGGTGACGTCTGAATACCAGCAGCTGGGAGGGAGAGAAACAAGGAAAGTGGGGTGCTGCTGCCGCCTTCATGCTCTGCTTGGGGGTTCAATGGAGCCTGTGATTTTTTAATTGACAATTGCTTTTTATGGCATTACCAGCAGTTGTCTCTGTGCCCACTGATAAAGACCTTGTAAAGACCTCGGGGCAGATACCCATGTCTTTGTACCCTGCAGTGCCGTACTTTATATTGTTTATAATGATAGGAAGATAGGAAGCTGTCTTGTACTGAGTCAGACCCTTAGGCTATATAGCTCACCACTGTCAAGCAAACACTGACTGGCAGCAGCTCTCCAGGATTTCAGGCATGGGGTCTTTCCCAGCTCTACCTGGAGATGCTGCTAGGGATTGAATACGGGACCTCTTAGATGCAAGTAGGGGGCTCGACCAGTGACCTACAGATGCTCCTAACAAATACATGAAGCTGCCATATGGAGTCAGACCCTTAGTCTACATAGCTCAGCATTGTTAAGCACTGACTGGCAGCATCCCTCCAAGGTTTCAGAGTATGGGTCTTTCCCAGCCAGCCCTACCTGGAGATGCTGCTACAGACTGAACCTGGAGACTTCTGCATGCAAAGCAAGGTCTCTACCACTGAGTTGTAGCCCCACACCATCATTTATTGCAATGAATTAGGATTGGTGTAGTATTCTGGGAATTACTTTTTTTTAACCAAGAGAAGCACCTTGACACTGACAGACTGCAGAGGTGAGAGAACTCCAACTGTTGCTGGAATCGAGAGAGAGAGAGAGAGAGATCCAGTGGGAGTGGCAAAGCATGGATAACAGTGGGGACAGCTCCGCCTTCTTAATTTCTGTGCGCTTTGCACATGTTAAAAAGGCATAGCAGCATGTCCGGAAAGAAGAGGTGGCGCCCCCATGCAAGCCAGAGTTGCGCAACATGATGAACCTAGTGATACTTTCCTGACTCGTGTATCTGAGCGTTCAAGTTGCACAGGAGTTTGTGTCCGAAAACGGAAGGATTACATTTTCGGAACCATTTTTGTCGACTTTGGAAGCCGGCCTACCTTGAAACTGCTGGCCTTCTGTTCCCTGTCTTGGGCAGAATCCCTTGGCAGATTGGAGACTTTCTTCCGAGCAGGCGACCGCTCTGCCGGATGCCCTGGGTACCTGTCTCCGGGCCGGAGGGCCCCCAACGGCTCCAAGTGGTAGGCAGCGGCTTGGCTGCAGTAGGGTGCCAGCCATGCGGCCGAGGGAAGCGGGGCGCCCAGCAGCTCCAAATCTTGGCAGGTGGTGGGGGCACAGTTGAGGCCTTCGTGGTGCCGGAGGGTGAGAGACGGAGGGAGCGACCACAGGAAGCGGGCCAGGCGCTCAAACTCCCCGCTCTCCTGCAGGGCTTCGCAGACGCGGGCGACCTGACTCGGGGAGAAGAGGGACACACTTGGTGGGGGCAAGGTCATGGTGGGGCAGGGGAGGGAACGTTCTAGAATAAAGGCAAGACGGCTGACCCGGGAGTGGGGAGAGGGTCTACGGGACCTGGAAGGCCTTGATGTGGGGAGGGAGGAGGAAGGAAGAGGAGACAATAGAAAACAGGACAGATACCATCAGTAGCATTGTCGGAGCAACAGGGGTTACAACCCTCCTACCCAGGGGGTCTGCTGGAAGACCAGTCAGAAAGCTCAATCCATATATTTAAAAAGAGAGAGATTGATGCTATTGCTACCTATTATCTATCAAGACCGGTTCCCCCCATGGACTGTTTATGCTTAAGATGGGGGCTCTGATGTGTATGTGGGGGAAACCATTATTTCAGAAAACTAACAATTAGGACAATGTTTATCCCCCACCCACCCCAAAAGTGCCACAATTGACTGTCACTGCTGAAGGTAAGGAAACCCCCACCCTCCACCCTGATCAAATTACCTTCCTTTACTTTATTTCCATTCCACCTCCCAAGGTGACTATGTAAAACAAATCCAGTCTTATTTTTTAATTAAGAAAGAATGCTTAAAACATATTAACATAATTAAGCCCATACTAGCATTGAAACAGTTGGAGGATCACCAAGGCTGCCTGTCCTCAAGTTCTTTCCAATTGGAGAGTTTTAACCAAATGAACAAGGAGCGAGTGCCAAGCTGCTGACTCAGGGCATTTTCTTCCACAGCCTGGGTGCCACCACTGAAAAGGACCTGTTGTCTGTGGTCGTCATCACCCACTTGAACTCTGGAGGCACCTGGAACCAGGGCCTCTGGTTTAGAGGGTTATTTGTACCCGGGCCCAGGGCTAAGAATGAGTCAAAAAGGGGGCCCTGGAGCAAGAAAGGGGGGCCCAGGAGCCAAATTCATATGTAGGGAAGGGGCCCAAAAGAAACTGTGTACCCCCTGATAAAATTCCTTTGAATGGCCCTGCCTGGAACAGGGTAACTGATGCCGACCTTGATAAAAAGGCAGGCTCATGAATCTTCTAGTAGTGAGTCCAACCTTTGATCCTTGAGGATCCTTGATGATGGTGACTGTCAGTGGCTCCCCAGGGAGTCTCCGACATCAACTTTCCCCCTGCTCTATCTGAAGACTGAACTTGAGACTTTCCGCATACAAAACACATGCCCTGCCACCAAGGCGCAGCCCCTCATCATCAGGCAACCCTTCAAAAGGGATAGAAAGTTTTGTTTGAGAGGCAGCGGAGAGTAGCAACTAAAAGATTGAGCAGCAAATCAGAAGTTTCCTTGTTTAATCCCATCTCTGCTATTACCTGACCCAATAGCCTTGGACAAGCCCCTCCCTCTCAGTCTCAGTCTTCTCCATCTGCAATATGGGAATAATAAGGCTGATTTACCTTGTCAGGACAAGGACAGCATCAAGATAATACATACTGCACTCTCTATGTGCTTAGAAAGTGCTCTACAAATCCCAAGTACAGTACTATCCTTTTTGCTTGGGATTTTTTTCTGCATTCACTCTATGCAAGAACAGCTCTCTCTCTCTCTCTCTCTTGTGTTCATACACACAGCCTCTTTCGCATCTTTTCTTTGCCTGATATAGAGTGGGCCACTTGTTTTCATTCCAGCTTTCCTCATCCTGTGATGCAACTCTCTTTGCTTGTTTATTTAAACTATTTGCACACTGCTTTCCAGGATTAAAAGCAGGAGAAAACCAAATAACAGCACAATGGCTTATGACAATTAGAAGATAGGCAGTGCCAACTAAGGTTAAAGGCAAAAGACAGGAGCAGTTTGCATCACTGATTGTGGCAGACATCACAATTTTGAAATTTTTATTTATGAATATGAAACATTTGATTATATGTGCGCATATATATATATATATATATATATATATATATATATATATATATATATATATATATATATATATATATGAAAATCTGAGAATTTGTGGCTGTTCTGTACTTCTGCAAAGTTTTTCTTGGCTGCCTTTTGATTCAAATGATACGCTTTTCACACCATGAAAAGGAAAACACCAATGACAAACAAAGAGAAACAGAATATTAAAACTTAACCAGAGGAAGGATAACCCTGAATAAAATCAGTGGCATAGAACAATAACAGGAAGACCAGATTGGAGCACTGGAGACACTCAGACATACTGTATTAGTGCGACCCCCACAGTCAGAATGTAGATTGTATGCTTCTTGGGAGCAGAGACCTGTTGTGTTCTTCTTTTGTTTGTTTTTTGCTGATGAAACCTTAAGATGCAGATACATGAATGGCACTCTAAATAAATATACAGGTGGCCAGTTCCTGTTTGTCTGAGTGCTGAATTTGGGGTCCCTTGGGACAGAATTTTGGGGAGGTCACCCAGATAAAGTGATGGAAAAAACAAACCCCCTCCCCCCGTTCTGTTTTTGTGTGTCAGGCTGCTGCTAAAAGCACAGGAGCATAAGGAGCAAAAAAGGTGGCAATTCGGAGCAGAGTGGATGGCAAAGGGAGGCAACGGGGTTGGGGGGAGTGTGGGGGTGGGAGACATTGCAGATGAACTCCCTTCTATTAAAGAGAGAGAGGGGGTCTTCCCTGGAAAGCCCAGCAACCTGTCAAACAGAGGGATGAAAGGCAGTTCCCAGGGTAGCTTAAGGTTTCCTCCCGGCCCATTTAAATGACCCAGATTATGGTCCTCATGACTCAGATACAACAGTCTGTTTTTCCTGTTTAGCCTCCAGAAACCTAAGCCAGGCCAGACAGATTCGCTTTGCCACTGCACTGCCTTGGGAGCAGTTTGAAATTAAACAAAGATGTGGAAAGTTCAGGGGGCAGCCAGCATTTAAGGACTGGTGAACAGGGAGGACAGGTCGAAAGCTGGGGAGGGCACTCAGGGTGTCTTCCGGATGTCTCGGATCACACATGATCATTGCTGATCATTATGAGATATAAAAAAATAACGACAACAAATTTTCTTTCTTTCTTTCTTTCTTTCTTTCTTTCTTTCTTTCTTTCTTTCTTTCTTTCTTTCTTCGTCTTTTGAATCTTGCTGTGAATCTCACTCCTCCCTCTCAAACCTCGCTACCCCTCTACCAGTGTTGCCAACATTCAAACCAAGCCCTGTAGCTGTGCCTTGAAGCTTGCTTCAAGCTACAGGAGTCAGTAGCAAAAAGAGCAGCCCAGGGCTTTTTTTCTGGTCAGTTGGCAACCTAGCCCCCACCCCTTCCAAAACCTGAAAAAACCCTGAAACATTTTTCTCAGAATATCTGAAAAGTTCTGCTGATCTTAGCTTTTGGTTTTAATTTTTTAAGATCTAGAACTAAAGGCTGCTATCTTTGTTTTTATAGCTTGAAACAAGGCTTAAAATGAGCACTTTCCTGGGAATACATCCCACTCAATTCAACAGGGTTTACTTCTGAGTAGAGATGCAGAGGATTGCGCTGTAATATAGTCTAGGAAGAGATATGATGGCCAGCAAACAAATAGATTGATAGCAAACTGGAAAAATGTTTGTTAGTCCCAAGTATCAAAGTCACGTTCAACTTTACGTGTATTTTTTTCTTATCTCCGTGTTTTCAGTGGGAGTGATGTCAATTATAGATGTCATTTTCTAGTAAATAGTAAAATTAAATAAAGATGTTAAATCGCTGTTCTTTTCTGTCTTCTTTGTACTTGTAAGCGCATCGAATTACCGTATTGGTCTGAGTATAAGACTCACTTTTTTCTCCTAATTTAAGTTTTTAAACTAGGGGTGCATCTTATAATCAGGCTGTTGCAATAATGCCAGTGATTTAATTAAATTTTTTTTAATAGCACCAAACTTTAAGGGTGCGTCTTATAATCAGGTGCGTCTTATACTCGGGACAATACGGTATATACATATGTATACACACACATTTAAAAAGCAGTATCCCCGTACGGAATGCTATTTACCTTTTACCCTCCCAGAGTTTCTTCCTTGGGGTTGCAGAGCCATGGAAGAGTGCAGGAAGTCATGATGTGGAATCTGGAGACGCGGAAAGGTCCCCAAAGGCCCTGTGGGGTGGGTGGCCGCCAGCTCTCCCCAGAAAGGGTTGACACTTCCCTTCACTGTGAAGCGTCTTCCGAAATGCCGGGACGAGGGCTTGAGGCTCCTCCGACACCCTGATTATCTAATCACTCTGCAAGCGGGTTTTAAAGCAGCTCAGGGAGACAGGCTGCGATTGGAGTGGCTGTGCCTGCTGACTTCTTAGGTGACCGAAAGGATGGGGAAGTTGGACGTAACAGAGGGTGCACAATCCCAGAAGTGTCCCTGGGCTTAGGAGCTACAAGAAAGGAGCAGAATGGAAGAGCCATGTTGCAGGGGGAGGGAAGGAAATGAGACCCTGAGACCCCAGTTCGCCTGAGGTCAGCCTGGAGTCTCCCACTGATTCAACTGGGGTCAGCCCTAGATATCGACCTTGGTTCCCCCAGGGGTGGTGGTGGTGGTGGTGGTGGTGCTGTGCTAAGGAGAAAATTCTCACTGATGACATTTTGTCCCAACATTTGGACTGGCAGGTACAGTCTGGCGAGTCCTGAGAAATTCTGAGAATTCTGAATTTGTATTCGTTGTGACGTCATGTCGTTCCAAGGAGGACTTCTGGGGGGAAATAGTGACCATTAGTGGGTGGAGAAGTGACTCGGAATTCCTCCTCTCCCACCCACCCCCTGCCCGATGTATGTTGGCTAACGTATGGGACAGGAAAAATAAGAGGGCATTACTGAGGTCTTCATTTCATAAGTATTCAACATACACAGATAGTCAAACAAGTGTCCCTTGGAATTTGAATTAACTCTGATGTCAGCTCCCCACTGTAACTGCCCTCGCTTTAAAATCAGTTTTGGCGGCCGGCCATGCTCCATGTTCTGTCACTGTTAAACTATGATTGGCAGACACAACACACAGGGTCTTTTCAGTGGTGGCACCAAATGTGCAGGGATTTGTATGAATGTTCTACCAGCAGAGATGCACTGTGCCAGGGCTGGCCCAAGATTTCCTGCTGTCAGTGGTGGCGTAGCAGATGCCTCCCTCCCCTTTGGCCAGATGCCACCTTCATCGCACCTCCTCCTCACGCTCCTTAGCTTCAAAAAGGAAGAGGGAAATGGAGTTGAAGTGTGGAGGAGAGTGGTGAGCTATTCTTTTCTGCCCTGTTTTCATCTGCCTCCACTGTCCTCTGTGGCGGATTATGAACTGTAAGCCCGTTGGGGCAGGGAGTGGTTCTTACGCACTGAAATAATAGCGTATTTCTCCGCTATTTAGCCCTACATCCAGCAACCGCTGTAGTCTCCCTTGTGTCAATACCTAGAGTGTAAGTGCCTGAGGGCAAGGACTTGCCCTCTCATCCCTTGCAAAGCATTATGTCCATGGATGGCAATAAATAAGCAATCACCAACAAGGAATTAATTAATACTAGATAAATTAGGTAACCAGAGTGATAATTCAGGACGAGTTAATTCACAGCGCACACAGCATCTCCCCCAAAGAATCAGGGCGAAGAGAGGCCTGAGGTTTTAAAAGCATTCACAGTGGCTTCTTCTCCCACACGGTGAGTCCGATGTCAGAATTTACGTTACAGGCGTCCATTCTAGCAAGTCAGGTGCTGGAACAGCGTGTGCTTCTGCTGCAGCTGTACAGGAGAGTAGTACATGGAATGTTTATTTGTTTATATGTCAACCGTGTACCTTAGAAAAACAAATCACAAACAGTTGCAAAACTCCTCTGGGGAGTCGGTGTGTAGCGACGTCACAGGCACTAGCCAATAGGTGCCTACCACAGTCATCTTTCCCCCTGCCAACCCATTCAAAAGTTGCAAGAGTGATCCCTAGGAGAGCTAAAAAATGTGGATGAATCTAAAGCAGGATGGAGGCCAGATTTTGACTGAGCTAACTTGTCAGTGTGTCTGATTCCTGGCGAGCTGTAGAGAAGAGGGGGGTTTTTTGGAGCGGGGGAGTGAGGCAGGGAGTGAGGAAGGGGCGCGTTAAGCAGCTGAGAGGCTGGTGGCAAGAAAGCGGATTGGAGGCGCCCGGGGTGAGCGCCAAGCGGCAGCTGTGTTAAATAGCCTTTCCCAGGATCAGATGAGCAAGCAGCTTCTCGCAAAGCAGGAATTGATGAGCCTTAAGGGATTAGGGTGACAACAGCCACATTGATCGGCCACCTAGCATTCCTGTACTTAGGTTAACTAACGCCTACTTGAACCCGGACCCTTTGCTAAGCTGCCAGGGGGACCCACAGCTGCCCCGCCAAAGAGGAGACAGGTGTTGCTCCAGTAAGGACCCCAGCCCAAACAGGATGCCTTCCGTGTGGGCCTCCCCTGGCTGGCCCATCCTTCACACAACCGATGTGGCTCTCATAGTGTCTTGTCTCGCCACATGGGGGAGCCCTGGACAGAGCCCAGAATGCCGGGATCTCCTCCGGGGACCCTCAGGACTTTGCTTCCATGATGCAATCAAATGCTTTGTTTTGCCTTGCTACATTTTAGTCATGTTTTATTCGTTGATGGCCTTAATTTCTGCTTGCAAGCTGCCTTGGGCATGGCAGAACTGAAGAAGACTGGGCTGTACGTTTTGCCAAGAAACAAACTAGGACTTCCAGATCTCAGTTTTTTGGGGGGCCAGCTGCTCAGGGTCTCTCTAGCTAAGCTGCCAGGTCTCAGTTTTTCAGTCGGAGTCGGGCGTTTTTGGGAAGGTCCAAATCGATGCATGGTTTTAGGTTGAAAAAGCTTTTAAAGGGTTCCCGGTAAGTGGATTTGCAACGGTGCTGATGATGGGGGGACGGGACGATTTTCCTGCCAGCAGCACCTGGGAGGCAAGAAAGCCGCTTGGGCTAATTGGGCTCCCAGCTGGTGCTGCGTAATTGTGGGGAAGGGAGTGCAGTTGGTGGATGAGCACTGGGGAGCAGAAAGAGGCCGCTGAGGTCGGCTTGAGAGAAGGAGGGCGGCTCCCAGAACCTGGAGCTGCTCGGATGTGAGTCAGTGTGGCACCAGTTTAGGGTTGCATCCAGGACTGTGATTTCTGCATGTGGGAATTGGCCGCCTTGTGCCTCTAGCCGTCAAGCAAAACCCATAGACTGAGCTCCCCCAAACGAAGTGTCATTGGAGAACAAATCTGTTCCGCACGGCATCCTCTGCCGACTCTCAGGATGGCTTGTGCTGCCTAAGCTGTGCTGGAGTTTTAAGAAACCCATCCTCTTAGGAAGACCAGCGGCCCAGCTTGCTTCGCTTTGTCAAGCACTGACTGGCAGCATCTCCCCAGGGTTTGAGGCTCAGGGTTTTTTTTTCCCAGTCCTACCCGAAGATGCTGCCAGGGATTGAACTTCTGCATGCAAAGCAAAGGGCTCTGCCACTGAGCTATGGGTGCTCTTGATGAACACATGATGCTGCCATACTGAGCCAGACCCTTGGTCTACATAGCCCAGCATTGTCGAGCACTGACTGGCAGCAGCTCTCCAGGGTTTTGCATGCGGATCTCTCGCAACCCGACCTGGACTAGATTCTTCCAAGAACTGAACAGAGACGCTTCTACATGCAAAGCAGATTCTCTTCTACCACTGAGCTAGAGCCCCTCCCCGTAGCAAGGTCTTCTCTGTTTATCATGCTACCATTAGGGCTCCACCTTTGACCAGGCCCCTCGCTCTTTAGCCTACGCTGCCAAACAATTAATCCTGCCCTGTCTCTGAATCTGCGCGGTCTGCGGGGCAGGTTGTCCTCAATGTATCAGTTGGAATTACCCTCGTCTTCCCAGCCTTCTGCTGCCGTTAATCGCCTTCTCTCAGCAACACCTTGTGTTAGCGTACAACAGGCAGTCGAGTCTAATTGCCTTTGTCACTAAGCTCCCAGGATCTCCACGGTTAGCGGCTTAACCACAGCCTGGGGCCATAAGCTGGATTGTACTCACCAGACCTGCCTGGAAATAGACTTCTGTCGAGCCTTGGCAGGGCAGGGCAGGCTCTTTGGAGGAAGGCTAGCAGCCCTAAGGCCTTCCGCCGAAGGAGGAGCCAGAGGGTTGCCCCCATTGCCTTTCTCCTAAGGCCCCCACAGAGCTCCAGCCACCCAGCGTCGAGGAACAAGACTTTTGTTTCCTTTCCATTCCAGAGTTTCTTTTTGGTCCCCGCCAAAGCAAATGGGGTATCGGGTAGCCGATATCCACCAGCCATCAAAAGCCACCGTCACTCCTTAAGGAAACATCTCCCGGGTATCAGCGACCCTAGAAATGGGGCAGGTGCAATAACCACCAGGCAGACAGAAAGGGACAAAAATGGACGATATTTCCCCGTCTTTCTTTCTCACACAATTCAAAAACCAGAAACAACAGCAGCCGACACAAGTGAGCAACAATGGGGTCAGGAGGACCTCTCTTGGGAAACAGTTCCAGATTCTGGGTGCCACCACTGCAAAAGGCCCTGTTTCTTGTGCCTACCTGCTGTACATCTGGTTGTGGGGAACTTCAGGGGATCTTGGAAATGGATCGCAATGGCTGGCACAGGCTTGTATGAATGGATTCTTGACATATTCAGCTCCCAGGCTGTTTAGGGCATTCAAGTCAAAGCATCTTGTATTGAGTCTGATTGGCTCTTATTGTGTTTGTCATAACAATGGAGCCTCTTTGTTAAGGCGCAGTATACCTCTAATGCCAGATGCTGGGAATGAGCAAAAGAGGGTGGCTATTCCCATTGTGCCTCATTTGGGAACATCCGCAAGGCACAATTTTAACTTAGCCTTGGCTCGGCAATACTGGAAATCACGTGTTGGTCCTATCCTCTAATTCCAGTTTCTGTGTTTGTCTTTGCACTCCATATTTTTCCAAGTGACAGGAAGTTTCAGGCGTAGCCACTAGAAGTCAGTTTTTCTTGTGATGGGAGAATATCGGGGACACTAAGTATGTTTTTAATATGTTTATTTAAGCTGTGGGGTAGGGGAGAGCAGGCTCTCATCTAGATTGGCTATGCTACTTTAAAGGAGTGTCTGTTTCCCCAAAAGCCAACAGCATGTTCTTGGTAACCCTCCCCAACAAGACTTCTCCTTCCTTCAGCTGCAAGGGGGGAAAAAAAGACTCCCATATCCTTTTCATTCTAACGCCCCCAAACTGTGTCTCTTTGGCCCTTGCCAAGCAAGCAGGGTGTCTGGTAGCAAGTAGCCACAAACCAACATTGTTCACTGAATCAAAGATTTTCTGCTCAAGCATGCAGTGTACATTCCAGGCCAATAAAGGGGGACAAATCTTTAATGCAGGTTTCAAAGCTGAAAATAACACAGTTGGGGGGAATTGCGTCTGGGAGGTTGCTGCAGCTCCGGCCCCTCACCCTTGCCCGACCCCTATACTTTGCATCCAAGCCAGCTGCAGTTGCAAACACCAGCCCCCTCCCCTCTTTGTCTCCCCTTCTGCCCAACCTCCCTGTGCATTAGCCCCTATTTGGCTACATGGAGATGATTCTCAGTGTCTCCAGGCAGGCTGGGACCCAGACATATTGAGTGTGCTTAATCTTTTACTGGCGAATAATCTCTGTGGCTAAGATCACTCTTGGTATCAAGGCGAGTGTCTGATACCTACACCCTGTATCCTAGGTCTCTAATCCCCCAGCCAGCAGGAAGGCACTCAAGTGATCGAAGAGGGATTTTCCCCCTGTGGCTTTTCCAGCCCTCCCTCCCTCCTGCCTGCCCCCAGCCCCCCAACTTTGGGGAGTACCAGAAGAAACATATCTCCTTGCTTTGCCTAGATATTAACATCTCAAATTATCCTCTGTCGTGACTGGCTTCCAGACCCCTCTGTGAGCAGCTCTTGGAAGTCTGACCCTAAACCAAGATAAGCTGTCCAGAGGTCTCATCTTCCCCACACCCTGTGTGGCAGCACCAAAAACAATTAGGGGGGGGCACAGAAGTGGCAAAGCATATTTCTAAAGAGGCACGTTTTGCCCCACCCATGTGTTAGAGTTCTGAATGGGAAATAATGGGATATTTCACACAAACAGCCCTAAACGTAAAGGGACATGTTGGCATAGCAGCCGGTGTGGCATGGCCGCTAAGAGACTGAGCTGTGAATCCTTGGTTTGAGTCTCTGGCAAGAACTCATCAGGCAGCCTTAGCCAAGCTGCTCCCTCTCAGCCTCAGTCTTCCCCATCTGCAAAATGGGTATAACACCTACCTTACAGATGCGAGGATTGTATCACGGTATTACCAGCGGGTGGCGCAGTGGGTTAAATCGCTGAACCATGAGCTGTCGATCGAAAGGTCGGAAGTTAGAATCCGTGACGGGGTGAGCTCTCGTTGCTTGGCCAGCTCCTGCCAACCTAGCAGTTCCAAAGCATGTTAATGTGAGTAAATAAATAGGTACCGCTTGCGGGAAGGTAAACAGCGCTCCGTGTTCCAGCTGCATGCTATGCGCTGCGGCAAGGAGAGTCATGCCGGCCACATGACCACGGAGGCGTCTTCGGACAACGCTGGCTCTTCGGCTTTGAAATGGGGATGAGCACCACACCCTAGAGTCGGACACGACTGGACTTAATGGTCAGGGGTCACCTTTACCTTTACCTATTACATGTGAAGGATTTTGCACACTCAGAATCTGTACAAATGTTAAGTATTAATAATAAGTGTAAATAAAAACTTGGGGGGTTACTGAAAGGAAAGCATTAAATTATTAGTATTAAGAATATTTCCTCAGGAAAAAAAGCAAATCATAAAGAAATCACTGCGAAACGGACTGTATCTTCGCCTTATCTACTCTTCTCCTGCCGTGGTCTTGGTGTTTAAATTGTGGGGTTTGAGTTGTCTTTGTTTGCTTATTTCAGTGGTTTATTTTTAAATTAAAACATGTATGTCCTGCCTTTCCCCTCCAACAGGAGGCCATTGGTGGCGTTGGACAACTTTATGTTAGAGATGCTTTGCTGGGAAGAGGCCAAGCATTCATTCATTCTTGGGCTCCCACGGCCTCCAGAGGCACAGCATAAAATGGAAAAAATAAAAAGCAGAGAGACAAAAAGGGCCATCTAAAGGGTCACCTGCAAGACTGCAGAGGAAGGAAGCTTTTTGCTTTTGCTTTACGGTGCTTTTTGCTCTGTGCAAAGCACATGGGACATGATATGAGCTGGGGCCCCGCTGCAGGATCAGGCCCACGGCATCCAGTTTCCCCCAGTGGTGTACCAGCTATGTCTGGGAAGCCCCCAAGCAGGAGAGAAAGCAAGACACCCCCCTCTCAGGCCACTGCTCCCCCAGGCACACAGCTGAGCTGCTGGACCTGGAAGGGGGGGGTTAATCTGCCATGGGTGGGAGAGGGGGTGCTGCCATCTTGCTTCCTCAGAGGAGGCCTATTCGCCATTTGGGTCCAGCTGAGGCCCAACAAGAGCCACAGCCTTCCTGCCTCCTACAGACCTCACAGGGTTGATTTGATAATGTGGCAACACACTCCTTCTCGCAAGCATGCTCTTTCTTGGGGGGGGGGGGGGAGAAGACAACACTGCCTGCAAGGTTTGAAGCCAGCAGTTCACCCCTTTAAATTCCATGTAAACAAACTTGATGGGGAGGTGGGCTTTAGTAGTCACGTGACATGCCCCCCCCCGCCTGCTGTGACAGGCAGAGCTGCTAGGAGCTCTCTGGGGTCTTGAGTTTGATCTCTCAGCCTTGAACCTCCAGACCAGTTACCTGCTGCCAAGTGGCATCAGCCAGGTAAGAAAAGTCCAACTGGAGCTCACAAATTGTAAGCTTCTTGGGGCAGGGCCTCCTTTGCTGAGGTTACTTTTTTTTTAAAAGCAGTGTGGGTGCTGTTAGAAGAAAATGTTGATTGGAGAGCAATAATATTCCAACTACTAGGGTGAGATGGAAAAGCACATGCCTTGGTCTTAGTTGTGTGCATTTCTGTTCACGCTGCATCTTGGATTCCCCCCCCCCCAGCTGTCAGCCCTGCAAGGATTTCAGCCATCTCACTGCATCCCCCAAAAGTCTGGGGCCCCCAGGGACCATGCTGTCCATCTGGGATTGTACCGAGTTAGGGCAGCTGTTGCCACCCCTCTCTCCTGCACCAGCTCCTGTGGATGGCGTAGGTAGCACAGATGTGTCAGATTGGCATATCTGGGTATATGACTCATCATTGGGAACTGGCTTCTTTTGAAAGGGGGGGGAAGAGATCAGGATGGCTCTTGTTGCTTTAGTACAGGAAGACGTGAGGGGGGGGAGCAGGCCGAGCCAGACTCCTTTCCCAGAGCCATTTCTCTCCCCCCCCCCCCCGCAATATCATTGGTGTGGAAAATTGGAATCTGGCTCTATTTACAGTCCTGATTGCTTCCAGATGTGGGCCAACCCTGTGTCAGCACAATAGCGACAGGAAAGGACAGAGAGACAGAGATGAAATAAACAGCACCAGTTGGCCTGGAAAAAGGAGAACAATGCAGGGAAAATGTAAAGACAGAACTGGAAACAATACACCCCAGATTCAGCGAGGGAGTCGTACAAAGAGAACTGATGAGAGGAACCGGAGGATAAGTGAGCGGAAGGCGTGAGAAGGAGAGAGGGACGGGGAGAAACTGGCGGGGGGCCTCCTGGGGACTGGAGATTTGGCTTTGAAGGCCTGCTGAGATGCAGTGGGGGGGGCAGAGGATGACCCACCTGCCCTCTCCCACTCAGGAACATGATGATGGGGGGGCCGTCGCCGTGTTGTCTTGACTGCTCTCTGAGGCATGTTGTGGTGGGCCACAGAGATACAGAAAGCTTGAATAGATGGGCCGCCTTGGCCGGATCCAGGAAAACCCGTCTTATGTTCCTCATTGCTGCTGCTTTCTGGCCTCCCCCCCTCCCCCAAATGCAGTTCATGCTGCCCAAAAACGTTTTGTATTGTATCTCTGCTGATGACACACAGCAAAAAAGAGCAAATGCAGAGGTGCATCTAGATTCCCACAGTATCAAGATTTGAAAGGAGGAAGTAGGCATCTTGCTAAATAGCATCTCACTGTTTAAAAAAAACACCAAGCAGGACCCATATACATACTATAGTAAGGAAGGGCGAAGGCAGACACGCATCTAAACGGCTGTGGTGGACGGTTTTTGAAGGAGAAAGTTGGCTTCTTGATAAATAGCATGTTTTTCTAGTAAAAACCTCTAAGCAGGGCCCATACACAGGAGTTTTCCCCCTACATAGGGGTTCTATGACGATATAGATTTTCTGTCCTCTTGTGGACAAAATGTGTAACTACAGGTCAGGCTGCCAAAAGGGCTTTTATATTGCATTTGTGCTAAATACTGTACATAGTAAGGAAGAGCAGAGGCAGACAGGCATTGAGATGGCTGTGGTGGACAGGATTTGGCGGAGGGAGTTGGCTTCTTGATAATCGCATGTTGTCCTATTAAAAATGTCTAAGCAGGGCACGTATACAGATATTTTTTCCTGCATAGGTTTCCTATGGCAATATCGATGTGCTGCCCTCCTGTGGACAAAAAATGTAATTGTAGTTGTTCAGTCGATAAATTGTGTCCGACCCTTCGTGATCCCATAAACCATATCCCGCCAGGCCTTCCTGTCCTCCACTATCTTCCTGAGTTCGCTCATTTTCATGTTCGTTGTATCGGTGATGCTGTCTAACCATCTCATCCTTTGCCTTCCCCTTCTCCTTTTGCCTTCAGTCTTTCCCAGCATCAGAGTCTTCTCCAGAGAGTCCTCTCTTCGCATTAGGTGGCCAAAATATTTGAGTTTCAGCCTTAGTATCTGTCCTTCCAGGGAACAGTCAGGGTTGATTTCATTTAGGATTGACTGATTTGACCTCCTAGCAGTCCAAGGGACTTTCAGGAGTCTTCTCCAGCACCACAGTTCGAAAGCATCTATTCTTCGGCGCTCAGCCTTCCTTATGGTCCAACTCTCGCAACCATACATTGCTACTGGAAACACCATCGCCCTGACTATGTGAACTTTTGTTGGCATGGTGATATCTCTGCTTTTTATTATGCTGTCTAAGTTTGCCATAGCTTTCCTTCCAAGGAGTAAGCGTCTTTTCATGGCTGCTGTCTCCGTCTGCAGTGATCTTGGAGCCCAGAAAAGTAAAACCTGTTACTGCTTCCATTTCTGTCCCTTCTATTTGCCAGGAATTGATGGGACCAGATGCCATGATCTTAGTTTTATTAATGTTGAGTTTCAAGCCAACTTTTGCACTGTCCTCTTTCACCCTCATCAAGAGGCTCTTTAATTCTTCTTCACTTTCTGCCATTAGGGTGGTATCGTCTGCATATCTGAGGTTGTTGATATTTCTCCCGGCAATCTTGATTCCGGCTTGCGATTCATTCAGCCCTGCATTTCTCATAATGTACTCTGCATATAAGTTAAATAAGCAGGGTGACAATATACAGCCTTGCCGTACTCCCTTCCCAATTTTGAACCAGTCGGTTGTTCCATGGCCGGTTCGAACTGTTGCTTCTTGACCCGCATACAGGTTTCTCAGGAACCAGGTAAGGTGGTCTGGTACCCCCATCTCTTTAAGAATTTGCCACAGTTTGTTGTGATCCACACAATCAAAGGCTTTTGCGTAGTCAATGAAGCAGAAGTAGGTGGTTTTTTGGAACTCTCGTGCTTTCTCCATGATCCAGCGCATGTTGGCAATTTGATCTCTAGTTCCTCTGCCTCTTCGAAACCCAGCTTGTACGTCCGGTAGTTCTCAGTCCACGTACTGCTGAAGCCTAGCTTGTAGGATTTTGAGCATAACCTTGCTAGCATGTGAAATGAGTGCAATTGTACGGTAGTTTGAACACTCTTTGGCACGGCCCTTCTTTGGAATTGGAACGTAAACTGACCTTTTCCAATCCTTTGGCCACTGCTGAGTTTTCCAAATTTGTTGGCATATTGAGTGCAGCACTTTCACAGCATCATCATTTAGCATTTTAAGTAGCTCAGCTGGGATATTATCATCTCCGCTAGATTTGTTGTTAGTAATACTACCTAATGCCCACTTGACTTCACTCTCTAGGATGTCCGGCTCTGGGTCAGTGACCACACCAGTGTGGTCATCAGGAACATTAAGATCTTTCTTGTATAGTTCTTCTGTGTATTCTTGCCATCTCTTCTTAATCTGCTTCTGTTAGGTCCCTGCCTTTTTTATCCTTTATCATGCCCATCTTTGCACAAAACGTTCCCTTGATATCTCCAATTTTCTTGAAGAGATCTCTAGTCCTCCCCATTCTGTTGTTTTCCTCGATTTCCTTGCATTGTTCATTTAAGAAGGCCTTCTTATCTCTCCTTGCTGTTCTCTGGAAATCTGCATTCAGTTGTTTATATCTTTCCCTTTCACCCTTGCTTTTCGCATTCCTTCTTTCCACAGCTATTTGTAAAGCCTCATCTGACAGCCACTTTGCTTTCTTGCATTTCTTTTTCTTTGGGATGGTTTTCGTTGCTGCCTCCTGTACAGTGTTACGAACTTCCGTCCATAGTTCTTCAGGCACTCTGTCTACCAGGTCTAATGCCCTAAATCTATTCTTCACCTCCACTGTATACTCATAAGGGATATGATTTAGGTCATATCTGACTGGTCTAGTGGTGTTCCCTACATTCTTCAATTTAAGCCTGAATTTTGCAATAAGAAGCTCATGATCTGAGCCACAGTCAGCTCCAGGTCTTGTTTTTACTGACTGTATAGAGCTTCTCCATCTTTGGCTGCAAAGCACATAATCTATCTGGTTTCGGTATTGACCATCTGGTGATGTCCATGTGTAGAGTCGCCTCTTGTGTTGTTGGAAAAGAGTGTTTGCTATGACCAGCGTGTTCTCTTGACAGAACTCCGTTAGCCTTCGCCCTGCTTCATTTTGCGCTCCAAGGCCAAACTTGCCTGTTGTTCCGTTTATTTCTTGATTCCCTACTTTAGCATTCCAGTCTCCTATGATGTAAAGGACATCTTTTTTGGGTGCTAGTTCTAGAAGGTGTTGTAGGTCTTCATAGAACCGGTCAACTTCATCTTCTTCGGCATCAGTGGTTGGGGCATACACTTGGATTACTGTAATGTTGAATGGTTTGCCTTGGATTCGAACTGAAATCATTCTGTCGTTTTTGAGGTTGCACCCCAGTACTGCCTTTCCCACTCTTTTATTGACTATGAGGGCTACTCCATTTCTTCTAAGGGATTCATGCCCACAGTAGTAGATATGATGGTCACCTGACTTAAATTCGCCCATGCCCGTCCATTTTAGTTCGCTGATTCCCAAGATGTCAATGTTCAATCTTATCATCTCATTTTTGACCACATCCAGCTTGCCTTGATTCATAGACCTCACATTCCATGTTCCTGAGCAGTATTGCTCCTTGCAGCATTGGATTTTCCTTTCAACCTCAGACACATCCACAGCTGGACGTCCTATTGGCTTTGGCCCAACCGCTTCATTCTTTCTGGGTCTACTTGGAATAGTCCTCCGCTCTTCCTCAGTAGCATATTGGACACCTTCCGACCTGAGGGGCTCATCTTCCGGCGTCATATCTTTTAGCCTTTTGGTACTGTTCATGGAATTTTCTTGGCAAGGTTACTGGAGTGGGTTGCCATTTCCTTCTCCAGTGGATCACTTTTAGTCAGAACTCTCTGCTACGACCTGTCCGTCTTGGATGTCCCTGCACGGCATAGCTCATGGCTTCATTGAGTTACGCAAGCCCCTTCGCCACGACAAGGCAATGATCCATGAAGGGGTAATTGTAGGCCAGGCTGCAAAAAAGGGCTTTTGTATTGCATTTGTGCTGAATACATAATAAGAAAGGTCTGACGTATATCTAGACGGCTGTGGTGGACAGTTTTTGGAGGAGGAAGTTGACTTCTTGATAAATGGCATGATTTTCTAGTAAAAATATCTAAGGAAGGCGCATATATACAGGGATTTTTTTCCCCCAGGTAGGTTTTCTATGGCAACATAGATATGCTGCCCTCTTGTGTACAAAAAATGTAACTGCAGGCCAGGCTTCCAAAAGGGCTTTTGTATTGCATTTGTGGATTTTGGAGGAGGGAGTTGACTTCTTGATAAAAAGCATTTTTTCTATTAAAGATCGCTGAGCAGGGCCCATATACAGGGATTTTTTTCTATGTAGGTTTTCTATGGCAAATATAGATTTGCTGCCCTCCTGTGGACAAAAAACGTAACTGCCAGCCAGGCTGCCGAAAGGGCTTTTGTATTGCATTTGTGCTGAATACACAGGAAAGGGAAGGAAAGGCATAGGTGTATCTGGATGCCCGAGGTGCTGTCATTTAAGGGAAGGGAAAGAATGCTTTTCAGTGGAAAGAGTGAAAGCAGGGACCAGAGGAATGCTGCAGCGTTTGGTGTTCTTCAGTCTCGAATGGGTCTAGAATTTTTGAGTGCTTTAAACATGATTTAGGCATGTAAAACTATGCATAGGTTGGATTGAGTGGATAGAGAAAAATTCCTTTCCCTCTTGCACAACACCAGAACCAGGGTACATTCACTAAAATGCACTACTGGCGGGATAGGCAGAACAAATAAGAAGAAATATTTCTTAACCCAGATTGTAATAGTTCTTTGGAACTCCTTGCCACAGGATGTTTTGTTTTCACCTGACCTAGATGCCTTTAAAAGAAAAGTGAGCGGAAGTAAGGTACATCACATGTTACTAGTCATAATCTGTGTTCCCTCCAAGCTGTGTGGCGGAGTGGCCGCGCACCTCCCTGCTAAGCTCTGGCATCATGGAGCTTGGCAACCCAGAAGCTTGATGATAACATCTTTGCCAAATGTCCAGAGCTGGCGTCACAACGAGTCACAGACCCCTTCGAGCAAATGCTGACAATAATGACTGGATGCAACCTCCGGGTTCTAGAGGCCGCCTCTCTCTGAATGCCAGATGCAAGGGAGTGGGAACAGGATGCAGGTGTCTTATTTTCTGTGTTCCCAGGGGCATCTGGTGGGCCACTGTGAGATGCAATGAGCCATTGGCCTGATCTTCTTACGTTCTTATGGTACCAGCGCAGAGCCCAGCGGTGGCCTGAGAGATGAATCTTTGCCACCGGCACCACCCTGAGAAGAAAGAACACAGCTGGAGGAACCGGGTCATTTTGGGCAAACCTGCAGTCTCAGCCCAGTCCCTGGCATCTCAAGGAACAGCCTGGGGAAGACCTCAGAAGAGCAGGCCGGCGAGTCAGTAGTCTGCTGTGCAACACGTCGGTTCATGTGATGATGGCACCCTGCATGCAGTGCTATTTTTGCAAACTGGCGTTGCGCGGCCAGAGCAGAGGTGAGTGCAGCTTGCAATGCATGCATGCAGCCTGCGCTGGACTGGAGCCCTTCCTCCAGCCTGGGTCTTTTATGACCAAACTAGGCTTTGAGCTCTCTGTCCAAGACACTCAGCCTCCTGCAGAAAGGACATCACGTTCCAGGACCATGTGCATGGACGGGGAGGTGATGTCTCTTCTTCCAGGGATGTGTATGATCTGTCTCTTCCCCAGTCGGTGACCTCTTCAGGCTTGTGCCCCTTCTGCTCCTTCTCCACAGAATTGCTGGCTGTGCGGAGCTTTTCCAAGTGCTTCCACGGTCAAATGATATCCATGTTACCTGCCAGGGCATTCCGCTTAGTTAGGAGTTCAGCACCCCAGGCGTTTGGCCGTGGAGAGAGATGCGATGCGCACACAAGCTGGGTTCAGATTGCTACACTGCCTGCTTAGCCAAGGGACACAGAGAGGCAATGGGGGAGTTGGATTTCAGCCTCTCCTTCCCCCCCCCCCCCGTTCACGCTTCCCCCTGCAAAAATTAAGGCCAAGAAGAAAGGCTTGGCTGGGATGGAGACGATTGCGTTCAGCCACAGGGCAAGAGGGACAGATTATTCATGAGCCAACACAGATGTTGCAATGGTTAGTAAAACGCCACTTTCAGAGAGTAGAACATGCCGTTTGGGTAACAGTTGCAACATCAACAGATAAGATATTGGGGGACGACGACAGATGGGGCAAAGTATATTAGTTTTCTGAACAAAAAGGCAATCCTGTATCTCACACGAATGCTTCTGTTCTAAACAGAAATGGAAGTGAGCCAACAGGGAATATTTTGCTTTCTTTCTAGAAAAAATGTCAGTCAGTGGAGTTCATCTGAACTCACAACGTATCCCAGACGACCACAACTCCCAGAGGACTAGCACCCCGGTTAGGCTGGTGAAGGAACGCAGCACACGTGTTTGTTTACTGATAGATAATGGGACACAAATACTCTGAACATGTCAAAAGGGTCTTTCCTTCAAGGGGCCACGGGAGCCAGCAACGGGGCAGTGGCAGGAGGGGGGGGCACTGGGGAGGTCTGTGCTCCTTCTGTGCCACCTATGCGGGGTCGGTTTGACCCAAAGCATGTTCATCCTCTCCAGCATTTCACTGCTGAAAATAGCAGCCTGGCTGTACCACCCCACTTCTCCTGCCAAGAATGGCTTTGGGAAGCTTCACACCCTCCACGGTAACCCATTGCTTGAGGGGTCTTCTCCACCAGGCTGCGTTGCCGCCTTGGTTCACTCGCTCCGTCCCTTCTCAGATTTTAAAGCCAATGTATTATGAAGAGCAATTTGGGGAATAAATGGATCAGGAAATCAGAATTGTCTTCCAGCGAGGGAGTCACAGTGCAACACAGATCTCCGCAGCTGCAGAGTGTGTGAAATGGGCGCTGCACGGAGCCTTCGTCTTCTTGCACATGGGTCACTCTGCGCTACAGATGGGACAGGACACATCCCTCCCATCCTTCCCCATTTCTTGACATTCAGGGGAGGAAGCACAACCCTGAACAACTCTGCAAATTCATCGGTCAGATTTTAAATTACAGGGGGTTTATATTTTATTATAGCCACCTCTGCTACTCATATTTTATAGCCACCTCTGCTACTCCTGCGTCCTGGGTTAAACCTGGACTTCAGAATAGTTGACAAAGGCCAAGCAGTGATTTGGTCCCAGGAATGAATCGCAGAGGCACAAGGGAGGAGAGGTGGATTCCTGAGGTGGAGCAGGGAGGAGATCTCGGGTGATCCCGCAGCTAAACAAACCCAAACGCCTCGCCAATGATCAGCTCAGCACGAGGCGAGGGAGTCCTTCAGAGCAGGCCTTAGAAAAGCAAGGGAGCAGAAGAGGAAATGTAGCGGAGAGAAGCATCATGAGATCTACCTTACGGAGTCGCTTTAAGGAAGTGCGGTACAAACCTTATATACCTGTATATCTATATGCAGCATGTTCTGTAATATTGGGATGCCACCCAGTAGGCCTGAATGTGACTGGTTAAGACTTGGGGTCCCCTTGACACAGCAAGGGTGACTGGTTAAGGGTGACTGGGGTCCCCCTTGACACAGCAGTTTCTCATGGGTTTCAAAAACCGATCCTAGAACTTCGGCCAACACTAGGAACGTGCAGAGCTGGCCCAGACCAGTAGGGGACACTGCCTTTCTCCCAACAAGAAAAGGAAATGAAAAATCACAATGCAGCATTTGTGGTCTCTTCCTCTGGCACCCCACAGTCTGACCCTTTCAGTTTCAGCAGCTGCCAAATGTTTCCTCGGAGAAAAAAGCCTGGGGGGACAAGTGGGGGGGGGAGGGAGGTTGGGGAGAGAGGCACACACATCAGGCAACTATTTCCTGACACAGCAAAAATGAAATTGTCTTTTTGGTCTCTCTTTGCAGTTTTCATTGTCAACCGCTCCAGGGTCTGTCTCGGACAATCTGGCAGGCGAACACCAGGCCCCAGTGGGACTCGCAAATGTTGGAGATGATCAATTCATGCTGTATCTCTGGAAGGGGAGGGAGGCCTGCGGTCACCTCATGCAGGCCAGGTAGTGGAACCAGGCTGGCTCGGCCTCTGCATGGTTTGTCCACCCACAGCCCCAAGGTGAGCGGGAGCTGATGGTCTGTGCCTTGACCTCTCTTCTCTTCTGGCTCCTGCTCTCAGGTAACCACAGAGTCTTTTCCAAGCATCCCCACGTAGAATTGCCCGTCATCTCATTCTGGCAGGAAAACCCCTGTAATCCTCTGAAGAGCGAGCAAGGCCAGAGAGACAATCTCTTAAAAACCCGCGGCAACACAATGTGCACCCTTGCCTGCTCTGCGCCAGGTCATGTTTAAGACCGCCCAAGCACTGAGGCCAATGGACATGGTCACCTGCAGCCACAGATTGGCTTAGTTCACCTCCTCCCGCTCTGTAGATTCAAAAAGGAAGAGGGGAGATGGAGCGGAAGAGGACGTGTGGGGGAGAGGAGAGTGGTGGGCTAGATTGCCAGAGACACTCTAGCCCACTACTCTTGTCTCCTCCACACTTCCTTGTTTCTGCCATTTCTCCTCTTTTCAAATCTACGGAGTGGCAGCAGCAGCAGCAGGAGTTGCTGAGGGCTGTGCCTGGGGATTTAGGGCAGCAATATTTGACGCCCCACTTTAGGCATCTTATATCTTGGGCCGGTTCTGCCACCTCACCCCCTCTTTCATAGCAGCATCTTTTAAAGGGTGGCGCCAACTTCAGGGGACGTTCTCCTTCCCTTCCCTCTTCTGAAACTTGTTAACGGCCTTTCTCAAAGTTTTGAGCGCTGTCCAATTTTTGACTCACGTTTGCCTCGCTGGCAGGCAGGAATCTTGTTCCCTCGCCAGAAAAAAACAAACTCTTCTGTGCTGTCACCACAACAGGCACCCTGTGAATGATCCAAATGTCTATTGAGGTCTCCCACAGAGTTTCTCCCGATCCCCAATGGACACAAAGAAAGCCTACAGGAATTTCCTGTGTCAGTAAAAGAACTGTTTGGGTGAGCCGTTGAGTCACCAAGGGACTTGGCCTCTGAGCTATTCTCCAGCTGGTCTTTCATCCGGGGGGGTGGGGGGTGGGGGTGGCGGGGGGGTCTGTGGGCCAACGATTGTCTCTTCTGGGAAGTTCATCTCCCCATCCAACAGGCCCAACGCGATGACTCAAGGGCCTTCCCGAGGGATTCCAGATGGTCCCATTTGGGAACCGTCCGTTTCATGACGGCTTGGACTGGTTGAATCAGTCCATTAGGACTGACGAACATGTCATCGAGTGCGGAGCGAGCTTTGGTGTATCTCGGCAGCTGAGGAAGCTCAGAACTTTTCTTTGGACCAGATGTCAATTGAAAAAAGCCAAATCAAGACAAAGTTGAAAGGGCCAGAGGAAGAGAGAGAGAGAGAGATAAGCACTGCTTCAGGGCCTTTGAAACTGAAGGAGCAGCTGCGAGAAGGGGCTTCAGGGTCAAGAAACCACAGCGCATGGAAGAAGGGGTCTTTAACTCTTTCCTGATGCGCCATAGTGCCAGCATGAATTGCATCCTCCAAATCTGCCCAGGAGGGAAGCTGTGATTGGCACCCCTTTGTTGTACTGATCCTGAGACACACACACACACACCCCGGGTGGTTATATACTGTAACTTTAAAACAAATATTGAATGCAGGACAAAGCTATGCGCTTCACATAATGCACAGTTAGCTTGGCTTTGACTCTCCTCTTCCCTTTACTTGCTCATTCACCCACTTTGGAAAGATCCTTTTGGAGCCTGTGATTAGGGGGCAGTGCAATTGCCCTGCGGTATGGCCAGGCGCCTGAGCTCCAGACCTCGGCGCAGGAGCATAGGCATGGTCAGAATGCATGCCAGCCCAGTTCCAACATAACTGATTCGGAAAGAACCCAACTTCTCCCCAGCACACAGGAATCAGTGGACGGGGATGGGGTTTCTGGGTCATTTCCATGTGAGGAAGAGACGTTTGGAGAGCAGCAGCCCAGCTTTCATGTTTGTGGCTTCTCGACGATCTTGGAAAAGGAAGGTTTGGTTTCTGGCGCATCCAACTTGGCAGTTGACACGTGGTATGGCTGGGCAGCCGCTTCAGTTGGCGCTGTGCCTTGAGGTCACCACCCTATTGTTCTGGCAAGGCTCCTCCCCTGCCTGTAGCAGCTGCAGAGCTGGCCCACGCATCCCACAGGCGAAGCGGTGCTCATCACTGCAGTGCCGTGCTGGGAATGCTGCACCTGATGAATTTCTGCCTGTCGCACAGGTGGAGTCTGGAGCCCTGCCAGAACGAACAGGAGAGGCAATCTCACCACGCGCCAGATAAATAACTGGTTCTGGTATCTTTATTTAAGAGATGGACTTGTAAGCAGTTAAGCTTGTCAGGCTGGATACATCCCCACAGCTGAGATTTTTTTAGGGGGGGGGGGCTTTTAATGTCACAAGGGCAGCCCCGATCATGGCAGTAGTCTAAACTGGGAAGCCACCAGTTCCCCTCCCTCACGGACCCTGTTCTTATTTATCTATTTATTGCCAATTCCATTAAAACCATATTCACAATGTTCAATCCATTATGCATTTGTGATTTGTCCCATCAAGGTTTATAAGAGGGAGAGAACAAAACGGAAGCCTTCGTAACATCCGGCCGTTGGAGAAGGGATCGAATTCAGTAGGATGCAGCTTCTTACACCTGGAAACCCCTTTGCCATTTGGCTTCCTCCATCCATCCGTAATGGGCATCTGTTGCTGTTTTCTATTCTTTCCCCCACAATATTTCCTCTCTGCAGAAATTCTGCAGGTGAGACAGGCGTATGACTGCGATGGGAGACATTTTGGTGTTATTTGAGGCTTGTGGCCAAGGGCACAGCTGCAGGGGAAAGACATGGCAGGCCACACCACTGGAAATGGAGAGGAACAGGGGGGCTGATGGGGGGGGAGATGGCCTTGCCCAGTTGCTGCCACCAGCGGGAGCACGGAAGCAGCTGTGCCCACTTCTCCACCCAGCTGTTTGCTCCAGCTCATTAGGAGAGAATACCAGGCATGCCACATGGCTGGATTCTTTAAATACTTATTTACCCGGCGTGGAACCATTTAATTTTAGACAGCCTCCTAGCAGGAAGCCGGATCTTTAAAAATGTGGGTTCCAATCTGCTTCATCATCTTGTCTTTCAAATTCTTCCAGTCCAGCCCCTGGCGTTAAAAAGTCGGTTTTGGGACAACCAGTCCACGGTTTGACCTGGTTTCGATGCCTTTCACGCAGAATCACACCCGCCACGTTGGCTTGCCGTGACACTGCAAGGAAGACGATCGTGCGAGAAAACAAAAATGTTTCTGCTTTTTGCAAACGGCTTGTTGTTTTGCAAAGGTTTTGACACACCAAATGCACCCAGACAGGATACGTAGACTGTATATTAAACATAAACAAACCTCGAAAAATAGACATTAAAAAAGCAGGGCTGGCCCAAGCCTTCGTGGCACCACCAGCAGCAGTGTGCAAATTCTGCTTCCCTCTTCCCTGGTGCCTCAGCTCTTCCCACTCCCTGCCTGGAAAAGGAAGAGGGAGATGATGGAGGGCCGACCCTGGCCACAAGCAAAGTGTCCAGGATTATGGAACCACTTCTTTTGAATTGGTTACCATCCATGATTTGTGTGTTTGGGGGTCTGGTGCTGGTTGGAGGTAAGCAAGACAGTTTAGCTGCTGTAGCCCAGAACGTTTGGCTCACTTAGAAAAAAAACAACCTTACCGTGAACCATTTGGGGCTTGGGATCAGGTCCATTTTGCTCCTCTGCTTCGTGGGGGGGATCAACAAATAAAATCACTCATCATCATCATTGGTTTTGACCAAGTCCTGTTGCATCAGCCCAAGATTACTACCCCAGCAGCTGGCTTGCACAGGAGAGGAGGGATGGGTAAAAAGACAACAGAGGGGCTTTTTGCTGAACAGGAGAAATTCGTCGTCGTCCCCCCCCCCCCTTTACACATCTTGCCCATCAGGGACCAGTGCGGGGCAATGATGTCATCAGGGTGCACCCAGCCATGCTGAGAGTCACGGCCCCTTCCTGTGACATGCTTTCCATGCGACGGGGCACCAGACCTTCCTCTGGCCCACCTTTGTGCGGGGTGCATGTTCAACCGTTAGGGACAAAAGGAAAAATGGACTACTTCGGAGGCACTTGAGAACTTTGTTTCTCAGACATTTGGCATGACGACGGCCCTGGACGGGGAGGTAGGAGGGAGGGGGGCTCCCCTGGGCCATGCTTAATTTCTGCATGGCAGGCTGTACGGCTGGTAGTAATGGGGGGTTTATCGGGCCAAGTGACTTGTTTGGGGCAGGTGTGGCTCATCACAGCGGCTCGTCCAGCTTGGGGCATCATGTTCCTTTAAGAAAATGGGACCTGGAGGAAATGCAGCGAGCTGTAGGTCGTCGCAGTGCAGAAATCACAGCCTGCTGAGCCAAGGGCGCCGCGTGCCCTTCCGTAGCTGGGAGGGCACAGGACAGGGGTTGCCAGCGCGTGAGTTTTGGGGGGCCCTGGATCCAATAAATCCTCTCTCGCTATGCTGCCGCTTTCGTAGCTTTTATTTTCTGTGCAGGCATCAGAACCGCAGGTAACCCTAACCCTCCAGAAGGGCACTCGAGGTTGCCTTAGTAGGGTACACATGTAGAATCTACAGGCCATTAGAGCCGGTGGTTATGGGGTCCAGTCCCCATAAGGGGTGCACGTTCCTGGCTTTAGTCCGGAGAGTCTCCTTGGCTCTGGAGGAAGAGGGCGCTGGCCTGGCTGCCCCGCGGAGAGTGGTGGGTCCAGGGATCCCTTGAAGTTGTGTAGGGCAACAGGTCCTCCTGTTGCATCAAGGCTGCTTGCTAGGCAGGAGCCTCTGCATCTGCGCTCCTCTCCACAGCGCTTGTAGTCTCAGGGGAGCTGCCAGCCTACGGAGCTGGTGGTGTTGGGCTGAAGGGCTCCATTGGGGGCTGATCTGCCTTTGTTTTGCTCTAGAGGAGACATCCAATCAGGGCGTCAAGTCTAACCTGCCAGAAGGTGCTCGCATCATGTGCTATGGCGCAGAGGGGGAAAGCTGCTGATTGGAGAACTAAATGCATAATTAGTTGTGACGCGGAGGCAGTTGGTGCTTCAAGATTCCGAATAGCATTGGATTTTCCCAGTTGTCGCTGTGGTGCAGTGTGGAGGACGGCCTCAGTCTGGAGTCTTTTCAAGGCAACAGGTCGCTGGTTCGAATCCCCATGGGTGTGCTAACAGCGTTCGGCGCCAAATAGTTGTTTGTTACTGGATTATGGGTCCTGCCACCTATACAGCCTTGGCCAAGTTGTACAGTCACAATTGGCCCACTTGGCAGAACCCCAATTGGGGCTGTGCAGCTTATCAACCAAGAGAACAGGGACAGGAAACATACAACTTTTAGATTTGCTGCCACCTAGCAAAAAAAAATATTTTTTAATCAACTTAGAATTTTTTTAAACTTATAGATGGTATATAACCCCAAGCAAATTAGCAAAAATGTATGAGGTGACGAATAGATATTGGAAATGTAAAAACCAAGAAGGAACTTTTTACCATATGTGGTGGACATGCCCCCAAGCAAAGAAGTATTGGACTCAGATTCATAAACAGATTGAGTTGATTTTAAAGATTAAGGTTCAAATGAAACCGGAAACCTTTTTGGTGGGTATGTGGGATGATCATGTAGGCGAAAAATTTCAAACTTCGTTTTTATATATGATAGCTGCGGCAAGAATTTTATATGCACAATATTGGAAGAATTCGGAGATACCTTTGCTGGAAGATTGGTGGCTGAAAGTTTTGGATTATGCTGAAATGGATAAGCTTACAATTTTAATTAAGGAAAAGTCAGTTAACCTTTTCGTGAATAATTGGAAACCATTTATCGATTTTGTAAGAGAGAGAGAGAGGAACGATGTGATGATATGCGGATTTAATGAATAGAATGTGGGTGTTATTTTGGCTAAGTTGGAAATTATATATAGAAAATAGTGAATAGTATGCTAGTAGGATGTATTGCTTTGTGCTTGCTATAATTTTATGAAATATGTATTGTTTTTATGTTAATATATCAATAAAATATAAATATTTTTTTAAAAAAGAATTTTTTTAAACTTTACCCCAGTGGGGATTTGAACTGACAATCTCTGGCTGGCCTCTTTAACCACTGGGCCATTTTGGGTCTTGGGAAAAATATGCTCAGAACTTACTGTTAAGGCTCCTACTGGGTTTCGTCAGCAGAACTGGGCAAGACCTTAACCCTTGGCCAGTAGAAAAATGGAGGGGGTGGGACTCAAACACATGACCAGTCAGGTGCTTTCTCCAACAGCTTGTAGTAGATTGGCCTTCCGGAATGGGCCTCTAGAGGCTTTTATGGCAAGCCAGCAGCAATTAGGGGACACAAGGCAAGGGAGCTCAACGCCTACCCTCCCTCTTTGGCTTATTAGCCAAGGCCCTCCTCCCAACCTACACTGGAGACCTACAGGACGCTTGCTGGGGTGTTCAGGCTTCCTTTCCAAGGGGCCTGCCCAGCTACAAGGCCGGGAAATGGCCTCCCTTGGGCTTTCTTCGGAGCGCTACTGCCCACCTTTTGCCCCCAATCAGGGGCTCAGCACTGCTGCCATGATGAATGAGGGCAGCAGCCAAGTGCAGAATTACACCACACTTCTTGGACATCATGGCAAAGGCACTGATTGGAGTTATCAGTTACAGGCAAAACACAAGCAGGTGGGACCACTTAGCCAGTGACTTTCCTCCAGGAGCTACACCAGCCCTTGCAAAACTCCCCTTCATGAAGTTTCCTTCCAGAGGCTCTTACTCCAAGCAGTCTTCAGCACTCAAAAGAAGCTAAGTGAGGGATTCATGTTCACACCACAGGGTTACCAACCACCAATGCAGTTCCCCACCCCCCACTTCTGGGGTCTTCCCTCCAGATATTAACCAGCCCTAGCTGTGCTCGACTTCACTAAGAGGGCTTTTCTCCTACACCCCCAGGGCCTGTAGGCCCCAGCACCTTGCAGTGAAGCTCTCTACAATCAAGCTCTCTACAACCCCCACCCATGAGGCCAACTGAAGAGGTTGCCCCAGGCAGCAGTTGGGGGGGGTACCCATCTGTCTGTCTACGTCCCTCCATTGCTGCTCCTTCTCCTTCCACTCCCCGGGTTGAAAAAGGAAGGGGGGCAGAGAGGAAGTGTGGAGGGGAGGAGAGTATGGAGCTAAGGCACTGGAGACTGGGGAGAGCCAAAAGAACTCTATGCATTCAAGGCAACATTTGCTAAGGAGTTAATTCCACCCTCAGGCTTAACAAAAATAAATAATGGGTTTCCCTGCTCCCCTCTGTGAAGTGGTATCATTGAAGCACTAATGACAGATACTAACATACAGTATAAACAGGAGAATCGAGGACGTCCCAGAGGGGGTGGGGTTGTCACCAACCATTAAACATGCTACTGTTCAGTAAAAGAGTATCCAATACTTTTTTATTTACAGAGATCTGAGCGTTGCCATCACACCCAAAAATCATACGTGCACTAAGTACCCTCAAAACTCCACCATCTTTTTTCTGGCTGGAATTCTGCAAGCAGAATCGATTACGCAAATTGCTGATGGGAAAGCCAGTGAAAAGATTCTCAACCAGGGGCTTGATGTGATAAATGTGCCACTAGTGAGCTGAAGGCCCTTTGTGGCAGAGAAGTGAGATGGAGGGAACTGTAATGAGCTACAGTCCCCTGAACTGGAGCTTTGCCCTAAGGGGGAAGCAAGGAAGGACCAGATTCCAGCATCATCAAAATAGATTCTGATTCCAGTTCAAAGCAACCAAGAGGTTTTAGGTTTGAGTTCACTGAAAAAAAGATTCCCTGATCCGTTTCCAAAACTGGTTTCTGGTTGGGCTCCCTGGGGAGGAGGGATGAAAAAGAGATGGCGATGTGATCTCCCTCTCAGAGATTGAAACGTCAGAACAGAACTTGGCCCTGCCTTTCAGGTGATGGCTATGTGTGTCAGAGCCTGACCGTCAGGCTGTGCCCATTTTAAATCCAAGGAAGAAAGAGGCGGAAGGCAGAGCAAGGTCACGTCTGACGTGAAATCCCCGGAACGTTGCGATTCACAAGTTAAAGGCTTCTTTCTTCTGGAGCACTGAAAATCTGTTGCAGAACATTAGGGGCTGCCAGGCTCTTTCAACACACTACTGAAAATGTAATTAATTCATCATGCTCAATTCAGCATTCCCGTTTACAGCTGCATTACGAGAGGAACGGAAGCAGCCTTCCTGGCTGTTGGGGTGCCATGAAATTGTCCATTTCAGGCTGCTGGGGTGACACGGCCCTGTAGAGGAGAGCGTGTTCCCAGCTGTGGCCCCCTGGCTGGGTGCAGAGGCTGGCGACAAGAGGGAGGGTTTGGAGATGCCGTCTCAACGCACCCCAAGTGACTTGTTGCGCTTGTTCTGTTGCTGAAGACGGGACACGCTTGCGACAGAGAGAGGCGCTGAGTCAGAAAGAGCGGATCGGCACTTGCAGAGGCTTTCTCCCCAAGGGCTGTCGCTGGTCACAGAGGTCGGGATCCGAGGGAAGGATGACGGGGAAGGGGCTGCCCAGAGTTGCACAGCTTCCATTCCTGGGCCGGGTGGGAAACCCGCTACTTGGGCCTCTTTCTCCTCTTCCCAGCGCCAGGCTCCAGAAGAGAGTCCCTTCTCTGCAATCTCCTTCCGAGAATCACCCAGGCACCGTTCTTGGCTGAGCCTCGGGAGACGTCACTGCTGCTGCAGGCCACGCAGGCCCCGGCTGGCCTGGACCCAGGGGCCTGTCATTTGTGCGGCGGCTGCCGCCGCCGGAGGCTGTAAGGAGAAGAGAAAAAGGCCGTCCGTAAATCAAGCCGGTAAAGAAAACATCTGTTACCAGCAGGCAACACCAATGCCAACCGCAATGTGATAGCCGGGGCCGTGAGCTCAAGGGAGGGAGGGAGGGCACACCCCTCAGCCTTGGGCAGATGAGAAAGAGGACCCTCTTGTGGCCAGTCCTTATTCTCCCAATAAATATGCTCACAACACATATTTACACACAAAACCGCCCCTCTCTGCCTGAACACCCAGAAACAGGTGTTCAGAAGCATGCTTAGATTTCAGGGCGGATCTGCCTGGACTGCTCAAGAAACAGCTGCAATTCAAACTGACCTACTACTGGAGAGGTGAGAAGAGCGGGACGGCTGACCGCTTTGGACCACTCGACGATTTCTGACTTGCAACTCCCTAGGAAAAAGCCAGTGCATGAAAATTTAGATTAGTGAATGAAAATCAGACACAGTTTCTCTGGCAACAGCCTCTAGTTTCTAGTCGCATCTCGGCGTGGGGCTGTTCAGGCCCTCGAGATCATACAGATCCAACCATTCACAAAAGTGAGTTTCCTCCGCTGAATTCACCTGGCCTTTCTCACCCTGAGGCCTCCTGGGCCTGGCCTCTCACAGAGCCAGTATGCAACCAGAGTCAGCAACATCGACTCGCCAGATAGGCGGTTAAGTGCAATTTTCAGCTTTTATTTATTTATTTTAAAGCAAGCTTCTAGTGTTTGTGCCAGCCACAGGACTCTAATTTAGTTAGTGATGACTAAGCAAGTTAAATCAATGGGATTGAGTCAACTAAATGCCCAACTAAACTTAGGATACAATCCACAGTCTTTCCTGCCCTGTTTTTCTGGTTCCTAAGAGACCTTCATCCTGCGAGCTTTTCGGAGGATACGGATTGGCCACTATGGGAAGCAGGATGCTGGATTCGATGGCCTGGGGGGGAGGGGGTGTCTGATCCAGCAGGGATCTTCTTACGGTCTCCAATATTCAACCTCTCCTACAACAAGAGATCCAGTACTGCAATTGTATCTGGAGCGTTTAAAACCAAAGGATTTTGCTGATATAAACTGAGGTAGGAAAGGGTAGTTTTGCTTAAGGGCTTGACCTGCAGAAGACCCAAGTCTGGAAAATGAGCTGTCCAATACAATTTCACCCTTTTTTTGGTGCAAATTAGACAGATTCCTCCTCACCACCCAAACAAATAAGATTACACAACAACACAGACACAGCGTTTGCTTTAAGCTATTGTGGCCACTCAGTAAATTAGGCAGCATAAGGGTTGTTATGCAGTGATTGCTTGTTAGTCCCAAAACAAATACTGAGCACTGTGTTGGCCTTTTCTCCTGCAGAAATGAGAACCCTTCCCTGCTAGGCCACTGACAAAATTCGGCTCCATAGGATTGCACAGAGCTATTCTGCCTGCCTGCGCTAGAGACATTCCCTGCCTTTCCGTCATTAGGAATGGAGATTTTATCTGTTTGCAAGACATAATGGACTGCATGAAATAACGGATTTGGCCCCTTCAAATAAGTGTCCCTTAAGAGCATTTATTGGGTGTTTGCAGAGACACGGATGATCAGGTCTCCAGATAGCTGGACTAATTTTGTCTTGCGGTGCATTGTGGATGGGAGAGTTTTTAAAATGACAACTGGCACCTCTCGGGGTTTCTCTGAGTGCAATCCCCCCCCATCCTCAAAATAACCCCCTCAGCTCCACTGAAGATACAGTGGGGTCATTCTTTCACCCCATGTGCAACTGTATCACTGGTCATCAGGTTGTTAAAATAAATCTTAGCAGCAGCAGAATTACCCAAATGAAATCACCAAGTCCATTTCAGCAAAAGCCTGGGGGAAATATAGGGACATCTTTCGCTACCCGTATAGGTTCAAGGAGACTCAATTTTCTCAATGCAAAAAAACTGGGTGACCTGTTGAATTCATGTTGTTTTCTCTCTCTCTCTCTCTCTCTCTCTCTCTCTCTCTCTCTCTCTCTCACACACACACACACACACACACACACACACACACACACACACACACACACACACACACACACACACACACACAACGTTCCCTTTTGCCTTTTGTTCCTTGCCTGTTTCTCCTCCTTTTCACAAGCTCTGTGGTGACTTCCAGATGTTTCTCGCAAGGAAATCATGTCGAGTCATGTCAGGCATCTTGTCTTAAACCAGCTCCAGATGAGTGTATTTCCAAATTAAGCCTCAAATCACTGTCATTAAATGGGCGAGCGCCAGCCCTTGGGGGCTAACGGGGGTCTTCCCAGACTTGTGTGTCTGCCAGCCTTGTCTGGGGCAGCCGTCCCAATTGCTCATGCAGAAAAGCAAGCCATTTCAAAAACTGAGTGCCTGAGGTTTACATTTGAGTGTCAGGACTTCCTTTTTTTTCAAATGGCAGGGGAGGGGGAGCATCCCTGCAAAATATGACGAACGACTCTGAGCACGTGCAGAGTACCTTGTTGGTATACACAATCCCTTACAAAATACAGGGAACTGGAAAGTCAAACCCATTTCAGGCCTTCCACAACAGGAAGAGCTGAACTGTCTACATCATGCAGACTTCTCAGTTTTCTGTCATTTCTTCTGCAGCTTAAGCTGCTTCAGTTAACATTTGTTTCTCAAGTCTTGCAATGCTCCCTGCCTTCAGTCCCACTGCCTGGGAGCGACTGCACATTATCTGCTAGAAAGGGGCTATGTGCAGGTTGCACACAGAGTTAAGTAAATCTAGAGACACCACTTGATTCTTGATTTTCAAAGTGGACTTTTAGGCTACCGCCATTTTTTCCCCCCACATTTTTATACCACCCTTCCTCCAAGGAGCAAAGAGTGGTGTACATATTTCCTCCCCTCCTTTTTGTCCTCACAACAACCCTGTGAGGTAGGTGGGGCTGAGAGATAGTGACTGGCCCAAGGTCATCCTGGCATTCCCACAGCAGCCATGGGGCGGACCTTAGGGAGTGTGAGTCCCAGCATGTGCCCGGCCAGGCCGGCCCTCTGATGTCGCCACTAGACCGCAATGTTTGGGGGCTACTGTCCCTCTAGTTAGAAGTTTCCCGTTTGCACCTTCTGTCCTTGTAATCTCTTCCCACTCACTGCAGACATGGCATCATTGAATTGCCCCTTTATCCTGTTTGTTTGCCTTACACATTCATATCCCACCTTTCGAGATGCATCATCTCCCCAAGGCGGCTGCCAAACACCACACGTATAAGGACAAGCGCTAAACTCAGAAATCATGGTTCAAACAGTGAGCACAGCAAGAAAATACATTCATCGAATTAATAAAGTATGGGATTTCAGAGCACAGAATCAAAGTGTTTTGCCGAAGCAGCATTTTCAGCTGGCCTCTGAAAGTAGACAAAGAGGGGGCTTGGTGAACATTGTCGGGGAGACAACTCCACAACTGCGGGGCTGCCACCGAGAAAGCCGTGTCCCAGATGCTCATCCAATGTCCTTCAGTTAATAGTGGGCCAGAGGACAGGGCTTGTGAGGCTGGTCTCAACGCTCTGGAAGGTACGATACGGACAGACACAGGCCTGGAGATAACCCAGTTCCCCAGAATGTTATCAGCAAACACCAGCATTTTGAATGGAGCCCAAAAATACATTGGAAGCTGATGCAGGAGAGCTGGAATAATGTGCCCATCCATAACACCCCAGCAACATTCTTACAGCCGCATTTTGGACCAACTGTAGTTTTGGAGCGGTCTTCAAAAGGGAACCTCGTGTACAAAAGTCATAGAGCTGCGGCTGGCTTAATTAGTCGGTTTCTATTCTCAGGGGAGTTGGGGGGAGAGGATTTAGGTGACGAGCTTCCTCTCATTCATCTTTTTTTATTTTATTTTTTTTAGACTTGCAAAATGGGGGGGAGCCTCCCCACCCCACCCATGCAGAGAACAGGAATTGACTGATTGAGGGGCCATTCATCTGTCCTTCTACTGCTGAGCCAGACAGGAAGCAACTGGCAGAAGCTCCAAGGGGAAAGCTTCTAATTAAAGTGGCAGAGGATACAGCTTGCTTCTGAGTAAGCATTTCTAGGAGGATCTTGGCCACGAGGACGGGCAACAATGCCAGGAAACAGAATGCTATATTAAACCCCAGACGGAACCAATGTGATAATCCCAACTCCAGCCAACTGTGGAAATGCCAAGCCGGGAGAGCAGTTCAGTCTTCAGACCAGAGAGGGGCAAAGGGCTGTTTGTACAAGCAGGGGTGCAGCGGGCACATTGCCATGACACCCCACAGCCCTACCACTGTGGGTCCCCAGCAACGCCTCGTGCAGATAATACACAACAAAAACCATAACCAACTCAACATTCAGTTTTAACCATTCCATTCCCATGTCCCCTCTTAGCTTGCAACCCATCCGAGTTTTTCCCCCTCATCCAGTTACAAAACAGCCCCTCTCCCCAAATGTTTGTTTTAACAATTTTAAGGATCATTTTTCCTCCCACCCATCACACCCAAGGCAAAAATCCACCAATTTCCCCCCCCCCCATCCAATCATAGGCATTTATTTCCCAACAAGAGGCCAGGCCCCTGCCCCAAAGGGCATACAAGGGAGACGACATATGTGGGGAAGGGGACGGAGGCAGCGTAAACAAGGGAAGCATATCTTTCTTAGCTCAGCTGCAAATCTAAAGTCACCCCTGTGTCTGTCCCCTTTCCCTCCTTAGTGGCTTGTTTATTCCTTTCCTTGTGTCCTCCCATCCCAGGAAACCAGGTTCACACCCTGGTTTGGAGCCCTGTTTGGAGCAGGGGAGGAACACTGAGCAGAATGCAGGCCTGAGTGTTGTGAGCATAATACACAACACATGTGCCTGATTGTACAAGCGGCCATTTTGCAACTGGTTTCACTATTTGTTACTGGGATTCAAAGACCGGCTTCCAAATTCAGAGGGTTTTTGGAGACGGGGGCAATGGGGGGGGGAGGGTTGTCAGTGGTGGTGGTTATTTTTCTGTTGCCCTTTTGGCTTGTGCCTGCTTTATTATGTTTTGGACCAACATTAAGCCATCTCATTAGTCCTCACAGATGAAAAACTGGCATATAAATATTTTTAAACCAAACAAACATAAGGTCTAGAAACTTGACATTTTTCTTTCAAAACTGAATGCTTTAAGATTCTGAATTCTACACTACTGCAGGATTGTATTCCTTCAGCCCTTTGCATAGTTTACGGAAAGCAACAACCCTCCCCCCCTTTTTTAGAACTTATTTTGCTGAAACTTTCTCCTAGCCCTGTGCAGATGAAGAAACGGTTAAGCGCCCAGGTGGAGGAAAGCACAAAGCTTGCATTCCTTCCGAGGCTGCAGTGTCTGCCAAGCTGGAAACGTTTCATCCAAGCTCTTGGCACACGTACCAAGAGTGAAAGGACGGAGAGCAAATCTGTTGCAAATCTCTGCTTGCCAGCTTCTTCTCTCATGGTGGAACTGAGAGTGGCCAGCTTTTGATTTCAGCCATTCTGGCACCCCAAGCAGAGTGCCTTTGAGCATGTGCCGGCTGCCCTTACTTTGCAGGGAATTTAATTTTTATAAAATGCAGGAAGGCAGGCTTTGAACCTGCCTCCTGTAGTTTGAGATGGTCAATATGGGATAATGATTGCAACTGAATAGGGTCATTGCATTTAACATGCTTCTTCAACCCAAGTGACTAATACTCTTTCTGCTTTCGGATCAATGGAGGGCAGGCTTCAGCAGAGCACAGATAATTCACTGAGGGCCATTTTCTCTTCCTCTTGCTAATTCCTGTCACCCTCACTGCTCCCTTCCGGTGGCTGAGGCAGCACCTGTACCTGGCAATATGCCAGCCTCTCTGGCCTGGGACAGGAAGGAGGAGAGAAGGGTGGGCGAGAGCATCAAATAATCCTCTCTTCTACCCCATCCTCCTGTTCCTTTACCAATCCAGAGAGTGGGAGGAGGAGGAGTGGAGGTGAGCAGGCAGACAGATGTGGGCACGCTTCTCACCAATCTGCTGCCTGAGGCAATCGTTTTAGTTGGCCTTGTGGATGAGCCGGCCCCGTCTCTCTCTCTCTTTCTCTCCCCCTCCCCAAGATATTCTCTATCTCCTCTATTAACTGGGGAAAGAAGCATCTTTCAAATGGGGGAGAGCAACTGTCCCTCTTCATCCCAGCATAGCATCCTTCCTAGTGGCACCAGGCTCAGCAGGAAGCAAACTGGGACGTTTGCCTAGGGGCATCGTCACTTTAAAGATCTCTAGGCCGCCATCTTGCCCAAGGTGGCCTGGGATACGTAGCTCATGTTACCGCGAGGCTACAATCCTCTGCAAATTTACCTGAGAGCAAAGTCCTACCGAACACAGTGGGATTCAGTTGAGTGCAAACATGCGGAGGCTAGCACTCGAATGCCGGTATATCCTTTTCTATTTCTCCGAGATGGTTTTGAATTCCGTTTTTCAATTTTTATAAATTTGATTTCGACTACTGCAGCCCACTCCCAGAATGAAGGATGAGATGAGGTCTAATAAGTTTCAAAGAAGGAATCAGGGGCAGAAGAAGGAAATGCTCTCGAAGGAATACATTTAAAGGTGAGGTTTTTGTCCTATATTTTTCGTGTGACGTGGCTGGAACGAGGCTACGGGGTGGTGGTGATGTCAAGATGACCTTCTGTGCTTCGGAGTTTACCACTGGGCTTCAGATGAGGTTTTCCTTAAATAATCTCACTTAGTAAGTTGCTAGTCCTTAAACCCCACAAAACCGTGGCTGAGACAGGCAATAGGTTTCAAGAGAGTTCAAAGTGGGTTCAGAGAGGCCTGTATTCAGTTTTTCCCCCCTTCTTGCTTTTGCTCAAACAGTTTTTGCAGGTTTGGGGAAGCCAGTACCGCAAAAAACCATGACACCTCTTTAACCAGACACAAACATGAAGTTCGCACGCACACCATGAGCAAGGATCCCTCTTTCAAAATGCCCCTAGTTCTCTGAAATAGAAGAAAGGAAATCATCGGACTCCAGCCTTAATTAATTTCCCGCAACTCAAGTTTTGCAAACTAGGGTTTCCCCCACCCCCTTTGAGTGGAAAGAAATCCAGTTTTGTGGGTTCCCACCCCCCCGGGGGGGGTAGGAGTGGAAATACACACAAGCTTACAAAGAATCCACATGCTTTTGCCCGTCCCCGATTTAGCACAGTCATCACTTTCTCAGAACTCCTGCAGCTAATTGATTCCGGCCGTACGGGGTGGATCTCGGCCACGTCTGTGCGCCGGCACCTGGAACGAGGCCGGGAAGCGTGCCGCCACTGGAATCCTGACTCCCGCCTGGGCTTCTCCCCAAGGGAGAGCTGGCATGCCGGAACAGCAGAGGCCGCTCTCAGGAGGGGCTTCCCCTGAGAGCATCGCAGAAGGAATCAAAATGAGCCAGAAGCAGAAGCTACTTACAAGTCTTGGAACGTGCAAAGTTTTAAAGGAACGGAGAGTTCCTTTAAGCATGTGCAGAGAGCCTAACCGACAGATATACCCGAACTAGGGTGAGAGCGAGATCAATTAAGCCCTGTTGTTCCATCAGGAGCCATTCATATGCCTTTAAGAAGCCCAGAGGCAGGACGAGGGTGCAGACTTTCCTCTATTGTTTGTCCCCAGCACCTGGTACTAAGCTATACTGCTGCTGTATAAGGAGGTTCCATTCCGCTGTGACGGGTAATAGCAACTGCTGGGGCTATCATCCATGAACTGGTCTAATTCTTCTAAATCAGTCATCTAAGCCAGTGTCCATTGATTCATCTTGTGCCAGCGCGTTCCACAATTTATGTTCCATAAACATTAGTGTGCTCAGTGTGTGCGCCCATTTTGCAGATGGGTAGAAGATAGCATTCATTAGAGGGCTGATAATTACATTGGTTTGTTTCTCTTTTCCTGGATGGTGAAAAATTCAGAACCAAAACCTTTACCTGGGTTAGTCTTCTAGCAGCATGGCAGCTAAATTGGTTTGCTGAGCACCACAACCTGAGTCAATTCTAGGTTGAATCCACAGGCAAGGCAAGCAGTCTCACCGGATGGCCACAGACAGAACCATCTGGTCTCTTGGGTGGACCTGGAAGAGCTTATATAGGGCTGACAGCCAATCAGAGAAAACTGCCTTGTGAGAACCAATCAGGACCTGTAGGCCAGAGAACAGTTGGAGAAGCTAGGCGAATGGCTGAAGGTCCTGGCCCGTTAGAAGGAATCCGGGCAGCTTCCCTTAAAGGAGCTTCCACGATCTCTTTCCCTCCACCCCTGTGGTAGGAGAGGAAGTGATATGACCTTGCTCCAACTCCCATCCACTGGTGAGATTAACTCAACAAGCATGCCTGCAGGGATTTTTTGGTGGTGGCTCTGCAAAAGTGGAGTTCCTTTTCCAGGGAGCTCCACCAGAGATTCTCATTTGCGGAAAGAGGGCAAAGACTCGAAGAAGACTGAAATATAGGGGAGGGCGTTCTCAAACAGCTTAGAAAAATGTCACCACCGGCCGATGAACTGAACCGAACCAAGAGTGCTGCCGGCGGCAGAGCACATTTGTTTATGGCTGTTTCTTTCGTTCTGGTTTTTAGATTGTCATCTGCTCGGAGCTTCCTGTTTGGATGGAAACGTGGACTCTGGATACAATAATAAATACATGTGTTGCCCGAGGGAACTTGAGACGTGGTTGGTTTTCAAAGCTAAAAACATATGCAGCTGCTTCAGACTGAGTCATGCCGCTAAGCCATCTCTGTTCAGTACTGCCAGCTCGGACTGGCAGGGGCTGTCCAGGGTTCTCCCGAGCCTCTCATGCAGAACACAGCTTGCTCCAATCCCAAGTGACCCCCTCCCCAGGTTTGCTAAGTTCTCATCTGGAGGCAATACACCAAAGCCTTTCAAATGCATTCACAACCGCTGCTGGTACCTTTTCCGTCTGCTGTGGCGTAATCTACACCCAGGCCGGCCACTGCGAGAACATCATTCTGAAGTCATCCTTGCCAAATCCAGCGTGACTTCCTTCCTTCTGCCCTCACAAGGAGCTGTGAGTCTCACCTCGCAGCCCTGTTGCATTGCCCAACCGTCCTCACTGCTAGAACACACCGTTCCCATCCCCGCCGGCTTATACCGAAACGCTGCCTTCACTCCCAGCAGCACGCTGGGCAGCTCGTGTCCTTGCGGCTTACTCGGAAGGGACCCTGTCACGGCACCCTGAGCGTCGGCCGGGGCTAAGAAAGGGCTGATTCACATCCGTTCCCGTTTTCTTCAGCTGCACATTACGGATCGCAACGCTCCGTGGAGGTCGGCGTGAATTCTCCGCAGATTGCATTACACCGGTTTCCAGAGATTTCTGGGTGGAAGGAGCCTTGTAAGGACATCTGGGTCACCGTCCCAGCCGTGAAGCAGAAACCGTTTACGCAAAGCATCGAGAACAGAGAACCCACAATGACCACGGCCTGGCAAAGAAGATGCTGCGGGTGCTTAGCCAGAAAATGTCCTTCTTCCATCTGGGGCTGTAGCTCTGGACAGAGCACCTGTTTTGCACAAAGAACGCTCTTGGTAGCATCTCCATGCTGTGAAAGACCCCCGTTGGGTACTCTAGAGAGCTGCTGCCAGTCAGTGCTTGACCATGTTGAGATAGCTAGACCAAGGGTCAGACTCAGTAGGAAGCAGCTTCTTTTATCCATCAGGGGTGGCTACAGCTCAGTGCTAGAGACTCTGCTTTGCATGCAGAAGGCCCCAGCCTCTATCCCTGGTGGTGTTTCCAGCTATGGTTGGGAAAGGCCACCATCAACCAGGCAACATAGAAATGTCTGAGCTAGGGATCGGCAGAAGGCATTTTCAAAAACCCCTAGGTAAAAGCCCACCTTTGGCCCAGTTTTGGCGCTGTGTTCTCCGAGAGTCAAACGCTGGACCGACTCTCGCTTTCCCCGACTTGTCACAGCTCGCAGCTAAGCCACCTTTCCCTGCCAAACGGCCTGTCCTTGGATCCACATCAGGTGGGCACCAGGCTGGACTGCGCAGCTGCCCCCAACCGGCTGGCACTGCTGCTCTTGCCAGCCACAGACTGAGAACCTTTGTCTGGCAGCCTCTTCCCCTGGCAGGCCCCAGGCAGGCACTGAAGTCTTTTTGTTGTGGCATCTCGTCACCTCCTTTGTTTTCCTCTTGAGATGCCCGGCGCGTGTTTTCCCTGCCCTCAGCACCGCCGCTGTAGCGACGTCTCCTCTGGTTACGTGGGAGTTTGGCTCATCTTCACCTCCGGACTGAGGCTGTTGTCCTGCAGCGTGGCGGAGGAAAGGGAGACGGGAAGCGGGATGGCAGTTGGGGCAATGCCCGGGGTACTGGAAGCACCGCCAGGTCTGCCAGTCTTAGAATCTAGGTGAGCCCAGGGCAGAGGCGACTCGGAACGGAGAGGGGCTGGGCTCAGACCCGCCAGGCAGCAGCCGATGCCTTTTGCCGAGGAAACATCAGCTCTGCCCTTATCCTGTCACAGTGAAGATGGGGTGCCCTGCTGGCGCCTGAGGAGGTGTGCAAATGCTGCCCTCCTTCTCGGGGGATGTGCCAGCCTCTGCTCCTGCTCCCTCCACTGGGAAAGGAAGAGGGCGGCGGAGTAGGTGACCGTGTGGAGAGGAGAGTGGTGGCCTAGAGCGTCAGGCACTCACCCGCCACCCTCGTCTCCCCCTCCTTCCCCCTCCTCCTTTTCCAATCCAAGGAGCAGGGGAAGCAGTGGCAGTGAGTGCGCAGATGGAGGTGGGTGCTGCTGTTGCAACCCTCTTAGGTGGCCTCATGCATGGGCCAGCGCTGGTCCTGCACATACCTGGAGGACACTCTGGCTGAATTCAGACGGGTTTGGGGGCCTGAACCCGAGCCTGCCCTCAAACCTCGCCTTGTTTGGGGCCCGACAAACCAGGGCTGGAAACCACAGTTTCAAGCTGGTTTGGTTTGCAAGTTGTAGATTGTGCTGGCTGCGGTCTCCTGACAACCACTGACTAAATCAGTGAAGGGTCCCAGTGAGACATTGCCCTCTATTTGCCAAGTGCATAGCATTTTCTAAAGTAGCAATCATGTGTAGCGTTTTCTGAGCGTACAAAACACTCTTCGTGCATTATTTTCAACTAGTCTTCACAACAAAATTAAGTAGGTAGTAGCATTATCCCCATATTGCAGATGGGAAAGACTGAGGTTCACTGAGGAAAGGGGGAATAGCTTGCCTAAGTCCGCCTAAGTGAGCAGGTGGCAGAGGCGAGATTCAAAGTCCCGATTCACAGCTTGGTCTTGACACTGGCTCTCAAGGACCAATGAAAAGATAAGCCTCTGCCCCGAGAGGCTTACAATCTATAATTCAGCACAAGGGAGAGGTATGAAGAGGATGGACAGGGAAATGGAGCCAGGGGTAACAGGGAAAGAGTTTGCATTTATCTCCATACAAGAGGACAGGTCCCTGCCCTGAGAGGCTTGCAATCTAGATGTAGACAGAAGGGAGGGAGACGGAGGTGGAGTAAACCGGGGAGAAATATGCAATTATTCCAAGTACATGAAATTAGGTTATAGTCGGTGCCAACGACTTCTAGATGCCAACAACTTCACGGAAAAGGGTGTGTTTCAAACAGAGATGTTTCGGAAGTGAGAGAGAGAATCTCCTGCAGGTGTTCCAGGAAGGAATTCCGGGTATTGTAGAACCCAGCATAATTGATGTGTCATAGCGATGCAAAGCTACCTCTGGCTAGGCGAGAGAGGAGCCCTTCCCAACGGGCAGGAAGTGATCTACCTCCTGTTCCGATTAAGGCCCTTCCTGCTACAGAGACGGGATTGTGGAGGTCTGGGAATCGGTTATCAGGGCTGGGAAACAAGATGCAAATCATCAAGCTAGCCCTGCAGGGCCTGGAAAACAGGGAATCATTTCCTCCAGGGGGATGGGGGACACTGTGAAAGGCAGAGAGAGCGGCACGGAGGAGAGATAGAGAGGTAAGAAACTAGGGTATAGGGCTTTGGGCTTGGGCAATGGGACAGTCAGGGAGGGTTTTTCTGTGCTGGGTAGCACAGAATCCGATGTGGATCCCCTCAATGGGGCATAACATGGCCACACTTCTTCCAAACTACTCCAAGCATTATAGGATGTGGCAAACTGGCCACTTCCTACTCATATTTCCTAACCCCGACCTTTCGCTCCCTTTCAAGAAGCAGCCGTTTCTCAACATTCTGTTGCTGACAGCTTCTCCTATATAGCATAAAGGGCATTTTGTCCGAATGCTGTGACATCACAGCAGCTCAGCCAATGGCTAGGAGGGGACGTGCGGACTGGCAAGCCACGTGGAGAGGAGGATACCTCTGGATTATCCCAGTGCTTCAACACATACCTAGAACGAAACACACCCAGGCAGACCTACCTAACACCAGGTGCTAACATTTGATATGATGGACGATTTGTGCAAACAGAGTCTGTTCACATCAGCCCCGACAATGGTGCTGTCGCCAACGCACACGTTCCCAGGCCAACTCCAGAGGCAACTCACAGATCATGCTGGATGTATTCTGAGAAAGAGACCCCAAGTTTCTGGCACTCTTTCCCAGACCGAGGGGGAAAAAAAAACCTGGCCTTGCGAATGCCCTATAGAAATTCTTTCTCCTTCCATTTCCACCGCACAGGCAGAAAATCAACTTAGGGGGTAGACAGATAAACACACACCATTAACTGCGACTGGAAAAACATCTCAGTGTTGTGAGAGACGGGATTGATTATTTTCGAGAGACAGCCCAAGACCGGGTTTGGAAGAAATGTTTCGGATTCCTAAACAGCAGCACGAAATGTCTCGGCGATCGTGGGGTTTTTCCCAGCTCTCCTCACCATGCAGTGGAAACTGACTTGAAACTCAAGACTCTCCCCACAGGGTCGGCTACAATGACATGATGGAACTCTTTGTGGCCAAGAACACACCTGGAACCAGCCGTGGAGGAAGCTATACAAAGTTTCCTCTGTCCTTTCAAACTAATGGCCTCCCCCACTGGGGAAATGTAGATTGGAAGCTCCTTGGGGCAAAGCCCATCTCTCTTTTCTTTCTTCTTCTGTTTATGCTCCTCTTGGGAAAGGTCCAACAGGGACACTAGATCCACAAATACAGGAATACAGAATAGCACAATATTTGGCGTTACCGTTTTGCATTATTATTGCCCCATCAGCACATGTGGCGCTCTGCAATGGATTGGAGGAGAGGTCCCTGCCCCGAGGCACTCGCAGTCTAGATACATACACAGGGGGAAACGACAGGGAAAGGACAGGGGAGTGGTGGCAGGATCAACGGGGGAAGAATAGACTGTTATTATGGGTATTATTTCATGATTAAGTTGTACAAATTGTACAATACTGGCTGTACAGGGTTTTTAAAAAAAACAAAAAACATTTTAATGAATTACGAGCTGCCCTAGAGCTTCCTTTGGGGATAGGAAAGGGTGGGTCACCAACAGTCAGGGATGTATCTAAGTAACTAGGTCACGAGTGCGAGTGCGAGACCGAGTCATTTTTGCAAGAGTGCGAGTCCGAGTGCGAGTCAGTGTCAAAATTTTTGGGCAAGTACGAGTCAAGTGCGAGTAATTTTTGCACGAGTGCGAGTCGAGTACGAGTAAGGCCAGAAACCACGAGTCACAAGTCACGAGTCGAGACACTTTGGGGAAAATGGCTTTTCCCCCTGAAACTGGGGTGGGTGGGTCTCTGTGTGTGGGGTGTGTGTGGGGACCTCTGAGACTTTTAAAACTCCCACTTGGCTCCCCCTATGCCCTTTCCCTCACCTCTCAGTCTTGTCACCACCCATCTGGTTTGGGAAAAACAAGTGTGTCTACATTCAAACCATTTATTATTCCCTCCCTGCACCTACCCCTTGCTGAGCCAAGCATCCCTTGGGCTCGGAGTTTTGGTCAATGAGGAGGAACTGCTGCGGCAGCTTCGCCTTCCCTCACTCCTTCCCACCCCTCGCGCTCGGAGTTGTGGCCAATGCCAAACAGACAGCAACAAAAGGGGGGGGGACTCAGAGCCAGGCTTGCTTTCCCACCCCCTTGAAAACCCTTCCTCCCTGCTGCCCTCCTCCTCCTCCGAGGTCTCCACTGCGCCTGCCTGCCTGCCTGCCTGCCTGTGTTGATGCCGGCCATTAAAAGAAAATGACTTGGAAATGGCAAGTCGTTACCCCCACGAGTGCAAGTCAAGTACGAGTCCCGTGGGTCACGGGTGTGAGTACGAGTGCGAGTCAGTGGGTCACGAGTACAAGTACGAGTCAGGGAAAAAGTGGCTAAGTCACACTTGCGAGTCGAGTCATTTGACTCGAGTCCCCATCACTGCCAACAGTTTGCAATCAAATTCATGGGGGAGAAAAAAAAAGGATGAGTGCCAAAGACTTCACGGAGAAGACTAATGTGGAGGGAGGCATTTGAAAGAAATGACCAAGGGACAATATGGGGTGTGTGTGTGAAGCTGTCATAGACTATGGTCATTAGATGCAAGAAGAGAGAGAGTTTAAGAGAGAGAGAGTTTGCTAGCGGCTCAAGCACCGGGATTTATTTGGGGGTATTTGGGCAACTAGCCTGTACCCACTTTTCTTCGCAAATTTTAATCAGTCGGCCGCTGTTTCTCTGCAGCCCTTGGAAAGAGCAACTCGCTCCCCAGCTCTCAGGCAAGTTGGCCGTTGCTAGAGCCAGGCTTCCTCCATGCCTTTCTAAGGAGCAAAAAAGGTGACCGCCAGAACACGTGTGCGGGGGACCGGCGGGGAGAAGATCGGCGGAAGCGAGGCTTTGGGTGGAGAGCTTTTCCTCTTGCAGCTGCCCGAGCAATCACTTCCTACCCTCCCACCCCTATCCTTCCCCTTTTGAGCTCAAAGTGGGTGGAAATGGGTCTCCCAGGTCTGTTTCCTTTGCCCACTCCAAATATAGGTCAATACAGAGATACGGAGATGACGAGCTCAGTCTGGCAGGCTCAGAAACCTCAACCGAGCACTCTGTGGCAATAGCGATGTGTCAGAGCAGCTGTCGCTAAAAACCACACAGGCATGAGCTCATACGTTCCGACGGGCCACTTGGCTGAAAAAGGACTGGCCGCTGCCTGTGGTCCGAGGTGCTGTGATGTCACAGAATGTTCAAACGTGCCGAGGGAGGGGGAGGATCGTTGCGAGGGAAGGGAAAGTCAGTTTGGCAGAAAGAAAGAGGTTACATGCTTTTGCGACAAACTGTTTTGTGGATTTGTGTGTGTGTGGTTCTTAAAAAGCAGTATAGAAGTATTTCATATGTTCATATAGAACCCCTGCAAAGTTATGGGATTGCGATGCCCATAAATTTGCTGTCCGGCCCAGAATTTGAGCTTCAAGAGATCTCAGCTTCCTTTTAACAGCAACAAGTTTCTAGTCCCTATGGCTGCTGAAGTATCCAAATGCTTTGGGAACCTAAAAAGCAAGGCATATACTGCAAAATTCTGATTACGTCACTGTTTGAAGCGTCGTTTTCTTTTGAACCTTTTTTACATTTTGTACGTGGCAAGCCACCGTCTGACGCATGCGCTAAGGGGCACAGAAATCCAAAAACTGAGAAAAGGAAGCTGACTTTATGTCAATATATGCAACGTGTAATTTGTTCTCACAGAAGTTTGGGGTTCTTGACCAGAGGGGACGACGGGAACATGAAAAAAAAAATCACCTAGGCCTTTACGGATCTGTTGGGGTGGTGGTGTTTTTTGTGTTTTTTTTTTGCTTTTGGGTTACAGTTTGAAAAGCTGAACGAACAGAGAGGTTTGAAACACCTGACTTAATTTCAGAGTATTGTATCCTGGGCTGGAAATTTGGGGTCTGAAAGAGGCGGCCAAAGAATCTTTAAAAAATCAGATGGAATCCCAAAAGGTTTGCTGTGCATGTTCAGGGTTTAACTATTTTCACCTCTTCCTAAAGGCTGGAGCGTGGGGAAGAGAGGGATGGAAAAGAAAGGAGAAGATGACAATCCGTTGACCGCAAAGAAAAGGTTTTGCCACTAGGGAGTGTTGAGGTGGTGGGAGAAAAAAAACAGATGTGAAGGAGGAGGGAGGGACAGAACCAACCATGTGAACATCCATCCACGAGGATCGAGACTGCGAACGATGAAAATTAAGGGGGGGGGGAGAAATAGGATGACAGGGAGGGGTGTATGAAGGAAAGAATGGCAGGGAAGGATGGAAAGGGTGCTATGAATCTCATTTTTTTATGTAGCTGAAGTTTCCACAAAGGGCCCAATTAGGCAAGACAAGAGAACTTCCCCATTTCTCTGGCAGCTTGGAAGAGAGGCTGTCCAGCGATGTAAGAATTTGAGCCAAGGGAGAGGGCTAGGCTGAGAGACTGGGTTAGAGGAGGAGAGAGAAAGAATCATAATGCGTTTGTCTGTAGATGGAATGTGCAACAAGTCGGGTTTCCTAGTTGGAAATCCCGGAGACCTGCTTCCAGAAGACAACCCTGAGCTCAGTTGTTGTTGTTTTTTAAATATATGGGTGTTTCATGTGTTCATAAGATATTACTGTATATACAGGGTTATTCCGAAAGGATGGTACAAAAGGAAAGCTGATGTATTCTGAAATGAACTGACATACCACAACCGTCATGACCTGAAAAGACAGAAGAACTGTCCAAGTTTCACATGCACATTACAAATGTTCAATATGGGCACTTATGTAGCTATAAGGGGGCAAGGGGGGGACCGCGAGGAGACCGCTGCTGTCACCCAGGGTATTTGCCCCATTGTAGCTACATGTAATGTCCTCTGTTGTCTGTGCCCAGCATCATTCTAGATAATTCAGAGAGAGTGCTCCTGAACAGAGGGGTTCTATATAGCTGTCAGTCTCTCTTCCCCTCCCTCCCTGACCAACCCTGAATCTTCTTTGAGATGTTGAACCCCCCAAAAGCACTAAAAAAAGTCTCTCCAGCCACTTTCTCTGTGCCATTCCAGGTTTCGTAAACCTCTGCCCTGTTGTACCTACAAACCACTACTGAAGGTAAGGAAAGCGAAGACAACATGAAAGAAAGAAATGAAAAAGAAAAAAGAAAGAAAGGAGAGAAGAAAAGAAAGTGAGCCAAGGAAGGAAAGAAAGAGACATTCAGCGCCACAGGCCGAGGAGGATGTTACAATTGCAGGGCCCAGCTGCCAAGCCATGAGAAAGGTTTCTCTCTGGAGCGAGGCCGGATTTTCCCCGTCTTGCAAAAGCACTGGGACCTTTCCAAGGCCTTAACCCCGGTGTTGCCTGGCCTGCTTCTGTGGAGCCATACTCCGCTTGGCCTCTCTCCCAGCTCCCCGAAAGGGCTGTGGGAACGAGGGAGAGCACGTTCCCAGAAGATCGCTCTTGGCCTGGGAAAGGCAGGCAGGCGGCCATAAAACGGCAGCAGCCCTCCACGGGCCCGGATCCTCTCTTCAAAGCACTGCCATCGAAATCGACGAGCGCCTGGGAAGGCGGGAGAAACGGACGCGAAGGCAGCTTTCCCAAAGGCCACCTGAGCAGGTTGCCATGGGGATGACCGACCGCCACAACGTCCTCCCACTCTTCCCACCGCTCCAGTGTGAACCAAACATCTGCATGCCAAGAGGGACGGGTCAATACTGCACACCTGAACCCGTTTAACCGCCATCACTTCCCCACCCATCGTTCTCTACATGGATTTAAAATGGGTTTAACCAGCACTGCTTAGTCCTGGCGACTGTTGCCTGTTGATACCAGGTCTGCCATTAAGCATGAGAGGACAGAAAGGACGTCGCCCAGCACCAAAAGGGCAGCAAGCGAAAGCACCAGTAGAGGAGGAGGAGGGTGGGATTTCCACAATTTGGGGGCCACCACTCAAGAGCCCCTTTCTCTAGTAGCCATCCTCCCCCCAACCTCAAAAGGCCAGAGAAAGGCAGGCTCACATGGGAGAAAGCAACCCTTCACACACACACACACACACACACACACACACACACACACACACACACCCCTGGTCAGGCCATTGATGGCTTTCAAGGTGAACACTGGGCACCTTCCATTCAGCTCAAGCCCAGAAATGAGCCGGTAGCCAAAGAAGCTCTCAGTGATGGCCTCCGCATTTTGAACCAGCTGTTGCTTTGGGAGAGTCTTCAAGGGCAGCCCCATGTATGACCCATGACAGCAATCTAGCCTGGCTGTCATTAAGAGCATGCGTAACTGTGGCCAGGTCATCTCTCTCCAAGGAGGGATGCCGTCGGTGCAGCCGCTGAAGCTGGAGAAAGATACTGGGAGCTACAGAGATCCGGCAGCAGCCTTAAGAGGGAAGTGACTCCCTCCAGAATAGGCCGACACACACCACATTTTGATCAACCATCCACTCGCAGCACCCCTCTCTGATCTGGAGAAAGCGTCCATTGATCAGACAGTGCAGGTACACGGGTTTCATGACAAGTTTTAAAACTTAAAACCACGTGGACTAGCAGCACTTAGAACTTCCTCGGATTTGCGGGTGATTCGCACTAGGAGCCAGCGTGCTGTTCACCCTCCGTCGGGTGAGCGAGTCACAACTAACGTCCTTGGCCTCGGCTAACTGCACTTGGGACACAAACCCAAAGCCTTGGGAAGCCAATTAAACCTTGGGCAAAAACACAATCATGGCAGCTGAAAACAATCTACGCCGACGAGAGGAACCAGACGCTGCGCTGCAACAAGAAAAGGCTGCGTCAGGAACTGGCATTTTGCCGACAACTATCGCTTCTGAAATGGGCTCCTGGCCAAGGGCTGAAGCATGGTTTCCCACTCCCCCTTTCTTCATATTTAGAAGAACAAGGGAAATGCACACACAAAAATAAGAAGTTCAAACTTTTGTAATTTATGAGCTCATCTAATGTGCCTTGCGTCAGATATGCATCAGCAGGGTTAATCTGCCTCCGGTCAGCCAATCGGCAGGAGCCAAAGACAGCTGTTAAAAGGAAGCTGGGATGAGTTACTATACCAGAGGAATATAAGAGGAGGAGAGATTAATATATACGTGGATATAGAGATTCATACACACACACACACACACACTCTCTCTCTCTTTCTCTCAAATTCTTAAAAAAGTTTTCCAAGGATTATTAGGACAGAAAAGAGAAAACTCCGACTGGAATAACTCCAAGGCTGCCTTCTTGCCTCCACCCGTCGGTTTCTCATCCAAGCTCTTTTTCTTTTCTTCCAGAAAGAAGGAAAAGCATTTTCATTTTCTTAATTTTTATCTTTTCCTTTGTTTTTTCTTTATCCCCAGTGTGTGTGTGTGTGTGTGTGTGTGGGAGCTCCGTCCGGTTGCAAAGACTTTTGGAAGGCTGCAGGAGTAGCGTGAGCGTGGAAGGGGAAAAAAAAAAAAGACGCTCGTACTCGTTTGGAAAAAAAAAAAGACTTGGCACCGAGGAGGACTTGAAAGAGGGGGAAAAAAGATTCTGGAAAGAGAATTTCGATTTGTTCGCTTTAAGAAACCAAAATAGCAAGCAGCGACTTTGCGTCCGGGCGTGTGAGGGTTTTCATGGCTATAAAACACCAAAGGCTCTGGCGGCTCTGTGCTTAAGCGCTGTGGACCACACAGAGCAGGGAGGGAGAGCCGTGATTCATTAGCTGTCGCTCTCATTTGCATACCTCGGCTGGATCCCTTCTGTTCATCTCAGGGGCTCGACTTTTGCCTTTGCCTTCAAGCACCATTTTTACAACACTGTTACCCCCCCCCTTTCAATATAGAGACATGTTTTTAACCCTCTTCTCCCCAACGATTCTTTTGCTCTCGACCACCTGCTGTTCCCTGGTCCTGGCAGCAGCCGAACGAGCTCGTTTCGGGGGCTATCAAGAAGAAATTGTCTTTCCCGAGAGACTCAATGGCACCGTCCGCCCCGCAGGTCAGGATGAAGAGGGCTTGTTTGACAACAGCCTGGGCACCGGTGGAAGCCTGGCAGAACGACTCTCCTACCGCTTCCGAGTATTTGGCGAAGAATTGATTCTCCGTTTGGAGAAAGACCCCAGTTTCGTCTCAGGGGGCTTGACGGTGCAATACCTGGGCAGATCCGGGCAAGCGGTGGACGGTCCGACCGAGCAAGGGACCTACTTTACCGGAACGGTGAACTCCGACCCAGAGTCGATCGTGGCTGTCAACTATGACGGGGCGTCCCTGCTGGGGGTACTCCAGTACCGTGGCGCAGAGTACCACGTGCAGCCCCTGGAAGGGGGAGTCCCCAACACAGCGGGAGGAGCCGGGGCTCACGTGGTGAGAAAGAAGACGCCGGAAAAGGTAGACGGTCCCATGTGCGGCGTCGGGGCCCAGCAGGCGCCGGAGACTGCGCCAGCCATGGGAGCAGAACCCCTGGCCAGGACGGAGAAGTCTCCCAGGAGAGCCAAGGTAGGAGCGCTCAGTGGCTGGTTTGGGCGGGAGGGGAAGACAGCTGGCAACTGTTCCTGCGGGTAACGCTTCTCACACGTGGCTGGGGTCAGTGTTGTCCTTGGCTAGAGACCCCATTCTCTGGGCGAAATGAAAACGCTTATCGAAGGAGCGTTGGCTCCTGGGAGATTTGGAGAGCGACTGTCCTCAGCTACGCGCTGCCAGATGTTGGGGTTTGACCCAAATAGGTTTCGGAGCGTAACCACACCTGGGCTCACTTGCCAGCCCTTGAAAATCCAACAGTACAGCACTTTGCCCGTCGTCGACACTTGTCGTGCGCCCACCTGTGCTATGTCTAGGGGTAACTGCCATAGTCCCGATCGCGGTTATAACACGTGAATAGTGGTTACTATACCCATGGGTGGGTGTCGGAGGACAAAAAAAATTAACGTTCTGTCCTTGGGTAACCCGGCGTTTATTTGCAAAACAAGAGAACACTGCAAGTGGCTGATACCATGCAAATTAAGCTAATTTGCATCTGCTTTGCATAATTTATTCTGCATCTGCCAGGGAGAAGCCAGCAATGACATCTCCCCCGCCTCCTGAAATCCTTCTCCCTGCTAGGTTTCCAGGTGCAATGAGAGGGAGGCTGGGTTGTGGGTTTTACCTGGGAAGGCACAAAATACAATAATGTTTGTTAAGCAGAGTTGATGATTGATGAGATTATCTAGTATTTTCAGAGCACGTCGCAAGGGTACACAGTGCTTTATAAGCACTACCTCAGCCATCTTCTACAACAATCTTGTGCGGTAGGCCGCTAGCGCTATCCCCATTTGCAGGTGGGAAGCTGAGAGCACAACAGCTTGGCCCAAGGCCACTGGCTGAGTTCACGGCTGCGATGAGATGTGAAACAGCGGCTGGCCAGCTCATGCTGTGGGGAGTGTGTGGGTCCACCTGGATGCATCTCCACAAACGCATCCTCGCACATCAGCCTCTGAACTCCCCTCCCCCCCCATCCTTGTTTTGCTTCCCTGGTTGTCGACTGTAAGCTTTTGGGGGCAGGGAACCTCTGTGTCTCTTCCATACAGTCCTGAGCACAGGCTTAGCTGCCTTCACCCAAAGGGGAGACAGAAATTGGACAGCTTCTTTCTTCCTGTTTGCATTCATTCCGATCACATTTCCTACGTGCACATTAAAAAGAGAAATGTTGTATCATGCGCTCTCGCTCTCCCCCCCTCTCAGACGAAAGGGTGCAGCCTCAGCTCTTTTCTGACTGTTCCTCAAGGCACATCAGAGAGATAACAACAGAACAGTCTGAACCAGGGAATGCTCAGCCCTGCAGCAGATTCCACGCCCACACACCCTGTTCCCCCCCCCCCTTCTCTGGCTGCTCTTTGCCCTGGCTGGAGGATGTCAGCTCAGTTAGGAAAGAGGTGTGCAACCCTCCGCAGAGGTGGGGCAAAGCCACAAGCCCCCTGGCTCCTGCAAGCCGCTGCTCGCAACGGTTGGATCTCCATGGTTTGGTGGCCATCTTGGAACCGCCACCATGGTGGGAGGGGCGCGGTCTCGTGAGAGCCGGCGGTCAGGCCACCGTATGCGAAGGAGGCCGGCAAGTCTCTTGTCCCTTGGCCACCAGCATGGAAAAGGGAAAGTGGGTACTGTCACACTGGAGAGCGCAGCTGGCCTCCGCCGACGTTGCACGGTGCGACGATACCTTGAAAGCAACAGCAGCCGCTCTCCGGCAAAACCGCCAGGGTTCGATTCGCCTGCTGGCGACAGTGGAACAAGGCTGTCCTTGGAGGAGCTGGAAGGGCCCTGGTATGGGCCTGGAGGCTGCTGCCAGGATTCGTCTCCCCGTATCTCAGGGCTCCTTGAATTTATACTGGACCCGGCCAATCTGGAGGCTTCATTCGAGCCAACTTTAGCCTCGGGACATGTGCTGCAAAAACACAGTGCCCCTGGGCATGTGGGACCACACGTTCCCTTACCACCGAGTAAGTGCCACGGGCTCCCACTGTCTAGGACACAAAGAGAGGCCTGCCAGGCCGAGGGCTGCAAGCAAGCCACGGAGGTTTTCACCCCCTTCCCTAATGCCCAGCTCCTTTCGTTGCCCTTTTGGCTCTGGCGCACAGCGTGGAGAGGAGCTGGTGCAAGCTCTGACCTCACGGTCTTGCAGGGACGTCTCGGCACCACGCAGACCCCGACCGACAGCGAGCTCGACGCCGGTGCCTGGCATTCTGCTGCACGGAAAGCAGAGCTGGGCTCCCCTCCCTGTCTCAGGAATTATGTGGGGCACGCAGCCAAAGATGGCTTCCCACAAGGACGAGAAGTAGAACAAGTTAACCCCGACGCTACCCAACGGCATCAGGCACGCAAGAGCAAGTCTTCTTCACTGGCAGGCCCGTGGGCGCAACCTCCAATGGGTGCATCAGTCAAATAAATGATCTGGCCGTGGTGGATGAATCAACTGCTAAAACTTGAGTTGATTAACCCAGTGATTGGAAATTGCAGTGAAAAACCGCCATCATCCAAGCATCTCCGGTTCACCAAATATCTCCCAGTCAAATGTCTTAAGACTGAAGATGGAGTTGGTGTCCTGTAGTGGCTTAAAAGCCTGAGCTGCCAATTGGGTCTTGAATCTTACCTCTGACACGAACCCACTAGGTGGCATTAAACAAGCCGCTTCCTCTCGGCCTCAGTCTTCCCCCTCTGCAATATGGGGATAATAAGACTTCCTTATCTCACACTGCTGTTGCAGAGATACGGTAATGCACAAGTGTTCTGTATAGTGCTTTTTGGAGTGTGCAAAAGCTATCATCGTATACTTTCAGCCGCAATCTTGTGCAAACTTACTTGGAAGTAAAGCCCTACTGAACACAGTGGAACTTCCTTCTAAGTAAATATGACTTGGATTGTGCTGCACAGCTCTTCATGCGCCTTCTCCAATTCACTGTCAATACCAGAAGTTTCATTTGAATCGTCATGTACACGGTATCGATGGGGTAAATCCCTTATGTGGTCCCATCCACCTTTTCAGTAACTCTTTCTGTTCCTGTAATCTTAATCGAAGCCAACAAGAAGTTGCTTCACATCTGTTCCCACCCAAACTCCTGTACCAGCCTTTGGCAGTTGGTACAGAAGGAGGGAAAAGTGTTCACAAGAAGTTGCTTCTTACTGAGTCAGTCCCTTGGTCCCTCAAGCTCAGTATTGTCAAGCACTGACTGGCAGCAACTCTCCACGGTTTCAGACAAGGCGAGTCTGTCAGCCCTACTTGTACCTGGGATATTACATATGCTAGGCATGTGCTCTGTATTCCCCGTTACCCAAGACGCTCACTTCTCCCATCCCTTCTCCCCCACAACAGCGGTTTGCTTCCGTCACGCGCTATGTGGAGACGCTGGTGGTGGCCGACGAGGAGATGGCGCGCTTCCACGGCGCAGGCCTCAAGCGCTACCTGCTCACCATCATGGCTGCCGCCGCCAAATTCTTCCGCCACCCCAGCCTGAAGAATCCAGTGAACTTGGTGGTGACCCGGCTGGTCGTGATTGGGCAGGCGGAGGATGGGCTGCAGGTGTCGTCCAACGCCGCGGAGACTCTGCGCAACTTCTGCACGTGGCAGAAAGGCCTCAACAAGCCCAGCGATGACGACCCCGAGCACTTTGACACGGCCATCCTCTTCACCAGACAGGTGAGCCAACCAGCACGGGGCCCTTGCCAAATGCACAGCGTGCCACCTTGGTGGGTATTGCGCAGGCAGAGCCCCATCGCGATCCAACACCTTGGTCTTAACAAGTGGCCGGCACCTTGCCAGCGCAAGCTGGCGGCGGCGCAACGTTCCTGGTTCCAAATCTGCCTGTGTCTGACTACGGAGCAGGTTCTGTCTCAAAGAGCGAAAACTCTTGGGGGCAGACCTCTTCCTCCCCCCGCGCTAAGGGATCCTCACTAACCGCACCCTCATCTGGTACGCGCTCGTCTTTCCCTCGCAGGATCTCTGTGGGCGCGCCAACTGCGGCACTCTAGGCATGGCGGATGTCGGCACCGTGTGTGACCCGAACCGCAGCTGCTCCATCGTAGAGGACGACGGGCTCCAGTCTGCCTTCACTGCCGCACACGAACTTGGTAAGTGAGGATCGGTGCCTCATATTCACGTGCCGCGAGGCAACCGACCTTCCCATCTAAAAGTAGACTTTAGTTGGCTTCATGGTCACATCCTCTCTACGGGGGATTGTAGTTCTATTACGGGGTCCTCTAAGAGGGGAGGGAGCAAAGCTATGTAGGGATCTGACACAGTAAAAGGTAAAGGTATCCCCTGACAATTAAGTCCAGTCGTGTCCGACTCTAGGGTGTGGTGCTCATCTCCATTTCAAAGCCAGAGCCAGCGTTGTCCGAAGACGCCTCCGTGGTCATGTGGCCGGCATGACTCTCCTTACAGTACTTGCACCCAAAACCCTGGAGAGCTACTGCCAGTCAATGTCGACAGTGCTTACCTAGATTAAACAAGTGCTGGACTCTGTATGGCAGCATTCTTAACTTCCTAACAGCGAATCCTCAGCACTCCTACTAAGCTACAATTCCCAAGAGTCAATATCAAACCGATACAAGCCTGGAGCGTGGATTCCATTCATAATCCACGTTTCTGCTGTGCGAGATGTCAAGATAGGGTTCCCAGAGCAGCCGCCCGTTTGCACTCCGACCAAAGCCAGACAGAACAGCATCGCGCACTTCCAGGCCACAAAGAGTCACTGCAACAGCTTTTAGAATTTAAAAGGAAGAGACAAGTTGAATGGTCTCTGTGGTGGGGATGTTAATGCAAAAGGTTTACAAATATCTGTGCCAGGAAACTCCAAATTCTGACAAGTAAATTAAGCAAATTGAATTTATTCACATGGAGTAATAGATTTCTCTCTCTCCCCGCCCCTTACTCATTCAGCTTTTATCTTTGTCAAATAATTGAAGGGGCTCGGGGGGGGGGGGAATGAGTAACCACAGGGACTGGAAACTTGCTCTGCTTTGCCACGATTCTGGCACTCTCAATAGCAAGGAGATAACAGTCTGGCTATTGTAAACAGGGAATCCACGCAGCTCCGCAAGTTGGGGCATAGGGGGAGCTCAAGCTGACCGTTAATCCCCCCCCGCCTCCCGTGTACAGGCCACGTCTTCAACATGCTGCACGATGACGACAAACACTGCAGAGAGCTGAACCGCCACAGCCCCTCCCGCCACATGATGGCCTCCATCATGTCCCCCGTAGACCCCGAGGAGATGTGGTCGCCCTGCAGCGCTCGCTTCATCACTGACTTCCTAGACAACCGTAACGGTAAGGACGCCCCGTCCTGTCGGTTTGTGCCCACGTTTGCCCCTTCAGATCCCTCTGACCACAGCATTCGCACCGACGTCTCCCGCAAGGCCCCCATTTGGCGGACACTCTTCTCTGGAAACCAGTCCCACGCCTAGCCCTGGGGGTTACTCTTGCCTGTGTGAATGAGCCCCAGGCCTTACAGGAGAGCCTGCGAGAGGGAGCCCGGCACGGAAGGGGAGGGCGGAGGCCTTTCCTCTCGGACCCTCATCTCCCTGCTTGGCTAGTTCAGCCCCCCACAGGGCTGTCTGGTTTCAAGGACACTAACCCTCCACTGGCGCCCTGGTGCGCAGCTCATTCACTAGACTAGAGCATCCTTTTCAGCAGAGCGAAATGCGCCTCAGGGCTGTTCAGTTCACCCCAATGCGGTGGCGGGTAGGCAATTTGCCCAGGGGGGAGCGAAACTGTCATCGTTTAACGGAAACAGACATTGGGCACTCAGCCACTTGCCAGGCGCTACGACTCAACCGGCTCTGCCGCTTCCCCTTCCTTCCTGCAGGTCAGTGCCTCTTGGACAAACCCCACGAACCCCTTCGCCTGCCGGCTGCCTTCCCTGGCAGCGATTACGACTCGGATCAGCAATGCCAGCTCAGCTTCGGACCCGACTCGCGGCACTGCCCCAATATGAACCTGCCCTGTTCCTCGCTGTGGTGCACTGGCCGGATCAACGGGCAGTTCATGTGCCAGACCAAATACTTCCCCTGGGCCGACGGGACACGATGCGGCGAAGGCAAGAGCTGCATGAGCGGCCGCTGCATCAGCAAAGTGGAACTGAAGGCCTATAATGTGAGCAGCCTGGCTAGCGGACATGGGGGGGGGGGATGAGACGACACCAAATTGTTCTTGCATTCCACTATTGGGGGGGGGGGTTGGATTGGAAAAGCAGTGAGGGCAAGTAGCTAGAAAGAGCAGGACTACAAGAATAATGAATCAACCCACGGTGCTCAAATGTGGGGGTGAGAGGAAGCCTGATAACCAGTGCCCCCCCACCACCAGCAGCTATGACCAGTTGGTATATCCCAGATCAGGTATACTTGGAGGAAGTGTGCATTACAGGAGAGGAGGAGAAGGGTTCTTTCAGTGTGTTTGCCCGATAGTTGTATTTTTCTGCTCTACTGCTAAGCAAACTGCAGCATAGTCAGCTGCAGATTCAAATCTTGGTGCTGGGGGCAAGTCCTGCAGCAGGGAAAAATTGACTAGATCTCCAAAATGGTCCAGTCAATTGCTTCCGAGAAGCCAGTTGTGCGATATCTGTATCTTTCCCATCCTTGAGGTTGGGAGGTTGCAAAGGGGAAGGGGAAAGATACAGATACCCTCCCACACGCACACACCCATCTCATTTTTTCCCTCTGGCTTCTCAGAACCAATTGACTGGACCATTTAGGAGGTCCAGTCAATTACTCACTGCTCAGACTTATCCCTAGCACAAAAAGTTGAACTGCAGCCAGTCACAATGTAATTTGCTTGGCATGATTAGAGCACAAAAATACAACACTCGGGGAAACATCACGCTGAAATACTCCCTCACAGTGGCCATGCGCATCAGCTTACACAAAACGCAGTGCGTCTTACTGCTGACATAGCATGATGGCTGCAAGACTAAGCTACTAATCAGGAAACACAGAGAGAGAACAACACAGAGATCATAATTATCACCTTACAAGGTCGTCAAAAGGGTGGGAATGAACATGAAGTGCTGTGAGCATTTGAAAGTGCTACATAAATGCTAATGGTGTCTTTCCCCTTTATCTCTTTCCTGCTGGCAGATTCCCACCCATGGAGGCTGGGGGCACTGGGGTGAATGGGGAGAGTGTTCACGCAGCTGCGGGGGAGGAGTCCAGTATTCGACCCGCGAGTGCAACAAACCCACCCCTCGCAACGGCGGCAAGTACTGCGAGGGCAAACGCACACAGTATCACTCCTGCAACACCCAGGATTGCCCCCATGGAAACGGTGAGATCATTTCCTGTTCGTGTTTTTTTGGTCCCCAAACGTTAAGCACAAAGACAGGCAGGCACACATCCAAGACAAAAGGAGCTTAAATGACAATCAGGGAGATTTCAGTGAAACATTAGGAAGACCCTCCTGACTGGAAGAGCTGTTTGGCAATTGAACCGTCTGCCTCGGAAGGCGGTAGAGTCAGACTCACCCGCCATTGGGAGTCTTTAAGCAGAGGCCGGATAACCATCTATCGGGGATGTCATCATTGCGGACAGCCTGTGCTGGCAGGGGGTGGACTGGATGATCTCGTTGGTCCCTTCCAGCTCAACGATTGTACAGACAGGCTGAAAAGCAGGAACAGGGGAGAATGTGTTACATCTCCTTATTGGTTTTCCATCTACCGTTGTGAAGATCTAATTGACCATTGAGAATTTCCCCTGATTTGAATGAACCACCCATTTTGCATGCATACCCCCCCCCCCAGCCATGCTGCATTGGAGGCACATCCATTGCCCCTCGGCCACCCCCCAGGCTTAGTTACAGCGCTGAATAGACGTGACCTTGTCTGTGAATTTGCTTCCAGCCTTGACCTACCGGGAAGAGCAGTGCGCCGCCTACAACCACCGAACGGACATGTTCAAGAACTACCCTGCGCCCATGGACTGGGTGCCCCGCTACAGCGGTGTGTCCGAGCACGATCAATGCAAGCTGACCTGCCAGTCTCACGCCCTGGGCTACTATTATGTCCTGGAGCCGAGGGTGAGTGTGACCCTGCTCTGTCAGGAGCCCTTGGGTTGGGGAGGCTTTCTAGAATACGCCTGACAAACAGGTTTTTTCCTGAACGTCAGGGCTGGGGGCGAGCGAGTATGTGGGGCTGGAAAACGAAGCTGGACAGAACTGGGCACTGGAGGAGGGAGGGATTTTCCCCTATGTCCCTGGGGTAGCAAAATGACCCACTCTTGCTTGCTTCCTTCCAGGTGGCCGACGGGACACCCTGCTCCCCCGAATCCACCTCGGTCTGTGTCCAGGGACGGTGCGTCCACGCCGGCTGTGATCGCAGAATTGGCTCCAAGAAGAAGTTTGACAAATGCATGGAGTGCGGAGGGGACAACTCGCGCTGCACCAAGATCTACGGCTCCTTCACCAAGCCACAGTAAGTGAGGCTTCCGGGGGCTTGGCTTGCGGCGTGAAGTGTTGGGAAGAGGAAGGGCACCCAGGGCCAGCCTGAAATCTCCTAGGATGCTACATGCTGCCCCCCCCCCAATGTCACCTTGCTGCATCCAGCTCCTCCCTAGATTCAGAAAGGAACAGAGAGGAAGAGGAAGTGTGGCAGAGAAGTGCCTCTGATGCTCTAGCTCGCCATTCTCCTCTCCTCTGCACTTCCTCTTCCGCTCCGTTCCCTTCTCCCTCTTCCAATCCAGGGAGCAGAAAAAGGATAAGAGGGGTGGCAGAGGTGGGCAGAAGGGACAGGAGACACATGCCGATCCACTGCCTGAAGCGCCTTCCTCAGTCGGCCTCAAATGAACCGGGCTGGCAGCATTAACCAGGCTTGTGATCCCATTTATGAGCCCAGATTAAAACAATGGCTATTCGGCTCATGTCAGGATTCCGAAAATGACACAGAATTCAAACATGCATTCAGCCCTCTCCTTCCAGTTCAATGGATTGTGACCCATTCTAGGAATTTGGGACCATTCCTTCGTAACGCCATTTCTGGTCAAACTGCAAAGCTGCCATTGTCCTCTCATTCTCCAGAGTGTGTTGCTCTAGCACTCGGGGCCTCTATGGAGAAAACCTGCTTGACTTTGTTGTGGAAGTTAGAGGAGAACCATGGTTGAAACAGAACCATGGTTGTGGGTGGCTCTAGTCACTTTTCTATCTGTGGATTGTCTTCTCCAAGACATGGTGCCTGTGGGGCAAGGGTGACGCCCCAGCTCCACTAATCCCATTCTGCCCCAAACCTCACTTTTCTCTGCTCGTGATGGGTCCCAACTCCCTCATTTCCAGTTCTTTGTGAGATTTGCTCTCCAGCCCAGCTTATTCCTGATGTGTCTTGTCGTCCCGCCCACCAGGTACGGTTACAACGACGTGGTCACCATCCCCGAGGGGGCCACCCACATCTTGATCCGCCAGAGCAGCGGCTCCTCGTCCGCCAGCGACGGCGTCTACCTGGCCCTACGCAGGCAGGACGGCTCGTACGCCCTCAACGGCAATTACATCCTGACCCCCTCCCAGCAGGACGTCCAGCTGCAGAGTGGGGTGATCCTGCGTTACAGTGGGGCCACCAATCCCGTGGAGGTGATCACGGGGCGGGGGCCTCTCCTAGAACCGCTGACCTTGCAAGCCTTGGTGGTGACCGACCAGAAGACCCCACGTCTCAAGTACACATTCTTTGTCCCCACGCACGCGAAGAAGCCGTCGCCCCAGTGGCTGAAGCAGAAGGCCCGCATCTTAGAGATCCTGAGGAATAGACGAGGCCGCAAATAGACCAACTGGACGGTTCTGGACAGGCCCTCGCAGGTCGCTCTTGCCCCTCCAAATCAGAAAGGGGTCGCTGGGGAGAGAAGAGCCAGGTCTTATGTTGTTCAAGACCAAACTCCCCCAAAGAGGGACGCTCAATAATACGAACTGCTCAAAAGCGGGTACCATGTTGGCTCCTGCTCGCTTGGCAGCTGCCAGCCCCTCAGGGCCCTTCCGGAACCTTCTGCCACTTCTCGCGCACGCTCTCTGGCCCCCTTGGCTCTGCCGGGATGCTTGGCAATGCAGGACACAACCAGCAAAGCGAGCTGAGAGCAGCCAGAGGACCAACAACCTGCGCTCCTCAGGCTTTGACACTGCTGCCCCCCCCAATCGGGCTCACCCATTTCCTCCCTGGGGGATGCAATGAGGTGATAAAGCAGGCTCGGAAGAGGAATCTGGGGAGGGAAAGGGGGGGCAAAGCAACGTACATCCCAGGCCTGAGGAGGACCAGCAGTGGACTCCAGGAGCTCTGGCATCAGTGGTGTGGACAGACTGAAAAGAACGGGTATCCATTTTGACACCGTTCCATCTGGGTTGGCTGAGGCCTGAAAAAAGGCCTGGTTTTACGGGCCGTCATGTCTATCCCCTGGCCTCCAACAGATTCCGGACTGCTTCTGTGCTACTACTATATTTATTATGGGGTTTATTTATTCGCTGCTCTGTATATGTAAGGGTAGTGGTTTGGGGGAGGGCCGGTCTTCCTTCGCTCCCCTTTTTCGTAGAACAGAACAGGCGGCCACGTTCAGCTCTCCCCGAAACTTGGCAAGTTCACGGCCCACGTTTTCGGGGACAGCCAGGACATGTGCTTGAAGCAGCAGCGGTGTCTACCTCAGCCCCTCAGCATTGACCCCCCCCCGTCTCTGCCCCTTCACAAGAAACTCTGTCCTTGGCCCCCAAGCTCTCTGGCTTCCGCTGGCCTCCGCCGGAACGGCCAAGCCTCTCCAGTTTTGGCACGTGTGGGTTTATTTGTGGCAGTGACTCGGCACCAGGGAAATTACAGGCCTTAGCTTGGGGCTCATCCGTTCCTGAAAGGGTGAGGGCCGCTCCCTCCGCATGTTGGCCTCCAGCTCTCCCTTCACCGTGCCAAGCGGGGAATGGGCCAAGTCCTTTTGGGCACATCACTGCCCCTCCTGCCAAAAACGCAGAGAGAGGCCATGCCGCCGCATGCCCCCCCTTGGCCCAGAGAACGTTGCGTCTGGGCTGGCCCCCAATAGCACAAGCTGCAAGGCGAGTCTACACCCCAGACGTCATGGGCCAAAAGGCAAGCTCTGCCCGTTAGCAGCAACAACTGCTACCAAGACACGCGCCTCTGATTCACAGTTGCAAAAAGGGTGTGAAGTGTAGTGGTTGGAGTGCGGGGCAGGGAAGGGGGAACGGGAATGCAATGGTCACATCTCAGAGAGTGGCTTGTGGCCAGAGACAGGCATCCTCCTGGTACCCAAAGCTAAGCCATGCGCTGTCCCCTAAGCGCATGAAGAGGACTCCCCTGTCCCCTGCTCCCATAGCCACATGCCAGCCAGTGGCTTCCTGTGGGGCCCCTGCCTCAATGGCTCCCAAGGAAGCCATTCACAGTTGCCCTGGAAAGAACACCTCCCCCCCCCCCCCCCAAGCATGATTCCTGGGCAAAGTGTTGCCTGACCGTCCTGTGACTCTTCCCCCCCCCCGACACTCCTGAAGAGGAGGAACACATGCGCCAAGGCCGCAAAGAACGCTTTTAACATGGTACTGATAAACCAGCAGTGCTGCCCCTATGAAGTACCGCCCTAGACCACCTTCTCGGGGAGTAGGAGCATGCCCACTTCTAGCAGAGCGGGGGGGGGGGAATCAGCTACAAAGCAAGACGTCTGCTCGGGTTCTCTCTTGGCCAAGCCAAGCCTGTGCCGTGTCTGTAAATTCCACCCACCCCGGGGCAAATCCCCCTAGAATTTCTCAATATTTAAAACCTCTGTAGAGCCAGAGGGAACCTCCCCCCCCCCACAATCCCTGTTGTACCCTGGGGTGCTGCTCTTCCCCCACACAATCCCTGCATCAGCCTGATGCTGAAGGTTAATAATTTAATTAAATCGTAATTTAAAGGCTAGCGCCACAGACGGCGCATAGGCCCCGAGGCAAGTCCTCTGGAGCCGGCGGAACAGTTTTCATATCAGTTTTGCATAAGCGGCGTGTTAATATTAATAATTATTATTGATTTTTTTTAATAAAACTCTTGCAGGTTATTTAATGCTATTTATAAAAAAAACCCGCTTTTGGTGCTGTGTGATTCTTTCTGAGGACGCTGTTCTATATTGCTACCGTAGTCCCAATTGTTCAGGACTGGGAGAAAGTTTAAAAAAGCACCAGTTGCTACTGGACTCTTGGCCCTTGTTCAGTTCAAGATAGAGCCCCAGTCAGAAGTTAAGACTTTAGGAGCTGGATTGGACAAACTCATAGCCGTGATGGTGATGTAGAACCTCCATTCCATACAGACAGTGGCAGTCTACCCCTGAACAATTGCTGGGGATCAAACAGCAAAGGAGGGAGATTACCTTCACGCCCTACTTGCAAGATTCCCGGAGGCATCTGGAAACAGGATGCTGGGCTCGATGGACCTTTGGTCTTCCTGCAAGCAAGTCCCTTCTTACATTCTCATTGGCCACAGCAGTGGGAGCAAAGCCTCCATGTACTGCAGCAGTCTACCTCCGAGTACTGTTGATAATTTTAAAGTACGGCTGTTATGCTGTTCGGCATGTGATAAGACATGGGAAATGGATGGCGAGAGAGGAAAGCAATATTTTAAATTGACCCTGGGGAGCAAAAAAAGCAACCACCCTGTGGTCCAGGTTTACGACCTGGGAGAATACTTACCACCACCACCACCACCACCACCACCACCACCACCACTTTGGGGCCGATATGGTGCTTTCCGAATCTGCAAAGAATTTCACAGGCAGTAGCTTGAAATGACCCGAGAAGGGTGTGTCTTCATGCTTGGGGGTCACTGTGGGAGACAGGATGCTAGACGAGGTGGGTCTTGGGCTTGATCCAGCACGACTCTTGATGGCAGCTGGTTTCGTCACCTAACTAGTCCGCCCCCGCCCCACCCCCGAAAACGAGGTTACAGGCTTCTTAAGTCTTCCAAGGAGGGACACCTCCGGGGTCAGGGCAGGCGGAAAATAACCCACTGCCACATCTCTCTCTCCTCCTGGCTCCGCTTCCCAGACGCTCACCTCCTCCACTGCCTTTCTGACTCATCCTGGTGCTGACAGGCTGCCGGGCCCAGCTCCAAGACCCCAAACCTCCAAGGCCGTGCGAGCGCGGATCGCATTCCAGAACCCACAGCCAAGGCTACAATTTCCATTCCCGGGCTTGGAGGGGGGGGGGCAGCGCTGGGGCAGGAAGGCGGAAATTCTTAAGTCGGAGATGGCCGGGTTGGGGGCGGGGGGGAGAAAGAGAGATCTGTGTGAAGACAGAGTCACGAACACAGAGACAGAACTCAACCAGGAAAAAAAAAATATTTATATATAAAAGTTCTTGCAGTAACACAAATGGCAAACGCATACAGAGATGATGTGTCCCGTTAATACAGCAGATACTTCGTAGTGATACATTGTTGTTTACCAAACACCTTTCGGTGTGTGGGGAGGGGCACACAGAGCCGGGTTCCTTACTGGCCAAGCCCCCCCCCCCCCAAGCGCTGACTTCCTCACCATTTATATGTGGAGCAGCAGCTCATATATAGTGCATGTACAAATCTGAACGACTGTCTTTTTTCAATCGACAACTAAATTGCCCTGGAGCCGACAGGGAGTGCCATCTGGTTTATCAGACCTGCAAGGGCTCGTTCACGCACGTGAGAGACGGCTGGGTGTGACGTCACTGAGTGGCGAAGGGATGCAGAAACCCGCAATGCAAGGGCCTGCTGCAATGTGCTTCCCAATCCCAGCACCCCGCAGCAGCCCACACAGCCGTGCTGGCGTTACCCGAGCGAGTTAACCAGGGTTACCTCCAGAGAAACCTTGCGGCTTTTCTCCATTACAGTAGGTTGCACGCGACATTCACCGAAGAGAGATTTCAACATGACACGGAGGGAGGGACAAGGCCGTGTAAATTGTGCAATTGTTTTAAGAAAGCAAGTTTCTAGACCTCAAGACTCCCAAGACTCCCAAGACGGGCAGATCCTACCCAAGTGCCTTCATGCCGAAATCTCATAGATGTGGCAACCCTAGTCCCAGCAAATAGGGGTGCAGTGCCCGGTGCAGCACATGGCCCCACCCCAAGGCCAGCAGAAGACATGAGACAAAGAAAAGGCAGCCAGGCAAGTTTTCCTACGACCTGTACCAGGCATGGAATTTGGCTGCCTTTGGTCCAAAATTGGAGTTCCCTGGCCAAAGCGTTTGGGCTCCCCCCCCCCCACCGAATACAGAGCCCAAAGGTCTAGGATCTTGCACCAACACACAAAAACAAAGTTTCCAAATTAAGCAGCTGGAAGAAGTGATGAAAAATTGACCTAATTGGTAACACGTTCGCCTTGCTTTTTGCACAACTGTGACTGGGATGGTGGCGAGGCTGGAAAGGGAAAGGGGGGGGGGGAAGAGATGGAAAATACACCAGGAGAGAGGAAGGTGGGAAGGGGGCTTACCACTGGGCCCAATCCCTTGAGTCACTTGGGGCCCAATCCTCCATGACTAATCCTAATCATGGAGGCCTCCTCAACATAAGGGAACATTTGTTCCCTTCCCTCGGGGCTGCATTGGCGCTGGAAAGCAGGATAGGATTGGGCCTTTAGGCTAGTACAGTCAGCCCAGCTTGGCAGCGGCTCCCCAGGGTTTCAGCCAGGAATTTTTTCTCTGCCCTACCTAGAGTTCATGGGGAATTGAACTCTGGGATCTTCTGCATGCAAAGCAGGGGCTCCCCCACTGAGCTACAGTCCAGCTCCTAAAGAACAGGAACAAAAATGCAAGAATAAGGAGCCACGGTCGAAAAAGGCTGAAAGAGCCAGGAGAGAGAGAGAATGAGTGAGTGAGTGAGTGAGTGAGTGAGTGAGTGAGTGAGTGAGTGAGTGTGTGTGTGTAAAAAACAGACAGGCCGATTTATGCAGCAATGAGAACTAGAATCCTGCTTTGGAATCAAAAATAAATGGGAGGAGCCACAGCTCCATGGCAGAGGCAAAGCAGAAGGTCCCAGGTTCTGTTCCTGGTAGTATCTCCTAGCAGGCAGGGCTGCAAAATTCCACTGGGGGCATTTTGTAGCACAGTAGGAAATACAGGGGGTCCTGGGTATGTTCCAGGGCCCCCCCCCAGGGATACCGGTGAACCGCAGATAGGGGTGAACTCCCCCTGCAGCACCCCACCGGCCATTAATTTACCTTAGAAGGTGGTCTGTGTGGTCACACAAACACTATAAGAGGCAGCATGCTGCTTATAGCGCTGAAGCCGGCTGTGTGCTAGAGAGGCTCAGTCGAAGAACAGGAAGCAGGCCGCGGGGGGACTCCCGCTACCCACGGATACGTGAATCCACGGATAGCAGATTCGCAGATACGGGGGGCCCCTGTACTTACCTCTGCGGATGATTTGATGTGTCTGGTGCCCCCGCCACTGCCGGGGGAACCACGAGCCACTGCTCAGCCTGGTCCAATCCTACTGGAAGTGGAGATGGTGGCGTGGCGGTGGTCCAGTACTAAGTTGGCTGTGCAGGGGGTTGCCCCCTACCTCTTCAAGACAGGCAAAGCAGGCAGGCAGAGGGAGAGCGAAGAAGAGAGCAGCAGGCAGCAGCCAAAGAAAGTAATGGATTTCGAAACGTGCAACCGCATTTTTGCTGTACAGAGTAAATGGCATATAGCCAGAAGACAAGACTCACAGGCAAGGACGCCCCAAGAAGCAGCAGAACAACTTTGGGGCACCCTCAGCTTCTGCCGCAGTGCTCCTGGGCCACATGAACATTGGCCATAGCAGGGCGTGGAGGCCGCTTATCACTCCTTCACACGGCAGCCCCAACCCCGCTACTCCCGCTTTCGGGTCTTTGTCTAGACCTCAGGTTTATGGCAGAAAATGATCACGATTACATTCCAGATCAACCGCTCCCCTCCTCCTCTTCCTCCTCCAGCCCTCTGTTCATTGTGCAGTTAAAAGTTCACAGTTCAAAATGTCTTTGCCAAGTGCTGAACAAAGCCACTGCTGGGGAAAGGGGGGGGGCGGGGGAGAGAAGAGAAGCAGCCTTACTGGCGCAGCATTCATACAGCCACCTGTGCCTGACTTAACACAAAACGGGACACCATAGCACCAGCATCACCAGGATGTGTGTCGGAACACGTGTGAACGAGACGAACCAAGCGCTTGTTGGCGGGGGGGAGCAGGAGGGAGTTGTTAAGACAACAACTAGTTGAGAAGGATGCTATTATGGGTCCCAGACTCCACGCGAGACACAGTCCCTGTGGTTTTGGGTTCTGTGTGCGCTTTTCGGAAAGATTTCAAGCAGGGAGAACTGGTGCCGGGGGTGCAGAACTTCTCCAAAGCACCAGGATGGGAAAGGCTGCCCCTACTCTCCAAATTCTCCCTCCCACCCAGTGACCATGGAATCGTAAGCTTTGCCCAGCCCAGAACTCGGCAGCCACAAGCCTACAGCTACAACGTCAAGCCCACTGCCCGTCCGTCAGAGGCCGATCCTTGGGCTGGGAGGCGGGATTGGGCCTTCTCAGTAGCCCACATGCCCCCTCCCCCATTGACAGCGGCATTTGCTCTCCCGAGAATTCGGTTTGAGGAGATTTTCGTTCCTGGTTGCTGTACGCCCCTTCCCGGCCGAGTACCACCTCCGGTGCCACTCTCCTTCTGAGTACCACCAGAAGTGACTGGCGATGACATCATCACCAGTTACTTCCGGGTTTTCAGAGGCCAGAAAACGCAGGGAGGAGGCTCTGGGCAGGTGGGAGGGCCCTTCTCAGCGTTCCCGAGAGGCTCGGCCAAAGGCAGGAGCTTCTTGGAAACAAAAACGCGCCACCCAAAACACCACGTCGGATTGGGATTCCGGTGGTCCGTGTACTACCAGCAGTCAGCCGAAGTACCACTGGTGGTACTAGTACCACAGGTTGGAAACCCCTGCTGTACGCCTTTTAGCCGGCTGCGATTTCAATTTTACCACCGTAATCTTTTGCCTGCAACATGTGGTATATTTGAATGCATTTTTTAAAAAACTGAAGAGCCTGGGGCACCCAACGGTGCAATATATAGAATTTTTGTAAAATAAATAAGCAGGTGCTCCATCATAGGATGGAAACCCAAATTCCTGACTTTTAAGCACTAAAATGCAGGAAGGCCGGGCGGGGTTGGGACCTAGGAGAAAGAGGATAGACAGAAATTCTCCGAGATACGCAAAAAGGAGAAAAAGTCACTCCTTTTACTGGGCCAAATGCCCGTGTTAGAAGCCTCCCAAGAGATGGAAAAAAACAAAATCTGGACAATGAAGCCATTCCTCCCTCCCTCCTAAATATTATAGCCCAACTCCCATTTTTAAGACAGCTGAAAAACAACCGAAGGAAAGTGGCAGCCACTGCAAAGCAAAACACGCAACACTCACAACAAACCAGAGACAGAAGCAGAGATACTGGGTGCAAGTGGGGACAGGCAGGGGCTGGTTTCTGCCCTGTCCGCCCGCCAAGCTCTGTGGGGGGCAGGAAACGTCAAACCAGAGACGGCCCACCGAGAACCCAGGCAAGAGACTAAGAGGCTGTTGATGGAAAACTGGGAGCCCGAGAGAGCAGCTCACTGTCACCCTTTCATCCGTTTCCACGGACGTGGCGAATCGGAGGCTGAAGAGAAACGGAAAGGGCAAACGGCCCCCGGGACGAGATCAGGGGCTTGCGCCTCGCCTCTCACTCTGGGGCAAGCGACTGTGCGAACCGCCGTAGAAGTCTCTAGTGGGCGCAGCAGTTTGCAGGTACCCAGAGCAACCGGCCCATGAGAAATGAGCAAGCGGCTCAGAGCGCAATGGAATTCCTCATCAAGCAGGCTTGAGATCTGGCGGTTGCCCAATGCAGGGGTTGCAGCGGTTCAACAAGCTTCCTAGGGAAGTCAGGTCCGACGACATCCTGCCCGCTTCCTGCTGCAGGCCGGGGACTTTGCACAAGCGACCCAAGAGTTCAAAGCCAGGGGTCAGAGCCCCTAAGCCCCACCTCAGAAAAAAAGAGACGTTGAACGACAGAGGGTACAGTCCTGCTGGGGCTCGGAGCTTCAAACACTTATGGGACATTCACCCCCCGTTTTCAGGATTCAAGGGGTGCATTTGCCGACGGCAGTCGCCTCCTCCCTCCTCCTCCTCCTCCACAGGCAGTAGCAAGGAACCGAATGAACCCTTTGATCCCATCAGGAGAGAGAGACAGCGAGACAGAGGAGGGAGGCTTTCCTCTGGGGCAACGCAACGAGGTCACACATCATAGTTGGGTAAGTAGCTGTACGAGGGCCCACTGGCCGAGGGAGAGCTGCAGTTACACGGGAAGAACCAGCAGATCACGAGCCCTAGAGGGAAAGAGGGGGAAGGTTGCTGTGTGCCGCCCGTCGCAAACCTGGGCCTTTAAGAGGACGCCCCTCCACTTTGACCCCAGCCCTCTCCTACCTCGACCAAACACCTCCCGCAGCAGCGCGATCTTCGGCTTGCGCGTGTGCGACACCTCCCGGCGGGCCTCCTTCAGGAGCCGGTTGCGCAGTTGCTCAATGGGGGTCTCATCTGTGATGATGGAGACCAACTGGAAGAGGAGAGGCAGAGAAAGTGTCACAGAGTGTTATTGGAAGGTGTGCTCTTTTTGCTCCACGGGATCCAGGTGTCCCGCTTTTTCCTGCTCTATCGTTGTCGGTAGAGAGCTTTTGGGGGGTTCTGCAGCACCTGGGAAGGTGCCTGCGAAAACCCCAAAACCTCCCTTGCCCCCAGAAGCACACACAGTCCTCTGTGACAGAAGTGAAGCATGGTTCCAGCCACACCTTGGGGCACAGTACATGCTTTGTGGGCAGAAGGGCCCCGTTTCAACCCCTGGCACTTCCAGTCTGGAGACGACGTCTGCCCGAGGCCTTGGAGTGGACTGACCTGGGCGGACTAATGTGAAGGCAGCTTCATCTGTTGTGTGTACTGGGCAGCGCCCGTGCCGTCAAGACAGTTTCCCCTCTACCCCATGCCAGGGCAACGGTGCAGGCCTGCTGCTCCGTTTTTAAAGAGTGACCAACCAATTAAAGATTTTTTGCTCAAGAACAGCCAACCTCCCCCCAAATACTGACCTGGTCATAAAATATGACTGTGACGAAAAGTCCAAAAAGAATAGATTCCACTAGCAACATGAAGCGGTGAGCACTGGGGGAAGAGAAGAGAAGGGAAGAGCAAAATTAGATGTTGCTAGGAACAAGGCTCATTGTGTTTGCGAGGGACACAAGGAGCCCATCTCTGGCTTCTAAGGCAGCCAGGGATGCTGGGCTTGTTTTAGAAGGTGGGACGGGTGCATCATGCATCACGGCAAAGGCGGCATTCCAGACATGCCCAGAACAGCTTGGCTGGACCCCCTCGTGACGTTGCGTCTCTTGGGTTCTGGGGAGAGATCACTGGCCAGCGCTGCAGCATCTGGGGAGGAACTGACACGCCACTGGACAGACCCAACGCGATGAGCAGCTGCCGAGATGACAGCCATAATAGGGACGGGCAGCTACGAGGCAGGCCTGTAGCCAGAATGACGACGAGAGGAGCTGTAGCTCAGTGGTTAGAGCCCTTTTTTTGCACGCAGACGGTTCCAGGTTTAATCTCTGGAAGGATTCTCTCTGTGCCAGGTGCAAGGGAGTGTCAACGGGAAACAGGTTATCTTGTTGTCTTGTGTGCTCCCTGAGGCATCTGGTGGGGCCACTGTGTGATACAGGAAGCTGGACTAGATGGGCTTTTGGCCTGATCCAGCAGGGCTCTTCTTATGTTCTTATTTCCATCCAGGAAAGGCCCCTGCCTCCAACCTTGGAGAGCCACGGCCAGTCAGTGTTGGCGATACTGAACTAGATGGAACAAGGGTCTGACACTGCAGGAAGCAGCTTTCTATGTGCACATGTGGTCGTGGCAGCACGCGAGAGGAAAAGGATCAATGAGAAACCAGGTCCCCCAAAGCAAGAGTGAACGCACGCACGCACCTCCCCCCCCCAGCTTCGACATGGCCCCAAAGAAAAAGGCTGTTTCCAGAAGCTTTTGTGCAAAAAGTCTCAAGTCTAGAGCAACCCTGGGATGGACAAAGGAACTGCTCCCGGTTTCCAGAGCGCCAGGATTTGGCTGCTTTGCAAAAAAGCCAGCTCAGAGAGCAGCCTCCCCTCCCCTCCCCTGGGCCCTGCGCCAATAGTGAGGAGTTCCAGTTCTTCCTGGCAGGAGCTTTCTGACATGGCAGCTTCCCTCTAAAAAAAGTAAACTCTCCGCTCTGAAAAGGCCAAGCTGAAGAATTCAGAGGCCTCCGCAGCCTCCGCCTTGCCATCCCTCCCCGCCCCCAATTCCCACGTCTGGCGGTAGAAGGAAGAAGCGGACACTTACGTTTGGAAGCGGCTGCCGGAAACGCCGCCCTCAGCTCCTTCCGCTTTCCCCGCTGAGCTCTTGTCTGCGGGCCAAAGCCAGGTGGTCAGGACCAGCCCCATGGCATAAAGGCTAGCCAAGCCTGCGGCCAGGAGAGCCGGGTCAGCCGAAGGCAGGAGGGGAAAGAAAGAAAAACAGAGGCCGAGCCTTATTTGGCAGTCCTCGGGGCTGTGTAGCAGAATTCACCCAGGGATGGTCAGGACGGTATTCATGGCTCATGTTTGCAAGGCCGACTTCGGGATTCTGGGAAGTCCCAGCTGTTTGTTAAGTTTCTAGCCCTCATGGTAACATCACCAATCGTTTCCCAAGCTTCCCAAGAAGGCCATGATCGGTGGACATGATCGAAGGCCAACAAGGCTGCCGAGAGAGAGCTTTGTCCATGGTTCTCCCAAACTCCTGAAGCTTCAAGGGCAGGGAGGGGAGGGGAAGATGGGGGCAGCCGTGTAAGGGAACCACAGAACTCTGGGTAGTTGGTGGTGGTGGTGGAGCTGGAGGAACAATCCTCAAGGTTACACACGGTGGCTTGTGCTGGAACTCTTATGCTTGCCAAGTGCCTAGTTGGGGGGGGGGGGAGAACGGGATGACAGGAAGGCACAGACCTCTTGCAATCACGGACTCGAAGCCCTTCATGAGACAAAGCAGCACAAGACAATCCCAGAGGTCAAAACCAACCACCAAAATGGGTGCATAGCTGGGACAATTGTGCCCTCTAGTGGGGAAGGGCAGCAACAGCTGCGCTGGTTGCAAACTTAGAAGACCACAGCTTATAAGTTGCACTGGACCAATGTCTAGTAGCGCAGACTGATGCGAGCTTGCAGGAGGGATTCCACAGTATGCTTCAGGCTGTGGGCACCTACCCAGCTGACCAACTCTGCATTTCAGAGGGTGGGCACCAGGCTTCAGAGACCCGTTACCTAAGCAAGGTGGTCAACCGAGACCGCTACCCACAATGCCCCTGTCCCCAGCCCCGCCCAGCAGCTCTTCCTCTGAACTGTCACTTCCAGCCCCCAAACATACCTGTGTAGAAGAGAAACTGAATGAAGTACTTCTGGTTTAGTTCGCCAACACAGTTGTTGATCCTACAAAAAGGAGGGGTGCGTATGTGTGAAAAGAAAGCCAAAGCACACGGCAAACTGTTTCAAAATCAAATTTTGCTTTTTCCAGTTCCTGCAAGGGATGGGGGGTGGGGGGGAAGGGGACGAGGCTGTGAAACTGAGCCCATTGTTTTGCCGAATGGCTCAAGCCCCCGTTCCAGAAACTGATCCCTGCGATGGGCCATTCAAATGCTGCCATCTCCAGCTTGATCCCCCCCCCCCAAAAAAAAATATATGTCTGTGTTGCCTAAGCGGTGGGAACCTCACCAGGGGCAGTGATGATCCATGCGGCGTATGCAGCGGTGGCAGACACGGCAGTGGTGAGCCCGCGGGGGCCGGTATGTCTCGCAGCGGTTACACACCGTCCAGTCCTCATCGTTCTGGGGAGACAAGAGAGGAGGTCGGCACAGGGGTGAAAAGGACCATCAGTGCCCCATCCGTCAGACCGCCTGGAGCCCGGCCCTGGTTCTCACAGAGGTGGGAAGCCTAGTGCTGAGGCCATCCCAAAGCGGCCTGAGAATCACCCGGCTGAACGCTCAAATACAGAAAAGCCTCAAGATGCAGCGATGGCCACCACATCCAAGGACTTCAAAAGAGGAGGAGACAAACCCATGGGAGGCAGAGTCCCCCAATGGCTAGTGGCCACACTGGCTATAAGCCACCTTTGTGTTCAGAGACCAAGCGCCTTTGAAAACCATGTCTCTGCACCATATGTTATTTTATTGCCCTCTGTATAATGATCTACGTGTGAAATATTTATATCCGATCTTGTCCAATAGGTGGGGTTGGGGGGGGGGGGATCAGGAAAAAATCCGGATTATTTTACAGGGTGTAGATGCTGTATTAACAGAAAAAGTTGCAACCTACTTAAAGCAGATTGTAAAGAGGCGTCGTGCGAGTCATATGGGTAGTGTATGCTAGGGTTAGGACTCTTCACCCCTATTTATGGTTACTGTTGTTATGTACTTGTTATATGTTTATGTTGTATGTTATGTATGTCTTAATTATGCCAATAAAGGTTCTGAATCTGAATCTGAAAACCAGTTTGCTAGAAAGCAGCAGTGGAAGGGACCACTCCTACCACCACGGCTCACTGGGCGAAAGAGCACCTTTCAAGTGGTGGCTCCCTTATAGCCCGCAGGGGGAGAGCAACTGGCCCTCTTCATCCCGCCACGGCGTCCCTCCCAGTATCTCCCTCGCGTTCCTGTTTGGACTAGAAGTCCCTTTAAGGCAGGAAACCCGCTTCCCATTTCTCTTGCCACGCAAACCACTTGGAGATTTTTCTTTCTGTTGAAAAGTGGTGTATAAATATTCACCAACATATATCCCTGCAATAGTGCATCAGGGAGAAGGTTAAACTAGAACCTGCCAGTTTTCTACATGCAAGGAGCTTTACAGTAGGGAAGAATTTGTCCATCGGGTTGGCAGCCCCCACCTGGCGTCCAAAACCAAACAGGTTGATCTGAAGCCAAACAGGTTGCAGAGAACTACGGTCTATGAATTGAGGCGTACAAAGGTTAGGAATGTAGGAAGCTGCAAACTCACAATTTTCGGGGCCAAAGACCATGGTCTAGATAGAAGAAATAAAACTCATCTTCAACGTTTTGTTCCAGTTGTTTGGAACTTCACCAGGGAATGTGCCTGCAAGCAAACGTGTGTGTTTCCTTGCCGGCACATTCCCTGACGACGTTCCAAACAACTGGAACAAAACGTTGGCGATGAGTTTTATTTCTTCTAGACCACGGTCTTTGGCCCCGGAAATTGTGAGTTTGTTTATCTCCGCCGGCCATGAAAGTTTTCGATCGCATAGTAGGAAGCTGCCTTCAACCTTTGGTCCACCTCAGCACTGTAAGCAGCTTTCCAGTGGTCTCTCCCAGGCCAACCCGGAGATGCAACTGGACCAAACACCGGGTAGGACAATCACTCAGGGGCGAGCTTTGGGGGTGGACACGGTTCAATCCCCGGTAAGGATCTCGAGGGGCAGGGCCTGGAACAGTGCGCCAAGGCCTTGGAGAACCACTTTCTGTCACCGCAAACCACCCTGGAGGGAACCGCAGGCCTGATTCAGGACAAGGCAGTCAGGAAGCCTTGCCTGGTGGCGGGGCTCCCAACTCACCCGGCTGCTCTTGTGCGCCGCGCCGCTGCTGCTCCGGAGGTCCGAGAAGTCAATGGCCGTCTCTGGCAGTGGAACCATGCCTGAAAGAGAGGGCATGGCTGAGATTGTGTCGTTCTGCCCCTCAAGCGCACCGGTACCACACTGGTCCTCTGGGGAGGCTGCTCAACCACCCCAAAGAGGGGTGAAGAACAGGCATTCATCGTTATCATTACGCATCGCTTTTCAACAAGAAGGAAGCTCACAACTTGCCTGCCCCTTAGATACGGGCTGGACAAACGGGCAGGGGACTGCGGATGGCCGTTCACTATGACCACTAGGAACCGAGCCTCCAGGTTGAGAGGCGATATTTCCACGAGTGCCAGTCACTGGGGGCAAACAGCGGGATGTTGCAACACACCCTGCTCACAAGCTTCACAGGAGCATCTCACAGGCTGCCGCAGGACAGCCGGAGTAGGCAGGCCTTTGGTCCAGTCTTGCAAGGTGCGAGCTCTTGGCTGCTTTAAGCTAACAAATCCAACCGTGGCTAAAAGAACGATGGGAAGTCAAGACTTTCCGTTTTTCTCCTTTTAAAGCATATCACAGATTAAACAAACCCTGGGACCCGGGAACAGAACGAACCGCTAACAGTGAGGCAGGCACATTACTCAGCTGAAATGTTCCCTCTCTTAATGACGCAGCCGATGCACATTTGCTCAATAAATATTTTGATTTTTGCAGGCGGAGAAGGAGGAACTACAGCGGGGTGATGGATTGAAATAAGCTTCTGCTCCAAAATGCCACGGGCGGATGACTGACGGCCTCTCTCTCTCTCTCTCTGCTGGAGATAAACCCCCCTGAAGCACAGCAGATCCACAGGCCCTCTTCCAGGGTAAGCTGACACTCCGGAGGAAGCCAAGGCGACGACCTTCATCTGGATCCCAGCACGCAGCAAGAGAAAGATCATTCCAGCCAAATGATGAGCGAGGCATCTCTGCTTCCGGCTGCGGCTGCTTTGCCTGGATGGGCTGGAAGAGCAGCACCGCAGAAGAGGCAAGGGCCACGGAGCCCTCACCACTGAGCAGCCCCTGCTGGAGCTTCAGGAAGCTCCATTTTCCTCGGTAGAAGAGCAGGCCGAGAATCGGTACGGCTGCCTGTGGACGCCGCTTGCTTAGACCTCCCAATTCTGCCGGATATTTTTTTCTCTTGCATGCATCGCTTGCATTACTTTTTCTTTTTAATTGTACGGACTGTACTCCAGACCTAGCTGAGACTGGAAAGGTGGGGGGATAAATATTGATAATAAAGAAGTACAAACCAGTAAAGGAGAGGGGGGGGGAGTCTCTCCAGCCCTTTCGTTTGCCAAGGAAAAACATGCACTTGGTTTGTTGCAAGAGATGCAGAGATGTTGGTAGATTGCCTGCTTTTGCATGCTGAAGGTCCTAGGTGGCATTTTCACATGTCTGGGTCGGGATGGAGAAGGTGCTGAGAGACGCTGCCAGTCAGTGTTGGCAACGCTAAGTCAGATAAATCAGGGACTTGACTCAGCAGGAAGCAGCTACTTAGCAGTAGTGACAGACTGAGTTGCAAGGCCTGAAAATTCCTGGCTCACATCTCACCTTTGCCATTAACACAGTCGGAGGGCTGGTTCATACAGCCCCCCAAATACTGCAGCTTCTTGGGTTGGAAACACAGCCCAATGCCAGCCAGGCCAGGGGCTCCCTTCTCCCCACTCTTGACCTCCTCAGTTCCCAACCCACAGCTGTGACGTTTCAATCCTGGTTTGTTTAAACCACAGGTCCGTGGCTCATTCAAAGCCGGGAGCAGCGGATTTAATGGTGGTTTACAACCAGGATTGGAAACTAGAATCTGACTGGAGAGCTGAACCATTTCAATTCAAGCAAGAAGCCCAGCATGGGAAGATCAGTCAGGCTCTGACTGGACATTCGATACCTCTTTCCTTTAGTAAGACACGGTGTAACTGATCAACCTTCCCCCCTCCACTCTCCTCCTCTGCGAGAGGGCAGGCTCTGCACATCATTTTCATTTATGTTCAGTGCCCTCCTCCACCGCCACACTCAATGTGAGCTACTTTGGGAAAGCATTTTTGTCTGAAAAGCAGGGAGGGAAATAACGGACATCTACCTCTGGCACATGGAGGCTTCCTCCTGAGTAATAATGACAAACAACTGCTGAAAGAGCAGGTGTAACGTAGACACTAGGAGGCTGCGCTGTGAATCGGGACTTTCCCCTGGTTCGAATCTTGCTTCTGCCATGAACTCACTAGGCAGCCTTATGCAGGCCCTTCTCTCTCAGCCTCGGTCTTCCCCATCTGCAATAGGGGGACAATAATACCTACCATACAGTGAAGCACTTTGCACACTCAGAAAGCCCCATAGAAAAGCTATTACTATTCATATTAAAACAAATAAGCCTTCCAAACTCCTTCCGAACAGAAGAAGCGACTTATCTGATTTGAGTACGGGGACTCGGGTCTCAAAGCTGCGACAACGGGGAAGGCCGAGTTGGCCAACTGGGCTTAACTGCAAGGATCTAAGAGCTGGGCCTGATGCAGCAGCGCATCCTGTCCGGCAGCTGAGGTTCAAGGTGCAACAAACGTGCCTTTTTGCACGAGGAGCATACGAGTCAATGATACCGACCTTTGCCCAGGAGGCCTTCCCGGGTTGAAGCGGAAGGGACAGGAGCTTACCTGGGTCGGCAAAGACGGCCCGCGTGTGGCAAGCCAGGAGCATCACGACGATGAAATTGAACGCCACAGCATGGAAAGGGCACCAGAAGCTGCGACAAAGGGAAGCAAGGAGATTAGCAGCGCCTCTTAGGCCTCTTTGCCTCCCTCACCCTCCCATTCCCGGAGGCTAGGAAATCCGAGAGCTCCATCTATCCGCACACCACCATAATCATATCTAGGACTTATCCGGTTGCAAACGGCGCATTCCGACAGCCAAGTGAGATCAGTTTACTAATGCAGAAAGCTTTGGGTTGCGTCTTGGAAGGAACAAGAGTATCGAGATGTTATTATGGCCAGGATCCCATGGCTTCCTTTCATGGTGCCCAAGGGCTTCAGCATGCTCCGTGGTACTGTTTATATATGTTTTCCGTTGCACTTGCTTTTAAAATGTGGCATGTGCAAGAGAGAGATGCTCAAGAGAGATGACAAACAGAGTCACAGAGATCCTGGCCCAGAAGTAGATCCAGGAATGTGGCTCAGTCAGTTATTAATGGTTTGGGACACAAGATCCTACAGCATCTTTTCTGTCCTTAGCAGGAAAAACGGAAACCTCTACCTACCCTATAGAAAGGCAAGCCTCCTCGCCACCGCCCCATCCCTATCTTTCTACCTTTCCTACATGCAAGCAAGACCACCTACTGTGGTCTGGAAGATCCAATGTTATGGTTCCCTCCCTACACTTTTATTTTCTAAACCTCTGAGCAGATATGCATCTAAGCTGTCATCTAAGGCTGAGGGCTCCTAAGTGCATGCAGAGATCCACTCTCCCAAAGGAAAATAAGCCTTAATTTTTTTAAAAAAAACCTGCCAAGGGCAGAGTACAATTGAGTACATACAGAGTTCTATGCCCCCTTTCTACAGTGAAGAGAATTAGAGAAAAGCCTTTCAAAAAAGGAAGATAAATACAAGGTGCTGTAAAGTGTATACAGAATTTAGCCCAAGGAAAAACGAGTTTTGCAAAAGAGCAGGGACTGCCTTCTCCCATACATTCCAGCCCGCTCTCTTAGGTCATCTGAGGGGGCTCTCCTGCGAGTGCCACCTCTATCCCAAGTTAGGGGAATGGCAGCTCGTGGGCGAGCCTTCTCTGCTGTGGCGCCACAATTGTGGAACTCCTTGCCAGGGGATTTGAGAACAACCCCCTCCCTCATGACTTTTCGATGGAGGCTCAAAACGTTTCTGTTTCGTCTTGCATTTGGGTGATGGGTTGTCGTCTGCCCCCAGTGCCTCAGTATGTTCAGCCTTGCTGTTTTTCTGCTCTATATTGTCACCCCGCAGTGGATTTTATTGTTTTTTAATTTACCTTATGTATTGTTTGTTATGTATTGTATTTTAACTTGTTGTAAGCCGCCTTGGGCATTTGCCTCGGCATAGGAAAAGGCGGGGTATATTTTTTTAAAATAAATAAATAAACGGTGGGAAAAATTCCCTTGAGCATGTGCAGTGTCTTTTTGGCATGCTTTAATGTTTGGCTGTTTTGGTGACTATTTCTTCTTTTTTGTTGTGTGTCACTTTGGATTATTTTTATAAAATAAAGTTGAGTACAAAACTCTGAAATGAAATAACTAATGTATCCCCAAGGACAAAATGTGCTGTGTTCCTAAAAACAGCCTTAACGTTAGGGCATGGTACCCTTGAGTGAGTGCAGGGAGCCTTTTCTCCCCAAGAACAAAACAAGTCTTTAAAAAGGACGTACGGACATATGTGCAGAAGGAAAGGACTTCCCAACCTCATTTGAAAGCACAGTACTCTCTGAACATGCACAGAGAACATTTTCTCCCTCCCAGAATAAAAAAATTAAAAGAACCTAAAGAGAAACTGCACATACAGAGTGTCTTTATACCCTCCCAACCTCAAAGCGCAAAACACCCCATGTGTGCCTCATTCATAGGTGACAATCTCCGGCAAAGAACACAGCCACCTCTGAGCATATGCAAAGTGACTTCCTACACAAGGAAAAAGCAGCTTTTCAAAAGGACCTGCGGACAAAGTGTCCCTACACATGCACAGAGTTCTGAGCTGTCTGTGACAGATCAGGAGAGAAATCTTGGGGTGCTGGTGAACAGGTTGATGAAAGTGTCGACCCCGTGTGCGGCGGCTGTGAAGAAGGCCAATTCCAAGCTTGGGATAATTAAAAAAGGGATTGAGAATAAAACAGCCAATATCATTCTGCCTTTGTACAAACCGATGGTAAGGCCACATCTGGAGTATTGTGTCCAGTTCTGGTCACCACACCTCAAAAAGGATATAGTTGAATTGGAAAAGGTGCAGAAAAGAGCGACCAGAATGATTTGTGGGCTGGAGCACCTCCCTTATGAGTAGGCTTACCATCGTCCCAGAATCAAGCCTGGCTTCGACCTAGACCGGGCCCGAGCCGCTCCCAAGGGTGCACTGCGGCTGTCCAACGGGGTTCCAGCTTCGGTTGCGTCGTTGACCGGAAGTTCCGGAAGCCCACTGGGCAGCCGCAGTGCACCCTTGGGAGTGACTCGGGCTGGGTCTAGGTCGAAGCCAGGCTCAATTCCGGGACGACGGTCAGCCTACTTATGAGGAAAGACTACAGCATTTAGGGTTTTTCAATCTGGAAAAAAGGCGCCTGAAAAAAAGGCGCTATGATTGAGATGTGTGGGGTTTCCCTCTGCCAGGAAGGGAAGTTCCTGGCCTTACCGGAGGGTCCGGTCTGACCTTGGTCAAGGCCTTAGAGTTGTAGGGAGGTTACCGCATCTTAATCCCCCCTCTCCCTGGGCTTGTGGTGCTTTACCTGAGTGTAAGCATTCAGGGGCTCCACTGCTGACCTCATCATCATCACTGGCCAGCCAGCGCTTTATGAACCCTCTCCATCCCTCTGAAACTCCACCTCCTCGTTTCCGTCCACCTGGGCCACTCCTACAGCCAGTATCCCTTAAAGGGGCTGGCCCTCTCTCTTCAGTTCCTGAACTATCCTTTGTGTTGCAGCCTTCTTGACTCCCCAATCGGTCGTCCGGCCGTCTGAGGTTCTGCGGGGCCAACACGCCATTGACTTCAGGGATAAGTCCGGGACCGAACAAGACATATAAAATTATGCATGGGATGGAGAGAGTGGATAGAGAGAAGTTCTTCTCCCTCTCACACAACACCAGAACCAGGGGACATGCAGTAAAATTGAGTGGAGGGAGAGTTAGAACGGTTACAAGCCATAAGCCACCTCCTGGCTTTAGAAGTAGGTTTTCTCTGTGCCAGGTGCAAGGGAGTGGCGACTGGACACAGGTATCTTGTTGTCTTGTGCTCCCTGAGGCATCTGGTGGGGCCACTGTGAGATACAGGAAGCTGGACTAGAGGGTCCTTTGGCCTGATCCAGCAAGGCTCTTATGTTCTTATGCCTTTCGCCCTTCCAATATGGGCGACAGCTTCCCCTGGCAAAAGCAAGGCACCTCTGAACACGTGCAAAGGGCAAAGAAGCCTAAGGACAAAGTGGCGCATGTGCAGAGTACCTTCATTCCTTGCTGAAAATAAGCTTTACTTTCTCCTGGCCCAAGAAAACTCTCAACATCCCCTCCAAAAGCACAATGCTCCTGAGCAGACTTGCCCTACCTGGCGCGGAAGCCCGACTGGAGCAGGACATGCTCCAGGACGACGTAGTCGGCATAGCCCACGCAGAGGTAGGTGAGCAGCATGCAGAACACCCCGCAGGGATCCGCCCGGCACCGCCCCTTCCCGCAGCACCAGCACCAGCATCGACCCCCAACCGCCGCCGCCACCGCCGCCCCCATGGCAACCCCCGGCACCCACTTCCGGCCCCTCCTCCACCCCAGCGCCCCAGCCAATCGCAGCTGGGCAGAGGGGAGGGACGCGGAAGCCGAGGGCGCCGTGCTGCCGCTGCGCTTCCTGGGTTACTGTTACCAGGGGGACGAGGCCTAGAGAGCGCTCCTCAAGCCTTCCTTTGGGGGGGGGGTGTTGTTGTTGTTGCAGTTTATCCTTTCCCCCCCTCAACCTAAGGTTTTTGGTGCCATAGTTTGGCGAGGATTGGGGAGGACCCCAAAACCTGGAGGCTGGAGAGCACCAGATACAAACTAATAATAATAAAAATAATAATATATTCTCACACGTGTCTGTTTTATTATCTATCTAACAAGAAAAGAATCAGGCCGCCATCCTATGCACGCTTATATTTATATTTCACCTTTTTATACCGCCCTTCCTCCAGGGAGCCCTCAGGGTGTGGTGTACATAGACTATAGTTGCTCCTCTCCTTTTGTCCTCAAACAACCACCAAGTTGAACCATCCCTGGTAGGCTAAGCCGAGAGGTAGTGACTGGGTGGCCCACGGTCACCCAGCCAGGACACCTCGTGGCTGAGCGGGGATTTGGGTCAAGTCCAACTCCTTAACCACTATGCCATCCTGACTCACAAATGCATATATGGGGGCAAATCAAATGCCACTGAATACAGTGGCACGTCCTAGTTTTTGGGTAAACTTGCTTGTTTGGAGCGGTCTCTAATCACACACCTCTTCCACCCACAGTGCGAGCCTATGCATGTCTACTCAAAAGTCAGTCCTACTGATTTTTGCAACTTACAGGAAAGCGCGCCAGGATGGATCCTATGCATGCTTACGTGGGCGTGAGTCGGTCGGTGCTGTGTTCTTCCTTCTTATTGCCATCGTTTTGCTGGGCACTTCACAAGTTGGCAACAGGAAGCCAGCCACATTGTAACATTGACAGGGGAGGTGACAGAAGAAGGGGAAGGAAACGGGGGGCAAGGTAAACAGGGGAAGAAGATGCATTTTCCAATCCAGGGAGTCGGAGGTGAATGCCCCCCTGCCAAACAACTACCCGAGGCAACAGCCTCAATTGGCGTCCTGGATGGACCGGCCCTGTGTACACAGTCCTGGGAGTATTCCCACTGAATGCAATGGGACTGGCTTCTAAGAACATAAGAAGGAGAGACCCTTGCCATAGGAAACCTTGTTACTCTCCTACCAGTAAGTCCCAAGGAACACAATGGGGTTTCCTTCGCACTGTAAATTCTAAGCCTAGCTGGGGAAGACAAGCTGTGCCTACGGCCACTTCCAAAAACGCACCCTACACATGCTCAGGAGCTGCTCGTCTTCCTCACTCCACATGCTTCAAGGCTCAGCGTTTGCAACCAACAGGACTTCTTGCAACGTCTCTGCCTCGCATCCACTGTAGAAAGGAAACACACCAACATCAAAATCTCTCCCTCTCCTCCACCCCCCCTCCTGAAGCCCAAAATGGAGCACTTTAAGAGGCGGAGCATCAGAGCCTGCCCCTTTTCCCTACGTCTCCTGTCCTCTTTCCCCCCCCCCCCCCGCAACCTCCACCCCTTCATTGCATTTTCACCTTCTGAAAATGGCGGCAATGGTGCTTCTGATTCTGGGGTGGGGTTGAGTAAGGACTCTTCTTGACTGGGGAAAGCTGCAAACGTCCAGGTACCTGGGAGGGGAAGGTGCACCCTTGGGTGTCAGGGTGGGAAGCAAAATGGGTGCTAAAAGGCTGTGCCTTCCTGCCAGCGAGAGCAGAGGGCACTTGAATCAAGGGTGCAGGGAGGGCAGGACGAAGCTTGTCTTGCAATATTTGCCAGGAAGGAATAGATGCAGCTTCCTCCTTTTCCCCTGGGATTTAGGGAAGGATTGCAAGGAGAATCTGGACTGGGAAGGGGGGGGGGCAAGATCGGTCTCCTCCTCTCAGCTGAGTGTGGCTGTACTACAGTATGTTGTCTCCGATTCTCAGCTGCAGGCTGTTGGATTCTCGATTTCCATGGAAGGTGGAATTCTCTTTGTTGTGTGACTTCAGCAGGCGACGCAAAGGAGATGACAGTGGGGGTGCGAGGCGGTGGGGCTCTCTGGAGGGGCAGAGAGTTGCTTAACAACTTCCAATGGGGTGGCCGCGGTAAGCGTGTTGCCGCAAAAATAGCGAAGAGCCTTGTGGCACCTGGAAGCTGCCTCCGTTTATTTCGGCGGAAGCTTTGGTGGGCTGCGGGTCTGCCTTGTCAGATGCATGAGGCCAAATTGATGGGTTAGCGTGCACAAGGAGAGGTGGAGGGAGGCAAGGCTAGAAGTCCTCTTCCAACCACCTCTGGTTCAAAATGAAGTGTGTCAGTTTTTGAGTTACACAAGATTCTTTATGCCGCCTGTTCTCTCCTGGTGCTGTTCAAGGAAAGGATAGGAGAGACTTTAGGGCTGAAGGGTTTACAGAATGTGGCAACTGACTGGCAATTTCTTTAAAGCTCCTGAACTGGTTTGTCAGCCGATCTTGGAACCAGATAGACTGTTGCACTCTCATAAAGGCTGTGTAGTTTAGTTTTGGCAGCCTAGCCTATACTGGTGTGGGTGACCAAATGGCTCAACTTGGGCTCCTCCATTAACAGAGGCTGGGTAATAAAAGTTGAGCAATTCATATGATGGTCAAATGTATGAAAGGACAAGCCTTGAAAGCTTGGATTATGTTCTGTCTGGTCCTCCCTTTTCTTATCTGCAATTGGCAGAAAATAAATTTTTTAAAAAATGAAGCTGCCTCATAGGAATGTATTTTATTGTCTGAAATTTTTGTGAGTGATTTCTCTCTACTATCTACATCTGTATATGATTATTTCTAATGCCTGTCTATAGGCTTCAAAGCTTAGCCCACCTGCTTTCAGTAGCATTCTGACAGTCACTGCAGCCTAGTGGTTAGAGCCTTGGTCGTAGGACTGGGAAGGCTCAGATGCAAATTCCCGTTCAGCTGTGATGCTGACGGGGTGTCTGCTGTCTTGCAGCCTTACTTATCTCACAGGGTTATTTGTGAGGGTAAAGGGGGGAGACCCCTATATTCTGTCCTGAGTAGTCTGGAGGAAGGGTGGAATATGTAAGTACTGTAAATAACTCTGTACATGCTCAGGGGAGCTGTAGCTCAGTGGTAGAGCATCATCCGCTTTATAATGTAAGGTACAGTGACAAAATCCCCAAACAGTAATGTGAATTATTTAAACATTTTATAGTAGTTGCTTAGTTAATTTAAAAGTCTATCCCATTTTTTCCCCTAACCTAGTCATAAAGCTCAAGGCGGGTCACATTGCCACTGGCCCTCATTACAAAGTCAATAAAAATCAGACAAATCAAAACAATAAAACTCTCCACAGTCCAATAAAATGCTCACCATTCTCAAGTCAACAGAGACAGCAAAACAGGGCAGGCCCCGGAATAATCTGTAGAGCCAAGATGGACATTGCGCAGGGCTGAAAACAAACTCGAATCCATGGGAAGCTTAGAGAAAGCAAAAGAAGGTTTAGCACCCCCTTTGGAACATCAGCTGGGGGTGGTTGGAATTCTGCCAGCTGGGTGCCACCACAGAGAAGGCCCTGCTGCAAGGCCTGTGCCATCCATGTTTCTGGTAATGTTGGCACCTGTGACAGAGCCTCCCTAGATGACCTGGGGTGGGCAGATTTGCATGGAGAGAGATGGTCCTTCCAAATATTGAGGCCCCAAACTGTTAAAGGCTTTCTCAGTCATCGCCAGAGCTTTGAATAGTGGCAGGACTTGGGGCAGCTTCTGACGAGGATTAAGAACAAGACTTGGAAACAAAAGTTTCCAACTTGTTTCTGAGCTTGTTTGCTGAAAGGCAATATAGAAATATTCTTGATAGGAATTTCTGCCACTAGTATTGTCGCCTTGCATTTAAGGCTCTTGGGAAATGGGTCTGTGTGGGGTGAGGGTGAGAGGTTACCTACTAGCCCCTATCTTGGAGAACCATATTCCGTTCTCTCCTTCCTTGGGCTGGAGGTAAGGGGTGTATTGCAAGCAGAGCTGGCCTATTTGTGAGGCCAACTGAGGCAGTTGCCTCAGGCAGCAAATTGGCAGGGGGCACCCGCCTCTGTCTGCCCACTTGCTTCCATTGCTCCTGCTCCCTGGATTGGAAAGGGAAAGGGGGGGCAGAGCAAAGAGGTGGGGTGTCGGAGGGATAACTCTCTTCTATCTTTGCAGGTGGACGTGGAAGACGGGCAACATCCAGGAGAAGTCTCTCGGTCCTCAGCACCATGTTCAGAAGACTCCTAGATCGGCCCTGCACCTTGGCCCTTCTCATTGGCTTCCAGTTTCTCTTCATGGCTTATTTTTCCTTTGGAGGCTTCCGGAACTTGGCCTCTATATTTGGGCACGATTCTGGCCCGACGTACGACTACTCCAGGACCCACGATGTCTACACCAACCTCAGCCACTTGCCTCAGCGGCCGCATCACGACAGCCCCACCAATTACCTGCCCTACTGCCCGGAACGGTCCCCTTTCCTCAGTGAGTCTGATGCCGTGGGGCCGATAAGGGGGGCACCTGTTGGCTTTTGCTTACACTGCTCAGTTCGGAGGTTGGAATGCAAAGAGGGGGCAGGGGGCGTTGAGTATAAGATTGTAATAATGAGATTCTGGGCAAGACTCTAGAGAGCCTCTGTTACTATTTATTGACGCAGTGCCATCAAGGTGCGTGGTGTTTTCCATAGAGGGCAAAAGGCAGATCCCTGCCCCAAGGAGATTACAATCTGCCTACTGAAATGAGGAAAAGAGGGGGAATGAGATTGTTTCACTTTCTTGTATGTGAGCTTAGTTATAGGAGGGAATGGGGCCAACGTCTTTGTGGGGAAAGTGGTTTTTTTTGAAGGGGTTTGGAGGAAACAAGGGAGGAGGAATTGTGCAGGCTTTCTGGGAGACGGTTCCTGGCATAAGGGGCAGCAGGGGAGAGGGAGAGGGGGGGGAGGGAGAGAGAGAGAGAGAGAGAGAGAGAGAGCATAGAGTGTTGGGAGGAGGAAGAGTGATGGGTCCGGCTGGAGTAGAACAGGATAGGAGGGTGGAGAGGAGAGGCCAGAGGGGAAGGGCCAGGAACCTGGGCTTCAGCCAGGAGTAAACAGGGAGCCAGTCAGGCGACTGCAGGAGAGGCAATGAGAGGGATGGATGATCTTTAGGGCAGAGCGTGGAGGGGAGGGGAAGGGACCGAGATGAGCCAACAAAAGGCCGGTGTGGAAGACGCTGCAATGGTTAAGACCACAGACAAGCGGAGCAGGAACTGCAGGTTTTGCCAAGGGGGCAGAAAGGAAGGGCCAGATTCGTGCAGTCTTCTAAACGAACAACCTGATCTTCTTGGGTTTAAGGGCTAGGTGGGACGTTAAGTTAAATGCGTTCTTTCGATTTCCTTGTGCGTTAGAAAGCAAGCAAGCTGCAGGGTGTCCTCCTCTAAATCAGGAGCAGCAGGTGGGGAGTTAAATCCTTTCACCCTGTGCACGTTTTCTGATGACAGTCATGCGCCGCCCCCCCCCGAGCTTATTTGTGCCCATAGCAGTTTCCTTCCTAGGTCAAAAAAAACACAGATGGATGGTGGTGGGAGATGATGCAGTTTTCGTTGAGGAAAGGGTTACTCGTGCATGCCACGAATTGGGAGCTGGTGTCTTTAAAAGGATGCCAAAGACAAACCTGCGATCATGCCTTTAACGTAGCGTCCAGTGTGACTCTTAAGATGGCATGCTTTGTGCCGTGCATGGAGGCTGAGCTCACTGCTGGCTCTTGGCTCCGCTGCTTAGAAGGCCTGCTAAGGAACCTCTTGCACCCGGAATGAATGGGCAATGACTAATAAAAATGATTGATGTGGATTTAAAAGCCAACCAACTATGTAAGCAGGGTTCACAGTGAAAACCTTATCAGACATTAGAGACAGGGTCCAGTTTTGTGTGTCCAAAGTACCTTTTTTGTACCTTCTCAATAGACAATCTAACGTTTTATAGTAATGAAAGCTTGCTTGATGTTCTTCTGGGGGTTAATTCTGTTCTGAAGGTACGGAAGCCAGGATTTCAGTAAATCCATATTGGCTTTCCTGCCATCCCGCCCACTTATAATGCTCTGAATTATTCTGCTTTAAAATGCGGTTCAGGGCAATTCCCTGCGCACTTAGGATTACGCTGGTTCCAAGCGGACTTGGCACAGGGACAACATGGCTTTGTTAGCCTTGTTCGTCCATTACTCTTCCTAGAAATCCCACTTAAAATTTCAACCAGTGGTATTCTCGACATGCAGAGGAGAAAGTCTTCCTTGCCCACTGATTGAATGAGATTTTAACGGGGAGAACGCTCTCCTCCTTTCAGGTTTTCTTCCCAGGTCATGAGGACTAGAAACTTGAGTGAGTTTGGATGGGGCGGTAGTTTGAACCAGGGTGTGCCAGGAGATGTAGCAATTGGGGGGGGCCTCTTTCTGACCCTTGTACTCCTCTCTTGCCCACCAAATCTCAGTTGGCCCCTTGACGGTGAGGTTCGCGAAAACGCCGAAACTGGAGACTATCCAGGAGAAGAACCCATTGGTGGGCAGCGGGGGCAGGTACCGCCCTTCTGCCTGTGAATCGCGCACGCGCACGGCCATCATTATCCCGTACCGCAACCGGGAAGTTCACCTCCACTACTTGCTGTATTATCTACACCCCTTTCTCCAACGCCAACAATTGCAGTACGGTATCTACATTGTGAATCAGGTACGTGTATATGTGTGAATGCAGCACAACCTGGCACATAAGTGTGGCTAGCGCACACACACACACACATGCACTGTTGCGCACCCCTTTTTTCAAAGCCGACGGGCTTGTTTTCATTCAAAGGTGTTTTGCCGGTCTGCTTTCGACCTACACAGGACCACAAAACAGCCTTTCCAGAAAACAAACCAGCTAAAAATGTAGCATCATCAGTAAATGCCGATAAATAACACAAATGGAAAATGACAAACAAGCAGTGCCATCCTAGGCATGTCTACTTAGAAGTAAGTCCTGCTGAGTTCAATGGGGCTTACTCCCAGGTAAGTGTGCATAGAATTGCAGCTTTAACAGAAGCAGCTGGTCTTCAGCCCCTTGAGCTGAACTGAGAACTGGGCGTTTCCCACTTGGGGGTCACCTCGGGGTAGGAGCAACTGTGCCCTCCTGGGACTCCCTGCATCCTGCTTTGTTGCCACGTCCCATCGCTCACCGTTGCTCCCCCATAGGCCGGGAACTCCACCTTCAACCGGGCCAAGCTGCTGAACGTGGGTGTGAAGGAGGCCCTGAAGGATGAGGAGTGGGACTGCCTTTTCCTCCACGACGTGGACCTCATCCCCGAAAACGACCACAACCTCTACACGTGTGACCCCTGGAGCCCCAGACACGTCTCCGTTGCCATGAACAAGTTCGGCTATAGGTGAGGGGGGGGGTGAGGCGGGGGGAGCAAAGGGCTTCTCGGGGGGGGGGCTCCTCTGACCTGAGAGATCTGGCGTAGAGGTTATTTAAGAGCTGCTATGGCGTGGCTACACTTGGAGGATGGACGACTTGGAGGTAGCAGTGAACGTTTGGGTGGCCTCCAGAATATTTCTCTCCTGGTGTTGGAAGAAGTCCATTCCACCAGCCGTGCTGGAAGGCTTTTGAAGGATCTGGAGTATTGTGGGCCCCCAAATGTAACGTATTACCATATTTTTTGCTCCATAAGATGCACTTTTTCCTCCCCCAAAAGTAGGGGGAAATGTCTGTGCGTCCATTGGACCGAATATTGTTTTTAAAAAACCTTTTGCTCCTGCGGTCTGCCCTGGAGCACAAACCTGCAGCCAGAGCTCAGATGGGGTGTGAAAAGCCTTATCAGTGATTTACTGGAGAGGGTGAGGGCAGCAGAGGTTGCTTAAGCCTTAAAGAGACAAAGATATTCAAATTGACTCCTTGTAGCTTCATGTGCAGTTTAAAATAATGCCGTTTTGCCCTGCTTCTGGTGTGTGTGTGTGTGCTCCTTTTTTCTTTGCACTTTTCAAAAATAATTTCAACAGGGGCTGGGAGAGCTTATTTTAAGTGTCATAATTAGGAGGACTGGCTGCATTTAGCTCTCTTCCCCCCCCCCCCCAAAAAAAAACATTTTTTCTGAAATGGGTCAATTTAGTTCACCATTTGGTTCAGAATATGTTTTTCTTTTTTTCTTCCTCTAAAATCTAAGTGCGTCTTAATGTCCGGTGCATGTTATGGAGCGAAAAATACGGTATATTCAAGCATGTCATGATCGATCCCGCGGACAACAAATCTTAAAAGATCCACAGTTCACGCATTCTGGAACGATAAGTAGCAAGGTGCAGTTTGTCCAGACGGTTGATCCTGCATGCAAAGCCTTGATGTTTTCCTTGGGCTTGCAGGTTCTCGTCCTCCATTCTGGGCAAGTCACTCCCGCCAGCACGTTGAACTCCAGCAGGTTCTGTTTGTCTCCCCCTAACCTTCTTCTCTCCCACCAGCCTGCCGTATTCGCACTACTTTGGAGGTGTGTCGGCACTCACTCCCAACCAGTACATGAAGATCAACGGCTTTCCCAACGAGTACTGGGGCTGGGGAGGAGAAGACGACGACATCGCTACCAGGTGAGGGTCTCCATTGACCACCACTTTCCCACGCACGCTTGGTGCTTTTCTGCTCTGTCCTCTCCATCGTGTCTGGCTACATATGCTGTCTCACGACTACATTTTCCACTTGCACACAGGAAGGGGCCTGCTAGATCAGGCCAAAGTCCGCCTAGTTGGGCATCCAGTTTCTTACAGTGACCAACCTTGGGGAAGGCATCGTCCTGCTCTGCTCTTTGATCCCCAGCAACTGTTGTTCAGAGAGAGACTGCTGCTGAACCTGGAGGTTCCATTCAGCCATCACAACCAATAGCCGTCGATATCGAGCTCATGAATTTGTCTGGCCTCCTTTTACACCCATGTGGCATTGAGTCCTATACATTCATTACCTGTTGTATGAGGAAGGAATTTCTCCTGCCTGTCTTGAATCTCCCATCTGTCAGTTTTATTGGATAACCTTAAACTCTAGTGTTGCAAGAGAGGGAAGAAAGCTCTCTCTGCTTTTCTAACACCACAGTCATGTCGTCGCCTCCCCTCCAAACTCAACCCCCCCAATTGTTCTTCTCCCATGTGAGGCAGGCATTCCTCACACGCTTTCCAACACCTCTCTGCAACCATGAGGACTACAAACTTGGGCTTTGTTTTTAAAGCAAAGCTCTCAGAGTCTTAGGAAGAATGTGCACCAAATACCAAACATTTTGCTTCTGTGCAGGCCCCCGGAGTCCCACAAGTATGCAGAAACCAAATCTTATTTGTGGGTACCCTACATACTTGAGGGACTCCTGTGTCTACAGGAGTCAATCAAATAACTGAGTTAGCTATTTTTGTGTGCAAGTAGCACATCTTAGTTTTGCCATTTGGGATGGGGCCACTCATCCACCTGACCTGGATGAGAGGCCCCTTCGACCAGCCATCCATGCCCTCTTCAGCACCCTGCGTGCAATGCTCACACCGTTCCCCACTGTCTGCTCTGCGGCTAGGAGGTTGCCATCCTCCTCATCTCCTCCTCCGTCATCTTCATCATGTCTCTTCTTTCTCTCTCGCTCCATTTTGTGCTCTCATGGATCCTTGCATGCTCCTTTCCCCTGCACAGGGTGGCGGTTAGGCTGCAGGATACAGGTAGGTGGAACGTGGATCACTGCTATGGCACACAGATCAGTCATCATATTAGTTCATTAACAGGGTTGGCTAGAAGGTCCTTGCTTTTGGTTTGAGCTTCCGTGATGATATGGAATGTTCACACATACTCCAAGTGCTGCTTGGTGGGAGGAGAGAAAGGTCTGTCCTGGGGTGTTGATAAACAGTGAGAGAAGATGAGGTGGGGGGGAACAAAGTCGCGCAGGAAAAGCCTTGATGACTTTCAGCCGTAAAGGCGGAATAGAAGTACGTGAACAAATAAGTTCTGTGATCTTTTGAATTTTATGACTTTGATGCTGGGTAGCTGGTGAGATTTGCATAAGCTGCATGGGTTCGGAAGGGATTGTTGACGCGATTGCATTTAATCGCTGCGTCTCTGAGTTCACTTCAGTGAATCGTCCACTCTCTCCACCCGCTTGGTAGTTTAGTTCCTTGCTTTTTGCAAATTGGGGATCGGGCAAATGTAAGCCATTTATGCAGCAATAAAAGGTCTGGTTTAAGTAAAGAGAAAAAAATCCAACGGGGCAGCCAAAGAAATATAATTTAGCTAGGTGGCAATGTCGCCTCTAGGATTGGAGAACCTAACATTGGCCTGTGTGATTTTAGTTGACTTGTGAGCGAATGGTGCAGAATGGGGACCCTGAATAAAATGGCTGGCTGGCTGATTTTCACAAGCGCTGGAAAGTGGCACCCTGCATCCCCAGTGTTCAGACTCTGCTGGCTGCCAGCACTGGTGCTGATATAGCACTCTTGAAAGAACAGATCCCTGCCCCAAGGAGCTTGCAGTCCTCCGCGTTGCCAGTTGGGACTGGAGGGGAAATATCCCCCAAGGGAAAGGAGGAGGACGTGAGTAATGCGGGGGCGGATAAAATGGGTGCGCGGATTCGACAGGCTCTCCCAGGGAACGCTTCGGCTCCCCCGCATGAATTTGTGTGTCGCCACGGCAACCCTTTCTGCCTCCCGCTGCAGAAAAAGGGTTTCTGATTCTTAACCTTGAGCGAAGACAAAAGATCACGGAGGGAGGGTGCTATAGTGTGCTTTTGGCGGTGGCTTCTGGAAATGCCCTTGCGTCGAAGAGAGGGCTTCAGGGAACAATATCCGTCATGTCCCTCCCGTCTTTCTGCTTTTCTATGCCAATTTATCCCTGCCTTCGCTCATCTCCAGCATACCCAGGACTCTGTTTCCTGTTCTATCCACTCTCCCTTGCTGCCCCGCAGGCGTGTACCTCCTCCCCAGCTCCCTGAAATCATTCTGTCCTGTAGAGGTCTGCGACTGCCTCCTGGGTCCCGGTACCGTAGCTGCCCCTTTTGCCCCCAACTCCTTCCACCGGCGTTCTCCCCTTCCAATGTCTCTTCCAAGCCCAGGCTCTTCACCAACAGTGCCCGTGTGCCGGCTCAGGAACTAAGCCAAAGTACATACAACCGAAACAAAACGACATTCTTCCCATTTACCCCGCCTCTGTTTCCGTCTTCCCTAAAATATAATAAATTGGATATAAAGGTTATTTCTGAAGCTGAAAAAGCAAGGCGCTGTATGGGCAAAATGTTCCTGCCTGCAGGAAATTGCAGAAGGAGGTAAATTTCATTTGGAAATTGAAGGAAGGAGGTCAAACAAGACGATGTAGGATGATGGGAAGGAGAGGTAAAAAGGGGAGGACATTAAAAGTCTTCCAAATATAAAGATGGGATTTTAGGAGGTTTCCTGCAGGTGAATTGGCCTCAACAAATCACACATGTGTCTGCTGTTTGTACAGTACTTGCTTTCCTTCCGCTATTGTCTCTCCCTTGTGTCAATTTCTAGATTGTAAGCCTCTTGGGGCAGGGAGCGGTCCCTTTTTTTCCCCTCCCCTCTTTACTCTGTATAAAGCACCACATGCATTGATGGCTCTGCATAAGCCACAAATGCAACTCTGTATTTAGAAAATTGGAGAGACACTTTAAAGTGAGGTGCTAGGGCCCGAAATTTGACATATTACCTTCTATAGGAGGACATTTCATCTCCCTCAAAAGAGAATCCCTTTGCCTGGTGGTAAAAGGATATTCTCAGTTCAGAAATCTCTTTCCTAGGTAGTTTAGTTTCATTGTAAGCTAGTGTTGATTTATAGATTGTAAGCCCCTCGGGGCAGAGACCAAAATCCTTTTGGATTTTATAAACAGCCCTCACTGCACCTGCTACTATGTAAATGTAAAAATATATTCAGTGGCCGGCAGTGGTTTTTGACTACCAAACAGGGGAACTCTGGTCTCGTAGCAGGATCAAGGCCTCTCACCTTAGGAGACGGCAGCCATTTTAGGTGGGCTGTCGCCAGAAGTGTGGAAGCCGTTTAATCCTGCCTGTTCTGAATGTGCACCTTTGCTTCTGCACCCCCAGGGTGCGTCTGGCTGGAATGAAGATCTCGCGGCCTCCCGTCTCTGTTGGCCACTACAAGATGGTGAAGCACAGCGGAGACCAAGGCAACGAGGAGAATCCGCACAGGTGGGCCATGTTTCCTGTTTGAGGGCAGGGAAATCCCGATTTGCCGTTCCGTACGGTAGCTAAGGCTGCAATGCTAGACACACACACACACACACACACACACACACACAACGCTAGGAGTAAGCCTCGTTGGAACTTACTTCTGAGTAAATATGCCTGGAATTGCACTGCAAGAGCCTAAGCTGCTACGCCTTGGGACTTGGCGAGTTTGAATCTGGTCTTCCACAAATGCGCTAGGCGGCCTTGAGCCAGGCCTTCTCCTCTGAGCCTCAGTCTTGCCCACCTGCAATATGGGGATAACACCACTTGCCCACCTTACAGGGCTGTGATGATTGCCTTCTGTGCTCAGAGTGCTATACAAATGCTAAGATGGCTGTTTAGATTCTAAGAGCACTTTCCTTTTCTCTCTTCCGATAGGTTTGATCTGCTCATCCGGACCAGCCGGGTCTGGCCTTATGACGGCATGAACTCCCTCACCTACAACCTCCTGTCCAAGGAGCTTTTACCCCTTTACACAAACATCACCGCTGACATTGGCACCGCTCCCAGCCACCGCCAGGCCAACCAAGACTCCATGTCCGGCCTCAAAGGAAAGGCTTACCCAAGCGGCAGCAACCACAACTTCCGACAGGAGATGCTACGCAAGACTCCGTTTGCCAGATTCTCTCAGGCCATGGTGGGGCGGGGGGAGCCACCTTTTAGAACCACCCAGGGCCTGTCAGACAAGGGGAAGAAGGAAGGCTGGGCTCCTAAAGCGGAAAAGCTCAAAACGAGTCCGGCGGCGGGGAAGGAGGGGGACGGATCGCTGAGTTCGACCACTAATAGCGTTGGCCACAAGGCCTTAAGAGAATTTGCCCAGGCCAGCCCGGATGTTTCGAACCCAGCACTGGGGAAGGAGGCACCCGTCTCTGGAGCTGGCACAGGCACCGCCAGAATCGTAGCCGAAGACGCCACTTTCGCCTCAGCGCTCCAGAAACCACTGACCAATCGCACTGCTCTAAAAAGCGCCGCCTAAGGAAGGGGCGGGTGTAAAAGCAACGGACGCTAGCAACTGGAGCCCCCTGCGGGGCCCAGGGTTTGACACTTCCCTGTGTGTCTAGAACCAATGGTAGGAGTTGTGTGAAGGCCGTGGGCTGCAGGCCTTTGGGATCCCCTCTCTGCGGCTGCCAGGTACGCAGGCTGGGTGCAAGGCCCGATGCACCCCACCTGGACAAGGGAAGGAGCGGAGCCGTACCTCAGTCCCCCGACGTCTGTGCTGAACGGTGTTCCCTCGGCAACAGGCTCCGTCCTAGTTGGGGAAGCCCTCCCATCCCCAAGGCCGGCTGTGGTCTCACCAGGTCTGCCACCACTGTGCACGAGGGCAGGCCCCCCCCACTACTGCCCCTCCCTTTTGCTGTGGGGTTATATCCCCCTACTGGGTAACCCCATCAAGACACTGTTAAGAGTAATCAAGTTGACTTGAAGTGTGTGTGCGCGTGTGTGTGTGTGTGTGATGACCAAGTTGACTTAAAATCAGCCTTGTATGAATGGGGGGGGGGGAAGAGGGGCTCACCCCCACCAGAGCAGCGGGGCACATGGCTCCTACGGCAGCCCAGCCTCTGGCTCTCCCCCCCCTGGGGATCCGCTGCTGCTACAGTCCCAGACTGCTGTCTGCCCCGTTTGAGAAAGGGGCCTAGGGTGTCCTTATGTTCTCGGCCCACCTCCACAGCCTGGTGCTGCTGAATGTGTTCTGGGGGGCAGAAGATAAGCTGTATTCTCCCTGAGCCAGATTCTAGCCTGACTTTCTATTTCTTAAAAAAAAAAAAAAAAAATCCAAGCAGGCTAAAGCGTTACTGGCAGTGGAACATGTCCCGTCACCCACCCACCCTCACCTTCCCTTCCTCCTGCTTGCTGTCCCCACTTCTCTCGGGCGCAACCAACTGGCTGACCACGCAGGGGATCTCACGCATGCAGAGGGGAAAGGCCCAGCTTTTGCCAGGCCTGCATCCCCAGAGAAGAATACACTTTCATGGACCTAAACGCCCTGCACACAACAACGGGCCAAGAGCTTTGGGTTCGGCGATGGTTGTGGATCAGCCCGTGTCGTCGGTCTCCTAATCACCTGGGAGCCAGCTTGGTGCTGGAAACCAGTTCTGGGGCACATGAGCGCGCATGTGTGTGTCTGTTTTGGACACTTCTGGAGTAGAGAAGGAAAGCCTGGCCAAGGGGGACGTCCATCCTCTCTCTGGCCAAATCAGGCCACAACAGGTTCTCCCCCCCCCCTTTTTTTTTTTGCTCTGAAACACAGAGCAATGAGCTCCAGTCCCAACTGTGGTCACTTGAAGCTGGTGAATCCCATTTGCCCGCTCATTCCCCCCCCAAAAAAAAAAATATTCAAGGGGCTTCTGCCACAGTCCTACCTAAAAAAAGCCACCCGCTTGGGAGGGGGAACAAGTAGGCTTATCAGCTCCACCTTCTAGAATTCCAGTGTTTTGTAGAAGATTTTTTCTTCCCCCACCCCATCAAAAGAAGCTGGATGAACAGAACTGGTAGTGATATTTCTTTCCCACCACTCCCAGTTCTCTCTCGGGGCTGGTCCCAGCCTGCAACACACACACACACACCCCATAACCCTCCTCTCTCTTGTCCCAGGTGTGCGTCTCACAATCTCTCACTGTTGCCAATGATGTGTAATTTATTGTTATTTATGATGTCCTCTCTTCTGCTGCTGTCCCGACCTTGTCCTCTTCCCCCCCCCAGCCCTCTGTTTTTGATAATTGATTTTTTAAAATAAAATATTATCCACTGATGGAAAGCGAAAGGGCTGGGGTGTCTTTTTTGTTTGGGGTCTTTACCGCCTTGCCTCTGCTGGTTACGTGTCCCTCTCAAGCAGTCAGCTGTGCACCAGCCAGGAAGTCAACAGGCTTCCCCCACTCTGTGGGCATCACCTGTTGGAGTTCTGCCTGTGTGCAGTGCCTTGCCCTAACGTTGTGGCAGGACATGCTGTATCCAAGGCCATGTTACAGCAGTATTTTTCAAAACATTCTGCCCTTAGGAAGCCCTTTGGGCTGAAAATTATCTGCCGCAGAACTCTTGAGCACTGCAGAGGATTCTGGGGCGTGGTATAGGGCAAGGTACAGTGTGGTTCAGTGGTCAGAGGGTCTGATTAGGACCCGACTTTGATTTTACACACAGTCATGAAGCTTTGCTGGCTGATAAGCTGCTCTATTGCTTTTTCACTGCCTAAACTGACCTAGATGCCTTTTCAAAGGGGATTGGACAGATGGAGGGTGGGGGGGAAGAGTCCATCCCAGGTTATAAACCATGATGACTATAATCAATCTCTGGGTCTTAGAGGTAGCCTCTCTCTGGCTGCCAGATGCAAGGGAGTGGCAACAGGATACAGGTCTCTGTCTTGTGTACTGCCAGAGGCATCTGGTGAGCCAGTGTGAGACATAGGAAGCTGGACTAGATGGGCCCTTGGCCTGATCCAGCAGGGCTCTTCTTATGTTCTTAAACTCCCTTCACAGGGTGATTGCGAGGATAAAATGGGCCTCATCCAGTACAGCTCATCCTAGGGAGAAAACTGCTGTTGCACATAAGCCTGACCCTTGAAGATCTCGGAAAGTTGAGAAAGGGGGATGTGCTTCAGTTTGAAAAATACTGCTGTAGCCGGTAAGAATTTAGTTACTGCCCAATAACTAACTCTACACCCACTTTTCTGGGAGTAAGTCCTACTGAACACAATGGCACTTACTTTTGAAGAGACCTGCATAGGCTTGCAGTGTGACTTGTTTAAGACACAGCACAAGAGAATAAAATCATCCCACTCACTCCCGGTGTCAGAGCCTGGGGGTGGGGGTTTATTAGACGTTTATGCACTAGGAAGTTATTCATAGAAAAAGGAGACGGAATGGACAGGGACCACTCCCTCCTCGCCACCCGCCCACCCCCACAATAACTGGCCAAAGCTAGTTTGCAGTGTGTGTGTTAAATCCCATCTCTGTAGAGTAGGAAAACGCAATGCCCATGGGGTGGTATTTGAAGAGCTACTGCTTGGCGGGCTGAGGGGTGGTGGTGGAAAAAGGAAGAAAGACTTGAGGGCCTCCCCTGACCAGAATGGATTTCTGTGGGCATGTGCCCACAGAACTTATGGAGGACACACTGATATGGCGCTGGCTTAATGGTACGAGCGGCATGAGGAGGGCAGGGTCTATTAGGTTCTGGTGGGCACCGTCCTCTTCCCCCTGCCCTGGAAAGAAGCGAGAGAGAGAAAGAACCAACGTTCCTTGGCAGGCTGAGTCAGTGCATTTACCTCCTCTTCTCCTTCCAAAATGTGAGTCTAGCAGCAGTCAAACATGCACCCCTCCTGGAGCTTAGCAGGGTAGGAACCAAGCCACCGTCGGAGACAGGAGAGGAGCAATTTGGCACGGGAGTCCCCAGTGGAGGAAAGGCAAGCTCTCAGGAGGTCTGGCCAAGAAGTTTGGCCACAGCAGTCTGGGCCCTGAAGATGCAGTCGTTGACGGAGACACCCTTGTAGGAGGCACCAACTAGGCTCAAGGGGAGCTTCTCGCGCTTGAGGTAAGCAGCGGCACTCTCTAGGGAGGGAGGGAGAATGGGTTGGTAAGTCTCATGGGCCAACAGGAGGGTAAGCTCAGGGAAGTACCACATTACGCAATGAGCAGCTGGAACTCACTGCCACCAGATGCGGCAATGGCTGCTAACAGGCAGCATTTATAGAGGGGGAGAACAGAACTACACATATTTGTGAAGGTTAGGTATATCAGCCAAGGCTTTCCCACATCCAGGTGTGCTCTCCAGTGGTTTACAAGATTTGAGCATCTTCACCTAATGCTGAACGTGCAAGACTTTATTCCTAGTTGCCTTGGGCCTTTCCGTTCTCAAAAGGGAAAGACGGGATATCGATGTTTTTACATAAAATATCAGATGTCATACCTCCATAAATATCAATGGGCCAGGAGAGTACGAGAACCTGCATATTCAGAGGCAGTCTACCTCTGAATAGCAGCTGCTGGGAAGTAACCCAGCCACGGTCACAAGACCTACATGCATGGTTCTGTGTTTTAAAGAAAACCAAAAAACACCTGAATTTCTCAAAAGTAGTGGAAGACAGGTTAGGAGCATGGTGCGGAAATCCGTTGCAGAGTTTGGAAGACCCTTCCAAATCTAGACAAAGGTGTCTTCGCCCGAGTCAGACTCTTGGGCCAACTCACTCAGTATTGGCTGCACTGACTGGTAGCGTCTCTGGGTTTCAGACAGGGAGGGGTCTATCCCAGCCCTAGATGGAGACGCTGGGGACTGAATCAGAGACAGATGTGCAGATCTGACATTCAACTACTGAGCTGCAGCAACTCCCAAGTCTTGCCAGGGTGGAGGAGGAGGAGGAAAAGGGTTTGGGGAAATCAAGGGAAGAAGGAAGGGCCCGGAAGAATCATGCAGACCTACCTATGTGCTCCCAGTGACCGAGTGTGTACTGAGGGATGCAGGCCTGCAGGAGCAAAGGAAAACCGATTCACATTGGCAACAGCCCAAATTCTTCAGCCTCCCTGGGGCGTCACAGAAATCAGACAGGTGGATGCTCTGTTCTACCTTTCCAAGCCCCACCCTCCTTCCAACACAGGCACATACCTTGAGCACCTTGACAATGCTGTGCGATGGCTCGGCAGATAGGCCAAGGTGCTCCTTGACAGCTGCCTGGGCCCGGCTCAGTAGGGCAGCATGGGAGGCTGTGTCTGGGTCCCCGAAGTCTGGCGTGAACCAGGCACCCCCCAGCATCACCTGCGGGAGGCAAAGGGGTCGCTTAGCTAGGTGGAGGGGATACGGTTGGGGTTAGTCATTACGGGAGTGAAACAGTGAAAGGAGAACATGCATTGTCAGTGACCCTTTGTTAAGACAAGGCAGCTTATCCGGTGTTTTTTGGGGCCTGGATTTCTTGCCTTATATGCGAGTATATACGGTAAGTCCCAAGGTCACTCCAAAGAGCTTCATGGCTTAGTGGGGATTTAACCCAGATTTTCTACATGGAAATCTAACCACTATACCACACTAGGTCTGATTGTGCTCCAGATTACCTAGATCTGCAATGACGCTTTGTAACTTGTTGCGGCTGGGAAGTGGCACATGAATATTCTTAAGAATGATAACCATCGATGGTTATCATTCTTAAGAATATTCATGTGCCACTCCCCAGCCGCAACAAGTTACAAAGCGGTTTACGGAGCAAAAGGAATGAGAAAATGGTTCTCTGCCCCAAAGAGCTCCCAATCTTAAAAAAAACCCGCAAGGGAGACTTCAGTAAACAACCACTGGTGGGAGGAAGGCCATGGTGGTGAACAGGGATGACTGTTCTTCTCCTGCTCAATGTAAAAGATCCGTCGCTTTTTAAAAAGTGCCCCTTTGCCCAGTTAGCAGGGGTGTTGTTAAGACCCTACATGCATTTTTACCCATTTGCTGTGTAGTTTACAGGTGCGTAGAAGGGGTGAGATTATACCTGGGAGTTAATGAGCAAGTTTTAAAAGCAATCTTTATATACACCCCAATGGCCATCAAAAAGGAAAAACAGAAAGCCCCTTCCCCCCCCATCCCATCCGCCTCCCCCCCTTCAGCTCTCACAGTAAGGCGAGTGGTAGAGCTGTCGGATCCGTCCTGTGTGGGAAAGGCGACGGAGTCATAAACGATGCCCAGCAAGGAGCGGTCTTCGAAAGAGGGTATCAAGTGCCCAAATCCCTGCAGCAAAGAGAGGACAGGAAAAAAAAAAAGACAAGTCCCAGGTTCAATTCCTGGCAGCCTCTCCAGGTAGGGCTAGGAGGACAGACCCTAAAGAGATACTGGCTCAGCACAGCAGCTTCATATCCCTTCCAAACCCGAATAGACAAAACAAGGACTGTGTGTGTTTTGTTTGTTTGTTTAACTGATTCCTTGCCGTTGGAGCCACCCTGGAGAAGGCCCTGCCTGGAAGTGTTCTGCCAGTCTCCTCAAGGGAAGGGCCTGTAGTTCCAGCTCTTCAGTGGCAGATGAAATATACCAGGAGTGGCCAAACTGTGGCTCCTGAGTCACATGTGATACTTTGACGTATAATGTGCGTGCAGCTCTCAGAAATAAGTTGGCAGAGCTCTTTTTTGCATCAAAATTAATATAAAGAGGTAAAGACGACATTTTCAAGCCTTATAATTATTTACCAGGTATAAACTGAGTCTCCACTGGATTAAAACATACGTTTAATATTCATGGCGAGTAAATATATTTAAATATGTAAATGCTTCTTAAACGTCGCAGCTTTCAAACATCTCTCTTACGGCTCTCAGGCATCTGACATTTATCATATGTGGCTCGTACATTAAGCAAGTTTGGCCACCCCTGAAATATACCCTTAAAGGTGGAAGTGAGCTGAACTAAGAAGGGCTGTGCACAAGAGACCAAGTTTGGTTCAGGATCCTTTGCAAGCCACATAGGATGGCTGGTCCCTTCTAAAGACGTGGATAGTCCATGAGTGGCAAGCACAACAAGAGAGATCTCTAGGATATTTCACCCACTTCTTTGCTACAGGACAAACAAGACTCCTGGAAACTCCATCCTTCCTTGTAAGCACCTTTTCTTAAGGCAAGGTGCTGGCACCTTTAACTGGCTGCACGACAGCCAGCAACTCAACCAGTAAAGCAGGAGGTGTGGCCTGGAGGTTGAGTCAGTGCCCTGTCTGAAGAAGCTAAGCAGGGTCAACCTCGGTTCTTGCTTGGATGGGAGGCAGAAGCTGCTGACAGACCTCGCGGAGACACTGAGAAGACACCATGAGAGGGTGGAATGCAGAGGAGTCAGCTAGAGAGAGAACATCTAGACAACCGTCTGAGTGCAACTGCGGTGAACTGTGAAGCTTGGAAGTGCAGAGCACAAACCAGAAGGAGGGCTACGCTCGGAAGGGAAATATCTGGGGTATGGAAAGGTTCTATATATGAATAGAACAATATTGTAAAGACCCTTCCGGTCTAGAATAGCCTGCCTGTGTAAACCGCCTTGAATAATCTGATGAGAAATCTGATGATGCGAAAGGCGGTATATAAATACAGAAAATAAAAATAAATGAAGCCTTCCCTTCATCCACTAGGTCTCTGTGGACATGGAGGATTTCTGCCTGCCTACAAAGCAGCCCTCTCCCTGCTTCCCTGCCTGGAGGAGGCAGCACTGAGACTCGCAAGAAGCTTCTCTTACCGTGACAGGGAGGGTCACGCCTTTATACTGCAGGTTCACCACCCCAACCGAAACGGCTTGGATGGCCAGCAGCTCTCGGGCAAGAGGTTCAGCCCAGCTGGGGAGCAACGTAGCAAGAGCTGAAAACAGAGAGGAGAAAATGCAGGCAGGGCAAGGCTGGCCTCTTGGAGCCTGGAGAAATGAGCGTTCCTCATTCACAGAAATCGTACACCATTGGGGAAAGGAAGATTGTGGGTAATCCCATTACATAAGAACATAAGAAGAGCCTTGCTGGATCAGGCCAAAGGCCCATCTAGTCCAGCTTCCTGTATCACACAGTGGCCCCACCAGATGCCTCAGGGAGCACAAGACAACAAGATAACCTGTTTCCTGTTGTCACTCCCTTGCACCTGGCACAGAGAAAACCCACTTCTAAAACCAGGAGGTTGCTTATGGCTTGTAACCTGTGATGGTCTTTTCCTCTATGAATCTATCTAAACCCCTTTTAAAAAGGTATCTAGGCCAGGTGCCATCACCACATCCTGTGGCAAGGAGTTCCACAGATGAATTACATGCTGGGTGAAGAAATATTTTCTTTTTTCCGTTCAACCCCTGGCCAGCAGCGGGACTCCCACTTAAAACAATCGCAGGGGGAGAGGCAGGAAAAGAGACTCTCTGCCACCTCTGTGTCCAGGGACTTAAGAGACAATGAACTGTCTTCCTAATAGCTGCTGCATCCAATCACAAAATCCATCCAGTCTTCAAAATGTACACTTGTTCTGCGGGAATTTTCTGTTGTTTCTGGCCTGGAATGGTATTTAACATGCCCTTGGAGGTCCTTCCAAAGTAGGACAGCCCTTCAGCTGTCTACAAAACCCACCCTGTCCCCTACCTTTGGCGGGCAAAGCGCTGATGATGTGGTCAGCCTCCATACTACCCTCTTCCAGCAATATCTTAAGGAGAAGAATGAAAAGTCAGCCTTAAAGAGTTTGCCATGGGGAGGGAAGGTTCCCATCCCTGTTGTAACTAAAAGAGTTGCATATGTTTCTTGTGTTTACCCCGCCTCGGTTTCTCTATCCACCCTTGTTGGTCATCTCCCTAACCTAAAATCCCTTGGCTGCCTTGGGTCTCAACCAGAACCGACCCCATAAACCCAAGCCATGGTAACCGGGGTCAAAACAACTGGTCCCATAAATTAGGCACTGAGCTAGCCATCGTGTAACTGAGGGTCTCTTTTCTGGGTGTGTTTTTGTTTTGTTTTTAAATCCTGTCGTACAGATTTGGCTTGTGAAAAATATTTGATTTTTCACGGTTTGGCTCAGTTTAAAAAGAAAAAGTATTTTCCCCCCCTTCAAGTTGGAATAGCGACAGTCATTTTCCAGCGCTATGCTGCAAGCGAGACGGTCTGAGAAGGATCCAAACCGGTTCAAGGTGTCTGAACCGGTTACGAAACGGCTTTTTAAAGCGAGTGTCTGGATCGGAACGTTTCAAAATGAGCTGACCTTGGGAAGGGTCCAATTCCCTGCTCCCGACTTCTCCGCGGAAAGATCCGACGAGAGAAGCCTACGTGACCGAGATAGGATTCCCCCAACGGACCCTTTCCCACCTTCTTACCCGCCAGGATCCAGCCGCCGTTCTCTCCAATCGCTTCACAGGGGTGTCGCAGTGGATCTCCACCCCACGTTGCCTCAAGTAGTTGCCCAACGCTTCGGGCAGGGTCTCCATTCCGCGGCGCAGCGACCACTGGCTCCAGCGCTCCTCCTGGGCCCTGCGGATCAGCGGAGAGTCCTGGACGCCGCTTTTCCCTAGACCGAAAAAGGGCCAGTGACATACAAGCAGCAAAACCTACACGGGTCCAACCTCCCACTTCCTTTTTGATTCACACAGTGTGTTAGACACTCTGTGCTCATCCAGTTCCTACCCTTGCGCTATGGAGTGGAAAGGCAACATCTATGCAGTATTCAGAAAAACAGTAAGTTCCGAAGCTCTGGGATCAGAATCTGTCCCTTACAGCTCCCGCTTTATTGACAGCTCTCTGGAGACTCTGGCCACATGCATTTCTAGCAGAGCTCCTTGCCTCTCCAACACGACCAGCGGAGGCAGGCCAAGTGTGCCATCGAAAGGCTTCCCACTGTGTTCCATGGGGCTCGCTCCCAGGTCAGAGCGTACAGGCCTGCAGCCTTGATCCGGGGAAAGGGTGCTGGGTTTGGACAATCTTCACCCCTTTGGAGGATTCGGCTTTGCTCAGCAGCGACAGTGTGGTCTTACAAAGACAATGTTTATCGCGTACTATCCTGTTGTTGTTGTTCAGTCATTAAGTCATGTCCGACCCTTCGTGATCCCATGAACCATATCCCGCCAGGCCTTCCTGTCCTCCACTATCTTCCTGAGTTCGCTCATTTTCATGTTCGTTGCATCGGTGATGCTGTCTAACCATCTCATCCTTTGCCTTCCCCTTCTCGTTTTGCCTTCATTCTTTCCCAGCATCAGAGTCTTCTCCAGAGACTCCTCTCTTCGCATTAGGTGGCCAAAATATTGGAGCTTCAGCCTCAGTACCTGTCCTTCCAGGGAACAGTCAGGGTTGATTTCATTTAGGATTGACTGATTTGATCTCCTAGCAGTCCAAGGGACTCTCAGGAGTCTTCTCTAGCACCACAGTTCGAAAGCATCTATTCTTCGGCGCTCAGCCTTCCTTATGGTCCAACTCTCGCAACCATACATTGCTACTGGGAACACCATCGCCCTGACTATACAAACTTTTGTTGGCATGGTGATATCTCTGCTTTTTATTATGCTAAGTTTGCCATAGCTTTCCTTCCAAGGAGTAAGCGTCTTTTAATTTCATGGCTGTCTCCGTCTGCAGTGATCTTATTATTTTTTTCACATTTTTATACCACCCTTCCTCCAAGAAGCTCAGAGTGGTGTACATATTTCCTCCCCTCCTTTTTGTCCTCACAACAAGCCTGTGAGGTAGGTGGGGCTGAGAGATAGTGACTGGCCCAAGGTCACCCAGGAAGCTTCGTGGCTGAGCGGGGATTTGAACCTGGATCTTCCAGGTCTAACTCCGACTCCCAAACCACTACACCATCCTGGAACCCAAAAAAGTAAAATCTGTTACTGCTTCCATTTCTGCCCCTTCTATTTACCAGGAATTGATGGGACCAGATGCCATGATCTTAGTTTTATTAATGTTGAGTTTCAAGCCAACATTTGCACTCTCCTCTTTCACTCTCATCAAGAGGCTCTTTAGTTCTTCTTCACTTTCTGCCATTATGGTGGTATCGTCTGCATATCTGAGGTTGTTGATATTTCTCCCGGCAATCTTGATTCCGGCTTGCGATTCATCTTGTAAAGCATGTTAATGCGAGTAGATAAATAGGTACCGCTTGCGGGAAGGTAAACAGCGCTCCGTGTTCCAGCTGCATGCTACGTGCTGCGGCAAGGAGAGTCACGCCGGCCACATGACCATGGAGGCGTCTTTGGACAACGCTGGCTCTTCGGCTTTGAAATGGGGATGAGCACCACACCCTAGAGTCGGACATGACTGGACTTAATTGTCAGGGGTCACCTTTACCACCTTTTTTATCCTGATGAGCAATTTCTCCCTCTCTCCTGCAGAGAGGAGCGTTTTGGTGGTGAGTCTCCCTCTTCAGTCTGAAGTGGTACAGGCAAGACAGGAGTCAGTGAGAACTAGGCCCAGCTCCCCTCTCTTATTCGTTGACTAAGCTTCACCGATTGATGCCTGCCTGCCTTCCGGGCCTCACCTCCACCAAGGATCATGCCCACGATGACGGAACGGTGCATCTGCTCGGCCTGGAACAGCGCTGGGAAGCAGGAACGCACGCTAAGCGCACGGCAGTCTCCGGCAAACACTCCGCGGCAAAGGCTGTCGATCGCGATGTCGGCTAGCTAAGCAGACGGAGGACACAGTTATTAGAGACGGCATTGCCTTCAGCGAACCTTAAATCTTGAGGTTACCGCTTCTCAAAAGTGCCTCGGCCCTTTATGGAGCGGTGCCCGGTATGGCTTATCCTGACCCCACACAGGGGCACTGAAATGAGAGAACGGGGAGGGAAAGACAGGGTTGCCCTCCTATCTCTCAGCCCTGCAGGGAACTGATAAGGAAGTCAGCAACTGTCCCACTTTTAGCCTGCTTCTTCTCCAGTTCCCTGCAAAAACACGGTTATCAAACCGCTCCCCCCTTTTCAACAGGAGCTCTTCCTGCAAACGAAGGTTGCCACATTTCTTGACAGAGCCTAGTTCTTGTGCTTTTTACTCAACCCACAGGAGTTAAAAGCAGCTGAAACGTCTCCGAAGTCCTGGCCAGGAAGACTTTCCCCTGCTATGTTTCTGCATGCCAGCCAGGCTGTTCAAAGCACAGAAGCATGGGCGGGGGAAAAGCTGGCAACCTTACTCACAAGATAGAACAGAGCTGGGTTTTTTTCCCTTGGTTTGTTAAACTTCTCCCCACTCCCAACTTACATGCTCTCCCTCTCTCTCAAGTTCCCACTTATTCTACTTTCCTAAGTATTGGGCAGAGGCAATGTTGGAAAAAAAATGACTTCTTCTCCACAGCATTACTTTTGGCTACACTATTAGTAACAAGAATAATAGGGGTTAGATTACTTTAGCATTTATGTAGCACTTTCTGAGTGTGCACAATGCTTCATATGTATTCTCTTTTAACCCTGTAAGCTACGTGAGCCTTATTATCCCCATACTGCAGATGGGGAAGACCGAGGCTGAGAGGGAGCAAGAGTCTTGCCTTTGTCCACCTAGTGAGTGCGAGATTCGAACAGGGGGAGTCCCAATTTGCAGTTCACTCTTAGCCACCAGGCTACACCAGCTCTCTGGTGTCTCTGTTCCTGGGACAAACAAGGTGTTGGACCCCAAGGCAGGTACCTCCTGGCCGAAACGGCGGCTCACAAAGGCGTGGATGGTTTCGTCCGTCTTGGAGCCCTGGGGGGCCACCAGTTCTCTCAGCCCGCTCCAAACCAGGGGCCGGGTGAAAGGAGGCACTGTCCAGAGAACGCCGCTAAAATCCCCCGAAAACAAAACACAACATTTTTATATTATAAGAGATTTATCCCCTTGTCTTCCCGCTGCATAAAAAAAATGCACGAGGCCACTACTGATAGACAAACACAACAGCACTGCGATTACAAAACATTTAGAACACAGTTTATCACACACACCCCAAACCAAATGGCAGCGGCCAATAAAACGGATTCAACCAGCACCCACCAATCCCCGTCGCATCAGCTAAAAACGTGGACAAAATAGGAAAGTTGTTTCATCCCACAATGCAGTGCTGTTACAGACCCCCCCCCCCCCTCTCAGGGCCGGCTCCCAGTTTACAGGTCTCTTGCTAAGGTGGCCTCTTGTGGACCCCAACCACCTGGGTCATCTCCCTTCTCCTTACCGGGGTGGCAGAAGTAGGGTTCTTGCGTTCTTGGCACAATAACAGAGTTCGACCCAGTTGACTGTCACCTGCCATCTTTTCCTCCCAGAATGTCCTCTACAGCTTCACAGGTAGGGAATGGTGGAAAAAAATATGGCAGGCTATAGTCGGTGGCGAGGACACTGTTGTTGCTACTCTTGGTTTACCAATAAACTCGTAACTGCTGCCACTGTACAGGAAGGAGGACCAAACTAGTGGCTGCTAGTTGCTGGCTGAACCAGCTTGTTCCCTGGCTAGGCATCAGCAACAGGCCCCTTTTGGATACCGGATCCTCAGCAGCTGCCCAATATTGGCTTGTGCCAATGCTGACCTGGCATACCTCTACAGGGAGGGAGTTAAGCAAGTATATTTATCCCCATATTGCAGATGGGAAACACTGAGGCTCAAAGGAGAGTGGCTTACATAAGAACATAAGAAGAGCCCTGCTGGATCAGGCCAAAAGCCCATCTAGTCCAACTTCCTGTATCACACAGTGGCCCCACCAGATGCCTCAGGGAGCACAAGACAACTCAGGCTTGCCTGAGGTCACCAAGTGAGTGCAGGAGATGCTGAGATTCGAAACAGGGAAATTCCGATTCACAGCTCAGTCTCTTCACCACTAAGTGACACCAACTCTCCATGGTAACCTACCTAATACCTGAAGGGAGTTTATGCAGGGCGCCTCTAACATAGAGGTAGCGGTTTTTGGAGGCTGGGTGGTTCCCAGGTACAGGAAGGATGTCTGCTTGGAGTCCAAGTTCAGAGACCTAGGGAAGAACAGGGAGCTTGTTTTATTTAAGATGACGCAGAAGTCTTATTTTAATCCATCTTTTATTATACTAACTCTAGGTGCTGTTTTGGATGGTTACACAATGGAGATGCGAAACCCCTGCTAACTGGACAAGAGGCATTTTTTCCAATGGGTGCTCCTCTTCTATTTAGCAGGGGGAGAGTAACTGCCCCCTTTCACCCCAGCACAGTGTCTTTTCTGGTGGCTGTTTGCTGGTGTTCTTCTGCATCTTTTTTAGATTGTGAGCCCTTTTGGGACAGGGAGCCATTTAATCATTTGATTTTTGTCTGTAAACCACTTTGTGAACTTTTTGTTGAAAAGCGGTATATAAATAGTTAATACTAATAATACTAATAATAATATAGTCTGTGGGATTTGAGAGAGACACACAACATGTTACTGGGAAGATTGAACACAAGCAGGCAACAGCATAGGATGGCTAAAGACTGTCACATTATGATCCAAGCAGGCAACACTGACTTACTCAAGAGTGTTGTAAGCGCAGGTAAGCAGCGGAGCCAAGAAAAGCAAGTCGCTAGTAGTGGCTCGTGCAAATTCTTAGGTCTAGTAGTAGGTCACGATGGGCTCTCTGTAACTTCAATTAACCCTGCTGACTTGCTGAAGAGGCAAGCATTTTGTTTGCCGAAGAGGCAAGCATCTCGTCGACAGGGCATGCAAAGCAAATTGTTCCTGGCTTGAGGCAAGCTAATTCTGTTTGAGAATTGTCAGGAGCTACTTACCATACGAAGCGTGTTCTTTCCCACAGCCCCAGCAGGACGGATCCCTCTTGGCCCGTGCTCAAAAACCACCCCATCCTCTGTGCGTGTGGAATGGATCCAGCCTCCGAGACGGCTGCTGCCTTCCAGCAAGGTTACCTGGATGAAGAAGATGGCCCAAAGAGATCTGTTAGGTCCCTTCTTGGATAGGAGAGGCAAGGTTAGCCCTATCGTCAAAACAGTGAACGAAAGCTGAGATTTCTATGGCATCACCAATGGGCAGGGTCCCTGCCCCACAGAGCTTACAATCTAAAATTTGACACAGGGGAGACAGCAGAGGAGGGGGGAGGAAGAGAGGTGCGTTTTATTCTGTTCCAGCAGTCAAAACTGGTCCACAAGTGGGCAAGCTCTTACCTTGGGTGCCTGGGGGTTTCTGGTGAGATAGTAGCAGGCTGCAAGACCGCTGATCCCACCTCCCAGAACAGCCACAGTCCGCGGCATCAGGAGTCTAAAGAGAGAGAGAAACAGGACACCGAGGCTCTGTATAGATGAGAGTAATCCACAATGCTGCATCACTGGAGAAGACAGCAGAGTCCCAAGCCCCCCCCCCCCCCCCGGAGTACAGGATGGTGGGTGTTGAAGGGCATGTTCTTCACTAGCTGCATTAAATGATCTGAAGTGCAAGTCTTTCACTATACAATTTTTGTGCCTTACCCCCAAGGATCCCCTCTGCAGCCCTTAAGTTAAAGCCTGCTTCTTTCAAAACCTTCTCTCCCCTCCCCCAACACTTTCCTTACACAATCCCTGGGTGCTCCTCCCATTAATTGTGTGCTTTGCCTAAATTGCCTGTACCCCATAATAGCCAACCTCACCCCTCAATACCGCTCTAACCCCACAAAGGTCCATTCCTCCCAACTGCTCCCCTCCCCTACAAATGTGCCCTGCAGCCTCATGTGCCCTCCAGCCTATTAGTCAATTGCATTACTGTGACGCCCACATTATCCCCACCCGGGAATTGTCAATTTCTCTGTGCGCATACACAACATCCATAACTCTGAAATGACCCTCACCCCAATGCAACCCCCATCTCCTAACATTGGAATAACCTTCCCCCTTTTCAGTTGTTCCTCCCACCTGTACATTGCTTGCACAACTCAACCCCAGAATGGCTGCCGCCCCAATCATGCAACATCTAGTTCTTCCTACACCCGTATCTCCCTGACCCCCTTTCCACCTACACTCACACGTGCACCACGGCACAATGCGTGCTTACCATTCACCCTGAGTCTTGGAGCGACTGGCGACCCCCGTTCGCTTATTAATCTGATCTCTGCAGACAGCGCTGTCTTCTCGCCTTCTGTTTCGGGCTCCGCCTCTCGAGCTGGGATTGGTTATCCAAGGTGATGACGTATAGTTCAAGGGGGCTAAGCGGCTTGTATCCAATCAAACGCCTCTAAGGAAAAGAGGGCGCGGCGAGTGGAACGTTGGGTGTTTCGTTCCCCGACGAGGGGCGGGGAAACGTTGTTTATGGGCAGGGCTTTCAGAAGCTCCGCCCAGCGAAGTTTCCAAAAAGAATTACAGTACAGTATTATATTTGCGCTGGACGTCAAAATAAAAAACCTAAAGAAAATCAGACGGTTATCGTTCTTCCCCCGCCCCCCTCCAAACTCCAACGCAGGGCCACTGTGCCTTAAATAGTTGCGTGCCAGGCAGGAATTCAACCGGTGAAGCAGCCACCCTCTGTGCACAATAACAACTGCAATAATAAATGTTTATTATGACATTTATAACCTGCCTTTCTCGTCTCATGAAACTCAAGACGGAGTACAGGGGGATGGGGGTCCCCAAGCAGTCTCCCACAGACCTCGATTTGCTTAGCTTCACCACTTGACTCTTTCCTGTTCCTCCAGACCAGGAAGTTCTGACAATCACAGCTGTTATTTTGTTACATTTGATTTATTTAAAAAAAATGCCTTTCTTTAGCAAAAATGCTGAAACGCAATGACAGAGCCCCTGCTTGGCATGGGGAAGGTCCCAAGGTCAAGAGCTGGTAGCATCTCCAGCTAAGGCTAGCTCCTTCCCCGAGCCATGGGCCTTCCAATTTCCCCTCCCACCTCCAAAATGTGCCTCCATATGTTCCAGGAGGACGGATGGAGAGACACACAGCCCGCCACCCCAGTCTCATTTACTTCTTGTGTACATCAGGAGCCCATGTAGCTCAGCGACTGCACATCTCTTTTGTATACAGGCGGTCCCAGGTTCAAATCCTAAAAGCACCTGCAGGGAGAGCTGCAGAAAATATGTCTGACAGCAGGGAGAGGCAGGCACCTGTCAGTGTGGACAGCATTGGGGTCGATGGCCCAACCCACTAACAGAGAAGCTGGCTGTTGCTGCTGTTTTTTGAATCGTATACCCTCCCCTTCCCTCCTGCATTTCAGAGAATTATATTCCCGCTCAGAAGAATCTCCACTAAGCCACCTGAGACATCCAAGGCCCCCCGAGAGGGATCCTTTTTATAAACACACCAGAGAGATTCAGCACAAGTTGGTGAAGCAACCCAGAGGGATGCACACACTAGTCTGGGACCTTCATCCCAAATGAGCTAGCGCATTAATTGGGCCCCTGGTGAGATTTTCCCAGCAACCAAAATCAGTGACTGTCTCAACACAGACAGCCGCAGGAATCCACCAGCCTCCAGCACGGTGGCTTAAAAAGAGCCAAGCCTGTTTTCCGTGAGGAAGAAGGGACATGCAGGCTTCTAGGCTACACAGAACTCTTACACTAGGATGTATGCATTATATAATAGCGCACGAGCACATAGAAATTGAGGCTGAAATAGGGGGGCCCTGCTTACATGACACCCCAACCCTTATACCAGCAGTTCTCAAACTTTTCAGCCTCCAGAGCCCTTTACATTCCTAAAAGGAGTCTTGGGGAGCCCTGCAAGCACATGCACAGAGCAGCACAGCTCCGAGCCTAACGCCGAATACCAGTGAAAAGCCGGTACAGGAATAAGGGGAAGGAGAGCCATTTAGAGGGGAGGAGGGAGGGATGAGCAAACCGGGCAAGGGGAAGATGGCAGCCACTTATGGTGCGCTCGTAGAGGAGACACCATAAGCACACTTTGAGAAACACGGCCTTATACGAAGGATCACTCGGTGTCACCTCCTCGACTATGACACTACACACTTTATTGTAGTGTAGTGGTAAAAATACTAAGGCGCCTGAGGGGGGACATGATTGAGACTTATAAAATTATGCATGGGATGGAGAGAGTGGATAGAGGGAAATTCTTCTCCCTCTCACACAACACTAGAACTAGGGGACATGCACTAAAATTGAGTGGAGGGAGAGTTAGAACTGACAAAAGAAAATATTTCTTTACCCAGCGTGTAATTCATCTGTGGAACTCCTTGGCACAGGATGTGGTGATGGCACCTGGCCTAGATGCCTTTAAAAGGGGTTTGGACAGATTCATGGAAGAAAAGACCATCACAGGTTACAAGCCATAAGCAACCTCCTGGTTTTGGAAGTGGGTTTTCTCTGTGCCAGGTGCAAGGGAGTGTCAACGGGAAACAGGTTATCTTGTTGTCTTGTGCTCCCTGAGGCATCTGGTGGGGCCACTGTGTGATACAGGAAGCTGGACTAGATGGGCTTTTGGCCTGATCCAGCAGAGCTCTTCTTATGTTCTTATGTATAACATAAGAAGAGCCCTGCTGGATCAGGCCAAAGGCCCATCTAGTCCAGCTTCCTGTATCACACAGTGGCCCCACCAGATGCCTCACAGCCAACAAGATACTTCTATCCTGTCGCCACTCCCCCGCACCTAGCACAAAGAAAACCCACTCCTACACTGTGCTGCAAATTGGGACGTCGACCAATATGAATCTCACCTCTGTAACCTGAAGCTAATTAAACCAGACTCTGGATGGCAGGAAGAGGATTTATTTGAAAAATGATTAATCATTGGTGCAGCCTCGAAACAAAAGGTTAGGCTAGCGCGCTGAGCATAGCATGAACATGAACTTTTATATCTTCCAGTTCTTACAAAAAAAAACATGAAAAACACGTCACTGCGTTTGGAGTACATACATTGGTTGTCTTCCCCCCCTGACCATCCCAACTAGTTAGCTTTCGTTTCCTGGATCAGTTTCGTCCACCCAACTATAGGCCTCTGTCCTTAACTTTCCGTTTCCCGGCACTGCCCTGCTTAGACAACTAAGACTTTGGGCCTTTGTTCTTGCATATCTCTGCCCTGTCTGGGCAGCCGAGACCTTGGGTCTGTTCCTCCCAATCTTGGTATCCTTTGGAATGCAGACTTCTGTATCCCTACTCCTAAGGTTGTCTGCTTTTCTTACAAGCATTTTGCTTGTTACGAAGTGATACTACATACAAAGGATGTCTGTTTTTGCCTCATACATTGGCCTTGATCATACTACATTCCTTTCGCAGTGTCAGCTGTTTTACAGAAGCCAGAAATGCTATTCTAACTTGAAAAACCAGGTTAGAAATTAAATATGTTATGCAGCAATCTTATAATAAGGAAAACACTCTTAACATGCTCAGGAATAACTCCCCTGCATGTCACACCTCTGCCACAAACTCACTAGTGGACAAAACTTTTAAATTTTTACTTTTAATTTTTTAAACTTTTAAACAAATTTTGTTTTAAAAAATACAGGGATTTCCCCCCCCCCCACATAGCAATATAGACGTGCTGCCCTCTTGTGGACACAACACTTTACTGCAGGCCATGCTGCCAAAAGGGCTTTTGCACTGCATCTGTACGGAATACATACTAAAAAAACAGCAAAAGCAGACGTGCCTCTAGTCTAGAGGCTCTAGATGGGCGAGGTGGATGTATGGAGATGAGAGAGTGGGATAGAGGGAAATTCTTCTCCCTCTCGCACAACACCAAACCCAGGGGACATGCACTAAAATTGAGTGGAGGAAGAGTTAGAATGGACAAAAGAAAATATTTCTTTACCCAGCGTGTTATTCATCTGTGGAACTCCTTGGCACAGGATGTGGTGATGGCACCTGGCCTAGATGCCTTTAAAAGGGGTTTGGAAAGATTCATGGAGAAAAAGACCATCACAGGTTACAAGCCATAAGCAACCTCCTAGTTTTAGAAGTAGGTTTTCTCTGTGCCAGGTGCAGGGGAGTGGCAACAGGAAATGGGTTATCTTGTTGGCTGTGTGCTCTCAGAGGCATCTGGTGGGGCCACTGTGTGATACATGAAGCTGGACTAGATGGGCCTTTGGCCTGATCCAGCAGGGCTCTTCTTATGTTCTTATTATGTTAAAAAGTAACTGCAAGTCAGGTTGCTCAAAAAGGGTTTTTGCACTGCATTTGTGCTGTATACGGTACCATACGGTACCGTAGTAAGGAAGGGCAAAGGCAGACGTGCATCTCTAGACGACAGTGGTGGGTGGATTTGAGGAGGAGGGAGTTGAGTTCTTGATAAATAGCATGTTTCTCTATAAAATAGTCCAAGCGTGGTACGTGTACAGAGATTATTTTCATATATAGATTATCTATGGCAATGTAGTCGTGCCACCCTCTCGTGGACACAAAAAGTACCTGCAGGCCAGGCTGCCAAAAGGGCTTTTGTATTGTCTTTGTGCTGAAAACATTGTAAGGAACGTCAAAAGCAGGCCTGCATTCAGACGGCTGTGTTGGACGGATTTTGGAGGAGAAAGTTGGCATTTTGATAAATAGCATGTTTCTCTAATAAAAATCTCTAACAGGGCCCCGTATACAGGGATTTTTTGCCTACATAGGTTTTCTATGGTAATATAGATGTGCCGCCCTCCTGTGGACAAAATGAGTGACTGCAGGCCAGGATTTTGCATTGCATTTGTGCTGAATCCAGGAAGGTCAAAGGCAAACATGCACGTAGGCAGCTGCGGTGGATGGATTTTGGAGGCGGGAGTTGGCTGGCTTCCTGATAAATAGCATCAATAATTGGGTTCTTAATTTTTTTTCTCTTAAAAATCTCTAGCAAGACCCAAGCAAGTTTGTAAGGCAGAAGCACAGCCAGGACATGGCTGCACTTTGAAAGGAAACATCTTGGATTTGAGGGTCCTGTGTCCTCTGCACAGCTGCTGTCTCTGGCCACAGCTGGAGAAGTGATGCTGGGTTGTGCACTTCCTGGCGCTGGCCCCTCCGGGAGACAGGAGCCTGGACTAGCATACTGAGCCAGCAGGACTCTTTTTTTCCTTGTACACTCAGGAAGTCGAGATCTAACTGAAAAAAGTGACTCTGCGTTTTGGGAGACAAAAAAGCTGCGACACACCACTCGGCGGCGCGTCAGCATTTGCGTAACATATTTCCCCCACAATTAGTGCCGTATTTCGAGCCAAAGAGCCCCCCCAACCAAAATGAGACACTGACTACCGATACATTTTTTTTTAGTAAATTTATTCACAAAAAGAAGCGTCAACCTCTTCATTTGTCTCTCGTCTATATACAAACCCATCATTATGTACAAAGTCACACAGTCATTAAAATCAGTAGTGTTCGCCACCCCTCTCTCGACCGAGGAAGTCGGTGCAGCTTCCCTGGGGACTGGCAGGAGGGAGGATGATGAACGGACTTATGAAGGTACAGCCTCACTCCTCCTCCTCCTCACACATGTATACCCGCTTGCATGCTCCCAGACTATCTCCCTGACAGGCCTTGCCCTTTAAGCCCCAGATCTTTCCACAGGGAGATGATTTTTCTCCCCCCCCCCCCATCCTGTCTTAAAAAACAACAACAACAGGTATGAGAGGTGGAAGATCCTGGTCACTCTCGAAAACAAACCCCACACAGTGTCGTTTGTCTGTCTTTTATTGTTTTTTTTGTTGCTGCTGTCGTTTTTTAAAAATTTTGCTTTGTGAAAAAGACCCGAGCACCAGTCTGAGGTAAAAGGGGCAGCAGGCCAAAGTGCTGGGGGCTCAATACTATTACTGTCTCTTCCAGTGCACGTCATCCATCTCGTAAAAAAGGACGTAACCCTCGCTTGATGGGACTTGGTTCTCGCTGATCGGAGACACTCTGTGGAAAAGAGGAGGAGGAGGAGGTTAGGACAGATGTTGCACTCGTCCTGTTCGCTGAGGGCGAGAAGTCACCATTTCCAGGCGAGCAAGCAGATTTGCGAGCCTTGTGCCTCACTCCCAACTGGAGCGCTTTGGGGCATGATGGCATGGCATTTCATTTGTCTAACCCCATTGGGGGCTTGCGCTTATTGCGATGTGTCCTGCTTTTCTGCTGCTTACAGTCAAAGCAGCCAGCCCTATCCCAAAAACACAGACATCCCACAATAGGCGACTCAGTGATCCAGATGCTCAGTTTCAACTGTGTGACGACTGCTTTATTTTCCTGTCAATTATCCTATGGTAGGTATTTGGTTTGTAAAAAAACGTTTTCAAAATCGAAGTTAATTTAAAAAAAAAATCGGTACAATTTTTTGGTTTCTCATGTTAAACGGTTATCTTTGGGTTCAATCCACGGGTCGCTGGGCAAATTTTCGATTTGCACGAGCCTGACTTTCTGGAGGGAGCAGGAGTAGCCAGCCAGCCAAGGACACCACCCTCTGGTGCAAGAGGACAGATTTTGTGCACCGTTATGTGAATGCTTGTGCAAGAGCTCACACAAGAGTCCATAACAGAGTGGTCCTATAGCAGTTCATAGGAGTCTGCTTGTGCAAGGGAAGAGTGCCTCTAGGTAGACTTTAACGTGTCTTATGTTCTGGCAGGAGGTGCAAAAAGGCATCCTGAGATCAGACAATTCCTTCTCTAGAGTTGCGTTACAAGTCACAGAGTTTGAGATTACTCTGCATGAAATGGCCCAAACATCCACTGGCACAACATATCACTGTGTTGCATCATTCCAAGGGGCCATTTGGGGGGTGGGGTGGGGGCTTAGTTCCCAGCCACCACCACTGGTAAGGCCCCCCTTCCCCACAATCGCTGAACTCCCCCCTGCTCACTTTCACAGCCTGCCAAAGCTTGGAGCAGGCAAATTTAGGCTCCACCTTCATTGATACAGATTGCAGAATCCAGCTGCTGATCTCTCAGAATTTGAGTGGCCTGGACAGATCATTCAGAGACACTTTTACTGCAGCGTGACCTACTGGGCAGGCCAGTCGTTCTGCAGTTTGCTGCCAGGCTGGATTAAGGGTGCTGAACTCTGCTAGGTCACCTGCTTTTTATACTCCAAGGCGGTGGCAAGGGGCCAGAGCCAGAAACCGGCATCTCAGCTACTTAGCCAGGAAGTGCTATTCTAAGCCAGGCTCTGGACAAACAGCAGCTATTTCTTGGCCCCAGGGCAGTCCAGGACAGGAGGCCACGGTGGAAAACCTTCCTCCAGGATGTGTCCTCTGCTCTGCCTAAGCCAGGACATCCTGTGCGCCACTCCGAATTTAACGCTGGGGGCAGAAGCCAGCTTTGGGACCATATTGGCTCCACTGAAAACTTCCGAGCAGGGAGCTGAACTGAACCTGGATTCAAGACACTGGTTCAGAGAGAGCGTCTTCTCGGTGAACTGGAAACTAACCTGGACTCTAAATTTCTCAGTAGCCTTCTACCAAAAAACAAGGAACCAAACACTTAAGTGCAAAAAAGTGGTAACCGGTTCAAATTTTGTGTGCTTGGCTTGCAATTGTAGGGTTTCCGCTTGATTTTCCTGGTTTTTAAAAAAATCCTGTTGCATGTATTTTGCCTGCACAAGCCTTTTTTAAAAACTCAAACACAAACTATGGGGGGGGGGGAGAAATGTTTTTCTACTCATGTTAAATAGGCACCACAATCGCATTCATTGTATGGAGTTACAGAGCAAGCAACCAAGTCTGACAATATTCTGTTCATCGTGTCTTTAAACCAAGTTAAAGTGTCTGAACCAGTTACTGCACCACTTATTCTTTTACCACAGCTGGTGTCTGAACTGGAGAGTTTAAAAAAACCAGAAACAAAGCCAACCACTCTGAACTGGAAGCCAAATTCTTAAAGGTGCTCCTCCTCCTTCGCTTCTAGTCATTATTTGGATCCCTTTTCAGTTGGGACGAATGTGTGGGTCAAGGCTTCCCACTATACTCCGGTGCAGAGCAAGACGCTGTCCTGCTAGCTGGTAGGGGCACCTAGATGCCGTACTTAAAACAAATACAATTCTGTGCCTAATTCTGCAACTGGTATAAGCGATGCAAATGGAAGAAAAAAATGCGTCTAATTTATGTTCCGAGGTTTTCACGACCGGTACATATCTTTGAATTAACAAAAGGAAGCATTTTCCAGGTTGTTCTGGTCGTTTTATTTAGTTAAGAAGAGATTGTCCTAACGTTTCGCTCCTAATCTATGAGGAGCATTATCAAAGGAACATCAACTTGCTGTCTGCTCTAGTTCTTCTTGGTGCAAGATGTTCACAGTTGGGAGGTTAACTGCTGCCTTTGCCAAGTTCCTTAAAGGCATATCACCATTTTATAACAAAGTTCCATAGCTGCCAAGATTTTCCCTATATAAAATGGGGCAGCAAAACGCAATGCAGCCGATCGTTGAGAGCTCAAACGGCCACGCGATGTGAAAACTACTTTGGTGCCAAATCATCTGCGATATCAAAGCGTGAACACACGTATAAAGGAACACCAGCGATATTTAAGGTTGGAACAAGCTGATAAATCAGCTATTGTAGACCATGCATTAAAAACTGGACACCAGATTAATTTTGAGAACACCCAGGTTATAGTCAAAACCAAACAATATCGTTCCCGTCTGAACAGGGAAGCAATCGAAATAATAAAACATCCCACTGCAGTAAATAGGAAGGGGGAATCTGTAGAGATTAGCGATAGTTGGCTTCTAGTCATCAAAAGGTCTCGCACTCTGACAGATCACAGAGCATCAAGAAACCAAGAGAGAGACTGCTTTGATATCGCAGATGATTTGGCACCAAAGTAGTTTTCACATCGCGTGGCTGTTTGAGCTCTCAACGATCGGCTGCATTGCGTTTTGCTGCCCCATTTTATATAGGGAAAATCTTGGCAGCTATGGAACTTTGTTATAAAATGGTGATATGCCTTTAAGGAACTTGGCAAAGGCAGCAGTTAACCTCCCAACTGTGAACATCTTGCACCAAGAAGAACTAGAGCAGACAGCAAGTTGATGTTCCTTTGATAATGCTCCTCATAGATTAGGAGCGAAACGTTAGGACAATCATTTAACTAAATAAAACGACCAGAACAACTTTGAAAATATTTCATTTTGTTAATTCAAAGATGTGACTAATTTATTCTGCTGTTAATAGTCATAGGGAGGGGCACCAAAGACCTGCCCCCAACTACCAATAGCTTCAGTTCACCAAGAATCTTCCACACACTTTATATCTGCGACCATAAGGACTAGAAACGTGGGTGTTTTCTCTTTTCCTTAAATTAAACTTGAAATTCCCAGGAAACTCAATTTAATCACTGAATACCACACATGATTTCCTTCTGCACAAACACGGGACGGTGGAATATGTACATGGCTGGCACATTGGTTACTTACCGGGAATCGTTGTAAACCCGCCAACCGGACTGGTCCTTGCAGAAGGCTGTGTAGTGGCCGTAATGTACGCTACCGGAGTGATTGCAAAGGGCATAGAGGTTGTACACAGGGCTGCCTGCAACCCAGAGAATACCAAAAAGAAAGATCAAGTCTCCGATACCATGGCAAACTCCAAGAAGGAACAGGAAGGATTGGCCTAGAGACCCAGCATGCAACTCACCGGCCTTTTCACTGGCAAACTCTTTCAGGTTGAGGTGCTGGAGGGGGAAATCCACAAACACAGAACATTTCTTGATGGAATAGCGAGTTGTGGAGAAGCGGTTCAGGTCTGGGATGGCTGGAGTTAAAGAACAGCTAAGCTGGAGGTGGTGGCGGAATGGCTCATAGGACCTGCTGAGAGAGCTCCTGCAGGATACTGGAAGCCTAGATCTCCGCTTGGGAGCCCACTGGCCTTCCAAATAATTCAAAAAGCCAACACGGGGGGGGGGGGGGGGGGAGACACGGCCACAAGACAAAAAGGCGAACTCACAGTGGGCCCCTCAGCTGTGGATTCTGACTGGCGGGCCTACGGAAAAGTGAAGCAGGGTGGGGCTGTACCACTCAGTGGTAGAGTCTCTGTTTGCATGCAGAAGGTCCCAGATTCTATCTTCTGCGTCTCTAGGTAGGGCTGGGGCGGAGAAGCCGCTCTCCGCTCTCCCACCGCCTTTGTCAATGCGCTCGCTGGAGTTCACCGCCACCAAACCCCCGGCTATGGCCTGGACTGGTTTCCCAACACTCTCCCCATTTCTTGCCCGACAGGAGGGGGAGCGCAGGCAGCAAAGGATACGTAACACGAGGATGCGGGGGAAGCGCTGGACGGTCAGCTTCTTGGTGCTTTTCGTTCTCTGTCGACACTTGTCACACACCTGCTCAGAGAGAGAAAGGAAACTCACTTGGTTTGGCTTCGCAGAAGAGACTCGGCTCTGCTCACTCTCGGGCTGGCCGATTTCACCGGGCAGCGGAAACAAGCACAGGCTTACCGGCGCGTTCTCGGAATCCAGCTCCTCCTCCTTGGTGAAGAGGCTGAAGCAGTCGAGCAAGGACACCTTCCCTCCAGTGAAGCCTTTCTGCGAAACCAAAGCAAGGACATCAAAGGGGGGGGGGAGTGGAGCACCCAAGAGACCAAGCTGCAAATCGGGACCTGCAGAGTTTGAATCTGACCTCTCCCAGGCATTCTCACTAGGTGCCCTTAGGCAAGCCTCCTCCCTCTTCCCCATCTGCAATATGGGGGTACCACTGCTAATTTGACAGGGTTGTTGTAAGAACATCAACACGATATAGGTGAAGTGCTTTCCATTCACAGAAAATGCAAACTTGGCTCTATTTAAGGGATCTTGACTCCACCATTCCAGCTCAAGTTCAAGAAAGGTGATGAAACTCAGAGGGCGCGAGTGCCCCCAGAGAGTGGGTCCGGATCCACTGTTCTGCCAATTCTGCCCTCTTGTCATCCTACTAAGCCACGTACGCTTGGGCCCAGAGGCTGGACAGCAAAGTCCTCCTTCCCCAAATCAGCCTCCCACCCCTGTAACAAGAGACCTGCAGTCAGGCCTCTTCCCTTCCCCCCGCGTCGTCATATTTCAGGGAAGGAACCCATTGCTTTGTTGCTAAGCCCCTGCTTTTCAGGCAGGAAGTCTCGGGTTCAATCCCTGGCAGGCAGCATCTCCAGGTATGGCTGGGAATGGCCCTTGTCTGAGGCCCGGGAGAGATGCTGCCAGTGCTGACAATACCGAGCGAGATAAACCAATCGAACGACTTAGCAAGAGGCAGCTTCATAGAAGCATTTGGGGGAGGCAGCAGAGCTTGTGAGTAGAGCATCTGCTTGGCACAAAGACTCTCCCAGACTCCATTCTAAGTCACAATCCCAGCAGCGTGCTCTGCTGCCGGTCAGAGCAGGTGATGCCACAGCCTTGACGGAACAACGTTCAGAACACAAAGGGCCTGTGAACAGCCTACCTTCGGGACAGGTAAGGAGAGGTCGCAGAAAACTTCGAAGGTGGTTGACCGATAGCCACACGCTTGACACTTGAGGCAACTCTTTAGCTGGCCCACAAAGAGGTCTGGAGAAAGGAGGGGGGGGGAAGAGAAGGGTGTCTGTTATTGTGGGGGTTGGTCCACGGAGTTTGACCGCTTGCCTCTCAGGACTTTGGACAGGGCGACACAGGAGGACAGGACAGCTCACAGGACGGGTCCAGCGATGCCAGAGTCATTTTTAAGGTGCTCGGGACTGGGATGCCAACAGGTGCCTCCCTGTACATGCTGGCTGTCAACTCAGGCCTTGCTCCACATGCCCTCAGAGGCACAGTGGGGCATCCAGGAGGAGCAAGGCCTTCCCAGGAAGAAAGGAGGCTGCTGCCGACCGAGTCAGACTCTTGGTCCATCTAGGCGAGGACCGTCAAGCACTGACTGGCAGCAGCTCTCCAGAGATTCACATAGGGGTCTTTCCCAGGTGCGGATGGAACCTACACCTTCTGCATGCAATGCAGCTATGGCCCTCTTCCCTCACCTTCCTCCTCAGCAGTGGCTGCTACCCAACGCTCCTTCGGAAGATCTGTCAAAACTGGCTCTTTTGCCCAGCTTTTGGTGAGAGGTAGGTAGCGATGAGGAAATGTAGCCTAGTTTTTTCGACAGCGACTTGTTGATGCTGCTCTTAAATTTTACTGTGTGTGTCTTACTGGATATTCTGCTCCAATCCCTGTCCTATTTCATTGTACGGCGTCTTGTTCTGCTTAAGAGCAGAAACGCTGAGACAGAAATGTTTTAAAATATATGCGATAGCCCCGATATTTTGTTTTGAACTCTTCTGGACTGAAGCTATGATTGAACTCATCTGCAAGGGAAGAGCATACGGAACACAGACCGCCAAGATCCCTTTGGGAAAGGAGAAGACGCAAGGAGGGCTGCTATGGGGACAGGAAGAGGCCCGACAAGCTGGACTGTCCCGTCGGGTGGTGCGTCAACTCACCTACTATCTTGCTGTCTTCTCGCTCCAGGTAGCGCTTCCAGGTCTGGTTGGCTTGCTCGTCATCACTGGGAAGAGAATAGAATCCCAAACACAGAAGGTCAGCGTCAACATTTATTTTATTTATTTAAAAAAATTATATCCCGCCTTATCCTATGCCGAAGGTAAGTGCTGCTATTGCATCGAGTAAGTGCATCGAGCTGGTAAGAGAGAAGCAGTGGCCCCTGGAACACCCGGGACATCTGCCTGCAGACTGCTAACCCACAGGGCCCTGGACAGAACAATTCATGCCAACTACCGGTAGTTAACGGGCCCCGTCCCAAATTGCTTACAATCTATGCTTTGCCAGTGGAGGAGGGAGGAAAGGACAAGAGCAACGCAGGCCAAACCTCACAGCTTGCAACTGAAGAGGGAATTCACACATGCACATTTACCACTTGCTCAATGGCTGCAACATTAAGTTGTGACCCGCAAGCAAAAGCTGGCACAGGAGCCAAGAGGCCGAGCTGGGAATCGGGAAGCCCCAATTCGAATCTCGCTCTTGCTCTGGACGGGCCTCTTGGCCACCGTCTCCCCTCCCCATCCAATGACAAAACTAACCAAAACTATTACAAGGCTGTTGTCAGGGTTTGCAGATGTGGACTCGATGGTGACAACCTGGTCCCCACCCACCCATCACACACTGGAGACGTTCCAGGCAGACTTCAGCCAACGTTTTCTCAAAACACAAGTGCTTTTCACTGGAGGCTGACCAGACCAGTCTGGTGAGCCACAACATTTTTAACTGGCCCTTTATTCGAAGGTGCCGGTGCTTCTCTCCCTTTTTCAAACTTTTCCTGCATCACACATGTAGTAGCGGCGGCGGCAGCCCTTAAAGGGCCAATAATGTTCCCAGCGATGACATCAGCAGCGCTGAGAGCGTTCCTGCCGGTTGCCATTTTTTCCCTTCTTTACAACGCTCCAGGAAATGCCCCGGGGTCACCGCTACCCTCAGAGGCATGGCGACAAAAAAGGTTTAAGGAACAGAAGCCTTGCCAGCTCCACTCTCCTGAACATCAGTGCCAGGCTGTCCACAGTAACCAGGCATGCAGTGAAGGACAAAACTACGCTGACTCACACAGAGTCGAGCGACGTATGCGAATCTGCCCTTCTAAAAAGGGGCAAGTTAGGATAACCACAGTGAGGACTAGAACAGTGCTCTCTAGCATTTAAGGTCTCAGTTGGAAACCACTGATCAGAAGGCAGTGAGCCTGCTTTGATGCAGAAGGACCCAAAGTCCAGCCAAATGTCTCAAGTTAAACAAGACGGCAGGGCATGGGAAAAGAGTCTTCTTTGCCCGATGCTGCAGAGAGCCGATACCAGCTCACAGCCAGAACCGCAAAAGGTGCCTCACCTCAAGGCATCCGAGTCCTCCAGCACAGAGGGCCGTTTGGTGTCCGAGAGGATGCTGGGAGTCTTGCGCCCCTTCCTGTTGATCTCCATGTGCAACCGATCCATGAGAAACTTCAAGAACTCCTGAGCGTCCTGCTGACTGGAAAGGAAGAAAAGCAGGTTGGAAGAAGGGGAAAAGAGTATACAAAACACCACCTGTAGCCATCTGGGGGGTGGGGAACATTTAAAGCAGCAGAGCACTCAAATGGCTCCCAGCACGTTCTGATCCAGCAGGTCTCTTATGTTCTGCCAGATTTTTTAAAAGACAATTTCTTAACCCGTGTCCTTAAGGGAGGGATAAAAGCTTTGGACAGTACGACTCTGCTTTGGGGTCAGTTTCACCCGATGACGGTGCCTGGGCCAAGCTCAGAGGAATACACCCCACCTTCCCTCACCTGTAACCTGTGAAGGATGGCACATATTTCTGAAAGACGGCTTTGAAGCGGCCAGGGTTGGTGGCCTCCGTGGAATCGGGGTGCCATAAGGCAGCGATGACATCAGCAAAGGCTGGGAGGGTGAAACATTGAAGACCGGAGGTTAGTCGCCTATTTCTAAAATACTTCATTTGCAAACACACTCTGCGGTATTAGTTATCCCCCCCCCCCCCCCCCCCCGGTGCTTGAAATGAGGAAGAGATACCACTAAACCCATTTTACAAACGAGGGACCAAGAACGGGAGATAAAGTAACTTGCCCAAGATCACAGACCAAGTACGGCTGTGGCAAAGGTGGGGTCTGAACCTTAGAGCTAATGCCAGCCGTCTAGCCAGGGGGAGAACAATGGCTCCAGTTACTGCTGGTGATGAACTAATCAAGAGGTTGTGGCAGGATCGACAGTGGTGGAAGGATGATTCAGTTTCATAAATAGCAGCACAGCACAAAATCCTTCTTCTGCTGCAGCTGGATTGGAAGACCAGAAAATATAATCTATATACCAGGGGTGGCCAAACTTGCTTAATGTAAGAGCCACGTACGATAAACTTCACATGTTTGAGAGCCGCAAAATTTAAGAAGCATTTAAATTCTTAAATATATTTACCCACCATGAACATTAAACTTATGTTTTAATCCAGTAACTCTCAGTTTATACCTGGTAAATTATAAAGCTTGAACATTTCTTATCTGCCTTTTATATTAATTGTGATGCAAAAAGGAGCTCAGCCAACGTATTTCTGAGAGCCGCACATTATACGTCAAAGAGTTGCATGTGGCTCAGGAGCCACAGTTTGGCCACCCATGCTATATACCATATTTTATTTATTTATTTATAGAATTTAATTTTACTTATAATTTAAATATAATTATAGAATAGAATTTTACACACTATAAGACACACTTTCCCCCCCAAAAAATAGGGGGAAAAAAGCATGCGTCCTATGGTGCAAAGCCTAAAAAAAAGCAGGGAAAAAATACTTACTGGGGCTTCGGGGAGGCCTGTGCGAGCCTCTGCAGGCCTCCCCAATCTTCAGTTCGGCCGAAAACAGCGATTTTCGGCCATTTCTGGTTTTCGCGAAAACCCAAGCCCAGGTAAAACTTTTTTTCTCTATTTTATGCTCCATAGGATGCATGCATCCTATGGACCGATGCGTCCTATGGGGCATAAAATACAGTACTGTACTATAATGTACTAAGGAAGAGGTTCCCAACCTGTGGTACGCGTACCACTGGTTGTAAATGGACCAAAGGCTGGTGGTATTGTGGGCCCCCCCATGGCCAAGATGGCCACCACCATGGAGCCCGCGCCACAGCCTGGGAAATAGCGGCTCGAGCTCTGCCAATCCGGCAGATCAGCCTATCAGCAGAGCTCAAGTCGCTTTTTCCCAGTCGATGTGGACAGGAGGGCCCTTCCTTGCATTTGGGAAGCCCGCTCGCTAGAGCTCTGCCAGATCGGCGGAGCTCGAGTGCACAGGCTTCCCACACACAGGGGAGGGTCCTCCAGTCGCCCACGCTCCTTACCTTGGTCTTTGTGGCCTCCTGTGCTGCCGAACGTGGAAGTCAGTGCTGATGACATCGTCGGCACTTACTTCCGGGTTCACAGAAGGTAGGAGGTGATACACGGTGGAGGGAGGGGCCTCGCGGTGGTACGCGGCCCCACAAAGGTTGGGAACCTGCTGATTTTGCAGTGGTGATGCCGCTGGTGGCGATTGGCTAAAGTGGCTGATAACGTAGAGGGGTTGTGATGCCAAGAAAGGCTGACTTGACTTGACTGACTGACAGACAGAGGGGCAGGGCGGGAAGAAAGGCCGCTATTGGCCGACTGGATCCTAGAGAAGGGTGGGGCAGGCAAAGCAGCAGGTAGAAGACGCAAGATAGGATGGCAGGGCGAAGCCAGGCCTGAGAAAGCAGGAGGCCAAGGGAAGGAGAGGAAGCAAAGGGAAGGCAATGCCCCCCACCAGAGCATCTTCTCCAAGGGCCATTTGCTGGCATCTCTTCGGCATCTTTTATTTAGACGGCCAGCCCTTTGGGGTCAGGGAGCCGTTGATTTCATTTGCTCCATAAACTGCTTGGATAACTCTTTGTTGTTGTTGAAAAGTGGTATATAAAACACTCACAATAATATTATTCATGGTAAGCAGTAACAGAATTTCCCTGTTAATAAATATGACCATTTAAACACAGGGAAAAGGCAAGCAGATGACAGCTTTGTGTAAACCCAAAAGACAGAGGGCGCGACGATCCCAGACTAAACACCCTTAGAATGGTTTCCTCCATTTTCAGCCTTGAGCAGAAAAAAAAAAAAAAACCAGACAGGATCACTATCGTAGTTCAAATTGTTTGGGCTTAATGGCCACGGTCTCTTGTGAGTTTTTCTTCCTAACGTTTCACCTGTATCTGTGACGGGCACTGTCAGAGATAGTATCGCTTCTTCCTTTCTTTTTTTTACATAAACGCAAGGGGACGCATGCAGGGAGTCTTCTACCAACGTATACCTGTTCGCCAACGCCGGCCATCTCACCAACAAGCATCACGGTACCTGAATGACCGACAAGCACTTGGGGCACTGGGCATCTAAGTTGTCAGAAGTATTTTCTCCATGACAAAAAGTCTGATGTTTTAACTGCTTTGGGTCGGCTCCCCGCTCTTCGCTAGAGATGATCACAGCCACCTCTCCAAGATGTTCTTAGCCTCCATCCTGCTGCTCTGCTTCTGCAGCAGAATGGAGGCTAAGAACGTCCCACAGGTGAGAGGGGCACAGAGCAGCGCCAGAATTAGACCTTCTAATTATACAAGGCCTCCTTCCAAGCCAGGTACTTATGCAACAGTGGTCAAACGGGCACAGATTAAGGCCCTGCGGAGACAGATTTAGATCCCTGGCTCACTGCGAGGATCCTGTCGGCTCAGAGAGCGATCTGGTTATGTAACCTCTGCTGCACCTGGTGAGGGGAGGAGGAGGAAAACTAACAACAGCAACAGCAAAGCAAGGGGTCCTTCTCCAACGCCCCTGCCTTTACCTTCGGTCAGCTCCTGCTGGGACCGGAGCGTGCCGGGCTGCTCCTGCCGGAATTCCCGCCGCAGGCAGTAGTCCCGCAGGGGCTTGGTGCTGCTCAGACACTGGAGTACGGCATTCATGAAGCACTGGGGAGGGGGAGGGCGCAGTGAGGAAGAAAAGACACAGAAGAGGCAGTCACTAGGTTTGTCCCCTGCATCGCCCCATACCTCCAGGGCCTGGCCTGAAGCGGTGCTGAAGCTCAGCTGCCCTGGGTCTGCTTGGTCGATGGATGGCAGCCCGCCTGAGAATTCCGTATGCGTCATGGAAATAAAATGTGAGGAAAAACACTGCAAAATCAAGTCCGCCTCTCCACACTCCCTTGCCTTCCTGGACGAGGTCATGTATTCCATCATCTTGGAAGGGAAGGCAGCACAATATGGCTGCCCAGAGACTGCAAGACATGCTCCCACCCATCACCCCCAGGCTCAGGCTGCTTCTTAGGAGCAGTGCCTCCCATTGTCAGTAGACTCACACACACTCCTATCTTTTCCCCACACCTCAAAAAAAACAAAAACCCAAAAATCCACCAGTCGGAATCAAAAGGCTGGAAGGGGACTGGTGGGAGCGGAGATCCGAGCGGGTAGCACACAGCAGCCTCTGGAGTTCCACTGTCTTGAAGTGATGCCCCAGCAGCCAATTGGCTACTGAAGAAAATGGGTAGGTGTGTCTCCAGCACCACACCAACCAATCAAAAACACCACAACCGTTATTGGAAGGAAAATGGAACTTTAAGTCCGTCCCCCCCTAAATCATCTATTCCAGGCGTTCCCACATTCTTGCACAGACATGTGTGTCAGGGAATCAAACAGACCCTGCGCCCAAAACCTGGTTCGGGAAGCTGTTGTATTCAGCGACCTGGAACAAAAAATCTCTGGGTTGCTTTGAGCTTGAACCAGAACGGAGCCCCTAAACCAAAGAAGTCATAACCGGTTCCAAATAAGCAGTCGCATCCATCAGGCACTTTAGTTGGTTTGTTTTCCATCCTATCGCTTGCCACTCCACCTTTCTAAAAATTCAAACGCAAACGGTCTAAATTGGATATTTTTCCTCCCTTCAGTTATTGTATTTTGTTAATAAAGGCTGATCTACACGACAGGCAGAGGCTCCGCCGTCGCCTCTGCCTGGCGCCTCCGCGCTGGAAGCGGGGGAGTGTCTTCAAGCCTGTTGCCCCTCATGTTGTCCCGCCTTCCTAAGAAAGCGCAGTTGTGATTGGTTAAACTCAACCGCGCAACGATTGGCCGAAACCTCGGCTGTGAACCGTCTGTGACCCCAGCCCATTTCCTCTCTCGCTCTGCCTTGGGCATTTGCCTTCCGCATAGGATAAGGCGGGATATGAAGTCCATAAATAAATAAATGAATGAATGAATAAATAAGTGCTGTTTTGGGGAGGGAATGCAAAGCAGGGGAAGCCCTTCAGAGTATCAGTCTCTGCTCTGCTCCCTCCCCACCCGCAGTTCACCATTGCCAGTTTGCCAGATGCCTTTTTTCGCTAACCACGGCACCAAAAAGGTGAAAGTCAGGAGCGGACGCCCCAGCCAGGCAGCCCTAGCGAGCCAAGAAGGAGAGAGAATGAATGAATGAATAAATAAATAAGTGCTGTTTTTGGGAGGGAATGCAAAGCACTCTGCCCGTGCGTCCATACCTTTATCCATGCACAGAAGTTATTGAGTTGTGACTGTAGGCAAGGGGGCATGAATTTAAAATTTAAATTTAAAAGGAGTCCAACTGTTCCACAGACCCCAATATCTTCAGCCATTCCCAGACAGTATTCGAAAAGTAACCTACTAGCTTCATCTGCACTGTTAATGGGTTTGCTGGGTCGCCATGGGCTCCCAGGCTTCTCTATATCTCCCTGACCAGTGCTTCATTCAAAAATCCCCAGCAAACAGGACGGGAATGGAGTTGCTGTGTTTGCTGTGTGGATGTAACCTCCAAGGGGATTGGTTGTCGTTCACATTGGCATTCAGCCACCCTCCCCCCCTCTCCTGTGATTGGTAGGCTGCAGCAGCTCCGCGAGCCACCTCCAAGCTCTGCCATTGCACCCCCTAAAAAATAGAACACTCGACTTGGAGTACGCGGCAGTGGGGCGGAGGTCCGGCGGCTCCGCCGGATTAAAAAACGCTCTGCGACGCTGTCGTGTAGATCAGCCTTAAGAGAGTCACGTGGACAAGCTCAGCATGGGATGCAACTGAACCCATTCAAAGTACCCAAACCGGTTACTGAATCGCTTTTGGAAATCAGCGCCTGAAGCAGAGGGTTCAAAAGCTGCCCAGGTGTTTAGTGGTTTGACTCTTTGGGCACACCGTAGCGCCAGAAGACGGCATGGTGGCTGTGATTAAGGCACTAGTAGCGACAGGGAGGAGTCGACCCACAGGGCAGGTGGCAGCCCCAGGAGGTTTGGCGGGGGGGGGGGGTGGAGACGGGACAGAGAATACAGAAGTCAACCTCTAGGGGGGGATGCGGGGGAGGGTCACACCCACTTCCTGTGCTTGTGGAATACCTACTCAGCACCGCCTAACCCCAGGGTATGGAAGAAATCCATGCTGCAGGCTTTCTTGCATAGCCTGCGATGCTCTCAACCGGGCCCAGGGAGAGGCACGCCTCCAGCTGCTCTCATTTCGCAAGACTGGCAGAGCTATAACCACAGCCGCCTCCTACCAGCTCAACCTTTCAATGCTGGCTATTTTAAACAGCTTTTGAAGATAAAAAGAATCAGGTTTTTAAAAGACACCTTTGCAGCAAGCCCCCTTGCAGGGAAAAGTTCTCTTTACTTGGGGCAGGGAGGGGGAGCGCAGCGCCCACCTCTTACCGTGTTGCCAAGGTTGCGGAGACCGATGTGCCCGGAGCCCAGCAGGAGAGTGTGATGCGTCTGAAGGAAACAAAAGACACAGAGAACAGAGGGATGAACGCCTGGCGACGGGATTGTGCCCTTGCTTGCGACAGCCGGAATAATAGCTTGTCCGGCTCCTGCCTCCACAGGAGGACGGACAGATACGCTCACACAGACGACAACAACCCAACTTGTAAACTGGCACTGCTCCCTCGGCCACGATGCTGGAGGGTTTGGGGGCCTTCTTGCCACCCATCCCGAGTTGCCATTTCACTGCTGTTCGCTTGCTGCAATTAAGAGTATTTATATACTGTGCTGCTTTTCAACAAGAAGTACAAAGAAGTCTGCACAGCGGACAAAAACGAAAAGGAGGCTCATTGCCCCAAAGGGACGCACAGTCTAAAACCGAGACGCCAGCGCACAGCCACCGGGAGAGATGCTGGGCTGGGCTGAACAGAGACCGTCGCTCTCCCCCTGCCAAAGATCAGAGAGGCACCACGCTGAAAGGCGCCTCTAACTTACAAATGCCTTAGTTCCAACAGTGGCGAGTTTCAATTCTCTACTCAGACATCGTGAGCGGGTAACACTGAGCAAATTCCAACGCCCTGCAGTAGGCGAGCTCGAGCGGTAGCCCTGAGGATTTCAAATATACATAATTACACTGCAACTTACCTGGGCAGGAACAAAAATCCACACATTATGCAGAATAGCACCCGTGGGCCATTTTTCAAAGCGCAGCATCACCCAGCCACGTTCCGATGTGGAAGCCGTGGAGCCCAGCCCGCCCCCAGGAGCTTAAATGCCAAGCTTTTCCTTGGGTTGCCAATCTTCCGCTGGCAGGTAGGCCAGGACCCACAAATGGGTCGGGCCAGTGGTACCCCCTTCTCTCTTCGCTTGGTTTTCTTTTAGGCAAAAAGGAGGAGGAAACAATGCGACAGACCAAAATAAAACAGAGCTGCTCAACTCCAAACAGTAGTGGAGCATAGCGAGGAAAAGGCATCTTCTACCAAAAAGCATTCTTTTCTACACAACAATTAAGGTACAAGAGCTGCCTTTTTCTGCAGTCGGCAACCCTAGGACTAGTGAGGTGGATATCTACGACCGGGTCCTCTGCAGCCACCTGCAATTCAAGGTGGCTGCAGGGTGTGAAGGCACAGTTCAAACTGGATGGAGCATCCCAGAAGCTGGCACGGAGGTCTCTGAGTGAAGAGACCCAAGAGGCCTGCGCCATCGTCCCAGCACCCCGTCCCGTCCCGTCCCCTCAAAGAGCAGGAGGTCTCAAGGCAGAGGACGCAACCAAAGAAGAATTGGGGGGTTACCTCGCTGGTCATCAGCAGCAGCCCCATGACGGCCGTATGCACCACAGACTCGGAGATGTCCGCTGCTCGGCCGTGAAGCTCGCGCTTGGTGGCCAAAGTGCGGTGCAGCTTTTGGGGCAGCTCCACCAAGGTGGCCCCTGGAAGCCCCGGCATGGCGCCGTTGCCCAAGCGGAAAGCCAGGCAGCAAGAGGGGTTACGCTTCGCCCTGCGCGGCGCCAACTGAGAAAGGACTACTGGGCCCTCCCCACCAGCCGTATAAGCCATCAGCTCATTAGCTGATCCGATTTCCCCAAGCTATTCTGGGAGGCTCATCGCCGTGGGATTAATTAGCAGGAAGATCTTACTTTGGGGAACAGTGGGTGTTTTGAGAACCATGGAGCCAGAAAGAGAAATCAATACACACCAAAACCAACAACACAACCATAGGGCACCCGGGGTTAACCCTCCCCCCCCTGAGCATGGCAGCCCTCAGATGCGAGGAAAAGGCCAAGAACTGCCCCAGACTCCGAGTCCTGCTTGTCACATGGCTTCTCAGAGGACCAATGGGAGCGTTCTCCTTCCCAGCACAACGGGCCATTCCCACAAGGCAGGGCCGGCCCAAATGAGATTGCATAAGAAGCTCCCCCCCCCCGGGGAATTAATTAGCCGTTACACCCTGAGCAGGCCCCAGATGGACCGACACCCGAGCAAACGGTGTCACCAGGGAAACTGCCAGGGAACCAGAGTGGGACACACAGCACAGGAAAGGGGAGGCATTCTCCTCCGAAAAAGTGTAAGAGAGAGAGAGTGTAATATAGCAATAGAGTAATGCTATGCAATGAAGGCTGGGGGAGGACGGGAAGTCAGCTTGAAGAAAAAGCAAAGCCTGCACGTGCGTGTGAAGGAAACGCGACATGTCCGAGAACGGTAGTATTGCTCCCCTCCAGTTCTCCCTCCCCTTAACAATCCTCTCCCCCCCCACCAACCTTTCCCTGCACTCACAAGAAGCTCTTTGGGGGAGACATCTGCTAACTCTGCATGTGGTTTTCCACGCATCCGTTTCTACAGAAACAAACGTAAGGTGTATTGTATTAGCAACGGACGCCTCTTCTTGCCACCTGCCCATCTGCCTTGCATATGAGCAAAGGAAGCTGCCTCCTACTGAGTCAGACCATTGGACTACTAGCTTAGTATCGTCAGGCACTGACTGACAGCGGCTCCTCAGAGTTTCATGAAGAGCTTTTCCAGCCCTGCCTGCCAGCGTTGGGGACTGAACCCAAGGCCTCCTGCAAGCTAAGCGCATGCTCCACACTGGACTAAAGCTCTGCCAGCCTTGTGCTTCCAAGAAGCGGAGGGCCACATAAAGGTGCGCAAGGAGCCAGCCAGGCGACGGCTCCAAGAGAGGCCGTCGGCCTCACGCTTGGAAGTGCAACGGTGCAAGAGGCAGCTCCTCGTGACAAGCTGGGCGTGCAAACAGCTTCCTCTGCAGTTCCGCTCATTGTCATCGCTGAATCGCGAACAGTGGAGAGAGGAAACGCAGGTGAGAGCGTGATATGGGGATCCTCAGCACTGCAAGGAGTTGCTTGCCACAGCATGCCTGTGCGCTGGTAGGTTTCTAGCTGCTTCCACAGTGTTGCGGGGGAGCGCAAGGTGAGCCCAGGACAGACAAAAGCTCTACCTGCTGCCTGGAGGAACCTGATCCATAGCAGCCATTGGGCAATGCGTAACTGGCCGTAAATAATGGATCTGGAACCGCAGAGACAGCTGACCGGAAAGCAAGGGAGACACAACCAGCTGTGACAAGGACCTGCCACCCGCTTTTAAAAACCCATTTCCCAAAAATAAAGCATCAACTCTCCATTCTGCCAACACAGGGGGAAAGGTCTCCAAAACGACAATCAGGTACAGGCTCCGATGAGAGACTGAACCACACAACCCTCCCTTCCTCGTCCCGTTTGGATGGCAGAACCATCAACACAAAGGGAGGGAGAGGCTCTCTCCCTGGACCCCTCCCCCTGGGGCCAGAAGATAGATCAGGAACTATTAGTGGATCTTTGGGCGAATCTCATTCAATCAGGTTTCCAACTCCCAATTAATCAAGAAAGTTAAGGGAAATGCCCCCCCCCCATTCACTTCTTCTAAATTAGGTTGCTGAAAGGAAGAAAGTGAGGAGGGGAGCGAAGAGGAGTGAATCTGGGTGTTCAAGAACTGCAAATTCACTTCTGGCACTGGAAATGAACAGCAGAGCTGCACATGTGCTGGGAGGGCCCCGTTCCTTCGTTCGAAGCCAGTGCCTGCCTGCCCCCCCCAGCCCTTCTTTTACACCCTCCCCCCATTTTGAGGTTCTGCCTCCCTGGGCCACCATTCTGAACTTGGCCTGGCTTAGCGGACCTCAGGGGTTCTGAGTCAGGGGGCAAAAAAAGGAGCGATGGTGCGCCTGAAGACTGCCCGCGCCTGCTCTTCTGCCCCCCCTTCCTGAAGGACGATGGGGCCGTGTCTCACTGACCTGGCAGGAGCCGCCACGGTCAGCTGGGAGCAGGAAGCGCATTTGCAGGCTGCTGCTTCAGGACCCTTCATGGGCTGCATGCATTTCCTAGAGCAGAGCCTGTCCTGGAGCAGCCACGGGCCCAGCGCCCGCATGGAGGCACTTCCCGCAAGCCCTGCTGTGGCCGGGGGGGGGGGGACCATGCGCCAATGGGAGCTGGCACAGAGGAAGGGAGTGGTTTTGCCTCAGGCAGTGAGAATGCCAAAGCTGGCTCTGCTGACGGAAAGCACCCTTCCAGGGAGGACCACCATGCCACAGGCTGGGAAGGGTCTACGAGGGGAGCAGCAGAAGAGACAGACGGGGGTACTGGGTGCTGAGACACCACTCCTCCAGACACCACCAGACACCTCCAGACACCACCACTGCAAGTTAGTTCAAAAGAGTTGCACAATCCATGCTGTAGGACACACCTGCCGGTGAACTGTTGCCACCCCTCCCAAAGTACCCAGAGAACAACGGCTTCCTTGGAAGAGACCACCACAGCCACCTCGCAGAACTGCCGGGTTCCATGGCAGTGAAACCAGTTCAAGAGCATCTCACGCAGCTCAACCATCGAGCTGAAGTGCGAGGATGCCCTCCCCCCTCCCAGGCTCATGCCAAGGAATGCTGGGAACTGTAGTTTAGAAAGCACCTGCTCTTCTCTTAGACGAGACAGACCTAGCTTTCCTCGCAGTCCTAGAATTCCCTTTTGGCACGAGGGTGTGTCAGGGTGACAGGGAATAAACGTAAGGCACCAACGTGAGCCGAGGTGCTCTTCTACCACTCCCGTGGGGTATATTAAGAACGCAAGAGCAGCCCTGATGGTTCAGGCCAAGGGTCCGCCTAGACCAGCACCCTCTTTCCCACACCCATGCCCCGACTCCACCACCAGGACACCCACAGGCAGAGAATGAAGACAACTGAAACAACTGCGCATGAGTCCCCTGCTTACCCCATCTCCATTTCCCTTCCCTCCCTCGGCTGCCTCCCTTGTGTCCACATCTAGACTGTAAGCTCCTTGGGGGAGGGACCTCCCTTTTCATTCTGGGCCATGCACACTGATGGCACCACAGAAACAAGCAACAGCCCTCCCCAACTGCAGCCATGCCCCCCAGCAGCTAGACTTCAGTGGCCCGTTGCCTCTTGGCTAACAGCCACTGAAAGAGCTATTCTCTTCCATGGCTTATAAAGCCACCCACAGCCACCCCCACGTCCAGCAGCAGCAAGTTCCCAAAGTTAAATTATGCATTGTGCAACAAAGGGCTTTTTGAGCCTACTGACAACGTGTTTCATTGGGTGATCCCTGAGGTCTGGCATTATGGGAAAGGAGAGGGAACAGTGTGTTGGCTGCCTCGACACCACGCCTCAGAAAATGCCTCCCGTTCCCCTGAATGGGAGAGGGTCAAGCTTGCCCAGTCACTTACCGTGGTTGCCTTCTCTTCTAGCCTGTTTGGCGTGGAGGCCTTGCTCTGGGGAGGGCTGGTTGACACCGAGACATCTTGGGAGAGGGTGTATTCCAGGGACAGCGGGTCCATGGCGCGGGTCCGCGGGCAGCCTTCCGAGCGGACGGACAGCAGCGTGGCAGATGGCCTCCCGTCCAGCCCGGTGGTCATGTTGACTCTCCGGAGGGAAGAGCTTCTCTTCAGGGCCAAGGCGCCCAGGCCGAGCTTGTGGCTACAGGAAGGGCTGCGGTCCCGGAGGGCCAGGCGATTCAGGACGGTGCTCAGCTGCTCCTCCCCGCGGCTGCTGCTGCTGGTCTGGCTCAGGTCGCCGATGCTGATCGACTTGGAGCGCAACAGGCTGCTCTTCCGGCGCTCCGAGTCCAGCCCACCGAGGGGGACCCCGGGAGCCAAGGTGAAGGAGCTGCTGGCGGGGATGGTGCCGGCTTGCGGACAGCCGGGCACTTTGAGCGCATGGTCTGCTTTGACTGGGCCCCGCCGAGAGGCAGAGGCGCGTTTGGAAGCCCTGCCTCGGTCCAGCTCCAGCTTTTTGCCCCTGTCATCCAGTGGACTTGGCCGGGGTGGCAACGGCCGGAGCTTGGGTGTCACGGAGAGTCCGTTGGAGATGGCGGTGGCGGAGCCGCGGTGCTCTTGGCTCGGGGCCCGGTGTCCGTTTGGAAGCTTGGTGGTCGCTTTTGGCTGAGAGGTGATGACCGCCTGCTCTCTAGCCCGGCTCATGCGGTGCTCAGAGGCCTGGGGCATTGTGGAGAGAAGGGAAAGCAAAGCTCTGAAGACAAAGGAGGGGGAAAAGAACACACACAGAGAGAGAGAGGGAAACAGTCAGACTAGAAAACTACAACCATAAAAAGGGGGCGCTAAGTTGGGGAATGAAAGGCACGGCTTCTCGGGCCATTCCCAGATTGTCATTTAAAGGCGTGCATGTTTCTAGTCCCTGGCACTCCACAGAGTTGGTCAAGCTAGGCAGCGCTACCCCCTCCCTCTCCAAGTTGGTATACATACCTCTCACAAGCCAAGAGACTCTTGCCCCCCGCCAGCCCCTGGCTCACACCTCACAAAGACGGCTGACCACACGAGGGCTCCCCTCTGCAGCTGCCCTGCAAGGGGAAACACAGAAGTAGGACTTGCAACCAAGCTGCACCTTCTTCTGCACCTGTGGCAGAAGAGTCCGGCTCAGTTGGGAGAGCTGCTGCCTTCAAAGCCCGAAGACCGGTGAACTTGATAAGTTCGAGACACGCCGCCAGCAAAAAGCTGTGAAAGCCTCCAGGAGGAGATAAGAGCTTCCAGCTGGGTCGGTTGAGTGTGGGAGGCGCCAGCCAGCAGAATTATCAGACTGTAAAAAGGATACCACCTGGAAAGTAGCCGTTCATGAAAGATTGGACATTTATATATGTTGTAAAAAACCCCAAGGGGGTTAGGACAGCCTGCCCATGTACACCGCCTTGGATTAAAGTCGGAGGAGAAATCCAATGACCAAGAAAGGTGGTATATAAATACTGTATATTATTATTATTATTATTCAAAGCCACTGTTTTGGAAGCAAATGCCAAGGAAAAGCAGGCATGGCACCAAAGGAACAGGAGAGCCTCTCAACATCTTGGCAGAGACTGGGAACAGCCCATCTTGCTTCGATTCCTTATAGACAAAGAGGTGCACAGCCTATAAATGCTCTGCAGGACACAGTCTGGACTCTGGCTTCTTGAGAACCTCAGTTTCCTTTCTCTCTTCCTGAAAAGGAATACTCTTACACAAGTACACATTCCCATTATCATCAGCATTACTGGCCCTCCTGCACCTCCTATGCAAGAGTTGACAGAAAGCATAGCGTTTCTTTTATTTATTGGCTTTTTAAATGGATTAGCTAACGCAGGACAAAACACAGAGCCAAGGGTTGGACTAGAGTCCCTTCCATTCTATGACATTCCCATGGGTTCCTTGGCAAACTTCTCTCCAACATTAGGCTTCAACTGCACAAAATGCACCGTGTTTTCAATGCAAGAGATGGAGCACCATCCCCATCGTATCCACCAGCGGAAGCATAACTGCTTTGCTAGACCAGACAAGGTTCATCTAGGCTGGTAACCCGATTCTGGGCGCTTGAATCAAATGCTGCTACTGAGAAACTCCCAAGCACGGCATGAAGGCCACAGATGTCTCTAGCCCCACTTGGTATTCAATGGTATACTGCACCTGCTCATGGAGGTTTGGTTCTCATAGCTGTTGATAGCTCTCTGCTTCCATGAGTTTCCCTAACCAAGCCTAAAGGCAGCTTTGTTTGCGGCCATTAACATGTCGTTTCTTTTAAAACATTCTTTATTACTATCATATCTCGGGCTGTGAATTCCATTAGTTAATTACAGGGACAGGTCTATCGACAGCTGTCAGGAGATCTGCCCTCCACTCTAAATGTGTCCAATCCTTTGAAAATGTCACAAAGCCAGTTAATAGCATGTCAGTGGGGGGCAAACCTGAGTGTGGCAGCATCTCACCAACTGGATCCAGCGCAAAACAGCGACAGGGGGCAGGGTCAAATGCAAAATGATGGTTCAGGGGGTGGAGCCATGTGCAATAGCAGTGGTGGTAGGCTGCGTGCGCGTGCACACACACACACACACACACACAGAATTAAGGAAGAAGGCACCTCTGAGCAGATGCTCAAGCAGCCAGGAATTTGGTTTTTGTGCCAGAAATGAACTCTCAGTCCTTAAACACAAAAAGTTTCTCCCCCCTTAATTGTTCTTTATTCCAACTGTCTAATTCGAAGCAGAGGGAAGGTTTTGGGAGTGGGGGTGCCGTTATTAAAATAATTAGGAGTCAGAAACTCTTGCTGATCTTTTGCAAATCGGTCACCCAAGAGATCTACTGGCAGAGCCACTTGCCTATCCCTGCCATGGGTAAATAAAAAAAATAAACAATCCAAACTGCAAAGCTATTCTCCTTCACAAACTTGTCCTTGGAAAATATCTCACATTTAAAAGCCAGCACTTAACTGCTTTAAAAAACTCACTCACTCACACTAACAGAGGCTAGAATACGGCTTTTGGTTATATGTGAGTGATAAAAACTGTAAATAACTGAATGACCAGAGAGAAGTTTAAAGTTTAACGGAGGAAAGCAGAAGCAAAAATGTTTTATTTTATACCTCTCTCTGTTTGGTCATTCGATTATTCACAATTTTTCTCACACATGTGCATTCAAAAGCCACATCCTAGTAATTCCTCTATTAAGGTCAAGCAAAAGGACACCAAATCTTCATCAGCAAGCTTTCAGGAAGGGTACTTATGATATGAACCCAAGGGCTCGATGATCAAGACTTTTGTGTCATTTTGATTGGCCCTAAAAAAAGGATATTACAGTACTAGGCTACTGGATTTGTTTCCTTATGGACCAACATGGCTAGTTTTTATACACACTCACAAAAATAAAATATATGTATGAATGGAAAGACAGATGAAGAGATGGATAAATAAACACTTAGCCCTCCCCAACTTCTCCTACATCCCATACTTTACACTCACTTGCTCCATACTGGGGGGGGGGGTCTCCTACCACCAGGTTATTGTCCCCCAATTCCTTCACAGCTCACTCAGACCTCATCTGTTGACCAGAGACCCCCCTCCTTGGAGCCCAGGGCCCTACTGCAGGCCCCTCTCCTCATGGAAAAAAGCCAAAATGTGTGCCCCCCCCCATCCCTCCATCCTATCCAATACTCACTCATGTATTAGTAGGCACACAGATTACATAATAATGTACAGCTTCACTCATAACAATATAGATATATAACGGCGGGGGGTGCATTGGTGACGTCAAAGATACCCCCCACCACAGAGGCCTCCGTACATTATAGAAATCTCCCATATAAATCAATGGCACCCACTCCAATGCATCCCCCGCTGCTCAGGGACAGCTCGCTTGGAATCCTGTCCCTTCACCGCTGACCCCCCCCATTAAAACAGAAAGCCCACCCACCCCTTAGCCCTGCTCCTGCCTAGGAATTCCAGGTGTGGGCCTCACCTCCTGCAGGACGCCATGGCAACGACAACTCCTGCAGCACCAACCGCCATCTTTGTTGCTCCTCCGCGGGCTTGCCCGGCCGAGGCTGGCTTCGGTCGACCACACTTGCGCACGCGCACGTGTCTTTTCCGGACCTGCGCAAAACGCTCGGCTGCCCCGCGGGGAGCTCGCGCGTGTGCACTCTTGTCGAGCCCGACTGACAGAATCGCGCAAGGAGGGAGCGGCTCTCTTTCCTTTCCCCCGCCCTTCCCACCCAGCTTCCGTCGCCGTGGCAACATAGACGCGTTTCCTCCCTCCTCCGCTATTAAAGCGACAGTAGCATCGAGAATGCGGATGGCTCCCCCCGCTGCTATGCGCGTGTATAGTTTGGTAACAAATCCCACTTGGTTGAAATGGGCTTGACTCGTGAGTCAACGCGCATAAGACTGCGGCTTTGCTTTGCATGCACCTTTACTTAGTAGTATTCCTCACTGAATTAAATAGGCCTCGCTTGCTATAATAACTGTTCATAGGGTCCGCAGCTCAACAGCAGATATGTTTACTCAGCACTAAACTCCCACTTTGCTCAATGGGACTTATTATGCTTTGTGCATCTGCTCACAAGCTTGCAGCTGGCAAGTGAATGATCTTTTTTTTTTAAAGCAATTAAATCGATTATATTGAAACCACCACCCCCCACTTCTCCTCTGCAGTTAATATTTGCAAAGATATTAAAAATTGGGTTTTGGTAGCAGCTGGCTAGTCTCTCTGGCAGGCCCCCACTTCAGTTTTGGAAAACCAATGCTATGAAAGCAATTTCATAAATTAAATGCATGCATTTTTTAAAAAAATAAAAAATAAGATGCATTTTTTAAAAAGGCAAACAAGTCCATTGTCTTTATTGGACTCGTTTAGTCCAAACGCTTTTAAGAAGTTACATTTCCATCCCAAACTGCCCTACGATGGCTTTTTATCCCACTTGAACCTTGCAACAACCTTGCGAGGTAGATTAATAAACAGGGGCAGCAAGCGAGCCATGCAACGGTCACCCCGCCAGCTTTGCTCCTAGAGCAGGGACATCGTACCAGCTCTCCCCCTGATCTAATTTGACACTCTATCCCCTTCCCTCCCACATGTCCTCCAAACAATTCATAATGCCAAGTGCTCGCGTGCTCACCTCTTGGGGCTGGCGGATGATGCTCCAACACAATTCTGCTCCTCCTGCCACGAAGGAAACAAATTTGTCTCTCTGCAGCTGGTAAACTGATCCGCAGAGATCAGCTTGCAAAAATCCGTTCGTCTCCGCATTCACACTCCTCGGTATTGAATTGCTTCCTTGGGATCAGCTTCCCAAAACCAGAAACCTATCTGAGGCATGAGCCAGCCACAGCCAGGAGCTGGCTGTTAATACTTTTGCAAATATTAAAACGGTGGAGTCCAGCAACAGCCAAGAACTTTTAAATTCCCACAGATGGCAAGCTTAAGCCATCTCACACTGACAAGGGTGGCACTTATATCCCAACCCTATACATGCTTACTCAGAAGTAGGCCCCACTGTGTTCAGTAGGCATAAGATCGCAGCCAACTTTGGCTGGATCACGCCCATCCACGACTTCCATGCTCCCCTGACTTTAAGGATGCATATTTCCAGCCAAGTGCATAGATAGCCCGACACTGTGATGCTAAGAGCCCATACATGGAAATAAACTGTACTGACATCAGTGGAAAAGGATGAAGACGTTTGTGAACTCTGTGTTGTGATTTTTTATTAAAGAAAAAGCTCCTGATTTGATTAAGACCACCTCCCATGATGGTGTTAAATCTCATTATAAATTCTCATTGAACTGATTCTTGCTCTAATCTTCCGTTGAGGTTCTTTTGTTGAAGAATTGCCACTTCCAGCAAGAAAGGGAAATTAATTTTTATTATTACTTGCGAGCCACCTTTCATGTACACACAGGGTGCTGGCCAGGGGTCTGGAAGCGATACACAGGAGCGCAGGACACATCATTGGCAAGCATCTGGGCCCGCCGCCATCGCCGACAGTCGACAGAGGCCTCGAAGGATGGCCGAGGTTTAGCCTCCGTGTGTTGGCCAACACAGACTCATTTCTCCTTGTGCTGGACCAGGCCTTTGCCGATCAAGTCCGGGATCTCCACAGCCAACCAGGGTCCCAGCTACAAGACAAGGTGGACCACAAGGACGGTTAGGACTGCTTCTGTTTGCACCCCTGAACCCCAATCCGCAAAGAGCGCCATTTTGAGCAAGGGACATGAGACGACTCTTCAAGAGCATCACTTTCTTTTGCCAGCTCACTGGCTCAATATACTACTAAGCAACTATCACCTTAAATGGCCAACTGGTGGCTTCCATATGATCCCTTCCAACACAGTTGCTGGCGCAACGCTGGCCACTCCTGTTACAAACAATTAAATGGGCCACTGTCCTAAATGTGCATGCCAAAGGCACAACAGTGTGGTGCAGTGGTTAGCATGTTGGATTTCAACCAGGATGTCTTGGGTTCAAATCACATGGCAAGCTTTATGGCCAAGTAGGGATATAAACCTAGATTTCCCGGCTCCTACAGATGATGGGGCATCATGGCTGAGACTGAGCTACAAAATCAGGACTTCTCTAGTTCATATATAAAAATACAGTGCTACTGTACTGCAAATCAGGATTTCCTAGTTCAAGTTTATTTAAAACATTTATATCCCGCCTTTCCCTTGCCAAGACAAATGCCCAAGGCGGCTTACAAGTTCCCATAAAAAACAACAATAAAGCTTACAATAAAACAGTTAATAAAAACACTTGAGGTTCAGAGGTTCAGACCAACAACTATAAAAGTGTGTGTGTGTGGGGGGAAATCTTGGCTCTGCCATGAACTCACTAACTGGCCTTAAGGAAGCCACTCCCTCTTGGCCTCAGTCTTCCTCATCTGCAGTATGGGGATAGAGTAATGCTTTATAGGGCTATTATGCATTATGCAAGCTAATGCATCTGATGTGTTTAGCATTATTATTAGTCTGACCCTCTGACTACTACACCATACTGCCTCTCCTCTCACACGCAGAATGGCACCCCTGCCATCTGAGCCTCCTCAGGGTCACAACCAACAAACTCACCCCCAGGGCCATGAGGTGGGCCAGTCCAAATTTTGGCACGTTCCTGGCCCACAAGGGCTTGAAATGGTCAGATAGACATATTTTGCCGCCTCTGCAAGAAGAGAGAGAGAGAGAGAGAGAGAGAGCCTAAGATGGGCAGTCCACAAAATGCAGGGTAATGATGGACAGGACCACAACAGACAAAGGGGGTGAAATATGGAGAAGGAGAGCAACCCACCTGTACATCTTTGCCGTTTTTCCATCCAGCTCCGGAAGGGCAATTTCCGGCGTGGTCGATGGGTATGTGACGGGAATCTGCAAATGGAAACGTGAACCTCAGGAGTCACTGGTGCTTCGCTCAATACAGCCGAATCATTTCTCACACTTTATTCCACTCACGTCCACCTTGCCTAACTTCTCGGCTTTCCTCAGAACTACCCAACGGGGAATTACGTGCACAGAAATGAACCCTGGGGCATCGCTGCGACTCAGCGCAGGTAACAGTGAACTGGGGTCCAGGAAAAGGAACAACAGCCCTCCTGAGTGGTGGGCAGTGGGTTATCTGGCCAGAGAGACACCAGGTCTCTGCAAAAAGAACTCACGTCAAACTCCACAGCGAACTCGTACTTCATGAGGTTGTGGATGTACCAGCACTTCCCAAACCACCTGCAAAAGGAAGGAAGGAAGGAAGGAAGGAAGGAAGGAAGGAAGGAAGGAAAATAAGGCAAGGTTAGGCGTACTCTGTTCTTAAATTCAAACAATACGCTTAGCATTTGTATAGTGTTTGCAAGTATCCCAAGCAAGCATTTTACAAAGATGTCATGTTGTAATTCTTACGACCACCCTGTTGTAAAGGAAGCAAGACTTCTTATTCCCATGCTGCAGATGGGGAAGACTGAGGCTGAGAGGGAGGGACTTGTCCAAGGTTTTAAATACTGCTTCAAAAGTTGCCAACCCACCTGAAGCCTCTGGAATATGATATACAAGGACCATTTAGCTGAGTTTTAAAAACACACAGGCTATACAACACACACAATGAAAATGAACATACGGAATTGCCTTCTATTACTTGTTTGTTTAGTCACGGCAGCCAAATTGAACCTCCATGTCCAAGTGCAGTCTACCTCTGAATCGTAGTTGTCAGGGAGGGGTATTGCTTTCATTGCCCTCCTTCTTGGCTTCCCAGAGACATCTGGTTGGCTACATTGGGGAACTGGATACGGGACTAGGTGGGCCCCCCTTGGCCTGATCCCATGGGCTTTTTATGCCCTATACAGAGTTACAATTACTGGTCATTCCAGCTTCGTACTGCTACAGTACGCTGACTGTAGTTGACACTCTTGTGCCTTGGGCAGAGACTCCTTTCCAGCTTTGCTATCAAAGATGCTGGATATGCCAAGTGTGGAACCTGAGACCTTTTGTGAGGACTCTGAGTCACAGGCCTTCCCATAATGCCTCTTGCCAGGGCCAACCCAAGACCTCCTGACACCTGAAGGAGTGTATGAAATGCTGCCCCTTACCCAATAATGTGCCACCCTCTGCTCCTCCCACTCCCCCATGTTCTAGCTCAGCATTCTTCTCCCCTCCACATTTCCACTTCCTCTCCCCCCCCTCATCCTTTTCCAATCCAGGGAGTGGAAGGAGGAGGAGCAGTGGAGGCAAGTAGATGGACAGAGATGAGCGCCCCCCCACCAATCCGCTGCCTGAGGCAACGGCTTCAGTTGGCCTCTTGGATGGGCCATCCTTGTCTCTCACTCACCTGGTGCCATTCTTGTCCGATTCTAGCCGGAACCAGTCATTATCAGCATTCTTGTTGTTTTCCACATACTGGGGAGAAAAGAAAAGAAAAAGTATGACAGGTACCCTCTAACAGAGACACTGCATGTCAGCTCACTTTGAGCCAAGTTGCTCATTGGACAGAATGTCGAACTGTGGGAATTCCTGATTCACGCATTTTAACAACCCTTGGATGTGGTGGGGTGGCGTCTTCCTGGGCCATGAGACAATGGCTGCCTCCTCCCACATTACAGGGTGAATTAATTTCCCAAAGGTTCTCACTGTGAATTGTCATAGTGTTTTGTCATAGATACATTTAAGCTTTATATGTAGAATCGTCATAGGCTGCGTGTATCTCTTGCATATTATGGCTGCTTAACCCCACAGTTAGTTTCCAATTCCCATGCAAGTGTATCTGTAAAACTCTCTCTCTCCCCACCCACCCACCCAAATTGAGAATAAAACTTCATGCAGCTGTAGTCCAGAAAAGTTTATGCTGCAATAGGATTGTTCGCTTCCAAGATGCTGCGAGATTCATCATTCTTCCTGCCACACACGATGCCAGCAACATCCCTGGATGCAGACTGAAAGTGGAATTTACTAACACATAGATCTTTTGTGCGTGCCACTTTCACGAGTACCACCAGAGATGGCAGTGGTGAACAGGACTTGGGCCACAGCCTGAAGCAAGAGACCAGCTCCTTCAGCTGCTACTGCCTCCCCATCTCTCCTTTGCTCTGAGCCCTCCTTCCCCAATTGTGCTTCTTCTGAAGGACAGGGGGCTGCACGACTGCACCTTGCCCACTGGTGTGCCATACCCCACCCCGCCCTCAGCCAACTGCACTCCCAGTGGGCTCGGGTCAGCAAGCGCAGTGCCACACAGCAACAATGGCAACCACAGGACCAAGGCCCAGCAGCTACGCTGTGTGAAGTGATACCACTGGCTGAAAAAGCACCAGTTCACCCATTCTCCCTTAGATGCAAGCTGATGTCGGTTTCTGCCTAGGAAAAGTCTCCTGGGTCTACCAGCAGTCAGAGGCTATACTGAAAGAGCAGGTTAACTGCTGCATGTCTGGAATTGGAGAAACAAGCACGCATCTGAGAGCGACGACAATTATACAGAAGGCTGGAAGGAGTCGGACCAGAAGAAAACAAAACAGTCCGGCTCGGCCTGACCCTCTCGAGCCACCATAGGCAAGTGCTGCCAGCCTGCCACGTCAGCCTCGGTGGGCTCAGGCTTCCAGCCCCTGGCAGGCAGCAGCACTGACCTTAATGAGCGCTTGATATTCCTCCTTCAGCCGCTGAACCCACAACTCACGATCCCGTGGACCCGCGTTCGTCTTCAGCAGCGGTAACTCAGCAACTAACCGGCGTGTGGCTTCGTCTGCCATCTTGGTTAAGGGAAGGGAAGGGCCACCGGAAGCGGCTTCACGCGTAGGCGTTCCAAGCTAGAAACAGCCGCCATCTTTCTCAAGGACGTGACTCATTTGGCCGGAAGAGGGCGCAGAAGGCTGCGCCATGATAGCTGAGGGCGATTCAAAAACCCTTTTCTACTGATTAAACCTTTTCCTTTGAATTGGCTAATAAAAGTTAAACCCCACACACAATTTAACATCTGGTGGCATTCAATTAAATTTGCTGCTTGCTGGTCATGCGCTCCACATGTCAACAGAGACGATTCTCATGCAAACTCAGGGCTGTCTGCAGAGACTGACAAGCTGGGGAACCTGCCAAGCCAGGCCAGGGCTGAAGAAGAGTCGGTACCAGCTGCAGAGTTGCAGGCCCTGACACTGAACCCAAATAGGACCATCGGGAGCCCGAGCCCCTGGACCTTGGACTCCCAGCAGCTGCGCCCCCCAGGCCAGGTTCTCCTGCAAGGCAACACAAAAGGCAGGACAGAATGACAGAGTGTTCTCCTCCAGACCTGAGATCTGCCCCTTCTAAGGTTACTTGTCCAGCAGGCAGTCAAGGGCCGCGGAGGGGCTCAGTCAGGGCTGACTCCTGCAGGAGAATTTTTGACAGCTGTCCTTGGTGCTGAAAGGGCTGTACTTGCCTGTCCTGGTTCTCTGGCTCGGAATTTGGGATCAAGTTCTGCCTTTGTGTGTGTGTATCACACACAGGATTGGCTAAAGACTTCAGCTGTGGCCCTATGGGACAGCCCTGCCAACAGGGAAGCTTACCTGGAGGCAATGGGAAGCAGATTGGTAGGGGGACGGGGCAGGTGCCTGAGTAGCGGGCTAGAGTCTCCACACTTCCACTCCACCCCCCTCTTCCTTTTCAAACTGGAGGTGCTTTGGAGGTAGGCACCCTCCATCACACCGGTGCCTTAGGCAATCACCTCAGCTGGCCTCATAGATGGGCCAAATCACAACACATATTTCAGGCACTACCTCAGACAAGATGCTAGGGCGTCTCATCAGAGCAGAGGCAGTCTCCAAGTGGAGTGGACATCTCCTTGTGGGCAGCCCAAAGTTTATTTGAGAGTGCACACCCCATTCTCTCTCTCTCTCTCTCTCTCTCTCTCTCTCTCTCTCTCTCTCTCTCTCTCCCCACTAGAATCAGGGGTCGTCTAATCCGGCTGAGCAGCAGGAGACTCAGGAGATCCTTTTTCACATAGCACATCATGAATCTGCGGAATTCCCTGCCACATGATGTGGCAATGGCCGATTTTGGGAACTGAGCCAACTTTCCCCAGGTGACCTATCCCTCCATCCAGTGCTGAAGGAGTCTCTATTTCTTCATCTTATGTCAGTGGATTTTTTAGTGCAGGGAATGCCTAGTTAAGAAATTGCTTTGGAGTTGTTTGTTGTCGGTTTCCTTCTGGCCCCAAGTCTCTTTTTCCTCTGTTTTATCCTTTGCCTATTATTTTGATAAACTGTTTCCTGCCTGCCTGATTATTTGCCTATTCACTCTCCGTTGAGGTTTGCCAGCAGGGGTGGGGTCATGAGTGCCAATCTCATTTTCCCCCAGCTAGAGGTGCTTGATGGAGAGGGGAGAAGGTGACTGGATAGAAGGAGGGGAGAAAGTAAGACTGGATGGGGGGGCCCATGGGAAACTGGGGGCTTCTTGACTTCATTTCATTCAATGAGAAATGTATTGAGTCATCGACTTTGTTCTTTCCTCTCTCTTGCTTGTTGCTGCGGGAGCGGGAGCAGGAAATGGTTCTGGCAAAATTAAATGCTTTCAGTGTTTAGTGGGCCACATTCCCAGGTAAATTATAGATTCACAGCCTCAGAGGAGGAAACATTCGCATGAAGAAATGTAAACTTGACTTGGAGAAGTATGTACTTGTTGGGGCATAACTATGGGGGGGCTCCTATCATGACAGCTCCTTCACGCCATAATTTACCAGCCCACTCCTGAGATACGCCCTTGAGTAGACAGCCCAGTCTTGTCTCCTTTGACTTTCAGAATTTCAGGCCAAGGGTCTTCTTATAAAGGTAAAGGTAAAGGTGACCCCTGACCATTAAGTCCAGTCGTGTCCGACTCTAGGGTGTGGTGCTCATCCCCATTTCAAAGCCGAAGAGCCAGCGTTGTCCGAAGACGCCTCCGTGGTCATGTGGCCGGCATGACTCTCCTTGCCGCAGCGCGTAGCATGCAGCTGGAACACGGAGCGCTGTTTACCTTCCCGCAAGCGGTACCTATTTATCTACTCGCATTAACATGCTTTGGAACTGTTGTATTGTGCATTCTGCTGAGTGCTCAAAGCGCCATATGTTAGGTGTCTTATCTTGGTGTAGTCTTTAGGGTAAGGAAAGTTAGAAGAGAGCCCAGATGGTGTAGTGGTTTGGGAGTTGGACGGTCAAATCCCCGCTCAGCCATGAAGCTTCCTGGGTGACTTTGGGCCAGTCACTATGAGGACAACTGGAGGGGAGGAACTATGTACACTACCCTGAGCTCCTTGGGAGGAAGGGAGGTAAAAAATGTGAAATAAATAAGTAAATATTATTGTGCCCATACTGCAGAAGGGGAAGACTGAGTCTAAGAGTGCTTGCCTAAGGCTGCCTTGCAGGTTTGTGACACAGGCAAGATGAGATTCAAACAGTCATTTGCAGTTCAGAATAAACATTTGTTTCTGCCCCATCATTCAGAAGTGACGTGGATGTGCAATCTCTTGATTAGAGACACCAAAGCTTTCTGTTTCTACACAAACCCATACACAGATGTGGTGAAAGAATAAGGCCAGCTATGCCTTTATTGTGATAAGAGCGAGGTCCTGATGGCCTTTGGGTTACACAGTCAGGGGAAGAGGTTCTAGGACTTCGGTCTTGGCAGTGGCAGAGAGCACCCTTAGGAAGCCTCCGCTGATTTCTGGGCAAGTGTCCGAGCCGCGTCCACCAAGCTAGTGAAGACTTGATTCATCCCTTCCCTCACTTGTGTGGCTACGGGATCCATACGGTCGCGCAGAGCCTGCAAGTAAGTCCTGCGAATGAGAGCATAAGAACACCAACATTATCTCACTGGATGAGGCCAATGGCATTGCCATGTTTCATTCAGATTCCTCCCTGGGTGCCCACAAGCAGGGTCTACATGCAACAGCCCCCCCACCTCTCCCCGTGTGGTTTGTCTCTTGAGATTTCACATTCAGAGGTAGACTGCTCCTGCACTTAGAGGTTCCATTCCAACTGGCATTCAACATCAAGCCACCTCTGATCATGTAATTTTGGAGCCAGCTTCAATGAGGCCCCGCTGACGTGACACCCTGATTTTGGGGGGTGCACTATTCATCCATCTGTTCTTAGATGGTTCATAGCTGCCCCATTTTGAGACAAAGCTGGCCTTCCAGTTTGCCCCCCACCTCAGCCATTCAGTGTTCAGGAAAATGGTTCTTACTGGGCCTGGGCCTTCAGTTCCTCGAATTTTTCCTGCTGCGCCAGCTCCGTGCCTTTATTGGCCAGGTACGTGTGCGCGCTCTGCGCATACTCCTGGATTTTCTGTACTATGTCGCTGATTTGAGGAGGAACCGGCTCCGTTTCCCGTTTCACGAGAGCACCTGTCAGGATGTAAGAAGTCAGTCTCATGAGTAGGCAGGTACCACCACCACCACCCCGCCAATTAAGGAAAACAAATTTTAGTCCATTCATCATCTACAGTGGAACAGACGATAGAAAAACATGCCCACAGTTCCACTGAATCGCACCATGGCTAGCCGTTGGCAGACCCACAAGCAACAGCCTTTCTTTGCTGTAATCCCCTCACCCTGCACTGCAAGCAACTAATAGCCAGTGATAGACCATCTCTGTCAATGGAGGCTCCATTAGCTTTCATGGCTCCTAAGAATTGTCCTGCTTCATCAGACTGATCCAGCACCCTTTTTCCAGTGGTTTTCAACCAGAGAGCCTGTAAGCAGGACATAAAGGCAACAGTCCTCCCTCACTATAGTATTTATCCCCAGCCACTGGCCTTCAGAGGTAGACTGCCTCTGAACCTGGAGGTTCCATATAGGCATTGTGGCTGATTGCCATCGATTGCTCTCTCCTCTAGTAACCATCACCACATCATGCGTCCACAGATACTATAAATGAACACTACACTCTGACAAAAAAATCATTTTTTAAAAAAAAATCCGCTCTGAAATCTAATAAAACACAGTACTTGTATAGCACTTTCTGACCCTGATATAGTTCTTACAAGAAGTCAGTATTGTTATCCCCATTTTGCAGATGAGGAAGACTGAGGCTAAGAGGGAGCAACTTGTTTAAGGCCACTGAGTGAGTTCACGACAGAGGCAACATTCAAACCAGGGAAATCTTGATTCGTAGCTCAGTCCTTTCCACTGCAAGCCTCTGCAGACTTTCCTAGGAGTAAATGTCATTGAAGACAAGCAGACTTACTTCCAAGTAAACATGCATAGGTTTGCTCTGTAAGTCACCACCCTGCATTCTGGCACATGTGCTACCACTTGATAGGAACGGAGGATCAACATTAGCAGTGGGTGGCACTTGATTTCATGCACATATTACGAAAACCTTGACATTGGGGGCATTCCCTGAGATTGGCCCTGCAAATAAAATTCTGGACCTCAGCTTTGGCTCATGCAGCGCTCCTTTTAGGGGAGAGTTGCGACAGCGGCTGTGTCCATCGATTTTTGCAAAAGAGTCATTCACCCCTGCTTGCAGAACAACAAATATTTATCAGTGGGTGCATTTCATTGTTCAAATAACTTTGGTGTTCATGTGGGACAGTGGGCCATCCAAGGTGAATTTGGGACTTCTCGGGCCGGTCCCTGCCTCTCCCCTCACTGCTGCATTCACATCATTCAAAATCCCTAGCCTGTGGTCTACGCCACAATGTTTACTCAGAAAGATGGAGTTCAATGGGGCTTATACCCTGGTAAGTGTAAGTACCCATCCTGTCTGGTGTGCAGGGCTGGACCATCCAAGAGGCCAACTGAGGAGGTCGCCTCAGGCAGTAGATTGACGATAAAGTGCCCCCCCTCCTTCTGCATCCACTGCTCTTCCTCCTCCCTCTCTCTGAATTGGAAAAGGAAGAGGAACTGTGGAGGAGAGGAAAGTGGTGGGCTAGAGTGTCAGTAGCCCATCATTCTCCTGTCCTGTCCTGCACACTTCCTCTTCCACTCCATCCCCATCTTCCTTTCCTAATCCAGGGAACGGGAGGAGCAGAGTCTGGCACATCACCATAAACAGACCTGGCAAGCAGTCCTTGCCCCCCCCCCCTTACCTTCCAGGGAGCACACACTGACCAACAAGATCACCAGGACAAGGACCTTCATTTTGGCACACTCCGAGCACGCCTAGACCTAGAGGAGAAAGTGGAGGATGCGGGAAACTTGTGAGGGAGAAAGGGAAGCAGGCACAGCTTTTCCCTGCCCACCACACCTCACTCAACCATTGGAATTCGCAAGTTGATCTCCTAGGTATCATGAGGACTAGAAGCAGGTTTGATTCCTCCTTCTTTGTCAATGGCAAATGGCAGCTTTGGAGGTGCAAGCGGCTGAGGTGGTTGAAATAGGGTTAAAAAGTCTTTCCTTTTAATATATATATATATATATATATATATATATATATATATATATATATATAATGGATAAATACTAGTATATTCATTTATATTTTTATATACTGTATTCACTAACTATATCGATTATAATCATTGATTTATGCCATACAAAACCTTATAAGATAGGCCTGTTTGTATGGGCCAATGTTGCAATGCATTTCTGGACTATAGAAAACAGAGTGTAAAATATGTTTTTAAAATCAGAGTGAAGGCTGTTTCTCTCTCTACACGGCTGTGCAGAGGGGAGGAAGGACATGTACATTCACCCCCACTGTTATTTTGCCCTTGTTTTCCCTCCCTGTTGGTGCTTGCTACTCTCCCATTGACCCTTCCCTCCCTCTTTTTCCTCCCCCCTTAAATTTATATTGAACCCGGGTCAGAGATGGGTTGTTTTTTTCTTCTTCTTGTTTTACACTGTAAAGTATCACGTACATTAGTGTTAGCTGCTTGCTGAAACTTGGCAGAAGTTTTCCAAATGCAATGAATGTTTGCATTGGCATTGCTGAATCATAGAATCAGAGAGTTGGAAGGGGTTCAAGAAGGCCATCTAGACCAACCCCCTGCTAGAAGCAGGAAAATCCTCTCTAGATCATCATTGTCATCATTGATCATCATTGTCATAAAAAAAAATCCTCTTTTTTTCACACCCATCAGCCCTTTTCTTTTTGACTTTCCTGCTTATTGCCCTTCCGCTTTAGCCTTGCCACTTCCCCGCCCCTTGATGACAGGCAGAAGTTCAACTGGTGCAGTTTCCCCGGCAGAGTGATACAGCGAGGCTTAAGTTGTGCCCGGGTTGAATCTTGGCACCCTGTTGTCGGTGCCAGAGTTCCATCCTGGAACATGTGAAATAAGGCGAGATGGCAATGCCCCTGAGCACATGCAAAGTGTGTTTCCTTTGCCACTGAACAACAACAGAGGTTCCCCAGGTACCAAGTGTTCAGGAGAAGGGATTTCAAAGTACGTTTGTGCTTCCAAATAGACTTAAGCCCTGGTGCCATTTCTTCTCTAGAAATTAAGCTCTGCAACTTAATTAATGAATATTAAACAGAGGAAGGGGTTCATAGTTCCATGGTGGGAGAACACTGGTTTTGCATGCAGAAGGTCCCGCATTCAATCTCTGGCAGCATCTCCAGGGAAAAGTGGGGAATACCCCTTTCTGAAGCCCTGGAGAGCTGCTGCCAGTCAGTGCTTGACAGTGCTGAGCTAGGAGCTGACTCAACAGGAAGCAGCTTCCAATGTAACACAGTAAGGGGGAACAGCACCGGTGGGATTGCTACCTGTCAAGCCCCGAGGAAAGTCACAGAGTTTCTGTCCAGAAAGGTGACAGAGCCGCTGTCCCTCCCCTCCCCATGACAAAAATAATAATACGTTGTTTCATTCTTACCTTGAGAATTGGCAGAAAGGACCTAGTCAGGACAGAAATGCTGATGGTCTGGGGACTGTGAGTTCTTATATACTGCAGAAGAAGCCGCCCTCATTCCCCTGCTCTGCTCTGCCTGTTCATTGGTGGGGAGATTCTCCACCTTCCTTGCCGCCCCCCACCACATTGACTATGTGGACAAATGTGCTAATTACTTGCTGCCAACAGAGAAAATTCCCAGGTAAACAAGTTTGTGGGGGTTAAGGGTCATAGTCCCCTTCCAGTGGGGTGATAAAATTTAGTGTGGCATGATGAACAGGACAGATCGAGGCCTCCTTAGGGCATTACGCAGCCTGCACGTCTCGCTCTGTGCAGAAGCTTGGCCAGGACCCTGTGGTGGAGGCTGTGCCCGGTTCTGGGCATTCCGTCTCTGAAAGCATTTTGCATTCGTGGAAAAGGTGCAGAAAAAAATGCAACCCAAATGATCGAGGTGGGGGGGGGGTAGGGGTGGCAAAGCACCATCCATACGAGCAGTGTTGGTTTCTGGGGGTGCTCAAGGCAAAGACATGCACTGTGCCTGCACTCCCCACACCCTCAGTTGGGCACCTTTGCAGGGAACAAGGGCTCAAGGGCTCGCCCAACTTGGTGGGGCTGCTGATGTCAGGAGCTGGGGCATCCAAGAATGGTTAAACAGCACCAGGGAAAGAATCAAGGTGGTCTGCTATTGATTCCTGCTTCCCATTGCCTCCAGGTAAGCTTCCCTATTAGCAGGGGGGCCGGCCCATGCACGAGGCCAACTGAGGCAGTTGCCTCAGGGGGGTAGATTGGCAGGGAGAGCCATGCCTACTTCTGTTGCTGCTCCTCCAACTCCTTTCTGGATTGGAAAAGGAGAATAGAAGAGGAAGCATGGAGGAGAGGAGAGTGGTGGACAGAGATACTCTAGCCCACCACTCTCTTCTCCTCCACACTTCCTCTTCCGCTCCATCCCCCTCTTCCTTTTCCACTCCAGAGAATAAAAGGAGATCAGTAGAGATGAGTGGGTGAATGGAGGTGGGTGTCCCTTGCCATTGTTGCCTGAGGCAACTGCCTCATTCGACCTCCTGAATGGGCCAGCCCTGACCATTTGGCTGCTCCCTGATAGTCCCACGGCTGCTACATTCTGGGCCCACTTGAGATGGAGCCCACACGAACCGCATCGCAGTAATCCAGTCTGGATATCACTGATGTGTGCAGAGCCGAAGTCAGAAAATCGTCCTTTTGATGGGCTGCAGTGAGCGAACCAGTTATGGCGGCCAGCCTACACTCACTTCCCAGAGAGTAAGTCGCCTTGACCACATTGAGACTTACTTCCAAGGAAACATGCAGAGCTCAGGTTAAGGTTGGGGAGAGAGGCCCTGAGGAAAAGGGGTTTTTGGAGTTTGAATGACAAGAGAGGGCATCACATGTTCAGGGAGATAATTTCATGCCCAGCAAGAGAGCATGTGCCATTTTTGTTGTTGCTAATGTTGTCACTGTGATTATTTTGTCTGTTGAATAAACATCTCCCTGTCCCATGACTGTTAAAGGCGCAGGATCTCTGCGATTGGAGGAAGGTGGCAACCCCTTGTTGTACTCCTGTATCTTTCCTAGGGCTCTCAACTTTTAAAAGAATGAGAGCTTTTATTTCCCCATCTCCATGCCAGGAAACGTTTCACCTGTGCAATTGGCACTTCTCAGGCTGCTGTTAGAGGCACTGGAGCAGGGCCAGGAAAACAGTTGGCAACCCTAACCTCTCTTGTTGCTTAGGGGCAGCCAGCTTGAGCAGCTCCTCCTCAAAGTGGGGCAGTGGTTGTGCCTCTGTTTCAGAATCCAGGGTTTATATTCCTGCGCTAGAACCACGCAAATGTGGCCGTCGTTTAGGCCAAATCCCCCTCCCACCATCCTGCCTTGACTCTTTCCACACCCCAACTGATAAGAGTTGCCAACTGATAAGGAAAAAGGCTCCTCTCTGTTTTGGGGCATTTTTAGCAGCAGCTGGATCTGCAGAAATCAAGAGGTGCAAGGACAGTTAGGAAAACCGTCTTCCAACTCATCTAAAATTACGCTCCTGTTCAAAGCACAGGAGCAAGGGACACTGAAAAAGCTGGCCTCCCCTATCAGCCTCCTCAAAGGTCTTGCCAGCTCAGGGTTTATTATCAGCCAGGTGAAGGCCAGTGCTTCCCGCAGTCAGTCTTATCACTGGATATTGACCTCCAACGTGTCAGGTTGACTAACGGAGGAAGAGGAAACTGGGTGTCAGCAGAAAAATGAGGTGGGGGAGCAAAAGGGCAGACTTAAGAGCAGGTCATCTGGCCAGAGGTACCCCCCCAAACCTGAGGCTCAAGAGGCGGGGCCAGGTGATGTCACGAAATAGGTCTGGTGATGTCACGAAATGGGTCTGGTGATGTCACGAGACGGGTCTATTGATGTCACGTGGTTGCATGCTCTTGATTGTCCCAAAGATCTGGTGCTAGGGTGGAGCTCTCAAGCAAAGGGATGGGGAAAAGTTGGTGGGGGGGGGGAGAGAAATCTTAATTTTTTAAAAGAGAATTTTCCTCTATTTTTCCAATGAAAAAAAATGCAGATTTTCATGTTCAGACAGATGAGAAGCTTTGCCAGGCCACACGAACTGGCCTGGAGTCTCCAGGAATCGGCCACCCAGAATTTCCAACAGCTGGAAAACAAAATGCTTCAGGAGCAGCTTCAGTCCGAGTCGGAAACCTTCCTGACAAGCAGAATGAATGCGAGGTTCGGAAGTGAAAGTCATATCGGTACAGCAGCCCATTATAGAGCTACCTGCAAACCTCCTGTTACCATCTCATTCCAGTCGCTCTTCTGGGTGGAGGAGACGGGGTGGCGTGCTGCGGGGGGGGGGGGGCTGTTGTGTCCCAGACTGAGCCACTATATTCCCTTTCAAAAGTCCACAACAGGTGCCTGCTACATTTGGCCATCTCAGGTACTTCAAAACCTGAGTCAGGCTGAAATCTTGAGATCGCCCAGCCAGGTTGAAAAGCCTGAAAGTCACAGGCCAATATCCTGAGATCTGGCAACGCTCCCTGAGAGACCCTCGAGGCCTGGCAAGTGGGGGGGGGGCAGAATGTGTGGGTCAAACAAGCAAACAACTCATCCACCTTCACAAAGAAAGCAAAACGCCTTCATTTTTTGCCATATTTCCTTTGGATCTTGTAACCTGATCCCAGGGCCGGCCCATCCATGAGGCCAGCTGAAACAGTTGCCTCAGGCAACAGACTGGTGGGGGGATATCCACCTCAGTCCACCTCCTTGCCTCCACTGCTCCTCCTTCTCTTTCTACACCCTGGATTGGAAAAGGAAGAGGGAGAAAGAGAAGAAGAGGAAATGTGGAGGGGAGGAGAGTGCTGAGCTAGAACATTGGAGAGTGGGAGGAGCAGAGGCTGGCACATCATCAGGTCAAGGTGGGGGAGCATTTGGCATGCTGTCTAGTCTCAGGCATCTGGAGGTCTTGGGCCAGCCCTGCCTGATTCAGTGTCATGTAATGGTTGGGGCTCATTCAGCTCTGGAGCTTACCAGTGGCGCTCTCCAAGTCTGCCCTACCTCACAGGGTTGTTGTGTTGAAAAGCAGGGGGAAGAACCAAGCACGCTGCCTTATGCTCTGTGGAAGAAGGCTATCATCATCATTGTCTTATTGAGTAACCTTAACTCTGCCCTCTGGGGGGATGTGTGCCCATCTGCGAGCGTCAAATGCTGTTACCCTGAATTAACACAGGGAAGGGGGGGGTGTTGAAAAGCTTTTCTTTCTGTCCCACAGTTCCGAAGTTCTGGGAAGCTCAGTTCACCAGGTTGGCAGGCTCTGGGGTAATGTCCTCAGATGTGGCGGCGGGTGCCCACTTGGTCTCCTTCATCATCGCAGCCACCCACCACGTGTCCCTGTGTTTGGAGAGTCACTGCAGGTCCGAATTCCAAAGGACCAGTTCAATAATCTTTAACCCTCTGCAGCCTCTGGACAAACCGGAGCACCCTGCCCCTTCCCGACATCTGCCTCCAGCATGAAATCATTAGAAAACACAGTGCTGAAAACTTTGGCTATTGTCTTTGTTTATTCCAAGGATTGTTGTTGTTCAGTCGTTAAGTCGTGTCCGACCCTTCATGATCCCATGACTCTCCTTGCCGCAGCGCGTAGCATGCGGCTGGAACACGGAGCGCTGTTTACCTTCCCGCAAGCGGTACCTATTTATCTGCTCGCATTAACATGCTTTGGAACTGCTAGGTTGGCAGGAGCTGGCCAAGCAACGAGCGCTCACCCCGTCGCGGGAATCGAACTGCCGATATATATATATTCTCAATAAAACCAGTAAATATTATTGCATTGTTAGTTGCGGGCCGATAATTCCCTCAAGGCAAACAGAGCGATTGCTGGCATCCTTTTTCCAGAGCAGAGTTCTCTCCAAGTACCAGGGGAGTCTTCTGGCTGTGGAACACTGATCTTATAAAACTGCTGTATGCAGAGTCAGGCCTTTGGTCTAACTCATTCAGCATTGTCAAGCACAGACTGGCAGCATCTCAGCAGAGATTCAGAGGTCTTTTCCAGCCCTACCTGGAGATGCTGCTGCCAGGGACTAAACTTGGGACCTTGTGCGTGCAGAGCAAGGGTTTACCCACTCAGAATTTCAGTAGCCCACAGTACACTGGTCAGTCTGCAGTGGCTAAATAGTCAAAACCACACATGCCAGTTTACTTGGAAGTAAGCCCCACCGAGTTATGGACAGCCTAAGGCTGCAATTCCATGCACATTCACCCGGGAGTAAGCCCCATTGATGCACAGTGGGACTTACTCCGGAGTAACTTTGCATAGGTTTGTGTTATAGGCTGCACTGCTATACACTCTAACTTGGGAGTAAGTCCCATTGACTATAGTGGGAGTAAACATGCCTAGGGTTACATTGTACGAGAAGTAATGGACTGATCACTTTTTGTTCTCAAAGTCCGATTGACTCCTCCGTCCTGGAAGATTCAGTTTAACCATAACTAGGAATGCTCCCTCCTGAACGGATCTAACAGACGGTCTTATCGGGAAAGCTCTGAGCGGTTTCTGTTTTCCACCAATTCCCCACTGCTGTCTCTGATGGTTATTCCAGGAATGTGCTGTCAGCCGGCTGAAGGGTTTCTATTTGTGGTTCCGTAAATCAACAACTTGGCAGGGCTGGCTCATGCATGAGACCAACTGAGGCAGTCGCCTCTGGCGGCAGATTGGCAGGGAGGGCTACATCTGCCTCCGCTGGTGCTCCTCCTTTGTCTTTCTGGATTGGAAAAGGAAGAAGCGAATGAAGCAGAAGAGGAACCAGGTAGGAGTGTAGAGTGGTGCGCAGAGATACTCTAGCACAGCCTTTTTCAAAGTGTGCTCCTAGGAGCCCCGGGGCTCCACAAGCACACCATAAGTGGCTGCCGTCTGCTTGGTGCTGCACCACTCTGTGCATGCACCAGCACTCTGGGGCTCTCCAAGACTCTGAGCATGCACACCGGCCGCAGGACTCCCCAAGACTCCGTCTAGGAGTGTAAAGGGCTCTGGAGATGGAAAACTTTGAGGATCGCTGCTCTAGCACACCACTCTCTTCTGCTCCATCCCCCTCTTCCTTGGACAATCCAGGGAGCAGAGGAGAAGGAGTGGTGGACTCGGAGCCAAGCAGTTGGACAGAGGTGGGCACCTCCTTGCCAGTCTGCTGCCTGAGGCAGCATTCTCACACGGCCTCAGTGATGGGCCGGGCCGTGGGAAATAGAGACACGGACGTATCTAGATTCTAGAACAGCTTCTTGTGCCAGCACCAGCACCGTTTTTTCTAGCCCAGTCAACAAAATATTGAATTCCCACACACCAGCAGTGAAAGATATAAAAGCGACGCATCGAAGAAGGTGACCAAAAAGAGGAAGGAAGGAGGGAGCGCTGCAATATTTTCAGCCAATCAGAAGGCAGCCTCGACAAAACAGCCGCTTCGGAACGCCGCGGAGAGGAAGAAGGCGGAAACATTGCTATCCAATCACGGCCGTGCCTTGTTCCCCCCCCCAGGAGAGGAGGTGTTGCCCATTTCAAATATGGCCGCAGAAGAAACCTGAAGGGGGTCCAGAGAGGCTTCACCATTGCAAATCGCTTCCGGAAAGAGGGTGCGTGGGTGGGGGCAAGATGGCTGCCCCCATCAAGATCACAGAGGGAGGCTTTCCCCCCCCAGTGTGTAGGCTTGCAGCTGGCATCCCTCCTTCCTTATCCTTCTAGTTCTAACGCTTTGCTAGGGTGACAGCTGGTGCCTCGGCTGCTGTGGTAGCCAACGCCCTTTCCGTGCATGGTACCCTACCTCCGGCATCAAAGGCTAAGCATGCTTTGGCAGCTGGGGGTCCCTTGCTGAGACGAGGCCTCATTCCCTCCCTTGCCAAAGCACAGATCTTTCTTGCCCGTGTAGCTTGCAAACCCTGGAGCATGCATTAAAGAGGACCGTTTGTTTGGGGTGGTCTGTGGCGGGGCATGTGCTCCATTGAGGCATGCATGCCTGCTTGTTGGTGCCTGTTTGCTTTGCTTGGTGTGGGAGCGGTTGATTTAAACAGAGACTGAAGGAAAAGGGCGAGCTGCCTGTGCGGAATGAGATCAGACCCTGTGTGATGGGCCAACGCTGGGCTGTGTAGCAGCAGGGATTCAGGGGCCATGGGGAACATGTTGCCCCTCACGCCTGCCCTGTGGAGAGGGCCCCGCCGAGAGGAGCCGCTCTCCAATCCGGGCAGTTTTGACGAACTCCATCGGAAATGTAAAGGTAAGGCTGACCTCCTCTCGCTCTTCTTGCAGAAGAGTAATACAGCCCCTTCCCCAAGACAGGTTCCTTGAGAGAAGAGAGCCTAGTCCCAGTTGCGACTCTGTGCTGCTCTGCTTTGGCAGCTGTGGGGCGGATTGTACAGTGCAGGGGGTGGATTTGGCACCCTGGCTGCTAGTTGCCAATGCCCCAAGTCCTTCACCCCCACATTCTGTTGCAACAACCATATGTTCAGATCCTTGGAGTGGGAAAGCAAAATGGGATTTCTCCCCCCCCCCCCCCCACCACCACCACCGAAACCTTTCCACAGAGTCTGGAAAAGGGAGTTCTTAACTTCATGGTATGCATCCCCTAGATTTATTATTGGAATGAATTCCATCAAATACACATATCTCTCCAGCCTCCACTGGTTTCCCATGATCTCTGGTTGTCTTCTGTGCCTTTAATAGCTTCGAGACTGTCTGAATGGACAGACTGTCAGACATGCCTCTCAATATGGAGGTGTGGTGATAAGGACAGCTGTTCCTGTTGAGCTCCAGCCTGTTAGGGTTTCCACTTTTTTCAGATGGAGGGTCTGTGCTTTGAAAAGTGCCATGGCAGGCAGAAAAGCACCTGGTGCAGTTCCTTCACCGTGACCCCTGCTACACTGGGTGGAAGCTTTCACTGTTGAATTTCTGCTTGTCGGGCAGCTGTTAAAGGCATGGGAAACCTGAAGTCTGGGTGTACTCTATGCAAGTGTTTGCTGTCCAATGAGATATCCCCCTCAAGGAAAAAAACACCCTTCATTTAACACAAGTATCTAGTCCTCATTGTTCCAGGGGGGAAAACCTGGCAGACTTCTTCATACCTTTCTGCTACCTTTTTTGTACAAATGGGAAACTTCATTGCTGTTTCTGAATCTTTCTCTCTCTTCCCCCTCATCCCCATTTCAGAAGTCTTCCCCCAGCAGATGGAAGGAGTCAAACTTATTATTAATAAAGCACTCAGTACCCATTTTCAGGTCTGTACCATTTGCTCTTACCAATCACACTGGTGTGTTTGCTGTTTTGTGTTATGCAAGGTGCATAAATAGGCTTTATTGCCTTAAGCTTTGGCCAATAATGTTGGCGGGGGGGGGGGGCATAGTGGCCATTACGTCCAACCTGTGTACTTGTTCTTGCACCCCCAATGGTGCCATCACAGTCTTGATGTTTGTAAATACTGTAGATTTATTACAAATAATTTATTACCTGACCTGACTATGATTGGAATGTGCGTCTTGCCATCTTATTGCCGTCTGGGCAGAAGAGTCTGGCTCAGTTGGGAGAGCTGCTGCCTTCAAAGCCCGAAGTCGGGTGAACTTGATAAGTTCGAGACACGCCGCCGGCAAAAAACTGTGAAAGCCTCCAGGAGGAGAGATAAGAGCCTCCAGCTGCGTCGGTCGAGTGTGGGAGGCGCCAGCCAGCAGAATTGTCAGACTGTAAAAAGGATACCACCTGGAAAGTAGCTGTTCATGAAAGATATTGTAAACCCCCCCAAGGGGGGTTAGGACAGCCTGCCCATGTACACCGCCTTGGATTAAAGTCGGAGGAGAAATCCAGTGACCAAGAAAGGTGGTATATAAATACTGTATATTATTATATTATATTATTATTATTTCAGGGGCTGATGTATTGCAGTGGCTAAGGCTGCAATCCCATGCATGCTTACCTGGGAGCAAGTGCCACTGAACTTGCTTCTGAGGAGATGTGCATTAGATTGCACTGCAGGATAATCGGCTGCAGATCGGACTTCCCTGCTTTGAATTTTTCTAGGTGGCCTTTGGCAAGCCACTCCCTTATGAGCCTCAGTCTTCCCAGCTGCAATATGGGGATAAGAGCAAGTTGTATTATTATTCCTTGGCAGCCTTCTCCATGGCACCTCCCCTGTCTTTGGGCAACAAAGTAGTTCAAGGCAGCACCAGACCTAAAGGATTCTGGTGTCACTTCTGGGGCATTCATTGGGCATTTGTGGGGCATTCATTGTTAGTTTTGTTTCCCAGATCTTCCCTGCTCACTTTACAGCTGCCGTGTCTTATCTCCTTCCAGGTGACCCATACGATTCACATGAGCACAGTTGGACCGTCAAATTACCACCTTAATGCTACTTATGTGGGGGAACAGCAACTGAGCCCCACGGAGGTGAGTTAAACACCTTTTCACTGGGATAGAGGCAGGGGGAACTGACTGAATGTACTGAACTTCCTTGCACGCAGCCCATTTGTCTAGTTAGCTTATTATTCTGTACTCCTAACAACAAAGAGCCTTATCATCTGAGTGTGCTGGGGACTGAACCTGGGAGCTTCTGTGTGCAAAACGATATGACCTCTCCTTGAAGTTTAGAACCGCCGTAAATAAGGACATATGATGCTGCCGTACTGAGTCAGACTCTTGACCCATCTAACTCACCGTTGTCGAGCACTGACTGGCAGCAGCTCTCCTAGAATTTCAGGTAGCGGTCTTTCCTAGGTCGAACTGATACTGCTGCCAGGGATTGAGTCTCCCACATTTTATTGATTGAAGTTATTTATAGCCCACCTTTCTCTCTGAATAATTGGAGTGCTCAAGGCAGGTGTACAATAAAGTAAAAAAAAAAGTAAAATGCAAGATAAGAATGAAATATCAAGTGCAATAATCGTAAAATTATCATACAGGACAATGCAATTTTAAAAAATACAGCCACAAAACCTAACAGAATACAGCCACAAAATCTAACGGTAACTAATGTAGAAGACAAGACAAGGCAAGGTGGAAAAGGAAAGCCTTCAGCCCTTGCTGGAAGACTAACAGGGTGGGGGCAGTTCTTAATCCCATCAGGAGGGAGTTCTATAATGAAGGTGCCACCCCAGAGAAGGCCCTGTTCTTCGTTGCTGCCAATCTGGCCTCTACTAGTGTATGTTCTTCATCTGAACTGTGAGGGATTTTATTGAGTGGCAATCCTCTATATTAAATGAGGGCATTGCAAGTGTGCTGTCTGTGGAGATGTTGGAGGGTGTGCTTGCCAACTTTCCTTGGACAAGGTGATGCTGTCCAAGAGCTGCTGCTTTTGAGCCTATGTTTGTGATTGATTTAGGTTTTCTCCCCCCCCCCCCCCCGTCGTAGGCCTTCCCAACGCTCATTGGAGATATCGACAATGTGGGAAGCCTCAATGCTCAGGTGCTCCACCTGCTGGTAGAGCGGATACGAACCAAGGCTGTCTTCCAGGTAATGGACTGCGTTAAGGCTGTGACCACTGGGGTGGTCAACCTGTCTCTGGCCTGGAGCACATCAGACTGCACGTGAGCTCTCAAACTGACTTCCCCAATATCCATGCACATAGAAAACTAGCCTCTCAGGATGAAAAACTCTGATCTGAACCCATCTCCCATACACGCTAGTTTTCAGTGTGAACGGACTCGTGGAGAAGCATTCTATCCCAAAGTCTGATCTATCCCAAACTATCCCCGTGTCTTACTGGGAAAAGCATTCTATCCCAAAGCGGTGCAGCCTAGATACAAATCTTCATTCTCTATTTCTGGCACCTGTAGTCTTCCCTCTCTTCTCCCCGCTCTCATCTCTTCCAGACTCAACAAGCCAGATTTGTGACTTGGCAGTTTGACACGGAATACCGCGGAGACGACTACACGGCCACCCTGACGTTGGGTAACCCTGACTTGATCAGCGAGTCGAGTGAGTGCTGCCACGTTGGCAATTGCTTGTGGTATCCTGGGTGTGTTTGCACACCTACCCTGCTCCCTGTTTTTCCTTTTCTTGAATCTGGCGGCATTGATACTTGCCACGGGAGAAGGGATGTGAATTGCAGACAGAGGAGGGGTTGCTACCTGCCTTTCTTCAGCTGGTGTACATCTCCCTTTCTTAGCAGCTGATGTTCCCTAGCGAGCAGGAGGGGCAACAGCAGGGAACATTAGCCGATAACGATAATGTGGGATACACGGATGGCAAACAGTAGCCAGCAGCTCCTCCTTTGCGTGCCAGGGTGATTTCCGTCCCCTTTGGCTTTCTCTGCCTGTCAATGGACGAGTCTTCAGAATTCTCAACACAGAGAGCTGGCACTTGCCCCGTGAAACCGTGGCGCCAGCCTCTCGTTCCAGGGAACATGCAGTAGTTTGGGCACTAATAACAGAAGAGGACAATTGAATTCTGTAAGGGCAGATAATTCCACTTACGCATCATCTAGTAACAGGCACCTGTTGTGGGTCAGGGCGTTGTGACGTATGAATGCCTAACATCCCATGTTGCCTGAAAACTACCACTAGAGGAGGACTGTACCACAATCATTATTTATTTTATTTATTTACCATATTTCTATCCCGCCTTTCTCCCCACGGGACCCAAGGTGGCTTACAAAAATACAAATACAAATACACATAAATTACAATTTTACATTTTAAACAGCAAAAAATAAAAACATCTAAAAATTTAAAAATTTAAAACACCAACAATCACCATTACTTAGCAACCAGCTGTAGAGGGGGAATGGAAATCTGTGGCCTATGTGTTACCTAGCAACCGCCTCTGATGTCTGGGGACTGTGGTTTTGCTGTGGCCCTGAGAGAGAAGGAGTATTGATCTTTTGTGTAACCTAGCAACTGTTGCCTGGGTGCTGTACCGGTGATGACTAGATGATAGGCCTGAGTGTAACCTCTGAACGATTGCTGTGTTGCTCTCCCTCAGTTGGCCTAACCCCACATCTCCAGGCAGCCGTTTGGCCACTGCTGTGGTGTCGGCCTTGTGGGGCAGTGCCCCATGTTTGCCACAGCACTGGTGGAAGCCCTAGAACGACTTCCAGCCTTGCTGGCTGGTTCTGCAGTTCCCAAAATCGTATCTCTGTTTACGAGCAGGGAGAGTCTGATGTTCCTCATGCCAGGCTTCAGAGGCCTGGTAACTTGGCAACCGTGCCAAGCACTGTTCTTATGGGGAAGGGTTGGGATCCTCATGGCGCAGTGGGCCCTGATTGTGTTTCCCTCCTTGCAGTCATTGTTGTCGCACACTTCCTGCAAAGCGTGACCTCGCGGTTGGTTTTGGGGGGCGAAATGGTGTACCACCGGCGGCCGGGTGAAGAGGGCGCTATTGTTACGCTAGCTGGGAAGTACACAGGTAGGTCCTTCAGCACTCTGAATGTCTTGTGGTGCTTTGCAAAATACAACAAGTGAGTCTCTGCCCCGAGGTGCTTACTGTCTAGAATCCGAGTGAGGGAAACAGAGGCAAGGATAAACTGGGGAATAACATGAAAGTATTTTGGGTATGTGTACCTAGGCTTGGTTGCAACATAGCTTGGGAACTAAGGGTTTCCAGCAGGAAAAGGGATTGGTAGGAAGGAAAGCGATAAATGTTTTTGGAACAGGGGGAAGTATTAAAAATGCAACTTCTCCCTTGTTTGTTTGCAGTGGAACAGCCCCAAAATGGTATCTGTGACCTAGTTGAATGCACCCCTTGGCTTTTCCATCTTTTTAATCACATTCAAAATATTTGACACCCTGCCGTGCTGCCAAAGCACCTTGTAACAGAAAACGGTTGTTTTTGTGAATGAAGTGGTACATTTGGGAGGAGTTGCCCTTTCAGTGTGTTCTTGGTGCAGGGTTTGAATGGATGCGCAGAAATGTCTTCTTAGCAACTCTGTCTGGCTTTTGGCCTCTTTCTTTCTCTGCCCCTGATTTTGTGCCCCCCCCCCAAAAAAAATCCATGTGGGATAAACAGCACCTCAATTATTCTGTGCCTTATTTTTCTTTCTTTCTTTTGCAGCTCTCAAGTGGGTCGCCACCCTTAACCTTGGTTATGGTGGGGCTCACGCCAGCTACTACCATCGAGCAAATGACCAGGTGTGTCAAAAATATCAGCATTTCTCCCCCCCCCCACTTGTCTTGACATTGGAATCACCTTTCCAAGGGTTCAGAAGCACTGACTTAGGCTTCTTCCCCCTGGCAGATCCAGGTTGGGGTTGAATTTGAGGCCAACACCCGGCTCCAGGACACCAGCTTTGCCTTCGGTTATCAGCTCACGCTGCCTCAAGCCAACATGGAGTTCAGAGGTGAGGCAGTTGGGGATGCACTGGTGGGCAGGACCCCTGGGGATATATATATATATATATATGGCCAGCGGGTGGCGCAGTGGGTTAAACCACTGAACCATGAGCTGTCGATCGAAAGGTCGGCAGTTCGAATCCGTGACGGGGTGAGCTCTCGTTGCTTGGCCAGCTCCTGCCAACCTAGCAGTTCCAAAGCATGTTAATGCGAGTAGATAAATAGGTACCTCTTGCGGGAAGGTAAACAACGCTCCATGTTCCAGCTGCATGCTACGCGCTGCGGCAAATATATATATACATACATACAGGTGGGCCCCCATATCCGCTGGGGATGTGTTCCAGGCCTCTCCGTAGATACTTGAAACCGTGGATAAGAGCGAACACCCCCTCCATGGTTTTCCTGAGCGCCCCCCCCACCCTGCCTCCCCTGCAGGCAGGCATGCTTTGCCCCCCCCCCAGCTCTTATTTTTCTTTCAGCAAGCTTTGTTTCTTCCTTAAAACAAACAGAGAAGCAGCCTCCATTGCAGGCAAGTAGAATGAGAGAGGCTCTGCAAGGTTTCTGTTAACCTTGCAGAGCCTCTCTAGGACTTAGTCTCGTTCTACTTGCCTGCAATAAGCAGCCAGAGGCTGCTTCTCCTGTTTCTTTAAGGAAGAAACAAAGCTTACTGGGAAAAAAGTAAAAGCCTGGGGGGGTCCCAACGATCCGTGGATAGCGAATCAGTGGATATGGGGGCCCACCTGTATATGGTAAAGGTATCCCCTGACAATTAAGTCCAGTCGTGTCCGACTCTAGGGTGTGGTGCTCATCTCCATTTCAAAGCCGAAGAGCCAGCGTTGTCCGAAGACGCCTCCGTGGTCATGTGGCCGGCATGACTCTCCTTGCCGCAGCGCGTAGCATGCGGCTGGAACACGGAGCGCTGTTTACCTTCCCGCAAGCGGTACCTATTTATCTACTCACATTGACATGCTTTGGAACTGCTAGGTTGGCAGGACCTGGCCAAGCAACGAGCGCTCACCCCGTCGCGGGAATCGAACTGCCGACCTTTCGATCGACAGATTATGGTTCAGCGGTTTAACCCACTGCGCCACCCACTGGCCATATATATGTATGTAAACGTGTGTGTGTGTGTGTGTGTGTGTGTGTGTGTGTGTGTGTTTGCCTTCCCAATGGTCTGGGCACCCCTTGGTGTGTGCACACTCTCTTCTGTCCAAGCTTGAAGACTATAGAATCTTCTGAGCAGAAAAACAAGCTGGGCTGTTTGGCGCTCGTCACTCAGAAGATCTGGAATGGGTTTTGGAGGTGGTGGAGAGGGGGAGGCTGCTTTGATCTCTTTAGCTGCCCTAACTGCCCCTCCCTCTCCTTAGGCTTCTTGGACAGCAACTGGTGTGTGGGGGCTGTTCTGGAGAAGAAGCTGCCACCTCTGCCCATCACCCTGGCCTTGGGAGCCTTCCTCAACCACTGGAAGAACCGGTTCCATTGTGGCTTCAGCATCATCGTGGGCTGAGCATGCTGGGAGCCCGCTCTTGCTGCGAGAGAGAGGCACTGGGGTTTCCCTGTTGTGGCACTCCAGAATGCAAAGGGCCCAGCTTTGTGTGTGTGTTCCATGTGGGTACGACAGTGGGGCAGCTCCACACTGACTTCTTTTTGCGCCTGGTGGTGCGGTGGCGCTGTTTGGGAGACCCTCGGAGAGAGTGGGAGACCCTCCCTCGGAGAGAGTGTGGTGCAAGAAGATCCACTGGTCTTTAGGCTTCAGAAAGACATCGATGCTGGGGGCGGGGGTGCAGCCCCTCCAAAAAAAAAACAACTATAGATCTCTCCCCTCCAGATGCACAGGGCATCAACTCTGGGGGGGCAGGGGTTGTAAAGGGAGAAGGTACGATTCAATAACCGTTTCTCGTGGATGGACGGATGTCTTCATTCGCCGGCATCTGAAGGGTGCAAGTCTCGGCAGTGGACCAGAATCGCTGCCTCCTTGCTGTCAGTTCTGCACCAGAGTTTGGAAGGGCAGGGAGATGTTCCTGTCCCAGCTGGCATGTGAGGGTGGGGTTGTGGGATTGTAATGTGGGTAAGGAGAGTGGCACAAGGGTTGCTTCTGTTTGTGTGGACTTGGAACTGGATTAAAATCTTCCTGCAGACTCTTCCCAGCTCCAAGAGGTCTTGCTTGCCATTACTTTGGCCCACCTAGGCTCCAAGCAGGTGGCTACGTAGTCAATATATGCTGAAATATATTTCCCCCCTGATTTAAAACTCGAGACGTTTGCTGTTAGCTCTAGGCTGCTCATTGGCTATCCCTGTCTAGTTGTTTTGCCTCGTGCGATCTCCCCTTTTTTGAGTGCACAGCCATTTTGGTCAACCATCCTCCTACCTCATTGGAGTGGAGAAGAGACTGGTGGACTCTTAAAAGCATGAGGACTGATGTGAGATTAGAGAAGTGTGAGTGAGCGACAGACAGGTGGGAGCAGAAGTGGAAAAATAAACCAGTCCTTTTTAATTTTGCCTTTTAAAGTGCTATGGAGGGAGGGACAGACAGGCAGACCGACAGCTAGCTGAGTTCTCTCTTTCCTGTGCCACAAGAGCAATGCGCTGTAGGGAATTTCCAAGTCTGGTGTGCAGAGGAGAGGCCTGCCCCTCTAGAGCCACAGGCTGCAGCAGCAAAGGAAAAACAAATTTTAGTGGGTGCAAATGTGGGTGGGTGGGGGGGTTGGTGAGGACCCGTCTTCAGTTCAGATCTTGATTCTCCATATCCTGTGTGAGCTGAGCTGGTGGTTTTCTGTGCAACTCTGCCCAGGCTCAGTGGTCTTGAGGGGGGGGGGGAGAGCTTGATCAACAACCCCCTCCCCCACTGCTCGGTTGCTGTTCACATCGGCAATCCTAGAAAAACAAGACGTTCTGTCCAGTTGGGCTTCTCTGCAAGCGAGCTGGATGGGACTGGGACGGAGAAATGATGCTGGTTCATTTAAATGTTGGAAAGAAAGGCCTAAGGAGGAAAACGTAATCCATGGTGGGCCAAAATGGGCAGGGGTCTGCACCAATTCCACCCACGCAGTCTCTCCCCTTTTGGTGCGCCCCTACAAACGCTGCCCTACTGCAAATCAATGACCTATCCTTACAATGACACCAGAACTCTCATAGGACCTCCCTCCTAAAACACGTTTCCTGAAGACCATTTTCAGGGGGGTGGGGGTGGGAGAGAAAGCAACTTTGGCTGCTTTTAATGATCTCCGAAGCCTAAAGAGGTCTTGGAGCTGAGCTTGGGGGCTTAAAACGGATCAGTGGATCAGACCCAGTTGGCCGGAGGGAGGATCCGATGACAGCGGCTAAACCAGGATTGGATTTGGGGGTGAGGAGGCAAATGGGATTGGCTGCTATTAAGTTGCCTGCGGAAGGAGGATTAGGCAGTGGGTTTGACACACACCCACAAAAATGAGTTTGGAGCAGATGGAGGAGAAGTCCCTGCAGCCTGCTAAGATAGCCCCAGTTGGGGACATGCATACCCCCTATTTTCTGTGTCATCCCTCACTCCTCGATTTCAAAAGAAGACCATCCCAGTTAAGGTTCAGATCCAGACTTCCGAAGCACCTGCCTTCTACGTTCTAGGCGTTTTCAGAGTGCAATGCGGTAGGTATATCCTCGCTAAGTGGGTCCAAAAAAAAATAATGCAGCCCTCTGCCCCAGCTTTCAGCTGATGATCTCCGTCAGCAGAGGCGTCATGGTGGTGAGGTCCTGGATGTGGAGGATCTGCCGCATGTTCTCGACTTTCAGCGTCCGCAGCTCCGTCAGTAGCAAGAGCAGCTTGGCGTAGAGGAACCTGGAGGGGGACCGAGAAGGGCTGACTGTCGGGGCTCGCTGTGTTTTGGTTTCCGCCGGGTACTTATTTATACGCCGCCTTGAAACTTAAGCGTTCTCCAAGTGGTTTACAAAAGAAGGGCCTCACCCAGAGATCCACTGCTAGAGACCTGGAAAGGCCCACCCTTCCCTCTTGCCCCAAAGCCAGAGGCGATGATAGCAGTGAGAAGGGAGGCAGAGGACTGGCTGCCTGGGCCGGTTCTTTCACGAGGCCGACTAAGACAGTTGCCACAGGCAGAACGTTGGCTGGGGGTGCCTGCCATCATCACCTCTATTGACCCGCCCGCCTCCCTTGATTCAAGAAGGAAGAAGGGAATGAAGCAGGAAAGGAGACTCTCTAGCCCACCACTCTCCTCTCTGCTTCTGTCCCTCTCTATCTTTTCAAATCCAGGGAGTGGCAAAGGGCTAATGTGGCACAGAGCAAGATGGGGGGGGGGGGCAGCCTTTGATGTGCTGGCTCAGATTCTGGTTGGCTGCCATTGACTTGTCACCCCCTGCATGCCAGCTCTCTCCCAGGCAAGCGAGACGGGAATGCAGCGAGGGGGAGGCCCACTGAGCATGTTGTGCCTGATTCCGAATTCGGAGTTGGCACTGCCTCTTGCCCTGCCTTGAGAGCCTTTTCCCAAGGATTCCAATGGGGACAGCGCTCTTAGGGGACTCTTCCTGGGCCTTAAAAAGAGCATAGGGAACCCTTGACAGCAGGAAAATCAGGCCAGGCCCTGGCAAAGGGGGACACAGGGGTGTGTGCGCTGCTCACCTGCCTTCAGGCAGAGGGTGGTGCTGGTCGATGTAGCTTTTGAGAGTGAGGGCAATTTTCTCCTGGGTCCGGTCGATCTCTTCTCGTTGCGTGACGTTGACGTGGTCTGCAAAGCAGCAGGTGGGGCTAGCGAGAGACTGGCAGAGGAGAAACGGGGGTGGCGATGCACGGCTCCTTCCTCGCAACCGCTACGGGCAGTGGGCGGGGGAGTCCCATCACCTTGGGATGGGAGTCCCATCTCTTGGAGAAATGGCAGCATGGTGTAGTGGTTGGAGTGGCAGAGTCAAGGTAAAGTAAAGATAAAGGTGACCCTGCCCTGACAATTAAGTCCAGTCGTGTCCGACTCTAGGGTGTGGTGCTCATCCCCATTTCAAAGCTGAAGAGCCAGCGTTGTCCGAAGACGCCTCCGTGGTCATGTGGCCGGCATGACTCTCCTTGCCACAGCGCGTAACATGCAGCTGGAACACGGAGCACTGTTTACCTTCCCGCAAGTGGTACTGTATTTTTCACACTATAAGACACACTTTTCCCCAAAAAACATAGGGGGGAAAAGCGTGCGTCCTGTGGTGCGAAGCCTGGGCTTGGGGGTGCTTCGGGGAGGCCTGTGGGGGCTTTGGGGAGGCCTGCGCCAGCCCCCACAGGCCTCCCTGATGTTGTTCACTTCGGGAGAAAACAGCGATTTTTGGCCATTTCCGGAATGGCCGAAAATCACTGTTTTCAGCCGAAGTGAACACCGGGCAGGCCTGCAGAGGCTCGCGCAGGCCTCCCCGAAGCCCCCACAGGCCTCCCCGAAGCGCCCCCAAGCCCAGGTAAGCAAAAAAACTTTTTTTCTGTATTTTATACTCCATAGGATGCATGCGTCCTATGGACCGATGCGTCCTATGGAGCGTAAAATACGGTACCTATTTATCTACTCACATTGACATGCTTTGGAACTGCTAGGTTGGCAGGAGCTGGCCAAGCAACGAGAGCTCACCTCGTCGCGGATTCGAACTGCCGACCTTTCGATCGACAGCTCATGGTTCAACGTTTTAACCCACTGCGCCATCTGCTGGGTTAAACCGCGGTCAAGAGCTGGGTTCAAATCCCGACTTAGTCATGAGGCTTACTGGGGGACCCTGTGCCACTCGCTGTGTCTCAGCCCAACTGCAAGGCTTGTTGTGAGGGTAAAAAGCAGAACCATGGAGAACCATGCTTTCCACCCATAGCTCTTTGAAGGAAGGCTGGCATAAACACATTAATTAAATAATAATAATAATAATAGAATGCTGAGTAATGGAGGCTTTCTCTGGCAGCAGAATGGAGGTTGGGGCAGCTGTGCGTATGTGGGTAGAATAGGGGGACAGAAGGGTTTAGAGCAGGGGTGGCCAACCTTCCACCATTAGGACCTCTGCATCCTTAAGAGTTGTGTAGCAGACAGAATCTTGGCAGCCGCAAGTGCTGATGGTGCTGCTAAAGCAGCTGAACCTGCTGAAATGCCCTCTAAACCCTATACACCCTTTAAAGGGCCAGGAGCATTCATGTTGAAAAGTTGGCCACCCCTGGTTTAGAGCTAGGGCAGTATGTGATGGTGGTCCTGCAGGTTTTGAGACCCCCTACTTTGGGGGAGACGCAGGGGGAACTTACCTGGGTAGAACAAAACCAACGCCTGTAGGAGGACATATTCAGCTTCATGCAGCCTCAGCTTCTTGAGACTGATGTGGAACTTCAACAATGGCTCCATGTAGTTCTGCTGGAAACCGGCTAAAAAATAAGAGGGGTGGGTGAGGACAAGTGGGGGGGGGCTGCAGTCAAAGGAGCTGATTTGAGGTCAAAGGCTTGGTGCAGTCAATGTGGGCATGGTAAATTCTCCCCTTTGGCCACACGAGGGCGCATTTGGACAACACATCCCAGGACAAGCAGTTGTGTAAATCTTTTTGAGACTGGCTGTTTCGCAGACGGGGGGGGGGGGGGGTTAGGTCAGTACAGTACAGTTTCGACTTGCGTACAGACCCCTGGAACCACCGGTACATATGTAGGGGACTTGGCATAAAAACGTTCTTTTGCTAACGCATCACCTGTACACATAGCCGTTCTTTTATCTGATGCAGCAACTAACGCCACGTGCTCACGTTTGTGTCAACGTGGAGCCTGAAAAAGTGCCCTGGGCTCGTCTCCTTGTTCCGGGCAAGGTGGGGGTGAGAAGCTGGCTTACCCAAGATGCCATCTTGGATGGTGTAGCAGTGTTCGCCACATTCCCAGGCGCTGGTTTCCTCATTGAAGACTGTGTTGAACTGGATCTGGCTGATGTCGAGGGCGGCCCCTTTGAGGAGCGAGATCTGGTCGTCGATCGGCAGGCTTCTAGGCGGGGCCAAAAGCGTTGAGCATGGGTGAACATGAGAGGACCTGTGCTGCATTAGACCAGAGGCCCAAAGGTTGGCATGCCCGCAGCAGCAGCAGCAGCAGCAGCGTGTGTCATTTATGTGGCTGTGCCAAGTGTGACGCCATTGCCCCTCCGGTCCCCTGGACCGATGTGGCACGGCACTGTGCTGGGGGGGGGGATGGAAAGGGGGATCCCCCCTCCACCGAAGACGCCCCTCCCCGCGGCAGCCAACCCACCTGAACGACGGTATGGCCTTGGCAAACTGGATCACTTGCTGAATCATGAAGGTGGTGAGGTCGGCAAGGATGGGCAACATGGAGAAGACATCAGGGAGGACCTCCTCCGGGAAGCTCTCGGGGTGGTCTTGGGTCGGGGGGACGGCAGCGTCCTGGCGTCTCGGGCTGTGGATGTACAGGCGCACTGCAGGCTGGAGGGAGAGGCTGGTTCAGAGGGGACAGAAGGGTGGATGGCTCCCAAGAAACACCCACCTCTCTTGGCCAAGCCTGGGCCAATCACGGCCCTTCTTTCCAAGGGTTTCCTTGAGAATGCTGGGAGAGTTTTCCCCATCCCTCCTGCCCCCAGAAAGCCAGTTTGTAACACTGGCTTGTAGGGGCAAGCAAGGGAGTTTCTTTCAGGTACATACACACAGGGCCATTCAGAGGAATTTTATCGAGGGGTACAAAGTTTCTTTTGGGCCCCTTCCGTACGTATGAACTTGGCTCCTGGGGGCCCCTTTTTTGCTCCTCCAGGGCCCCCTTTTTGAGCCATTTTTCGCCCTGGGCCTGGATACAAATTACCCCCTTAACCCCCCTCTCAGAGGCCCTGCATATACAGTACATACAGTATTGGGTTGGAGCCAAAGGCGCCTTTGTCTGTATGGGAGGGGTCTTCTGCTCACAGACTGGCTGCAAAGGTTCTTCCCCATGCAAGAAAGTCGCAGCGGGAAGACACAGTGGGGGGACGGGACCCCAAAGCTGCATTTCTGCTCGTGCACCCTCCTGCACAAGTAACGCCATGAAACTGCAGAACCAGCGCAATATAATATCCTGGCAGGATGGAACCTGCGTGCGAGCTCTCGCACGAGCGTTTGTGGAAGAGCACTAGCAGCAGCAGCTAGTTTCCTTCTTCCGCTGGGCCGTTCTTTGGATCCAACTCAGTATTTGCTATTTTGCATTCTCTGCCTCTCTGACCCTGAGATGTCTTAAAAATGGCTCAGAAACTGGCCTCTGCGCTGAGGTTTCTATTTGATGGCTCCTCTAGTGGACAGGAATTTTTGACGTGATTGGCTTTTCAGTGCTGACATTTTATTTGTTTGTCTTAATGGATTACTGTAATTGGACTTTGATTTGAAGCCACCTTGAGAATGTTTTCCCAAAAACCAGGCACTGCCCCCTTCAATACATTCTTCCCTCTCTTCTAGCCCTGGGATTAGAGCAAAGCAAACGCTGTTGCAGGCCTGTGTTAGGAGCCCTGCCAAGGAGTTGTATATATATAACCCTATTGATGATGAGGGCTGCAACCTCCAGTCAATGAGTGCTATGAAGGTGTCCTTGATTAATCGGAGCAGGCTTTAAAAATGTTAATTATTTTAAATATATTTATGATGCCTGCAGGCCCTCTTAGGAGAGACATCTCCCCTTCCTGTTCACCACAAGCACCATCCCCCCCAAAAAACCCAAGAAAAATATGCTTTTTCTCTTTACAATTCCTGAAAGAAACGTAATGGAGCCTTTCACGTGAATTCTCCCATGCTACACCCAAATGGAGCACCCAGGAGGGGGAAATTATTCCTGAGATATATTGATGCTTCCATTGATTGATATATTCACACACACCCTTCTCTCTCTCTCTTAGCGCAGGGGTCCAGGAAATGGGGGGTGCAGAACAGGAAGCTACTTGGCGGCAGGAGGGGCGACTCCTGCCCCCCTCCATATCCCCCAGCACCACCTTGAGGTCAACGGAGGAAATGCAGGTGGCCCATAAATACACCCCTCCTTGATACACCCCAGCAGCTCACCTGGTAATGGATGAACTGGGAGAAGCTGGAATCGAAATGTTTGTTATGAGCCTCGGTCAGGATCTCAATCAACTGCTCCTGCTCCGCCGTGAGGCTTTTCCCTCCCACCGACTCCCACGCCACTGTGGGACGCTGTTCCTCCTGCTTCTTCTGCTGCCGCAGTTTCCGCCGCAGCCGCAAAGCCTCCTCGGACATGATCACTACGCAAGAAGCAAGAGGGGTCTTTCAAAGACAGGTCTGCACCAGCAGCTATGGAGAAAGGGAGCCCCCGTCCAGAATTCAAGAAGGCTGCCGATTTGGGGCAAATCAGGATGAGATGTTGTCAGCTGTCTGGCGGGCCACAATACAGGGCGGGGGGGGCTGCTTTCATCTGATCTCCAAGCCACCGATCCAGATTCATTTGACAGATCTGGGTGGAGGTGCTGGTGGGGGTGTGTAGGACTATTTCAGATGCAGAGCTCAACAAAAAACCTAGCTGTTGAAAACAAGGAACTTTTTTTCCATGGGGCCCCACCTGTGGAACTCCCTGCCTCAGGAGATGTGTTCAGTGCCCAGTCTACCTATTCTCTGGTGACTGTGAAAGAACAACTCCTCTTACATGAGGGTGACTGGCTGGCCCTTGGAGAAATCATGGAGGCCTCTACAGCGGTGATAATGTTCCTTCCTAGGTACCAGGGACAGAGGCTTTTGTAGAGCCGATCACTGCCTGATTATCCAGGAACCACCAGAATGCCTCTCTGAACAAGAGACTCCATTCTTGTGCTTGTCAAGGTAGCGGACATGAGGGGAGGCATTGCTCGGCTTTCTTTTTTGCAAGTCCCTAATATTTTTTGCGGGTACCAGAGAGATTTCCAGCTTCAACCCCTGGCAGCATCTCCAGCTCGGACGGTTCCATGCCAGAAACCTTGGAGAACCACTGGCTGTCCGTGCTTGACAATGCTGAGCCATACAGACCAAGGGTCTGACTCGGTATGGCAGCATCACCTGTCGTCATAACAGGGATATGCTTGTTTTTGGGCTGCCCTGGCCAGCATACAGACCAATTTCTGGTGTTACACACCGCTCTTGAAAACCAAGTGTTCAGGACATGACCCGAACACCAGTTGGGCTTGAAGGAAGCCCCACGGCACTGTCGGCACACTGTGTTGAGCCCGTCCGTGGCAACCTCCGGCATCACACCTTGAAAGGTGTTGCCAATGTGTCAGCCTCCTCGTAACACCAGCCTTTGGGGGCATGCCTTGTGTTTTTCCTTTCCGTTCACCTGCTGCTCTGCCAGGGCTCAGCCAAGCCTGTTTGGGATTCTGCAAGGAGAGCTTGCGCGCGCGCACGCACGCACGCACACACCAGTGCCCGGCGCCAGCTCCTTCATAGCATTCTGTCGGGGGTCAGGTACACACAGCAGCCTGCGTGTGGCCGTGGCGCCGCTCTGGACGAGCTCCTTTCCACGGGCGCCCAGGGCGATCGCGCAGGGGCCCAGCAGCCTCCTCTGTCAAGTGACTGCAACGCATCATCCATCGGCTGCCACCGCTGCCCTGGCTGGGGGGGGGGGGGCAGGAGAAAGCGTCGCCCGGATCTTGTCTCCCGCCTCACCCCGTTCAATCATCCCCTGCTGCTCTGGCAGATTTTATTCTGCTCGGTTGCCAGTTTGCTCTGGGAGAGAGGGAGGGCAGCCTCCCAAAATGTCTCTTTCTGCAACCGGAGGAGGAGACGAATCTATTCTGGTTCTCTGATGCTGTGCTGTGTGTGTTTTTTCCTGTTCTTTTTTTTTTCCTCTAATGCAATCTGACCCTTTGGACTGATCGATGCTGAGGAAAGCCAGCTGGGCGGCCTCATCTGTCCAGCTTTTCCCGCATGGTGTGTGGCTCCCCGGAGAGCTGATGCGGCTTTGCTGTCAGCCTCCTCCTCCTCTCTCTCCCTCCCTCCCTGCAGCCGCTGCCGCTGCCTCCCTCCTCGCCAACGACGGCTTTGCAGAAGCAAACAAGCTTCAGGCTTTTTCACGCATGACACTAAAAGCCCCTGCGAGCACATGCCTTGCGCTCTCTGCCTGCGCATGAGAGCATTGTTCATGCAAGACACAACTACCCCGAAAGCCACAACCTGTCTTTAAAATGCACATTGTATGTAGCCTGTCATGTGGTGGCACTGGGTGAACAATTATTGGACACACACACACAGAATGGGCAAAGTGCATTTTTTTGGGGGGGGGGAAGCATTATCCCCCATTAGATTTCTGAATGGAATATTTCATTGCTATGCTCCCGTCTGAACCGTATTTGCTTTGAATCCTGTTGATTCGGATGGAGTCTAAGTTTCCAGGCAGCAAGCTGAAGATTTCAGCTTACTTTTCATTTATGATTCAGAAGTACGGGTGGGGGGGTGGGGGTGAGTTGTTTTTCTGGGAGGGGGCACTTGTCATTGTGTTATTTGTTATTGTGTAATAATTGTGCTATCGGGGGTTGATCAAGAAGAGCAAAGTTTTGTTGGAGGACAAGGTGACGTCTCCTTGCCATCTGTAGCCTTCAGAGAAGATGAGATCTGTTTTAGTTTAGGGCACCGTCTTAGTTCACCTAGCCCAGGGGTGGCCAACCTCCCACCATGAGGGCCTCTGTGTTCTTAAGAACTGTGTAGAAGACAGAAACTTGGCAGCTGCCATTGCTGATGGTGCTGCTAACGCAGCTGCACCTGCTGAAATGCCCTCCCCTATGCCACCATGAAAGGGCCAGGAGCATTCAGGTTGAAAAGTTGGCCACCCCTGGTTGGCCAAAGAGATACGGGCAGAGCTCTGCAGAAACTAAACGTGAGCCCTGGAATATCCCCCAGAATCCTGTGCAACGGTGCAAGGGTTCCTCCGACCAGCCAGGCAGAAAAAAGGAAACCCCCCCCAAATCCCCCTTTTGCTGCCTCTTATACCTGGAGCCCTCCCCCCAGATCAGGGGTGCAATGCCTCCTATCTGACTCCCTTCGAAATCCAACTTTATCCTCAAGCCACTGGCACTAAGCCGTTAGACCCTGTACCCTGCTGCAACTCACCCTCAATGAAATCATCAGGTACTCCCTTCTTCCCCAGTTTAGCCTGCCACTATCGCCTTCCTGTTCCTCTACTGTGCGTATTTCTAGATTGTAAGCTCCTCAGGGCAGGGACCTCTCATCTGTTGGAAAGTGCCCGGGAAGGACTTGATGGCACAATCGTAATGAAAATGGTAGAAAATCATCCTAACAGAGTCCACAGGGAAGACACCCACCCACCCCCCGCCCCACCTGTCCCGGATTGTGTGAATGTGCTCCTCCAGATTAACCCAGCAGCGTCTCTCTGCGACTTGGCGGAAAGGGGCGGGGGGAGGAAGCCGAGTCGGGTGGACTTACTGTCCTTCCTCATGCCCACGGCCAGGCACTTCTGGTAGCGGCAGGCCTGGCACTGGCGGCGCTTGGCCTTGGTGACGCTGCAGCTCCGGCTGAAAGGGCAGTTGAACTGGACGCCCTTGATGACGGTCCGTCTGGGGGGGGGGGGGGGAGAGAGAGAGAAAGAAAGAGAGACACAAAGCCCGTGGGGTTGGGTGGGTGTGCACACCAAGGCTTCCAAGCAGGGTCTGGGGGGGAGGGCCCTCAGGAGTCCGGCCAAGCTGAATTCTTGAGTTCTGCCCCAGATGCAGGCGCCCTCACTCACCGCCTTGGGAAGGCGCTCCCCCTTGCTCCTCTGGAGGCTTGGAGAGGCGCCCTCCAAAACCACTGCTCTTTCTGGAGGGCTTGGGAAAGGGGGGAGGAGCCAAGGGAGGAGGAGGCGCCTCCCTCAGAACACTGATGGTGCTGCAGAAGGACACATGTCCACAGTAGTCCAAGCAGTGCCTTTCCCCCACTCCTCTCCCCATCCATGCATCCTCCACAAATGGGCTTCCTCAAGGGCCCCTGCATCACCCCAGGGAGATGGGCAGGAACACGGTCATCAGTGGAGAGGGTGGGCCAAGAAGGCAACAATGGGGGGAGGGGCGCTTGTTGCTCAATTGAGCAATGTTATGTGCCATGGCTGCATGCATGGGGAGGGTCACCCACGGGCCCTTGGGCAGTGCCAACCTCTCTCTGGTGCTGCCCAGCCTCAACCTCTGGTGCTGCCCAGTTGCCCACACTGCCAACCTCTGGTGCTGCCCCATCTGAAAGTCCTGAGAAGGGGGCTGGCTTGGTGATCACAACGTCAAGGTGGGGACTCGACTTGGTAATGTCATAAGATGGGGACATGGTGAGGATGATGTCACGGCCTGGTTGTGTCACAAGATGGCCAACACTTGGAAAATGGGGGCGATGACGACCCAATACTGGGATGGAGCCCAGCAGCAGCAGCCCCCAAATGGCCCCCGATCAAACTTGGCCGCCCAGCTGCCTGAGGAAACAGTAAATGGCGGCTGTAGAAGCAGGGTCATTTGAGGCAGGCCCAACTGGTGACCCTCGAGGGTCTGGTGGGCCAAATGAAGGAGACCCCGCGAGGTTGCCCATCCCTGTCACAGAAGGGGGGGCTGGGAGAGTGGGATGTGCACATACCGGAAAAAGCCCTTACAGCCTTCACAAGTCATGGCGTGGAAGTGGTAGCCGGTGGCTCGGTCCCCGCAGACAGCACAGGTCTTCTCTTCCCCCTCGAGGTCCGTGTCCCCCCGACTCGAGGCTGTGGTGCTGGGGCTGCTGCAGCTCTCGCCGTCTGAAAAGCTCTGCATGGTGGGGGTCGCCGCTTCTGACCCCCCCCCCCCGCGGACCCGTGTCCTCCTGGGGCCATGGAAAGGGGATTCGTCAGAGAACACACGATCTGCTCATGTCACTTTTATGTCCCTTCCCTCCCTCTGTTGCCTCCTTTGCATCAACATCTAGACTGTAAGCCCCTCAGGGCAGAGATCTGCCCTTTCGCTCTGTGCACAGTGCCACACGCACACTGACGACGCGACAAAAACAAACACGTTTTAGTTGAATTTTGCGGCATACATACAACATTTTGGGGCCACGCCTTGTTCCAGAGCCTGAGGCATAAGATCCAGCCAGCCTCCTTCACCCTCCTACTTTCTACCATATTCATTTGTTCCCTGCTCCTGGCCAGGAAGCGCCGATATCTGTATTCCTGAAGGCCTCTCTAGGCAGTGGCATGGAAATATATTTTTCTGTCAGTACAAACTGTCCAGGCTCCGCAATAAACCTGACGCCAGGGCTGGATTGTGGAGCAGGTAACCCAGGGGACCGCCTAGCAGGGAAGATGTCGGAGGCTCTGTGCCTGTAGGCGCCATGAGGGGACGGGGGGGGGGGCAGCATAGGGCTTTGTTCCAATGTCCAGAGCTTACTGCCCCCTAAGGCTCCAGACATTTTAGCTATCCTTTTTTTTGGGGGGGGGGTTGACTATTTTCATTTTTTGGATCATATTGGCAAAGACTTACTTTAGATTAGAGAACGATGGGAAAAACAACTAACAGTACAATGAGGAAGGAAAAAAAGCAACAACACTCAGCATCTCATTGAATCCAAACCAGCAACGCCATCAAGAATCTCCCGTACTCCGTTTGTTAGCCAGAGGTGTGTGGCGGTGTTTAACCAAAGCGGGAACCGAGAGCATAATTATAGGTCGTTCACTGCTTTGCAGAATCAAAAGGGACTGCACCCTTTCCGGCCTTGCTTCAGCTAATTTGTTCAAGGCTACGAAGTTTTTTTTTTTTTAAAAAAAAGCTTTGGCATCTTTCGAGAACGTGCCCATGCATCTTTGGTTTCGTTTTGCTATTATTCTTGGGAAGAACATTTATTTATTTATTTATTTATTTATAGAATTTGTACCCCGCCTTTCTCCCACAAGGGCAACCAAGGCGGCTTACAATAAAAACATTAAAATACATATATACATTTAAAAACAGGAAATTAAAACAGTTAAAACAATTAAAACAAACAACCCCAGTGGGTCATCCACATTTACATGTTAAAAGCCATCTGTTAAAAAGCCAGCCCGCCATGTCAGACATCAAAAGCTGATCTAAATAAAAACGTCTTAAGGCCCCGCCGAAAGGGCTCTAAGGAGGGAGCCGATCTCAATTCCAGGGGGAGGGAATTCCACAATTGGGGCACCACTGCCGAGAAGGCCCTGTTCCGCGCCGCCATCCCCCTCACTTCCGCCAATGGCGGCACGGTCAACAGGGCCCCCCCTGATGACCTCAGAGTACGGGTCGGATTATAAGGAAGGAGGCGGTCCCTCAAATACCCTGGACCCGAGCCGTTAAGGGCTTTAAAAGTCAAAACTAGCACTTTGAATTGTGCCTGGAAATGAACCGGCAGCCAGTGTAGCCGCTGAAGCAACGGTCTGACTGAGTCGAACCGACAGGCCCCGGCAACCACCCGGGCCGCCGCATTCTGCACTAGTTGCAGTTTCCGAACAGTCTTCAAAGGCAGCTCCACATAGAGCGCATTGCAGTAATCTAGTCTAGATGTCACTAGGGCATGGGTCACTGTGGCCAGGTCTGCACGATCCAAGTACGGTCGCAGCTGGCGCATCAGCCGAAGCTGGGCAAAAGCCCCCCTGGCCACAGCCGCCACCTGGGAATCCAGGAGCAGCTGCGCATCCAGGAGAACCCCCAAGCTGCGGACCTGCTCCTTCAGAGGGAGTACAACCCCATTCAGAGCAGGACGATGATCCAGTACCTGAGTCGTAGACTTCTGGACCAGATGAACCTCTGTCTTATCAGGATTTAATTTCAGCTTGTTTGCCCCCATCCAGCTCCCAACTGCCTCCAGACAACGATTCAGGACATCGACCGCCCCCTTGGAGTCGGGTGGAAAGGAGAGAAAGAGCTGGGTGTCATCAGCATACTGATGACTCCCTACCCCAAACCCCCGGATGACCTCTCCCAGCGGCTTCATATAGATATTAAACAGCATGGGGGATAGAATTGACCCTTGTGGCACCCCACACCTCAAGGGCAAGGGTGCCGAACAAGCCCCAACCCAGCCAACCGACCCAGAAGGACACCATGGTCAATGGTGTCAAAAGCCGCCGAGAGGTCCAGCAGGACCAACAGGGACGCACTCCCCCTGTCCAGTCCCCGGCGCAGGTCATCCACCAAGGCGACCAAGGCCGTCTCTGTCCCGAACCCCGGCCTGAAGCCAGACTGGAATGGATCCAGATAATCAGCTTCCTCCAAGACCCTCTGGAGCTGAGACGCCACTACCCACTCGATCAACTTGCCCGGAAACGAGATATTCGAGACTGGCCGGAAGTTGTTCAAAATAGTGGGATCCAGGGAGGGTTTCTTCAGGAGGGGGGCGCACCACCGCCTGCTTCAAAGACGGCGGCACCACCCCCTCCCTCAGAGATGAGTTTACCACCCTCCCCGTCCACTCAGACAGCCATTTATCTCCCACTTTTCAACAAGAAGAATTCACAAGGCGATTTACATGGCAAAAAAAGGTTTTCTCATCAGGGCTGGGCCAAGTCCTCCTAAAAGACCAGGTGTCACCCCCTACGACCTGGGGGCACATCAATTGCGTTTATTATCACTCCCCCTGCTGCTCCCTGGATTCAAGAAGCAAGCCCAGAATATAAAGGAAGAGGAAGTGTGGAGGAGAGGAGGAGTGGTGGGCTTCTCCTCCACACTTCCTCTTCGTTCCCTTCATCCTTGACAGCCTAGCCCACCTCTCTCCTTTTTCCTGCCACTCCCTTTTCCGTTCCCGACTTCCGTTGCGAACCCAAGAAGTGGGGAGGAGAAGAGGCAGATGGCAAGCAGCCCCTTCTGCAGCCTGGGGTAACTGCAATGGGGCACAGGGACACCCATATGTACCCCAGTTGTCATCTCAAGCTTCTGGGACAGGATGTTGTTTTTCCCTTTTGGCAGTTTCCGGACCAGCCAAGTCCTTCTGCAGTGTTACGTGGCAGTTATGCAACTCGGGAAGAAGCAAAGGTCGCGGGAAAGTGGCGCTGGGCTCTCAAGCAGCTTGCAGGACAACAGAGAGCCGAGCCGGGGACAGAGAAAAGCCGATGCAGATTTTCTCTTTCGGGACAGGCTTTTGGGATGGAGGGGGGCCTTGCTGCTCCTGGGTGGATTTTCCCCTCCTGACCTCATCAGGGCTCAGCATTGCTGGGCAGCTGCCAGAGCCCCCCCCCCTTGCTCATCCCAGAGACCACCTCTGTGCTCTTGGTGTGTGTGGGGGGGACGGGGCCTGGAGGGCGGGGTGTGGTGGGTCCCCTGGAACCAGGAGCCAGCCATGCCTCCTACAGTCCTGCTCTTTCTCTCCCCCACCCTAAAACGGTCCCTCCACCTTCCACGCACCTTGCCCAGGTATCCCAACCCACCCACCCACCGCTTACCAGTTGAAGCTACAGCAATGTGTGTGTGTGTGTGTGTCTGTCTGTCTGCGTCTGAGACAGGCTCCCCAGGCCCTCTGTTTACTCCCCAGCGGCGTCCATGTCTCCGGCAAGAGATCCGCACTGATTACCGGCAATAAGGTTGGGTGGAATTTGTACCTTGTCCTGGAGGACAAAAAGGAGCGGGCAGGAACAGCTGGTGTGTTTGTGTGTGTTTGTGTGGGGTGGGGGGGCCACAGGAGGCGAGAGCACAACCAGGGCAGTGAAAGGCGCTTTCCGAGCAGGCCGCGTGGTGGAAAAACGGAGGGGTAAGAAAGAGTGGGTGTCAGAAGCAAGGGTGGTACCGCCGAACTCCCGGGGCATTTCACCATTGCATGCCATGCAGCAAGAAAACAAACATTGCACCCCCTCCTGCCCTCTCTGCTGCAGCATGGTCAGAGGCGGAGCTTCACCTGTTGAACGTCAGCCCGTCGTGCCCCTGCTAAGAGCACAGCAGCTCCGCCTCTTCGTAGTTATTACGTCCTGCAGCGTCATTGCTGCATATGGCGGCATTTACATCCAGTGAAAAGACAGGTCACTGTCCCGAGGGGATTACAATCTCGAGAGAGACAACTTGGGGTGAGGAAGCAGGATGGAGGCTGGGGAAACAGGGGTAGGTGTTTTCCCATTCAAAACACACATTTTGAACAGGAAAATTTGGAGTTGAGATTGCTACAACCCTGGTCTAGGATGCAAGGGGACCTGTTTGCACTGTAGGCCTACACACCCTGTGTTCTCTAGCCGATTGCAGCCTGCTGGCCACAGATTGTGGCTTCCCTGGTGGACAACAACCTACTGAGCAGGCAGACAAAAAAGGAAGCTTAACTAGTCCCTGGTAGCTTGTGCAGAGCATGGTGAGGGACAAGTTAACCACGGTCTTTGTTTACCTGGACTCTGCCCTAAACACTCTTCCTATTTTTGCCTTTTGTGGGATTTCTCCAGGCAGGGCTGGGAAAGACCCCTGCCTGAAACCGTGGAGAGCTGCCAGTCAGTGCCTGACAACGCTGAGCTTGATGGATCAAGGGCCAGACTCAGTAGGAAGCAGCATCCTATTTTCATCTGTCAGATGCTGGAAGGCATGCAAGACATGCTTGCATGCTCTACCTGTTTTGAAACCTCAAATATTAGATACTGGGCTGATCCTGTCCCCTGGAGGCTTCCCATGGGGCAGGAGGGGGGCAAAGGAGATTTGGCTTTGGCCACCTGACAGAATCGGTTGAATTTTCCAACTCTTTTGGGGATGGCCTCGCTGTGCACCATTTCTTCCTGTGCACGCAGAGTCCCACGGGGACCCGCCGGGTTACGGGAGGAGGATGTGATGGAGCTGTCAGAGGGAAAATGAAGACACCCTGTTCAAATATAATTATCTTCTCTCTCTGAACCACCACTGGCGGGGAGGGGAGGTTGCCGGGGGAGAATGGATCGGCCCGGCTTCGCTCGGCGCAGATTAATCAAGCTTTTCATAGTTTCATTAGCGGGAAATTGGTCTTCTTCGCCAGGGGATCGGGGTATTAATCAGGCCGCTGGGAATGAGACGATGTCTGCGCTGCAGCCAGGTTCGGCTCCTTTCTCATCATGGTCGAATCCATCCCCAGTGACAGATGTGCTGCCATCGCTTCTCCTTCTTCCAGAGGCCAGGTGTGTATCAAGACAGGAAGGTGCACGGCGCTGGTGCCAATTAATCCCCTGGGATCCTTGCCTCACACTCAGATCTCTTTGTTTTCTTCCTCCCTACTTTCAGTGACTAAATGCTGATTGTAAGTGCTTTGGGGCAGGGACCTAGCTTTGGCTTACCTTCCTCTGTCCTGCACTGTGGCCAAGGATGGTGCTTCAGATGATTAGATTGAACCTCTGCGAAAGGCACAAGAGCCCTGCTGGGATAAACCCACAAATGGAGATCCTATTTGCCTCTTCTAGGCCTGTGTCCACGTTTACCCCTGGTCATCCCAAACACCAAAGCCTGGTGCACTCTCTCCGACGGGTGCAGAGCAGGTGTCCCCTCCTTAGCTGCTGTGACCCCCGGGTCTTTCAGAGGCTGTCAGTCACTGGGAAAGCAGACGACCTCTGGGGGGTTCTGGGTCATCCCCCCAAAAACGTCCATCTGTTCTATGCCTCTGTCTGAGGTCACAGGCAGGGCTGGCCCATCTATGAGGCCAACTGAAGCAGTCGCCTCAGGCAGCAGGTTGGTAGGGGGAGTGCCCATCTCTGTCCGCCTTCTTGCCTCCATTGCTCCACCTTCTTCCACTCCCTGGACTGGAAAAGGAAGAGCGGGACAGAGAGGAAGAGGAAATGCGGAGTGGAGGAGAGTGCTGAGCTAGAGCACTGGAGAGTGGGAGGAACAGAGGCTGGCGCATGATCGGTAAGGCAGGGCACATATGGCACGCTGCCTCAGGCATCAGGAGGTTTTGGGCCGGCCCTGATCACAGGGGCCCATCACAGTCCTCCTGCAGTCCCATGTCCGGCCCCACCACCCAGGAGATCCCTCCCACAGCAAGGCAGGAATGGGTCAGGTTGAGCCAGGAGCAAAGCATAGCTGGGTGGCCAGCAGGGTGCTATGAAAGGAGCTGAGGAGAATGAGTAGAAAATTCAGGGTCTCCCTAATGGAGGAAGCAGCAGGCTGGAGCAGCAGCAAAGTGACCAGAGGTTGTCAAATGACCAGCAAAAATACCCCTCTGGCCTGCTCTTCTGCTGTTTTCACCGCAGCCACCAATCAATCAGGGGAAGCTTTTCAGGGCATGGAGATAAGAATCGTCACTGGTTCAAATGCTGAAGAAAGAGGGGTTTTTTTGCGACAAACTGTTACCCTGCCTTGGACAGCACAGCAGCACGTGATCGTGGTGAAAATAATAACGAATCCATGTCTTCTTCTTATTCCTATTTGTTCTTATTATGATTGCTCCATAACCACACCAAACAATGGATGTCCCTGGCACCTTGCTGAGCCCCACAGGCGAGACAGACAACTCCTTGCCCTCAAGGAGCTTACAATCTGAAACAGAAAATGGGGAGAACAAAACGGGGAGGGGGAAGAGAGAGACACGGGGAAGGGGTGGTGGTGCCGTAACACATACTGAGAGGTTGGTTCCAGCTGGGAATGAGGCTACACAGGGAATGAGTCAGAACCCTTTTTGAAGAGGGATTTGAAGGAAAGGAGAGGGCGAAAGGTGACCTTTTCTTGCCTGCACTCGGCCCTCTGTTATGGATTTTTCTTTCTTTCTCTGTGCTTTTAGAAGCTGCGTGCCAGGCAGACATGCAGCAGGTGCAGTCCCCCCCTTTGGCTGGCACTTTTTGGCTCAGGTTTGCTCCCCGGGGCTCCGCCGAGCATCATCCCTTCACGCACTGCGTCTGTGTCCCCCCTCCATATTGCACACTTACTTCCACTGCCTCCTGTTAGATGCCTTCCTCCTGGTGCCCAGGGGAAGCATCTCTCTTCCCTCTCCTCATATTTGGGGCGCTGGAGGAGGAGGAGGAGGAGAGAGAGAGAAGAGAGAGAGAGAGAGAGAGAGAGAGAGAGAGAGAGAGAGAGAGAGAGAGAGAGAGAAGGAGAATGACGCAGGTTTTTTCTCTCCCCCCCCCCTCCCAATCATGTTGGCAGGAAAGGTATTGCTCCCTGGGCTTTCTGGATTTGCAGTGGAGCTGGTGAAAGGAACTAGGAGTGTCTCACTGAAGGGAGGAGTAGGTAGGCCGGGGCCACAGCTGGAGTGTTTCTGCTGGGAAGGGGAACCAAATTTTAGACAAGTGGTTTCCGTTATGAAGGTTTGCATTAATGGGGGGGGGGGGGAATCATCTAAAGGTAGCCATGTTCTGCTAACTGGGCAAGAGAGGCACGTTTTCAATTGGTGCTCCTCTTATATTTAGCAGCAGGGGGAGAGTAACTGCCCCCCCCTTTCACCCCAGCACAGTCTCTTTTCTGGTGGCTTGTTTGCTGGTGGTGTTCTGCATCTTTTTTTAGATTGTGATCCCTTTTGGGACAGGAAGGGAGCCATTTAACCATTGGATTTTGTCTGTAAACCGCTTTGTGAACTTCTTGTTGAAAAGCGGTACATAAATACTGTTAATAATAATAATAATAATAATAATAATAATAATAATAATAATAATAATAATAATAAAAGGCCTAGGACGCTCGGTGCAGGGAGAGGCAGGCTGAGCTGGCGAGGGAGGGGGGGCCATTGGCCAGGTTGGGCTGGGAGGGGTCGGGGATATCAGCTGCATGCTCCACTGATATCCTAAGCTAAGCCCCTTCCCAGCCCAGGTCGGCCTTACACGGCCTCCCCAGAGATACACCAGCTTCAGAGCTGGCGTACTGTATATCCGAGGATGCCCATAGGCCCCAGGCTTGCCGACACCCAGGGCAGGGGACGAAATCCCCTTCTCCTGAGGTGCTCCCGGGCTGCATAGGATACAGCGGCTGGCCCTTTAGGCCGGCCATGTATCCTTACACAAATTGTGCTATTAATCTCATATCTTCAGGTAGGGCCGAGGAAGATGACTGTCTAGAACAGGGGTCCCAAACTGTGAGCATATTTGACCCATCCACACATTTTGAGCTGCCTGCTAAGCCCAGTGGCTCTATAATTATGGGCTGCCCTCTTCCTTTCCCCGACCCCCCCCCCCACCACTCCCACTTGCCATCTTTTTCCTCCTGCTGAATTGAATGGAGGGGGCTGGGTCACTCTCGATGAGAGCCCTGCGGGACAGGGGGGGCGGAATAACTAAGCAGCCCCACAGGGGCAAGACTTTTTCTAATTCTGAGTTATATGCAAAATGTCTATGTGGTTTTCTATCATTGACCTGATCCAGCCCACTGTGGGAACAAACCTGAGTGACTGATGGGGCCCTGGCAGTAGAACCTTTGGGGACTAGAACCTTGGAGAATGGCTTCCAGGCAGAGCCCTACAGGCCAGGCAGACTTGTAACATGCATGCCCTGATAACAGGCAGAGTTGTATGTCAGTGCAACCAAAGATAGTGTTTTACCCTGTTTTTAATTTAAAGGAGGATTTTAATTTAAAGGAATGACCTAGATCTACCACGGTCTTCAACTTGTCAGGAACTGGCGCCCACCTCCAGTCCCAGCTGGCAACATGGGTTCTACCTTTCAGAGCCCAGAGAGGACACAGCAGCATTTATTTTCTGGGGGCTGCGAAGTGGTGGGTGCTAAGACTTTTGTCGTTCTGCCTCTTCTTTCCTTCCAAAGCCAAACTGGATTTGCCTCATCTCGAACCCCCAGCCCTCGGTTCCTGTTCAAGCCTTAGCCTCAACACAAAATGGCGGCTGCATCACTCCCCAGTCCCCACCCTCTCGTTGAAGACGTCTGAGACAGGTAAGAAACGAGAAATGCAGATTCATTTCCTGCTTCCCCCAAGAGCCTGAGGACAGCAAATTTGGTGCTTCTTATCTTACGCCACGCCTGTCTATCTGCTGGCATCACAACAGCCCTGCGAGGCAGCTCAGGTTGAGACAGAAATGAAGCGATGGTCTGTCTCCATACACAGCAGCTTGGTAGCATCACATGTCATGATGCTGCTTTGTTCCCAGGATGTTCCGGAGGATAAAACTCTTGGCACATCACTAGGGAAGTGGGAGGGCGGCATTTGGGAGGTTTTAGTCCAGTCTGGAGGAGAGAAGAATGCTGGACTAGAGTGTCCCTGATACATTTTTTGGACACTCTAGGCCACCACTCTCCACTCCTCCATGTGTCTTCTCCTGCTCCATTCCTCTCGACCTCTTCAAATCCACCCAGTGAGAGAACAAGATACGGCGGAGGGGGGCAGACAGCGTCTGTGATGCAACCATGCTGGGAATACCATACAGTGTACAATTCTAGATGCCAGGTGCGTTATGAATAATAATTTCTTTGTAAAGCGCCATCCCAGCATAAGTTCCTTTAGACAGAATAAGAAGACGGAGCCCCTGTGCCACGGGGACCAAGAAACTGCAAAGAGGCACAAGAGAGAAGGGGAGGCGGGAGGAAACAGGGGGAGGATATCCACCAAAAGGATATTTTAGAGCTGAGGAAGGTGCAGGAGAGGGCAACAAAAAGGCTCAGGGGTTTGGAGCACCTTCCCGATGATGAGGAAAGGCAGCAATAGTTGGGGCTTTCGAGTAGAGACAAAGGGAGCGATGACAGAGAATGTCTAAAATTATGCAGAGCACATGGAGAGAGAGGGAAGTTTTTCTCCCTCTCTCCCCACCCGAGAACCACGAGGTCACCCAATTAAAGTGACTGGCAGGGGAATTCAGGACGGACCAAAGAAAGGATGGTGTGGTTTTTTTTCCCTTTTAACACAGTGCCTTGTTACTTTGCGGAATTCACAGCCACAAAATGCGCGGCTGGCCGTGGCCACTGGCCTCGGTGGCTTTCCAAGGGGATGTTGAGACAAAGTCAGGGATGAATCGGTGCAATCAAAGGCTGCGAGTCACGGTGGCTATAAAGTTGCCGGACGCCTCTGAACCCCACTTGCAGGGGAGCAACGGCGAGAGAGGAGAATGCCTTTCTCTCCTGCTCATGGGCTTCCCAGAGGTAGCTACTGTGAGAAACAGAATGCTGGACTAGAGGAGCCGTTGACCTGATCCACCAGGGCTGATGTCCTTATTAGCGATGATGAGGGTTGAAAGTGGAGCCTCCATGTACATAGGCAGTCTACCCCAAGGACCAGTTGCTAGGAACAGAGGAGGACTCTGCGCCTTCTTTGTGGGCTTCCCAGAGGCAACTGGTTGCAGGATTCCAGGCTTGGTGGGCTTCTGGCCTGACCTAGCAAGGCCCTGCTGCCCATGTTCTCATGATGAGCATGGGTGTTTATTGGCTGCGGGTGTGTGCATAATACGTGCGTCGCTCACTCTTTCAATCCCTTTCACTTGAACAGGGTCTGTCTATCTGGGGGTGGGAGTGCATCACTGCAAGCTCACCGGTGGGTGTATAATTGCGGCTGCTGATGCACACCACCAGCTGGGGTGTGCTGGAAGAGGAGACAGACACTGAAAAAATCTGTGCCGTTCTCTCCCCGTCGGAGCCGAGGCTCCAAACTGTGCACGGAAAGAAGGGAGGAAGGAGCTTTTCTGGCAAGGCAAAAAATGATACCTGTGCTGGCAGATGAGGCTGCTGTATACGGGGTCAGGCCTTTGGTTGAACAAGCTCAGAATGACCTGCTCAGACTGGCAGTAGCATTCCAGGCTCATCCCCCCCCCCCCCCAGCTCTGTGTGAAGGTGCTGGAGGGATTGAACCAGGGACTTTTTGGTGCGCAAGGCAGGTGCTCGCCCACCGACACATCGCACAGCCCCCCTGGAGCATGCAAGTCAGGCCTTTCCATGTAACAGGGAAAGCACACCGAGGTAGTTGGGAGAGAGCCCTTCTGCCTCCATCCACAGCTCTTGTCCCAGATTTGGGGCCCCCAACCTTGCACCCTTCTCAGCCCCGACTCCCAACCTTCTTAAGTGCTCCATGCAAAGTGTGAAGTTGCACTTTGAAGAGGGGCAAGGTGGGGACTTGGCAAGGGTCCAGTTTCTTGGTCTCTTGGAACGAGCCACAGCGACCAGGTTGCTGTTTGGGTTGGGGGGGGGGGAACCTCCTCTTGCCAACGAACTTAAATCTATGGCCCAGGGATTGGCAGAGGTGTGGTTTGCTGAGGAGGGGGAAACTGAAGGGAGCCAGAGATTCCTGCCTCTGCCGGCTCCCTGCCTCCCCCCAGGTCTGGCAGAGCGGCATTAATTTTTCATCCCCTGCTTCTTGGGCGTTCAATTAAACATGAGGAGAAAACAGAGGGAGAAGCCACCCAAAATAAAGGCCTTTCATCAGTTCTAAATGGGCCACGGCGGGTGACAGAAGCTGGCGCAGCCCTGTCTCTCTTTGACAGCTTAAGTGCAGGGAATGCGGCAGAAGTGGTTGTGGGGCGCCACGGAGAGACTGGGAAACACCCCCCTCCCAGATACCATGTGCAGCTGAATCTGTGCGACTTTTCCGTGTAACCAGCAGCTCAGTCCGTGTAACCCTCATTCCTAACATTGGCAAATGACAATATAATGCGACAATCTCCGGAATCCTTACAACAAGCTTGTAAGGTAGGCCACTTGGTACCATTCCCTTGGGAGGCCAGGACGGCTTTCATTTGGCTTCTTGCACACAATTCATTCCTCCTTTATTAGTTTGTTGGGAAATGACCAAACGATTTCAACAGGACAATTGGAGAGTAGAAAAGGGCTTTCCCCCACCCCTGATTCCCTTAAGGTAAAGGTAAAGGTGACCCCTTACCCCCCAATTAATTAGAAATTGGTTTTGAAAAGGGATAAAAATGTAACGTCATGAAAAAATGTTTATTTAAAGAAAAAGAAATGTGTATATACAAAAACAAAAGGGTATTCTGCGCATGGGTGAGATGTTGGCATCAGTGCAGTTAACACTTTAAAAAGTAACATAAGGAAGAGAGAAAAGATCCCTGCCCTGAGGAATTTACAATCTCCACGTAGAGAATGAGGGACTAAGGAGACCAGCTTATTATCAAACTGTCGGGTGGAAAGTATCTGCTTTCCATTCTGATCATGCCAGCTTTAATCCTTGGCATCTCCAGGTCAAAGACTGCTGGCAATGGAAAGGAAAGCTGCTGCCAGTCAGTGCTGGACAATGCTGAGAGAAATGGTCCAGGAGCCAGACTCTGTCGGAGGCAGCTTCCTACAATTCGACGAAGGAAGGGGAGAAGCTGGGTTGAAAAGGGATTTCACTTTCCTGGAGGAAATTCTTCCATGCAACTAACCCATAAACAAGGTTGTTCAACATAGGCTAAAATCATAGTAAGGAAAAAATATATATATTTGAAGGCCAAAATAGGGTCATGGCTTTATTTCAACTGAGGAAAACAGACCAAATGTGCAGGTTTTCAGAATTTGAGTTGGTCTTAGTAAAGGTACTATCGGGTGAATGTATCAAGTTTAACATAACATTCTCTGCATGTGGAAAGACCCCTGGCCTAAGGGGCTCACAATCGAACAAAGATACAACAGGGTAATAATGTTAATGCCAGGAAAGATTGGGGAGTTTGAAATCGGGTGCAGATTTAATCTAAGCGTGTGCTAGCTTTTTGTTTTATTTTCTTTTCCTTGCGCAAAGTACTTCCTGTATATAATGCTGGTGTATTCCTGGGAATAGCTCTTGAAGGAAAATTAGTGTGATTATCTTTTGGAACCGTCCATCACTTAACTCTAGATTTGAGAGAGAAACCAAGGAAAGAAATGGGTAGGTGAGGGTGTGTGTGTGAGAAGTGGAGAATACCTAGTTGGGAAAAAATGTCCAGTGTTGTTGTTGTTGTTGTTGTTGTTGTTGTTGTTGTTGTTGTTGTTGTTGTTGTTGTTGATGATAATAATAATAATAATAATAATAATAATAATAATAATAATACACCACTTTTCAACAAAAAGTAGTTCACGAGAATTGTGAAGTCAGCAAAATTAATCAGTAGATGGATCCCTGTCCCCAAAGAGCTTACAATCTACAAAAGATTCAGAAGAGACACCAACAACAGTCACTGGAAAAGCCACCATACTGGGGTGAAGGGGAACAGTTGGTCTCCCCCAGTTAAATATAAGAGGAGCACCACTTTAAAAGGTGCCTCTTGGTCCTCCTGCTAGCAGGGGTTTTGGAAATACATGAAAGAAATACAAAATACAAACTTGGGAGGGGGAAAGAACAGGCTGCAAAATTAAATAACCCAGCTCCTACAAGTACATGCAAGAAATGCAAAATGCAAACTTGGGGAACAAAACATTCCGCAGAATCAAATCATTCCGCTCCTGCTGCGCTAGATGCCGGACTCAGTGAAACACATCTGTCTCCTTCCTAAAACTGTTGTCAGCCCCCGAGTCGCTCCGCCTCAAGCCCGGGTGGGTGGCAGAAGAACCGACCCTGAAGCTCTGTTTACTACCACCCAGCCCCTGTGTGAACTCACTTTTGCCAATGCAGCAGAAGCCACAGCTCTCCCCCATTGGCTGCCTGCGCCTGCCACTCAAAGTCCTGGGCATCTTCGGTCCAGCAATATGCTATATATGCTGGGGAGCTGGAGAGCGAGGGGGGCCAGTCTGTGAATGAGAGAGAGAGCGAGCGGGCGTGCGAGAGAGAAAGGACCAGAGCATCCTTGCGGAGCATTCCTGGGGTACCAGCCAGCAGGCGCCATGAGTAAGGTGAGAGGATGCAGGCATTTGGAGGGATGCGGGCAGAAGGGAGCCTTAGGGAGCGTAGTTTGGGGTGTTTTTTTCCTTGCCTCTCTCCAAGGGATGCCCAGTTTAGAGATGCGGCGTCTCTCCCTCGGATTGTTTGGCAGCGATGCTAGGGAAGCGGGAGAAGGGGCCAGGGATGAACGAGGCTTTGGAAGAACAGCACAGTGTCGGTGTGTACCTAGGTGAGAGAGGCAGACTCAGGTTGGATTGTGTAATAATGTGTATGCCAAGGGGAGGCAGGCAGGCAGGCAGGCAGACTGTCTCGCGGTGTGGTTCTGCCTGTGTGTGTGACCCACACACCACTCCATCCCCTTTCGCAAACATCTGGCTGTGTTTGTGTGTCCTGGAGAGGGATGTTGCTGTGCATGGAAAAGAGAGAGAGACACACACACTCACACACAGAGAGAGACACACACACACAGAACCAACTTTGTATTGGGTCTGAACAAGGAGGAGAGGGGAGGAAAAAGATATTGTTTTTCAAGACAAGGGGGCAGCTGAGTGTGGGGAGAAACTGAGCAACCTGCACAGGTAGTGTGTGTGTGTGTGTGTGTGTGTTGCCAGGGCGGGGAATCATTTGTTTTGTTTTTTGGTAAGTCATTCTGAACTACCAAGAAGGGGGTGCTCACCGAAGCCGAGAAATACAGAGAAGGAAGGGGGCTCCTCTACTTTTATTTATTTTAGATGCAGGACTCTCAGTGGAAGCAGATTTTCTCCACTGTGCATGAAAAGCTCGGGGGGGGGGGAGTTGGGGGGATTCTGGGGGGAGGAAAGTCCCCCTTCTGCAGAACTGTAAAAAAGATCCTGTGCACCTCTTGTGCATCTGCTCGTCCCTGGTGGCCGCTGTTTGGGTGTGTGTGCGGTGTGCGCAGAAAACACTGGCCTGCGTTTATCGCTTGCACAGTTTTGCATTCAAGACCCAGCTGTGTCTCCCAGAAACTGTGAGTGTGTGAGTGTGTGAGAGTGAGACAGAGACAGAGATTCAGATGGATCTAACTGAATCCAGGGTCTTAATCCATAAAATCCATCCCTGAGAGCCCTCTCAGTCTGTGCGCGTGCACTGATCCTAATGCATGTGCTATTCACTCTGGAGCATGTAGGAGAGCCCGCTCTCTCTCTCTCTCTCTCTCTCTCTCTCTCTCTCTCTCTCTGTGTGTGTGTGTGTGTGTGTGTGTGTGTGTGTGTGTGTGTGTGTGTGTGTGTGTGAGTGAGTGTGAGTGTGATCCAATTCTGGGAGGGCGGGCGGGAATCCCCCTTGTTTGTAAGTGACAGAGGGTAGAGGTTTGATAGAGGCTTGCAAAAATAATTAGAGGTGTGGAGACAGAGAGATTCTCCCTCCCTCTTGTGGCTGTTGCCGCTTCAGAGACACCCAATTATTAAACTGATTGGCAGCAGGGCCTGACGTGTCAAAAGGATAGTCCTTTGTCACTCAGAGGGAAATGAATGTACGGTAGTCACCCAAGGCATGGTGGTGGGCTCTGACTTAGAGGGCTTGAAAATCAAGGAGTCCGTAAATGCTTTAGTGGCTATTATGAGCCGTGGCAGCTAACTGAGCCTCCATGGACTGGTGCAGTATACCTTTGAACGCTGGGGACAAGCAACAAGGCTGTTGCCCTCACTTTCCTGTTTGCGGGCTTCCCCCAAGGCTTCTGGTTTGTCCGCTGTTGGAAACAGGACTCAGGGGCTACCTGAGGCTTTAGTCAAATTTAGCTTTTCTTCTTAAGTGGCATGGCTGCCCACCTTGAGAGCTCCGTCAAACCTCCATGATTAGAGGCAGTCTATCTCCGAGTGCCCAATGCCAGAGACAAAGCCCAGGACTTGGCTGTCGCCTTTGGCATCTTGCCTGGGAACTGCCAGGGGCAGCTGGCTGGCCTGTTCGTCGGGAAAGAGGGTGCTGGGCTCAGTGGATAACTTGGACCTGATCCGGCGACACTGTGTTTACGATCTGCAAAGGCCGCTGATTTGCAGATCGTGAGGCTCTGACAATCTAGGGATGCTTTCCGTGAGTCCCAGGCAGCCCTTGGCTCCCCAGGCGTCATGCCCAAGCCTTGCGATACTCACCCCAGCTGCAAATCTCCTTTTGCCGAGGCAGAAGCATCTCTCCGAAAGAGTCGTTGAAGCGGGCTGCAACTAACTGGGGTTGACAAGAGCCATTTAGGCGTGAGAAGGCAAGCCTGATTCCCTTAATCATGGTTAATTGCCTTGGAGAGGCCAGAGAGAGAGAGAGAGAGAGAGAGAGAGAGAGAGAGAGAGAGAGAGAGAGAGAGCCGCCCTGGCTGGTGCTTTGGGCTCTGGGCTCGGAACTGGCACTGACACCCCTGCTCCAGATGGACACTGCCGATTAAAAAATGGATCTTCCCGAGCCTCTGCCAGCCGCTCACACCCTGCCAACGGCCTACCCCTAGGATAGGGAGGCATCTCCTGCTTCCGCAGTTCCTACTAAAGAACAGGGACGTCTGCCAGCAAATGGGCTTGTCAATTGGCACTCGCCTGGTCACCTGGGACGAGTCGAAATTGCCTTCTGGCGACCAGGCAAGGATTTTTTTGCTTTCTTAAAAAAAAAAAAAACCTGACAAACCCCCAAATAGATACCGTATTTCACACATGCACACGCAAATGCGCACACCCGCACAAGCTGCACGTATCACGGATGATGGACGTAACTTTTTTTTTAAAATGGGATGGTCATTTGCCAAATTTAATTGCAGGAGTGTTGGTAGATACTGCACAATGTCCAGAAAAGTGATGCAATCGCAGGGCTTGTAATCTGTGCAGGATGGACAGGACTACAGGGAAGGAGGGATGCAAGGGGCATGCTAAACTTGTGAGCTGCCCTGAAGGGCGGGACACAAAGGCACTAAATAAAATAAAGGAATGAATAATCTGGTTTGGAGGAGAAAACACAAACGCTTTTCTCCTGCATCCACATTGTGATGTTTTTTGGGTTTTTTTTTTAATTATTTTGTTGTAATCTGTGTGGGTGAGAGTGATCTAATCTCTCTATTCAAGCTGGATTTCTTGCAATCTTATTAACAGAGCCCCAGCACAAGCCTCTCTGTTCCTCTAAAGTTTAGTCTAAAGAGTGCACAGTAACTTGACCGGATTGACATTAGCCAGGATGGGTAGTGTTCTTGAAGCGCGGGCAGTGTTTCATAGTGGTTAGAGCATTGCGTTTGAAATCTGGGGGACTCGGGCTTAGTTCTCCATTCATTTTTGAAGCTCCCTGGATGGCCTTGAGGGTGTGTGGAAGTGGAGGTGGAGGAGAGAGAGACATGCTGCTCTCTCAGCTTTGTCTATCTTGCAGGACTGCTGTGAGGTTAAAATGCTTGAAGGGGAAGTGTGTGTGTGTGAGAGAGAGAGGGAGGGCACTCGCTTAAGGCTGTAATGTATGTTCAGGGCCAAAGTGACATTCAAACTGGGGACTTCTTGAGGCAAAAGGTCATAGTCAGAAGGGCTTTGTTTGGTGGTGCCTAAGATAAGTTGCTGTTCAGTGGAAAGGTTGTTTTGGTATGTATTTGGTGCAGAAAAGGGAACTTTCCCCCTGGATTTGGGCTTCCCCACATTTTATCGAGGAAAATGTGACTTGGCTTACTTACCTGAGCCATCTGGAAATATTTTTCTTTGATGTAACACACAGTGTATGCTTGCTTTTGCAAACAAACAAACAAACAAACAGAAAACCCAGTGAGCTGGTCCTGCATTTGTCACTGCCGGTTAGCTTCCAAATTCTGCTGTTGCCAATTTAATGCAGTGTCCCCTTTTGCCACACTCTGTACCAGTGGCTGGCCTTGTAATCGTCTTTCCATTGAGTCTTGCTCCTCTTCCATCCCCTTGGGCTGGCTGGTAGTCTATTAATGGGCCTATTTCTGCTATCCTGTTCTACAAAGCCTCCTTTCAACTCCTGCCAGGACACCATTCAGGCCAAGATCTAGCCAAGACCTGGAGGGGAGAAGAACTGACCTTGGACAGGAATCGACTGGCAGTGTGATGGAGGCTGTCGGGAACCGGTTCCTGGCTTGGGCACTGCAGGACCACGGACAGCTCTCAGTGAAGGCGGATGGTGCTCCAAGGAGGCCCCATGGGCAGCTGAGCCCTTATATACCCCAAGCTAGGGTCACATGACTGCTGGAGTTCCAGCCGTCCAGTAACCTTGCAGGGAATTTAAAGGAGCGGTACTCTAGCTTGGAGCCAGGCCCTACGGACTTGTTTTTAACGCTGTCTTTTTGCCTTCTTCAAGGGTGGGGAGCTCCTTGAGGATTCAGCACTGCCTTGCATGATCAATGCAGTGCTGAAAGGTTTAAAGTTTAAGCTGTCACTTCCAAAACTTTGTCGTCCTCCAAGACCCCTTTGAGGAGGTCTCCCTCGACATCCAGCGGATTCAGGGACTGCCAGACTCCCTGGGCGCAGCAGCTGCACCTGCCTGGAGCTGTCCGACAGAAGCTGTTCGGATGGTGACCTTGCTCTCTCAGGCTTGCCTTGGCATGGGGGATCTAGCGAGATCTGCTGGCTGGGTTCCTGTTTCTGCACCCCTGAAAAATGGTTGGAAGAGCCAGGGGGTTCTGGGGTTCCAGCCGCCACTCACAAGGAGGTGTGATCAAGGCTGCAGAAAACAGCCAAGACTCCTCTGGCACCTTGGGAGGCTGCAGTCCACCTCCTCCCTCCCATCCCCTGCATGCAGGGAAATCCCTCCGCAGGCAGGTAGACACCAGCTCTGAGCCTGCTGAGAGGGGACAGTCACTGCTGGAATGGGGGAGAGCAACACCCTCCTAGCAGCGCTAAGGTGGTGAACTCGGCCATGCCAGAGAAACGCTGGGCCCTTCTTCCAACCGGAAAAGCAAACCAAGTTATGATACGGTCTTGTTCCCTAGTCCCTTCAGTCATCTTCAGCAGAATCTCTCCTTGTTAATCCAAAATGATGAGGTCACCCACACCAGCAGGCTGAGAAGAGAAGTTAAAACTGGTTTCCTAGTTTGACACTGGAGATGCTATTTTTTCCCCAGAAATCAATCAATCAATCAATCAATCAATCAATCAATCAATCAATCTATCTATCTATCTATCTATCTATCTATCATACATCTGTCTGTCTATCCCTTCCGTCCTTCCCACCCACCCACCTGTTACCATCAAAGTACACCTTACAATCTAGATATTGACACAAGGGAGACAACAGAGGCAGGGGAAACGGGGTGGGTGGGTGGGATATGTGTTTTCTTTCTGTATGAGAGGATCAATCCCTGCCCTGAGGGGCCCCGAGGCTGTATTCAGGCTGAGTTCCAGTGGAGAATGAGGTGGTGGTAATAATGTGGTACGACGCAGCTAGAGAGGCAACGATGGGAGAGGAATGCAAAAGCAATAAAATTAGGATACACAGCGGAAGCAATGCTGCTGATAACAGCACCTCCAGCTCTTAAATATGATTGCTTGCGTCAGCCTCAATACCAAGAAATCCATAGCAAACAGACAGTTCTGAATTTGGCAAGAGAGAGAGAGAGAGAGAATTCCAAATTTCTGGATCTGCCTCCCAGAAGCTGTTTGGAACATGATCTTGCTTTGGGACTGATGCTGATATGGATGACTGAGTCATGATGGCCAAATACTGGGAGAATGGGCAGCAAAATGGCAGATGCGCTTCAGTGTAAGTAAGTGTAAAGTGATGCACATTGGGGCAAGAAATCAAAACTTCACATACACGCTCATGGGTTCTGAGCTGTCTGTGACGGATCAGGAGAGAGATCTTGGAGTGCTGGTGGACAGGTCAATGAAAGTGTCGACCCAGTGTGCGGCGGCTATGAAGAAGGCCAAGTCCATGCTTGGGATCATTAAAAAAGGGATTGAGAATAAAACGGCCAATATTATTATGCCGTTGTACAAATCGATGGTAAGGCCGCATCTGGAGTAATGTGTCCAGTTCTGGCCGCCACATCTCAAAAAGGATATAGTGGAACTGGGAAAGGTGCAGAAGAGAGCGACCAAAATGATTAGTGGGCTGGGATATCTACCTTATGAGGAAAGGCTACAGCGTTTGGGGCTCTTCAGTCTAGAAAAAAGGCGCCTGAGGGGGGACATGATTGAGACGTATAAAATTATGCATGGGATGGAGAGAGTGGATAGAGAGAAGTTCTTTTCTCTCTCACACAACACTAGAACTAGGGGACATCCACTCAAATTGAGTGGAGGGAGTATTAAAACAGACAAAATAAAATATTTCTTTACCCAGTGTGTAATTGGTTTGTGGAACTCCTTGCCACAGGAGGTGGTGATGGCACCTGGCCTGGATGCCGTTAAAAGGGGATTGGACAGATTTATGGAGGAAAAGTCCATCACAGCTTACAAGCCATTATGGGGATAAGCAACCTCCTGGTTGTAGGAGTAGGTTTTCTTTGTGCCAGGTGCAAGGGAGTGGCGACAGGATACAGGTATCTTGTTGTCTTGTGCTCCCTGAGGCATCTGGTGGGGCCACTGTGTGATATAGGAAGCTGGACTAGAGGGGCCTTTGGCCTGATCCAGCAGGGCTCTTCTTATGTTCTTATGAACCACTGAATTTTCTCGCACCTACTGATTCTCCTTGCAAATCCTCTCAATCAAGTCTTTTTTGTTTTTCTTTAGCTGGGCTTAGTTCTGGTCTTGGAACTTGGCTGAGAAATGATGGGGGAACGGGTTGACCACTACATTCCCACCATCTGATTCTCAGTCTCTGCTGCAGCTTTCTCCCCACGCCACATTTGTATAATGAGGCAAACACAAGGTAATGTTGGTCTCACATCATGTAGCTCCATCCTACTTAAAACCTTTAGAACAGTGCACTGGCCAATTGTCCCTGATCATATTTTGTGAATGTGAATTTTGTGAATTTACATTTTGTGAATTCATATTCGCTCCCGTAGAGGAGGGATTGGGCTGCTGGAGTCTTGCTTAATTCCTGTGGACCAACAAATGTCAGAACTGATCCTCAGTCTTTTTGCTATAATAATCCTGTCAAATCCACTCACCTGATCACAGTAATATTCTAGGGTCAGAAGAGCCAGGATGGTGTAGTGGTTTGGGAGTCGGACTTAGACCTGGAAGATCCAGGTTCAAATCCCCGCTCAGCCACGAAGCTTCCTGGGTGACCTTGGGTCAGTCACTATCTCTCAGCCCCACCTACCTCACAGGGTTGTTGTGAGGACAAAAGGAGGGGAGGAAATATGTACACCACTCTGAGCTCCTTGGAGGAAGGGCGGTATAAAAATGTGAAATTAAAAAAAAAAAGACCTTCAGTTTAATAGAAACAGGGCCAGTGTCAGGGGTCGGCGTTGTCGGACAGCTGCCGAGGGCCCTCAGAAAAGCCCACAGCTAATTCCTGAGACTACCTGTGTGTCCATAACCTTTGCATGTTTGAGTGACTCATCCTGGCCTATCTAGGTGGAAGGGGGTCCATGCAGAACAGTTTGCAAAAGACCCCTTGAAAGCTGGAGCTGGCTCTGACGGGCCGTAAGGTGCTTACAAATTCACGTATATATCCTATAGTAGGAGTACAAGGTTCGTTGCTCATTTTAACTTCTGCACCCTGGTAGCAGTAAACAGGTTCGACAGTCGCATATATTGCACTCACAACTTGGGCCCTAGGTACACATGAGCATGCGTGCGCGCGCACACACGCAATATTTCCCCCAGGCTTTCAGTCCCATTCCTATTCTTATTCAAACAAGCTCAACACACCCCCTTGAAATGTCTTTTAATTTTCAACCTGATCTGAACTGCTCAAAGGAGAAATTCAAGATATGTTTTGGATGGGCACAAAAACAGGTTTAAACTGTGTGAAGGCTGTCGTTCAAAACAAGCTATTTGAACTGCTACAACTCAGCCACTGGCACCAGCAGTCTCTGAGGTTTTTAGTCCATTAATACTGCTCACCAGCTAAATTCTCTAAGCCAAATTTCCTACTGATAGGGCAAACTGCCTTGATTGTAGGATGAATACAATCCAAGCCATGATGGGGAAAAGCAACCTCCTGGTTGTAGGAGTAGGTTTTCTCTGTGCCAGGTGCAAGGGAGCACCTCTTGGGGAAAGGCAGGATAGAGATTATTTAAATAAATAATAAATATATAAACCAAGCCCCCCACCAGTCAATATTCAACAGTTGTCTCATTCAAAGAAATCTGAGGGGGTAAAATATAAACAAACAAAAATGCTGCCTTGGAATTTTCCATGGCTTGGGGTAGCGGGGAATGCACATTCCTGCATTTTCTTGCTTGCCTGGATATTGGGTCATTCATACCCAGTATCCAGGAAAAGGCCAAAAGGAAAAGGCGACACACAAAAATAGATGGCTGTTGTGCAAAATATCAGTTTTTCGAGATGGCATGGGATTGTATTATGATTATGATTTTTTTTCTATAGCGCTGTGACAAAAGAAGAGGAAAAATGTTCCCTGCCCCGAGGTGCTTACAATCTAAGATAGACACAAGGGAGACTCTACAGAGGAAGGGAAGGAGAATGGTGCTAGGGTCTGTTTGGGCTTAGTTGCAGTAAGGCAAAGGGGCTCGGGGTTCATGAGAAGGCTTCATGGGAAAGGTGGGGTTTGAGAAGGGATGTGAAGGAAGAAAGAGAGGGGGCATCCCTCAGGGGACCCGAGGGGATTCCAGGAAGCATGGAGGACAGCTGCCTTTTGAAATGAAAGCTTCTAAAAAATCTCCAGTAGACTTGGCCTGTCCATTCCACAGGGCCAATAAATCACTGACTGCCATTGGCTGAGCTGCTGTGATGTCAGAGAGGGGTGCTGCAGGCAAAGAGGTTCAAGGGAAGGAGAGGAGAAAAGGAACAGGGCAGGCCCTGGCAGAGGAAGATGAGGTTCAAGGAAAGCGTTGTCGTTTGAGCTGATTCATTGCTGGCCGTTTTGTTTCTGTTGTAAAGCACTTCAGCCTGCAGATTGAGGGAGAATTCAGGATGTTGATATTCAAAGGTAAATAAATACTGTCAAAATAAAGGTGTGCGGGTGGGGGGCTTGGAAAAGAAGGATGGGCTTGTTTTTTTCTTGGGTGCAAGGGTGACAAAAGTTAGTCTGGTCTTCTTTCGGCCTCTGCTGGGATCCTGCACCTCACCCCTGTAGCTGATTCTTCCCCATCCCGTGAACCTGACGTGGCCTTAAAGAGAAGGCTGGAGATGAGAGGAAAGAAAAATATGGGTGGGAGAGAAAGAAAGGATGGAGAGGGGAAGCAGCGCACCGAGCCAAGAAAAGAGACAGAGTGCTGAATTTCTTATATCGATTTGGAACAAGTGGCCAAGTCTTTTGGCTGCAAGATCTTGAAAATTGCCATCAGATGCACCCTCAGTTTGGGATCCAGCCTGCTTGAACTCAGTGGGGCTTATCTCCAAATCAATATGCAGAGGGTTGCATTCAATGCTGCTGCATACCCGAGTCTGACTCTCCTTCCATATTGCTCAGCATTGTCAGACACTGACTGGTAGCAGCTTCCAGGGTTCCAGAGTCTGGGGCCTTCCGCCTGCACAGACTGCAATCTGTCCACTGAACTTTGGCACCTCCCCTAACCAGGATCAGGCCGCCTCTCTGCTTGCAATGGGGCCACTGTCACTTACAGGGATGGTTTTGAAGGAAGGGTGCCTATCTCGGGCTTTATGTTCTGGAGTTTTGCAGCAATCCGAAGATGACATGAACGGCAAAGGGAGAGAGAGAGGGCGCTCAAGAGGGGTATATGGGAAGGTGCAAAAAGCAAGTGGTTTCAAGAAGCAGCATGGAATGGCCAGTTCTGGTGTGAACTTTCCTGCTCCAATGCTCCAGAGCGAGCGAGAAAGAGAGAGAGAGAGAGAGAGAGAGAGAGAAAGAGAGAGAGAGAGTGGAAGGACAGGGAGAGGGGAGGGGAAGATGGATCCTAGCTTTGTTGTACACGGGTAGCATTTTCGATGAGTCATACTGAGAGAAAAAGTATTTCCCTGTTAAATGACATAGGAAGCTGCTTCCTACTGAGTCAGACTCTTGGGCCATCTGTCTTAGTAGTGTGAATACCGACCGGTAGCATCTCTCCAGAGTTTTAAGGCAGGTCGTATCTAGAGTTGTTGCCAGCCATTGAACCTGAGATTTTCTGCAGGCAAAGCAGGTGCTGCTGTGCTAGTTATGGACCCATCCCTCATTTGCCTTCCTGTGTTTTCCTGCCTTTTCCTTCCTCCTCTTCCTCCCCCCCCCTCCTCACGTACCTAAGAAAGAATAAGGCACTATACAATATGAAAACACAATCCTATGACGCTCTCTTTTCTTCCCCCATGGTCAGAATTTCGATGGTAAGCTCTTTGGGGCAGGGGCCTATCTCCATCGCTCCTGCTACAGCGTAAAGCACAATGGACCTAGATGCTATGTAGCCAACTGCGTTAGTCATGCGATCTTTGGTGTGGCATCCAGGGGTGGGACAATCCGTCTTCTTCGCCATTCCTTACGCGCCCTGGCGGTCTCGACAGCAAATCGGTGTAAACGAGTGCCGCTCTCGCGAAAGGCCCCTCCCAACACTGTCTCTAACAGGCGGCCGCCTCCCCATCTCCATTCTCCCCACTGTGATTGCCACTTTTTATTTTCCTGTCTCCTGTGCTTTTAGCAGTGGTGTGGCCAACTGAAATCCACCAGGTGCTGTTTCCTCCATCATCATATTTCCAGGCTGGGGGAGGGGGTGGCAAAGGATGGATGCTGAACCTGTTGCATTTCTGACCGCTGTGTGGATGCTGAAAGTGCAAGAATTCTGCTGAGGACAGGGAGGGGAAATAAAAGTGGGCAACTCTTCTCTGCAGACCCTTGTTTGAGAGACACACACACACCCAACCTGAGGTTTGTCTCACCGCCACCTCCAATTCCCGCTGAAGTCTCTGTGTTACTGGGGTTTTTTCTGCAGTAATCCACAGGAAATGGTATCCAAAGACTAACAGTGCGTTGTTTGGGTTTTTTTTCCACCCTCTCTTTCTTCCTTGGGAGATTACCAGAGCATATGCCTTTTTTTCCCCTTCTTTTTGTTGTGTGTGCGTGCGTGCAATTGAGATTATGGGATGGCCTGTGGTTGCCTCAGCAACGGCAAATGCAGAAGAAAGGCCCGGGCCCCGAGGAGGAATCATTGCAACAACATATCTTCAAGACAGTGGCGGGGAAGAGAGAGAGAGAGAGAGAGAGAGAGAGAGAGAGAGAGAGAGAGAGAGAGAGAGAGAGAGAGAGAGGAGTCTGGATACCACTGCCATAAGGGTGCATTACACAGAGCAAGGAAGGACGCCGTAAGGGGATATCAGAAGGACACATTCAAAGGGGTAGTAGCTGTGTACGTCTGTCGCTGCGAAAGCAGGAAAGAGCATTGTGGCACCTGAACGACGGACAGCTTTATTGTCGCAGAAGCTTTCCCCAAACGCTTATGCTCCAATAAACTGGTTGGCCTTCCAGGCGCCGTGGGACTCTCTGTGAGATCTAGACTGGGAAGGGGTATTTCATCACCCCTTCCAGAAGGAGAATCGGTGCCGTGTCAGATCCCTGTGTTTTAAGAAAGGGGTATTGTAAGCTTCTCCAGGCAGGGACCCTGACAGGAGCCCTGTGCGCATGGATGGCGCAATAATACTGTAAATCCACCAGCATCTTTTCCTGGTGATTTACAAAGTTTGAGAAGTCAGTTGAGGCTGGCACAAGGAAATTTACCTCCTCCTCCTCCTCATCATCATCATCACTTTCTTATGTATTAATGATCAGCCTATGCCTTGTTGTATGAATGTGCCTATGGTTTACACAGAGTAACAAACAGAAAGCCAGGCCCCTGCCTGAAAGAGCTTACAATCAGAGATTCAACGCAGAGGAGGTGAGAGAGGGAGGGGAAGAGGGTGGCGAGGGTGGCGTGAACAGGAGAAGAAGAGGCATATTCTGTTCACTCCCGTTCGCTTACGCACACTGAAGCTTTGAGTGAAGCCCGACAGGCGTGGCTTCCATTTCGACACGACTTCCCCTGCATGCCGAGTTTGGTTTTCGGGGATTAGAATCCCCAATTTGATTCGGACGTCTGTCTTCCTTGCCTTGCGTTTTCAGGAAGAGACGAGAGAGCTCTATGTTCTAGCTCCACACTTTCTCTTCCTCTCTGTATCCCTCTTCCTTTTCCAATCCAGGAAGGAGAAGGAGGAGAAGTGGAGGCAAGTAGGGATGGTTGCCTCCCCAGTCTGCTGCCTGATGCAACAGCTTCAGTTGGCCTCATGAATGGGCCAGCCCTGCTTCAGGGTTCGGCTCCCTCCCCAGAGGCTCTGAGTAAACATGCCTAGGATTGTGCCGTAAGAGTCTGAGCTGCATTGGTGCTTCCCCAGTTGGCATCTCATCTCTGCTATGAGCTTGCTAGGCGGCCTTAGGCAAGCCCCTCCCTCTCAGCCTCAGTCTTCCCCATCTGCAATATGGGGATAATACTACTGCCTTACCTTACAGGGTTGCTGGAAGGATCACAAAGATCATACAGGAGAACAGCTTTCCACACTCAGAAAGCACTAGACAAATGATCGTTTGTGAATCTATTTCCAAGTTTCCATATGAGTTTTGGCCACCGTATCCTTTGTTTGCGAAAAAAAGAAGAAGAAGGCATCTTCGTTTACCATGCAATTCTGTCCCTTGCATGGGTTTCCCTTGTCCCGGGGATGCAGCAGCTCCCAAACTGCTGCTCCTCTGCTTGCTACTTCAGGCTCTGCCGTTCATTCCCACTCCTCTGCCTCCCCTTCCCCAGCCTGTGCGATGCCCCCCAGGCTCTGCTGCCTGTCAAGCGAGAGATAATTTATTTTTCTGCAAGATGGAGAGCTGCAACTGTATGCTGCCCCCTCACAGAGAAAGCGTATCAACATATTGCAGCAATTTTGCTGCTCTTTGCTACCTGCCTGGGATTTTCCATCAGTGGAGTGAAAGGGGGGTAAGGAAGCGAGAAAGAAGTGAAGAGGAACATTTTTCGCAGCATTCCTTGCACTTGACCTCACTTTCAAAACAGCCCAGTTCTCGAGCCTGGGAAGTCACTGCTTGAAACCTCACCAGTGCCACTACAATTGCGCGCTGCGGAAGGCGATGTGCCACTGGCCATGTTCATTTTCTCTGCAACAGCCTGTCCTCCTCCAGACAACATTGAAAGCAAACAACGGCGTCCCCAGGTAGACCACGACCATGTCATCGTCCGACAGCACGTGACCCCACAGTTCAAAAGATAGCTCAGCAGCTGCAGTGGGAGAAACAGCAGGCTGGAAACCTTGTGGCGTTTAATGTTCACGTGTGTGCATGAGCATGGGACAAGATGCATCCATGCCCCATGCAGGCACTGACTGAGAAGATGCCTTCCCACATCATTTGCACACAGGAGGGAATGCCTCTTCCAACCATTTTAGAAGAGGGATTCCCCCTTCCATCTCCCCAGCAGGGAATGCCTCTTCTTACTCCATCTTAGCAGAGGTATTCCCCTTTCATCTCCTAACTCTGTCTCAGAACAGCTCAGCTGCTGAGCTATCATTTGAACTGTGGGGTCACGTGGATTCACTTTTCCCCAGGAGATAATGCCTCTATCAACTCCATCTTAACAGAGGCATTCCTTCTTCACTTTCCACCCAGAGGGAATTCCTCTTCTATGTGACATATAATTGCAACATCTAGGAACAAAGAAAGTATTTTGCTTTCCCAGCAGTGGTGTTAGTCCTATTCAAATAACTGCAAATTTAATCTGTTAATACACTGATTAAAAATCAGGTGCAAGGGAGTGGCGACAGGATACAGGTATCTTGTTGTCTTGTGTGCACCCGGAGGCATCCGGCGGGGCCACTGTGTGATACAGGAATCTGGACTAGATGGGTCCTGGGCCTGATCCAGCAGGGCTGTTCTTATGTTCTTATGATTAGGGTAATCAACCAGGATTTCTTTAACTGGGGAGGGGGGGGGGACAGCCTTCAGAACAATGATCATCGTAGCACCCTAGGTAGCTGAGAGAAAAGCTCTGTCGGTTGGACATCTGCCTGTCAAGCAGTTTTTTAAGCTCTGCCAAGGAGAAAAAGACAGGAGGTGTGGCCTGGAGGTTTGAGCCGGTGCCCTGCCTGAAGAAGCTAAGCAGGGTCGACCTCGGTTCCTGCTTGGATGGGAGACGGAAGCTGCTGACGAACCTCGCAAAGACATTGAGAAGGCATCGTGAGAGGGTGGAATGTGGAGGAGTCAGCTAGAGAGAGAACATCTAAGACAACCGTCTGAGGGTGAACTGCGGTGAACTGTGAAGCTTGGAAGTGCAAAGCACAAGCCAGAAGGAGGGCTGCTCTCAGAAGGGAAAACATCTCGAGCATGGAAGGTTCTATATAGGAATAGAACAATATTGTAAAGACCCTTATCAGGTCTAAAGATAGCCTGCCTATGTAAGCCGCCTTGAATAAAATCTGATGAGAAATCTGATGATGAGAAAGGCGGGATATAAATACAGAAAATAAAATAATAATAAATAAATGCTCTAGCCACCCTCTGCCCAGTTGCCTACGGTCTGCCTATTCTTGACGGATGAATATAGGGCGGCTGATGTTATCGCAGCAGGATTCCAGCCTCTGCAGCTGTCAGGAGACAAAAAAGGAATCGAAAACAGCTGGGCTATTGTGTCTCTGTGTGTGTGTGTGCACAGCCCATTTGCGACCCAGTGGAAAAAGAATCACGACGGAACGCAAACAAAGATGATCCTACCCGGCTATTTATGGCAGGCAGCAAAGAGAAAAACAGGACGTGTTTGGAAAACAAAGGGGACCCTTACTAGAGAAAGAGAGAGACGGAGAGGGAAACCCGTCTCATGGAGCAGTGAATTTTTCTTCCTTGGTCCTGGGGAATTCTGGGATTCCCCCGTAGCTTATCGGGGACTCCTCTGAAGAGAAAATCAGTCCTGGCTGAAGCCCTTCTGTGACAAATCCGACCCCAAGTAGGGCCATGCTGTAACATGGACCAACCCAAGAATCATAAAGCATCGACACAGCAGACGTTTTTGAGCCTGACAGAACGCTTCATCATCCGACGAGATGGCAAGCACACGACGAGGCATTCTGCGGGCCTTGAAAGCTTGCTGTGTCGAAGCTTTGGGGTTTTGGGGTTGCTGGAAAAGTAGTACAGTACCGGGTACCGCTCCGTGTTCCAGCTGCATGCTACGCGCTGCGGCAAGGAGAGTCATGCCGGCCACATGACCACGGAGGCGTCTTCGGACAACACTGGCTCTTCGGCTTTGAAATGGGGATGAGCACCACACCCTAGAGGCGGACACGACTGGACTTAATTGTCAGGGGTCACCTTTATCTTACCGGGCTTTGGGTTGAGGGTTTTTCTTCTCACGGTTGGACACAGCCACTGAGGATAATGTTGTGACCCTGGACGGACAATGGTTTCGATGGTATTTTATGTTTTCACTGATTCTGGTCAGCCACCTTGGAAAGAAGGAGGAAGGTGGGATAGAAATGTTTTAAAAGAGACACACTACGGTCAAATATTTATCTACCACTTTTTCAACCCTCTCCCCAATTCACAAAGCAATTAACAAATAGCAAACGAGCGTTTAAAATACAGCAACGAGGCCATTTGGACCTCCTCTGTGTAGAGGGCATTTGATATCCTTGGTGCCACAAGAACACAGCCCTTCTAGGCGATGCTTCAGTGCACCTGCGGGCACAATGACAGCTCAGGCCATAAGGTGACGATAAGGTGGCGCACTTTTTGTGGTTTTTTTCCCCACCCCGATCTTGCACCCTCTGTGTCTGGCGACAAATTGTGCTGACCCAATTCTGGTTGTGCCTGGACCGTTTCCAGCTGGTGGCCGCCTCTGGTAGAGCTGTGCCCCTGTGTGCCATCGGCCCGCCGCGAGGCCTGGCTTCTGCGCATCACATTTGCAACTCTTGGGGCCAGCTGGAGCCCTGGGTAGATAACTAACAAGATTGGGAACGGCTTGCTGGAGCGATAGCGAGACCAGCTAAGCGGATTAGAGAGCGCTGAGCTGCCTAGCAGTCAGGGAGAACTTGTGTGTCTGTGGAAAGCGACGGAGGGCCTGATCCTGAACTCTGACACCCCCAGATCTCTGGACGGCATCGCGTGGGCCTTCTCGGACATTGGTGCTTGTATTAGAGCTGCCAGCCCTCCAGGAGTTGCCATTCCTATCCAGGTGACTGCTGCTGAAAGCCATCCTGGAGATTTTAACCAGGCCTCCGAGAATTGGCAGTATGTTGGCAGGGGTGTGTGAAAAAATCTCCGGGAATCGCTTCCGTCAGGATCAGGGTTCCTCCGACTTTACATCCACGAGCAGAATCTGGTTGAAGGCTGCTTGGGGCCTGCCGGGAGATGGGCCATGCTTGCGTGGCAATGAAAGAAAGGAGATCCTTTTGCAGAAGGAGGAGGGAGGAGGACCTGCCTGCCTACTGCGTGGGGATGCGGCTAGCATTGGCTGCGGAGTCTGGTGCTCTAAAAGCTGGGTTAGGAATGCTGAGTCCTTGCCACAAAGGGCAGCAGAAAACACATCAGACGTTGGTCTGTTCTGGCGGGTTCTCGACCTGGTGGGTTCTGATCCTGGGACTCTCAGGGGGGCGGTAACAGCTCTAGGCACAGCGGTGGAGAATATACCCGGAGCCTCAACAGTCCCCCAATCAACAGCCCACCCACCCCCCAATCACAAGGATTGGGAAAAGCCCCACCCTGGAGAACCACCTGGTTTAGAGTCTCAACACAGTACCTTTTCGAGCGTTACTTTAGGCAGTGCTGCTGGACAAGGCTGTTGGAGCTATAATCAATGGATTTGTTTGACTGGTTGATCGATCTGTCGTCTGGGTCTGATTTATGCATCGCTCTGTTACTCTGGACGCAAGGTTGCTTGCAAAGGCCAAAATGAGAACCCAAGCAAGAATGCAGCGATAAAACCGGAGGCCCAGAAGATGGCCACCCCTCTGGGGGACTAAGAGGTGAAGCCAAAAAGGTGGCTTTAAAAAAAAAGGAGAGAGAAGAGGAAGCCGACAAAAAAAAGGCTTGACAAGCACCTGCTGGAGAGGCTCTGGTCTAGGAGGATTTCCTGCTACAGGCAGGGGGTGGACTAGATGACCTTGTGGGTGCCTTCCAACTCTATGGTTCTATGAAAATATTGCACCTTGCCAGGCAATTCTGCATGCCAGCCAAAAGGCACAAAGTCTCTGGACTTCAAAAGGAAAAAGAGAGAGATTTGGGGCGGGAGCGCGACGACTTTGCTGGACGACGCTGGCACGACGACGGCATTGGTTCAGAAACACATTTCTTGACATTGTCAGTGCAATTGACTGCCAGAAGTGTCATCTGGATTCTTACAGTCAGGAATGCCTCCCTTGCAACATCTGGAGATTGAATGCTGTGCTGCCCAGCTCTCAGCCTAAGCAACCCCTCCTCCTGGCTCCCTGTTCCTTCCTGGCCCTGCCGGCTTGGTGCCTTTCCTGCCCCCCCCCTCTCTCCAGGACTGCTGAGGGCTGCATAGTAGGGGCTTAATTGCAGCATGAGACGCTAATCACCCACTGGGGCGTGATAACAGGAGCAGATGCTGCAGTGCTGCAATAGGCTGCTGCGCACCCGGGCAAGCTGAGGGAGGGATCGGCGGAGGCCTGCAGCACCCCTCCCCACTCCTCCCCTGTGCAGAGAGCAGGTGCCAGCCTGCATTAAAATGCTCCGCTCTGGCCAGGAAGCTTGCTTGCCAGTGTGGGCCATAGCATCGTCTTTCCTTCCCTGCCAAAAGCGCACTCTGTCTGCCTCCCCCTCTTCCACGCACCTTCGGCTGCAGCTCCCCAATCTTTCTCGGGGAAGTTTCTGCCCCACTCAGCCCCCCCCCCAGGGTGCAAGAACACAGTCTATGGGCTCTTCCCCCGCCACTCTCAGGCCCATTTGCTCACAAGGGGCTGTTCTGGGACGTATTCCTCATGACACCCAGGCCTCAGCCCTGGCTGTGGAAAGCCAGAAAAAAAAAGGAAAGCATCACTTTTGCTGGATCAGAACCTAGATCCATCTAGACCAGCATCCCACCAACTAGATTAGATGCTGCTGGAAGGCCTCACAACCAGCGCATGACGGGGGCAGCCTTCTCCTGTTGCCTCCCCCCAGCAGCTGGGATTCAGAGGTAGACTGCTTCTGCACATGGAGGCTTCTTTTCTCACTATCGTCATGGCTTCTATTACTCCAACAAGGTTCCACATTTTGCACTCCTCAGGGTGCCAGTCTCTGGGAAGCAAGCAACCCTCTCCCGCTGTTCCTCAGCAGCTGGCACTGGTGTTGAGCCATTTCATTATTTGATTTTCTCTCTGTAAACTGCTTCATAAACATTTTTGTTGAAAATTGGTATATTATTATTATTATTATTACTATTATTATTATTATTATTATTGATGATGATGATGATGATGATGATGATGATGATGATGATATTGCCATCAGAGCAAACAGCAGGAGGTAGACTTCCCCTTTTCGAATGCCTGTGATTGAAAGATCAAAAGTTATTGATAAGTCGGATCCCATTTTGCAACGCACAAGTTTCCTGAAGAAGAGGACAGGCCCCAGTTACTGCAGTGCAAGCGGATGAGCTTGCATCTAAATCGTGCTTGCTTACACCTAGAAGCCCAATGCACAACCTCCGGCTATGCAGCCCATGTTCCTTTGGCGCACGATACAATTATATCTGCTTTGAGGCGAGCCTGCCTGGCAATTGCGGAATTAGTGGGTTTCTGCCCCGTTTTTTTGATATATATGCAAAGATGCTAAGCCAGACAACATGAACTTCAAAGTTCACAAGGCCGGGCAGAGCGGGGCGTGTGGGATCAAGGCCGAAAGGTCCCAGCAGTAACAAGGGTTGCAATACCGGGGCATGAGTTAGCCTCTATATCGATTGACTAGAGTCATAAATATCCATAGTTTGCCAGAACCATAAAGACGGCACATGGCCAATTCTATTGTATTTTATTTTGGAGTCAAAACGTTTTGCCTTTACACACAGGAAATGCAGAGTAAAAGAGCATGCATCTGCTTTTACAAGATGAATGTAGAATTTAACTTGTTTGTTGGTGTTCATTTTGTCATTGGCGTCGCACAGTGGCTAGGAGACTGACTTCCCCGTGGTTTGAATCTCACCTCTGCCAGATTCACTCGGGGACTTAAAGCATCCTTTTTTCATTTACAAAACAAAACCAGAACATCCATTTTTATCCATCCTAGTCCTTGTGTCGAAACATCCATAGGGGTATGGAAGTTGGAGCAGGGGAATGACAGGAAATCCCAAAAGCCCCCAACACTTTTCCTCATAGGGGGAAGAGGCTCCAGCCTGCCCCTTCCTGGTCACTTTGGACCCCCCCTTCCTAAGAACCTCTCTGCTAAATCAAAGCAAAATGTCTCCTCCCAGTATCCTGTTTCAAACAGTGGCCAACCAGGAGACACACAGGAAGGGCAAGAAGGCAACAACCTTTTCCCACCTTTGGTTTCCTCCAGCTGGTATTCTGAGGTAGACTGCCTCAGCAGCTGGAAGCTCCAGGTTGTGGAGTTGGCCCATAACCCGCAATCTCCTGCAGCTTCTCCAGACAGAAGCATCTCCAAGTGGAGGATGGTGACAGTCACTGGATGTAAAACAGTTCAGATTACACAGAGAGAGAGAGAGAGAGAGAGAGAGAGAGAGAGAGAGAGAGCCCTGTATAGAATTTCTCTCCTTTCCTGGCAGCTATTCCAGAAATTTCTCCCCCACCTCCACCCTGACACTGTGTGACATTGACAAGCAGACATGCACCCAGGGACATCCGGACCATAGGGAGCTCAGGGGCAAGCGGCCTGCCTTGCCTGGATACGTGTTCTAATGAGTACCCTTTTCTGTCTCTCTCCCTCTCCCCCCTTCCTCTCTCCAGCTCAGCTCCAATGAGTCACCGTCCCCCAGTGAGATTCCTGGCCGGGAGGAACAAGGTGAGTGCGGGCAGCTGGCATGCGGTGTCTCCAGGCTGCCAGTTTTTCTGCCAACCCAAGCGGTGAGGACAGGGGGCAAAATCCACAGGGAAAAAGAAAACCACATCTGTATCAACACACATCTATAAACTGACAATTTGCTATTCTTTACTGGCCCTTGGAATCTGCATCCTGAGGCATGTGCCTCACTCTGCTTCATTGGAGGGCCGGACCAGGCCACCACATGCCAGGGACTCTCCTACTACAGCCAAGGCCTATAATTCCAAGACTGCAGGCCTGGGCTGGCATATGAAGTCAGTCAGACCCTTGGTCTATATAGCCCAGCATTGTCAAGCACTGCCTGGCAGCATCAAGCTCAGGCTTGTCAAGCACTGATCGGCAGCATCTCTCCAGGGTTGTGGGCGCAGAGGTCTTTCCCAGCCCTACAGGGAGAACCTGAGGCTGTCCTTATGCAAAGCAGGGGCTCTACCACCAAGCTACGGCCCTATCCCCCCTTTAGTCCTTTTCTCCCTCCCTGGGTTTGGTTCTGAAGGCTGATTCACACTAGCCTTTTCCTGGCGTGCATGCCCTGCTCTAGCGTCTGTACGTGCGTCTAGCAGTTCTCTGAACGTTTGCCCGCCTTCTTGAAGAAAGCGCAGCTGTGATTTGGTGAAGAGAAATGCGCTTCTCTGATTGGTGGGCTGCCTAGCACCGCGAGCATAAACGCTAGCTTAAACGCGAGCGCATCAAAAAGATAAACCGAAACCATCTCTCCTGGCTGCGTCGTAAGCTCATGCTGCGTCAGACGCAAGCATGAAAAACGCACGAAAAGACCAAACGCAGATCCAAAACGTGCACGGAAAGGGCTAGTGTGAATCAGCCTTGAGCCTCTCCTAATCAGTGTCATCTCTCAAAGAAGGCGGCTGCATCTCCCTAATTCCCCGCCCTCCCTATCAGGAGCGAGTGCTTTCCACATCCCAATAGCCCCCCGTTAAGGAAAGCCACCTCCACACTAATGAAATGTGAAATGCACGTTGACAAGGTCTGATCTGGGGCACTCAGTGCCACTTAGACAAATTTCCATAACAAGAGCACAGATGGAAAGAGCAAAGAGTTATTGGGGAGAGGAGGGGGAGAGCGAGGCTGTACGCCTGCCAACATCTCCCCCCTCTGACGTGCAGGCCAGCCTGTTCCCTCTGGGGTGCTTTTCCAGAACGTCCTGTCCTGTCACTCCTTCCACGCTGGTTTCATAGCTAGAAAATTTCACGTCATCACGATTGCGTGGACTATTGTGTGGAGGGCTGCAGCTTATTCTGTTTTTGCAGTCTGTCCCCAGCCCCAGCCCAGCGCTTACAGGGGCATTCTGGCCAGCAATAGTCAGCACCCAAACCGTCAGGACCACGGAGAGCGCTTTGAGGGGCTGGGTGCGAGACTTGAGCCAAATAGCCAACTGGCATAAGAAGAAGCTAAGAAAAGGCACGCTTGGTTTAGGCCCAAAGATCCACCCAGTTGGAGCATCCTTCTGACTGACAGAGGCTCTCCAGGGCTGGACGTGGGGGTCTTCCTCATCCCTATGTGGAAATGTGGGCAGGGAGCGAACCTGAGACTTCCTACACACAAACAGCAGGGTTGGCCCAAGACGACACGCCAAATCCTGGCCCCTCGTTACCTGGTGGCGTGTCAGCCTCTGCTCTTCCCTCGCTCTGAAGTGGAGAAGGAAAAGGGGCACAGAGCAGAAGAGGAAATGTGGAGGAGGGGAGGGGAGAGGAGAGTGGTGGGCTAGAGTGTCAGCTATCTTCTGTCAGATTCCTCCATTATCCAATCCACACCAATCCTTGGCTCCAGCTTTGGCCCTGGCTCAGCCCCTCTAGCCCACCACTCGTCTCCCCTTCTCCACACTTCCTCTTCTGCTCCATACCCCCCTTTCTTTACCACTCCAGGGACTGGGAGCAGTGGAGGCAAGTGGGCAGACGGAGGTGGACGCCTCCTGCCGGTCGGCTACCTGAGGCAACCGCCCCAGTCGGCCTCAGGGATGAGCCGGCCCTGCAAAACAAGCGCTCCACCCAGAGCTACATCCCCTCTCCCTACAGATTCTGTCCCCCTCCACCGTTAATCAATCCTAAGCCCACACATGTACGCAAGTTACTTCCAACTTGTCTCCGCTGCCTCTAGTCTTGTCATTGCATTAATGCAGACGTCAGTTGTTCCAGATGGCTATCGTGGCCCAGGGAGGGGAGATTGGCATTCCGAGAATATGGAGGAAAGAAGGGGTGGGAGGCAGTGATGCTCCGACCCCATCAGTTATTTGGTTGCTAGGCAACCTGGAGGCTGGGATGCCTTTCCCCCTTTCTTCCAGCAATGAGGTTGGCTAAGTGACAGGGGCTCTCTGCTACTGGTTGCTAGATGAGGCCATGGTTGTGCCGCCTTCACCAGGGCCTTCTCAGTGCCCTACTCACTGAGGACTAGCTGCTTCTCATGCCTTGTATTCCAAAGCAGACATCCAAGTACCAAATGCCCGCATACCACACTCATTGTGAAGGGCACACATCAATTACTGCAGGAAATGCACCGAAGGGGGCTTGGCCCATTGATTGTCCATCGCCTGTTTGCACCGATACCTTTTTGCAACCCATCTGTACGGGTGGGTATGTATTTTGTGCTTGAGGATTCTTTTAGGCCTATGTTCAAAGGCCAAGATGCCAACTTTTGATAGTAAAACACAGCGCCTGACTGAAAGTTGGAGCAGAAGCAAGATATTTGGGGTTAGGGTAGATCAGAGAAGAATCTGGAACCAGGATAGGAGTGTAGCCACAAGGAGACGGCAGCAGGTTATGCGGGCAGAGCCTGGTGGGTTACACAGCTACCAGTCCATCCTAGTGGCATCTCACACTAAATAATCAATATTTGTATAGTGTTTTCCAATGGGCAAAATGCAACATGTGTATTGTCTTGACGTTATCCTTGTGCAATCTGTGCGTATTATTACGCCCATATGGTAGATGAGGAAGACTGAGGCCAAGAGAGAACAGCTTGCCTAAGGCCAATTAGAGTTTCAAATGGGGGAGGGGGGAAAGTCCCCATTCCCTGCTCAGTCTCTTACAGCCCATGCCTGTCCATTTCTGCTCAGAAGTAAGTTCCATTGAGTTCAATGGGACCCACTCCCAATAAATGTGTATAAGATTGCAGCCGTGGCCCCCATGCTCCACCAGCTCTCACTGGTTTGCAAACTGCAATACTGGTACCTACCAGAGTCCTGTGTGGCTGCCCAGCCCGACGACTGTGGCTCTCTCAAAAACAAACAGTGCCAGTTTCCAGGCAACACAGCAGCCTCTCTCATCTGGGTGGGTGTGGGCTAATTGGCCCAGAAGAGGCTGGGGCTCTTGGGATCCCCCCCCCCTCGGATGGCAGTTGCCAAGTTACCACTAAGGACTGTACATCTCCATTTTTTTGCCACTGTTGACCCTTCTCGGCAGGGGCCAAGGGTGACTGCAGGCCAAGCCGAACGAAATTACGGACGTTTCGGTGCCTGCGCTAGAAGTACAACCATGAAAACTGCTAGAAAACCTAACAATTATCACACAATATTTTGGGAAGGGTGCCTCCGTTCATTCACAATGGTTTGGATCCAACCCACAAATAAAACTGCCCGGAAAGTTTTTAAAAAAAAGAAAATTTTAACAAATACAATAAAAATACAAAAAGAAGAAAAATATAGATATATAAAAGCATGAAAAATATAAAAGAAAAAAGAAAGAAATACAGAGAAGCAAACAACATACACAGCGCAATCCTGTGTAACTTTACACCGATGTAACAGCAGATGCACCGGTGCATCTACTGTTAGTAAGGTAAAGGTAAAGGTGACCCCTGAAAATTAAGTCCAGTCGTGTCCGACTCTAGGGTGTGGTGCTCATCCCCATTTCAAAGCCGAAGAGCCAGCGTTGTCCAAAGACGCCTTCGTGGTCATGTGGCCGGCATGACTCTCCTTGCCGCAGCGCGTAGCATGCGGCTGGAATACGGAGCGCTGTTTACCTTCCCGCAAGCGGTACCTATTTATCTACTCACATTAACATGCTTTGGAACTGCTAGGTTGGCAGGAGCTGGCCAAGCAATGAGAGTTCACCCCGTCGCAAGAATCGAACTGCTGACCTTTCGATCGACAGCTCATGGTTCAGCGGTTTAACCCACTGCGCCACCCGCTGGCGCATCTACTGTTACACCAGTGCAAAGTTACACAGGATTGCGCTGACAGTATCTTTACAAATTCCCTTCCTTAACACAAAGCAAACAACAATAACTTGGTCAATCTTCAACTTACAATATCATCATCCAAGCTTTCCAAATTATCTCTCCACCTTTATCCACCCTCCCCTCCCCTCAAGTTCTTTAAATTCATCAAATTCACAGATCATGACATCATATTTTTCTTTTGCATGCAAAAAGTCAATGAGTGGTTTCCAGTTTTCCATAAAAAGTAAATATTGGGAGATTCTTCCCAGCAAAGATAATTGTAATCTACCCCATCTTAAAAAAATATTTTTTTTTAATTTCATTCCATAAGGTAAAGGTAAAGGTATCCCCTGACAATTAAGTCCAGTCGCGTCCGACTCTAGGGTGTGGTGCTCATCTCCATTTCAAAGCCGAAGAGCCAGCGTTGTCCGAAGACGCCTCCGTGGTCATGTGGCCGGCATGACTCTCCTTGCCGCAGCGCGTAGCATGCAGCTGGAACGCGGAGCGCTGTTTACCTTCCCGCAAGCAGTACCTATTTATCTACTCGCATTAACATGCTTTGGAACTGCTAGGTTGGCAGGAGCTGGCCAAGCAACGAGCGCTCACCCCGTCGCAGGAATCGAACTGCCGACCTTTCGATCGACAGCTTATGGTTCCACGTAATTATTTTGAAACATACAATTTATACTTGTCAAAATAATACCTAAACATTTCACTTTTCCCCCCTCTTTCAAACCAGTCTCATTCATCAATTCTTCCTGTTCTCGTAAACTCATATTTTTAGTTAAAATCTTTGTTTTCTGCTTATTGATCTTAAACCCAAATTCCTTCCATTTAACCATTACAATTTCTATCTCTTTGAAAGGATTTTCTAACGTTAATGCCCAGGCAGTTTTGAAATGAACCATACGCCCACTGACTCCATTCCAAACACGCCGGCTCAAATTCCAGCTGCCAAGGGAGAGAGCAGAATATTCAAGGCGGGTGCTGCATACCTTGAAATCCACACAGAAAACACGACACACAGACTCCGAGGGGCACGAAAGCTGGGCAGACGAAAATATATTCCGGGGTTTGGCCCTTGGGGTCTTCAGGGCCCAGAGTGCCGCCAGCTGTGGTCACTGCTTTTGGGGGTGCACGCACATGTGTTGACACAGGTTGTGTTCTGTTGTTGTTTCTTACTGCGTTTAATGATTGCTACACCAGCTGCTTCTCGCACACAGACAAAGCTGGGAACGCCAAAAAAATGGAAGCGGAGGAAGAGGAGATCGATATTGATCTGAACGCGCCCGAGACCGAGAAGGCCGCCTTGGCCATCCAGGGGAAATTCCGACGCTTCCAGAAACGGAAAAAGGACCCCAGCTCCTGAGCAGCCACACCGCCAACCCCCCACCTGACTCGACAATGCTCTCTGCCACTTCCCCATGGGGCCCCCCACCTCACCCTATGGCACTCGCCAGCACCGCCTGCCTCACCCCCTCCCATGCCCCCATTTTCCTACCCTTCTTTGGTGGGGCTAGTGATAATTTTTGCACGTACTGTAATATATATAAGTGGGGCGGGGTGGGTTTTCAGAGTGGGCAGGGGTCGAATTCTCCCCCCAAAGTCAGCCAGGGGGAGAAACAAGGGGGCTCCCCCAAAGCTCAGGCATCCCCCCCTCACCCACCCACGAGGACGTTCCCTCTTTTCCAATAGCCATGATGATAAGCAGCCAAGCAACCGCCTTGAGAGTAAGCCATTTGAGAAAGGGGGCCTTGACACTTGGGGGTGCATGGGAGGGATGGTGTCCCTTGCAACAGAGGTAGGGGGCATTCTGGGTGCAAGAGCTGGCCATGGCTAAATCCATTTTAAAAATCCAAGGGAATCCAAGCGTTTGCACGTTACTAGGGCAGCGTTAGGGGGCAGATCGTATGTCCAACATGCCCCTCTCTCCCATCCCCTGCACAATAGCTTGACACAAATAGGAGTTCAGTTGAAATCAGAACAAAACTAAAAGTACTTGGAAGAAGCTAAAAAAAAATGCTTCCCTTTTAGAAGTTGCAAATTGGGGGCCACGTGGCAAAGGAACGAAAAACTCTACAGTATTAAGACCCACATTTTGGCTCCACACAAAAGTGACATGCTAAACAAAACACAGTAGTGCTGGGCAGTTCTGAGCAGGACTGTGGCACCCGGGGATGTTAATTCTTTCCCTGCAGGCCGTTTTTATCCCGCCACTCAAAGTCGCCCCCCCCTGAATCAGCCCCTCTGCTCGCCCCAGATATTAACTCCTTTTGCACTCTGAAAATGCTGAATGCCTTTGCTTACAAATTGCAACCCTTGTGTGGCACAAATGCCGCCTTCTGGCTGCTTTTGGGAGGGGAAGGGGGGCAGAAAGCAGCTGCATTTCTCCCCTCCCCCCAATCCAAAACGTGCGCATCTCAAGCTGCAACATTGATTTGAAAGAACCAAGGACCAATGTGTCAGAATTCAGCACAGTCGCTCTTTTGTCTGCACAATTGTCCCTGTTCTGCTTCAGCTGTAGCATGAACACGATAAGAGAGAGACCTGGGGCTGGAGATTTTATTGTGGCTTAAGCCATCGACAGCCAGGGGTGGTTAAAACGAGAGCAGCCGACACTTTTGCCTTTTGGCCCTATCATACGGACGATCTGGATTAATCCATCAGTCTGAAGGAACTAGTACCCTGATGTCCATATTCACCATCATTAGCTCATGTACGAAATTGCTCTTCATTCTTATTCCAGTCACAAAAGAGTGGGGGAAAATGCCCACCTTTTAAGGGATCAATAATTTGCACTAAATGTACATGCCCCAACAAAACTTGCCATATGAGCCTTCTCACTCATTAAGCTTGGGAGAGATGTCTACCTCCCTCCCTGAGCAGATTTTTGCTATTAAGATAAGCTTTGCAAGAGGTCAGCTGCAAACCACAGTCAGACTTTGCCAAGAGAGAGCAGACCACCACCAAATAGATTAGCAAAACCAATTTCACCTTCGCGCCACTTGCTTCACAACATAATCATAATAACCTAGCTCTAGCATGCAGCTGATCTCATGCAACTTATCTTTACACTTCCACTCTTTAAAAAAAAAGTCTGAATTTACCGACTCGGCTCTTGCAATCCAGATGTCACAACTGACACGTGCATTTCATGGGCCTCCATGTTGCTTGGGGATCCTCATGGATCTGGGAGGTTGTCACCGGAACAGCAGCTATAACTAGGAGTCAGTTGCTAAGACAGAAAAGTAGCCAGACTGGATTCCAAGGTGGTGGATACACTCCTAGCCCAGGTAGTTAATTGTTAATTGCAGGACTTAACAAGCCGGAGTTTTCAACTTTAAGGGCCAGTGCTTTAGATTTTGGTAAATGAAAAGCTTAACATTCCCAAAGGAACCCGATTTACCTGTCAAAAAGCTCCAAACTCATCCTATCCCTGGGAGAGGGCTGCCCTTCCCCAAAACCACAACATCTCCACTCCAGACCCGGCCCCTGTCCTGCAACCCTAAACTGCACCCAACCATGTGCCGAAGGCAACCACCATGCAGCTCTGAGCACTGGAACACCGCATTGCCATCCACCCCATTTTGGTGCAACTGGATTGGGCCATCCACGAACAGGCACTACCAGGGTGGGGGAGAACCCAGCATTGCTGTGGGGCCCGGATCAAGCTTCTTAGAGGACTGACTCTTTTAGCATGTTAATAAAACAATCAGGGGAAAACGACCAAGTCTGGTTGGTTTGTTAACGCCCTCATTTATAAATCCAGTTTGAACAGATTGTGTGTCTGATGTTGGTGCTGAGTCCCCTTAAAGAGCTGCCGTCTGCTGAGTCAGACCATTGATCCATGTCGCTCAGTGCTTGCCAGCCCAGGCTGGTACCATCTCTTCATGGTTTCCTATTTGTGGGATACTTCTGAGTGTGCCATTTGGGGGGTGGGGGGTGGAACTACTCCAACTGGTTTATTCCCCCCCCCTCAGCTTGTTTTTGTAGTGCGGGGGGGGGGAGGGTTGGAAGAGCTAACTACAAATTTTCAGGGCACAGGAAAAAGCTGATCATTTAAACCCCTCACTACAATGAGAGACATGAGCATAATCTTAAAACACATTTTTGTGCATGCACCCACCACGAAGTCTGTTTTACGCTTGCAAAACCATTCATTTTTAAATTAACACAATTTTTATTGAGTCATCAGTATGCAAGCTTTCATGTTACACAAGTCTCTTTGTCTTCTCTTTGGTGCTGGATGAAAAATAATTTCCATTTATAATCCCATCTTCCAATGTCTCTTGGAAGCTTGTGTAAAATGTAGACACAACATCAAAGCAAGCGTTGCCGACAACGGCCGACGTTAGTGGCGAGGTAACGCAGAAGGGGATTATTGAGTGAGGTTGGCGCCAGGAACGGAATGCGCCAGTTCAAGAATGACACTACTCACTGCCTGGTCTATCAAAGGAGATGCTGCAGCCCCCAAAATAGCACTTCATGCGACAGAGAAAATTAAGGCGAGTGATCTCCCAGGGCCCCTTTGGGACATAGCTCTGCACCAAAACACATGTTTTGCAGCTCTCTAAAACCCAATTGCCAATCTGCTCACACAGATGGATATTTCCACTCGGAAGAAGCAAAACAGCAAAATATTGTCAGCATGCGGCTGGCGGTGTCGGCAGGAGGGCAACCGTCTTGATGCTGCAGAGAGGCAAAAAACCCCGGGAGGTAGCCCATGAACAAAGGTAAGGTACAGAAAAATGGGCACAGCCACCTCAAGGAGTCAGAATTAAAAACTGAAGGGAGCAGTTTCATTTTCAACACACACACAAAGTCTTAATCCTTCCAACGGGGCTAAGAGGCACCTTTAAAAAGGGAAGACTCTCATGTCCTTATTCATGCCAGTACAGTTTTTCACTGTGGCTGTTTGCTGGTGTCTCCCTGGAGTTTCTGTTGAGACTGTAAGCCCCTTGGGGCAGAGAACCAGCTTTATTTATTTATTTTTTATTTTTCACATTTTTATACCACCCTTCCTCCAAGGAGCTCAGAGTGGTGTACATATTTCCTCCCCTCCTTTTTGTCCTCACAACAACCCTGTGAGGTAGGTGGGGCTGAGAGATAGTGACTGGCCCAAGGTTACCCAGGAAGCTTCGTGGCTGAGCGGGGATTTGAACCTGGATCTTCCAGGTCTAAGTCCAACTCCGAAACCTTGTGCTACCTAAACCGCTTGGAGAATTTGAGGGGCTGAAAAAGTGGCGTGTCAAAATATTCAACAGATTTTTCCACCAATGCAATGGAAAAGTCCAACACTCCAGCAACACACCGAGGCCTTTTGCCCAAGTGAGGGGACAGTCTTTAGTGGAGGCAATGAAAAGTTAAAAGCTGGAACTGGCTTTTATTGGGGGGGGAAACACCCCTAAAATCCATCAAGTTATACAAACTGGGGGAAAAACGTAAACATAGATGAACTGTTCAGAGAAGAAAGCAGCTTATAATTTGGTTTTCCGACAGATACGCAATTGGCTGGCAACTCCTTTGTCATTTCATCCCCTCGTTTATGGTCACTTATGGAAATCCATCCCGCAAGACTCACCGGCTGGTTCCCTTGAGACCAATGAAGAAACCGCAGCGGGTTTGCAATAAGGCAGGAAGGAAATGCCACTTCTTTCCATGTGCTTGTGCCAAGAGGGGGGGGAGCTCTCTCTCTCTCTCTCACTTGGCGATTCCTTTGGCGTGGCTGCGCATGTGCCAGCTCAGTTGTTCGCTCCGGAGGAAGGAGGCGGCGCAGTGGTTACAGGAGAAGGCACAATGGAGGCGCATGTGCTGTTTCAAGGAGCGCTGATAGACAAAACGCTTGTCGCAGACGTTGCACATGTAGCGGCCCCGGCGACGCTTGGCGTGCCTTGAGCCACTCGACTCCCGTGAGGAAAAATGGAGGCCCTGCCTCTTCACGCTGGCCGTGGGTGTCTCCTCTTCCTCCGTCGTCTCAGACGATTCGTCTGGTTTCCAGTCATCCTCGGAGCCTCCTCCCGAGTCGCTCTCGTCTCCTTCCGCTTGGTTGGTGTACACCACGTGGGAGCGGGCCTGTCGGAAGCTGCGGGGCACCATTTCCCGCTCACCCTGGGCCCCTGGAGGCGGCTGAAGATCTGGGGATGGCCGCCGAGGGACAAAAGCGGTGTTCTCTTCTATCTTCACACTGCTAATCCCGCGTTCCTCCCCTGTTCTCGATGCTGCAACAAGAACACACAACATCTGGCTATTATGTTGCCCCACTACAAATCTCTGGTGCGGCCACATTTGGGATCCTGGTTGCCACACCTCTGGCGTGTCCAGTTCTGGCGGCCACACTTCAAAGGTGGATATTGGAAAAAGGGGCAGAAGAGGGCAACCCACATGATCCGCGGGCTGGAGCACCTTCCTCAGGAGGAAAGGTGACAACATTTGGGCTTGCTCGCTTGGAAAGAAGGCAAGGAAACAGGAGGGAGGGACTGGATTAGAACGTCAAAAATGACGCACAGTGCGGAGGGAGGTTCTCTCTCTACGCACCATCTTGGAAGTGGGGGGGGGTGTCATTCAATGAAACTCATTGGTGGGAAAGGTGGCAGGGAGGGACAAAGAGAGGTGCAGGGTTACTCTGTGGAATTCAAGGCTCCCACGTGTGGACCTTCCAGAAGAGCCACTGTGGGAACGCCAGACTAGATGGGCCTGATCCACCAGGGCTTTTCTTATGCAAGTTATATTCTGAGCATGACTTTCTTACATCACGGAACTGCAGCCGGCCTACATAGGGTGACTGGGGATTTTAGAGTTTTGAAAGCCTTCATTATTCTTCTCCCATTTCCCCCCCCCCCCCCCCCAGCTTCATTCCCAGTCACTCCGGGAATGGCTTGACTTTCTGGATGGGAAGCCCATTGGGGCAGGGACCTGGCCTCTCATTCTCTGTGAAGTGCCACACGCTCGGATGGTGCCATGTGTGACAACTGGAAGGTAACAGAATATAAAAAGGGAAAGAGAGAAAATAAAAGCCATACCAGGTTTGGGGCGTGACGCCTTGCAGGTATGCTTCCCCAAATACTTGATGTGGCAAAGTGGGCACTTCTGGGCAGTCAAGGTGGGCACCATCTTCTGACCAGGGACCTCTGAGATTTCGGCGGCTGAGGGCGGCATTGACGGACTCCGCACTATCACACTGCCATTCGTTGCCCCGCTGTTGGAGTCTGCGCCAGAGGGCAGAGCTGACCCCAACTTGCTCCGGGGGGGCATGGCAGTAAATGGTTGCAATCCGGTTGCAAGGAGAGGATCGTCCCTGGCTGGAGTTTGACAGAGACGCGCCCCGGAAGAGTTGGCCCCACAGCCTTCGTGCGACCTCTTGTGAAAGAGGTACTTAAATTTCAGGGTGAAGACCTTGCCGCAGTCCTCGCACGGGAAACTCTTGTGGCGTCGCTGGTGCTGGCGGAGGAGCCTGGTGCCGGCAAAGGTCTTGTCGCAATCCGTGCAGCGCAGCAAGACCCGAGTGCGGTGGGCCCCTCTGCCGAACACGTGGATTTTGATGTGGTTCGCCAAAGCAGACTGGCTGAAGAAGCTGCTCTTGCAATCCAAGCAGGGGAAAGCCCGGATGCCCTGGTGCCAGCGCAGGTGGGTGTCCAGCTGGCCCTTCAGGAAGTAGGCTTTGGGACAATGCGAGCACTTGTGAAGGGGCTCACCTCCGTGGGTCAGCTGGTGCTTGGCCAGGTTGGAGGGATCCGAGTACGACTTGCCACAAGCGTGGCAGGAGAAGGGAAACTCCTTCGTGTGGATTCGCAAGTGTTTCCGCATGTTGCTGCTGTTGTTGAAAATCCGGTCACATTCAGGACACGGGTACCTACGGGCGGCTACCTTAGGACTGCTCGCCGTGGGGGGGTGTCGGACAGGTCCTGTGTCCACCTCCAGTTTTTCAACTTCCTCCACCCCATCTCCATTGTCTTCCTCCTGTTCTTCATCATCATCTTCCTCCTCCTCTCCATCGTCTTCCTCCACTCCAACAGCAGATCCTTCCGAATCAGGAGACCACTCTTCTTCAGAACCGTCGGTGGATGAGAGCTCATCACCGTCTCCTTCCTCTTTCTGGGGAACGTATCCCAGAGCCTTTTTGGGATGGCGGAGGTTGTACAGTTTAACGCCGGGTGAGAGAGATGTTCCAGAGCTCTTGCTGGGATGATCTGCAGAACAAGAGAACCACAACAAGATCTTAGGTGGTAGCAACGAGTCAGACCAAAGCTAAAAACGGGTTCAGAAAGTTTCCTTCCAGCAAATTGGACTCAAACCAGAGCCAAGGGCCGGCCCATCCATGAGGCCAACTGAAGCCATCGCATCAGGCAGCAGATGGGGAAATCTCTGTCCACTTCCTTCCACTTTCTGATTGGAAAAGGAAAAGAGGACAGAGAGGAAGAGGAAATGTGGAGGGGAGAGGAGTGCTGAGCTAGAACATGGGAGAGTGGAAGGAGCAGAGGCTATAGTAGGGGTGGCCAAACTGTGGCTCCTGAGCCACATGTGGCTCTTTGATGTATAATGTGCGGCTCTCGGAAATATGTTGGCTGAGCTCCTTTTTTGCATCACCATTTAATATAAAAAGTAAATAAGAAATTTTCAAGCTTTGTAATTATTTGCCAGGTATAAACTGAGAGTCCACTGGATTAAAACGTAAGTTTTATGTTCATGGTGAGTCAATATATTTAAGAATTTAAATGCTTCTTAAAATATTGCGGCTCCCAAACATCTCTCTTGTGGCTCTCAAGCATATGAAGTTTAGCGTTTGTGGCTCTTACATTAAGCAAGTTTGGCCACCCCTGGACTATAGCATTGTCAGATGGGGGGGGGGGCAGCATTTGGCATGCCATCTCAGGAAGTCGTGGGTCAGCCCTGCAAGAGCTGAATCTCTCTTTCTTGCCCTAAACCCGAAAAGAAATCCAAAACACAAGTTGTAACAACTTCAAATTAAGTCCTGCAATAATCAGGCACTCAGCTTGCTTTTATGATCAAAATGTGTTATTTTCCCATCGTCTTGCTTTTTTAATCCTCTTGTGTGTCCCTTCCCATCCCAGCATAGCATCTCTCCCTGTGGTAGCTGTTGGATGTCTTCCTTGTGCCTGTTTTTAAGCTGTTTGGGGCAGCAAATTATCCACATCTTCTTTTAGCTGTGTAAACCACTTTTGAGAACCTGTTTTGTTGAAAAGTGACATACAAATCATCTTCACAAAAACAACACATACTTTGCTTTTTCAGCCTTTCAACACACATCCAAGAACAGAAGTGTTTTTTTTCTTTTTTAAATACACATTTTCACTGTACCTTGCACTAGGATCAACTAGGAACAAAAGAAGCCGTTTATACCAAGTCAGACTTCTTGTCCATCTAGCTCAAAGTTGTCAGACACTGACTGGCAGCAGCACTCAAGGGTTTCAGATGTAGGCGTCTTTCCCTTCGCTACCTGGGACTTCTTGCACGCCAAGTCATTTGTAAAGAAATAGGGGTTACGGGTGAAAAAGCCATGTAAAAACCTTTAAAATCCAGCTAAAAGAATTAATGATTTTTGCGTCTGACTACAGTGCTGGGATAACCGGAGACTGCTGTCAGGAAAGATCGATCGTTAATTCTTTTAGCTGGATTTTAAAGGTTTTTACATGGCTTTTTCACCCGTAACCCCTATTTCTTTACAAATTGTTGCTGGCCATGAGAGCTTCCATTCAAGAATCAAGTCATTTGTTCTACCACTGAGCCATAGCCGTATCCTCAGCACAGGCAAATAACTATTTCAAGGGGGTAATTTGCAGCAGGGATATGGCAAAGGGGAAAGTTTAAAAAACACCCACTGCTCTGTGGTCCCAATCTGCTTGGGTCCCCTATGGACAAAATGAAACATTCCTTCCAGTTTTACTTCCTGCTTTAAAGCCCATCACTTAATGGCAGGCTTAACGTATGTGTTTAATTTGACCCTCAAAAGAGATACTTGAGGTTACCATCCCATACATACACACTTTCCTGGGAGTAAATCCTGTTAGGTTTACTGGAACTTACTTCCAAGTAGATATGCATAGAATCAGGCTGTAGATATGCATAGGCCAAGTAGATATGCATAGAGTTCAGTGATCTTGAAAAATCTACACTGATTCAGGGGGAAATCTTGGGTGGGCAGAACTTGGAGCAACACCAGTGAGGGGGGTGGGGTGGGGGGAGAGTCACCAGCTCCAAATGAAAACGGGGGGGGGGGGGAATTAATTCCATTTTGAATACTCTGATAAAAGCATTGCACACTCAAATGCGTTTCAAGTCGATGGTCCTTCCTTGGAGTTCCTCAAGAACGCCACAAGATGCAAATATTTCAAATAAAATGGTCATTTCGGCACCTTGACTTCACTCGTTTTTCTGGTTTGCATTGGAACTCTTCCTCCTCCTCCCCCCCGCTGCCGGCTTTTCTTTCACGGGGTGGGGGGGGGGGGGAGAGAGAAGAGTACCAGGCACCACTGATTTTCATTTACAACCAGAAATTTTTTCTATCCTAATCCCAGACTTCAAACAAACGCTGGCCAGATCATAAATTTAAGAGCTTGTTTTCTTCCCCAGATCCTTTGACTTTTTATCCCCAGCGTCTCACGAATTCTACAATGGAAAATTTACAGCAGCCTACAAACCCCAGGATTCTTTGGGGAGGCATGGGAAACCCACTGACATATAACCCCAAAACGCAGAAACACCTTCCCAGTGCATTCACACCATACACCTGAATTCTTTCAGGGAATCTTGGGACCTGAAGGAACATTTACTCCCATGCCTCCTTGCCCATGCTAGATAATCTTCAGGAGTCCTACTTCTCTAAGCACCCTCCAAGGTGAATGGCGTTGCAACTGAGAGGCAGGGCCTTCCTGGTGGTGGCACCCCATCTGTGGAATTCCTTCCCCAAGATGCTTGCCCAATATAGTACCTACCCTTTCCGGTACCAAACATATTTTTACGTTCCCATGCTTTGAACCTCAGAAGGGGATTTTAACACAGCTGTGTGCGACAGTAGTGCAACTCTGTCAAGGATCTCTGTCACCAACAGCCCCCAATGTCTGCACCTGTTCAACGTAGCAGCTGAAGACCGTTTTTATTCCAGCAGGAAAGAAATCTTGCAGGACAACTAGATGAGCAGATCAATAAAGCTTGACAGAAGTTTCATTGATTGACAGGGCTGAGCCAGGTCTTTTGGTGGCCCAGGACCCCCTCACCACCACCGAGGCAGCTTTTCTTCCTGCTTCCTGGATAAGGAAGATGGGAATGGAGCAGAAGAGGAAACATGGAGGAGGAGGAGTATTGAGGGTTTGGAGACATTCTAGCCCACCATTCTCCTCTCTTCTCCTCATCCTCCACACTTCCTCTTCCATTCCATTCTTCAACCCAGGAAGTGCAAGTAGGTCCCCCACCAATCCGCCACCCGAGGAAGGAGGAAGTGCAGGTGTCACCCACCAATCCACCACCCTAGATAAGCGCCTCAGTCGCCCCCCTGGACAAACTCGACGTATTGAGTCTGTCCAGGGGGGGCTCAACTTATTTAATGCCGCCTTTACTGTAGGGCAATTAAAGACCTATTAAGTCAGTCTGCCAGAGCTGCAGATGAGCTCTGCTGATGACAACTGTTCTGAAGGAGGGAGGGGGGGGGGGGAAGCATATTATCTTCTTTAAAAGAAAATTAAAAAAAAATATTTACTGCATGTGTCTGTCACAGCAAGCATCATATTGGAAGAGGCATTCCCTGCTGGGGGAAGGGAATGCCTCTTCCCAGATGAATGTGGCAGCATGCAGGCACTGCCACTAATTATACCTATTTTAAAAATATAAAATCGGTTAGGAAAAGCACCCCCGACTAATTTTAAACATGCACCACCCAATTCATTGGGGTGGGTTTTCCTAACCGATTAAATCCCTTCTGAAAAATCTATTAATTTAACCAATTAAGTTCCAGCCCTACAGTACCACGTGTAGAAGTGATTACAGTGGAGAGGTATCTCAGCAGCCCTGGGGTGAGTTTGGAAAGATTGGGTAGTTGCAGAATGTCATAAGCCGTCTCCGTTTGCCTTTGAGTGGCTAGTGTCCCTGTCTAGAACAGGGGAGAGATCTGTGTTCAAATTCTCTCTTAGCTGTGTAGGTCACGGGAGGACCTGTGGCCAGTCGCTCTTTTTCAGTCTAGTCTACCTCACAGGGGTGTTGCGAGGATAAGAGTGTAAAGTCCACATATGTCACCCTGCGCTCCATGGAGGAAGTTATAAAGCATACTAAACTTTTACTATTTAAACAAATCGGCACAACAAACATGTGGCAAGAACATTTTTTTTAATGGTGAACCAAAGCAACTCTGGCTACAGAACACTGTCCCTTACAACATGGCCCTAAGAACCCAAAATATCAGTGCAAGACATAAAAATGCTATGAACTGCCTTCAACTCTCCATGACCTGACAAGAGCCAAGAGGATTTTGCCTCCGCAGCGAGGAGAAGAGAGAGATATTAGGAAGGTTTGGATTAAAAAAAACCCTTCTTTTCCCTCTCTTTGCACTTCTGACCTGGAGTGTGTGACTCACACTCTTTCAGGGCCTTGTTTACTTTTCACAGATTCTTTTTCTGGGGGTGGGGAATCTCTTAACCTGCACTGGTAGGAGGTCATGCTCTCGGGCCATTCAGAGAGACACCAGCTTCTCACAAATGCTCTCGTGACAACCTTCTTGATAGATGTTGAGCCCTTGAAGGGCGACCGAAAAAACCAAGGCTGTCTTTCCTCGCAGGGCAGCTTCCGGTTTAAGCAAACGGCCTGGGTTTCTTGCAAGGCGGAGAGCGTACCGAGTGCAGGGATTGGCGAGGCGAGAGCTGAAGGCTGAACAAGAATACTGCGTAACGGTTGAATAAGATGAACGTTGGCATCAAACTGAGTTTTAAAACTTGGATGCAAAAAAACAAAAAACAGGCAGGGTATGAGTGGCTGTGAAGGGTTGGCTCCAGCTTTTTTGGGGGGGTGGGGGGGAGGAGAAGAGTCCTTGGTAAGGTGATCTCTGAGGAAGGCCTTCCTACCTAGGGGGAATCTCCTTCTCCTTACTGGATGGCAGATTAGGACACTCTATGGGGCGCTGGGGTGGGGTGGGGGAACCAGCTGGGCAGTAGCCCCTGGCTGGGTCAGTGAGGGTGTGCCGCAGTCCCCCACCATCCCCTGGCAAGTTAAGGCCCTCAGGGATGCTTGCCAGGCCACTGCAAAGGACAAACAATGCTCTGTCCCTCACACGGCAGCAGGTGCCTGGGGCACCTGGGAATCATTAAAATAGCACCAGGGTAGGGAAAGAGATGATCCGCTGCTTCCCGCTGCCTCCCAACCGCTGGCCAGCTTATGGGAAGGCAATGGGGAGCAGCCAGAGGTGCAGATTGTCCTCCACTTTCCCAGAATTCCTGGCTGGGCCCACCAATCCACCTCATGGCACCAAGGCAGGAGTCAGCAGCAGCTGCAGCCTGCCCTGAAATGCTGGGCCCTCCAGAGCTGCTCAGAGGGACTTCCGGCCAACGCCAGCCCTGGCAGCCTGCGCAGAACAGGGAGAACCAGAGAGGGATGTGGTTGTGTGGAGGGGCTGCTGGCAAACCGGTTTGCATTTTTTTCCCCCCTGGACACTGAACTTTGCCTGCATTGCTCAACGGAGAACTGGGATGGGAGAGAAAAACCCAACCGGGATGGCTCCCCTACGCTGCTCAAGGAAACTTGGACAAAACTGCAACACCCCCCAACCGAAACACATGTGTAACAGCTCACAGGGGCTCACGCTAAATCTTATGCACAAATAGGTCCAGGGCAGGGGTTGTACTGAGCAGCTGACAGGCCCCAAGCTGTGGCTAGAGAACTGTAAACTGCAGTCAGAGAGAGAGAGAGAGAGAGAGAGAGAGAGAGAGAGAGAGAGAGAGAGAGAGTGAGTGAGTGTGTAAGTAATTTAAGTTGCATTGGCACAGAGTTGCGTGCAAGAAGCATCCTTGCAATTTCACATCTTAGGTGAGATTTGGGGCTTTTTGTTGGAAGACGAGGGGGAAGTGTGTGTGTGTGTGTGTGTGTGTGTGTGTGTGTGTGTGTGTGTGTGTGTGTGTGTGTTTTAGTTACAACTCCTGGCTGGGGGGGGGAGGAACAGCACGCTGCAGAACGAGAGCCCACAGTTGCTTTCAAAACAGAACATTCAAGTCAAGCCCTGCTCAAGACAGACCTTCCACTTTGTGGTCCTCTTCCCCAACACTTATTCCGCCCCACCTTTGAAGGCTGACCCAGAACGAATTCTCCGTTTGCCCCCATCCCCGGGTCCCAGCTCTGGGGGGTCAGCCCCTTTGCACTCTGCCTCCTTTTCCAGCTGGGAATCAGAGGGATGTTGTTTCGGAGGGGCCGCCGGTTGAGAAAAACCCAACCGGGATGGCTCCCCTACGCTGCTCAAGGAAACTTGGACAAAACTGCAACACCCCCCAACCGAAACACATGTGTAACAGCTCACAGGGGCTCACGCTAAATCTTATGCACAAATAGGTCCAGGGCAGGGGTTGTACTGAGCAGCTGACAGGCCCCAAGCTGTGGCTAGAGAACTGTAAACTGCAGTCAGAGAGAGAGAGAGAGAGAGAGAGAGAGAGAGAGAGAGAGAGAGAGAGAGAGAGAGAGAGTGTGTAAGTAATTTCAGTTGCATTGGCACAGAGTTGTGTGCAAGAAGCATCCTTGCAATTTCACATCTTAGGTGAGATTTGGGGCTTTTTGTTGGAAGACGAGGGGGAAGTGTGTGTGTGTGTGTGTGTGTGTGTGTGTGTGTTTTAGTTACAACTCCTGGCTGGGGGGGGGGAAGGAACAGCACGCTGCAGAACGAGAGCCTACAGTTGCTTTCAAAACAGAACATTCAAGTCAAGCCCTGCTCAAGACAGACCTTCCACTTTGTGGTCCTCTTCCCCAACACTTATTCCGCCCCACCTTTGAAGGCTGACCCAGAACGAATTCTCCGTTTGCCCCCATCCCCGGGTCCCAGCTCTGGGGGGTCAGCCCCTTTGCACTCTGCCTCCTTTTCCAGCTGGGAATCAGAGGGATGTTGTTTCGGAGGGGCCGCCGGTTGAGAAAAACCCAACCGGGATGGCTCCCCTACGCTGCTCAAGGAAACTTGGACAAAACTGCAACACCCCCCAACCGAAACACATGTGTAACAGCTCACAGGGGCTCACGCTAAATCTTATGCACAAATAGGTCCAGGGCAGGGGTTGTACTGAGCAGCTGACAGGCCCCAAGCTGTGGCTAGAGAACTGTAAACTGCAGTCAGAGAGAGAGAGAGAGAGAGAGAGTGAGTGAGTGAGTGAGTGTGTGTAAGTAATTTAAGTTGCATTGGCACAGAGTTGCGTGCAAGAAGCATCCTTGCAATTTCACATCTTAGGTGAGATTTGGGGCTTTTTGTTGGAAGACGAGGGGGAAGTGTGTGTGTGTGTGTGTGTGTGTGTGTGTGTGTGTGTGTGTTTTAGTTACAACTCCTGGCTGGGGGGGGGGGAAGGAACAGCACGCTGCAGAACGAGAGCCTACAGTTGCTTTCAAAACAGAACATTCAAGTCAAGCCCTGCTCAAGACAGACCTTCCACTTTGTGTTCCTCTTCCCCAACACTTATTCCGCCCCACCTTTGAAGGCTGACCCAGAACGAATTCTCCGTTTGCCCCCATCCCCGGGTCCCAGCTCTGGGGGGTCAGCCCCTTTGCACTCTGCCTCCTTTTCCAGCTGGGAATCAGAGGGATGTTGTTTCGGAGGGGCCGCCGGTTGAGAAAAACCCAACCGGGATGGCTCCCCTACGCTGCTCAAGGAAACTTGGACAAAACTGCAACACCCCCCAACCGAAACACATGTGTAACAGCTCACAGGGGCTCACGCTAAATCTTATGCACAAATAGGTCCAGGGCAGGGGTTGTACTGAGCAGCTGACAGGCCCCAAGCTGTGGCTAGAGAACTGTAAACTGCAGTCAGAGAGAGAGAGAGAGAGAGAGAGAGAGAGAGAGAGAGAGAGAGAGAGAGAGAGAGAGTGTAAGTAATTTAAGTTGCATTGGCACAGAGTTGTGTGCAAGAAGCATCCTTGCAATTTCACATCTTAGGTGAGATTTGGGGCTTTTTGTTGGAAGACGAGGGGGAAGTGTGTGTGTGTGTGTGTGTGTGTGTGTGTGTGTGTGTGTGTGTGTGTGTGTTTTAGTTACAACTCCTGGCTGGGGGGGGGGAGGAACAGCAAGCTGCAGAACGAGAGCCCACAGTTGCTTTCAAAACAGAACATTCAAGTCAAGCCCTGACAGACCTTCCACTTTGTGGTCCTCTTCCCCAACACTTATTCCGCCCCACCTTTGAAGGCTGACCCAGAACGAATTCTCCGTTTGCCCCCATCCCCGGGTCCCAGCTCTGGGGGGTCAGCCCCTTTGCACTCTGCCTCCTTTTCCAGCTGGGAATCAGAGGGATGTTGTTTCGGAGGGGCCGCCGGTTGAGAAAAACCCAACCGGGATGGCTCCCCTACGCTGCTCAAGGAAACTTGGACAAAACTGCAACACCCCCCAACCGAAACACATGTGTAACAGCTCACAGGGGCTCACGCTAAATCTTATGCACAAATAGGTCCAGGGCAGGGGTTGTACTGAGCAGCTGACAGGCCCCAAGCTGTGGCTAGAGAACTGTAAACTGCAGTCAGAGAGAGAGAGAGAGAGAGAGAGAGAGAGAGAGTGAGTGAGTGAGTGAGTGTGTAAGTAATTTAAGTTGCATTGGCACAGAGTTGCGTGCAAGAAGCATCCTTGCAATTTCACATCTTAGGTGAGATTTGGGGCTTTTTGTTGGAAGACGAGGGGGAAGTGTGTGTGTGTGTGTGTGTGTGTGTGTGTGTGTGTGTGTGTGTGTGTGTGTTTTAGTTACAACTCCTGGCTGGGGGGGGGGGGAGGAACAGCACGCTGCAGAACGAGAGCCCACAGTTGCTTTCAAAACAGAACATTCAAGTCAAGCCCTGCTCAAGACAGACCTTCCACTTTGTGGTCCTCTTCCCCAACACTTATTCCGCCCCACCTTTGAAGGCTGACCCAGAACGAATTCTCCGTTTGCCCCCATCCCCGGGTCCCAGCTCTGGGGGGTCAGCCCCTTTGCACTCTGCCTCCTTTTCCAGCTGGGAATCAGAGGGATGTTGTTTCGGAGGGGCCGCCGGTTGAGAAAAACCCAACCGGGATGGCTCCCCTACGCTGCTCAAGGAAACTTGGACAAAACTGCAACACCCCCCAACCGAAACACATGTGTAACAGCTCACAGGGGCTCACGCTAAATCTTATGCACAAATAGGTCCAGGGCAGGGGTTGTACTGAGCAGCTGACAGGCCCCAAGCTGTGGCTAGAGAACTGTAAACTGCAGTCAGAGAGAGAGAGAGAGAGAGAGAGAGAGAGAGAGAGAGTGTAAGTAATTTAAGTTGCATTGGCACAGAGTTGTGTGCAAGAAGCATCCTTGCAATTTCACATCTTAGGTGAGATTTGGGGCTTTTTGTTGGAAGACGAGGGGGAAGTGTGTGTGTGTGTGTGTGTGTGTGTGTGTGTGTGTGTGTGTTTTAGTTACAACTCCTGGCTGGGGGGGGGGAGGAACAGCACGCTGCAGAACGAGAGCCCACAGTTGCTTTCAAAACAGAACATTCAAGTCAAGCCCTGCTCAAGACAGACCTTCCACTTTGTGGTCCTCTTCCCCAACACTTATTCCGCCCCACCTTTGAAGGCTGACCCAGAACGAATTCTCCGTTTGCCCCCATCCCCGGGTCCCAGCTCTGGGGGGTCAGCCCCTTTGCACTCTGCCTCCTTTTCCAGCTGGGAATCAGAGGGATGTTGTTTCGGAGGGGCCGCCGGTTGAGAAAAACCCAACCGGGATGGCTCCCCTACGCTGCTCAAGGAAACTTGGACAAAACTGCAACACCCCCCAACCGAAACACATGTGTAACAGCTCACAGGGGCTCACGCTAAATCTTATGCACAAATAGGTCCAGGGCAGGGGTTGTACTGAGCAGCTGACAGGCCCCAAGCTGTGGCTAGAGAACTGTAAACTGCAGTCAGAGAGAGAGAGAGAGAGAGAGAGAGAGAGAGAGTGAGTGAGTGAGTGTGTAAGTAATTTAAGTTGCATTGGCACAGAGTTGCGTGCAAGAAGCATCCTTGCAATTTCACATCTTAGGTGAGATTTGGGGCTTTTTGTTGGAAGACGAGGGGGAAGTGTGTGTGTGTGTGTGTGTGTGTGTGTGTGTGTGTGTGTGTGTGTGTGTGTGTGTGTGTGTGTGTGTGTGTTTTAGTTACAACTCCTGGCTGGGGGGGGGGGAGGAACAGCACGCTGCAGAACGAGAGCCCACAGTTGCTTTCAAAACAGAACATTCAAGTCAAGCCCTGCTCAAGACAGACCTTCCACTTTGTGGTCCTCTTCCCTAATACTTATTCCGCCCCACCTTTGAAGGCTGACCCAGAACGAATTCTCCGTTTGCCCCCATCCCCGGGTCCCAGCTCTGGGGGGTCAGCCCCTTTGCACTCTGCCTCCTTTTCCAGCTGGGAATCAGAGGGATGTTGTTTCGGAGGGGCCGCCGGTTGAGAAAAACCCAACCGGGATGGCTCCCCTACGCTGCTCAAGGAAACTTGGACAAAACTGCAACACCCCCCAACCGAAACACATGTGTAACAGCTCACAGGGGCTCACGCTAAATCTTATGCACAAATAGGTCCAGGGCAGGGGTTGTACTGAGCAGCTGACAGGCCCCAAGCTGTGGCTAGAGAACTGTAAACTGCAGTCAGAGAGAGAGAGAGAGAGAGAGAGAGAGAGTGAGTGAGTGAGTGAGTGTGTGTAAGTAATTTAAGTTGCATTGGCACAGAGTTGCGTGCAAGAAGCATCCTTGCAATTTCACATCTTAGGTGAGATTTGGGGCTTTTTGTTGGAAGACGAGGGGGAAGTGTGTGTGTGTGTGTGTGTGTGTGTGTGTGTGTGTGTGTTTTAGTTACAACTCCTGGCTGGGGGGGGGGGAGGAACAGCACGCTGCAGAACGAGAGCCCACAGTTGCTTTCAAAACAGAACATTCAAGTCAAGCCCTGCTCAAGACAGACCTTCCACTTTGTGGTCCTCTTCCCCAACACTTATTCCGCCCCACCTTTGAAGGCTGACCCAGAACGAATTCTCCGTTTGCCCCCATCCCCGGGTCCCAGCTCTGGGGGGTCAGCCCCTTTGCACTCTGCCTCCTTTTCCAGCTGGGAATCAGAGGGATGTTGTTTCGGAGGGGCCGCCGGTTGAGAAAAACCCAACCGGGATGGCTCCCCTACGCTGCTCAAGGAAACTTGGACAAAACTGCAACACCCCCCAACCGAAACACATGTGTAACAGCTCACAGGGGCTCACGCTAAATCTTATGCACAAATAGGTCCAGGGCAGGGGTTGTACTGAGCAGCTGACAGGCCCCAAGCTGTGGCTAGAGAACTGTAAACTGCAGTCAGAGAGAGAGAGAGAGAGAGAGAGAGAGAGAGAGAGAGAGAGTGAGTGAGTGAGTGAGTGTGTAAGTAATTTAAGTTGCATTGGCACAGAGTTGCGTGCAAGAAGCATCCTTGCAATTTCACATCTTAGGTGAGATTTGGGGCTTTTTGTTGGAAGACGAGGGGGAAGTGTGTGTGTGTGTGTGTGTGTGTGTGTGTGTGTGTGTGTGTGTGTTTTAGTTACAACTCCTGGCTGGGGGGGGGGGGGAGGAACAGCACGCTGCAGAACGAGAGCCCACAGTTGCTTTCAAAACAGAACATTCAAGTCAAGCCCTGCTCAAGACAGACCTTCCACTTTGTGGTCCTCTTCCCCAACACTTATTCCGCCCCACCTTTGAAGGCTGACCCAGAACGAATTCTCCGTTTGCCCCCATCCCCGGGTCCCAGCTCTGGGGGGTCAGCCCCTTTGCACTCTGCCTCCTTTTCCAGCTGGGAATCAGAGGGATGTTGTTTCGGAGGGGCCGCCGGTTGAGAAAAACCCAACCGGGATGGCTCCCCTACGCTGCTCAAGGAAACTTGGACAAAACTGCAACACCCCCCAACCGAAACACATGTGTAACAGCTCACAGGGGCTCACGCTAAATCTTATGCACAAATAGGTCCAGGGCAGGGGTTGTACTGAGCAGCTGACAGGCCCCAAGCTGTGGCTAGAGAACTGTAAACTGCAGTCAGAGAGAGAGAGAGAGAGAGAGAGAGAGAGAGAGTGTAAGTAATTTAAGTTGCATTGGCACAGAGTTGTGTGCAAGAAGCATCCTTGCAATTTCACATCTTAGGTGAGATTTGGGGCTTTTTGTTGGAAGACGAGGGGGAAGTGTGTGTGTGTGTGTGTGTGTGTGTGTGTGTGTGTGTGTGTTTTAGTTACAACTCCTGGCTGGGGGGGGGAGGAACAGCACGCTGCAGAACGAGAGCCCACAGTTGCTTTCAAAACAGAACATTCAAGTCAAGCCCTGCTCAAGACAGACCTTCCACTTTGTGGTCCTCTTCCCCAACACTTATTCCGCCCCACCTTTGAAGGCTGACCCAGAACGAATTCTCCGTTTGCCCCCATCCCCGGGTCCCAGCTCTGGGGGGTCAGCCCCTTTGCACTCTGCCTCCTTTTCCAGCTGGGAATCAGAGGGATGTTGTTTCGGAGGGGCCGCCGGTTGAGAAAAACCCAACCGGGATGGCTCCCCTACGCTGCTCAAGGAAACTTGGACAAAACTGCAACACCCCCCAACCGAAACACATGTGTAACAGCTCACAGGGGCTCACGCTAAATCTTATGCACAAATAGGTCCAGGGCAGGGGTTGTACTGAGCAGCTGACAGGCCCCAAGCTGTGGCTAGAGAACTGTAAACTGCAGTCAGAGAGAGAGAGAGAGAGAGAGAGAGAGAGAGAGAGTGAGTGAGTGAGTGTGTAAGTAATTTAAGTTGCATTGGCACAGAGTTGCGTGCAAGAAGCATCCTTGCAATTTCACATCTTAGGTGAGATTTGGGGCTTTTTGTTGGAAGACGAGGGGGAAGTGTGTGTGTGTGTGTGTGTGTGTGTGTGTGTGTGTGTGTGTGTGTGTGTGTGTGTTTTAGTTACAACTCCTGGCTGGGGGGGGGGGGAGGAACAGCACGCTGCAGAACGAGAGCCCACAGTTGCTTTCAAAACAGAACATTCAAGTCAAGCCCTGCTCAAGACAGACCTTCCACTTTGTGGTCCTCTTCCCCAACACTTATTCCGCCCCACCTTTGAAGGCTGACCCAGAACGAATTCTCCGTTTGCCCCCATCCCCGGGTCCCAGCTCTGGGGGGTCAGCCCCTTTGCACTCTGCCTCCTTTTCCAGCTGGGAATCAGAGGGATGTTGTTTCGGAGGGGCCGCCGGTTGAGAAAAACCCAACCGGGATGGCTCCCCTACGCTGCTCAAGGAAACTTGGACAAAACTGCAACACCCCCCAACCGAAACACATGTGTAACAGCTCACAGGGGCTCACGCTAAATCTTATGCACAAATAGGTCCAGGGCAGGGGTTGTACTGAGCAGCTGACAGGCCCCAAGCTGTGGCTAGAGAACTGTAAACTGCAGTCAGAGAGAGAGAGAGAGAGAGAGAGAGAGTGAGTGAGTGAGTGAGTGTGTGTAAGTAATTTAAGTTGCATTGGCACAGAGTTGCGTGCAAGAAGCATCCTTGCAATTTCACATCTTAGGTGAGATTTGGGGCTTTTTGTTGGAAGACGAGGGGGAAGTGTGTGTGTGTGTGTGTGTGTGTGTGTGTGTGTGTGTGTTTTAGTTACAACTCCTGGCTGGGGGGGGGGAAGGAACAGCACGCTGCAGAACGAGAGCCTACAGTTGCTTTCAAAACAGAACATTCAAGTCAAGCCCTGCTCAAGACAGACCTTCCACTTTGTGGTCCTCTTCCCCAACACTTATTCCGCCCCACCTTTGAAGGCTGACCCAGAACGAATTCTCCGTTTGCCCCCATCCCCGGGTCCCAGCTCTGGGGGGTCAGCCCCTTTGCACTCTGCCTCCTTTTCCAGCTGGGAATCAGAGGGATGTTGTTTCGCAGGGGCCGCCGGTTGAGAAAAACCCAACCGGGATGGCTCCCCTACGCTGCTCAAGGAAACTTGGACAAAACTGCAACACCCCCCAACCGAAACACATGTGTAACAGCTCACAGGGGCTCACGCTAAATCTTATGCACAAATAGGTCCAGGGCAGGGGTTGTACTGAGCAGCTGACAGGCCCCAAGCTGTGGCTAGAGAACTGTAAACTGCAGTCAGAGAGAGAGAGAGAGAGAGAGAGAGAGAGTGAGTGAGTGAGTGAGTGCGTGTAAGTAATTTAAGTTGCATTGGCACAGAGTTGCGTGCAAGAAGCATCCTTGCAATTTCACATCTTAGGTGAGATTTGGGGCTTTTTGTTGGAAGACGAGGGGGAAATGTGTGTGTGTGTGTGTGTGTGTGTGTGTGTGTGTGTGTGTGTGTGTGTGTGTTTTAGTTACAACTCCTGGCTGGGGGGGGGGGAAGGAACAGCACGCTGCAGAACGAGAGCCTACAGTTGCTTTCAAAACAGAACATTCAAGTCAAGCCCTGCTCAAGACAGACCTTCCACTTTGTGGTCCTCTTCCCCAACACTTATTCCGCCCCACCTTTGAAGGCTGACCCAGAACGAATTCTCCGTTTGCCCCCATCCCCGGGTCCCAGCTCTGGGGGGTCAGCCCCTTTGCACTCTGCCTCCTTTTCCAGCTGGGAATCAGAGGGATGTTGTTTTGGAGGGGCCGCCGGTTGAGAAAAACCCAACCGGGATGGCTCCCCTACGCTGCTCAAGGAAACTTGGACAAAACTGCAACACCCCCCAACCGAAACACATGTGTAACAGCTCACAGGGGCTCACGCTAAATCTTATGCACAAATAGGTCCAGGGCAGGGGTTGTACTGAGCAGCTGACAGGCCCCAAGCTGTGGCTAGAGAACTGTAAACTGCAGTCAGAGAGAGAGAGAGAGAGAGAGAGAGAGAGAGAGAGAGAGAGAGAGAGAGAGAGAGTGAGTGAGTGAGTGTGTAAGTAATTTAAGTTGCATTGGCACAGAGTTGCGTGCAAGAAGCATCCTTGCAATTTCACATCTTAGGTGAGATTTGGGGCTTTTTGTTGGAAGACGAGGGGGAAGTGTGTGTGTGTGTGTGTGTGTGTGTGTGTGTGTGTGTGTGTGTGTGTGTGTGTGTGTTTTAGTTACAACTCCTGGCTGGGGGGGGGGGAAGGAACAGCACGCTGCAGAACGAGAGCCTACAGTTGCTTTCAAAACAGAACATTCAAGTCAAGCCCTGCTCAAGACAGACCTTCCACTTTGTGGTCCTCTTCCCCAACACTTATTCCGCCCCACCTTTGAAGGCTGACCCAGAACGAATTCTCCATTTGCCCCCATCCCCGGGTCCCAGCTCTGGGGGGTCAGCCCCTTTGCACTCTGCCTCCTTTTCCAGCTGGGAATCAGAGGGATGTTGTTTCGGAGGGGCCGCCGGTTGAGAAAAACCCAACCGGGATGGCTCCCCTACGCTGCTCAAGGAAACTTGGACAAAACTGCAACACCCCCCAACCGAAACACATGTGTAACAGCTCACAGGGGCTCACGCTAAATCTTATGCACAAATAGGTCCAGGGCAGGGGTTGTACTGAGCAGCTGACAGGCCCCAAGCTGTGGCTAGAGAACTGTAAACTGCAGTCAGAGAGAGAGAGAGAGAGAGAGAGAGAGAGAGAGAGAGAGAGAGAGAGAGAGAGTGTAAGTAATTTAAGTTGCATTGGCACAGAGTTGTGTGCAAGAAGCATCCTTGCAATTTCACATCTTAGGTGAGATTTGGGGCTTTTTGTTGGAAGACGAGGGGGAAGTGTGTGTGTGTGTGTGTGTGTGTGTGTGTGTGTGTGTGTGTGTGTGTTTTAGTTACAACTCCTGGCTGGGGGGGGGGGGGGAGGAACAGCACGCTGCAGAACGAGAGCCCACAGTTGCTTTCAAAACAGAACATTCAAGTCAAGCCCTGCTCAAGACAGACCTTCCACTTTGTGGTCCTCTTCCCCAACACTTATTCCGCCCCACCTTTGAAGGCTGACCCAGAACGAATTCTCCGTTTGCCCCCATCCCCGGGTCCCAGCTCTGGGGGGTCAGCCCCTTTGCACTCTGCCTCCATTTCCAGCTGGGAATCAGAGGGATGTTGTTTCGGAGGGGCCGCCGGTTGAGAAATACCCAACCGGGATGGCTCCCCTACGCTGCTCAAGGAAACTTGGACAAAACTGCAACACCCCCCAACCGAAACACATGTGTAACAGCTCACAGGGGCTCACGCTAAATCTTATGCACAAATAGGTCCAGGGCAGGGGTTGTACTGAGCAGCTGACAGGCCCCAAGCTGTGGCTAGAGAACTGTAAACTGCAGTCAGAGAGAGAGAGAGAGAGAGAGAGAGAGAGAGAGAGAGTGAGTGAGTGAGTGAGTGAGTGTGTAAGTAATTTAAGTTGCATTGGCACAGAGTTGCGTGCAAGAAGCATCCTTGCAATTTCACATCTTAGGTGAGATTTGGGGCTTTTTGTTGGAAGACGAGGGGGAAGTGTGTGTGTGTGTGTGTGTGTGTGTGTGTGTGTGTGTGTGTGTGTGTGTGTGTGTGTGTTTTAGTTACAACTCCTGGCTGGGGGGGGGGAGGAACAGCACGCTGCAGAACGAGAGCCCACAGTTGCTTTCAAAACAGAACATTCAAGTCAAGCCCTGCTCAAGACAGACCTTCCACTTTGTGGTCCTCTTCCCCAACACTTATTCCGCCCCACCTTTGAAGGCTGACCCAGAACGAATTCTCCGTTTGCCCCCATCCCCGGGTCCCAGCTCTGGGGGGTCAGCCCCTTTGCACTCTGCCTCCTTTTCCAGCTGGGAATCAGAGGGATGTTGTTTCGGAGGGGCCGCCGGTTGAGAAAAACCCAACCGGGATGGCTCCCCTACGCTGCTCAAGGAAACTTGGACAAAACTGCAACACCCCCCAACTGAAACACATGTGTAACAGCTCACAGGGGCTCACGCTAAATCTTATGCACAAATAGGTCCAGGGCAGGGGTTGTACTGAGCAGCTGACAGGCCCCAAGCTGTGGCTAGAGAACTGTAAACTGCAGTCAGAGAGAGAGAGAGAGAGAGAGAGAGAGAGAGTGAGTGAGTGAGTGAGTGAGTGTGTGTAAGTAATTTAAGTTGCATTGGCACAGAGTTGCGTGCAAGAAGCATCCTTGCAATTTCACATCTTAGGTGAGATTTGGGGCTTTTTGTTGGAAGACGAGGGGGAAGTGTGTGTGTGTGTGTGTGTGTGTGTGTGTGTGTGTGTGTGTGTGTTTTAGTTACAACTCCTGGCTGGGGGGGGGGAGGAACAGCACGCTGCAGAACGAGAGCCCACAGTTGCTTTCAAAACAGAACATTCAAGTCAAGCCCTGCTCAAGACAGACCTTCCACTTTGTGGTCCTCTTCCCCAACACTTATTCCGCCCCACCTTTGAAGGCTGACCCAGAACGAATTCTCCGTTTGCCCCCATCCCCGGGTCCCAGCTCTGGGGGGTCAGCCCCTTTGCACTCTGCCTCCTTTTCCAGCTGGGAATCAGAGGGATGTTGTTTCGGAGGGGCCGCCGGTTGAGAAAAACCCAACCGGGATGGCTCCCCTACGCTGCTCAAGGAAACTTGGACAAAACTGCAACACCCCCCAACCGAAACACATGTGTAACAGCTCACAGGGGCTCACGCTAAATCTTATGCACAAATAGGTCCAGGGCAGGGGTTGTACTGAGCAGCTGACAGGCCCCAAGCTGTGGCTAGAGAACTGTAAACTGCAGTCAGAGAGAGAGAGAGAGAGAGAGAGAGAGAGAGAGAGAGAGAGAGAGAGTGAGTGAGTGAGTGAGTGTGTAAGTAATTTAAGTTGCATTGGCACAGAGTTGCGTGCAAGAAGCATCCTTGCAATTTCACATCTTAGGTGAGATTTGGGGCTTTTTGTTGGAAGACGAGGGGGAAGTGTGTGTGTGTGTGTGTGTGTGTGTGTTTTAGTTACAACTCCTGGCTGGGGGGGGGGGGAGGAACAGCACGCTGCAGAACGAGAGCCCACAGTTGCTTTCAAAACAGAACATTCAAGTCAAGCCCTGCTCAAGACAGACCTTCCACTTCGTGGTCCTCTTCCCCAACACTTATTCCGCCCCACCTTTGAAGGCTGACCCAGAACGAATTCTCCGTTTGCCCCCATCCCCGGGTCCCAGCTCTGGGGGGTCAGCCCCTTTGCACTCTGCCTCCTTTTCCAGCTGGGAATCAGAGGGATGTTGTTTCGGAGGGGCCGCCGGTTGAGAAAAACCCAACCGGGATGGCTCCCCTACGCTGCTCAAGGAAACTTGGACAAAACTGCAACACCCCCCAACCGAAACACATGTGTAACAGCTCACAGGGGCTCACGCTAAATCTTATGCACAAATAGGTCCAGGGCAGGGGTTGTACTGAGCAGCTGACAGGCCCCAAGCTGTGGCTAGAGAACTGTAAACTGCAGTCAGAGAGAGAGAGAGAGAGAGAGAGAGAGAGAGAGAGTGTAAGTAATTTAAGTTGCATTGGCACAGAGTTGTGTGCAAGAAGCATCCTTGCAATTTCACATCTTAGGTGAGATTTGGGGCTTTTTGTTGGAAGACGAGGGGGAAGTGTGTGTGTGTGTGTGTGTGTGTGTGTGTGTGTGTGTGTGTGTGTGTTTTAGTTACAACTCCTGGCTGGGGGGGGGAGGAACAGCACGCTGCAGAACGAGAGCCCACAGTTGCTTTCAAAACAGAACATTCAAGTCAAGCCCTGCTCAAGACAGACCTTCCACTTTGTGGTCCTCTTCCCCAACACTTATTCCGCCCCACCTTTGAAGGCTGACCCAGAACGAATTCTCCGTTTGCCCCCATCCCCGGGTCCCAGCTCTGGGGGGTCAGCCCCTTTGCACTCTGCCTCCTTTTCCAGCTGGGAATCAGAGGGATGTTGTTTCGGAGGGGCCGCCGGTTGAGAAAAACCCAACCGGGATGGCTCCCCTACGCTGCTCAAGGAAACTTGGACAAAACTGCAACACCCCCCAACCGAAACACATGTGTAACAGCTCACAGGGGCTCACGCTAAATCTTATGCACAAATAGGTCCAGGGCAGGGGTTGTACTGAGCAGCTGACAGGCCCCAAGCTGTGGCTAGAGAACTGTAAACTGCAGTCAGAGAGAGAGAGAGAGAGAGAGAGAGAGAGAGAGAGAGAGAGAGAGAGAGAGAGAGTGAGTGAGTGAGTGTGTAAGTAATTTAAGTTGCATTGGCACAGAGTTGCGTGCAAGAAGCATCCTTGCAATTTCACATCTTAGGTGAGATTTGGGGCTTTTTGTTGGAAGACGAGGGGGAAGTGTGTGTGTGTGTGTGTGTGTGTGTGTGTGTGTGTGTGTGTGTGTGTGTGTGTGTGTGTGTGTGTGTGTGTGTTTTAGTTACAACTCCTGGCTGGGGGGGGGGGAGGAACAGCACGCTGCAGAACGAGAGCCCACAGTTGCTTTCAAAACAGAACATTCAAGTCAAGCCCTGCTCAAGACAGACCTTCCACTTTGTGGTCCTCTTCCCCAACACTTATTCCGCCCCACCTTTGAAGGCTGACCCAGAACGAATTCTCCGTTTGCCCCCATCCCCGGGTCCCAGCTCTGGGGGGTCAGCCCCTTTGCACTCTGCCTCCTTTTCCAGCTGGGAATCAGAGGGATGTTGTTTCGGAGGGGCCGCCGGTTGAGAAAAACCCAACCGGGATGGCTCCCCTACGCTGCTCAAGGAAACTTGGACAAAACTGCAACACCCCCCAACCGAAACACATGTGTAACAGCTCACAGGGGCTCACGCTAAATCTTATGCACAAATAGGTCCAGGGCAGGGGTTGTACTGAGCAGCTGACAGGCCCCAAGCTGTGGCTAGAGAACTGTAAACTGCAGTCAGAGAGAGAGAGAGAGAGAGAGAGAGAGAGAGTGTGAGTGAGTGAGTGAGTGTGTGTAAGTAATTTAAGTTGCATTGGCACAGAGTTGCGTGCAAGAAGCATCCTTGCAATTTCACATCTTAGGTGAGATTTGGGGCTTTTTGTTGGAAGACGAGGGGGAAGTGTGTGTGTGTGTGTGTGTGTGTGTGTGTGTGTGTGTGTTTTAGTTACAACTCCTGGCTGGGGGGGGGGGAAGAAACAGCACGCTGCAGAACGAGAGCCTACAGTTGCTTTCAAAACAGAACATTCAAGTCAAGCCCTGCTCAAGACAGACCTTCCACTTTGTGGTCCTCTTCCCCAACACTTATTCCGCCCCACCTTTGAAGGCTGACCCAGAACGAATTCTCCGTTTGCCCCCATCCCCGGGTCCCAGCTCTGGGGGGTCAGCCCCTTTGCACTCTGCCTCCTTTTCCAGCTGGGAATCAGAGGGATGTTGTTTCGCAGGGGCCGCCGGTTGAGAAAAACCCAACCGGGATGGCTCCCCTACGCTGCTCAAGGAAACTTGGACAAAACTGCAACACCCCCCAACCGAAACACATGTGTAACAGCTCACAGGGGCTCACGCTAAATCTTATGCACAAATAGGTCCAGGGCAGGGGTTGTACTGAGCAGCTGACAGGCCCCAAGCTGTGGCTAGAGAACTGTAAACTGCAGTCAGAGAGAGAGAGAGAGAGAGAGAGAGAGAGTGAGTGAGTGAGTGAGTGCGTGTAAGTAATTTAAGTTGCATTGGCACAGAGTTGCGTGCAAGAAGCATCCTTGCAATTTCACATCTTAGGTGAGATTTGGGGCTTTTTGTTGGAAGACGAGGGGGAAATGTGTGTGTGTGTGTGTGTGTGTGTGTGTGTGTGTGTGTGTGTGTGTGTGTTTTAGTTACAACTCCTGGCTGGGGGGGGGGGAAGGAACAGCACGCTGCAGAACGAGAGCCTACAGTTGCTTTCAAAACAGAACATTCAAGTCAAGCCCTGCTCAAGACAGACCTTCCACTTTGTGGTCCTCTTCCCCAACACTTATTCTGCCCCACCTTTGAAGGCTGACCCAGAACGAATTCTCCGTTTGCCCCCATCCCCGGGTCCCAGCTCTGGGGGGTCAGCCCCTTTGCACTCTGCCTCCTTTTCCAGCTGGGAATCAGAGGGATGTTGTTTTGGATGGGCCGCCGGTTGAGAAAAACCCAACCGGGATGGCTCCCCTACGCTGCTCAAGGAAACTTGGACAAAACTGCAACACCCCCCAACCGAAACACATGTGTAACAGCTCACAGGGGCTCACGCTAAATCTTATGCACAAATAGGTCCAGGGCAGGGGTTGTACTGAGCAGCTGACAGGCCCCAAGCTGTGGCTAGAGAACTGTAAACTGCAGTCAGAGAGAGAGAGAGAGAGAGAGAGAGAGAGAGAGAGAGAGAGAGAGAGAGTGAGTGAGTGAGTGTGTAAGTAATTTAAGTTGCATTGGCACAGAGTTGCGTGCAAGAAGCATCCTTGCAATTTCACATCTTAGGTGAGATTTGGGGCTTTTTGTTGGAAGACGAGGGGGAAGTGTGTGTGTGTGTGTGTGTGTGTGTGTGTGTGTGTGTGTGTGTGTTTTAGTTACAACTCCTGGCTGGGGGGGGGGGAAGGAACAGCACGCTGCAGAACGAGAGCCTACAGTTGCTTTCAAAACAGAACATTCAAGTCAAGCCCTGCTCAAGACAGACCTTCCACTTTGTGTTCCTCTTCCCCAACACTTATTCCGCCCCACCTTTGAAGGCTGACCCAGAACGAATTCTCCATTTGCCCCCATCCCCGGGTCCCAGCTCTGGGGGGTCAGCCCCTTTGCACTCTGCCTCCTTTTCCAGCTGGGAATCAGAGGGATGTTGTTTCGGAGGGGCCGCCGGTTGAGAAAAACCCAACCGGGATGGCTCCCCTACGCTGCTCAAGGAAACTTGGACAAAACTGCAACACCCCCCAACCGAAACACATGTGTAACAGCTCACAGGGGCTCACGCTAAATCTTATGCACAAATAGGTCCAGGGCAGGGGTTGTACTGAGCAGCTGACAGGCCCCAAGCTGTGGCTAGAGAACTGTAAACTGCAGTCAGAGAGAGAGAGAGAGAGAGAGAGAGAGAGAGAGAGAGAGAGAGAGAGAGAGAGAGAGAGAGAGTGTAAGTAATTTAAGTTGCATTGGCACAGAGTTGTGTGCAAGAAGCATCCTTGCAATTTCACATCTTAGGTGAGATTTGGGGCTTTTTGTTGGAAGACGAGGGGGAAGTGTGTGTGTGTGTGTGTGTGTGTGTGTGTGTGTGTGTGTGTGTGTTTTAGTTACAACTCCTGGCTGGGGGGGGGGGGAGGAACAGCACGCTGCAGAACGAGAGCCCACAGTTGCTTTCAAAACAGAACATTCAAGTCAAGCCCTGCTCAAGACAGACCTTCCACTTTGTGGTCCTCTTCCCCAACACTTATTCCGCCCCACCTTTGAAGGCTGACCCAGAACGAATTCTCCGTTTGCCCCCATCCCCGGGTCCCAGCTCTGGGGGGTCAGCCCCTTTGCACTCTGCCTCCATTTCCAGCTGGGAATCAGAGGGATGTTGTTTCGGAGGGGCCGCCGGTTGAGAAATACCCAACCGGGATGGCTCCCCTACGCTGCTCAAGGAAACTTGGACAAAACTGCAACACCCCCCAACCGAAACACATGTGTAACAGCTCACAGGGGCTCACGCTAAATCTTATGCACAAATAGGTCCAGGGCAGGGGTTGTACTGAGCAGCTGACAGGCCCCAAGCTGTGGCTAGAGAACTGTAAACTGCAGTCAGAGAGAGAGAGAGAGAGAGAGAGAGAGAGAGAGAGAGAGTGAGTGAGTGAGTGAGTGAGTGTGTAAGTAATTTAAGTTGCATTGGCACAGAGTTGCGTGCAAGAAGCATCCTTGCAATTTCACATCTTAGGTGAGATTTGGGGCTTTTTGTTGGAAGACGAGGGGGAAGTGTGTGTGTGTGTGTGTGTGTGTGTGTGTGTGTGTGTGTGTGTGTGTGTGTGTGTGTTTTAGTTACAACTCCTGGCTGGGGGGGGGGAGGAACAGCACGCTGCAGAACGAGAGCCCACAGTTGCTTTCAAAACAGAACATTCAAGTCAAGCCCTGCTCAAGACAGACCTTCCACTTTGTGGTCCTCTTCCCCAACACTTATTCCGCCCCACCTTTGAAGGCTGACCCAGAACGAATTCTCCGTTTGCCCCCATCCCCGGGTCCCAGCTCTGGGGGGTCAGCCCCTTTGCACTCTGCCTCCTTTTCCAGCTGGGAATCAGAGGGATGTTGTTTCGGAGGGGCCGCCGGTTGAGAAAAACCCAACCGGGATGGCTCCCCTACGCTGCTCAAGGAAACTTGGACAAAACTGCAACACCCCCCAACTGAAACACATGTGTAACAGCTCACAGGGGCTCACGCTAAATCTTATGCACAAATAGGTCCAGGGCAGGGGTTGTACTGAGCAGCTGACAGGCCCCAAGCTGTGGCTAGAGAACTGTAAACTGCAGTCAGAGAGAGAGAGAGAGAGAGAGAGAGAGAGAGTGAGTGAGTGAGTGAGTGAGTGAGTGTGTGTAAGTAATTTAAGTTGCATTGGCACAGAGTTGCGTGCAAGAAGCATCCTTGCAATTTTACATCTTAGGTGAGATTTGGGGCTTTTTGTTGGAAGACGAGGGGGAAGTGTGTGTGTGTGTGTGTGTGTGTGTGTGTGTGTGTGTGTGTGTGTGTGTGTGTGTGTGTGTGTTTTAGTTACAACTCCTGGCTGGGGGGGGGGGGAAAGGAACAGCACGCTGCAGAACGAGAGCCTACAGTTGCTTTCAAAACAGAACATTCAAGTCAAGCCCTGCTCAAGACAGACCTTCCACTTTGTGTTCCTCTTCCCCAACACTTATTCCGCCCCACCTTTGAAGGCTGACCCAGAACGAATTCTCCGTTTGCCCCCATCCCCGGGTCCCAGCTCTGGGGGGTCAGCCCCTTTGCACTCTGCCTCCTTTTCCAGCTGGGAATCAGAGGGATGTTGTTTCGGAGGGGCCGCCGGTTGAGAAAAACCCAACCGGGATGGCTCCCCTACGCTGCTCAAGGAAACTTGGACAAAACTGCAACACCCCCCAACCGAAACACATGTGTAACAGCTCACAGGGGCTCACGCTAAATCTTATGCACAAATAGGTCCAGGGCAGGGGTTGTACTGAGCAGCTGACAGGCCCCAAGCTGTGGCTAGAGAACTGTAAACTGCAGTCAGAGAGAGAGAGAGAGAGAGAGAGAGAGAGAGTGAGTGAGTGAGTGAGTGTGTGTAAGTAATTTAAGTTGCATTGGCACAGAGCTGCGTGCAAGAAGCATCCTTGCAATTTCACATCTTAGGTGAGATTTGGGGCTTTTTGTTGGAAGACGAGGGGGAAATGTGTGTGTGTGTGTGTGTGTGTGTGTGTGTGTGTGTGTGTGTGTGTGTGTGTGTTTTAGTTACAACTCCTGGCTGGGGGGGGGAGGAACAGCACGCTGCAGAACGAGAGCCCACAGTTGCTTTCAAAACAGAACATTCAAGTCAAGCCCTGCTCAAGACAGACCTTCCACTTTGTGGTCCTCTTCCCCAACACTTATTCCGCCCCACCTTTGAAGGCTGACCCAGAACGAATTCTCCGTTTGCCCCCATCCCCGGGTCCCAGCTCTGGGGGGTCAGCCCCTTTGCACTCTGCCTCCTTTTCCAGCTGGGAATCAGAGGGATGTTGTTTCGGAGGGGCCGCCGGTTGAGAAAAACCCAACCGGGATGGCTCCCCTACGCTGCTCAAGGAAACTTGGACAAAACTGCAACACCCCCCAACCGAAACACATGTGTAACAGCTCACAGGGGCTCACGCTAAATCTTATGCACAAATAGGTCCAGGGCAGGGGTTGTACTGAGCAGCTGACAGGCCCCAAGCTGTGGCTAGAGAACTGTAAACTGCAGTCAGAGAGAGAGAGAGAGAGAGAGAGAGAGAGAGAGAGAGAGAGAGAGAGTGAGTGAGTGAGTGAGTGTGTAAGTAATTTAAGTTGCATTGGCACAGAGTTGCGTGCAAGAAGCATCCTTGCAATTTCACATCTTAGGTGAGATTTGGGGCTTTTTGTTGGAAGACGAGGGGGAAGTGTGTGTGTGTGTGTGTGTGTGTGTGTGTGTGTGTGTGTGTGTGTGTGTGTGTGTGTGTGTGTTTTAGTTACAACTCCTGGCTGGGGGGGGGGAAGGAACAGCACGCTGCAGAACGAGAGCCTACAGTTGCTTTCAAAACAGAACATTCAAGTCAAGCCCTGCTCAAGACAGACCTTCCACTTTGTGGTCCTCTTCCCCAACACTTATTCCGCCCCACCTTTGAAGGCTGACCCAGAACGAATTCTCCGTTTGCCCCCATCCCCGGGTCCCAGCTCTGGGGGGTCAGCCCCTTTGCACTCTGCCTCCTTTTCCAGCTGGGAATCAGAGGGATGTTGTTTCGGAGGGGCCGCCGGTTGAGAAAAACCCAACCGGGATGGCTCCCCTACGCTGCTCAAGGAAACTTGGACAAAACTGCAACACCCCCCAACCGAAACACGTGTAACAGCTCACAGGGGCTCACGCTAAATCTTATGCACAAATAGGTCCAGGGCAGGGGTTGTACTGAGCAGCTGACAGGCCCCAAGCTGTGGCTAGAGAACTGTAAACTGCAGTCAGAGAGAGAGAGAGAGAGAGAGAGAGAGAGAGAGTGAGTGAGTGAGTGAGTGAGTGTGTGTAAGTAATTTAAGTTGCATTGGCACAGAGTTGCGTGCAAGAAGCATCCTTGCAATTTCACATCTTAGGTGAGATTTGGGGCTTTTTGTTGGAAGACGAGGGGGAAGTGTGTGTGTGTGTGTGTGTGTGTGTGTGTGTGTGTGTGTGTGTGTGTGTGTGTGTGTGTGTGTTTTAGTTACAACTCCTGGCTGGGGGGGGGGGAAGGAACAGCACGCTGCAGAACGAGAGCCTACAGTTGCTTTCAAAACAGAACATTCAAGTCAAGCCCTGCTCAAGACAGACCTTCCACTTTGTGTTCCTCTTCCCCAACACTTATTCCGCCCCACCTTTGAAGGCTGACCCAGAACGAATTCTCCGTTTGCCCCCATCCCCGGGTCCCAGCTCTGGGGGGTCAGCCCCTTTGCACTCTGCCTCCTTTTCCAGCTGGGAATCAGAGGGATGTTGTTTCGGAGGGGCCGCCGGTTGAGAAAAACCCAACCGGGATGGCTCCCCTACGCTGCTCAAGGAAACTTGGACAAAACTGCAACACCCCCCAACCGAAACACATGTGTAACAGCTCACAGGGGCTCACGCTAAATCTTATGCACAAATAGGTCCAGGGCAGGGGTTGTACTGAGCAGCTGACAGGCCCCAAGCTGTGGCTAGAGAACTGTAAACTGCAGTCAGAGAGAGAGAGAGAGAGAGAGAGAGAGAGAGAGAGAGAGAGAGAGAGAGAGAGAGAGAGAGAGTGTGAGTGAGTGAGTGAGTGTGTGTAAGTAATTTAAGTTGCATTGGCACAGAGTTGTGTGCAAGAAGCATCCTTGCAATTTCACATCTTAGGTGAGATTTGGGGCTTTTTGTTGGAAGACGAGGGGGAAGTGTGTGTGTGTGTGTGTGTGTGTGTGTGTGTGTGTGTGTGTTTTAGTTACAACTCCTGGCTGGGGGGGGGGGGGAGGAACAGCACGCTGCAGAACGAGAGCCTACAGTTGCTTTCAAAACAGAACATTCAAGTCAAGCCCTGCTCGGCCCCGTCTGGCTTGTGCTGGAAAGAGGATAAGAGGTAGTCAGCAAGACAACATGCATTCCATGCCCTTCCTCCTCCTCTTGTGCTCATTGAGTACCGCTGCTTAGAAAACGACTCGAATGTGGGGTGGTCTGGACTTCAGCTCCATTTGCAACACGTGGGGCGCAGCAGGCAGAGTGTCGGGCTAGGACTGGGGAGATCTGGGACCGCACAAAGCGCACTGGGTAAATCCGCCACTCACTCTCTCTCAGCTTGACCTACCTCAAAGGGATGTCGTGCGGAGAAAAGAGGCAGAAAGTGGGAAGAACAAGGAGGCTCATGCCATCTTATAAGCACCAGGCAAAGATGGCCTGACTCTTTGTGCTCCCAGGTTTATAAATAAATGAATAAAATTTAGCGCCAAGTTCATCGCGGTTTTACGCTGGGCCATCCGCACGTGAGGGTGTGGGGTTTTTCCCCGGAACATTTTCGTTTGCTGCACAAGCCAGGGAACAATTTTACATTTGGAGGTTGCGACAAATCATCATCACAGACCAAAGACCATCACAGGTTACAAGCCATAAGCAGCCTCCTGGCTTTAGAAGTAGGTTCTCTCTACTCGTTGGAGGAAGGATGGCATAAAATGGAATACAATGGGCGACTCCTGCTTGGAAGCTTTCGGCGCGTCCTCCCTGCCTCAGCCTCAGTTGTCATCCTCAGTCTGTAAAATGGGAACACTGCAACCAGCTTACCTTATCGGGGTGCTGCAGGAATTAATGCACACACCATGCAGCGTTTTGGAAAGACGCTACGCCCATCGGGTTTGCGGAGAGCCAATCACCGACAGTGAGCAAGGAGTCTCAGGACTGCACCCAACTGTTACTCACACTAACCATACACCCAGTCCAGGTACAGCTCCATTAGGAGGAGACAACAGGTACCAAAAAGATGGACGGAGATGCACTCACCTGTCGTGGACCGTTGACGGATGCAAGGGTGGCGCCTGAGCACCTTCTGCTTGGAGACGTCCAGGCGGCTGCTCTCGTCAGCGGAGAAGGCTTGCTTCTTCTTCGTCTTGTCCTGGCAGCCATGGTCAATGTTGCCCCATGGTCTCTTCTTCTTTGGCAGGCTGGAGGCCTCTTTTTCCTCACAGGAGGAGCCGCCACTGGCGCTTCTCAATTTGCCTTGCGCTTCCTGCAGTTGGCGGGTGACATTCACCCTTCTCAGGACCACGCACGGTTTTTTAAGCATAACCAACTGTCCTGGGTCCAGTTTGGGCACGGCTCCGGTGGACATAGAGGGTCCTTCCAGCAAGACGGGCAGCTGTTCCGACTCTGCTGCGCAACCATCACGCTCCGACGTGGCCAGCGCATCACACTTCCAGCTAGCCTCTTGCCCTGAGGTTGGACCAGCGCACGGCAAACTGGCTTCCTTCAAATAGTCTACAAAACAGAAGTGCAAAAATCTTGGAAGGGCGAGAGTGGTAAAGCACATCAGTCACAGACACCATAACTCTGAACATACGCAGAGTGCATTTCCTTAACCACAAAGAATCAAAACTCCACACCTTTCATAAACCTCTATTGTGCCTCTGCTCAGAGGAGACTCAATACATACAGAAGACATCCCCTAGTAGAGTCCTTGCCAGACTGATCCAATTCAGGCAGCGGGGGGGATGGGGACGACTGCACATTTGAATGCTCCCCATGCTAAAAAAAAAAATCCCATGTATATGGAGAACTAGCACAATGTGCTTGCTTCATCTCCATCTTCCTGATTGGCTACATTTCCACGGCTACATTTCCACATACAAGGATCACCATTTTCCTGATGGGCTACGTTTCCATATGCAAGCATTTTTGTTTTTAACACGAGTGTATTCAAACACACAATTCCCCATCTGAAACGGTACAAGACAGGACAGTATCACTGCAGTTTCTGTCCTGTTGAATGAACTGGTTCCCATCCCCCCCCATCATAAGAATCAAGATAGACATGATAAAATGTGCTTTGGCTTCTCCGTCTCCCTTCTTTGTCTTAACCTTGCAGGCATGCTGCATTCAGTTTCGGGCTTTCCGCCAATGCTCCAATCCTCCGCGATAGTTAGATTACCATTTGACCATGGAGACGACAGAAACGCATTTGCAGAAATGCTTCGCAATGCCACGAACTCAGCCAAGGCAAAGAGGCAGCTGTGTGATTGTTCAGTCAAATGGCAGAGCGCATGAAAAAAGAGAGAATATACCACTACTTTGACATTTGAATAGCATGGCCAACTATTCCAAACCCTTCCCATGTATTATATCGGTACAATTCTTGCCTAGTATTATTAAGTGTTATTATCCCCATACTGCAGATGGGGAAGCCTGAAGCTCATAGGAGAGATATCCTGAGGTTCCCACGGTGAGGGAAGTCCCGATTTTCAGGCTCTGAGCCACGACGCTATACCAGCTCACATCACACATATAGAATAAGTAGAATCATTTGGGACAGGAAAACTAAATGGCTATTCATTCAAGCAAGAACTACCATGTAGATCCGCAACTGAAGTCACACCTCCTTTGACAGTAGGCCTCTGTCTCCATCCTTCCAAACTGCCGGCTGTCAAGAAAAAACGACATCTTGGACAGCCTCAATTCCTCCATCCAGCCCCACCTCACCTCGTAACGCCTCTTGTTCCACCTTTGCCTCATCATAGTCAGGGTCCTCACGGATATACTCGTCCTTGAGGTCCAGTGGGTGACCCCGGTCCCAGTTCCCTAGGGAAGGAAAAATAAAAATAAAAAGATGAGGCACCCTTTCTTAGCTACAAAATGCTTAATTTGTTGTTGTTGTTGTTAAGCAGTCCCGTTTTAAATCTGGCAACTCAAGTCACCCCCAACATAGGCGGGCTAGGAAAATGCACTTTGCAGGTGCTCAGAGGCACTCTTTCAATGATCACAAGCAAAACGGCCATCATTAAGACAGGGCCGTTTGCCTACTGCAAGGATCCCAGGAGGAAAGACAAGATTACGATCGCTGTTAAGGAAATAAGCGGCTACTGCTGGAGTTCATACATGAGACAACTATCCTGGTTTTGAAACGACCATTGTAAAGGGGTCGATGGATCGTAGATGTGCCGAAGACAAACACAACACTTACCGATCCTGCAGGGTCCGGAGCTTGCGCTCCCACCTGTTGTACACGAGTTGTGCTCCAAGGACGCCATGAGGGCTTCGATCTCTTCGTCCAGCTTCTCCGACTGCTCGTCCAACTCACTGCGATAGACTTCGAGGGACAGGCGAGGAACCAGTGGCAATTTCGGGTGTGAGCCTGCAGAGGCAAAACCAGAAAAAGCAGCTGAGAACAGAATGCACGACAGCCAGAGCTAGGAGCCAAGCCGTCCCACGGTTTAGTCGTTTCATCGAGAAAAGACGGCCCAGGATAGAGAGACTTCGGACAAACAACCCAACAGGGAGCTGAACCAAACCTTAAACCCAGCTCAAAGAAGTGTTTTTCCAGGGAACCAGAACGGAGCCTAACATCGACTGGCTTCCGGGAACCAGAACGAATCCCTCCTACCCCGGCCTAAAAACATGGCGACTGGTTCAAAACGTGAAGTTATTTATTGAATTTTTAATCCTGCTTTTCTCCCAAATCCTGCTTTTTCTCCCAACGGGAACCCAAAGCGGCATAGGGGACCCAAAATTGCATAACCCAACTGTACGATTCAGGTTTCCTTTTCCTTTAAAAAAATATTTGAATTGTTTCTCATACCCTTTCAAATATTCCAAGACAGAAAGTTTTTAAAATATGCAATTCCCCCACCCCTCCAGTTGAGCAGTTATTGTTCAGGGTAGCCAGGCTAGAGACACCCACCCCAAACTCCAAATTTAAGAAGAAGGACTAGGAACATCATGTGGCTTTATGCTTACAAGGAAAATAAATAAATCTGGTGCCGATTTCGGGAGTGGAACCTCACAGCAAAGAGATGGGGGGAAAGGATGAATGGAGGGGGAAAATCAGATCCCTTGTTCCAACCCAGCTGTGCAATATATTCATTCCCTATTTTGGCCACCTAATGTGAAGAGAGGACTCTCTGGAGAAGACTCTGATGCTGGGAAAGATTGAAGGCAAAAGGAGAAGGGGAAGGCAAAGGATGAGATGGTTAGACAGCATCACCGATGCAACGAACATGAAAATGAGCGAACTCAGGAAGATAGTGGAGGACAGGAAGGCCTGGCGGGATGTGGTTCATGGGATCACGAAGGGTTGGACACGACTTAACGACTGAACAACAAAAAACCAGCAGCTCTTTGGTAACATACTAGCCAGATCCAGCAAGATTTTCCTTATTGCCTTACTTATGCTCTTTTGGATAGATATTTTACCTCTCTCTTTCCCCCCAGGGCCTACGTAATGAACCGCAAACCAAATTTCATGTGTTTTTAGGTGAGAGAAGAGATCATGAAGGGGAATCGCGTCTTCCTCGTATACGACTATTTTCAACATTATCACCCATGAAGTATGTGTTTTTTTCTGTGTGAGTTTAAAGAGGATTTGGGACTGGACATTATATAATGCGTTTAGGACATAAATGCAGGATGTATTTAAAGCTGGTGTAACATAATGGTTCAGGGCCTGAGCTGCCAATCAGGACTTCACCAGTTCCAATCTTGCCTCTGCCACACTCAGTGGCCGCAGGCAAGCCACCCCCTCTCAGCCTCAGTCTTCCCCATCTACAATATGGGGACAGGATATGTACCTACCATAGACTCATGTACAAATCAAAACATTTCAATGGACCCTGAAAACCTAGGTCGACTTATACACGGGGCTTCTAAGAACAGCTGCTTGGTGAGGCGGGGGGGGTGGACTGGACTGAGAAGCAGGACGCACAGGAGTGGGTAAAACAACAACAACACACAACCAGCACCATTTTACCTTGTTCAGAAGCAGCACAGAAATGGAGCTATTCTCCAAACAGGAAGAAAGGTGAAGGAGCTTCTGGGAGTTGTAGGCTTTGTGAGTACAGTGCAGTACTGTACTTCCATAGCAGCAGCCCTCACAAAGACTACAACTCCCAGAAGCCCCTTCACCTTTCTTTCTTCCCATTTGGAGAATTTCTGTGGCTACCTCAGAACGATGACTGGTAAGTCGTTTCCAAAGAATTTCATACACCCCTAAGTCAGTCAGTCAGTCAGTCAGTCACACACTCCTATGGAGTACCTTTCAGGGGGCTTACATACATGTATTAAAAAGAGAAAATCTTAACATCCAAGTAGGCCCACAGGCAGAAGCAGAAGGTGCCTTGATTCCAAGCCATCTCAGGCTTTAAAAGTTCAAACCAGAACCATAATTTTGTTCTTGGGCATCTTCGGGGGGGGGGGGGGTTTGTCATTTTAACCCCTTCCTTTCTGCTTTGTCCTGCAGTAATTTAGTGACAGGGCCGGTTTCAAGCCAATTGGACCAACTGCTTCCAATTGGGCCCCGCGCCTAAGGGGCGTCCCGTGCTAGGATGGTCTTGTAACTACAGGTATGTACTTTGCAAAGATCATCTTACACATTCTGTTTGTTTACTTACACTCTCTGTTTGTAGGCTTACATGTATGCAATTTTATATGAATATTTGCCTAGATCCATTTGGTCCATTAAGTCACATGCACTTTTTAAGCGCACGTTTTGATTGCTTTCCAGTCTACCATAGAGATATAAAGTCTATAATAAATGGGATTTATATCTAAGATTCTACAGGCCTTGGCTGTGAACCTGGGCCCCCACAAAAATGTTTCCATTTGGGCCCCACAGCTCCTAAGGCCGGCACTTGTTCAGGGAAGTCCCAAGTGGGACTTCAGCAGCAGGAAAAAAAAAGAGGAACAGCTTTTTTACCATTAGAGCGATGCGAAGCGAAGGAGATGTCTGCCTGGGCTCGGGTGCAAGAGCGAAACGTGGATGGTCTCTGCTTGTCTGCAGCGCCCAGCTCCAGCTGAAAGCTGTCAGGATGTATGCTTTGCACGAGGTTGCTGAGTTTCTGCAGGAAGGAGCTCGAGAAGGAGGAACCTGCTGGGCAAGGAAGCGAATCAAGAGAGAGAGAAAAGAAGAGGCAAGTTAGGTGAGAGACAGCAAAATGGTCTTCAACATCCGGAGGAGGAGGAGCTGTGCTCTCATTCGCACAAGGGAGTGGGATGTCAGTCGTTCACTCCATCAGGGACAGGACAACTCAGTAGGACTTCCGCCTCCTTTTTAGAAGAAGCGCAAGAGCCCCGCTGGATCAAGTGGACGGCCGATTTAGTCCAGCATGCAGGAGACCAGATGGGAGGCTTGGCTCTGGGGCTTCCAACTGTCTTCCCGAAACCTCCACAGAACTTCCATGATCAGGGGCAGTCTACCTCCAAATGCCATCCACTACAGGCCCCGTGTTTTTGCTGCCCAGCTGCTGTTGGAAACAGGATGCTTGCTGGAGCTGCATCTCCATCAGCTCTTCCGAGACTAGAGCGATGCGTTAAGCCATCAATCCCTCCTCTCCTACTTAAGGGGGAAGGAGGAATAGAGCAGATTTGTCCTCGATTGCGGCCCCGGACAACCGGGTTTAAATTACAAGAAGAAAGATCTCGATTCAACATTAGGAAGAACTTCCTGTTGGGAGATGCTGTAGTTGTGGACTTGCTGCATTCTCAATCTTAGATTTGGGACGTACATAATTCTATGAATACAGCCCATATTTGGGGTTGTCGGTTATTTTAAACTAAACAACATTGTCTGCCGAGTATCAAACCATAGTGGATATTCCACATGAATTCAGAACTTACGTTGTGTGGATCATTAAATGGACCCTCCACAGACAGAGGCAGTCTATCTCCGAGCACCAAACACTGCAGGCAAGCTGCTAAAGGACAGATGCCACCTATAGGTCTTGCTTGTGGGCTTCCCAGAAGTATCTAATGGGCCACCTTTGGCCAACTGGACATTGCAGAATGGCTGTCTATGGAATCCGACCCTTGGTCCATCCAAGCTCAGCACTGTGGATGCTGGCTGGCATTGGCTCTCCAAGGTTTCAAGACAGGGTCTTGAAGCAGTTGCCCCAGGAAGCAGATTGGTGGTGGGCGCCCATCTCTGTCTGCCTAGTTGTCTTCACTGCTTCTTCTTCTCCTTCCACTCCCTGGCAGAGCTGAAACAACGGTGGAGCACGTGGCGCGCGCGAACCGGGCACCGCGCACTCTGGGGCGCGCGAGGGGCGGAGGCTCCGAGCCCCGCACGTGCGCGCCCGCGTCACTGTCCGGAGGCTCTCCGAGCCCGGGAGAAGGCCTTGGAGCGTCCTTCTCCCGGGCTCGGAGAGCCTCCGGACAGGTGACACGGGCGGGTGCTCCGAGGCCTTCTCCCGGCCTCGGAGCCAGAGAAAGCCTCGGAGCGACCACCACGACTGGCGGTCCAGGGCCTTCTGAGAAGGCCCACTGCGTCGCCGTGCTATTTATTCTTTTTTCGCGCATGTGCAGAGAAGGCCTCGGGAGAAGGCCTCGGAGCGCCCGCCCGTGTCACCTGTCCGGAGGGGCCCCTCCGTGGGGCGGGGGGGTGACGCGCATCTTCCCGGCCTCCTGCTCCCAGGTGATGCGCGTCTAGTGACGCTGCTCGGCGGGGGGGGGCACCCGGCGGGGGCACCCGGGGCAGAGTCCCTCTGTGAAAGACAAGGCCTTTCTCCCTGACTCCATTTTAGTTGCCTGACTCCATCTTGCAGGCCTGAGTAGAAAATTTACAGCTCTGATGTCTTGAATCACTTGAACAGTTAGACAGCTGCTGGTAAGCTAGCTAATTAGTGCAAGCCTGAGAGCGGGACCCGTTATCTCGGACTGATAAGTATGGCCAGTTTGTCATTCCGGGCTGGTGGATCCTGGTACTCGTCAAGGACATCTTAATTGCAAACTATGTGCACCTGAGATTTACGGTTGGGAGGGTGACTTTGGAGCACCATGATGTCAGGGCCTAGAAACTTCGGTCCGTGGAAGCCTTTGATTGGCTATTCCCCAGTTACTGGGCAGAAGAGAACCAAAGTTTACTTAAGGGATGCCACCCTTTGTTCTGGGAGCAGAGCAGTTGTGCTGTTGACCGTTGGACATCTCCTGGAGAGGTCAGTTCGGACCTCCAGTATGGAGCCATGTCCTTTTCACGCTTATTGGGACGGATAGCTTAACATCTCCACCTTATCCGTGCTATGAGAGCCAATTGGTGAGTGTTAGGACCAGTAAGTTTTAGGAGATAGCTTTATTTGTTTTATGTCTGTCTGTCTTGTATACTATGCCTTTAAAGCCTTACAAAGAATTGAATGCCTTCTAATATGTAACTTTAATTTACTTTAATAAAACCAAAATATATTTTACAGGCTTGTGTGTCTGTGTTGAGTACAAGGGAAACGGAATTCTACCCAGCCTGCCTAGCTGCTTGGTTCACTACTACCAGTGCTACCAGTACTTACCTTTTTAAGACTCTGAGGCTTGAGTCTGGTTCTCCTGTTGGACGGAGGGGCCAGCCTTGCAAGCACTGAGACTTGGCCTAGAGACCCCAGCTTTCCCTGGAGCTGTGGGCCTGGCGTACCAGGGTGGTGGCAGTTGATCTACCCTTGGGTTGTTGCCCAAGCTAAGGATATTCGGTCTCTCTGGTTTGGTTAATCTTGCTGGAGCTAAGCCAGACGTGACTGAGTAAGTAAACTTGTACTTATCGATTTGGTTTGATTCGGTTAAGATCCAGGGATCCGATTCTTTGGAGTTGTTTTGCCCTGAGAATCTGGACCCCCTGACAGTAACTGGGGGGCCTTTTCCATGCTTGAGCTAAAGCCAGTCTGGACGAAGCTCCCCTGGGTAAAACTCATCTAAGAACTACAGGCCTGCCTGTTGCGAGGGTATAAATCTCTTAACAGGAGGGACTGTGTGGTAATCAGAGGGCTGACGCCACCTTGGTACTCTGGTGGGCTGAAGTTGACCAGGGAGGCGTTTGGCCGGCAATACCCAAGTGGGGTTCAGGGGTGAGCCTCTGGCCCTCCCGGGTATCACACCCTCCGAGTCGCGCCTCCCCCAAATCGCGGCACGGCCTGATGGCCGCACCAGGTTCCCACGTGGGCACCGACTGGAGCTCCCGAGCCAAGAGCCGGGAGCTCCAGTTACGTGCCTGCTCCCTGGCTTGGAAAAGGAAGAGGAAATGAGGAGGGGAGGAGCAGGGAGCACTTGGCATATTCCCATAAGGTCATAACTAGCATCCTGAACTGAGCCTGGTCCCCCAGGCCATTCGCAAAGAATTGGGATGCAGTCCGACCAAGGAACCTCGGTTAATACCCTGTACTCATCTCTCTGTTCCGATCTTAATTGGAGACAGACCACACTCCATCCTGCTGCATGTCAGCAGGGTCTTCACAACTGTGGCACCCTCTGCATGAAACCAGACCACACTCCATCCTGCTACATGTCAGCAGGGTCTTCACGACTGTGGCACCCTCTGCATGAAACAACTTCGCTCCTCACCCCTCCTCCCGAGGCTCATCTGGCCCCAACTCCCACGTCCTACTGGTGCCAAATGTCTCTCTGTTCTCCCCAAACCTCATTTCCAGCCTGATTTATGTGACCGAGTCGTTTTCCTTCTGCCGGGACCGAGGACTGGATGAACTCAACATAGCTCTGCTGACAACTGATGCAAGGCAGCTGTGCAAAAATACCTGACAAAAATACCCCCCTCATTCCTGTGCTCTGGCGCAGTAACCTTTGTTTCATTCGTTAAAAAAAAAATTCTTCAGGCAGCAGCAGAGACGAAATATACATTTTATAAACAAAATGGAACAGACCTGTGGAACCTGTGGAGAGCTGTAGATAAGTCGCCATCGAACCACGTCAGGTGTGTCTCTGCAGTTGTCTTTGAACCTTCAAGCCAACAAATTTTTAAAGTTATGATTACACGCACAAAGGTTGCTCTGTGGACGTGAGCCAAGGCTCTCCAATGCTAAACCCTAGAACAGGGGTTCTCAACCTTTGTTGGGGACTGTACCCCCTGTCATGGTCCTGCACGGTCCTAGTACTCCCTATACTTAGCTAATTAATTGGATTGTGTAATTAATAATTTTAATTTTTAATTTTTAATTTAAATAATTAAAAAAACCGGGTGTTTTGCCTGTTCAAAGCTTTCCCCGCAAAGCAGGCATGAAGGTTGGGATGGAAGAAGATTCAAGGATGCCAAGAAAAAAAAATCAAGGGAGACAAAGGAGGCGGAAACAAATATAATGAAAATAAAAAAAGAGAAGCATGATGCTGGATGGCTTGCTGCAGAGGCAAGGAGGGGGATGTTTAGGGGTGCAGAGGAGAGGAAAGGGGTGCAAAAAGAAGGTGCAGAAACAAGGAGAGGGGAGAATAGGGGTGCCAATCCAAGCTGCAACTATCAAAGGCACAGAAAGTAGGAAGGGAGAGAAAAATGAAAGAGAAAAAGGTTACGTGGAGATTTTCATGACTGGATACGATTGCAATTGTATTGGGAAGTATGGGTTCCTCCATAGCCATGTATACAATTTAATACGAAGACATAAAATCCTTAAAACCTCATCGAACTACAACTGCGGTTTTAAGGATTTTATGGCTTCGTATTAAATTGTATACATGGCTATGGAACCCATACTTCCCAATACAATTGCAGAGAAAAAGGTGTCTGCCCCCTCTGCTGGATGGGTGATCGATCTCTGTGATGCTGGATGTTAACAGACTTTCTTCCCCCACCATGGAAACCCACCAGAAACACCGAACCAAACAAGCATGGAACTTCCCATGGAACTGTGCTTCATACTTCTGGAACTGGAAGTTCCTTCATACTTTCCCATGGAACTTTGTCCCGTCCCCCGTCCCCGTCCCCCCCTTCATCTCTAGTGAGCATTCCTCCCCTACTACCTGTGCGTGGTCCACGTTTGCTACCGCTCTCATTGCAACTGGAAGTTGGGACAGGGATTGAAAAAGAAAAAAAAAAGAAAAAGAGGGCAAAGGAAGAGAAGGGAAGGGTGGGAGGGGGCGGACAAGCTCGGCTGTTTGGGACGTGCTAGGAACACCCTGACACTGACTGCCTCCGGTGAGACAAATGGGCACAGTAGACAAATGGGCGCCGGGGGGGGGGGAGCAGCGGGGAAGAGAGCTGCCTGATGGAGGTTCAAGCGTCGCCTGCATTTTCGCCCCTTTCAGATTTCCTAGTTCCCCCACCGCGCCGCAGGGGCAGAGCTGCTACAAGCCCGACCGAGGAAGGACGGTATAAAAATCTGGAGGGGAAAAACCTTTCATTCGCTGGCTGTGAGCTCCAGGCACGCCTTCTCCAAACGAGGCGCGCTCATTTGAATCCCCGGGCGGGCTCCAAACCCTGTGTCTGAGTTGAATCGCTCCATCTAAACGGAGCACACTCATGTGAAGCCCCCCCCCCCAGAACGCGGCGGGCCTCGGACCCTGTTTGGACCCACACGTCTGACCCTCCAGTTTCCAAACCATGTGCGCGCCTTAGGCGCATGGCTCTCTCCAGCTACAGTCCTTCCGCGCTGTTCTCCCACATTCGCCTGGTGCTGGAACCCCCCAAATTAACTAATCGCTGCCCAATCTCACCTCGACCTCCTCCCCCCCCCCCCGATAAGAATTTTCCCGAGAAGGGGAAAAAGAAATCAACTCACCTTGAATTCGAATTCGCTGGTTACCCTCGCAGGTATCCAAACATGTCTTCGCTAACACGTGGATAGTAGACATTAACATTAGAGACCTTTCCGGAGGGAAATAGGAGAAAGGGGCGCTGCGCCCGGGGCTCAGGTCAGGCAGAAACCGGATGTGGTCTGGGTGGGTGGCGTTCTTTAAAGGATGGAAAAACGAAGTTATCTAGCCTAGGACCGTTGAGACTCAGAAATGTGCAAATTCACTGATAAGGGCGGCGGGCTAAAGTCTCGCACCGAGTGACTGAATGGCGCCTGGGGCTTATTTTACAGATGTTTATACTTGGCGGGGACTTGCCACAGATTGGATTGCCCCTCTCTCCGTTCCCCCCTAGCCATCGTCCCCATATGGACACAAGTCAAGGAAGGAAGGAAGAAGAACGGACGCCGACTGGCCCCATAGACGTGCTGTCAACGAGCGCTGCAAAAAGAGGCCATCTAGCAGCCGCGAGAAGTCTTGTGACACCTGGAAGCCAACCCCATTTATTGTAGGTAGCAATGTATGGTTGCGAGAGTTGGACCATAGAATAGATGCTTTTGAACTGTGGTGCTGGAGAAGACTCCTGAGAGTCCCTTGGACTGCTAGGAGATCAAATCAGTCAATCCTAAATGAAATCAACCCTGTACTGAGGCTGAAGCTCAAATTTTTGGCCACCTAATGCGAAGAGAGGAGTCTCTGGAGAAGACTCTGATGCTGGGAAAGATTGAAGGCAAAAGGAGAAGGGGAAGGCAAAGGATGAGATGGTTAGACAGCATCACCGATGCAACGAACATGAAAATGAGCGAACTAAGGAAGACAGTGGAGGACAGGAAGGCCTGGCGGGATGTGGTTCATGGGATCACGAAGGTCGGACATGACTTAATGACTGAACAACAACAACAAAAGTCCTCTCAATGCTTCAATCCAATCATCCTTACCTGGGAGTAAGTCCCATTGAACTGAGTTCAATGGGACTTACTCCCAGGTAAAGATAATTGGATTGAAGGAACGTGCTGTGAGTTAATTAAGTTGGGGATGTGATTTAAAAATAAAGCCACACATACCCAGCCTGTTTCACACCCCACCATTTACAATCTCTCTGTCTCTGTCTCTGTGTGTGTGTGTGTGTGTGTCTCTCTCTCTCTCTCTCATTGGAGAAAGGAAAAAAATTGTATATACCGATACCTTGTATCTTTGTAACACAATCCTATGTGTATATTTGTTCAGAAGTACAGACAGTATAATGAGCGAACTCATTATACTGAACAACAACAACAACAGACAGTATGTCTTACTGGATTCAGCAGGGCTTCCTCCCAGCAAAATATATATTGGATTGCCACTTTGAAAGCCCAGAAGTTTTGCGCTTAGAAATATTTTTGGAGAGTGAAACTTGTCTCTAGGATGGAGAGAGAGAAAGAGAGAGAGAGATCTAGGGGCTTAAGACCCTTATTACATGGGACTCAGTCTTCAAGATAATAATTAGCATTAGTTATAGTACATACCTTTCATCAAACTTGACAGCTTTAAGCCCCTCCTCCACCCCCACCCCCACCCCCCTGGGGCCTCGCTGTAGCAGTTGCTCCTACCCCTGGTCCTTTGGGTGCTATTTTGGGGTATTTTCGGGGTACTTTGGGGTGCCTCGGGCCCCGTGTTGAATGTTGGGGTTCGGGTCCCTGTGGCCCCCGTTCCCCCCTTGGCCGTGGACCACTGGGCGTGATTTTCGTGTCCGCCGGACGAACTTTTGCGTCGGTCATTTTGTGCGCCTTTTTTTTGATTTCGGGGTGCATGCGACCCCTCAATCAACTCAGCCCGTCGCCCTGGACCCCCGTGTCTGGTTTTCTTGTTCGCCGGACGAACTTTTGGCGTCGGCCATTTTGTGGGTGCCCCTTTTGATTTGAGGGGTTTGTGAGTCCCCTCATTGTACTCGCCCCTTTGTCCCCGACCCCCGGAGCCGTTTTTGGGAGTCTTGGGCCCCCCCTTTTTTTGTCACCCCCGTAACCGGCGCCCCGTGTGTATTCGGGGGCTGCTTGCCCCCTCAGCCTGCTTGCCCCGCCGTCCCCCTGCCTCCTAGACTAGGTTCTGAGACGGCGTGGTGTGCCTAAGTCCAAATTTGTAGTGTGGGGGCCTGTGCCCCGCCCCTAGCCCCGACCAATCGGAAGGGGGCCTTTGAGAACATGCCCGGGCATGTCCAGGCTGCCAGGGGTGAACCACGCCTCCAGGGTCCCTGACCAATAGGAGGGAAGGGGCTTTGAGAACATGTCCAGGCATGCCCCGGGCGTACTTAAGCCAGAGGCGCAAGCGTTCACGGCCAGCCGAGATGGAATCTGAACGCCAAAGCCCTCAGCCTTCGGAGGCCGGTGATGATGTGCCCCCAGCCCCTCAGAAGGCTAAGCAGCGCAAGCGTTCACGGCCATCCGAGATGGAATCTGAACGCCAAAGCCCTCAGCCTGCGGAGCCCCCAGCCCCTCAGAAGGCGAAGCAGCGCAAACGCTATCAAAGCACGTCTTCAGACGATTACCCTGCGCCGTCCCTCGGCCTCCTTTACAAGCTCGCGTGGGAACAAATCATGATTGTTGAACCGGATGACGATTGGTGTGATTGCCGTAGAGTGAAGAGGCACCTAGATCCTCCGCTCGTGGTAAGTCATGTTTTTTCAGAGGGGTGGCGAATGGGGAAAAAAAAAAAGAAAGGCTTCCCTGGATATTTAAAAACTTATTTCTTACAGCCTTACAGGGGGGATGTGAACATGGGAGACTTGCCTCAGGCACACCTCCGCGCAGTGCTGGGAATAGAGCTTTCTCCTGATTTTCAAGTTCTGTCTGCACTGGATCGGAGTGCCGCGACGAAATCTCTTATGAGGGCCACGATTCATGAGGTTGTTAACCACTGCTATGAGAGGTATTTGCACGACCTGTGCCCAGGATGTGTTTCTCAAGGCCAGGCGCAAAGCAGCGATCATCACTGCTTGGAATGGACACCTGCTGATAAATCGAAACACCTGAATAATGTGCTTCAACTGTTGTTTGTTCCAAAAAATGTTCATATGATAACATGTGTTGGATATTGCTTGTACATTCTTGAACTTGATTGTCTCAGTGTGGATTATCTGCTCAGTTTACTGTCTCATCTCCAACAAGCTGCAGAGCCTGAGAAAGAATTGGCTAATATTTTGAAACCTGAAGATCAGAAATTTGTTTCTGATCTTAAGAGGATTCTGAACCACAGCAAATATACCGATTTTCTTTCACGTTTTCACAAGGGGCTCGATGTATCGCAGTTCATGTAAAATACAGGATAAAATACATAAGACATTGTAATGGGTGCTGTCTCTATGATTGTGTGTAATGTAAAAAACAGAATAAAAGTTACAACACAGCAAACGTGGTGTATGATTTGTTTGTAAATTACAATTGGCCTGTAAAACACAGGATTATGGGAGCTTGTAATACCAGAGAGAGAGAGAGTTACTCATTTTGTGGAGAAAATACAGTTTTCCACCACACCTAGTCTTTTCCCTGATTAAACTCTTACACAGAGTTTAACAGAAATGGATGCCCCAATTAATGGCATAAGGTGTGCCCAGATATGAGTAACAGGTCTATAAAAGACAACATTCAGACATACAGACATAGAGAGATACTCACCCTTCCAATAGGCTTGCTTCAGAGACTTTGTGGAGGCTCTGATCCTCAGTTGAGGATGGGTTTCTGTGTCCCAGGCCCTGCCTTTTTATAGGAAAAACCACTCCCTGTGGTCCGTACATCAAAGCCCCCACTGATTAGACCCCTGTCTCCTGCACCCCAAATTAATGGCACAATCTATCTTACACATATCCTGACATTTGCACCCCTAAATTTCATTATCTGACAAACAAGTTTGGGTCCGATATCGGATGGCATGTGCCCCCCTGACCCTGGCCAGAGTTTTGTTCTAATTTTCTCACAGGCTGCTGGGCTGCACTCTGTCTCTGGTATTACAAGCACACACACACACCCCCTTGGAATAAAACTTAGAATCTTAAGTTAGCACTCTTCAATAAGCAATACATCCCTATATTAAGAAACTGTAAGATGGCACACCTCAAATTTTTTTCTCCAGAGAGACATAGTAGTTCTTAAAAGCTTCTGAATGAAACCTTTATTGGCATAAAGACAGACATACAAAAAATATTAATAGCAAACACTTTAGACAGAATAAAAGGATCCATCAACAGCAGCTGTAACGGACCGTCTAGATATTAAGATATATTAGGGACCCCCACAACTGCCATCTATAGCCAAATGAATATGTGTCATATAAAGGCGAGATCACTTTGACGTTCTATTACTAAAACCAGATAGTTAGCTATCTGTTTGGTGCGTAATTCATCCTCACCAACCAACCAATAGGTAATATATGACTTCTGAATCAGAAAATCCTGTGTGTTTAATCAAACTCGGTCCTATATGGGATAAACGTAGGTCTTGGTAAAGATCACAATATAACAACATATGTGGCAAGGTTTCAAAAGGGTATAGCCGTGCTTCATGTGGCACAATTATATATTATAAAGAAAAGGCTGCTTGCCCCCTTTCCACCATTGAATTAAAAGCAGACATCCAGATGGGTGACCCAAACAGTAGCTAAAACCTTATGTTATATGTTTTCCTTAACGAAAAGCTTAAATGGAACATACAGTTTTTGGGATTGGTCTGCCTTAATGCTGGAGAACAAAATATTTGTATTATGTATACATAGGCATTTCCCTAAAGTTGGCTTGTGGGTAAATTTTCCAATATGATAAGAAATGCTGTGTTCTTTATTGTGGGGCATAAGAGCCCCATAAGATAGTAATCAAGTTTTTTTTTTCCCCTTGTCCTTCACATAACCTTTTTGTTTGTTTGGACATTTTTTTTTTTTTACTGCCAGGGTGAAATGGTTTTAACAGCCCCATTCCCCAGAGGTAATGTGTGGGAAGCAGTATCAGTTCCACTAAACATAACATGATATTTTGCCGCCTATTTTTCTTCAATTCTGACAACCACGCTTGGTGCTATCGCTGGCATGTGCCCCCCTGACCCTGGCCAGTGTTTTTCTCACAGGCTGCTGGGCTGCACTCTCTCTCTCTCTGGTATTACAAGCTCCCATAATCCTGTGTTTTACAGGCCAATTGTAATTTACAAACAAATCATACACCACGTTTGCTGTGTTGTAACTTTTATTCTGTTTTTTACATTACACACAATCATAGAGACAGCACCCATTACAATGTCTTATGTATTTTATCCTGTATTTTACATGAACTGCGATACATCGAGCCCCTTGTGAAAACGTGAAAGAAAATCGGTATATTTGCTGTGGTTCAGAATCCTCTTAAGATCAGAAACAAATTTCTGATCTTCAGGTTTCAAAATATTAGCCAATTCTTTCTCAGGCTCTGCAGCTTGTTGGAGATGAGACAGTAAACTGAGCAGATAATCCACACTGAGACAATCAAGTTCAAGAATGTACAAGCAATATCCAACACATGTTATCATATGAACATTTTTTGGAACAAACAACAGTTGAAGCACATTATTCAGGTGTTTCGATTTATCAGCAGGTGTCCATTCCAAGCAGTGATGATCGCTGCTTTGCGCCTGGCCTTGAGAAACACATCCTGGGCACAGGTCGTGCAAATACCTCTCATAGCAGTGGTTAACAACCTCATGAATCGTGGCCCTCATAAGAGATTTCGTCGCGGCACTCCGATCCGGTGCAGACAGAACTTGAAAATCAGGAGAAAGCTCTATTCCCAGCACTGCGCGGAGGTGTGCCTGAGGCAAGTCTCCCATGTTCACATCCCCCCTGTAAGGCTGTAAGAAATAAGTTTTTAAATATCCAGGGAAGCCTTTCTTTTTTTTTTTCCCCATTCGCCACCCCTCTGAAAAAACATGACTTACCACGAGCGGAGGATCTAGGTGCCTCTTCACTCTACGGCAATCACACCAATCGTCATCCGGTTCAACAATCATGATTTGTTCCCACGCGAGCTTGTAAAGGAGGCCGAGGGACGGCGCAGGGTAATCGTCTGAAGACGTGCTTTGATAGCGTTTGCACTGCTTCGCCTTCTGAGGGGCTGGGGGCTCCGCAGGCTGGGGGCTCCGCAGGCTGAGGGCTTTGGCGTTCAGATTCCATCTCGGATGGCCGTGAACGCTTGCGCTGCTTAGCCTTCTGAGGGGCTGGGGGCACATCATCACTGGCCTCCGAAGGCTGAGGGCTTTGGCGTTCAGATTCCATCTCGGCTGGCCGTGAACGCTTGCGCCTCTGGCTTAAGTACGCCCGGGGCATGCCTGGACATGTTCTCAAAGCCCCTTCCCTCCTATTGGTCAGGGACCCTGGAGGCGTGGTTCACCCCTGGCAGCCTGGACATGCCCGGGCATGTTCTCAAAGGCCCCCTTCCGATTGGTCGGGGGGGCGGGGCACAGGCCCCCACACTACAAATTTGGACTTAGGCACACCACGCCGTCTCAGAACCTAGTCTAGGAGGCAGGGGGACGGCGGGGCAAGCAGGCTGAGGGGGCAAGCAGCCCCCGAATACACACGGGGCGCCGGTTACGGGGGTGACAAAAAAAGGGGGGGCCAAGACTCCCAAAAACGGCTCCGGGGGTCGTGGACAAAGGGGCGAGTACAATGAGGGGACTCACAAACCCCTCAAATCAAAAGGGGCGCCCACAAAATCGCCGAAGCCAAAAGTTCGTCCGGCGAACAAGAAAATCACGCCCAGTGGTCCACGGCCAAGGGGGGAACGGGGGCCACAGGGACCTGAACCCCAACATTCAACACGGGGCCCGAGGCACCCCAAAGTACCCCAAAAATACCCCAAAATAGCACCCAAAGGACCAGGGGTAGGAGCAACTGCTACAGCGAGGCCCCAGGGGGTGGGGTGGGGGGGTGGGATGGGCTTAAAGCTGTCAAGTTTGATGAAAGGTATGTACTATAACTACTCTTGTATCTTTGTAACACAATCCTATGTGTATATTTGTTCAGAAGTACAGACAGTATAATGAGCGAACTCAGGAAGATAGTGGAGGACAGGAAGGCCTGGCGGGATATGGTTCATGGGATCACGAAGGGTCAGACACGACTTAACGACTGAACAACAACAACAACAACAGACAGTATGTCTTACTGGATTCAGCAGGGCTTCCTCCCAGCAAAATATATATTGGATTGCCACTTTGAAAGCCCAGAAGTTTTGCGCTTAGAAATATTTTTGGAGAGTGAAACTGTCTCTGGGATGGAGAGAGAGAAAGAGAGAGAGAGATCTAGGGGCTTAAGACCCTTATTACATGGGACTCAGTCTTCAAGTTAATAATTAGCATTATTTTTCAAATATATTTAACATTTAGCTGGGTGAAACCAGCTGGGTGAGAGACTTACAAATAAACCTGATTAATCTCTATCATTAAAATTCTTTGGGTATCGTGAACACGATCTGCTGTTATATGATCTAGCTCCTAACATTTCGCCCATAACATTGACAGGCTTTTCCAAAGGATTAGAATAAGAGGGCTGAAACGCTTTAAAACATCTAAATCCTAAAAACTTCTCATTTTAAAAGACTAAATGTTAAAATATCTAAAATCCTCACAGAAAACCAAACATCTAAACATATAAAATCCGAAAACTCCCTTAAAAAAACGTTCGAAACTAGATAATATGACAACAGACTTTGGTCAGGATACCCAGATAATTTTAACGATAGAGATGATCATGCCAGCCAGGAAAGTTTTAGAATGTATTTAAAACCTGATTAAGATCAGGCTGCCTGCCTGAAGGGGTCTGATTGAGTATTTTGTCCTCCAGGGATTATCAGAGTGCCTCTTCCTCCTTATCTTGTTGTTCCAGATAAAACCTCAAAGGGTGAGGCATATTCTCTGTGACTGCCAGAGAAAATATCTCCCCTGCCCCCCTTAGGAACTGGGGGGGCTAAATTGGAAACATTTTTGCAGGGCCCCAGGTTCATAGCCAAGGTCTGTAGAATCCTAAGAGTTATAAATAACATTTGTTTTAGACTTTATATATCTCTATAGTAGAATGGAAAGCAATCAAAATGTGTGCTTAAAAAGTGCGTGTAAGACCTAAGCACATTTTCATATAAAATTGCATACATATAAGCCTACAAGTAAACAAATAGAATGCAGAAGCGTCACTGGGGGGGGGGGAGCATGGCCCTGGGCGGCACACAGGGGGGCCAAAGCGGCGGGGGGAGGGCGACAGGAGCACCAATGGCGGCGGTGTGAAAAGCAGGTGGGTGGCGGTGTGTAAGTTGGGCCCGCCCACCTGCCCTGTGTCTGGGAAGCCCTTTGCGTTGGTGGCGTCACTTCCGATGGTGACGTCATGGGGGGAGGCATTTTGTATGCCACCCCCCTGCACGCAGTGTACCGCGATGACATTAAGGCTTATACACACTTACCTGGAAGTACGGTAAGTGCCATTGAAATCGATGGGACTTCTGTGTAGACATGCATAGGCTTGGGCTGTAAGTGTGTCTACTCGGAGCAAAGTCTCATCAGGTTCAGTTGCAATTCACCTTCCTTTGGTGCACACAGGTACACCTTTACTGTTGTCGCCTGAAAGAGCAACCAGTGCAGGACCAGCTGGGAAGTGACCATAACTTGGGTTGCCACTTATTTTCAAGGAAAGGCCCCTGTGCTGTGTGTTGACAGCTAGAAACAGAGCAGCTGACATTTGGCCCAGTATGGACCATCCGTGATGGTGGAGAAAAGCTGCATCCGGAGAGTTCCTGCTTGTTATATGTTGAAGGTACAGGAGCCCCCTTAGAAAAGAAGGTGGCAGCCTAAATAGGAAACTCTTAATTTCTTGAATTTGTCTCTGTCTGTACTGGCTTTCAGAGTGATGGTGGACAGGCTGGGCCTGTTATTTCAGGACTAGTCGAAAATAAGAGAGCTGGTGTAGCATCGCAAATAAGTGACTAACAGCCCAATCCTAACCAACTTTCCAGCACTGATGCAGCCATGCCAATGGGGTATATGCTGCCTTCTGTGGTGGGGAAGCAAGCATGGAGGACTCCTCAAGGTAAGGGAACATTTATTCCCTTGCCTGGGGTCTGCATTGAGGCTGCATCGGTGCTGGCAAGTTGGTTAGGATTGGGCTGAGAGCTGTGAATCAGGACGTCCCTGGTGGTTTGAAGCTCATCTCTACCGAATGAGGTGGCCTCAAGCAAGTGGTTATCCTATGGGCCTCAGTTTTACCAGTCTGCAATATGGGGAAATAATACGTATGACTTTACAACGTTGTGGTAAGGTCTACAGCATGTGAAGGGCTTTGCATATGCAGAATACATGTACTGTACTGTATTACATCTGATTACTAACTAGAATTGCCAAGTTTTTTTCCCCAGCCCTGTTCCTGTGCCTTTAACAGCCACCTAGCTTACACACAGGCATGTAGCATGAGCAGGAGAGGTGTCATCATCTTCCTTTCTGTATGTTGGGCTGCAGTTCAGGACACACAGGAGCAAGGCTAAGGGGGAAAAGTTGGCCACCCTACTTGGAACTGTTTCAGATTCCTGGAGTGAGAACATTCTCAATTCTCACTGAGCTTGTTTTCCGCGCTGATCGCCTTCTAACTTCAGCTAGCTGGCAAAATGCATTGAGCTAATAGGACACCCCTGGGGGTTAGGATGTAATGAAGTCAGAGTCCATAAATGCGTTAACCAGCTCGAGCTAATTGGATAAGCGCTTTGTTGGTGATGAGTGAGTCAGCCGGGGCTTAATTTCTAAAAAGAGAAGTGTTGAGTTCAGTATAGTGATATCTGTTTTCTGGGCCAATCCGAGACATCCCAACGCCTGTTCATGTTGCTAGATCTCAGGCTCAGTCAGCAGTGATACCCAGGACTGCTGAATCAAGCTCAAACTGTTATACATCTTTGAGTGATGTAGTGCAGTGGTACATAGGTGAACACTGAGGGGCAAGAGCACCCCCAGTAGCCATGCCCCACTATGAAGGTACAGCCCAAAAAATCAACGTTAAATTTCTTCCTTAAAGTTCTTGCTTCTCCTACTCCTACTCCGAAACTTATTCACCCACTTAACTTCCTTTAATGACCTTGCTAATCTTGCTAATTTCATCCCAAAGCATGCTAGGCAGCCTCTGTGTGTTTGCTTCAGAAGCAAATTCCAATGAGTTCAATAAGATGTGCTCCCAGGTAAATTTGCATACAGTTGTAGTCCTAACACAACATGAGCTACCTACTGTCTCTTGGATAGCCATTGGGAAAGATGGAGGTCTATCTAGACCAGGGGTTCTCAACCTGTGGTACGGGTACCCCTAGGGGTACACGGACCACTTGCTGGGGGTACGCCAAGCCCTGCCCCCTATCTGGCCCATCAGCAGCTAATTAAGTGTTAATTGACATGTACTTTTATTCTTTTCCCCACCCCATTTTCTGCAGCTTCTTTTCAGCATCTGTTTGCTTGTTTTGTATCGAAGGGAGATGCATTTTTATTTTTAAATGATTAATTAGCTAATTAATTGATTGATTTTTATTTGTATGATGAAGGACTTTTACGTGTATTGTCTTGATAGAACACTTTCAATAAGGGAAGTATTAGCCCTACTTTGCAGACAGGGAAGACTGAGGCTGCGAGGGAAGTGGCTCACCCAAGGTCACTCACAAGCCTATGCATGTCTACTCAGAAGTGAGTCCCATTGTGTTCAATGGGGATTACTCCCAAGAAAGTGTGCATAGGATTTCAGCAATAGTGGGTTTGTGGCAAAGGCAAGATTTTCTATTTGCAGCGCAGTCTTAGCCATACTGCTACACCCATGCAAGGAGCTGAAAAGATGGGAGACACTTCATGGTCTTGCTTTTTGCATCATAGGCTGCAGTTTGAAGCACAGGAGCAGGGCCAGGGGAAAAAGTTGGCCACCCTACTTGGAACGGTTTCAGGTTTCTGGAGGGAGAATGTTTCCAGTTATCACTGAGCTTGTTTCCCACCGATCGCTTTCTAACTTCAGCTAGCTGGCAAAGGCATTTAGACGAGCTAATAATAGGACACTCCTGGGGCTTGGGATGTAATCAAGCTGGCGTCTATAAATACGTTAACCAGCTCCATTAATTGGATAAGCCCTTAGTTGGTGATGAGTGAGTCAACTGGGGTGAAGCTGTTGTAAAGAGCAGTGTTACAGCTCCAGGAGAATTACTGATAATGTTGTTGATTTCAGGCAGAAATCCAAGAGGTGAAGCTATTGAATGTCTGCCTCTCACGCAGTTCTCAAAGTCTCGAGGAACCCTGCCTGGGGCTGGGGGAAAAAAAGTGGCAACTTTTTGTTGGAGATAATACCGTATTGGTCTGAGTATAAGACTCACTTTTTTCTCCTAATTTAAGTTTTTAAACTAGGGGTGCGTCTTATAATCAGGCTGTTGCAATTTAATGCCAGTGATTTAATTAAAAATTTTTAATAGCACCAAACTTTAAGGGTGCATCTTATAATCAGGTGCGTCTTATACTCGGGACAATACAGTATTACAAAGGGCACCTACCCTTTGTGATGCCAATTATAGGTTCCTGTGTCTAATCCTTTCTCTTCCTCCGGTGTCATTTTGGGCAGCAACATTCAGAAAGCGAGGTGGCAAAGTTTGCGGATGACACTAAACTTTTCTGGGTGGTGAAGACCAGCAGGGATTGTGAAGAGCTCCAGAAGGATCTCTCCAAACTGGGAGAATGGGCAGCAAAATGGCAGATGTGCTTCAATGTAAGTAAGTGCAAAGTGATGCACATTGGGGCAAGAAATCAAAACTTCACATACACGCTCATGGGTTCTGAGCTGTCTGTGATGGATCAGGAGAGAGATCTTGGGGTACTGGTGGACAGGTCGATGAAAGTGTCGACCCAGTGTGCGGCGGCTGTGAAGAAGGCCAATTCCATGCTTGGGATCATTAAAAAAGGGACTGAGAATAAAACGGCCAATATTATTATACCGTTGTACAAATCGATGGTAAGGCCACATCTGGAATATTGTGTATAGTTCTGGTCTCCGCATCTCAAAAAGGATATAGTGGAACTGGAAAAGGTGCAGAAGAGAGCGACCAAAATTTTTAGTGGGCTGGAGTAGCACCTCCTTTATGAGGAAAGGCTACAGCGTTTGGGGCTCTTCAGTCTAGAAAAAAGGCGCCTGAGGGGGGACATGATTGAGACGTATAAAATTATGCATGGGATGGAGAGAGTGGATAGAGAGAAGTTCTTTTCCCTCTCACGCAACACCAGAACCCAGGGAACATGCACTAAAATTGAATGGAGGGAGAGTCAGAACTGACAAAAGGAAATATTTCTTTACCCAGCATGTAATTCATCTGTGGAACTCTTTGCCACAGGATGTGGTGATGGCACCTGGCCTAGATGCCTTTAAAAGGGGATTGGATAGATTCATGGGAGAAAAGTCCATCACAAGCCATAAACAACCTCCTGGTTTTAGAAGTAGGTTTTCTCTGTGCCAGGTGCAAGGGAGTGGCAACAGGATACAGGTATATTGTGAGCCCTTTTGGGACAGAGAGCCATTTAATCATTTGATTTTGTCTGTAAACCGCTTTGTGAACTTTTTGTTGAAAAGCGGTATATAAATACTGTTGTTGTTGTTGTTGTTGTTGTTGTATCTTGTTGCCTTGTGTGCTCCCTGAAGCATCTGGTGGAGCCACTGTAAGATACAGGAAGCTGGACTAGAGGGGCCTTTGGCCTAATCTAGCAAGACTCTTCTTATCTAAAGGGAGTTAGCACATTTTGAATTGGAGCCAGGGCAGAGTCCCTGGATAGATTGGGGCATCGCTGTGGGCTTTTCTGATCCCGTTGATTGGTCAGCATTGGAGAGAGGTGTGTCTCTCTTTTGCGTCTTAGTTTGCAACTGGGCGGGCTGAGTGATGGCTGGATTTTTGCCTGGCATCGCTAGTTGCCCACCCCACCCCACGCCCTGCATGAGGCCTATTCAGGTCGCTAATTTATGATGGGATCCTAGAACAGAAAAGAGACCCAACTCTGTATAGAAATGTCAGTCTTTTTATTAACTCTGTTTGGTGGTGTTGTTTTTTTTAATGGTGTCATTGTTGGTTGTTGCTGCTCTTTTGGAGAGAACGTACGCAAAGTTGAGACAAGACATCCCCCCCGGAAAAGAAATCAATCACGACATCTCACATTTAAAACAAAGAAACAAAATGCAGTTTAGCCTTCTACCATTTTTCGTTGACAAGGACGTACTCTACAGAAAAGGAGAGAGAGAGAGAGAGAGAGAGAGTGTGTGTGTGTGTGTGTGTGTGTGTGTGTGTGTGTGTGTGTGTGTGTGTGTTGGCTTGCTACGTATACCTTTGGGGAGAGCAATCTGCTTGCTAGGCCCTGCCACAGGCCTGAGGCATTATGGGAACATGTCGGATGTCAAGAGAGTGCGCCAATGCCCAAACTAGAGCAGAGAAGGTGAAGTGGAACCCTCAGCGGTGTGGCGTTTTGCTGGCCTAGCAGAAGATGCTCACTCAGTGGCCTTTGGGCTAGCTAAGTTGTGGAGCGTGTCGCTGTGGGCGACGGGCGTTAAACTGCAAAATGAGGATGGACTGCAAAAACCGAGAGCGGAAAGAAAGTGGAAGAAGCTTGAGGCCTCAAGATGATATTAACCATGTGACGTCATGTGGTGTTCAGTCACAGGGAGGAGAGAGAGGAAAAAAAGACAAACACAAACATATTTTTAATAAAACCCCTCCTATGGATGGGAAAATCATACTATAAGGTTTAACCACTCTAGTGGAGGCTTTGCCTAAGATGGTTTAATTCCCCTCCTGGGGGATAAGGGAAGAGGAGGAATAAGCCAAAAAGTCAGTGATGTGGCAGCAGATATATATTATCTTTGTTGGGTGGGTGGAAAAAACAGCCTGAGGAATTGTATCTGATCAAAACTCTCTTTTGGCTCCCCTTAGAATCGTCTGTATGTCTTGCCCATGGACCGATCTTTGGCATTTGCCTTGAATTTTGCCAGGGGCAAAGCGGACGACCTTGAGGTGAGCAAAACCCCCTCCCTGGAAGATTTCGTTGGCCTTGCTGCGAGGCGTCTCGCTTCCCTTGAAATCCCCCAGATGTTTTGCTCAGGAAGGAACAACCAACTTTGTCTCGCACAAAATTCAGGGGCAACTGGTAGTGGGGAAGACGGGTGGTACGGTATCCCTCTGTGTTTTGCTCAGGAGCAAACGGGGCAAAGAGAGATTGTGTGCACGGTGTGAAATGAGGCAGGGATGGGGTACCAGCAAAAGAATATGGAACTGGAGAAAAGAATCGTTTTTCTCTGCAGTTTCTCGCTGAGCGTAGAGTAGCTTCAAAACAGGGAGGACGGAACCAAGAGTAGGGCGGCCAGAGAGATGGAGGGGAGTTAAACCATCCTTCTGAATCTCAGAGACACATATATATATTTCTTTTGATCCTTGGATTAAAAAGAAAAAGGAAAATTACACCTGTGCTCAAGACACCGAGCAGAAGAGGGTTGTCACAGCCATTCAAGCAGGAGAAGGTACGCTGTTGTCGGGGGTCACGTGCCGTTTTGGGGGTCAGCATTGGAGGACTGGGACTTTGGGGGGAGGGGTACGAGAAGGATGGGATGCTTGGGTCCCTGGTCCTCGTGGGATTGTATCAGTGGCTGATGGGAGTCTGGCCGTTCTCGCCCAAATCAGAATACTGGGCCCGGAGCAAGCGGGAATGACCAAAAGAAAGCCCTGGATATTTTGGGTGGGGAGCGTCATCGTTGTCTACATCAATACTTTGGTGTATCATCGCGACCGCGTAGGGGACCTCGGCGAGTGGCCTCCCCCTGAAGCAGGCAGTGACAAGAGACCGCGATGTTGACCGAGCAGAGGGTGGACAGAACGGCGTCCCCAGGCATCTGTCTCTTGGACAGAAGACGAGGCTCCTAAGGTAGGGAAGGGGCCCAAGGCGCGTTCCTCGCCTCTGATGCCCCTACCTCGCCTGGCCTCGTCCTTTTCCGTCTGCACAACGCCTGCTGCGTGTCAATGACCTGCGCTTTTGCCGTACACGTATCGATCTCTCTGCTAACATTGGGGGAAAAAAAGAGGGGCGCCCCAAGCCGCAGGCAGGATTAGACCGCAATATCCCATCAGCCCCCGAGGAGATGGGCTAAGCAAGCATCCAGGGTAGGAAACCAAGCTGAGGGCGGGGGCTCCGGGAAGGTTCTCCTAGGCCTCTCTTTGCGGGAAGAGGAGGCCGAGGACAAGCCTCCCTCTGAGGTCACTTTTCCGAATTGCTTTTGAGGATGTTCATGAGGGCGTTTTTGAGGCTGTTCTTGCTGGGGGACTTGACGGCGGGCTTCAGGCCCTCGGCCTCGAGCTGATCCCTCTTCAGTTCCATCTCGACGACCATGACGACCTTTTTCTTGCCCGCCTTCTCCTCGGCACCTTCCCTGCTGGCTAACCGCTATTTCTTATCCTTGCGGGAGTCGCCCAAGCCTCCCTTGGACTTCTTGTCGCTTGCCGATTTGGTGAGGCGGCTGTGGTCCAGCATGGCATACAGGACCGGCTGCTGGGGGAGGGAGGCAGAGAGAAGAAGAACCCCAGTGTCATTTTGGGTGGGCGTAAGCGGGTTTTATTCCTCACTGGCGCTTACGAGGACAAGGACCAACCAAACTCCACAGCCTGACTGTGAACTCCTCCGGCCAGAGGATGACATTGGAGTGCTGCAGAGTTGTGTCCGTCCCCTGGGGTCCAAAAGGGCCCTCTTGCTTCAGAAATGAGTGAGCATTAAGGCGACACACACACCCCCGACAGTGTGGCATAGTGGTCAGATTGTTGTACAAAGACCAGGGAGACCTAGCTTAAAATCCCTGTTTGGCCATGGAGCTCACGGGATGACTCTGAGCCGAGTCTCTCTCTCTCTCTCTCTCTCTCTCTCTCTCTCTCTCTCTCTCTCTCTCTCAGCCTAACCTACCTCACAGGACTGTTGTGAGAATAAAAGGCAGGGAAGGACTTCATGTACATCACCCGGAACTCCTTGGAGGAAGGGCAGTTATAGATAAGGGTGAAAAGTAAATGAAACGTTTTTCTTTACACGTCATTCATAAGTGTGTCTGTTGCTGTCAAGCTGTTGGCTGCCTTGTGAGGATCTTATTATCCAGCAAGGCAGGATAAAAACATGGCATAAAAATGAAACTCCGAAGAGGTTTCCTGTGCATGACAGAAAATGGATGTTGCAGACAGGAAGTGGATGTTGCAGACAGGAAGTCACAGGACAGTGGCCTATATATGTGGGCATCTTTGGCCACCGTGAAGGCAAATCCTTCCTGCTCACCCCACTGATCAACATGGACCAACCTCTTGGTTTCTCTCCAGGCCACTTGGTGGTCTCGGCTTCCAAGATCCGGTCAAGCCCTTTCCAAATCTGGGGGTCTTACTCTCTAAAACCCTCTCTGGGGCCCGTCCTGTTTTCTCACTTACCTGGCGACCTCGTTTGGACGAATCCTTGCCCAGCCGCAACCTGCCTTTCTCCATCGCACTGAAATGAATTTCAAAGGGAAGCGGGTCATTTTTTCCCCCCCTGAATGGTGCCAAGAAGATGTATTTATTTCAGAGCAAGAGAGACTTTTCTGTTTGGGGGGCAAATATGGATCCCCATGCAAGGAATGCTGGGATGTGTAGTCCAGGGAAAGGTCTATCTATGAATCTCTTGATGAAGACTGCTTGGAACTCTTACACTAGTTCATTGCTAGGCTCTGCTCCTTTTTCTCTGGGCATTACCCAGGATCCCAACCCCCCCCTCCACTTTTCAAGGCTTGGCAGTTTTACTGGGCACTGCCTCCTGATGCCCCCAGGCTCCCCCCTCCTGAAATCTCAGGTTTGGGGATGCATCCACCCTGGCGATCCTAGGAAGGGGTCGTGGCCGCCGGAGCTGCTCTGATTTCTTCTGCCCTCCCCATGCTTTACCTGAGCCTCCGCTGCAGAGTTGCTTGTCTTCTGAGCCAGCAATACCGGATGAGATAGGCTATGGCCACCACAAGGAGGGCCAAAATCAGCACACCTCCAATGACGGCTCCCAGCACCACACCATACCTGACGGGGACTGAGAAGAAGAGGAGAACATTGCTCAGATGGGGAAGGTGCCACGGCGTGTGTGCGTGTCTTGAACTTGTGCTCCTCGTGGCCTGGTGCTGGCACCTTAACCTCCTGTGCCACCAGCCCTTGTGCCCCAAGGTCGCCATCTAGGCTGCAGTACCAGCCTGCCTGAACATTCTGTCAGCTGACTCCCAAGGGCCAATCCCTGTCCACCAGACCCTATAAAACCCTGGAATTGGAGCTCATTCTTCAGTCTGAGCAACTTGCCTCCAGTGTGAGGATGCTGCTCAACTTCACTTTCCATCTTGGATTTTGACTCTTCCCTGCTCTGGCTTTGCTGCTCAGGGGCCCAACCCTTGCCTGCTTTGGATCACGCCACTCCTCCTTACTCCTGAAACTCAACTGCCAGGAACATGACCCTTTTTGAGGCCCGTCGTCGCGGTAGGAAATTACCAGTGCCCTACACTGGGCTCTCATTGGGACTGCTGTTTCTTAACTTAATTAAGGGAATGGTTAAGCTGTCCATTTATCATCCTCGATTTTTTGACCTTTCGACGTTACCGTTTTCAAAGACGTAGAGCACGACCTGGGATGACTTCCCCACGATGTCCGGTGGGTTCTTGACGTCACAGGTATAGGTCCCGTTGTCCGTATACTCCAGGTTGTGGATGATGATAGATCCGTCTTTCCAGTGGGGGTCTCCGATCCACTCGATGCGTTCCTTGAAAACCCCGACGTCGTCTATGTACGGCTGGCCTTTGGCGTAGTGAAATATCTGGGGGGGGGGGTGAGGGCGAGATGAAATAGAGAGAGGAAGGAATAGATGCAAACTCTCTGTGAGCGAGCCCCGCCTTTGGACTGTGGTGGGAGAGAGGAGTGGGCCCTACGGGAGGAAGGCAGATGCAATACAGCAGAGGCCGATGTAGCCATGGTTTGGGGGAACCCTGTAGCCCCTGTAGCCCGTGAACCTCCATCTGGAGCAGTCGTTTGGGTTCCGATGCCAATGAGGAGGGAGGGATCTGGATCAGACCCAGACCTCAATCACTGGCCAACGCTTGAGCCTCTCCAGCGAGAGACCTTGAAACGGGTGCTGCAAGGGTCCTCCCTTCCTAAGCCCCCTCCCCGGAGAAACGAGTTCCATCCACACCGGGGAACTCGCACCACCCTCTCTGCCTGCGTGGTGGATGGAGAGAAGGGCAAGGTTGGAGGCCAGAGGGCTGCCCCTTTAAGACTCTCGGGGTCAGCGCTTCTCAAACGTTTTGGTCCCCAGAGCCCTTTACGCTCATAAAAGGGGGAGCCCTGCTGGCGCCTGTGTGGAGCCACGGGGAGCCCCAGAGCACTGGCGCATGTGCATAGTGGTGCAGCGCCAGGCCCAACGCTGAATACTGGGAGGAACCAGAACAGGACGGGAAGGAGGAGCAGGGGAGGCGGGAGGGACGGAGGAGCAAACCGGGCAGGGGGCAGACGGCGGCCACTTATGGTGCGCTTGCTTGGGGAGCCCCTGAAAGGGTTTCGGGGAGCCCCAGCGCTCCTAAGAGCACACTGAGGAACGCTGCTCTAGGTGGCAGGGCAGTAATCTGGAGGTCAAGCTGCGGGTTGTTTGGCACTGTCCCAGGTGCTGAAGTTCTGATCTGTCTGGCTACCCATCTAGAATTAGATTACTGTATAGAGATGACCTGCTTTTTTGCACGGGAGGCTAAAACCAGGTTCCATAGCAGCAGTCTGCAGTCAGATTTCTGCCACTCCAGCTCCCATCATATGCAGACGAGGTTTAAGACCCCAGGGGTCAGGGTCTTAGGGTGGGGCACTGGGTGACTGACACCTCCCTGAGAGCACAGGCAGGACAGGAGGCCAAGCAAGGGAAGTCTTCGAGGGCCACAAAGCCTCTTACTGAAACGCTGTCCCTGCTGTAGTCCGGTTGAAAGTGCCAGGTGATGGAAATGTCATCGGAGATCCACTCTCGAGACCAGAAGGAGCAGGAAAGGCGGACTTTCTCGCCCACCGTGCCGTGGACCTCCCGGTCGGTATAAACATGAATGGCCAAGCTTGGAGTTAGCACTGTAAAGAAGAGAGAATGGGAAAGGGGGTTAGTCTCGGTACCTGTGGCATCTTTTGAACCCAGGACCCTGATGTCGCTATGTTGGGGCTGCACCTCCCCCAGCAACTCAGGTGTGTGTACTCTGTGCCAAATGCTCCCCCCCCCCAAATCGGGTGATATGCCAGTTTCTGCTCTTCCTGCTCCCTGGATTAGAAAAGGAAGACAGGGAGGGTGTGGCAGAGGAAGTGTGGAGGAGAGGAGAGTGGTGGGCTAGTGTGTCGGAGACTTTCTCTTCCTTTCTGGCCCTCTCTTTTCCACTCCAGGGAGTTGGGGGAGCAGCGGAGGCAGGTGGGTGGACAGAAGTGGGTGCCCCATGTCAAGCTGCTGCCTGAGGCAATCGCCTCACTTGGCCTCTTGGATGAGCCGGCCCAGCCTGCACAAATTAAGTTTTAGCTGCTGCTGCTGCTGCTGCTGCTTCCTCCAACCCTAGTTTCAACCTGTGCAGAATCATGCCTGCAGTTTGTCTTAGAAAGCCCACCCACAAATCTTTATTTTCCTACATTCCAGGTTTTGTAAGTTAAATGCATTAAAGAGGCAGTCAGGCATTATACTGAGAGAATCATAAGTTCCAGGCGCCCATCTTTACCTAGACATGGTATCAAAGAAAAAACAAAAGTCTGTGTTTATTACCAAGTATACCTGGGATCGAATTCAATTATCTGAACAGCGCAACCAAGAGGAATTGTCTGTGTGGCAGACACATGGCAGTGTTAAAATCACAGGCATCTGCCTTGAAGGAAACTTGGGACCTGGATATTTCATCAAATCTGAAATAAAACAACCTGACTGGTGGCGAAATAGCTGCTTGCAAAGTCTGAAATATTGCTTAGTGCAATGTATATACTGTATATTTTTGTGACAGCTCTGTGCCTGGCTTTCCAAAGAGTGAGAAGGCGGGTCTCTGCCCGGAGGGGCTTACAATCTAGTTATGTACACAAGAGATACAACAGAGGAAGTGGATGCAGGATAAAGCCGGGGTTGAATATTATCATCTGCTTTCAGTAATATTGGCTTCTTCATTGTGTATTGTTAACTTTCGCCAGGTCCCTTTAAATTCTGTTTTAAATGCACTGGCATTTAATGTCGCAACTTCAGCAAATGGTTCCTTTTGGAGATGAAAACAATCAGTACTATTTCTAACCTGTTGATTCCAAATGCGGGGCTTGAGATAGTTTACAAAAGAAGTTAGTTAGCAACTGAAAAGGGTTCCAGTGTATGGGGCTGGGAGCGTTCTGGGAGCTCTTCCCTAAACCAAGCAGGCACAGAGGTCTGTTCAGTAACCTGGCTGGGAGGTCCTTGTGGGAGAAGTTAGAAAAGGAGATAAATGCCATCAATACAGAATAGAAAGAAGCGACTGGGTTGTAAACTGTGTTTAAAAGATAAGGAACTGGGGCAGCCAGCAAAACCAGAGGTAGACACAGATTATGGCCCTGGAAGAGTCCCGAAGTGTCTTGGGTTCAGTCCCTGGCTGGCAGCAACTCTAGGTAGGGCTGGGAAAAGACCCTTGTCTGAAATGTTGGAGAGATGCTGCCAGTCAGTGCTTGACAATACTGAGCCCAGGCAGGTATGCCATGCACTTCATCCTTTGCTGTGAGAGGCAGGCCTATGTGGAGTGATCATGCCAGGGGCCCCATAGCAAAAAGCTGGAGGTGTCAAAAGTGCCCTTGTTTGGGAAGAAGAATATACAAGACGTTTGCCGGGGAGAATAGCCGCCTGTGACAACTCTCTCTATGGGACTTTGTTTTGTGCCTCCGCCCACGCACCCATCCATCCAACGCGTGGGAGGCTCCTTCTGCCGAAGCAAGTCGCAGTCCACCAACACCACCCTGAGGACCCTCCCAGCGGAGCAGTACGGAACAACCCAGAAGCCCCTGGGGCGACTTTCGGAGTCAAAGACGAGCATTGTGCACCCGCCCGCACAATTCTGTTCTTTTTGTCCGCCTTCTGGTGCACATTCCAGCACTCTGGCAATTTCCCTGAGCTGGGCAATTTGACTCCTGCTGCACTTTTCCTAGCCTGTGTGACTGGCGTGTTGGGCGTTGTCGCCTTAAGGCCCTGGGCAACATCTGCGCCCCCCCCCCACAACTGAATTCAGATCACTGCATCCTGACAGGCCAGTGCTGGACGTTCCCATTGTGCAAGTATGTTGTGCAAGGAGAATGGGGCATATGAACGAACACAGGAACGTGCCTTTTCTGTTGAGTTAACGCCTTGGTTCATTTGCCTAAATATCACCAACAACACTGATTGGCAGCATCTCTCCAGGCTTTCAGAAGGGGTCTTTCCCAGCTCTGGAGATGCTGCCTGTCAGGGTTGGTGATACTTAGCTAGATTAATCAATGCTCTGATTCAAAATAAAGGCAGGTTTCTGTGTTCATATGCCCAGTGATGGTGTTTTGCAGCCCCAGCTTGCCTTCAGCTGGGTCAGATCTGTCGTCTGATGACTCGATCTAATTGTCTATTAACTAGACTAGTTCAGTGTTAACCTGCTCGGACTGGCAGCAGCTCTCTAGGATTTCAGACGAGGGTCTTCCATCCCCAGGCCTACCCAGTGAGCAAACAGATGCTCCTGGTGAACCTAGAAAGCAGATGGGGCTGTGTATCCATCCATCAGGTGCTTGGTCCAGAGGGAAATCAAATTTGAGATTTGCACTTCCTCTTGGCATATCGAGGACATAAGAAGCCTTTCCGGATCAGACCAAAGGTCCATCTAAGCCCAGTGGTCTGCCTCCAACAGAGGCTGGCCAGCTAGTGGCTCCCCGGAAGCTCGCAAGCAGGGCACAAAGGGGGGGTGAGCTTCCCCCTGTTGCTTGTCACCAGCACCTAGTATTTAGGGATAGACTGCTCCTGTGTGTGAAGGCTCCATTTCTCAAGTACAGAAATAACTGCACAATCCTATCCAACTTACACCACTGGTGTAACCAGCGATGTAGTGAGATTTGAATCCCCTTTCCATTCTGGGGCCTCCAGTTCTCACTGCACCGCTGGTTACACTGGTGGTGTAAGTTGGATAGGATTGTGCTGTAAATGTCTTATTTGCAGTAATAATGTGATAATATGTGAGTATTAATTACACATCTATCCCAGCTTTCCTCCAGGGAGCTGGGCTCACCGCTACATGTCGACTGTTATATCCTCAGGTGGCATAGTGGCTCAGAGGCATCTTCAGATCTGGGCTTCCCCAGTTTTGAATCTTGCCTCTGCCATGAATTTGCCAGTTGGCCTTAGGCAAGCCACTCCCTCTTGGCCTCAGTCTTTTCCATCTGCAGTATGGGGATAAGGATACTGACACTTCTTACAGAAGGCTGACTTCTCTAACAGGGCAGTTGTAAGGATGGCAGCAAGACACATGATGCACTTTGCAAATGTTGCACAGAACCGGGTACAGAGGCAGTGTGCCACTCAGATTGCCGAGGTCAAACAGCAGGACAAAAGTACTGACTTCATCCTCTGCTTATTTGCTCCCTAGAGCCCCCTATCTGGAAATCTCTCCTCTGTGAATTTGTCTATTTTTTTTTATAAACAGTCAAAACCGTTGTCCATATTGTGGCAATGAGTTCCACATCCCAATTACACAATATGTGTGAAATGCTTTTGTTAGTACTGCATTTACTGCTGCCAATCAAAATGGTTTTTTTTTTCCTCCTGTAAATGGAGTGTGCCTATCTTGATATCTGATTTTTATCCTGCCTTCCTTTTGGAAGCTGAAGGTGCCCACGGCTTCCCCCCTGCTTTTAAATCATCCATAGCTCATGGCAGAGCATATGCGCTGTGCATGGATGGTCTCAGGAGGAGCAATCCCTTGCAGCATCTCCAGGGCAAGGCTGGGAAAGATCCCTGTTTGAAATTTGGGAGCGTATAAAGTACTGTAGTTGGTTATGTTCACAAAACCTTCTTTTATGTTGTATTCTATGCTTTTTTTTGTATTATGTAAGCTATGTTTTATGAGGCATGCTGGCTTCTGTCTTTTTCTCACCTTAGACTGTTTCACCATTTTAGCTCCGTATTTTTGGGTGTTTTGTGAGTCGCGAAATGAAAGAAGACGAGTGAACTGCTTGCACGTGCAAAGAGCGCCAAAGAGTGCTAAAACAGTGCAAACATGTGCAAAAGAAGGGAAGGGCTGTCGTTCAGTGGTACAGCCCCTGCAGCGCCTATAAAAGGTCTCTGGCAATATCTCCAGGTAAGGCAGGGAAAAATTCCTACCTGAAACCCTCAGGAGCTGCTGCCAGTCTGTGTTGACAAAAGTGGTCTGGCTGGAATAAGGGGCAGATTCAGTAAAATGCAGCTTCTCCTATCATCACAGCAGCCTTGGGAGTTGGAATAGGCTGAGACTGGTCCAAAGGTTTGTGATGGGGAGTGGGTGGGATTTGAACCCAGCTCTCTCTGTCTCTCCTTGTAGCCCAACAATGTAACACCGCTTTAGCTGCCTCTTAGCAGCCTGGCTTTCTAGCATATATACATCAGGAAACTACAGGATCCAGCCTCTTAAAACGCATCTAGGAACAGCTGCCACTGACGCACTGGACTATGTTTAACAGGGTACGGCACACAAAACCGTGTCTCTCGAGAAATATGGAATCAAGCAGGCAAAACCCGTTGCGATGGTATACAGTAGTTTGTTTTTTACGACGTGGTTGTCGTAATCTTTCCGCAAACTGGCTTCGAACTGTGTTGGTCCTTTGGAAAACATCTTGTTTTGAAATGCACAATAAATTTCACCGTCAGGCAAATTTAAAAGCAAAAAATAAATAAATAAAATCCAATGCAGTCACTTGTCCTAATCTACATGATCTGAGTGATATTTTGGAAACTATGTATCTGGGCGTATCTGGGGTGGGTTTGTTCCAGACTGTGACATTGGGGTGCCTCGGATTGGCCAGGCTTGATTATGAAAAATAAAGGGCATTCGTGCATCAACGGGCCTGAACTGGAAAGGATAGCTGGAAATAGATGCAGTTTTACTGCAAAATTGCTATTGGTCCCTTCTTCTTTTTTTAAATAACCTCACCTAATGGCAGAAATCCCTCCCATGTTTGGCTTGGCTGTTCCTTTGAATAAATAGATAAGGAGGAATTATACATCGGAAGACCCTTGGATCACACTGACTCAGTGTTGTCTGGAAACTTCCCTAGAAGCTGAAACTGACAGACATGCTCCAAAACTGTAAATACTCCAACCTGTACATGGGACATTCGAACATCCATCCCTCCCTCCCCCTCCCTCCCTCCCTCCCTCCCTCTCTCTCTCTCTCTCTCTCTCTCTCTCTCTGGACATATTATCTTCACATATCTGTCTTTGTTTCTGACACTTTAGGACAGATGAGAGGGCAAATCCCTGCCCCGAGGGGCTCACAATCTAGAAACAGCCCCCCCCCCAAAAAAACCCAGTGAAGACGCATCCACACTAATAATGAAAGTTGATCCCAAGACCTGATTGCAACCAATGTTTGGAAGGGAGGCATTTGTACTCTCTATGGCCATTGAAAGCTCCTTCCTGTTGAGTCAGACTCTTGCTCCCTCTAGCTCAGTATTGTCAACACAGGCTGGCAGCAACTCTCCAAGGTTTTCAGGCAGAGGGTCTTTCCCAGTCCTCACTGGAGTTGCTGCCAGGGTTTGAACCTGGGATCTTCCGCATGCAGAACAGGGGCTCTCTCTGTGAGCTACCGCCCCTCTCCGAACAGAGATAGAAGTAGATTCCAGCATGGTTCAAAGACTGCCACAACCACAACACCCATACGCCAGAAATTTGGCATGTGCACAGACCGAAATACTCCCTCCCTCTCAAAAAGGGGAAAGCAAAGTGTACCCTAAAATTAGATAAGAGACCACCATAAAGTTGAGACACCGGTTGTGAGAAAAATCTAAACATTGGACATTTTCTCAGGGTTTCTGGTGGAGAAGGGTCTTTTTCAGCCTCGCTTGCTGAAGTGCTTTTGGGCTAGAGCTGCCAGGGATTAAACCATGAATGCATTGTCAGTATGCAAAGCATGCACATGACCACTAGCCATTATATCAACCCACAGTTCCCTCCCTCTCAGACCTATTTGCATGTCCAGCAAGCAACACATCTCAGACGAAGGAAAATGTTCAAGGATGGCTGTGAGTGTATGGAGTGAGCCTCAATGCACTTTTCTATAATTTGGTGGGCAAAAAGCCTGCTGAGTTTTGGGACAAGCAGTCTACCGATGCTTAAAATGAAGGGCATGCGGTGCAAGCCTGTTTACTCAGAAGTAAATCCCATTGAGCTCAACAGAGCTTATTCCCTAATCGGTGTGATTTTAGGATGGCAACCTCAGCTTCATTTATTGGTAGCTCTGTCTTTCAACTATAAATTGCTAAGCTAATACAAACCACGAAGTTCAGTGAGTGGAATCATAGCCACGGATACCAGATCTTCTATGAATCAGCCCCTCCCCTTGAGTAGATTAAACCACATTACAGGCCACTGGGTGCCACGAGAAGGAATGAGCATCATCCACAGTGCTGCGGGGACCCACAGAAACGGACAGCGGATTCAGAACTGACAAAAGAAAATACTTCTTTGCGCAACACACAATTCACTTGCGGAACTCCCTGCCACATGACACAGCCAGCCAGAAGCCAGATTAGGTGGCAGACATGCTGCCAGGCAGTGTAGACAACAATGATTCAGTCAAAGGCAGCCTCATATGTTCAAAGCATTCTAGCTAAACAGATCCTCCCATGTACAGAACAAGGATACCTTTGCCTACCAGGTGCAGATAAGAGCACTATATAAGTCATAACATGTATTTATGAAATTTAAGAGGGCTGGTTCTATCTACAGTGTTTAGCTGTGAAAGCTAAATCAAACCTCCACATTCATTGGCAGTCTACCTCTGGCCACCTGCTTTAGAGACCAACGGGAAAGTCATCAATGTGGTGTCTGCTTTGAGCTTCCTGTATGACTGTGTTGGAATGAAAACAGTGGTCTTTTCTTCCCGTCAGGCAAGGCACTTTGTGTGTTTTAAAGATTTACCTACTCAGTAGCCGAGGTAAGACCTGAACACAGGTCCACGGGACTGCCAATGATCCATAATGGATGCTTTAAAAAAAAAATGACCCAGAAATCATGGAGGACAGATCTAGCAACCTTAATAGAACCTCCATGTTCAGGAGCGGTGTATCACCGAATAGCCAGATGCAGGAGACACAGAGCAGGAGGAGCTGGTTGCCTCCATTCCCTGCCGTGTCCTTCCCAGAGCATCTCGTCGGAAGCAGGATACTGGATTGGACTTTCTCCATCTTCTTCCCCACATCCCAAGCCACTGACTTACCCATTGTTGACACCAGCAGTGAGAGAAGAAGGGATCTCTCCCTCCCCATGCTGCCTTCTTGGGCCCCCATCGCGTTTCGGTTACTGTACAGTTCCCAGGCACATGGAGGGGACGGGTTGGCAGCAGGGACGCCTGTTCCTTCCAAAGGATGCCTGGGAGGGTGGCGACCTCGGTTTAAGAACAGGCCAGCCTCGCAAGGATGCCGGCTCGGCAGAAACCCGGAGCCAATGGGAGCTCGACATTCCCCTTTTCGTGGGGGCCCTTTGGAAGCAAGAATGAGAAGAAACACAGGGAGGAACAAACGTGACAAGGGGCCATTTGTGCTTGCAGCTTGTGAAAGGGTGATAAACACGCTCCCGGCCACATAGCTGGGCAAACAGCGGCCATTGTCAAGTGACATTCCCTGGCTGGGGCGTAGGCGATGTCACGGACCCCAGAAGGAATGCAGATTGGGCCAAAGGAGGTCGGTGTCGGCCGACGCTTTGGTCCCCTTATGGGGTGATTCTTAGCAGGGCTGTGTGACAGCCTGGTCAAGGCAATTTCATCCGTTAAACACACGACTTGGGGCCAGTCAGTTCATGGATTAAATCGGCAGATGTTGGCTGATGGATTGGGGGTGATTTGAACCCCCCCACTTTCTGACCCATAAGGGTCTACCAGTGGGGGCCAGTGCAGTGTCATGGGGAGGCTTCAGAAGGGGGCCACACCTGTACCTGGCTAATTGCCTGGTTCCCGGGAACCATCGGCAACCTCCACAACGCTGTCCAAAGCATGGAGGGAGTGCACCCTTGAGGGGCTCTTGCACGGCTTTTGCTTAGAGACCACCAGCCCCCAAGCTGGAACCAGCACAGAAGCATAGTGGCTAAGAGACTGAGCTACGAATCTGGGCATCCCCAGTTCAGAATTGCCACGAATTCACCAGGTGGCCTTCGGCAAAACCCACTCCCTCCGAGCTTCAGTCTTCCCCATCTGCAATATGGACATCATAACCCCCCACCTTACGGCGTTGCTGCAAGTACCGTCCCAAGATAATGCAATGCTTTGAACCCTCAAATAATGCTCTACAAATGCTAAGCGATGCTTTTTTGGTCCAAAGTCACAACAATAACTGTATCAGTGGTGGAATGACAGGGGGTGGTTTACAGGTTTCCAAGACAGCTTGGCTAAACCTGGGATGAGTAGGGTGTGAGACCTTTAGATTTCAATAAGGGCTCAGCATTTGTGTGTACACACACACACACACACACACACACACACACACACACACACACACACACACACACACACACACACACACACACACAAAGCACTGAAATTTATCATAAAACAAGCGATAAAATGTATTATTTTTCTTGAGGTTGTGGATTTGTGAAGATAGGTGGCACCCTGGAGGCAGTGTGCCTGTGCATTGTTGCCTCCACAAAATGCACCAATCCATGCTTTGGTAAGCTCCAGGCTAGACTACTGTCAGGCACTTATGTGGGGCTGCCATTGAAGACTGTTTGGAAACTGCAGTTTGTGCAAAATACAACTGCAAGGCTGGTAACTGAGAACACATCTTGTCTCTGCCTCCACAGCTATGTTGGCTCCTGATCAATTTCTGGGCCTGTCCAGATGTTCATCTTTGAAGGATCTCTTCTGGGTGCACCTGCCATCTGCTATGGGATGGGTGTGAGAGAGCCTCCAGGTTGTGGCACCCCAGTTATGGAACTTTCAAGGGAATGTGTGAAGCTGCCTCTTACAGCTGCCCCTTGGAACATCTAGCTCAGCATGATCTCTAGACACTGGCTGGCAGCATCTCTCAAGGGTTCCAGACAAGGGATTTTTCCCAGCCCTAGCTGGCAATGCTACCAGGGATGGCCCCTGGGACCTTCTGCATCTCAAAGGAGGGGGAGGCCCATCCAGCAGCCACACTGATGCCCACGATTATCCCTTGCCTCTCTTATCGTTCATCTATTTTGTTGGGCGACTCCAAATTCTAGACAGGGAAGCAAATGCATCTCTCTCTCCACGTCCCCCGCACCATGAATTTGGTCCCTCCCCTTAGTAATCTTTATTTTATTTTTTAAGAAAAAGAAAAGGCCACCAAGACACTTTAGCGTGCAAAATCATAGGGACCTGGGTAGGAAGCAAATCCAAACGCCATAATTTATTTAATTTATTTAAAAAATTTATACCCCGCCTTATCCTATGCCAAGGCAAATGCCCAAGGCGGCTAATAATAATCTGGTTGTAGTTTTACTACGATCAAAGCAAATGCATTTGTGGATCTAAACACTTCTGGGTTCTCTGGTGGGAAAGCTAAAAGGCAGATGGAGCCCCGTGTTCCCACCCTTTTCCAGATCCTTCAGGGCCTTGCTCCCGGGTCAAGCTTCTTGGGTACAGTTTGGGGCCCTGTGGGCACGACATTCCACATGGCGGAGCGGCGGAGCCATGACCACAAAGAGAATGTTTGTTTCTTTGCTGGGCTGAACGGTCGCACGTGGGTGGTTTAGAGATCTCAGTGCAACTGCGCTCCGGACTGCTGGGTACAATTGCAAGTCAAGGACAGAGGGAACGAGACAGGCAAAAAAGGGGTCATGACACCCCGTAACCCATAAGAGGTGCCGATACCCAACTGCTGGGGGATGACGACGGGGAATTACGGAATGGGACATTTGTTCGTAAAACATGGAAAAGGTCTATTAGAGACATGACTGATCCGTGAAGAGCGGGGCCTGTGCCAAGAGGATGGCTACACAGAACCCCCATATACAGGAGCAGTGTATCTGATGCTAAGGACCGATGGCAAGGGAGGGCTTCCTAGAGGTATCTGGTTGGCCCTTGTTGGAAACAGGATGCTGGGCTAAATGATCCAGCAGGGCTTGTTTTCCTTTCTTACATTTCATTTCAGACGTGCTTCTTGTACATTTAGTCATCCTTACAGGGGTCGTATCAGGGGTTGAAAGAGGGGCTGCCTGAAGCCCTGAAGAGCCACTTTTGCTGATGCCCAATTGCTGGCACCACCTCTGCAGGCAGCTGCCAGCCAGTGCAGATAATCTGGAACTCGATGGAGCGATGGCCAGACTCAGCATGGTAGTATCATCGGTTCTTTTCCCCATCGTGGCAGGGTTCCTCCGACCTCAGCAGGGGCACAATGAGCAGAAATGCATGCTGGGTGAGGGAAAGGAGCGCCTGTTGGATTTCTGCCTGCAGCGCAGCTCTTCTGAGGCCTGGGAAGCCTGCAAGGCAAAATTAAGTCAGAAGCTCGCCCTCTGCCCACTCGTTCCTGCTTGGCTTGGAAAGCTGGGAACAATACCCAGGTTTTTTGGCTGGGCACGCTGGCTCTCGTTCCCGTTATTAAAGCTTTTATGTTTGCCATTATTTCTCAAGGTTAGGCCTGCCAGCCAGTCACAATGTTATTGGCCTAGTCAGAATTTTATCACCCATGTTGCCAGTTGTCAAAACAGAAGGATGAGAAAGGCAAGGAAAATGAGATGCTTTTGTAATTCTCCCCCCAACTTTTTTTTGGTAAGATACTAAAAACAAATTAGCACCCTTTAAATGAGGAGCATTAACTTCTGCACATGCTCAGAGGCACTGTGCCCATAGGTCAATTTAGAAACAAACACCGCCCCCCAAAACAGTTCCCAGTCTCTTGTCGAAGATAAGGATCATTGGTCCTCTGGCAGCGGCTCTCTAGGGTTTCAGGCAAGGGTTTTTCTCTAGTCCTACTGGGAGATGCACATGCTCAGAGGTTTGCACATGCTCAGAGGCACTTGTGCCCTTAGATTCTTTAAAAAATGGTTCCCTGGAGAGGAGAAAAGGAAGGCCTAGCAGACAATGCCAGAATTGAAAGCGCTTATCACATCCTCAGAGGTGCCTGGCACAAGACGTTGGAATGGAAGGTGCTCTGCGCATGCTCAGAAGTACCTGGTGCAAGATGCCATGATACATAGCAATTTGATATTAAAAATGATGATGGATTATATGCATTTCTTCTTGAATCCAAGTTATGGTTTCTATCCAAAGAAGAAACAGACTGAATCATAAAGGCTGCTGCAATATCATATGGCAATGCTAAATTCTGAGCAACTGGAAAGATCAAAATCAGATCAAGCACAAATGAATCAATCAACGGATCTGGCAAGGAGGGAGGAAACGGATGATATGAAAAGAGGAATAAAATTGAGTTTCACTGTGGGATCTGGTTGGAGTTCATTTCTCAGCTATTTCAAAGAGACTAGAAATGAGTGATGCCGCGCTTCCTCTGTAATCAAAATAATCCTTGCTTTCACTGCAGTTGTTCTGCATGCGAGTGTGTGAATGCAGCTGCAACCCTACCCATTGAGTTCAACGGGGCTTACTCCCAGGTAACTGTTTATACTATTATAAACAGTTACCTGGGAGTAAGCTCCGTTGAACTCAATGGGACTTCTGAATAGACATGCCTAGGATTGCACTGTGCATGTCTTTAATTTAGGTTTGGATTTTTTTTTTTAATGAAAAAAGAATTGTGCTTTAACAAATGTGTAGCGGTCTCTTTGGATCCAACGTTTGAATCAATATCTGCCTCCCTCCGTCCTCAAAGACTCCATCGCACCATGCTGTGTACTCGCTCTTTCTTTGTTTTCTTTTACGTTCGCGATTTAGTCACTCTGAAATACGTGTAGGCTGCAATCCTATACTGTACATTTAGCTGGGAGAAAGTCCCATTCAACACAATGTGGGGCTTACTTCTGAGTAGTCATCATCATAGGGCTTACATGGCATGGCACCTGCCTCTTGAGGAGCAATCCCCTTGGAAATCAACAGGCGTTACTCCTGAGTAAACACGCAAAAGGACCAGAACGGGAAAAACGGCCCATTCCTCCTTGTGCAAGGCTCAGCCTCACGGGCTCGCAAAAGGAGGGGCGGCTGCTTGGTCTCTTCTTCCGCCCTTCCGTACTTCGCCGACGGAAGTCGGGCAGTGACGTTGCTCTCATCCACTTCCGTTCAGCGAATAGCGGCGATTCCTTGGCAAGATGGCGGCCGTTCTGTGGAGGTGACTGAAGGAGGGGCGGGGCAGGGGAAGGCCGGCCTGGTCTGGGGGTCGTGGTGGTACTTGTGGGGGCGCAGTCCAGTCTAAGGGGCTTGGAGGGGAGAGGGCTGTGCCTGACAGGGGGAGAGGGGAGTGACTGGGCTGGACTGGGTGACATTGCTGCGTCCTACAGGGCAGGGGCTCCTTCAAGTTCTGGGTCTCTCTCGCAGTGCCTTTAAAACTCCTCCAGCTCTGTTGAACTGCGTGCCTGTGCTTACGTCTGCCCGGGCGCTCAGCTTACAAGCCTGTGCATGAGCTTCAGTTTGCATGCCACACGTGAAGCCTGCGTATGAGCTTCAGCTTGCACACTGCACTTACTTGCACACAAGCATCAGCTTGCACGCTGCATACGAAGCTTGCACATGAGCGTCAGCTTGCACTGCATACAAAGCCTGTGCATGAGCTTCAACTTGCAAACGAAGCCCGCTCATGAGCTTCACCTTCCATGCCACACATGCTTTTGCTATTCCATCTCATTGCAGGGGATGCAAATCTGCATGGCACTTGTGCATAAACATGTTTGTCGGCAATACCACAAATGCAGCCCTCGTGTGAGAGCTGGCGTAGTGCAGTGGCTAAGTGACTGAGCTGTGAATCGTTGGCACCTATTTGAGTCTCATCTCTGCCACAAACTCATGCGGTACCTTTAGGCAAGCGACTCCCTGTTGGGCTCAGTCTTCCCCATCTGCAAAATGGAGATACTTGCTTAGCTTTCAAGGCAGTTGCAAGGATTCCATCAATTTAATCAAAATGTTTATTGTTAGATTTGTGGCATTGTGTATGTTCATTGATGTTTGGGACGTACAGAGCCTGCAACGTGCGCTTTGGTTTGTAGTGCTGTGAAGACGAGTGCTTGCATGTGCGGGGCCTTGCATGTGTATCGTTCGTGGGTGAACAGCCATAACTCAGGGGCAAAGCTCCTATTTTGCATGCACAAGGTCCCACCAGGTTCGATCTGGTGATCTGGAAAAACTCCCATCTGAAGTACTGGTGGCCTGTGTGGACAATACTGAATGAGCCAGTCGGGATTTGCAGTAGTCTTGATTTTTGGAGGAAATGTATACAGCAAGTCCTCACTTAAAGTTGTCGATAGGTTCTTGGAAACTGCAATTTTAAGCGAAAGAACTAATCACAAAACCAGTTTTACAGTGAGTCAGTGATTGCAACATGGTTAATTCAAGGATTTATCAACAATAACATGTGGCGGGCACAATAACACTCGTGTGACAGGCTCGGCGCTTTTCTAGCGCACTGCAAAGCATTATACGGCGCTATTGGAAGCCGCTTCTGGGTTGCGTGGGCCCAGGACCCACTTTTTTGGCCTTGTTGCACCCCAGAATGCCTTCCAGGAGCTACCTGCAAGACATTGTTGGTCTTGTTTCGCCCCATAAAATGGGTCGCGAGTCCGGTGCGGAGGCGATTCGCTGACCAATGTAAAAACGAAATGACGGTTAATGAAACCATGTTATGTGAGGACTTGCCGTATATGATTGTACTGCCGGTGTACATGATGGGTGTACAAAACACTACCTTCCTAGTGGTAAGTCGTAGTGCAACTCTGAATCTAACGGTGTCGCAGGGCATGGAACGTTGGCAAACAATGTCACCACCCTGATTGAGTGAGGCTAGTCTGGGCCGGGCCGGGTGGCGGTCCTGGGAACCCTCATGTACACATCCTTGAGCTCCACTCTGGAAGAAAGGTGGGGCACATAAATCAGTTACGTTACAAATTCTGGGCTTTTCAGTCTTCTCCCCTCGCTTCAGGGATCACTTTTGGTGGCAACCACTTTTGCAGATCCCACGATTGCCACCAAAGAGGGCAGCTGGGCCCTGGAGTGGGTGACTGGCCCCCGATTTGGGACTTTGCTTTGCACCCTCCGTCCCCAGCCTGTGCCCCTTTGGAAAGGCCAGGCAGCTGCATGGCCGCATCTCGCCCCTCTGGCGTCCCACCACCCCAGCCGTCTCCACCTCCAGCGGGGTGCAGGCAGCGCCACGGGGTCGTTGTGATGGCAGTGCTCAGCGCCACCGCCCGTACTGTGAAGGAGCAGTGCTTGAAAAGGACCATGCTATCTTGGGGGAAACCATGCATTTTTAGAAATAAAGAATGTCACAAGTCTGGGGGACATAGAACTGTGGGAAATGTTTCCATTGACGGAAAAGTTTCCGCCCCACATCCATGCTTGCTACCAAGCCGGCGTGCTTGTGGATCTGGCCTTTGGATGGCTTCCTGCTTCTTGTCCCTGCTGCAGAAGTGCCTTGCCTCTCCCTGGCCCTTGCCTCGCTCGGCCCTGCCTTGGTGCGCCCAACCTCTCCTTGCTCTCAAGACTGGAAGAAGCCAGTGCGGAAAATAGTCCTGCCGCTGCCACCTCCTGCAATGTCCCTTCTCCTCACCCCCGACGACACGTTCTCTGCAAGAAACAGATTCCAGCCCACGTCCCTTGACGCGTTGAGCCACGGCCGGCTGGCTTGTGTGGGTCTCTTTCTGCCGGAGCGTAGTCTTTGAATGTCAGCCTGACAATGGCTTGACCGGCTGAGGCCAGAATAGCTCCTGTCGCCTGCGGGGCTCTCTGTGTGTTTGTGTAATAAAACGAAACCCTTAATTTGCCTCTTGGCCACGGTGTCAGTTTGCAACTGAAATGCGATGCTCACCCAGCTGTGTCAATGACCTGCCATCTTCAAGTGTGACAGACGGCCTTGGCGAAAAGAGTGTAATGAAAGCAAGTTGAATTTGGGAGGCTTCTCTCGCCTGCCCAGAGAAAGAACATTCTTTAGGCTTGAGACTCCAGAACCGTGAAATAACATCTCTCTCTCTCTGCTTGGCGCGTTCCTTTTATGGGGCTTGCTTTATCACCCATCCTCGGTGTTAGGTTTGGTAGGTGTTGGCAGGTTGTAGGTGCCACTGTCAACCGAGTCTGGCCATTAGTGTAGCTGTCTCAGTATTGGCGGGCACTGACTGGCGGCAGCGCTCCGTGTTGCAGACGGGTCCTAGCTGGAGAGGCCAGGAACTGAATCTGTGCCCTTCTGTATGCAGAGCACGAGGGTCTGTTGTGACGCTGTGGTGCCCTGATGAAGCTGCCTTTGTGAGTCGGAAAATTGACTCGTGAACCTCGTATTGACTCGTGAACTTCTGCCTGCCTGGCAGGCAGAAGTCCTCCAAGGTTAAAGCAGAGTCTTTCCTCGCCCTGAGGATTCTCCCTGGGGCCTTCTGCAAGTGAAGGAGGGACTCTACCATGTACCTACAGCCCTCTCCTGAATGGAGGGAAGTGCTGTTAGATTGAAGCAATGGGGGCAGCCTCCGCCTTCTTGGAGGCGTGCGAAGCCCTGTTCTCCAGGTGCCAGGCTGGATAACAATCCGACGCCTCCTCAGCGCTGCCGTATGAGTATTGCGCCGCTCGCCCGTGGCGAGCAAAAGTGACCCCAGCCTGTCGCAGAGGAGTGGACGCATCGTCCCCACAGGCGCACTGTGCTTTGGTTGTCCTCCAGCACCTCAGGTGTACAGCGCACCTGCAGAGAGGCTATACCTTGCCCCCCACATGCCCCCCCCCAGGAACAGGAGGTTGCTGGTCCTTTCATCCTCTCCCTGTGGGCTTCAGCATTGTGGGAAGTCGAACGCGAGATCAGAGGAGCTTCTGACCTGATCTGGCAGGGCTCATGTTGTTCCGAACTGTGACAGGGTTTTGTTGGTGTGTGGTTGTTTTTTAAAAATGGTGTGTGTGTTTGTGTGTGTGTGTGCTGAAAAGCAAACCCCTAGTGCTCCCAGATTAGTTTTGGAGTAATCTCCTAATCGGCTCTGATCTGAGAAAGGAGGCAAAGCAGGGCGTTTTAGAAGACCATCTCCATAACGCAGCCGATCATCCCTCTCCTGGCCCCAAACTGTACCGAGGAGAGATTGAGGATTTGCACGAGAGGCTGAGGGGGGGGGGGCGGCGGCGCAGCAGTCTGGGGGGGGGCTGCAAGGAAGCGATCCCCTCTGCTCACGTGGGGAGAGATGCACACGCTTGATTCCGTGATTACTACAGCACCATCCCTATTCATGAGGCCGTACGAAGAATGAGAGCCTCAGGCCTTGGAGTGCCGTTTCCCTCCCCCCCCCCCATCAGAAAAGACATACCAGGCTTGATAGAGTCATGGTGCGAATCCATGTAAGGCCGCCTCAGGTGTTTCCCCTCTGGGTCTCCACGCTAAGAACAATAATGTGGTATTCATATACCGTCCTGCCCCTTTATTTCAGGAATCCTTACGCCCTACCTGCAAGGTAGGCCAGCAGTATTAAGATTTGACTTATTTTCTTCCTGGCTTTTCAGTCCTGCCCTTCCTCTAAGGAGCTCAGGGTGCAGTACCATATTTCCCTTCTCTCCCCCCCCCCTTTATTTTCTCCTCGCAACAACCTTGCAAGGTAGTTTAGGCTGAGAGATGGTGGCTGACTCAAAGTCACCAAGCGCGCTTCATAGCTGAGCGCTCTGAGGCTGAAGGTGAGAGGGGCTTTGCCAAAGACCACTGAGGGCATTTGCGGCCAGCGGAAAGAGCAAACCTCCATTGATCAATTCAACAAGCGCTCTTGTCTCTCTTCCAGATTGGCCGGCCGGCGCTGCTGCTGTTGTGTTCGTCTTGGCCCGAGACTCTCCGCGCAACAGTAAGTTTCTGGCAGCCATAAGTCTGCTGCCGCCGCCGCCTCACATCTCGGCGAGCTCTCGCGCCCCGTCAGTTTGTTCTCACTGCGTTCCACCCTTGTTCACGGACCATTAAAACAGGCTCAGCCGGGCGCAAATGCTGTGATTGGCGCTTTTATGTAACCCGCAGGTGCGCCTCACAGGAACTAACTGCGCACTAAATCAGTGTGCGGCAGTGGTTTCGCGTGAGATCCTCGCCGTGGCTCTGCTACGCCCACCCTCGGTGACAGGGCGACAACCCTTATTTATTCAGTCAGGAGGCGTTAGTTTTGCAGCCCAAACCTGCACGAGCCGAGGCCTCGGTGAGAGAGCCTGCCCTCTGGGCGCCAGCATGGGGTCATGTGCAGAGCATCGCGCTGGGAGAGGTGGGTTCAGATCCTTGCTCGCTCCTGAGCCTTCTTGACGCCACTCTCTCTTGGCCCAGCCCACCTTGTTGTGAGGCTAAAATAGGGGACTGGATTCTGTGTGGTGGTGATGAGACCGAGCTGCAACTCAGGGTTGCCCTCACTTGGCTCTGGCCTCTGCCATGAGTGGTGCCAGCAGTGACCCCGCAGCCGATCCCTGAAGCCTCTCTATACCCTCATAATTGAACTGTGGACGTGTAATTAAACTCTGGAACTCCTTGCCACAGGACGTGGTGAGGGCACCTGGCCTAGATGCCTTCCAAAGCAGAGTGGACACGTTATTGGAGAAAAATTCCATGGCAGGTTACAAGTCTTGATGACTATATGCAACCTCTGGATTTTAGAAGTAGGCGGTCTCTAAATGCCAGGTGCAAGGGAGTGGTGACAGGATACAGGTATCTTGTTGTCGCATATGCTCCCTGAGGCATCTGGTGTGACCACTGTGAGACACAGGAAGTTGGACTAGCTGGGCCCTGGGCCTGATCCAGCAGGGCTCTTCTGATGTACCCAATGACTGGCTAAGCATAGGGCTGGGGCCCTCCCCAGGCCCACAGCAACGGCCCCCTGGCACGGCTCAGCAGCCCTCGTGTTTCAGTTCTGGAGGTTTCAAACAGAGCCTGGACAGGCACCTGTCTGGGCTGCTGTTGTCTGAGCTGCTGGGATTGAGCTCCCTGATGTAACTCGGTCTCCTTTTTTCCTGTCTCTTTGTTCCAGAGTGGTCCCCATGGCAACCACGGCAAAAGAGGAGATGGCCCGGTTTTGGGACAAAAACACCAGGTCAAACCGCCCTCTGTCTCCTCACATCACCATCTACCAGTAAGAGCTGTCTGCCTTTTCCTGTTGTTAAATGAAAATCATCATTGAGACAAACGCGTACAAATGCGCTTGTGTGTGTGTGTGTGTGTGCGCGCGTGTGTGTGTGTGTGTGTGCGCAGTGAGCCGAGATCAAGGTGCGCAACTGTAGAGCTGGATAGAATATACCGTAGTATCCCACGTTTCCTCCAAGGAGCTCAGGCTGGGGGCATGATATTTTTATCCTTGCGCTGGCCCTGCGAGGTAGGGTAGGCGGAGAGTTCGTGGCTGGGCTGACGTTTCCCTGACGTGGGCTTTGTGGCCAAGCCAGGATCCAAATTTGCGTCTCCCAGGTCGGAGTCTGATGCTGCAACTGCTCCACTCGGCCGTCGCTTGAGAACGCAAAATTTCACGGTGCCGCTTGGGAGGTCTGACGCTCTCCCTCGAACGCCGTTGGAGACGCTGGGCTCGGCCGCCCTCCCAGGGATTCCTGCCATTGTGACTGTGTCATTCCGTTGCCACCTCTGCAAATGCCTCCCGGCCGTCTCCCTCTCCTCTGGCTGAATTCCTGGCATAATTTCTGAGTGCAGACGTGGAGGTGGCCAGGGATGGGTCGCTGCAGCCCTCCAGAGCCCTTTCCAGGTTCCCGGGCGGCTTGGAGGGTAACAGATTCAAGGCAGCCGAAAGATTTGGGCTGCGGTGTGAGCTCCATTCCAGTTCCCTGGAACCAGCGAGCCAGATTTGGGACTCGGGTGTAATTCGACTTCCTGACAGCACAGGAAGTGAGATGGGGGGGAAGAACAACCTAGTGGGTAGTGCGTTCGATGAGGAAGATCCAGGTTCCCATCCCGCTGTGCCGTGAACCTCGCTGGGGGTACCTCAGACCGGTCATTGGTATCTCAGTCTGACCTACCTCGCAGGGTTGTTGAGAGGGTAAAAAACAGGAGGGCAACCCAAGTACGCTACCCTGAACTCCTCAGAAGGCAGAGTCTGATAAAACTGTAATAGCTGAGGGCTTTGGAGAGCTGGTGACCGGCAAAACTGAATCTATCCAGGGTTTGATTCGATGTTGGGCAATTCCATAGGTTCACGTAGTTGTCACTCCACCTGGTTCTGATTTGCAGTCAATTGGGGAGGGAGTTCGAGTCCCAGCAGTTAAAAGAGCAGCAAGGAAAAACGTGCGAGGGAGAAAGGGAAATTCTCTCCACGGATGGCCTCGTGCCAATTGCTTCGCTCTCTTTCAGCCTCGGTATTGGTCACGTCTAAAACGGGGCTGCTGTTTGGTGGCCTCTGTGACCGGTATTCTATCCAGCTCTGCTTTGGGCTAGCTCTGCAGTTTCTTAGATGCAGATTTGCTGGTGCGGGTCATTCCCGGGTGTGGCTCCTGGGCTGCGGTAGGTTATTGGCTCCACCTTCGCCGCCATTTAGCATCTGGCCCCGCCCGTCCACAAACTCCGGTTCCGCTCCTGGCTCCAGTCCGTAGCCCTCTTGGGTTCTAGTGAAAAGCAAAGCCAATCTTGCAAGTCTTGCAAAACCGCCAGGTTTGGGTTTCCAGCTCGGGAAAGGTGATCCCAAAACCGGACGGTGCCCCTGGCGCAGGCAGGTCGCAAATGGCCTCGATGCGACCGCTGCAGGGAGGAGCACACAATCCTATGCGCGCCCACGCAGAAGTCGGTCCCATTGTGCTCAGTGGAGCTTACTCGCTGGCAAGCGTGCATAGGATTGCAGCTGTCCTGTGTTTGTGTGGGGGGGGGCACATGACAGACCAAGAGAGCAGGGAAGCGTGCCCCTATTGCGGCCAAAAGGCGCTTTCCAAGAGCTGGAAGGGTTCTTGCTTTGTGTCTGACCTCGGGCTGCTTTTTCCTCTTCTCTTTCAGATGGTCTCTGCCCATGATGATGTCCATCACCCACCGAGGCACCGGGGTGGCGATGAGCTTAGGTGTGTGCGTTTTTCCTCCCCCCGCGACCACGAGGATTACCGCAGGCGTGGCGGGGTTCAAATGGCCCCCTTTGGGCCACCTCTCTGTTTGTTCCCATTAATCCAGCATGAAAAGCTCTGTTTCGGGTAGGATGTCGGGTGAAACGGTTTCAAGTCCTCCGGGCTGCGATCCTGCGCACACTTTTCTGGGAGTAAGCCTCACTGAACACCGTGGACCTGACTTCTGAGTAGACATGCCCAGGATTGTGCCGGAGGACACTGAAAACCACTTGCGGGGGAATGGTTGTGGGCATCTCCAGCTTGTGGGCTACCAAGAGGCTACCGGTGGGCCACTGGGAAGCTGGACTAGAGGGGCTCCCTTGGTCCTGATCCAGCGTTGCTCTCCTGATGTCCTGTGACGTTCTTCTTTTCCTAGCGAAACACATAACATGTTCCTTCCTAAATGTGTAAAACATAAAGAAACCTAAGTGGGGGGGTTGCAGAGTTTCTTCCTCTTTCCGTCCTTTACGGCGGACGTATGGAAATCCTTAAATTGTGCGCAGCGTTGCAAGATGGAAGACCCATTTAGGAAGCTCGCAGCTGGATTAATTGGGCAGCTTCCCGAAAAGAATGCCGCTCTTTAATTATTATTATTATTATTATTATTATTATTATTATTAACAGTAGTTATATACCGCTTTTCAACAAAAAGTTCACAAAGCGGTTTCCAGACAAAATCAAATGATTCAATGGCACAACAAGGCACAACAGCAGCAATTTTTGGGTTAGAGAGAAATTCTGCATTAGGATCTTTCAGGTTAAGCGGGAGAAGTTCAGCCATAGATCAGGTTCTGGCAGCTGTAACTGGCGTAGCTGTGGGTTGCTGGGGGGGGGGGGGCAGTGGCAGGAGATGCCTGGGGGGGAGTTTGTCAGTCATTATCAGTCTTCTGAAAGAAGCTCTGATCGGCTTTTGAGGAACCCCCAAGGTTCCCTGGAGCACAGTTTGAAAACCACCAGCTAAGCAAAAAAAAAACAACAAGCGACGCTACAGGGCCGTGTCAGTTGCAACACTGCCGCTGTTTACCCCAGCTTAGCGTGTCGCAGAAGGCTTTGCAGCTGGCCATCTTGTCTTGCCTGATGGCTCTCTCCTCTGCAAGGGTACGCTCTCATCTTTGGGGCTGTTGAGTCCAGGAAAAAGGTGGTGAAGGCAGATTTATAAAATGATGCATGGTCTTCTAGAAAGAGACATTTCACTCTCTTTCTTCCCCCTATGTTCATGGAACGTAGGAAGCGGTTTCCTACCGAGTCAGACCGTTGGTCCATCTAGTCAACGTTGTCGACCCTGGTTGGCAGCGGCTCTTCAGGGCTTCAGGCACAATTTTTCTCTGCCCTCCCTGGAGATGCTGGGCGTTCCCAACCAGAGAAACGGATTGGCAGGAGAGTCGGGGCAGAGACGAGAAGGGACCTCTTCACGAGATGTGCGATTAATTTACGGAACTCACCGCCACAAGGGGTGGCAGTGGATACTTCTCAGGAGCAAGACAAACCGATGGTGGAGGAGAGGTCTGTTGGCCGTAGTGGCTATATGGAGCCCCCATGTTCAGGAGCAGTCTGTCCCTGAAAGTCAGTTAGCAAGGGGCAGGGAGGGAGGGAGGTGGCCTTCACATCTTGCTTTTGCACTTCCTGAAAATGGAGAAACGGGCCGTTGGTGTCGCTGGAGCTTGGGTCAGATCCAGCAGGGCGGTTCTCGCCTCCTCTGAATCGGCCAAGGTACAGCAGGGAGCAAAATGACAACTCGCTTTTCAGTCCAGCAGACCAGGGACGAGCTAAACGGATGTTGGACCGGTGAGCAAGGCAGCTGGCCAGCGACAGGGTGGCTTGGCGCTGTGTGCGGGTAGGGGGGGGTGACTTCCTTTCAGACGATGCTCCTGAAGCCAAAGGGGGGCAGATGAAGACAGGGAAGGGGGCAGGAAGAGAGAGTAACAGCAGCTCGGCTCTGTCTGCTCCTGTTTGGAGTCATCTCTTCCCCGTCCTTTTTGGCAGCACCATCGGGGGGGGGGGGGTGAGGCGCCTCGCGGCCTAGAAGTGACAAAGAGAAGCTGCCGCCTGCCTTCCAGCTGGCAGCGGCGCTCGGATCAAGCTGTCTCGTCGCGTGCCAGCTCCCTCCTTGTCAGTGTCAGCCCAGCTCCACGTCCCGCTCTTGGCTGCCGGGCTCGCTTCTTGCCCAATTAGGCGAGCTGCTCGTGACGGCTTCACTGCCGATGTGCTTTTTGCCGGGGAAAGGAGCTGTCCAGGAGCCTTCCATGGTGGTGGTGGTGGCGGGGCGGGGGTGTGTGTGTCTCCACTCATTGTAGCTATTTGGTGCCCTATCAGTTATCATTACTGTGAGCCGAGTTGCATTAGCGAGGCAATCGGCTTAAAAACGCCCGGTTTGGCTGGCGTTGTATTTATTTATTTTTGACATGTAAGTAGCTCCTCCCCCGCCTTTTTATCTGCACAACCACCTTGTGAGGTAGGTTAAGACGGAGAGATACCAGGTGGTCCGGGGTCACTTTTTAAAGTGTCCTCGCTGAGCTGGAATTGCAACTCTGGTCTTCCTGCTTGGCACAAATGCGCTCTAACCACTGCACCGCATTGGTTCTCTGGAAGGAGATTCTCCTCCTCCCCTATTGTGAACTGCAGTTTAGCTTATTTGCTGTGAAACAGTGCAAAGCTTTGAAGCGGTTTTGCTCTGTTCGCGGCGTCGCGCTCTCTGTATATACGTAGTGAATGCCAATCGGTATAGTTTGGTGTCATGAGTGGAGTTTTTGGGGGTGGTCATGAGCTGCCTCGGGCCCTAGTTCCAGACCCTATGATTCTCTGGAGGGGGGGGTCCTCATAAGTGGGCAGCCAGTCGCTAAGTACAGCAGAGGGCACCGGAGAGGCAAGTGTGTGTCGTCTCCTGTCCAACTTGATCGTCTGTGTTTTTCTGTAGGGGTGTCGCTCTTTGGCTTGAGCGCCTTGGTCCTTCCAGGGCACTTTGCCGACTACCTGCAGCTGATCAAATCCCTCAGCCTGGGACCTGCTCTCATCTACTCGGCGAAGTTCGCCTTGGCGTTCCCCTTGACCTACCACACCTGGAACGGAATCAGGCATTTGGTGAGTCGCCCTTTGGGGAGACGGCACTGCAGCCGGGGGTCCAGAACCATTGCTCGTTAAATTCAGTGCAAATGTACAAAATGGGGGAGGGGAGGATGGGGGGGAGGGGAGGACGCCGCAAATCAGAAAAGTTGATTTTCGATGGATATTTTGATGAAAGTTGATATTCCCAGCTAATTTTTGTGTGTGTGTGTGTGTGTGTGTGTGTGTGTGTGTGTGTGTGTGTGTGTGTGTGTGTATATATATATATATATTAATAATAATTCCCCACCAACCCACTTCTGAAAATACATCTGCATTAATTTGTGGCCTGAACTGTTTGTGTGCGTAAACCTTCCTTGCATGTTCCCCTCGAGCTGGTTTGGACTGGCGCAGTGACCTTTGCAGCCTTGGTAGCTCCGTCGAGCTGTATCTGGTTTAAAAAAATAAAATAAATGAAGCCAAGTGATTTCCCTCCGAGAAGGGTTAATCTCATCACCCAGAGCACGAGGAGTCGCCTCTGATATCCGCACCCTTTGCTGTCGTTCCCTGTGCTCCGATCTGGCGGCTTTCAAAGCAATTACATCTGTCAGCCTTTTACATTTTTCCTCTTTCAAAAAAAAAAAAAAAAGAGAGAAGATAATTATTATAAACTGTTACGAATGCTCACTTTTGGGACTCTGTAAGCATCCCTTGAAAGCAGCTGATGCTTTGGCTCTTGCCTAGGGCTGAGATTTGGAATAGGCATCCTTCCCTGGACTCTGTGTGTGTGTGTGTGTGTGTGTGTGTGTGCGTGCGCGTGTTGTCTTTTCCCTTTAGAGAGGAAGCCATAAAAGCCCAGCACCGACTCTGTTGCCAGCCTTGTGGGCATCTTCTGCCTCTCCGGATGAACATCTTGCCTTCTTTGTCACTCCAAATAGGGTTCGCGGATTCTCCAGAGCTACCCTCCGCAGACGAAAGTCGGAGGGTAGTCTGGCTTTATAGAATAGAGACTTAATCGGCGGCGGCTGCTGCTTGGGGAGAGGCCTGCCGATGGGTGGGCGCTGGACTTGCAAAGTGGATTTGCACTTGCTGCCTCAGTGCCCCCTTGTACGTTATTAGCGGGACGTAGAAGCGGCTGTCGCTAGATACAAGCTGCTGTCACGGCAGGCTTCTCGCAGTAGCGCGAAGCTCTTGCCAGGAGATGGGTGTGTATCGGCTCGCCGGCTTCTTGGTGCATGCAAAGCAACTGCCTTCCGCTGAGTCAGACCCATGATCTGTCTAGCTCAGGATTGTCAACCCGGACTGGCAGCAGTTTTGCAAGGCTGGTTTCAGACAAGGGTCTTTCCAGCCACACTTGGTGTTGTGACCCGGAATGGAAGCCAGGGCCTTCTGCGCGGAGAGTAGGGGATCCGCCACTGAGTTGCCACCTGGCCCCTTTGGTTTCCGGGGTTAAGTTCAGAGCTCCCTTGCTCTCTTGCCTGGGGTAAAATGCTTTCCCTTATAACTACGGATAGACCGCCTTGAATTTTGCCGAAGCCTCTTGGGAAATCCCGTTTAAGTGGGCAGATGTTGCTCTTCTTGCCGCCGCAATCGTGGTCCGGACCGTTGCGGGCGGATCTGCATCATTGTCTGTCTCTGCGATTCCACCGCTCAAGTGTTGCTTTCTTCCCCTCTCGTTTTCTTCCCTCCCCTCCGCAGTGCATCACCTGACCACAGTGGTTTTGAAACGCGGTTTCTGTTCTTCTCTCTTTGTAGGCATGGGATATGGGCAAAGGATTCAAGATTCCCCAGGTCTACCAGTCCGGAGTTGTCGTCCTCATCTTGACGGTTCTGTCCTCCTTTGCGATCGCAGCGATGTGAAGCCGGGGGGAGGGCCCTGTCCTCCGACTCCTGAACAATTTGGTTAATTAATCGTGGTCTTTGTGGGGGGGGGGGCGGGGGGGGGTCATTGCCGCCTACTTAAAGAGAGTGTTAGGAATCGATGTGTACAGTTCACAGATCTGCGCTGTGCGTCAGCACAGTTGCTTATAAATTGAAGGCAGTTCTTTGCCCACCTGATCACCAAACCTTCGTTTTTGCAGCGTCCCTTCTTCTGAATGGGTTTTGCCGCCAGCTTGGAGGTGCTGCCCCAGCCTGGGTCCCTATGACACGGGGTGTCCCAAGAGCAGCCCAGCATTCATAGGCGAGGAGGCGACCATACCCACAATGCACTGCGAGTCGCCGCTTTTCTCAGCCCCCAGCTTGGTTTCCTGTTTTGACCCCCTCGTGCCGTCCCAAGACTCGAGACAATACCGGTCTTTGTGGCCGGCTGGGGGAGGAGAGAGCACCAGCCGCAGCACAACGTGTGAGCGCGCACGTGGGTATATTTTTCAAAGGGCAACTGTCCCCACTGAAGGCGGCAGGGCTGCGGTAAGAGCAGTCAGTCCAGCCTGAGGCCACCTCCAGCACCTCGCTCCTTTATTCCCAGGGGTGGGGCAGTGCCGAGGCTTCAGGCCCACAGACCCAGGCCCTGCCTGTCCCCAGGGTTGCTATGGCGATGCACTCGAATGTCACATTGCTTGCTTTGTGGGCGCGGGTCGCTCGGCAGCCCCCCCCCCCCACAACACCGGCCATGCAGGGCTGAGGGGAAAGGAAGTGACGCCATCGTGGGTTGGGGCAAGCAAAAACAGCCTTTCTCTCACCCCAAATAAAAAAGTCGCTCCTTGCTGTCATCTCCTTAAATCTTGAAGCTGGGCCTGTTTTCCGGGATTCAAATGGACTCTCTCTGGGCTGTTGTCACCGTTCTTTTTGAGGAGACTTGTGATTTTCACTTTGCAAAGGACTTCCCCTTTCTTCTCTGAATAAACAGGCCTCAGGCTTTTTGGCGGGGCTCACAGAAGCTCTGGCTGGACTTATTTTTCATGGTTTCTCGATAAGCACAGGTATGGGAGGGTTTTTTTCAGTATCCCAAATCAAACATCCACATGGACCACAGAACCGATCGCCTGACTGGTGTGTCGCCCGGCTCGGAACCAGCAGCAGCTGGAAAACAGGCCGGTCCACTGGCCGTAAGGCCAAAGTAAGTCGTCGTCCAGCCCGAGTTAATGAAAAGCACACTTCCAAGGCTTTGACCCTTAACCACTTCCAAGGCACACTTCCAAGCTTACCTGCGGATGAGCCCCACTGGAAATGCTGGGACTTACTTCTGAGTAAACTCGGAACTCGCTGCCACAAGATGTGGAGATGTGGCCACTAGCATCCCCCTGACAATTAAGTCCAGTCGTGTCCGACTCTAGGGTGTGGTGCTCATCTCCATTTCAAAGCCGAAGAGCCAGCGTTGTCCGAAGACACCTCTGTGGTCATGTGGCCGGCATAATTCTCCTTGCCGCAGCGCGTAGCATGCAGCTGGAACACGGGGCGCTGTTTACCTTCCCGCAAGCGGTACCTATTTATCTACTCGCATTGACATGCTTTGGAACTGCTAGGTTGGCAGGAGCTGGCCAAGCAACGAGCGCTCACCCCGTCGCGGGAATCGAACTGCCGATCTTTCGATCGACAGCTTATGGTTCAGCGGTTTAACCCGCTGCGACACCCGCTGGCCCTGGGGCCACTAGCATAGATGGCTTTAAAAGGGGATTAGACAAACCCATGGAGGACAACTCTGTCACTGGCGGCTGTGTGGAGCCTCCAGGATCAGAGGCTGTCTACCTCAGAAAAGGACAAGGGGGAGGTGCCTTCATCTGCTTGTGGGCCTCCCAGAGGCATGTGCTGCTGCAGAAAATGGGATCCTGGGCTAGCTGGACGTGATCCAAGGATAAGGCTCTTGGTATGTTCATCTACTACCCGTTGTGATCTAGTCTGATAGATGTACATGTTTAAGCTAAAGGCAAGTCCTAAATGCCGGAAGGTCTGGTCGTTGTGTCCAAATCTAAAAGAAGTTTTGTCTCGCTGTAGTGTGACCAAGAAGCAAACAGTGGGGATTCTGCGGACAAAAGTGATCCTGATTCTGGATGGGGTACAGTGTTAATGCCCTCCTGCTCTCCCCCCCCCCCCCGAGCATTCCCTACAACACAAGACCAAATTCTCCCTCTGCAATGTGGCCTGTTCTGTCGCATTTCAAGCGACAGCAAACGGTGAACAGAAGCTGCCAAATCCCCCAATCTAGGCAGCACCTGAATTTCTGAGGCTAAAAATAGAGGGGGGCGAGAGGGAACCTGTGTGTCTTTCTTCCCCCTCCCTTCTCTCAACATGCAGCCTCTCTATCAAAACCGAGACGAGCCACTGATCTCCCAAGGGGCATCTCTTTAAAAGCTCTGATTCTCGGATGAGCAAGACTTTCTACAGAACGCATGCCAATGCCTCCTCTTCTGTTAAACCAATTACGTGTCCCCATTAATGGGATGAGTTTTCTCTTTTTTTCTGTTCTTTTCTTTCTATTTTTCAAATCATCTGTTCTTTGGCACACACCGGCTGTTAATGAGGCTGGGAGCCTTGCGAGGCCTGGAACAGATTCGGTCGGCGTTCAGCAGACTAATTAGCTGCTTGCTGGCTCCCCTCCCTCCAATGTGCTTGGTGGGTGATTCACAGGGAAACGTAGAGAGATGGGTTTGTAACGGGCGCATACACCACATGGTGGCTCGTGTCCTGGGTGTGAAGGTTGCGGACATCACACGTGGCCTAGATAGGCTGGTGAACAGTGCTGGGGAGGAGGCAGCGGTTGTGGTGCATGTTGGCATGCAGCGATTTTGGGAAACATAGCTGGGAAGCCCTGGAAGCCTAATGGAGCTGCTAGGCAGGATGACGTGGAAGGCTAGGAGCTCCAGGGTAACGTTTTTGCAAGTGCTCCCTGTTCCACTTGGCAGGGCAAGCTAGACAAGCAGAGCCGAGGGCTCTCGGTGCATGGGTGAGTTGGTAGTGTGGGCGTGGGGTTGAATTTGTTAGGCCTCCCAGGAACATTTTGGGACAAGCTGAGCCTGTGCAAAAGGGGCAGGCTCCATTGAAATGGAAGCAGGCTTAACATCGAAAAAGTTGCAGAGGAGCTTGGAAACGGACCCCCAAGACCTGGAAGATCCCGGTTCAAGTCCCCGCTCGGCCACTAAGCTTCTTGGGTGACCTTGGGCCGTCACTCTCTCTCAGCCTAGCCTACCTTACAGGGTTGTTGTGAGAACCAACGGAGGGAAGGAGTCATGTTGTACACCACCCTCTGCTCCTTGGAGGAAGGGTGGTATACAAATGTGAAAAAATAAAGAGGGTATAGTATCCAACAAAGCAGAAAAGCTAGAAGGGCCAGGCTCCTCTGCAGAATCCGCAGGGTGGAAGTAACACATCGAGGCTGGGGACTTGCTGTTGCCCTCCGTCCTGATCAAAATGCTGAGGGTGATCTTGACTTGGAGAAAGGAATCCGGGAGGCATCCAATGTGCTAAGAATTGCAGAGTGCCGCTGTAGAAAAGGTATTCTCTCATCACTCGCAGGTGGGAGAGAATGCCTCCTCCAACTCCATCTTAGAAGAGTGTAATGGGAATGCCTCTTTCAAGCGTGCACTCGCTGCAATACATGCAGTCACCACCTAAAACTAAAATACGCTTTTCCCTTCCAACTAGAACAAACGTTTCAGTTGCAAGCAGGTTTAGTGAAGTGATTGAATGGAATTTGATTAATAGACAAGAGGTTTTGGTAATCGCTTAATTTGTGCCGTAATGCAGATTTAATCTTTTAAAACTCATGAGACTGACTGGTTTAACTTTTTTTTTCCCCACATGGTGTGAAGGCCCTAATTAAAACCAAGACCGTGAAAAATGGAGAAAAAAAAATGATTTGAGGTTTAGCTTTATTTAGTTCTATTACCACGATAACACCTCTTAGGCGTAACAGCCCCATCCCATCACTGGCAGTCTCTGCAATTGTGATGTTGTTGTTTAATTGCACAAATCAGGTTGCCTCTTGATACCCCTTCAGCTGCTCTTAGGCAGAGATGATCTCCTTCACCCCACCCCCCCTTTCTGATGGGGCTGGGGCAAACGGAGAAATTCACAAAATTTGCTGCTCTGCGAGTTTGCCTCTGTCCAGGTGGAGGGCTTTTCTTTGCAGAGATACGAGGTTGTAATGTAAACGCACAGGAGAAATGACACGGGAGTGGGGGGGTTGATGGAGAGAAGGGAAAGCAGATGCTCCGAGGTGAGGTGGGATTGAGGAAGAAGGGGGGGGGAAGAATGGCTGGAATGGTTGGTTTTAACTTTGTCGTCGGTAATAGAATTTTTGATGATTTGACCTTCGGACGGAGGTTTAACTGGACGGTTACTCTGGGCGAGACGACACTCTCGTCGTGCCTTCCCTGTGGGGGGACTCGCTCCGGTCCACGTCCATCTCTGTCGGGGTCTTCTGACCCCCTGAGGCCTGGCTGCCCTTCGCAATGGAGCGGTTGGAAGCCAAGGCCTCGGGCGACTGGGGTCTCCGAGGATTGGCTTCCATGGACCCTGGACGATGAGGACCCAAGAGCTCCGGCGTGCTGGTCCCTTTAGTTTTGCCTTCCAGTGACCTGGGACGGCCCGATGGCGGGGTCTCGGCAGAGGTGGTTCGCCGGGGAGCAGACTCCCTCGAGCTGGGACGGCTCAGGGCTGGGAACTTGGGTGTGGCGGCGTCTTTCAGCCGGACATCCATGGAACCCGGCTGGCGGGAGAGTGGGATTTCGCTAGCACATCTCATCTTGGACTCCTTGCAGTCCAGCGGCGGGGAGGCCTGGAGATCGGGCGACGCGCCATCTTTCATTCGGATGTCTATGCAGCCCGGCTGGCGAGAAAGGGGGCCCTTGGGCGTCGCGGCTCCTTGGAGTTGGATCTCTTCTTGGGCAGGCATTGCGTTAGCCAAGCCAGGGTTCTGGGAGCTCTTGCTGGCGGGGCGGCTGCGTTTGGCGGACGCCTCTTTGGGGTCGCTGGGCTGGAGGGGAAAGAAGCATCGGGCTAAGTCAAGAAGACCATTGACGTATAACTTGGTTGGTAGCAGTTCAAAGCACTTCCTGAGTACATTGTCATCCTCTGGACAACCAAGCAAGGTAGCAAAACCGACCAAGGGTCTTGTGGAATCCGGAGGACTAGCAGATCTAGTCTTTCGTGGACCGAAAAGAGGGAGGGGCTGGGTGTGTGCGTCCAGGAAATGGAGAGAAGATAGCGGGAAGAAATTATTGACGGCAAGGGCGGTTTGACAGTGGAACAGATTGCTGTGGGAGGTGGTGGGTTCTCCCTCACTGATCTGACTTTCAAGCAGAGGCTCGACAGGCACCTGCTGGAGATGCTCTAGGTGGATTTCCTGCTAGAGGCAGAGGGTTGGACTAGATGCCCTTGTGGGTCCCTTCCAAGGCACTGGTGAGGCCCAGCAGCTGCTGCGTTACGCACCTTCAGCCCATCGCTCTGGGACTGCTGACGACGGCCCACCCCTACCTTGCCCGTTTACCTTGCCAGTGACTTCTGGGCACAGGCCGTTGCAAGCGGTGGTCAGGGCCGTGGATTTCTTGATCCACTCGGTGATGTGGGCGGCCGCAGCGACCGAGCGGGAGGTCAAGCTCACTTTGGCCGGGGGAATCTTCAGCGGCATATCCCAGGTGCCCAGGTAGGTGCCCCAGGGGGAGTCCTGCATAGAGGCAAGGCAGCAGAAGCACAAGTTCAGGATTTGGGGGAAGAGCCAGCGCTCGGGGCCTTGCGCAGAGAAGGTCCCAAGCTGACTCCTGGAGGGGGGGTCTGGGAAGGGCTTCTGTGGAAACCCTGGAGAGCTGATCCTGTCAGTGTAGACGCTACCAAGCCAGGAGCATTGGCGCTTTGGTTTAAGGCAGCCTCTTCGCAATGATCTGGGATCAGGCTCCCCTAAGGGTGGGTCTGGTTTATTTTTGCATTGCTCGAGAATAACGGAAGGAGGCTGATGTTGGCCTGTGTCCGCTGGGGTCGGGGAGCAAAGCGCCTCACCTTGGAGCGTGGGACCGAAGGGAGCAGGTGTCCTCTGTCATTGGCTATAAATTGGGTGTAGCCTTCCCGGGCAGACGGGTGCTGTGGGGAGCAGATGGGGGGGGGAATGGTGAGTGGGAGGAAGGAAAAGGCAGTGGGTTAAAACGGTCTCTTTGGAGAAGATTAAACATGCATTTACAGCACAATCCTGTGTGTGTTTCCTCTGACGTAAGTCCCGCCACGTTCAATGGGGCTTACTCCCCGGAGAGTGTGTATAGGATTGGGGCTTCAGTCCAGCTTTCAGCATCCAAGGGGGGGCAGCCTGAGGCCCCTGGGAGGCTCACAAGCAGGGTTGGAAGGGGACAGTCAAAACCCTGTTCTTTGCCTCCAGCATTTGGTACCCAGAGGTAGACTGCCTCTGGCCACAGTTTGTTTCGCTACCCTGGCCTTCAATCAGTTTCTCCGCCACAAATCTAACTAATCCACCTACATAGTATCTCATTTTCAGGCCTCTGCTGCAGCTCAGTCAAGGAGGCGATTGAATTTCTAAACTATTGAATAACATCGTCATTTACTCGTAATTCAATCCAGGAAGAGAAACATGTCGGTTAACCGTTTAATTAGTGAGGTGTGCATCAAAATCCAGCGGTCACAGCATCTGTTGTGTTTGGAGGGTGGGGCTCAGATCTGGTCGTCTGTGGGGCCTTTTTGCTCGCCAAAGGTGACTAGGTGGCATGGCAGCTTCACTATGAACCTGGACCATCCGTTGCTGGATCTGACTGAAGGGCCAGTATCCCTCTTTCTCAGTGCAGTCGACCAGATGTCTCCAGGCAGCTCACAAGCCAGGGCTCCAAGAGATCAACCCTTCCTCCACGATATTGCCCTTCAACAATTGGTATTCACAGATATTCTGCCTCTGTCCATGGAGGTTTCAGTTAGCTGGCAAAAGACTGATCATGAATTTGTCTGTTGTTTTTTAAGTTATTACTTAGTCTTAATCAGGAGTAAATTAGGCATAATGTCAAGGAGGAGGAGGAGCTGGCTGGCTCCGCCCTTACTGGAAGAAGGCTCCGCCCCTACCTCAGCGTTCTATAAGGGTGTGTTCCTATTTTGTCCCTGGTAGAGAGCTACTGCAGCTGTTCTAAGACTGAGGCTGGGCTTGAACACAGCCCTAAAGGGACCCCTTCTCCCCCCCCCCCCAAGACTTCATCTGTAGCGAAACTCACCTCTTTAGTAACTCTTGGAAGACTCCAGTTTTGCAAATTGCGGGCAACGTAGGCATCCTCATACTGCAAAACAAAAATGGAGGTGTGCATGCATGCTTACGAGCAGTGCTGCAGTTGGGTCATGGAAGTGTAAATTTGGCACTTGGCATGGCATTCAGACAACAGGTGATAGCAGGAAGAAGGAAAACAAAATTTCCCCTTTCCCTTTTGGAAAAAAACAAGTTGCTAGCCCTCATGTTTGCTAAGAAAGGGCAAGAACTCAGGTGCCAGACAGGTGAGCAAAAATCTCCAGTTATTGGAAAAGAAGGGCCTATACAGTATTATTTATTTAGGATATGTTTATCCTGTCTTTTGGCCTCTAAAGAGGACCCCCAAGGTGGTTCATGTCAATTAAAATACTGTATACAAATTCTTCTCCCCGTGGGGCAGTTGGTGTGTGAGAGGGGAGATGCACAAAGCCTGTATAACTCCTCGCCACTCCCCGTGGCCAGTAGAAGCAGAATCATTGATACATTGAAAGGGGGCGGGGAGGTGTCTTCGTTTGGAAAGTGGTCATCAGAAGAATACTTTCCGACAATCTCATGTGGGAAAGAGCTGACTTAGAGGGGGGAGATTTGGGGAAGTGGGTGGGGAAAGAGGAGGGTTTTTTTTAGAAGCGGCCTCCATTACCAGGAGAGGCTGTGAATGGCAGAGCAAGGAGGAGAGGATTGTTTAAATATGGGGGGTGGGGGCGGTTTGCAGGGTCTTCTTCAAAAAGGAGGGGGTCCCTTACAGCCCTACAAGGGTCTTACAGCAAAGGATCTGGCTGGGGTGGAGAGATGGGGAGGGAGGGGAAGGGGGTATAGAGGGGCTTTGGGGAAGGTTGTCTCTTTCAGGGGGATGGAATAAATCGTAACAAGGGGACTTCTCGATCAATAAAGGAAGTGATGGGGAGTTGGTCTATGGAAGAGGTGTCCTCTTTCCTCCCTGTCCTGAGCAATCCCACCCTTTGCCCCCTCCGCATGCAACCTCCTATGCTGAGAGGGGGGAGGGGGTCTCCACGGGAGGGGAAATATGGTCCCGCCACCCCCCCCCCCGGCTCACCTGACCAGAACTGTAATGCGTTGCCATGCTTGCTTCTATGTATCATTGTTTGGGTCGTCTCGTAGCAACGTCAGCCTCGGGGCGTGGCTCGTAGGGAATTAAAAAAAGATTCCAGCCAATGGGAAGGCGGGTTCTTCAGCCACGCCCTCCTGAGCACCCCCGTCTCCTTTTTCTCCCCGTCTCTATTCACAAGCGGGATGTAAGCCACGCCCCCTCAGCCAACTCCTTCCGCCCGATTTTGAAACGCCTTTTTAAGGACTAGAAACTTGAGTACTTTCTGTTTTTGTGTTTGTTTATTTTGTTTTTTTTTAAACATAAGAATTCTGCAACCGGTAGTATATCCAGTGCTTTTCTTTCATTTTTCTCCCCTAAACAAACTCACAGCCCTGCTTACAAAATAAAAGTTGACCTTGTTTCCAAATGATTAACAGGGCAAACATCAAAGGTTGCGTGGGTGAAGCATTTGTGAGCTATCTTCAAGTCCAGGGGTCGCCCTGACCCTTGGGTAGTCCGTTGCTCATGCTTCTGGCCCAGATGGCCAAAGGCATCATGATGCAGAGGTTATTTTTTAACCACTGAATAACCACGGCCAGTCGTAATGCTCCTGCCAGGGCTTTTCAGGAAAGAGTGTCCAGCATTATTATTATTATTATTATTATTATTATTATTATTATTATTATTATTATTATTATATAATTATATATAATAATAATAATTATTATTATTATTATTATTATTCGGCAGCTAAATTATGTTTTGCTTCTCCAGGGATTTGGGATCGTTGATTTCCCTAATCGGTGCCCTCCATATTTCTTGGAATCCTCCCTTCCGGGAGATCTAAATGCAGTTCCAGCTCCTCTCCTTCTGCAGCACTTTTAGTCTATCCCACTGAAGGGCTGCTGGTAGTAATTAAATTGCATTTGGTTGCACTGAGCGAGAACAGCGGATTAATTTACAAGGATAATTAAAGCAGCCAGACGTGTGTGCGAGGGGGGGGGGTCTTCTCAGCATTGTCAGGTTGCTTCCTGGGACAACATGTCAAGCAAACAGGTTTTGCTTGCTCAAGGATGGGCTCTGAAATGTGCTCCGTTTGTGTCACATTACCGGAGATTAGCTGCCGCAAACAGGAGAGGATCGGCAACAAATGGCCAATTTCTCCAGGCCCAGCTCAACCTAGCTCAGGTTTAAGTAGCTGTTTCTACACCCAAGGCAGGCCACCAATTCTACTCCTGCATAACAAACAAAAATGCCCAATCGCTATAAGCAGGAAGTCTTCTGTGTTTAACTTTTCATTCCTTACTACGCCTCAGAACCGAAGCAGCCTCTGAGGTGAACAGGGAATGACCTTTGAAACACAGTGTGGGGTAGTGGTTATTGTTCAACTAAGCTTGGTAAAACTGAGTCTCCACTCAGCCATGACGCTCACAGTGTGACCTTGGGCCTGTCGGTAGCTTTCAGCCTGGCCTACCTTTCAAGGATGTTGTGAGGCTAAAATGGGGAGGGGAAACTGCTTTGTACAATGTGTACATCTCCCTGAACTCCTGGGAGAAAAAGAGTAGGATGAATGAAGATGTGATGCATAAACTTAAGTCTCAACTCCAAGTAGTGAAAAAAATTGCCCCTCCCCTCGGGTTAATCAACAGAGTTTTAGTTGATTAAGCTACGGATTAAAAGCATGCACGGGTCAGAGGAAATGGTTCTCAACAATGCCACTGTTGTTGTCACGCATCGTTTTTCAGTTCTGTGGTGCTGTGAACATGTTATTTGGGGGGGAGGGGAGAAACTGGGATGCAGCGTGGTGGCAGAGACCACCGCCTCTTGAAATGCGATGCTCTGGGCGGCTGTACGTCCTGGCAGCCATCGACCGCAGCTGGTACCGCCGCCCGCTAGCCGTGCCCACCAGGAAAAGCACAAGAGGTCGCAATCAAAACCTCTGGCAAGGATCCAGCTTTTCTGCACATTAGCAAGGCCAAAGGGAAGGGCGCCGGGTTGCAAGGGGGGGGGGGGGAGAGAGACATTCACTCCCTCCCTCAGACAGGAAACTCAAGGGCAAAATACTGGCTTCTGAAGTGACACAACATTGCCCCCTTGTGTGCATTCACAACAATAGCAAGAGAATTGCTGTTTGCATGGCCTTAAATTTTCATGCACTGTTTTCAAGACCAGGTACTGGCTGGTTTAGCTATTTATTTCATAGCCACTCATGATTAAGATGTTGTAATAGATTCATCCCTCTATCACAGGGGTGGGGAACCTTTTTTCTTCCAAGGCCCATTTTAATGATTAGAAAATTGTTCGAGGGCCGGCCATTAGGCCGCCCGAAATTTTTTATTTATTTAGCGCAGGGGTGGGGAACTTACGGAACTACGAGGCCCTCAGCGGCATTTTCGCACATGCACACAACGCTGCTGAGGGCAAGAGGCTGCCCTTCTTGGGCAGAGGGCAGCCTCTTGCCCTCAGCGGCATTGTGCGCATTTGCAAAAACACTCCCGAGGGACTCGTCAGAAGAGGCCAAGCCGCCGGCCAAAGAGGATGTGCCAACTTGGCCCTCTCCCGGCCTCAGGGTGTTGCGTAGAGCCGGCGGCAGCCTCGGAGAGTGCAGCCACACCAAACTGCCTCGCGGGCCTTAAACGGCCCACGGGCCGGACGTTCCCCACCCCTGCTCTATCAGGTGCAATTCTTTGCCTTCATTTTCTTCACATACCGGGAGACCCCCAGCGAATTGGGCCAATGGTCCTCCTAGCCCAGTATCCTGTTTCCAACGGTGGCAAACCAGAGACATGCAGGCAGCTCTCACAAAGAGGGTGTGCAAGGCGTAGCAGCCTCCTCCTGTTGTTTGCATCTGTCCATGGAGGCTCCATTTAACCGTCATCGGAATAGCCACCACCAACAGGTCTGTTCTCCATGAACTGGCCGAACCTTTAATGGACCCACCCAGCCAGGCTGCATTCTTTGTTCTTTGACCTTTTGCAAATCTCTTGGGCCAGACCAGACAAGGTTCCTGAATATAAAAAGGACCCATAACAGGATGGTATTGTGGTGCCATCTAGAGGAATGACAGTGTGTCAGCCTTGTGCTTCGACAGCTTAGGAGAGAACAATCAATGGTCAAAGATAGGGAAATATTTTTTTATATATTAAACAGTATTATATATTTTTATATTAGATATATTTTTATATTATATTATAATACAATATTAAGACATCACGACGATGTGGGTTGGGTGCAACGAAAGGCCAGAACGTGATGGATCCTCACTGGATAGATTTACTATTTTGCTCTGCTTCTTGGGGGTAGCTGGTGCGGACGAATGGGGCTTGCTCAACTATTTTGCCGGGCGTGTGGGGCAAGGAGGAGTTTCAACCACTGAGAGACCGCAGGGGAGGCAATTGCAGCAGGGCAAATATACATAAACTTTGTGGCCAGGGATGAGAGTGGATTGCCAGTTGCTACGGCAACCAAGGACCACGTTTTTCAGACCAGTTTGCATACACAGAATCAGAGCGCTGGAAGGGATGTCAGTCCAACATCAGCGAGTGTCCATATGGGCCATGCAGTGCAGACAGAATCTCTACGTCTGGCTCAGTTGGTAGGGCGTTCGTCTCACAAATGCCTGAAGATCTGCAGGACAGCAGTTCAAGATGGCCGGAAGTCTGTCGGAGAGCTGCTGGCAGGCCGAGCTGATAAGCTGCAGAGCCCTGTGGGGGAGTGGAGCTGCAAGCCTGTGTCAGCTGAAGCGTGCTGAGGCGAACGTTAGAGAGAGAGCTGGACTGTGAAAGTAACATCTTGAATGAAGGGTTCTATGAAAGATTAGAACATTATTATATTGTAAAAACCCTTTGGGGTTTAGAACAGCCTGCCCATGTACACCGCCTTGAATAAAATCGGAGGAGAAATCCAATGACCAGAAAGGCGGTATATAAATACTGTATATTAGTATTAGTATTAGTATTATTACCTCCAAGGAGGTGTTTCCTAGGGCAGAGAGAAAGCAAAGGCTGTGCCCTTTTAATTTTCAAACTTACTTCTGCGTGCCGGGGGAGTCCCCCCCCCCCAGCCTGTGTGCAGCTTTGGTTTGCATGCAAACCGCTAGACACTTGACCACTTCAGTTTGCTATAAGTATACAGACAAGCGGATCCCACAACAAAATGTTGCGTAGATCCTTAGTTGTGAAGCTCCCTTGGCCGCCCTCCATTTTCTTGCGTCTTTTTCCAACCAAGCCCCCAAACATTCCAGTTTTCACTTCTCGGCTGCCCTCGACTATATTTCTTCTAGGGTTCTCCTAGTTTCTCCTCCACTCCACACTTTCCTTCCCCAACCTGCATCTCTTTCGAAGGGCACAGCTGCACCTCCCAAGGCACCTCCACTTCTGTGACCTGCAGGGGAGTTATTCCTGAGCATGTTAAGAGTGTTTTCCTTATTATAAGATTGCTGCATAACATATTTAATTTCTAACCTGGTTTTTCAAGTTAGAATAGCATTTCTGGCTTCTGTAAAACAGCTGACACTGCGAAAGGAATGTAGTATGATCAAGGCCAATGTATGAGGCAAAAACAGACATCCTTTGTATGTAATATCACTTCGTAACAAGCAAAATGCTTGTAAGAGAAGCAGACAACCTTGGGAGTAGGGATACAGAAGTCTGCATTCCAAAGGATACCAAGATTGGGAGGAACAGACCCAAGGTCTCGGCTGCCCAGACAGGGCAGAGATATGCAAGAACAAAGGCCCAAAGTCTTAGTTGTCTAAGCAGGGCAGTGCCGGGAAACGAAAGTTAAGGACAGAGGCCTATAGTTGGGTGGACGAAACTGATCCAGGAAACGAAAGCTAACTAGTTGGGATGGTCAGGGGGGGAAGACAACCAATGTATGTACTCCAAACGCAGTGACGTGTTTTTCATGTTTTTTTTTGTAAGAACTGGAAGGTATAAAAGTTCATACTCATGCTATGCTCAGCGTGGCAGCCCCTTTTGGTAGCTTTTCAGCTTGGAGCTGCTCGTCGTGATGTATCACCTCTTTTCAATAAAGCTGCTTCGTAATTCCTCCTCCTGCCATCCAGAGTCTGATTTAATTGGCTTCAGGTTACAATTCTAATGCAGAGCAAGGGGCGCATGCCCCCCCCCATGGTGGCAGCAGTGCGCCACTCACATATAGAATAATCTGCAACAAGGCCATGTCCCGTCTGCCATACTGTGTGTGAAGTATCACACCAGGAGTACTCATTCTACTGATTGAAAGTCAGTGTGTGTGCCCAGAACATTCTGGAAGTTCTGGAAAGTTCTTTGAAGGTCTCACAGGTCCCAGAAGCTAAAGGGGCCATTTGGGGGGTTTGCTTTGTTTTTTAAATTATGTTTTCACTTAATGCACGAACTTATTTACTTTGGCATACTTAGAGAGCCCCATAAACTCTCCGAATACATAGAAACAGCTACTTTATTTGTGGATGGCCCTGTTTCGCGAGCCGGCACTCAACTGCCTGAGTTCACTCTTAGTACATACTATGCAGGTAGTGTTGTATGCAAGGGACTCCTCCCCAAATATTTTTATTTCATAGAGCACCCTCCCCTGAACCCCCTGCCTTTTACCCCATCCAAATCCGTCAAGAAATCACTGAGATACAGCCTTTTAAAGTAAACCGCACTGAAATTCAGCCTCCTTTCCGGTTTGCGAGTGCCTTAATTGGAGACGTGCGCCAGCAAAGGGTGAGAGTTCGCAGGCACGCGCCTGCCACAAGCCTTCCCGAGCCCAGGAGAAGCCGCAGCCAGCAAAGTTCACCCTGTACCTTTTTAATCCTTTAAGCCGCAGTACTGTACTCTAATTCTGGGAAGTGAAGCTTTTCTGGAAATTCGCTGTGATTTTGGGGTTCCCTAAGAGTTATGCCACCGGATCTTCACTAAGGATCATCGGGGTCTCCCCAGGGATGGGTCCCTACACGGAAGGGTCCCGATCCTCCCGTGCAACCGAGGCTAGCCTCCCGTTGCACGGAGAGGCTCCTGGAAGCAATGCAACATATTTTGCGGCCGTAAAAGCTGGGTTAGAGTCCCAGCATCCTCACTGGGATTGCCAGGGAAGCCCGGGGGTGCGCAAGGGTTAGAGTCCCGTCTCCTCCTCTTCGCCAGGACTCAGGGGGGGTTAACAAAGGTGGCACATAGCAGTGCACCTCCCGCCAAAATCCGCATTGCAGGGAGTAGGGGAACGGCCATTTCAGGAGCATAACTTATGCCAGCTAACAGCGGCTCCTACTCTGTGATGTCCTCACTTGGCTGCCATCTACCCAGGTACCAGCTGGGGGCAGGGAAGAAGGGGAATCCCAGGGGGCACAGCGAGGACTCAGATTGCTACCATTTCCTCGATTTCAAACCTGTCTCTTTGTGCGTGCCTTCTCTCTATCTCAATCACCGCCATCTCCCCCACCCTAGAATCATTGTTCCTGCCTTGCTTTGCCACAATAATTCAAATGTCTCTCAACTATCTATCTTGGGATACCTGGTGCCATGGGACAGGGACCCATTGTCTGGCACCCATGGCTATCTAGCTGGAAATCATGGTCTTTTGTGTTAAGCAGGCTTCACAAAAGCTTCCATTCATAAAACACAGGATTAGGAAAACCTCACTTCACCTTAGACAGGATGTCTTGGGTGGGGACCTAATCCCATTACCTCTGCCACACAATGGCCCCAAACCCATCACCCCATTGGTTCCCAGTAACACAAAGCATCACACTTTTCATTGGTTTCTTAATAAAATCTGTCTTTTATTGGTTTAAAAGTTTTACAAATGTTGCTGCTGATCTCATTGGTGGGAAGTTTGAATCCAACATCTGATTGGCTGTATCAAAGTGTAACTTCTTGAATCCTGCTTTGTATTGGTGCCTCTTTCTTATGTATTCTTTGGACAATGTACTCCATGGTTCTCACTGTAATAATGACATGTATATAAGCTTTTGTATTAATTCTGTATATTACACATTTTGCCCTGCATTCTGTGTCCTTTGCTAGCAAAGTAAAGATCTTCTTTTGCCCCAGCGCTGGTCTATCCGAGCTCTATTTTTGGCGCTTCCACAAAGCGCGGATCTTTGCTTTTCTCTCTCTTTTTCTCTCTCTCTCTCTCTCTGGGTGCTGCCTCCCGCAGTGGTCTGCTCACCGAATCTAACAAGCTGAAATCACTTTGGGTGCTTACAACAGTAGTATATATAGAATGAGTTCATGGCCAAAAATAGATAAAGGCATGTGTGTTGCTTCCAATTTTCTGGAACAACCTCAGATTAGAAACCACGGAGACAGGGCGCTAAGTGCAATGGAGCAACCCTGACTTGTCGGATGAACCGCTCTTACGCCATGGCACTTGATCGAACAGCAGCCATGTTTAGGCTTACCATTCGTCCCGGTTTCGCCGGGACAGTCCCGGAAATCGGACCCAATTCCCGGTCGTGTCCCGGGGGATGAATGGGCGCCGCCATATTTTTTTTTAATTTTAAACTTACCGGGCAGCATCTTGGGTCACGAAATCTCGCGTGATCCAAGATGTCGGCGCCCAAATCTCGTGAGGGCATGATGCCCTCACGAGATTTGGGCGCCGACATCTTGGATCACGCGAGATTTCGTGACCCAAGATGCCGGGAAGTTTGAAATTTAAAAAAAAAAAAAAGATGGCGGCGCAGCGAGCGGGTGCTTCTCCCGGTCGTCAGCGGCACTGGGAGAAGCACAGTGCTTGCCCGCGTTGCGCGAGCCTGCTGGAGGCTCGCGCTGGCCGGGCAAGCAGGCTGTGCTTCTCCGGTCTCCCAGCGGCTCCATGCGGTGCCGCTGGGAGACCGGAGAAGCACAGCCTGCTTGCCCGGCCAGCGCGAGCCTCTACCAGGCTCGCGCAATGCGGGCAAGCAGGCTGTGCTTCTCTCCGTGCCGCTGGTCTCGCAGCGGCACCGGGAGAAGCACAGCCTGCTTCTTGCCCGTGTTGCGCGAGCTCCAGGGCTCGCGCAATGCAGGCGAGCAGGCTGTGCTTCTCCCGGTGCGGCTGCGAGACCAGCGGCACCGGGAGAAGCACAGCCTGCTTCTTGCCCGTGTTGCATGGAGCCGCTGGGAGGCACAGCCTGCTTCTCAACCTCGGGCCGACCAGCGACCACCGACCAGTGACCAGCGACCAGGTAAGCGTATTTTTTAAATATATATATTTTAATAGAAATAGTAATTATTTATTTAAAAATTTCGGACGCGCTGCGTGCGGCAAGAGGAGGCACTTCGCGCCCCCTTTACTTTATTAATTAATTTTTAAAAAATTAATTATTTATTTAAAAATTTCGAGCGCGCTGCGTGCGGCAACAGGAGGCACTTCACGCCCCCTTTACTTAATTAATTAATTATTTAAAAATTATTTATTTATTTAAAAATTTCGCGTTAAACGCACTTCCCTCCTGCCCTTGTTCAAACCCAAATATGTGATTGGTGTGTGTGTGTGTGTGTGTGTGTGTGTGTGTGTGTAGTGTGGGAATAATTAATTTCTCTCCCCAATTAACCAATCAGCCCAAGGAGTTGCCCGATACCTATTGGGTTAACACCTAGCTGTGAAAATTGTGGTTCTAAATGAAACTTCGCACTCTCTTGCTCTCTAGCAACCCTTGTTGTCCTTAGCTCATCCATGTAGATCATGCGCGATTGTCGCTTTGGCAGCATGGAGAACAGTCGCGTATAGACGGCAGAATCACCAGCCAATTGCTTCCACCTCTAGGCCCCAGCAAGACCAGGGATGCTTCCAAATATCTCACCTGAATTTTCCCCCTGTTTGGGGGGTTCCGATGTAGCTGCTCCGGCTTCCAACGTAGAACCGATTTTGTACCGTGTGACGCATGCAGTTTGCCACAGTTCACATCTCTCCCCCCACCCGTATAAATTATCCTTGCACACATACTCAACGATAATATATTGTCATTGTAAATGTGCAGTTGCAGTGGTTATCGTTAGAGGCTTTGCATTTCATAAACTGTAGCCTTTAATATACAGGGCATCTCCCCCCCTCCATGTATAAGACTTTATTATAGTATCAAATGTATTATGCTATAATTCATACACGTCCTGCATACGGTGTGTACAGAAGAAGCAGTTGCTTGACCCAGTTAATTAATTAGTGAATGAATTAGATCGTCCTTTAAGTGTTCCCCATTGTCGTCTATAAACTGCTGACATCGTTGACTAAAGCTGGAGCTACACTGTACGCATTCACGTTCTGTGTGCGTCTGGCGCTGCTGAGACGCAGCCGTAGCGAGCCGGAACCAAGCCACACTATTCCAGAGCATGTGTTGAAAATCACTGCCCAACAAATAATCATGGCACCTTCCCCTGCCGCCCCTCCTCCTCCAGTTCACTTCAGGCTGCTTATTAATAAGTCTCTTATTCTTTAATAAGTCTTTTATTATTTAGTCTCTTATTATTTAGAGTTTTTCTGACATCTGCCTTGTGATTGGCTACCGCGTTAAACGCATCCCGCCCCCTACAGTACAAAGCACTGACTTTGATTGGCTGCATGTTCAAGAAACGGGCAAAAGTCGAGTCGAGGTCGTGCCGTACGCTTGCCGTACGCGTACCATGTAGCCCAGGCTTTAGGGATCACTAAGACATCCACCGACGTGTGTGCTGGGTGGGTTCCACACGGCTCTTCAATGGCTTCCCTTTGAGTGTTTCAATAGCTCTTCTGAGCATGCAAGGAGTGTGCCTGCTCTCACCTAAATGTCTGTTCAGATTATCTGGGAACCAGGCCGCGAGTGATGTCTACTCCTCACAATCAGACCTGCACTGGTTTATAATAGATCATCAGGAGAGTTTGTACCCACTTCACAGACTCAGTGCTTGGAACACCTGAGAGTTGTGTTGGAGACGGCCAAGTTAAAATGTGTGCACTTTTTTTTTTTTTGGAGACACCCCGTATATTAGTCCTGGCTCCACCACTCGCCAAAGCAGGCAACTGGCCCCAGATTTCCCTCTGGGATCAAGAGCCACATATGCCCCTATTTCCTAGTCCCTGCTAAACACGGTCTCTGTGTTTGCCTTTTAAAGATGCCGAGTTAAAATTGCATTTGTGAAAGGAGCTAGGGCTGACAGACTTCAGGGTCCTTACTCCCTCTGCAGGGTCTCAAAAAATTAAGCTTTCAAGTCTGCATGGGAGGGGAGAGAGATGGAGGGTGCGCATGTATACAAATCTGTGTGCGTGAACATTATGGGCATCATCTAGCACATTCAGCCTTCTGTTTCCCGCACTGGGACGGCTGAGATATTGCTGTGAATGTTACAGGGGACGCGACAAGGTGGAAGACGTGACAATCATGCCAGGAGTAAGCAGACAGGTGATGGGCGAGAAGGGGGGGAGGGAGAGCGAAGGACAGGTGAAGAGCAGCTGGGTGGCAGGAAAGTGGCTTTGCTGGAGTCAAGACTCCACTGGAGCAGAGAAAGATTTCAGGCTTGCTGCACTTGTCGGAGACTGAAATCAGAAAGGTGCACCACTATTTCCACAGACACTAGTGCAGACCTCCCACGGCAGCTGCCACGGGACTGTCCTTGCCGCAAAAGATGGCCAGCCACAGTTTTCATCTGCGAGGATTTTCCATCAGAAGAAAGTCACCCACTGGGCCCTACTATTAGACAGAGACCAAAGCAGGTGTGGTGTGTGTGTGTGTGTTTGTGTGTGTGCGCGCGCACATGGAGTGTTGGTGATGTACACTGCTCAAAAAAATAAAGGGAACACTGAAATAAGACATCCTAGATCTGAATGAATTAAATATTCGTATTAATTATTTTGTTCATTACATAGTTGAATGTGCTGACAACAAAATCACCCAAAAATTAGCAATGGAAATCAAATGTAGCAACCCCTGGAGGTCTGGATTTGGAGTTACACTCAAAATTAAAGTGGAAAAAACACTACAGGTTGATTCCAACGTTGATGTAATGTCCTTAAAACAAGTCAAAATGAGGCTCAGTAGTGTGTGTGGCTTCCATGTGCCTGTATGACCTCCCTACAATGCCTGGGCATGCTCCTGATGAGGTGGCGGATGGTCTCCTGAGGGATCTCCTCCCACACCTGGACTAAAGCATCCCCCAACTCCTGGACAGTCTGTGGTGCAACGTGGCGTTGGTGGATGGAGCGAGACATGATGTCCCAGATGTGCTCAATTGGATTCAGGTCTGGGGAACGGGCGGGCCAGTCCATAGCATCAATGCCTTCATCTTGCAGGAACTGCTGACACACTCCAGCCACATGAGGTCTAGCATTGTCTTGCATTAGGAGGAACCCAGGGCCAACCGCACCAGCATATGGTCTCACAAGGGGTCTGAGGATCTCATCTCGGTACCTAATGGCAGTCAGGCTACCTCTGGTGAGCACATGGAGGGCTGTGCGGCCCCCTAAAGAAATGCCACTGCACACCATTACTGACCCGCTGCCAAACCGGTCATGCTGGAGGATGTTGCAGGCAGCAGAACGTTCTCCACGGCATCTCCAGACCCTGTCACGTCTGTCACATGTGCTCAGTGTGAACCTGCTTTCATCTGTGAAGAGCACAGGGCGCCAGTGGCGAAGTTGCCAATTTTGGTGTTCTCTGGCAAATGCCAAATGTCCTGCACGGTGTTGGGCTGTAAGCACAACCCCCACCTGTGGACGTCAGGCCCTCATACCACCCTCATGGAGTCTGTTTCTGACCGTTTGAGCAGACACACGCACATTTGTGGCCCGCTGGAGGTCATTTTGCAGGGCTCTGGCAGTGCTCCTCCTGTCCCTCCTTGCACAAAGGCGGAGGTAGCGGTCCTGATGCTGGGTTGTTGCCCTCCTTCGGCCTCCTCCACGTCTCCTGATGTACTGACCTGTCTCCTGGTAGCGCCTCCATGCTCTGGCCACTACGGTGACAGACACAGCAAACATTCTTGCCACAGCTCGCATTGATGTGCCATCCTGGATGAGCTGCACTACCTGAGCCACTTGTGTGGGTTGTAGACTCCGTCTCATGCTACCACTAGAGTGGAAGCACCACCAGCATTCAAAAGTGACCAAACCATCAGCCAGAAAGCATAGGAACTGAGAAGTGGTCTGTGGTCACCACCTGCAGATCCACTCCTTTATTGGGGATGTCTTGCTAACTGCCTATGCTTTCCGCCGGTTGTCTATTCCATGTGCACAACAGCTTGTGAAATTGATTGTCAATCAGTGTTGCTACCTAAGTGGACAGTTTGATTTCACAGAACTGACTTGGACTGCCATTGTGTTGTTTCAGTGTTCCCTTTATTTTTTTTAGCAGTGTAGTTCATAAACCTCAGTCATTAAGCATGATCGCTCTGGGGGTTATAGCATACTAAGTTTGCAAAAGTATGTGTTTGTTCACCTACTTTCTTACACATTCACATCTCCTTAAAATGGGAGATGTAATATTACTGAGCAGTTTTTTGGTCCTAAGACAAAAAGCGTAAGTGCAGTTGAGCACGTGCAGAGTGTTACCACACCTATGGCAAAATAACGGCTCGGTTACCGTGAGGGACAATTTTGGGGTGGGGTGGGGGGGCTTGTGGCTTAGAGAGGCTATGTGGTACAAACAAGTTATGTGGTCCCAAAAAATCTGAACCAAGCGTTGCTCGTTCAAGGCCACCTAGTGCGTATGTGGTTCAACGAGCGTTTGAAACCCAAGGCTGGGAGATCTAATGTGGAAAAAAAAAATCTCATGTGCTCACAGTGCCCACGGGAGGGGAGCAGGGATGCCAAGATAAATGGGTCAACCACAGCGTCTCCTAAGACAAACGGCCTCCATTGAAGGGTTGCCAAGGCTTCCGTGCCCCCCTTGCAAGCTGGGCCAGATCCCAGGCCTCGCTGCGGACACAGTAGCATTCCACTGGGGGAACTTGGCAGGCGCAGGGAGCCGACGTCATCCTGTCTGGATCAACAACAGCAGTGGCTGGGGAAAGAGCTTCTGTCTGGAGAGCGCTGCCAGGAACCAACCTAGGCCAAAGCGTAGGGCCAAGCTGTCCGTATGGCAGCAGGCTCAAAGACCGCGTAGTGCGAACAAGGTCGGGACTCCTGCGTCGGGCCAGCTGCGCTTCTGGGATGTTACAGAAAAAGCTTATATAAGACGGCCAAGGAGCCTTGTAAAAATCGGTGCCCAGTCTGGGGAACGAGGCAGAAAAGAGGGCGTTTTTCCCCCCTCTCATAATACCACAATTCAGGATCACCCACAAAACAGACAGCTGATTCAGGACATGCGAAAAGGACGCATTCTTGACACCCCGCCTAACTTACCAATGGACTCCACTCCCACCAGATGCAGCGAGAGCCCCGGGGTTCGAGGACATGGGGGCTAGACAGCTTCACGGAGGAGGAGGAGGAGGAGAGGCTCTTAGCCATGACAGCTCATGGATCCAAGCCATGATAGTGAAATAGAACCCCTATGGGCAGGGGCAGTCTACCTCTGAATACCAGCTGTTGGACACAGGCAACAAGAGAGGGCTGTTCCATAGGTTCGTTATGCATTATTCCCACCCCAACCAGTTTCACTCCCAAGAAAATGGTTGAGAGGCAAGAGGTTAGAGAGGCCGAGTGGACACAAGTTTACTGCCAGAGGGGTTCTCACAGATTTATTGGCCTTTATGGGCCCGACTGGGCCACCACCCCCAAATTCTGGAATGAACAAGAGGAAAAAGTCTGAGGAGATAAGGGGCACCAGGTCCAATGTCGTAGAAAAGAACAGTCCGTTCTGAGAATGCGAAGCCGAGCGGGCCTCACTCCTCTTCCTCCTCCGCTTCCTCGCCGACGCTGAGGGCAATGGGGCGAGGCCTGGGGTGGCTGGCCGGCTGCCTCTGGATGGAGACGATGCCGCTGAGGAGAGCGTATCCAATCATGGCCACCAGTCCCACCAGCACCGAGAGGACCTGGTTCCGGCGTTTGTAGGGTTCCTCCTCAGTGTCGCTTCCGTTCCCAGCGGCTACCTTCGGGACACTGGGCGGGGGGTCACCTGGAGGGGAGACCAAATTACTGTAAGAAATCGGGAGCCTCTCCCTTGCTCCGTCAGGGAAGAGGCAGATCTCTTCCTGGTGTCAAACACACCATCTGAGGACAGAGGTAGGGAAGAAGGCCTTGCCCCCTCTCCAGCCTGCTGCAAACTCCATGCCCCAGATTTCTGCAGGGACAAGGCACATGCCACTGAGGGTCAAGTTTGACTTCAAGTAGCAAGTCAAAGGTCTTGTGCTGGATTTGGGAACTCACAGGGAAGGATTTAAGGACAGGAGGCAACCTAACAATATTGTAACTAAGCCTGTGTACATGGAATTATTGCACAGCCCCCCCCCCCATTTATTCCTGCTTCCACTTCCTTGATGGTCTCCTTTCTGTCAATATCAGGCTGTATGCCCCTCAGGGCAGGGACCCATTTCCTCACACTTTGTAAAACCATACCGATGGCACGTGTCAATCGTAACCACTGCCACCCCCCCAAACCCTGCAACCGACAGCCCCCTTCCTGTGCCATCCATTGGAGCAGTGTGTGGCCGACACTCACCACCATCCCAGGGGAAGTACAGACTCAAGATGTTTGTGCAGTAGTTGCAGAGGTTCGGCAGGGACTTGAGGTGTTGTTGAAATTTGGCGTTTGGCAGCTTGGCTTTCAGGAGCGGGGCCAAGTGGCTGAAGACGATGGCGTCCAGGGAAGCCGGCCTAACACGGAAAGAAAACGGGGCATGTCAGGAATCCCCAACGGGACGATGTCCTGGCTTAGGGCAATCCCTCCACTCAGCTTTGTAGACCAGGCCAAAGGGGATCATTTTTTGAGCAACCCTTTTGTGGCTCTAGTTTTGTGACCAATTCAATGCTCTGGTTTTGTGACTGATTCAATATTATGAAACTGGCATCTTGGCCAAAAAGGTGGAAACTGACATCTTGGCCAAAAGTAGATAAATAGATAAAGACAAGTTTCTCTCTCCACTGAGTCAACACAGCTGACTTCCCCCTCCCCCTGAGATGAAGGGGGACAGGATCCCAGTTTGAAAGGACCCAGCGTGTAATTGGTTTGTGGAACTCCTTGCCACAGGAGGTGGTGATGGCACCTGGCCTGGATGCCTTTAAAAGGGGATTGGACAGATTTATGGAGGAAAAGTCCATCACAGCTTACAAGCCATGATGGGGATAAGCAACCTCCTGGTTGTAGGAGTAGGTTTTCTTTGTGCCAGGTGCAGGGGAGTGGCAGCAGGAAACAGGCTATCTTGTTGGCTGTGTGCTCCCTGAGGCATCTGGTGGGGCCACTGTGTGATACAGGAAGCTGGACTAGAGGGGCCTTTGGCCTGATCCAGCAGGGCTCTTCTGATGTTCTTATGACCCACGCACGCATGCACACACACACCGCATGCAAGCTACTTACGCGTCTCCAAAGAAGAACTTCTGCCGGCCGAGGCGCTGGGACAGAAGCGTCAGGCACTCACGGGCTTCGCGGTACAGCTGTGGGGCAGGGAGGGACAGCAGCCATGTCAGCCCGTGACCATGCCACGTCAAAGGGCCACGGAGAGCCAGCAGCGCGGTTAGTGGGTCGCCCAGGTTCGGATCACCACTCAGCCGTGCCGCTCGCTGGACGACCTTGGGCCAGTCACCGACTCTTCCAGGGAAAGCCTTGCCAATCCACCGGAAAAATCACCCGGGGGTGTGCCAGCAGATCCTGAAACAGCCCCCCGAGGCCTGGCTTTCTCAACTCACCTCCTTCTCCAGTTCCTCCTCGCTTTCCAAGCAGATGTCCCGGCAGACCGACTGCAGCCGCTCCAGCTGCCGCTTCTGCATGCGACCCGGCAGGAAGAAGTTCAGGGGGAAGGGGATGGCCTCGGCGTACCATTTCCGCGTGTGTTCCACGTAATTCTTGGCGTCCACCCAGAACGTGTGGATCTGTCAGAGAGAGGCAAGCCCAGCACCATAACGTTCCCCCCGGGCTGATTTTGCAACCCAGGGCTGCAAGTCTCCTGCCGCGATGCCCAAATTCGGCATTAGGCGTGGAATTCAGCAACTTTCCTATCTCCGCTTTTTGTTTGGGTCTTTCTGTTTGAAGCAGATTTTCTTCCGGGTCTCCCAACAGAGAAAAGATCAGCTCAAATGTACTGGGGGAATATCCAGTCAAATCCCCAGAACCATAATAATCATCCCAAGGGCTCAGGGAGAAGATGTTTCCGTATCCTGTGAGCCCCTTACCCCCTGCCCCCTCACTGCAAATGGCTAAGAGAAATAGACTACAGTCCTTTATGGGAAATGGGTAGGTCTAAATTTGCCGTATTTTTACATTTCTTGTTGCAGAATTTATAACCGTTTTCAGCACTGGGTATGCCCAGCTCTGCCTTTAGCAGCGTTCTGAACGCTAAATTCCTGACCTGATATTGCAGACTTGGAGGGGTGGAGAATCAGATGCCCTAATGCAGCTACCCTGGCCGTCTCTCCCCCGCCCCGCCCCCACCCCCAGACACTCACCAGTACAGGCAGCAGCTTCTCCTGCAGCAGAGACACAAAGGCAAGGGTGTCGGCTGCTTGCCGAGCAGAGAGGTCATAATCGGCGTTGAATTTCTAGAGGGAAAATCCAGTGTGGTCAAGGCCGGGATGGAGATTCCCCACCCGTCGAGGCCAAGTTCTCACAAAGGGCCGCTAATTCCCCCAGCGAGAACACAGAATTAATGCGGCGCACTCTCCCAAGTGTTGGCTATGTAAGACTCGAGTGGTCCTGCAACAAAATGCTGCAGCACACTGTCCTGGGAGAACATTCAACCGGGCTCAACTGGACTTCCAGTTATTCCCCAGTTTTGTTCTATACTGATTAATATACGCACGCCATCTTTTCCATGCAATACTTGCGATAAATATACTGCGTTCAGCACATGAAGAAGCTGGGTTAGGAACCCCAGGAACGTCACAAACATTTAAATAGCCGCCACCATCATCAAGCGTTTCTTTGGCAATCAGGACGCCTCGTATAAAAGCGCCAAAACGGAATCTCTTTCTCCCCCCCGCCCCAATTTGAATTTAGGAGTCCCCCCCCCCCCGAAAAAATACCTTACCTGTTTCCTGAGGTGGGTGATGATCTGCTGAGGGTCCGAGATGATGCCCTCATCTGTCGACTTAAGTGCCGGGAGGGTCCCTGGAGGCAGATCAGAGCCGGGACGATGAAAGACCCCATTCACGTGGCTGATTTTACCTCTCAAGTCCTCCACTAAAAACTGTCCACTTGGCTTTCCCGCTTGGGATGCCTGAAAGTGCCCATGTGGGGAAGTTCCAGGGAGCGGTCGGATCTAGGGGGAGGGGGAGCCATCCCCCCACAGGAGACAAGACCCAGGCGGGTTGTATCTCAGTGACAGAGCCCCTGTTTTGTATGCAGAACGTCCCAGGTTCGGTCTGCGGCAGCATCTCCAGGTAGAGCTGGGAAAGACCGTCGCTTGAAATGCTGGAGAGCTGCTGCCAGTCAGTGCTTGACAATCCTGAGATATATAGACCGAGGGTCTGACTCTGTATGGCAGCTGAGACTCCGGATGGGTGACCCCAGCCATGAGGCGGCCTGATGCAGCTTGTCAGCAGCAGCAGCAGCACAGCCTTCACCCCGAGTCTGCCATCACACCGACTCCAAACTGTTCCGTGTTTAAGCTCACTAACTACGGTTCAGACCCAGAACCTGTATTCAAGTGTTGGGGCTCAGTCCTAGAGCTTATGAAGCAACAAGAAGTGTCCCCAAGAACCCACATAAACAAATCTCCCCCAGCATCTGATTTATAGACCAGAAGTCGTCCCGTGAAGCAGTATCTCATCTGATTCTACCCCACCCTGCATTTTCAGCGTTTTCTTAGCCACCTTAAGGACTAGAAACCCATTTCCTTTTTAAAAGCCATGATTCCAGCTTCTCCACATACAAGTTCCCTAGATTTTGCACTGCAGCGAGGATGGCTGTCGCTCAGCACCCACTGCAGAATTAGCTGTTGTCATCCTCCCCGCACTCGCAGCCCAACAGCCTCCTACTTTATCTGGCCATGTTTGTTACCTGAGGGACTTCGCCAAGGGTTTGTGATTTTGTGAACCTTCAAAGGCGCTCCTGTAAAACGGGCGTAAGTCTAGAAAGGAGGGGAAAACAAGTTTGACGTCAGAGAGGGTGAAACAGAATTCAAACCACAAACTGATTCAGAGGTAGGTAGGTAGGTAGGTAGGTAGGTAGGTTGTGTGTGTGTGTGTGTGTGTGTGTGTGTGTGTGTGTGTGTGTGTGTGTGTGTGTGTGTGTCCCACAAACAGGAACTCTAAAATCTTTTCTGTCACCTTGAAAAAGAAGCAAGGTAAAGTAAAGATAAAGGTGACCCTGCCCTGACCATTAAGTCCAGTCGTGTCCGACTCTAGGGTGTGGTGCTCATCCCCATTTCAAAGCCGAAGAGCCAGCGTTGTCCGAAGACGCCTCCGTGGTCATGTGGCCGGCATGACTCTCCTTGCCGCAGCGCGTAGCATGCAGCTGGAACACGTCAAAAGCCAAAAAGTGGCTTAATCAGGCACTCTGTTTGCAATGCTATGGTTGATGTTTGTTTTCTTGATTTTTAAAAGAAATACAAATACTTGGCATTTGTGAGTGTACAAAGCACTTGGTGCTAGCCACACAACAGCCCTGTAAGTTAAATTTTATTAATCCCATATTGCAGATGGGAAGAGTGAGGCCAAGAGGGAATGGCTTGCCTAAGGTCACTGAGTGAATTCATGTCAGAGGCACGATTTGGCCTAGAGAAAATCCTGATTCACAGTTCAGTCTCTCCGCCACACCAGCTTCTGCCTTCCCTCATGTTTATCATCCTGTTTGTTTGGGGGGGGGGGGAATGTTTTAAACAGTTTGAAAACAAACAGTTTGCAAAAGCACAAATATTTTTGCTCCTCAAGTGAAAACATTTATCATTGCAATCCTGTTATAGAGTTTCACCGTAAGCAAGGCAGGTCGATATTCTCTGGTGTGGAAATGAACCTGAACCAGTTCCAAACCGCTTCAGCATGCCTGAAAATTATATTTCTAAAGGTGGCATATCAGTAAAACGCTGGCTGTAAGGCCAGGGCTGCCAACTTTGTTACTGGCCCTGCTCCTGTCTCTTTACCAGGGAGGAGCCAAACCCAAACGCATAAATACTGCTTTTGTAGCATGAAGCAAAGAGGGGGGGAATCATGTGTTGCCCCCTGTCTGGCCTGTTTTAGGAAGGCCTGGGAACAGGGCCAGAGGGTCAAGTTGGCAACTGTATCTCACAAACGGCTGCCATGATGTTGTTGGCCTGCTGCCCTGGCACAATGCAATGGTTATCTTATCAATATCAGCAACAATAACCAGCAGAGGACAAAACCATAAGCTTAGGGGTCAAAAAACAACAACCACCCCCCACCACCCCCATTGATTTGGAACTCGCGTGTGGCGAGTTCAATTCCTGGCAGCATCGCCTAGTGGGGCTCAGGGGGAAAAAAACTTTATCTGAAAGCCAGTCAGCGAGGACAAAACTGAGCTAAACCGTCACTAACCCATTGACCCAGCTTCACTCGTTCGAATAAATCTCGGGAACCAACTAAAAACTGACTCTGCTTCTGTACTTTCAAACAGGCAGATGCCAGGCTTCGTCTTACTTAATGCCTGACCTGTTCCAAAGAGGCACAGGAGCCGGCTCCGAAGGCAAACGTTGGCAACCTTCCTTCCAGAGCGTCAACGCGAACGCCAGCTGCCTGCACCTGGCTCTGTCTATGCGCCTGCCTTGCCCCGGAAAGGTTACGCGCAAAAGACGCTTCTGTTCTGGGGAGCCCCCTGCGCTGCCCCCGTCGGGGATCACTATCGCCTCGGGGCCCTCCTCCTTTCTAGGCTCACCAAAACGGCCAGGCAGTCGGGATCTACCGAAGGTAACCCCCAGCCGCCAGCCCAGCAGTACAGCTCCATGGGCGCCGCCATCTTTCAGACCCGTCCGACCCGGAACGACACCCACGCGCTCACCGGTTGCTCCGCCGGAGCCACTTCGATTCAGCCCCGGCGCGCGCAGAAAGAGGGGTTGGCTCTGCGTGGCAGATGAAACAGCACGATCCGAGCACGGGAAGTAACTCTGGGCTGACTCCCAAGTAATGACTGGTTTGATACCAGTGCATTGACTTGCAGGCGGAGCCCTGTGCGTGTTTACTCGGAGGCAAACCGTGCGAGCGCGTGATTTGGACTAAACCTTGCACAGGGTTGCATTCGTGCAGCCCGAGCCTCCGCATGCTTACTACTCGGAAGTAAAACTTGCCTGCAGTGCTTCCTCGGAAGTAGCAGCACAATTCTATGCCTGCCTGCCTACTCAGAAGTAAGTAAGCCCCATTATTTCAATGGTGGGACTTACTCCCGGGTAAGTGTGTATAGGATTGCAGCCTAAGTCCATTTCGCGCCTCCCAGTCTTTATTCAGAAGATAAACCCCTCTCATTTCAGTAGGGTTTAAGGGTCTGGGAGGATTGCGTAGTTGCACAGAAACAAATCCCACAGTGTTCAGTGGGGCTTACTTCCAGGTAAATCAACAACATGCATTGGCTTGCAGCCTAACTGACCGACCCAGGCATAGGTTCCTGTGCCCTGCGTTCGAGTCCTGAATGCCAGTTTAACTGGAGATAAACTCACAAAGGCTGGAGCATGTGCAGTTTCTTGCCACTTCCAGCTATGTCTGTAAGTTACCACTCACTGTTACCAGTATGTGTGCATTGAATTGATAAAATGCGGCCAAACAGCCTTTATTCTTATTAATAATTATTTATACAGTGTCATTTGACTCCATGGTGCTTTAGGTAGAGTGAAAAGAACAGGTCTCTGCCCTAAGAGGATTACAATCTAGATATTGATTGACACAAGAGAGACGACAGAGGGGAAGGTGGATGGGAGGGTAAAACAGGGAAATCAAATCATACTTGGGTGTCCCGTGTACACGCAAGAGTGCAATCCAATGCATGTCTACGCAGAAGTAAGTCCCATTATGTTTGGTGGGCTTACTCCCAGGAACGTGTGTATAGCTTTGCAGCCTCAGTTACAGAAGATCTTGATGTGATCAAACATATGCTCTGTATGACATTTGGAAACTGACGGAACAGCAGTGGCCAGCGGGTCTCAAATGCATTGATTTGGCCTCAGAAATAAGGACACAAGAGCACAGAGCAGCCTTGCCAGATCAAGCCAAAGATCCGTTTAGCCCTGTCTGGTGCATCTTGTTTCCCGCAGTGCCCCGCTAGATGCCTCTGAGTAGCCCATGAGCAGGAGATGAAGGCATCCCCCTCTCTCTCCCAATTCTGCCTCTGAACAGGGACGTAATACATCGCCATAGGATCAGACCAAGTACCCCGTATTGTCCCGAGTATAAGACGCACCTGATTATAAGATGCACCCTTAAAGTTTGGTGCTATTAAAAAAAATTAATTAAATCACTGGCATTAAATTGCAACAGCCTGATTATAAGACGCACCCCTAGTTTAAAAACTTAAATTAGGATAAAAAAGTGAGTCTTATACTCAGACCAATACGGTAATTCGGAACTCTCAAATCCGAGGAGACATTTGGAGGCGCCAAACCTCCGCAGCGCCTGTTCGAGCTTTCCTGGAGATGCGTCGAAGTTTGGGTTTAATAATTTTCCATCCCCGCGTGCAGTACTTGACGTCAACACTGCTGCCATGTTTGCAGAGGAACTGAGGATGCTGACCGGACCAGAGGAAACAAGAAGAGATTGATTGAACGGGGAGGGGGGCTTGGGCCAAACCAGCAAACACGCCTGTCCTCGGCCTGCTTGCCAAGGGAGGTGCGATCCAGCTTTGAGGCTCCAGCATATGGCTCCTGCTCCTGCTTGAGGCACAGAGCTCGCTCTCGGGGGCAGCGTTGACTCAGGAAGGATCCGCTTGGCCCAGGCAGCCAGCCAGCAGCACATTCCGCTGTGGCTTCTTCCTCATTATATTTCCCTCGCAAGCTGCCCCTCCACAATGATCTCATTCGGAGGGGACACCAGAATACCGTTCCATCATATTCTGGGCAGGAGTGCATGCTTGTGTGTGTGTGTGTGTGAGTGTGTGAGTGCATGCTTGTGTGTGTGTGTGTGTTCAATCCTCTCTCTTTCCTTGTCTATACTCTTCAGAATTCTGCATTTGAGATACCCACATTCTGCAACCAGGATAAATTCTGCCCCTTTGCATCCATCAGATTCCTTCGCACAATCTCTTCTTACAATGGCCAGTCAGGGAGAAGAGCAAGGAGCCGTGTAAACCAGGGGTGGGCCGATCTCATCCTGGTACATCTTAGGGCAGTGAATCATCAGCAAGCCACTGGTTCCCACTTGTTTAACAATAGCAAACATTACCAAGCTTCTCATGTTGTGTCTTTGTGTTGTTGTTTTTTGGAGGGAGCGCGTTCTCTAAGCGGTTAAAACGAAACAAGCTTGAGGAAGGGTAGGGATTGTTGTGTGGGAGAACTGTGAGCTCGGTTCTGGTGCTGAAGAAAACACATTCCAAGGCTGAGCATGTGCGCGTAAAATCCCGGGCCCTTCATTGCATTTATTTATAGATATTTACTGCCTTCAGCGTACGTGGCAACCGACACAGCAGTCCGACACTTGTCAACCACTGTGTGGCAGGTGATCTGTGGCACCACCATTGTGACCACATGACACTGCCCCGGTCCCACTGAAAAGGGAGAGGGTAGGGCGGTGGGGCACCAGTGGGTATGGTGGGGTCATGCAGCTGCCTGGCCCTTCTAAAGACAAGCAACTTTGGAGACGCCAGGATGACCTCATTTCAGCGCAGAGTTCCTGCAGTCTAGCCACAACTGGCTCCTTGCGCCAAACATCAGGATGGCCGGGGTAATTTGTTTCCCAGAGAAGCTTCCTGAGTACTACAAGGCCACAGCCAAATCCAAACAGGAGTCAAACCAAAAAACACTGTGCTGTGATGTCCCTGACTACATGCGTGTGGACTGACCATTCCCAAACAATATGCCTTTTTTCTTCCCCAGCGTTTTCATAGTGACTCTAAAAGTGCCCTTAATAGACCCTCTCTTTATCTTTCTGCACACAATTTGGAGTGCATAAGAAAAGAAAGGACTTCTCCGGGCCTCATGTATTGAACGTTTGGAACTCCCTGCCACAAGAGTCAGGACAGACCAAAGCAAGCATAGCATCGTTCACGGGTGGAATTGACTGCCACCAGTCAGGTGGTTTTTAAAATGGGATTTGTGTAGGAGGAGAGCTTGGTCGACGGCTATTATCCATGACAGCTCAGTAGAACCTCCAGCTACAGGGGCACCCTACCTCTGAATAGCAGCTGCTGGAGACAAACATCAGAGGAGAGCAGCTGCATCCATGCCCTTCCCAATAACTTCTGAGAAGGATCTGGCTGGACTTGACAAATGTTTTGCCCGATCACCCCAGACTCCTGTTCTTGTGTGGCGGACAATTCAATGGATTTAATTGGATTTAATTTAATTGGAAGCGGATGTTCAAGTCGCTTGTGGAAACACCCTTCGTGGTGTCAGCAGCCCCTTCTCGCTTCTCTTCCGTCTCCCGAAGCTGCCTTTCTCGCCAGATGCTGCGTGCGTTTGGGAGGTTGCAGTGGCCGGGTCCAACCCTGTTCAGTGCCATCGCCTCCACAAACGTTTCTATGGAAAACAAACAAGGCTGCTGGAAAGAAAAACGCTTCTTGCTCTGTAATTTTGGGGGAATCCAAAAGGAAATATTCCCCCCCTCCCCAAAGGAGCCCCTTTCATTAGAGATTTGGTAGAGGCCTTCCCTGACCACAGGAGCCTGTCTCCAGTTGTCTTCGCGGCCGAGCGAGAGAGAGAGAGGAGAGGCGGCCGACGGGCCCACCTGGACGAAACTAGGCTCCGTTGTTATGGTGGCAGGGAAAACAAAGAGTAAACACAGCTTGGCCCAGCGCAAGCCAGCCGAAGGTTTGGCTGCCGCTCCGGGACAACCTTCCTAGCCAATTTCACAAGGGAGGAGAGGTCTAGTAGTTAGCCCTGGCCAGACAGCAGCCCCAAGTCATCAACAACTGTGTCTCACACATAACCACAACACGTTTTGGAGGGCAGGTTTGTGTTGTGTGTGTTCTCAAAGCAAAGTATGTTGAGCCTGAAGTGGGTTTCAAGCCTTCACATTGATCCTCTCCTCATTGGGCCTGGCAAGTTTCTAGTCCACAGCAAGGCTTCCTAACCTCTGCTTAGGATAACTGAGCACCTTGTGGCACCCTGAAGACTCACAAAGGTTTTTTGTTGCGTGTGTGCTGTCGTGGACGACATCTGCCACAAAAGCGCACGCTGCAATCATGGGGTTCCTCTTTAAGGCGCCGCAAGATTCTCGGGTGTGGGGGCTGTGGCGGGCTAACATGGCCACACCTCTGGAAATGGCAAACCTCTGCTGGTTTGGAGCTGGCAAAATTACGATGCAATCAGGGCGTCTGTTTTTAGATGACAGAAAATGGGCCTTGCGGGAGAGGTCATCCCGGGATGTCTCTCCCTCTCGCAAATCTCGAAAGGGATTCCCCCTGTCCCTTCACGGGCAGCCCCAAATTAAGACCCTGTGTGTGTGTGTGTGTGTGTGTGTGTGTGTGTGTGTGTGTGTGTGTGTGTGTGTGTGTGTGCAGTCGCTGGGCGGAGAGAGGGAGCCGAGCCAGGCCACAGCAAAAAAAAAGGTGGGGGAGAACACTTTAGCTCTTGGGAGCCAACCCAAGCCTTGCAAGAAAACAATGAGGTCATCTTGGAAGCTTCAGGGTAGACAAGAGCCCAGGGATCCGTTGGAGGAGAGGCCGGGATTTGGAGCAGAGCTGGGGAGTGTCCTGGACCAGGCAGTTTGTGAAAAAGAAATGCGGGGAGGGAGGGGGAAGACACAGTGCTGTGCAGGAGCCTGGTGCATTTCGAAGGGGCAAGCCTCGTTCCTCCTCTTAGACCTCTGAGAAGAGAACGAATGGGAGACTTCACACCGATGCTCCCTTCTTCCGGGATGAATTTTTCTCTGAAGGAAGTCCTACTAGAGTTAAAAAATTCTCTTCCCTGGTGCTGTCACCGAGAGATGTCGGTCAGCCGGTGGCATTCATGCTTCTGTATATTTATAGATGCTTTCGAACTGTGGTGCTGGAGAAGACTCCTGAGAGTCCCTTGGACTGCTAGGAGATCAAATCAGTCAATCCTAAATGAAATCAACCCTGACTGTTCCCTGGAAGGACAGGTACTGAGGCTGAAGCTCAAATATTTTGGCCACCTAATGTGAAGGGAGGACTCTCTGGAGAAGACTCTGATGCTGGGAAAGATTGAAGGCAAAAGGAGAAGGGGAAGGCCAAGGATGAGATGGTTAGACAGCATCACCGATGCAACGAAGAGGAAAATGAGCGAACTCAGGAAGATAGTGGAGGACCGGAAGGCCTGGCGGGATATGGTTCATGGGATCACGAAGGGTCGGGCATGACTTAACGACTGAACAACAACAACAAGAGAAAAGCATCTGAGTTTGACAAGACCTGTTCCTTCACATAGTCCCAGGGGTCCAGCAGTTGATAAAATGATTTGTTGATAAAATATTGTGGGGATTCCTTGCCCCCTTGGCCGCTGCTGGTGCTGTCTATGGGCCCAGAACCGTCCTCCTGACAGAGTCAGGACTGTGCCGGGAAGGGAAGGACCTTCCATGCGTAAAGGAACCAGCAGGCCCTAAATTAGGGGCTGTGATTGAGGGTAGATAGTGCGGTGCCACAGGGTCAAGGTTTGTGCATGGAATCGTGCATTGAACGCCCTGATGGAAAATCACATCTTACGCGGCCAGCTAAAAATAGCAACCAGAGGGAGGCTGCCAGATGTCCTGGGGGAAAGAATTCCACAATTGTGGTCCCAAGAGCTCATTCCCCATTGACGTCTTGGCCATTCAATTTCCTTGCACATGGTGGAGGATCAACATTGCTCTGTCGTTACTGAGCTTCCCATTGGGGAGCCGCTGATAAGCTTCCGAGGAACACTCCAGCAGTTTCGGGGAACCTGGCTTGAAAACCACTAAAAAAAATAAAATATGTTTAATTGGTGTTCGGAAAAAGTGCTGAGGTTAAACCCTTCCTGGAACGCTAACCTGGAGGTTTTTCATTTTACTCTCACACAGATGGAGGTTGCAAGGCGGTCCCGTCCATGAGGTCAACTGTGACAGTTGCCTAAGGGATTAGATTGGAGGGGGCACCCACTTCTGCCTGCCTCTGCTGCAGCTCCTCCCACTCCCTGGGTTCAAAAAGGAGGAAGGGAAAGGAAGCAGAAGAGGAAGTGTGGGAGGAGAGGAGTGTGGTGGCCTAGAGTGTCTCTGGCTTCCTTGTTTTGGAGAGGAAAGGGAAACAGAAAGGAAGAGGAAATGGAGGAGAGACGAGTGGTGGGCTAGGCTAGTGGGTCCCTTTGGGGAGAAAGGTAGGATAAAAATATTGTAAATAAATAAATAAAAATAGTGTCTCTGACTTCCTGGATTTTAAAAGGAATAGGGGAAGGAATGGAAGAGGAAGTGTGGAGGAGAGGAGAGCTGTGGGCTAAAGTGTTGAAGACGCTTCTCGGCTCCAGGAAATGGAAGGCAGGCACAGGTAATGGAGGGCTGGCATTTTGTCCACCATTTTAGGCGCTGGTTTTGGGCCAGCCCTGAGAGACTGGCTCTCAGGGTCATGTCATACGTTACAAAAATCCTTTGCCTGTAGGAATTTAACGTGGTACCTACCTTTCAAATAGTCTCAAATGAGGCTAGATAGATGCAGTGAATGCATTTGTACTTTCTATGGGAGGATTTTATTTGCCTGGGGGGGGGGAGGAGATGCTGAACCGGATGGTCTGATCAAGCTCCTCTCTCTTATAACCTTCTTCTTTTTTGCGTAGGGTAAAGGGGTGGAGAGCCAGCGGGTGGCGCAGTGGGTTAAACCACTGAACCATGAGCTGTCGATCGAAAGGTCGGCAGTTCGAATCCGTGCGACGGCTCCTGCCAACCTAGCAGTTCGAAAGCAAGAAATTGCAAGTAGATTAATAGGTACCGCGTCAGCGGGACGGTAACATTGTTCCATACGCCTCGGTGTTGAGTCACGCCGGCCACATGACCATGGAAACGTCTTCGGACAGCAGCGCTGGCTCTTCGGCTTTGAAACGGAGATGAGCACTCCCTAGAGTTGGACACGACTGGATACCTTTACCTTTACCTAAAGGGGTGGAATCTGGTGTCGTCACCCCGTTTTGTGAATGTAAAAGAAGGATATTAATGTGTCACTGGTTGTTGAGTATCAAACCAGTCATAGTTATTCGAGATCAGCTAATTGCGAAGCCCCAATCTTCTGTAATACAGACAGCTGTGTGAAGCCTCCCTGTTCAGAGGCAGTCTACCTCTAAATACTCATTGCTGTGGGACAGGCAATAGAGTAGGATTACTGCCTTCATGCCCTGCTTGTGGTTGGCCGTTGTTGGAAAGATGATTGGAGAAATTAATGGAAGGTCGATTTGTTGATGGTTGTTAGCCGCAACAGCAAAATAGAACCGCCATGGTCCAGGGCAGTGTACCTCTGACTAGCAAATACAGTGGACAGAGAACAAGAGAAGACCTCTACCTTCACACCTCCCTACTTGTTGGCTCCCTGGAAGCATTAGAGTGATTTCACTGGGCTGCTGGAGTTAGATGGACCTCTTGGTCTGATCCAACAGGGCACTTCAAATAAAAAATAATAATCAGATAATCAGCTGTTAAACATGAGGGCTAAGAGTGGAGCCTTCCTGTCAAGAGGCAGTCTACCCGTGAATACCAAATGCTGCAGGAATAAACTGCAGGAGGAGACTGTGGCCTTCATGGGGAATGGAACCTCCATGTTCTCATGCAGTCTACCCCCTGAATGCTGGACACTGAGGGAGCCCTTTATTGTCTTTGTGTTGTGCCCTGCTTGTGGGCTTCCTTGGTCTGGTACGGCAGGGCTCTCTTCACGCCCGTAGGCCCAACTGGTCGGAATGGAGCCTCCATGTTCAGGAGCAGTCTACCCTGGCAACCGCTAGGTTCCAAAGGGCGATTGTCAAAGGTGTACAGTACTGTATTGCATTTCCCGTACACCCTGGCTGGCAGTTTGTTAGATGGAAGTGGAAAGCTGGGTTAGGGCAGATCTTTGGATCTGGTGGCTCTTCCGAAGTAAGGCCTCCTGCTCCTGTCTCTTTAAGAGTGACCCCCCCAACAAAAATGCCAGCTCCTTTCCCCTCTTATTGCCTATCTTATTCCCCATCTTTGGGGGTGGGGAAGACAAACGTGCCATGCATTCGTAGAGACACAAGAGCCCTCCTATCGGCTGGCCCCTTGAACCTGGAGTCCAGCGAGGTCCTCTAGTCGTGCTCTCCGCCCTGCAAGAGAGCCCAGAGCTCCCCCCCCCCCATCCTGCCCCTCTGTCCCGCAGAGCTGCTCTGGGCTGTCCGATGCGCCAGAGAGGAGAAGAGGGGAGGGTTTGGCTGGATCCTGGAAGGGGAGGGACGCTGGTGGAGGCAGCCAGACTTTGGCCGCGCCGTTCAAAGGGAGCCAGGCGCCTCCGCCGCTGCCTTTTGTCCCAGCAGCGCCGCCCCTTCCTCAGGGCCCCCGTTCAGCCGCCCCCACCCCCTGGAAACAGCGATGGAGCGGCGGACGCTGCTCAGAAGACCCGTCGTCGGCGTCGCTCTCCTCCTGCTGCTGGGCGCAGCTGGCGCAGCCAGGCAGGAGTTGCAAGGTAAGCTAGACGCGAGCGCGCCTGAGCTCCTCTGGGCATCGCAGCGCCCCCCACTCCCCAGCCAGCGCTCTGCCTCCGCCCCCAGGAACGAAAACGTCAGGCACCTCTCGGCATTTGGCGTCTCGAAGGGGGCAAGGATGCATGATGATGATGCCCCAAATCCTGTGGGGGCAGTCCGGGGCCAGCCATTCTCAGCCCAGAAGCGGAGCCCCCAATCCGCTCTGCTTACTCTGAAAAACTACCCCTTCTTCCTCCTCCTCCTCCTCCTCTGGCAGCACCCTGCAGCTCCACAGGAATGCCGGCCCGCCGGGCCCGGCACCCTGCCCCCGGGCTCTCCACCCCTTACTCATCATCCGGATCAGAGCCTGGTCGGTTGGACAGATCCAGACGGGAGTTCGCCGGTTTCAAAGGGCTTATTAGCCACCAGATCTTGGTAGAACCTCCAGCACCCAAAGCAGTATACCCCTGAATAATATGTCCTTGAGGGCAGACTGTAGAGGAAGGGCTGTGGCCTCCCTGTCTGGTCTGTCTGTGGGCTTCCTGCATCCGGGTGGAAACAGGATGCTGTGTTAAGTGAACCCGATCCAGCTGGGCTCCGTCTTATGTTGATAGTGGTGATAAAGAATGGAACCTCCAGGCGCACAGGCAGTCTATCTCTGAATATCAGTTGCCAGAGAGCAATAGCAAAAGAGCCTGCTCTGCTTGTGGAGTTTCCAGGACCGTGGTGGAGGGGGCCAGTGTGCCAAGAAGGATGCTGGACTGGGTGAGCTTTGGCAGGGATTTTCGACATAACAAGACCAATTCTGAGTAAACGTGCCTTGGACTGGTAATTTAGGATCGCCTGGTCCAGCCGATTAAGCGCTCTTAACTCCCACCGGTGCCAAAATTCAGCACAGCCTTACCTCTCCATCACCCGAGACCTGGAAGCGCTTAACTTGGGTGGGGTCGCGTCCTCCTCAGCCCATGCCAGAACTGAGGTTGTGTGTAAATGGAGAGGCGGTGTAGCTGGTTGACAAGAGGGTCGTGAGAAATTATGGGACCCGCAAAAACACCAGCAGCTGGTAATTGCTTTCTTGTGCAGTGTTCTCGTGCGAGGCGTGAAATAGCCCTTCCGCACGTGGAAGACACCTTCCGCATGCAGAAGATCCAAACTGGAATTTCCCCTCCTGGTACGGCATACATTCCCCTCCATGAATGCTATAAAATGTGAAGACCTCTTTTGATAAAAAATAATTACTGGGCCTTTATATGACACTTTGGAGTGTTCCCAGCACTTCACACATACCATCTTGATGTGATCCTTACAATCACCACTCCATACGGTAGTTATTATTATCCCCATTTTGCAGACGGAGAAGACTGAGGCTCATCGCCATCATCATTCCCACTGATATTTGTATAGCAAGTTTCCGAGTGTGCAGAGTGCTTTGATCGATATCCTGTATGATCTTGATCGATATCCTGTAAGGTTAGTAAAAGGCTGCCATCCTATATGCACTTTCCTAGGAGTAAACCCCATTGAAGACAATGAGACTTACTTTTGAGTAGACATGCATAGGCTTGTGCTTTAAGTATTATCCCCATATTATGGCTGGGGGACTTATAGCACAATCCAGGCATGTCTACTCAGAAGTAAGTCCCATTACATAAAGAGGGGTTTACTCTCCGGTAAGCGGGCATAGGATTGTAGCCTGAAGATCATAGGAGAGTGATTTAGAATGGAGTCCTAGGCATGTCTACTCAAAAATTAAGTCTCGCTGACTTCAAAGGGAGTTACTTCCAGGTAAGTGGGTATAAGTTTGCAGCCTTACAGCGCAATCCTAACCAACTTTCCAGGGCCGGTGTAACCGTGTCAGCAGGGTGCACACTGCATTTTGCAATGCAGGGGGAGTCATGGAGACCTCTTCAAGGTGAGGGAACATTTGTTACCTTGGGGCTGCATTGCGGTTGCACCGACGTTGGAAAGTTGGTTAGGATTGCACTGTTACTTAGCAAGAATTTATGGCAGAGGTAAAATTCAAGCAAAGCAGGCCACAATTTGCAGCTCAGTGTCTTTTTCTTCCCTTCGGGATCTGGCCCACCCAAACACAATTTCTGCATCTGTGATGTGTAAGAGATGAACAGCTGAATCAACAATTGAAGCCAACACCTCTGGTGAAAAACCAGTAGTGAAGGGGCCAAGTAAATCTTCAAGGGTTCCACATTGTAGGGGCTGCTGTCAAAAATGCCCTGTATCCCGTTGTCCCCAGCCAAACTTTTAATGGGAGGGAAATGCAGAGCAGAAAAATAGGCCATCTGTATAGCTTTCACATGCAATGATGCTCATTGGTGCTTATCCTACCTTGGGGGGGGGGCTCTGGGTCTGCCTGGCGCAATAGAATGAGGTGGGTATAAGGTGGTAAAATAGCCAGACCCCAGGTGAGCAGGAGAGCACTTTGGAAAGCAATTTTCCAATTAAAAAAATATGACACAACCCCCATCTCCTTGCAAGCAGAAAACTAGCAGATCAGGGAGAGAAGTTGTAGCCAATCCCTTCGCTTCTCATGCTGGTTTTCTATTGGCAGGGATTTATTTATTTTTTTTACAGAAAGGGGCAAGTAAAAAAAAGTGAACTTCAGCCGGAGACCATGCTGCCACTCGCCTGACCCACACCATGTTGCCACAGGTGTGGATGAGACCCAACTGTAAGGGAACCTTCCTGCTTCCCGCGCAACTTCCCTGCCTAACAGATTCAGCTCTGTCAGTGCCTGTGGACGATCCGCTAGACCACAAGCCAGGCAGGCTGGTCAACTGGCCAAGTGGTGTCTTGAGTGGGAGGCGGTAAGATTCCTTTCCACGCTGGTTGTCCAAAATTTGGGTCGTTAACTGTGCAGGAAGAAAAAAGCTGTGTGTGTGTGTGTGTGTGTGTGTGTGTGAGAGAGAGAGAGAGAGAGAGAGAGAGAGAGAGAGAATCCAAAGTTCTGGGCAGAGACTGCCCCGACACCCATCATGGTGTTCCAGGTGAAAACTTCTCGGCTGCCTTGTGTCCTTGGGAGGTCCGGCTCCGGGCTTCGGAAAGACTTCCCCCTCTCCTCCGCCCATTGGGAGACCATAGAGTCCCTGGCAGAGTCGAAGACTTCTGTGTGTTTGTGTTGGGACAGTGTCATAAACCCCGTTCTTGTAAATATTGAACTGGAAATCAATTGACGGGAAGCCATTTCCAACTCCTAATGCTCTGAATTAGGGAATGTAGTTAGGAGGGCCCTACTGGATCTCATCCATGTATTCAGTCGAGCAGCTTGCTTTTGGCAGTGCCCCTCTGAAAGGCATCCTTCCTCTTCCTGCAGGTCCTAGTAGGGAAGTCTAGGGAGAACTAAGAGAATATGGGTCTGGTGCCAGGTCCTGAGGTCAGAGGTCAAGGCACCCATCTGGGGCACCACCTTGTGCTGAGAGCTGGAGAGGCAGCCCACCTTTCTGCTTCTTAAAAGAAGCCTCCATCCTACGCCGGACCCCCTGAGCACCTCACCCATGTGAGAAATATAATTATGCGCCGATGCTTAAGAAACATAACAGCATTGGATCAGACCGTTAGAACAGCAACCCCAGCCAGATGCCTCTAGAAGGGCAGGACGGTGACAGCCCTCCTGCTTTCTTTGTCCCTCCCTCAAATAATAGGTTTTCAGAGGTAGATTGCGCCTGGACAGGGAGGTTCCATTGATAGACCTAACCTCCATGAACTTAGATAAGAGCAGGCCTGGTAGATCAGACCAAGGGTGCATCAAGACCACTCAGATGCTGATGGGAAGCTCACATAGCAGGCATGAAGGCAGTAGCTCTCCCTGCTGTTACCTCTCCATAAAATGTTATTCCAAGATAGACTGCCTTGGAATATGGAGGTACCATGCTTAATAGCCACTGATAAGACCTCTCCTATGTGAATCTGCCTATTCCCCTTTTAAAGCTCACTATGCCAGCGGCCATCATGTGGCAGTGAGTTCCACGTTTCAAAATTCAGATCCAAGATGTTTGAATTTCCCCCCATCAGCCAGCAAGAGCCGGCCATTCCTTTGTGTCGCATTGTGTGGCTAGCCACCTGGTTCGCAGCCGTGCTTGACCCAGATCCGGCTCTGTTTTCCTTCCCCTAGTAATTGACCTCCTTACGGTGACGGAGCCCCGGCACATGGCCAGTGTCGCCAGCAAGATCCGGACGGAGCTTTTGTCGGTCAACGACATTTATTTGCTGTCCACCTTCCGCCTGCCTCCCAAACAAGGCGGGACGCTGTTCGGACTGTACTACAAGAAGGACAATACTCGTTGGTTCGAGGCCTCTGTCGTCGGGAAGACTAACAAAGGTGAGGTGGTGCGGATGGGAAGGGGGCCAAGCAGGGAGTTAAAGTTCGGTTTCCATTCCGATTTCCGTTCCTTAGGAGTTCAGTTTAGCCTGGACTCTAACCAGTCGCTTTCCTGTCCCCTTGCAGTCCTCGTCCGATACCTGCGGGCGGATGGCAAGCTCCATTCGGTGAACCTGCAACACGCCAACCTGGCCGACGGCCGAAGCCACACTGCCCTCCTGTGGGTGAGTGGCCTGCAGGGCAGTACTGTGGCTGTCGAGCTCTTTGTGGATTGCAAGCAGGTGGATTCGAACGCAGGGCTTCCCGAGATATCACCCATCGACCTGGAGCAGGTAGAGGCCGTGGAGGTGCGGACGGGACAGAAAGCTTATCTCCGCATGCAGGTAAGCAGGAGACCCCCTTGTTCCCTTGAATAGCTATGTTGGGGCCGTGTCAAACCCTCTTCCGGGGAAGGGGCTATAATCACTGTTTTGCATGCAGGAAGTCCCAGGTTGAATACCTGAAAAGCTCTAGTTCAAAGGAGCTAGCAGAAACGAGACAAAGCGTTCCTTTGCCTGAGAGACCGTAGACAGATGCTGCCAGTCAGAGCTGACACTTTTGTCAGCTTTGTATATATGTGGTATATTTTGTATATGTGGTGTACAGCAGCTGGGGAGGGGGCCATAGCTCAGTGGTACAGCCCTTGCTTTGCAGGCAATATTACATACCCTTCTTGGAGAGGGTACATACCTTGGAGAGCTGCTGCCAGTCTGTGCCAGGACAATGCTGAACTGCGTCTGATCATCCAGATTTTATGTTCATGAGTCAGGCTGCCAAACCTGGGAAGTGAGGTGTCAAAGCTGTTTAGGAGGGGGAGGGATATCCTACAGTATCCCAAACCCCATGTTAGCAGCTGTAGACTGGTTGTGGAGCTTCCCCCCCCCCCACGCCGTGGAGCAGCCCCACACAAAGAGCTCATCTTCTCAGGTAACCTACCTGAGCAATGTTTTGTCATGGCTCCTACCTGCATAGTATTTAAAAGCCAGCTTTCCAACATTCTGTCACAGTCTCTAGCAGCTTGACCTAGAGCCAGGGCGGGGATAAGCAGATGAGGGCGTGGAGCTATGTAAATAGGAACAGGCTTTGTTCAAATTAGCAGGGGGCAACCACCAGGAAGCAGATAACAAGGGCACTCCATTGGAATGGGGGGGGCTGTCTCAGCTCCTGGGCCCCCCTGGCCCCCAATGGTAAGAGAATGGCTTTTGTAGCATGAGAGGGAAAAGGGAAAACACAGGACTTGGGTATGTAAGGGTGTCAATCAGATGGATGTTTCTGGGAAGCCCATAACATGGGGCACGAAAGCGATAGCTCTCTCTGTTCTTCCTCCAGCCACCAACTGGTATTCAGAGGTAGACTGCCTCTGTACACGGAGGCTTGACTCACACCGCTTCCCCCCATTTCATTCTTAGGGATTTATGGAGTCGCTGAAGCTGATCCTCGGAGGGTCAATGAGCCGCGTGGGAGCCCTAAGCGAGTGTCCCTTCCAGGGCGACGAATCCATGCAGAACACAGGTACGTCTTGGCTCATCCCGAAAGGCGCGCAGGAGACTTGCGGGGTTCTTGAGCTCGGATATGCAGCAATGGGCTCTTGGCCAGCTGAGAGCGGTGAAGACCCCCTTCCTGTTGATTGTCCCTAAGGAAAGGCCAAAGAGGCTCATCCACGTCGCCTGGAGTGGTGGGCTCCAAACTCCTTGCCTTTCATCCCACGTTGACTTGTCTGCTGAGCAAATCTGCCCCAGATCCGCACCATGTTGCAAAGGGCCTGGGGATCAAGGTGGCTTTGTACCTGCTTCGCTACGGTTGCTTAGAGTGGGGACACACCCGCCGACAGCGGCATGAATGAAATGACAATGTATGAAAATATGATGTATGAAATGATAGATGTATGATAGATGTATGTACTCCGGAACAAGACCCACATTTGTGCCTTGTTCTGGAGTACGGGATATTTTACAAATTACAAATGGAGCTCCTGTTGTGTGTTCACGGAGAAAGAACGCTTACTTCAGCCTCCGCTTTCTCAATTTGAGTCCCGCCCTTCAGCTGGGCTCCCTGGTCAGTTGACAAAGATAATGCGAGCGAAACCACAATGATGTAAGGATATGTGTCAAAGAACCTCAGCTCCATAAAGTTCTTTAAAAAAAAAAAATGACTGCCTATTTCATATAATGAAAATATTATTTGTCATATTTATATGCATATTTGATATTGCATATAAGCATCAAGTATTTCTCTTTTCCCCTCTTTTCAGTATCCAATGTGATCAATTCGCTTTTTGGTGAGTCTGAGACCTGCGCCTCTGTCCATCAACGTTGGCATCTCCCTTTTATGTAACTAACTGGTGGATATTTTGGGTATTGATTGAAATCCAGGGTCTGAAGAAGCTGGCCCTGTCCACAGGATCTACCTTTCATGGGATCAACATGTGGGGGGATAAAGTGGGGGGTAATGAGCAGAATTCAGTGTTGCGGGGGGGGGGTCTGCGTTGGATGTGGAAGAAAGGGAGGAGCTGGAACCGTGTGTGTGTGTGTGTGTGTGTGTGTGTGTGTGTGTGTGTGTGTGTGTGTTTTGAATCCAGAGCCTTGGGGGTGAATTCAAACATACGGGGATTGCATTGGGCAAAGCCTCAAAGAAAATGGCGGAGGTGGAACTGCACCTGAGTCTGGGTCGCGGCCCGCCATTGGGTCCCAATCCGCCTGTTGCAGACTTCTGTCTTAGAGGGTGGGGGCAACTGACTTTCCCGTTGCGTGGCAGGCGAGCAGACCAGGGCGCTTGTGAAACAGCTCACCCTCTTCAACCAGGTCTTGATGGAGCTCCAGGAGGACATGCGCGATCAGGTGAGCACTGACTGGCTCTAGCGGAGTCCTTGCTCAAGGGGTTGGGGAGCACTGGGACATCCAGTTGTTGGACACCCGTAGGGCTTGGAGGAAGTGAGCAGTCTATCTGACCTGTCTTGCCCCCAGAAGAACTTCTCCCCCATCACGTCCCAGTGGATGTGTCCTGCCCCTTTGCTTTTGTCCACTCCACCATATTTATTTATTTATTTTTCACATTTTTATACTGCCCTTCCTCCAAGGAGCTCAGAGTGGTGTACATGTTTCCTCCCCTCCTTTTTGTCCTCACAACAACCCTGTGAGGTAGGTGGGGCTGAGAGATAGTGACTGGCCCAAGGTCAGCTTCATGGGCTGAGCGGGGATTTGAACCTGGATCTTCCAGGTCTAAGTCCGACTCCCAAACCACTACACCATCCTGACCATAAAACTTCTCAATTCTTTTCCAGGTAAAGGAGATGGCCTTGATACGGAATACCATTATGGAATGCCAGGTGTGCGGTGAGTCTTAGGGCAGCGGGGGTGGGAAAGTTTGGATGCCAGCAAATTATCTGAGTTCCTTCTGTGTCACAATGAACACAAGCTGGATCATCTTATCCTAAGGAAATAACCTTTTTCACCCATTTCAGCCACTGACTCATTTCTAAAGTCAACAGGTTCCCTCTAACACCAAAACAATTGAGTGCTAGGGGAAAGAAAAGGCCCCTAGATAATCAGGGGGCTCTTGAAGTGCCCCCACCTTTCCATCTCAGAAGAGGCAATCCCATAACTCGATTTAAGTTTGCCTCCTAACTGCTCTGGGCGGGCACCTAAAATGTTTGAAGACCACAAATTGACATTTAAAAAAAAACATTTAAAAAATGGAAGATCTCCGTTATAAATCACCCATCGCCCTTTTCTTTTCCACACCGAAGCAGGGGGAATTAACCATTTTGTTGAAAGTGTGAGAAAGGCAAGAGCCCTTCAGTCTCCTCCACTGGAAGTCTAGCTGCAGCCATGCTTTTTCAGCCTTATTTCAGCATTCTTAAGGACTAGCAACATGAAAAAAAAAAAAACCCAAAGCGCAACAACAAGGAAGAAAAGCTAAGATGGTCAGGATGCTTTATCCGTATTGTCCCTCTGCCATGTTTTGATGGCTTTGAGCTCATCGTTTTCCCCCTTACCTCAGGCTTTCACGAGCACCGCTCCCGTTGCAACCCGAATCCTTGCTTTAGCGGCGTCGACTGTATGGAGACATACGAGTACCCAGGCTACCGTTGCGGACCGTGCCCGCCCGGCTTCGAAGGGAACGGCACCCACTGTGTTGACATCAACGAGGTGAGGGGGGGGGTTAACCTGGCATCGGGAGATGGCACGAGGTTGGTGCAGCAGGGAAGGGGGGGGAGATCTACCCTATTCTCTACCTCCCCACTGAGATTTCTGTTGCCTGCAGTGCTCCCACGCCAACCCCTGCTTCCCTGGATCCAAGTGTCTCAACACGGCACCCGGCTTCCGCTGCGAGCCGTGCCCCCCTGGCTACAGAGGGAACCTCGTCTCTGGCGTGGGGGCCGACTACGCCAAAGCCAGCAAGCAGGTGAGGAAGGTTTTGGAGCTGAGTTGTTGGTTTTTTTTGCTGCAATGGGCAGTTTCCTTTTTCTCAGCCTTCTGTGTCTGAACTGGTACCCCTAGGCAGTGGCAGCCGGGGCAGAGGAGAATGAATGGGGTGAGCTGTTGAGGTAGAGGAAAGCACACACATGCCAGGGCGAGGAGAGCCAGACGTGGACTGTGCCCCCCCCCCCAGAGGCCGGCAGATCCTGGTGTTGATTCTTGGCATTTCGAAATCCTAGAAAGCTTGATTTCAGAGGAGTTCTGAACAAAATCATGCATCCCTGATAACCTGTTGTTGTTGTTTTTTTTTAAAGAAGCTATTAAGGAATGAAGGAGAGCATCTCAAGCGATAAAAGAGTCAGGGCCCCGGTTCTGGGCCGCGGCCCATAACACTGTGTACCAAAACTCAAACCATTTCGTGTTTATCTGAATATATTGATGCATCTTTAGTCATTTTGGTGCGAGGATTTCCAAAATGCCACTATGTTTGGCATAGCATCGATAGTTCAGCCACAATTGACGCTAATTGAGGAGAGCTTACAACCTCTTGTTGTGGCCATGTTTACCCTGGTGTAAAGGCGAATGACAGTGCTTTCAATACCAGCACAAAGTTTAACAACGCAATCCGACTTCACTTTTGTGCCAGTAGCGGCGCAGCGAGAACGGGAGGCCCCAGAACAGAAAAGGGATTCAAATCCCCTCGGAATTCAAAGGGGATTTGAATCCCTTTTCTGTTCTGGGGCCTCCTGTTCTCGCTGCGCCGCTGGTTAAACTGGCACAAAAGTGAAGTCGGATTGCGCTGTAAGATAACTAAAGACGTTTTGATGATACAAACAACCTGAGAGTGCGGTTGGAATCAGCGCCTCTGAATTGTATGAGAAACATGTAGAAATAAACACAAACAATGTTTGTGTTACACACAGTGTCATTTGAGCACATCTCTCCCCTTCCCGCCAGGTTTGCACAGACATCGACGAATGCAACGATGGGAACAATGGGGGTTGCGACCCCAATGCCATCTGTACCAACACAGTGGTGAGTATATCTTCCCCAGGGACAGGGCTGAAGGAGTGAAGGGCCGCTGTCCAGCACCCGATTCTGAACTTTGGCACAGTCAGGTCCAAATGGCTGGAGAGGCGCCCAGTGCTCGGAAGCAGAGGAGGCTGCGATCGAGTTTGTAGCCTGGGCAGAACAGCCAACCCAGTGCCACTCGGGGTTTAAATGCCCTGCTGAACAAGGGCCAGTGGTCCAATGATATCGGCATCTTGCCTTTCACAAGGGCCAGTGCCTTGAGGAAAACCCCACAAGCTGGGAGGCAACAGTCCTCTCCCCTACTTAGGGCTATGAGGTAGACTGCCACTGGTTTATGGAGGCTCCATCCCTAACTATGGCGGCCGATAAGAATATTAGAAAAGCCTTGCTGGCTCAGACACAAGGATCTGTTTCCAACAGTGGCCAACTTGGCAAGCGTATGAGTCAGGCAAGGGGAAGAATTCTGTGTGTGTGTTCCCCCCCCCAGCCACTATTATTAGTACTCATATTAAAAAGATTTGTAACCCACCTTTCATAGATAAAATTCAAGGCAGTCCTATGACGCTCAATAAAAAGCAATTCTGTATGTGGTGGTAGAGTGCCTCTGAACATGGAAGTTCTATGTAGCGATGGCTAATAGCTGCAAACAGTCCCAAGTGTTTGTAGCATCCTGACCTTCCTTTGAGGGGTGGTGCCAGGGGTTCAGGGAAGTCATGCCTCCTTAGAGGTTCCTGGTTCAAATCCGCGAGGTGCTCACTGGTTGTCTCCTGCCTCCTTCGCTTAGGGATCCTTCAAATGCGGGCCTTGCAAGTCGGGCTTTGTGGGGAACCAGTCCGGCAGCTGCACCCCACAAAAGACCTGCCAGAGCCCCACCCACAACCCCTGTGACATCAACGGCTACTGCCTCTTTGAACGCAACGGGGACGTCTCCTGCGCAGTAAGTCTTACGGGCCAGGTGGTGGACGAGCCCACTTTTGCAGACGCACACAAAAGAGCCCTGCTGGATCCAAGCGACGGTCTAACTAGCCCACCCAGCATCCTGTCTCCACCCTGTGGCTACAACTAGATGTTTTCAGGAAGTCCAAAGTAGGTCAGGAAAGCAGATAACCCTTTCCTGCTCTGACTCTTGCCAGCAACTGGTATTGCAAGGTAGACTTCCTCAGAGCATGGAGGCTCTGTTTCACAATCATGGCTAATAGTTGTCGCTAAAATCCCCTGTTTATTAAATGTGCCTAATCCCCTTTCAGAGGCGCCTAAGCTAGTTCCCACTCCCCACTTTGGGTGCCAACAAATTCCATCGACTGTGGGGTGAAACTTGACCTTCTTTTGTCCCGCTTCCCTGGAGGACCCCAAGCTCTGCCACTGTGAGAGGGAGACAGGGAGAGAAACCTCCCCTTTCGCGAACCCATGCAGAATGTTTGTTTGTTAGTTTCCCTAAACGGCAAAGATGCTAGGAATCGTGTTCCACCCCTTTGTCCCCTAACTGTTTATGTTGCTCTTTGATACATCTTTCTTGCCGAGTGTCGCAATATCCTTTGGGGTCTAGAACTGCACGTACAGAGAGAGAGAGAGAGAGAGAGAGAGAGAGAGAGAGAGAATCTGGCCCCTGCAGCTGTATCCATTCCCTGCAAACACGTTTTTTCCCCTCTTTACTTCCTCAGTGCAACGTGGGCTGGGCTGGAAACGGGAACGTGTGTGGACGGGATACCGACATTGATGGCTACCCGGATGAGCCATTGCCCTGCATTGACAACCACAAGCACTGCTCACAGGTGGGACTGATGGGACGGGGGAGGGAGAAGGAGGTGATGGGGGGAGCACAAGTGAAGGAGGGGATGGCACCACAAATGAGGGGACAGGATTGAAAAATCCAGCTTGATCTGTCTACCCCATCCCTTCCTTTCTTCTCTCCATATCTATCTATCTATCTATCTATCTATCTATCTATCTATCTATCTATCTATCTATCTATCTATCTATCTATCTATCTATCTATCTATCTATCTATCTATCTATCATCACTTCCCCCATTCCACCTCTCGCAGGACAACTGCCGGCTCACGCCCAACTCTGGACAAGAAGATGCAGATAATGACGGTGTTGGGGACCAGTGTGACGATGATGCAGACGGAGATGGAATCAAGAATGTGGAGGTGTGTCCAGAGTGCTGCCTCCTTGTAAAGCTGACTGGCCCGTGACCCGGAATAGACAGCAACCTCCTTGCATGCTGAGCTTGAGGCTGCCAGCCGGCGCTTGACAGTGCTGAGCTTGAGGCTGCCAGCCAGTGCTTGACAGTGCTGAGCTTGAGGCTGCCAGTCAGTGCTTGACAGTGCTGAGCTTGAGGCTGCCAGCCAGTGCTTGACAGTGCTGAGCTTGAGGCTGCCAGTCAGTGCTTGACAGTGCTGAGCTTGAGGCTGCCAGCCAGCGCTTGACAGTGCTGAGCTTGAGGCTGCCAGCCGGCGCTTGACAGTGCTGAGCTTGAGGCTGCCAGTCCGTGCTTGACAGTGCTGAGCTTGAGGCTGCCAGTCAGTGCTTGACAGTGCTGAGCTTGAGGCTGCCAGCCAGTGCTTGACAGTGCTGAGCTTGAGGCTGTCAGCCAGTGCTTGACAGTGCTGAGCTTGAGGCTGCCAGCCAGTGCTTGACAGTGCTGAGCTTGAGGCTGCCAGTCAGTGCTTGACAGTGCTGAGCTTGAGGCTGCCAGTCAGTGCTTGACAGTGCTGAGCTTGAGGCTGCCAGCCAGCGCTTGACAATTCTAAGCTACATAGATCAAGGGTCTGAATCAGGGGAAGGCAGTATATGCATAGATAGCTCAACAGCACCCAGGTGCCCAAAGAAGGTCCTGGGTTAAATCCCTGGCATCTGCAGTTACGAGGGTAGCAAGGCTGGGAAAGACCTCTCTCTGTTTGAGGGGAGAGCAGCTTGGGGAGCTGCTGCCACTCGGGGTCGACCTTGGGCTGGGATGGACAACGTGGTCGCTTCACACTCCCAAATACGTGTCGTCTCTCGCACCCCCAACACAGGACAACTGCCGCCTTTTCCCCAACAAAGACCAGCAAAACTCAGACACCGACTCTTTCGGGGACGCCTGCGACAACTGCCCGAACGTGCCCAACAACGACCAGAAGGACACGGACGGCAACGGAGAGGGAGATGCTTGTGACAACGACATCGACGGGGATGGTGAGATTCGAGGGAATGGCCGGCCGGCCCACCGTCTGCAATGAGACCAGATGAGCCGGTGGCCTCAGGCAACAGAAGCATAGGGACACCTATCTCTGTCCACCCACTTACACCTCCACTGCTCCTACTCCCTGGATTGGAAATGGAAGAGGGGGATGAGCGGAATAGGATGTGTGGAGGAGAGGACCACACTTCTAGCCCAGCGCTCTCTTCTCCTCTGCATTTCCTCTTCCTTTTCCCAGCAAGTGGGAAGAGCAGAGGCGGGTACATCACCAGGCGAGGGGAGTATTTGGCACCTCCTCAGGTGCCAGGAGGAGTTGGGCCGCCCTGTGGAGGGTCTGACTCAATAGATGGCTGTTTTCTCTGTTCCACAAGTTGCTGAGACAGGAGACCTGTCCTGCTGGCAGGAACCTTTGAGGTCCCCCGGGGAACCTGACATGCAGCAAGGCAGGTCAGCACCATGGAGAGCTCCAACTGGCTCCACAAGGGCCTAATGGACCGAAATGCCTCCAGTCTTCCAGCCTGGGGAGTGGAGAGCCTTAAAGGGCCAGCTCTCTGGCCTGGAGACTTGCATTCCTACTCTGCTCCATCACTTTCTTCCTGGCCGGTCGCCAGCACTGATATGTTACTGATGTAGAAGTGATCGTTGTTGGAGGGGCTCCGGGGTGCTGTGCGTCTGCTGCATTGGGGAACTGTTGGTTCTAGGGGGGAACGGGAGCAGAAATATGCGCCAACACTGTTTGTTTAAATGTGGCCTTTGGTTATTTTTATTTGCCACAAACAGCGTTGAGTGTATTTCTCTGCAGAAAGGCGGGGCAGGAAGACCCTCCATGGCCAGAGGCAGTCTACCTCTAGCTCTGACAAAGACACGGTGCCGCAATGAGCCTGCCCGCTTTGGGTGGAGGATGCTTAGACTCGGGGAAGAACTGGGTCTTTAACTGTCCCTCGTCCTCCCCCAACAGGGATCCCCAACGGGCTAGACAATTGCCCCAAGGTCCCCAACCCGCTGCAGACGGACCGGGATGAAGATGGAGTGGGCGATGCTTGCGATAGCTGTCCTGAGATGAGCAACCCGACTCAGGTACAAGTGTGGGAGGATGCTGGGGTGGAGAGTGGGGTGTCTTCCTATATTAGGGGACACTTTTGTAGGAAAACGTAAAGGGAGCATAAGGTCTGCTGGCTCTTACCGCAGTATCTGTCGGACTTCACAGTGTGTCTGTGCAGTACATAAGAAAGGCCCAGATAGTCCAGGGTCCTGTTTCCCACAGTAGCCACCCGTCACCTCTGGGAAGCCCACTAGCAGGCGATTAAAGGCACACTGCCCGCTTAAAAGAGGTATGCCACTTCTCTCGTACAGAAGAGAGAATGCCTCGTACAGAAGAGAGAATGCCTCTTCTAATACCGCCTTGGAAGAGGCATTCTCCCTTCTCTCTCACACAGTTCGCCATGCGAACCCAGAGGTAGCACGTAGCCAGCGTGGCTAGCAGCCAGGGATAGACCTGCCCCCTCCATGAATGTGCTCAGTCCCCTTTTAAAGCAAGTGGCCATCACCGCCTCTTGTGGCCATGAGTTCTGTGTGGAGGATGTGAAGTATCCAAGCAAGGTCAAACGTTGGCCAACAAATGGTTTGGTTTTTTTATCCTCAGCAGAGAGTGGGGAGGTCGTCATGTGCATTTCTGCTGATTTGCTCACTTGAACCCATGATCTTATTTCAGACCGATGCAGACAGTGACCTAGTGGGCGATGTTTGTGACACCAACGAAGACAGGCAAGTGTGCCAAAAGGCCCTCGAATGCATGAAAACACACAATCGTAAGGACACCCTTATTTTGTCGCACGAGTCCCTGTCATTTCTCTGGACGGCGAGCCAGCCTAAGTGTGCACTTTTCACCAAGGTGTAGCTACGGGCTGGTGCCACACTGCGAATGAAAAACCGAGCAAAGAATCCAGACAGATCTTTGGTGGAGAAATGGGGACCGTTCAGAAATGATTGGAAACGTGCTGTGACTTTGCTAAACAGGACTCTGTTTTGTGAGTCCAATAAGATTAAATTAAATTAAATTAAATTAAAAAGTTGGGAGTCTCAAGAAATGTCACCTCCTGTCCGGAGGGCAGCATGGCTTCTCGGAATCCATTTTCTCTCTGGTCTTATCCACTCTGCTTTTTCCAGCGATGGCGATGGCCATCAGGACACCAAGGACAACTGTGCGGAGATCCCGAACAGCTCCCAGCTGGACTCCGACAACGACGGACTGGGGGATGAATGCGACAACGATGATGACAACGATGGCATCCCCGATTATGTGCCTCCGGGCCCCGACAACTGCCGCCTCGTGTCCAACCCCAACCAGAAAGATTCGGACGGTGTGTGCGCGATACAATGACGCCCACCTTCGGCGTGCCTGAAATTCTCGGCACAAACTGTAGGCCTGAGACAAACATGCATTAAATCAAGGCATTAAAATCTTACAAAGACATCCCCAATCCTAAAATCTCCCTCTCCAAAGTCAAAAACAAGAAGGATGTTTGGGCAGTACTCAAAAATGAGAGTTGGCTCTAAAATGAGGGCTGGACAGAGCATAAGAACATAAGAGTTCTGCTGGATTTTTTTGGGGGGGGGATCTAATCCAGATTCCTGTTTCTCACAGTGGCCCAGATGGCTCTGGGAGCACAGACAACAAGATACCTGTATCCCGTAGCCACTCCCTTGCATCTGGCGTTCAGAGATGGGCTACCTCTAAAACCCGGAGGTTGCATGTAGTCATCATGGCTTGTAACCTGTGATGGACGTTTTCCTCCAAAAAACTGTCCAGTCCCCTTTTAAAAAACATCTGGGCCAGGGGCCATCACCACATCATGTGGCAAGGAGTTCCACAGATTATTCACAAGGTGCAGAGCAGGTCACAAATGGTTATCGTCCTAGGATTCTTGCCTGTTTCAGTGGATAATTCCTGCAACTCTTACGTACTGTGCGCAGGTGATGGCGTGGGAGACGTGTGCGAGGAGGATTTCGACAACGACACAGTGGCCGACCCGCTGGACGTGTGTCCGGAAAGCTCTGAGGTGACGCTGACCGACTTCCGAGCTTATCAGACGGTCATCTTGGATCCCGAGGGCGATGCCCAGATCGACCCCAACTGGGTGGTTCTCAATCAGGTACTGTGAGGCTCACTGGCCTTTTCGAAACCCAGACAGCCCCTCACGCTTCACAAACCCAGCTCTATAAATGTTATGGGTTTCTAATTCTGGGCGTGGGGTTTTGATAGAAAGGGAGGCCTCAAAATGACTCTGTTTTGTAAGTGCATTTGTTTTCATTGTCATTTTATTTTGCTTACGATGTGCTCTCATGAGTTGTTGCCTTTACGAAGTCTGTCTAAGTCTCAAATCTCAATAATGTAGAAAATAAATGAATTTGATTTGACAGGGCCAAGGGGTCAGATCAGAAGTGTTGGCTCTGCCCAGCCACTCACTGGCACAAGGCCAGAGATAGCCAAAGGGCTCCTCTGTTTGAACAGATGGCTCTGCCAAGGCCTCCGTTGCTGTCCGCAGTAGGGAGGAAGGGGTTATTATTGGAGCCCTTTGCACCTCCGCCCATGACCAGTGCAAGGTATGATCCCTGCACAAGTCAAAGAGACGGTTCTGCATTTGGGGAGCCCATACAGAGGTGGCAGAGGCTTAAAGAGCCCTTTGCATGTCTCTTAGCTTAACAGGTCTGGATCAGACACCGTCCTTGTGGCGCAAGTCAGGGCCTCTCGGCTTCCAGCAACCTCTCTCTCCTGCCACCTCTAACCTGCCACTAACGCCACCCTCCCTCTGGCCCCTTTTCTTTCCACACCAGGGCATGGAGATCGTACAGACGATGAATAGCGACCCAGGCTTGGCTGTAGGTAAGAGGTGTTTATGGAGCCCCTTTTCAGTGCAAAGATGTTGAAGCCGGCTTGCATTTTCAACCTGATCACCTGGGATGTGGGGGGAGAGAGGGACGGCCTGCAAGAGTTGCCACAGTCTAGGGAGGAGAGAGGGCCAGGTCAATAGGGTCCTCTCTCTTTTCAGAGAGCATCAGAGTGAAACTGTTTTGGAATGGCACGTCCACCTTCGGAAAGAAACCTTCATCACATCCATTTTAGTCTGTTGCTTCGTTGACTCTTTTCTCCGGTGCACTTTTAGTTTGTGCATGAGAAAATAATAAGTCTAAAGATGCACAAATATGGAACATCTCTTCTAATGCCCGCTTAAAAGAGGTATGCCACTTCTCTCGTACAGAAGAGAGAATGCCTCTTCTAATACCGCCTTGGAAGAGGCATTCTCCCTTCTCTCTCACACAGGAGAAAATGTCTTTTCTAATACCCTCTTAGAAGAGGTAAGCCAGTTCTCTCGGGCACAAGAGGGAATGTCTTTTCTAATATAACCTTCGAAGAGGCATTTCCCCCTTCTCTTACACATAAGAGGGAATACCTTTTCTGATATCATTTTGGAAGAATCATTCCCCCTTTTCTTTCGCACAGGAGGGAATGCCTCTTTTAAGAGTGGACGTACTTGTGCTAATACACACACACACACACACACACACACACACACACACACACACACACACACACACGTATAACCTGTTGATGGATTAATCAGGAGGCACCTCTGAAGTCATATCAATTTTTTTATTTATTTTTAAATCCATAAATCTAACCAATGAATCAAAACAATGTTGCAGCCCTCCCTCGGTTTATCCGTGGTTGCTTCTCCCAAGAAGTCTTTGGGTTGCTGATCCCTTGTCTTTTGATAGGACTACTCTTCTCAGAGTTTCCTCGGTTGGCGGATAAACAGGTGTAGAAGTGGCTTATTCGATGAGGCTTGATCTTGTCCCTCTTCCCCTTTTATTGTGAAGAGATTTGCTAACTCTTTGTGCCCTCCTCCCCGACTTGGCGGTAGGCTACACAGCTTTCAACGGCGTGGACTTTGAAGGCACTTTCCACGTGAACACCGTGACCGATGACGACTACGCTGGATTTATCTTCGCCTACCAAGACAGCGCAAGCTTTTACGTGGTCATGTGGAAACAAACAGAGCAGACGTACTGGCAAGCCACGCCCTTCCGGGCCGTGGCGGAAGCAAGCTTGCAGCTCAAGGTTGGTGATTGTGCCCTAATAAGATAATATTTCACGGCTGGCTAGCTTTTTGATGTTTGCGTTCTGCTTTAAATAAGGATAGCAGTATGCATCCATGCTGGACTGAAGAGTGCAGAGCCTCCAGAATTTAATAATGCAGGTGGAGGTGGGCGCCTCTCACCTACAGTATCTGCTGCCTGAGGCAACTTCCTCAATTGGCCTCATGGATGGGCCGGCTCGACACACACACTTTTTGTCTCCCTTTCTCCTCATTGGCAGGCTGTGAAATCCCGCACTGGTCCGGGTGAATACCTGCGCAATGCTCTGTGGCACACCGGTCACACCCCTGACCATGTGCGGCTGCTCTGGAAGGATCCACGCAATGTGGGGTGGAAGGACAAGACCTCTTACCGTTTGCGGCTCGTGCATCGGCCCCAGGTGGGCTACATCAGGTGAGAAGGGTGCCGTGACGGTACGGAACTGTGGGCTTCCGCTCCTATTCTGGTGATTCTTCCGTTCTGCTAGAAGAGATAGGGACGTTCTCGGGAGAACCTGTGGTTCAAATGTTCAGTGGGGCGGGGGGGGAAGGGGGGGAACTCGCGTCCCTTGAGCGCCAGCACCGCTTGTTTCGTGGCAGTGGCGACCGTCTTCTCCCAGTGGCTGGCATTTTGTTCCTAGAATGCCCCCCCTGGGAATGACACGGCACGATAACATGATATCATTCACAGAGGACATTTCGAGTGGGGGAAATACTTCCAGCTAGTGGCCATGGAGAGGACCGCCTCCAGTACGCCCCCCTGAAAATGACCCAAATGCCCACCCAATTTTTAGTACCTGCAAAGCTGTGTTGAAGCAAAGGGGGAGTGGGCTGCTCAGCAATCAGCATTGTCTTGACATTCCAAGATCTTGGTTTTCAGGGCAGTATATAGGCATTTTGTGTTGAGGTGAGGGGACCTGAGGGGTGTGGGTGTGTGGGTGTGTCCCCATCCAAACAGAACAACCATAACCCAACTTATGGGACTGCATTAAATGTTAATAGAATAAAATTTAATTGGGCGCTAAGTGTCAAGGCTTGCCACAAAGTGTGAGCAGTTGCACTTCATAGTGAGCAACTCAGTAAAATATAGCCGGTGTATTGCAAAGCCTTATATCTTTGTAAGCACATGGACTAGAAACTTGGTGGTTCTGTAAAAACGATGAGAGCTGAAAATTCAGGGAAGGGGCCTGGAGTGTCCCCAAGGTGAACAGGCCTCCACAGCACCTCCCAAATCAGACGCTGCCCGAAGGCCTAGAGGGCAGGGATGTAGGGCCAAACCTAGTTAAATTTGGATTTAATCTTTTGGATTGGTCAGCAAATGAGTAGCCATTCTAGATGGTTAACTCTTTGTGAGCCTAGTGAGCAGGGATCTGTGGCTCTTCCCAGTCCACATCCAATGCTCTGTCCACACCCCTCTGCGTGACTCGTAGCTCAAAATAGCTTCCACCCTCTCCTTTTCTACATTTTGTGGTTTGGCTCACTTGCTCGAGCCGCCAACCTTCCACTCGTTGCCCCACCACGGTCTGGGTTGTTGCAGATAGAATGGTAGGGGGGAGGTGGGGAATAGATATACGGTATTAAGAACAAAACAAGTGTCTACTCCCCCCCCCTCCCTCTCGGCTTTTCTTGCAATGTCAAATCAATCCAAGACAGTTTGTGTGCCATAAAAATAACAATGAAAATGAAGCGTTAACGATTCCATGAGATGGGAAACCACCAAAGTTGTGGGAGGGACAGAGTTTGGTGGCGGATTCTGCACTTGCGGCCTCTTCCAGTCCTCCCTGCCTGGTCAGTAGAGAGGCTGTCCTTGTTTAATTACATGTCCGGCCCTCATTCTGGGTTGAAGACAGCGGCTCTGTGAGGCGGGCAGAGGGGTGAATGCATGTGGGAGAGAGCATGGAACACGGGGGGGGGGGGACTTGTTCTGCTGGGAACTCATGTGCCCCCCTCCCCCAAGAAGCATTCACTCTGTAGGCCCCAAGCCCATTGTCGTGGTCACCATGGTGACCCAATACTTCATGGAATGCTTTGGCCCCACCACAGGCTTTTTAAAATGCAAATGCGCCCGGACAATGGGGAAAGAGGTGGGGGGTGAGCCTGTGGAGAATAGGGCAGAGAGGAGGAGGAGGGACGGGGCCTGGGAACTTTTCCTCTTTCTTGGCCCAGCCTTGAGAATGCGTCCCCCCCCCACAGACATTGCCCCTTCTTTTCCCTGCACCCGGACCTCTTCTCCGCACCCTCTGCCTTGCTGGGCCTCCTTCTACATTGGTATGTCTACCCCAGAGATCTGTAACTGACCAGCGTTTTGACAGAGGCAAAAGAAGAACAGCTCAGTTGGCGCTGGGCACGTCAAGGCCGGTAACTGCATTTGCCGGCCAAATGAGAAAATCACTTCCGTGGGTTTGAGCAACCAACATTGCTAAATTATTTCACATTCCTGCATCTCCAGGCCGTGGGAAGTTCTCGGGATATAGCCCCTCTGGGAGACGCTTCCTAGGACAGAGAGTCCTTAAGACAGCCAGTGTATTGCTAATATCGGTTTATTTACAAGTACACAAGAAGAGCATCCAGAACGGACAGACAACTGGATAGACAGCCCCCCAAAGCAAACAGCATGCCCCATGAATTTCTGATAGCTCCCTCCGCCAGGATTGTTGGAGCTGGCCAGCTGCAAAACCCCAAGATTTCTCTCTGGTGCACACAACCTGTTCACATCTCCCTCTGTTTCCCCCTGATAGGGTTCTCCTTTACGAGGGACCCCAGCTGGTGGCGGACTCAGGCGTCATCATTGACACGACGATGAGAGGAGGGCGCTTGGGAGTATTCTGCTTCTCGCAGGAAAACATCATCTGGTCGAACTTGCAGTATCGTTGCAACGGTGAGGCCTGGGGATGCACGGGAGGCCCAGGGTTGCACAAGAGCGTGCGTGCACAAGGGCTTCTCTTGGCGAGCCACGGTGGTTAGTGTGGATGGTCGCCCACGTGAAGCCTGATTCTCTAAGGTTCAGGGAGGTGTTCGCAGGGGGCATTCTCGCCTGTCTGTTTGAACAGCAGAGCTGCCACTGAATTGGGGGAAGCAGGCATACCAAAATAGTAAGATCTGCACTTACATTTCCTGTGGATTTTTTCACAGCGCAAAACGACATATCATACCCAACACGAGGCTCCCACTGGAAATGGCAGTCTGGTGTCAGGCTGCCATTTCCTTCCCCTGTAATTTAACTCAGTCTCGCTGCCATCATGCTGTGCGTTTACTTCGCCTCGTTGGCTGCTGCGGACCGGGCCAGGGAAACGTACGATGCCACACGGCCAAGCATCCTACAAGCGAGAGGGAAAAGGCTGCTGCTTTGAGAGGCAGGCCTGTGTAGGGAGTCGATGCGTATTGAACCACCAACCTCCAGTTGGAACAGTTACCCGACAGCGAAAATCCCCAGGGCTGGTTCTTCCCAAAATGTGGGCGGTGGGTTTAATGGGGAGAAGTGCACTTATCTGCATGACTTCACCTTGCTTTGGGCAGTCATTCCTTGTCTGTGTAGGGACCACTAGGAACTGGATCAGGGAGGAGGGGAGGATATGAGGATCGTTTATGGAGCATTGTCACTGAACTGCAGTTCCCAGGATCCTTTGGGGCTGCCGTGACCATTTAAACTGGTCTAAAACTGCTCTCAGTTTTTAGTTTGGTTAGGCCTTCCTAAGCAGACCCGGCTGAGGTGTCTTGCCTCCAGTCCTGGAGAGTCTTGATGCTAGTCCCTTCTTTTCTGGACAGATACCGTACCCGTGGACTTTGAGCCCTTCCGCCGGATGCTACTGGAAAGGCCATGAAGGGGACGGCGGAAGAAGCCCACCACCCACACGAGACCAGCTGCACCTCTCTCCACAAAGGCTCCTGGTAGCCCATCCCAAGAAAGTGGGCATCATTTGACCCCCCACTCACACACACACACCTACGGATCGTGGACTGAAAAGCCAGCAGGCCTTGCCTAACAACAGGGAAACCCAGATGCTGCCAACCTGGCCCAGCGATCCTGTCTGTGGGGTTCACTTGACCAGAGTCCTTGGCTGCAAGAATCGAGAAAAGGATTGTGGGGTAGTGAGGGCACCAGCCAATGCTGACAGGCTGTGTGGAGCTCGTTCCCCAGCAGTGCTCCTGACGTGCCCTATGTTTTTCTTCCGTTGGGATTATTGACCCATAAAAGTTTCTGGCTCTTTTTCTACTTCCTCCATCCTGTTGTTGTTCTTTGGAAGGGCGAAGGTGTGTTTTTCACAAGTCCCATCTTGTCAAGGGACATCATAGACTCAAGCCCGTTTTTAAGCCTGCTGCCCCTTGTTACCCACGACCCTTTGCAACGTCCTCCTGGGCTTGGTTTTTCGCTGCCTGTTCACGACGAAGCTGCAGAAGCCAGGCTCTGGCAAGGGGGGGGGGGGGGGGAAGAAGAGCTAGCATTCGCTGTCAGGCCTCACCCACCCTACAGACTTCAGACACAAGTTCTAGATCCTTTCACCATGCTTGCTTTCCCCTGCTCCCCAACAACCCTGGGAATTGTAGTTGGCTGAGGATGTAGCGAATCCTCCACTCTCGAGCGCCCTTCGCTTTCCTTGGGAAATGACAGTTCCCAGGCTTCCTGCGGTCAGAGGGTGTGGCGCATATACACCACCACCTGTAGTGTGTATATGGCCATATAATTCCAAACCGGTGGTGTTCAGGGTTAAAAGGCAAAAACAAAGCAAGCCGTTTGTGCCAACGAATGGGCGTGTATTTGCGCGTTCAAGTGCAGCATTATAATTCATGATTGCTGTGCCCCCCCTCTGCTGTCATGTTCATTTGCAGGAAGGTGAACACTGTCTTGAGGAAGCTCGTCACACCAGACCCTCATGGAGTCCAGTCTTCTCAGCTGGGGAAGGGAGGGGCCATATAGCCCCTGCTTGCATGCCAAAAGACCTGGGTTCAAATTCTGACAGCATCTCCTCCAGGTAGGACTGAGAAAGACCACCGAGCCCAAAACCCTGAAGAGCTCCGTTCGGTCGCCCAGACAGATCCATGTTCTCCTGGTTTTGGTACTTACCTTTCTCTAGCCCTCCAAAGACTCCATCTCCCAGCTGGGGAGCAATCCAAAGCTTTGCCAGGGAGACGGAGGGCAGTCCTCGGGTCAGTGTGTCCCCAGCAGGCACCCGTACGTGAGCCCAGGATGGCGGGAGGCCGGGACAAGTGCAATATTAGCGGGCAAACGAACAACACTGCACTCCATCCCATCCCTTCTGCCGTCCTGGAAGCCGGGGTGGGTCCGTCTAGGGTGCTGAGGGGCAGCTCTTCGGCTGGAGGGAACCAACGCTGCCAGCTCTGGAAGAGAGTTCAGAAGTTTTATCGCGGGAGTCTCGATATCCCGCGTCTGCCATGCTCCCTCGATGCGCAGGTGGGGCAGAGAGCTTCCCCGAATCTTCCCCAGGGTCTCCCGAGCACTGACACTACTCCAGAGCTGGAAATTTGGTTAAATAATCACCCGCCTGACCGAGGCGCTCGGACGTTGCCATGGCGACGAGTGTCCCGGCAACGGTCGAGTGAATGCCGCGCTCGCAGGCTGCAAGGAGCCTTGGGCGGGCGGGGTGCCCCCACACCCATTCACTTCAGAGGGGCTGCAGCGTCCCTTCTGAATAATGGATGGAGACCCACTCGGTGGTGACCGGGACGACAGGGGCAGAATCCCAGCAGAACATTCCAGAACCCCCCAAAGACCAGTTAGCTCCATCGCAAAACTTCAGAAAGAGTGTGGAACAGGTTCACACTTTGCCTGAAGCATAATTCCTGTTGTTTAATCTGCCCGCACTCCCAGTTCCTTGCAGTGGGTCTGCGAGGGCTGCCAACGATTCCTGTGGTCCTTGCTCCTGTGCTGTAAACAGAGGGAAAACCAGGTAGGTGCAGCTTTTCCTTGGCATAGAGAGAATGCGATGGAAAAAGCTTCCACGGCTAAGCGCCTGCATGTTGTGATGGCACAGGAGCAACACTGGTTGTGAAAGTTGACAACTCTAGGAGCCACCTGTTGTTGGCGAGAATGGCTGGAGGGCCAATGTGGCAACAGGGGGGCGCCTACTGGCCCCCTCCTGACCCCTTTTTCAGAAAAGTGGATTGTTCTACTTGCCTTTTGAAAGGTGCCCACTTTGCAGCGGGAAAATGCAAGGGGTGGGGGTCCGGCTTCAGCTCTTGTTGCCCCCCTGGCCAGGGGTAGGCACTCCGGGCCCGGCCGCAAGCTGCAGTTCAGGCCCCGACTGCCGCCAGTCCTCTCTTGCAACACTTCTGGCTCAGGGGGGGGGGGCTCCAAGCTCTGCTTTTCTGACACACAATGGAGCAAGCAGGGATGGGAGCGCCTGCAACAATGGGCATGCTTGCACTCCGGCATCTATTGAAGCAGCAACGGCCCCTCTTAAAAGGGCAACGCACTGGCTGCAGTGCTGACAGGGACACAGGCACATGAGGGCCTGATTTGGACACACCTGATTTGGACACACCCATGTGCTGCACCCATGGCACACATGCAGGCCACACTCGGCCCTGGAAGCGGATCGGCAAGTCAGCCGTGAAGTCACTTCAGTGACGGGGATGTCTCTGAACATGTTCAGAGTGTGTTTCTCTTCACCTCCCAAGTAAACACAGCAGCCTCTAAAAGACACATCATCGGACCTCAGAGCTTCGTTTTCCCAGGCAAAAATTGCCCCCTACACAGACGCCCAAAGAATGGCAAAGGAAAAGTTCATTCGGGCATGCACACAGTTCCAAAGCATGATGAAGTAACTCCAGTTTGCTTGCCAAAAATAAAAAATAATTAAAAAATCATACTTTTTATTATCCTGATTTGGACACTTTTGACTGCGTACCAGTTAACTGGGTGGCAGGTTTGAGGGAAAAACCCAGATGAAAAAGCACTCAGTCTTTTTGAACCCAACCGTTTCAACCCATTCTGTATGGAGACACACACACAAAATGTGGTAGCCCCCTCGGGAGGGGTTTTGGCAAATTTACAGAAGGGGAAAGGTGAACGGCTATGAGAGAGGGTAGCTAAATAGAGCCTCCCCGTTCAGAAGCAGTCAACCAGAGAGAGGCTGGGGGCAACCAAGGGACGTGGCTGTCGCCTTCCTGCCCTGCTTGTCAGTGTCCCATAAGATCCCCTGATCCAGCGGGGCTCTTTCTGGGTCCTTAGAGGCTGAGAACAAGGAAATTCTCACGGATTGTTGTGTTTCCGACAGAAGGCGCTTTTCCTGTCGAATTTCCGCCCGCCAGGCTGCTCTTTTTAGTCTCGCCCCCCTCCGCTGACCCTCCAATGAGAAGCATCCCCACTTTCCAGAAAGGCGCAGAAGTCACGCCGGCTGTAGTTTGGGTGCTGTTTGACGCGGAAGCGGGTTCTCACGTGCGCGAACCTCGGGGCCACTTCAGCAAAAAGAGATCGGAGTCGCCGCGCTCCTTCCCGCAGCCCAGCGAGTCCGCAGGAGCCGAAAGGTGATCGGGAGCGAAAAGGGCGCCGCCGCGGGGTCTCCTGGAGGCCGCTCGAGTAGGGACCCCGCTTGGGCGGGACAGAGGGGGACGGCGTTGCCGTCAAAGGGGAGTAGAGGGTGCCCTGCACGGCCGGGGAGGCGTTTCGGAATCGGGTGTCCGATTCTGTAGCTCCTCCAGGTGCCCACCCCCTGCCCGTTGCGCCTGCGAGCAAAGGCCCGCAAGGTGCGCGCATGTCTGGATGGGGAGGTGCAAGAGGGTGGAGGCTCCATCTGGCCATCATAGCGAATAACCATTGATAGACCTCCTCCGCCCAGGACTTTGTCAAATCCCAACAATAAAGCTTACAACAATAAACAGAACAGTTAATAAAAACGGGACGGGGGGGGAGTGTGGGCGATTCAGATTAACAGCTATAAAAGGGGAAAAAGTATAGAAAAAGCACCCATAGCATCTACAGGCACATTATCTACACTGCCTCTGATTTTCACGTGTTTGTCTACAGTGGTTATCCTATATCTCTCTTCATTTGTGGGGGTCTGGCAGGCTCCAAGCACAGTTGGGAAAGAAAGACCCCCGCCCTGGGTCTGAACCCTGGAAACACCGCTGCCAGCCAGTGTCCTGACTCAACGTACGGCACAATCCCATGCACAGCACCCCATCCCAGAAAAGCGCGCGCAGCATTGCGACCACCCAGCGGCAACTGGTGGGCGTGGCCTCCCAAGTCTGCCGCAGTCTAGCCAATCAGGGTCCCGTCCCAGGAACGTGCTCACGTCACTGCCACCGCCCCGCGCGACCCTGCAAGCTCTACGAGCAAGTAATCCTATTTTGCCCCATGAGAGTCGCTCAATTGAAAGTGCGCACAGGACCGGTGCCCCCCGAGGTTATAAATCTGGCAACTCCCAATCTCCCTTTTGACTCGTCTGAGACGGACTCTCACTCTCTCGGTACCGGTCGCTTTTCGCCTCGGCTCCACCGGCAGGAAAATACACCCTATTATGGTGGGGGCGGCGTGGAATTGAAGACAGCGCAACGGTTTGGCACGGTAAGCTGTTTGATAGTCGGGTTGCTCTTACCAAAAAAAAAAAAATGCAATAGTTAACTTGTTTTATTGCAAGACTGGGTAGCAGTTCTTGGTCATTCTGCTAAATGTAGTCGCCCAGGTATTCTTAATTCTTGCAAGTTCTTTCTGCTCGTGATTCGAGTGTAATAGTTTGGAGGGGGTTCTGCTAAGAAATAGCAATGGTATTGAATGGTTTTTTTTTAATTATCATTATCATCAGAAATTGTTCTGTTAATGTATTCCTTGCAATACTGCAGAGGCTTCCTGGTAACAGTTGATGATCATGTTCCTGCAGTGGGTTAGAGACAGTTCTGGGGATAGAGGAGAACGGAGTGCTTTAGGAATACAGGTGCAATAGCTTGTAATAGAGGAATGATCCAAATAGCATATGCAGTATCCTGTAGGCATTCTGTTAATAAGGACCTAACCCATGTAACCATATGAAATCTTTTGATGTAGATGTTTGACCTGGTGAATCAGTTGAAGCTACACTAGCTGAACTATATTGTAGATAGCTCAGCTACTGTAGCTTCAACTGATTCACCAGGTCAAATATCTACATGAATTAGGTATGGTAGCAAACATGCACTTGAACATAATAAGTTTCTTAATACCGTAGTATGATATTTGTTAATTAAGTATGGTAGCAGTGGGTTAAACTGTTGAACCATGAGCTGTCGATCGAAAGGTCGGCAGTTCAAATCCGCGACGGGGTGAGCTCTCGTTGCTTGGCCAGCTCCTGCCAACCTAGCAGTTCCAAAGCATGTTAATGCGAGTAGATAAATAGGTACCGCTTGCGGGAAGGTAAACAACGCTCCATGTTCGAGCTGCATGCTACGCGCTGCGGCAAGGAGAGTCATGCCGGCCACATGACCACGGAGGCGTCTTTGGACAACGCTGGCTCTTTGGCTTTGAAATGGGGATGAGCACTGCACCCTAGAGTCGGACACGACTGGACTTAATTGTCAGGGGTCACCTTTACCTTTACCTTAGCAAACATATACTTAGGGATTGTGTTAAGTATCTACATGGAAGATTTTATACAGTGTGTGCTCCAAAGGTCACACACCATATAGATACTTCAGCTGGTGTAGATGTCAGAGCAGAGTAAATACCTGTTGATATTGTAGATAGTTGTACTCTACATCCACTATCTATTGTAGATAGTTCAGCTAGTGTAGTAGCTACAACTGATTCACCAGGTCAAACATCTACATCAAAAGATTCCATATGGTTACAGTTCCTCAACATTCTCTTGCACTTCTGTCTCACTCAATTTTTTTTCTCTTCTGTTTTTAATTACAGTAGTTCCCTACTTTGCTAAAGAAAGGGTAGTGTCAACCTTGTTTTTCACTGTGACTTTTATTTTCATAAAATCTAGTTGAAGTATCTACAAGTAAGAGAATGGTGAATCAGTTGAAGAACCTAGCCCATGTGACCAAGAGGAGGAATTTGGAACTGTAACTCTTCTGCATCGGCATCTACATAGTGTCTATTTATTATGGAACTTCTTTTTTACTGTGATTTTTGTATTTTTAAAATATACAATCCCTAGGTAAAGTCAGGTGAAGAACAGGTACAGGTGGGCCCCCATATCCGCTGGGGATATGTTCCAGGCCCCTCCGTGGATACTTGAAACCGTGAATAAGAGCGAACACCCCCTCCATGGTTTCCTGAGGGGCCCCCGCCCTGCCTCCCCTGCGGGCAGGCATGCGTGCGCCCCCAGCTCTTATTTTTCTTTCAGCAAGCTTTGTTTCTTCCTTAAAACAAACAGAGAAGCAGCCTCCATTGCAGGCAAGTAGAACGAGACTAAGTCCTAGAGAGGCTCTGCAAGGTTTCTGTTAACCTTGCAGAGCCTCTCTAGTACTTAGGCTCGTTCTACTTGCCTGAATAAGCAGCCAGAGGCTGCTTCTCCTGTTTCTTTAAGGAAGAAATGAAGCTTACTGGGAAAAATAAAAGTCTGGGGGGGTCCCCACGATCCGTGGATAACTGAAACCGTGGATAGTGAATCAGTGGATATGGGGGCCCACCTGTATTTACTGCTCTGACATCTACACCAGCTGAAGTATCTATATGGTGTGTGAGCACACACTGTATAAAATCTTCCATGTAGATACTTAACACAATCCCTAGGTAAAGTATATGTTTGCTACCATACTTACAGTGCAATCCTGCGTAAGAATCTGGCCGGCGGCCCAGGGCTCGTCCCCTTCCCCGAGTGTAAACGCAGGCTGCCCCGACTGGCCTCCTCGGATTTCTGCCAGCATAATTGCTGGCGGAAGTTGGAGGAGGCTGTGTAACGGCCCAGCCGCCCGGCGGGAGCTGGGATATGGCCGAGGCCATCCCCCTCCTGGGCCAGCTGGGCCAATGGCCCCCCTCCCTCTAGTGCCGAACTGCCCCCACTGGAGCCTTACCTGGGTTTGTCGGCGGCCACAGGAGCGCTGTAGCTCTGGAACAATGGAACCCGGCCTCTGCGCCGACCTTCCTTGCTCACGAGTCGTCGCACAATGCTTTCCAGCACGTTTGCGACGTTTCCTGGCGCCGGAACACTTGTTCGGGCGCTGGCAGCGCCTTCAGGATTGCGCTGCCTATTAATTAAGAAACTTGTATGATTTGTTACTAATTAATACAATTAAGTATGATAACATTTCTTAGTTATACTATTAGAAACAACACAATAAGTTTCTTATAGTATGCATGTTACTAATTAGAAACTTATGTTGTTTCTAATTAACATATTAATTAGTAACAAACATACTATAAGAAACTTGTGTTAAAGTTCCTTAATATTGTTACTAATTAGCATTCTATAAGAAACTTATGTACATTAATACGTTTCTTAAGATACTAATTAAAGAATTAGTATCTAACATAGTATTAAGAAACTTATGTTTCTTAATACTATGTTAATTAGAAACTTACTAATGTAATACATTTCTTATAACTATGACAATTAAGAAACTTTAATTAGTAAGAAACTTCATACTAATTAAGGAACTTATTAAGTTTCTTAAGTATGACATACTCGATACTAATTGCTTAATTAGTATGTTAATTCATTAGTACAATCCCTAGGTAAATTATGATCTGTTAGTATTGTTTATTTACAGGGTTACCATATTTTCCCAGTTCCAAGCCTGCCCCCCCATTAATTTCGGTGATTTTTTTGTGTGTGGGTGCAAAGCACCCACTTACTTGCCCAAAGGGCACCTGAAAATGTTATTTATTTATGGCTACAAAAATTGTATTTTTTTGCTGCCTTCTGCCAGGCCAGCCAGGACCCCAACTGCCCCCTCAAGCCACTGCCCCCCCCAAAAAAAATTAAATTGTGGAAGTGGCGTAGGACCTGAAAATTGGGACAGTCCCGATTGAATGGTAAGCCTATTTATTTACGATTGTACATGTTCTGTGTTAGCATTGTTTGTTTATTCTGTGCAAGGATACCAAAATAAAATTGCTACAAGTGGTGTGTTATTTTTTTTTTTATTACGAGCTCTTTCAGAAAAGTAGTTGGCTTGTTGAAATGACACAGCTTCTGCAAATTCTTTTTACACATCCAGGCAAAGTGTTTTTCAGCAGGGCCTGTCCCTCTCCTCGATCCACTCCCTGTATTGCAAAAATAAGTTCAGATGAAAACACGGCTCAAGACAGGCTCCTCCACAGATCCTGTCTTAGTTGTCTCCTGTATATGAGGCCTACTCCAGCCTCTCTATTTACTATGTATATTCAGCACAATGTGGCAGAAAATGCATGTTAATTAAGTTCAGTGATCTGCATCCAGACCACAGTTTAGTAGCTCTGAAAAAATGAGCCCCTAGTTTCACGTTGCTTCCATGTAATTTATACATTTGTTAAATATATATTTCAGAAAGTACCACACATAGCAAAGCAATAAATCCTAACATACATTTCTCCTACTACCAGTAATGACCAAAGAAGTCATTGCTTTTCTCTCTTATGCAAAAAAAGTATTTTCTTACTAATTCACTGAGTATTTCACTGTTCCTCAAACTGTGGGTCCTGCAGAGCCTCCAATGAAAACAGGGGTGATAGAAAGATCAGGTAACTAATTGCCTCAAGCCCTGAGGCTATTCAAAAACCAGATAACTGCCAATTGCCCTGTAAATAGCTGAGCTGCTGCAGTTTGGAGTATTTTTTTATAGTGCATTTTTTCCCCAAGTTCCTCAAGGTGAAGGAATTAGGTCAGGTCACATAACTAAGCCCTTTGTGAGGCTATTTATTAGGACTGCCTCATTAGGATAAATGGATTGAGGTTTTTGCAAGTTAACAAAAATATTTCTTTCTAGATCACTTTTTTTAAAGTCTCATAACGCTAGGTGGGTGTCCAGTTCTGAACTGGTCTCCGGTCACCATACCTCAAAAAAGGTATAGTTGAATGGGAAAAGGTGCAGAAAAGAGCGACCAAAATGATTTGTGGGCTGGAGCACCTCCCTTATGAGGAAAGGCTACAGCGTTTGGGGCTTTTCAGTCTAGAAAAAAGGCGCCTGAGGGGGGACATGATTGAGACGTATAAAATTATGCATGGGATGGAGAGAGTGGATAGAGGGAAATTCTTCTCCCTCTCGCACAACACCAGAACCAGGGGACATGCACTAAAATGGAGTGGAGGGAGAGAGTTAGAACGGACAAAAGAAAATATTTCTTCACCCAGCATGTAATTCATCTGTGGAACTCCTTGCCACAGGATGTGGTGATGGCACCTGACCTAGATGCCTTTAAAAGGGGTTTGGATAGATTCATGGAGGAAAAGACCATCACAGGTTAAAAGCCATAGGAAAGGTTACAAGCTGATGAAAGGCTATATTTCTGAAGTACCCACTGCACCAATAAATAAATAGATTTGTAAAGACTGTTTCACACATATGTGTAGTATGATTAATCACTAAGAGCGCAATCCTAGGCATGTCTATATGTGGAAGTCCCATTGTGTTCAATGGTGCTTGCTCCCAGGATCTGGCGCCTAAGCATTGCGTGCTTATCAGTTTGGAGGGAAGCTGAATCTTTCAACGGATGACTTCTCTGTATCATTGGCCAAAGAGCGCCCCCCCCTTCAACCCCTCGCAGCTACACTTTCAGACATGTACTCATTTCCCTGAAAGGAGCAGTACAATTTCAAGCACTGATTTTTTTTAAGATACCCCCACCCAATAAATCATAAATGTATAATGCAGTCTTGTGGATTTTTTAAGAACCTCCCCCCCCCCAAAGCCCCAAGAATATGTCAAAGTACAATGCAGCCGCAGTAATCTTTTTAAACATAATGCAAAAGCCCAAACAGTCTTTATTTAGTTAGTTATTGATGATGTGGTGGGGAGGGGAAGGGAAGGCAGGGCAGCAAAGGGGCTTTTAAAACTCTCCCCCCACCACCTTTGTTGTGTTTCAAGCCTGTGTCTCGCTTACAGATAGAAAGCAAGAGCACAGAAGCAGACAAGCTGACTGAACAGTAGAGTGGCTCAGCCAGATTAGCAGGAAGCAGTTTCCAGTTCCTGCTTCTTGTTACTCCGGCCGACCCTCTCTACCATTCACTCAGCTTGTCTGCTTCGCCTTCTGTGCTAGAAACAAAACAAAGGCAAGAGGGAGGCACCTCTGGGGCCTTCTTAGAACATAAGAAGAGCCCTGCTGGATCAGGCCAAAGGCGCATCTAGTCCAGCTTCCTGTATCACACAGTGGCCCCACCAGATGCCTCAGGGAGCACAAGACAACAAGATACCTGTCCAGTCGCCACTCCCTTGCACCTGGCACAAAGAAAACCTACGCCTACAACCAGGAGGTTGCTTTTATCCCCATCATGGCTTGTAAGCTGTGATGGACTTTTCTTCCATAAATCTGTCCAATCCCCTTTTAAAGGCATCCAGGCCAGGTGCCATCACCACCTCCTGTGGCAAGGAGTTCCACAAACCAATTACACGCTGGGTAAAGAAAAACTTTCTTTTGTCTGTTTTAACACTCCCTCCACTCAATTTGAGTGGATGTCCCCTAGTTCTAGTGTTGTGTGAGAGGGAAAAGAACTTCTCTCTTAACTTCTGATCGGAAAAGCAGATAAGGACCAGCCTGCCCGGTTGTTCAAAGAAACTACTACCGGTTGAGGACCCCTGGACTAGAATGTTAGTCTAGTGAATGCTGTGAGTGAGACCACCATTATTACCCATCCACCACAGTCTAGAGATGCACATCTGCCTGCATTCTATTCAGCACAGATGCAATGCATTAGCCCTTTTACCAGCAACCTGGCCTGCACTTACGTTTGTGTCCACAAGAGGGCAGCGTGGCACAACTACCGTAAATTGCCATAGAAAACCTAGAAATAGAATCCCTATAGGTGTGTATCCCTGTATATTGTTGTCACCCTGCTTATTTAACTTATATGCAGAGTACATTATGAGAAATGCAGGGCTGAATGAATCGCAAGCCGGAATCAAGATTGCCGGGAGAAACATCAACAACCTCAGATATGCAGACGATACCACCCTAACGGCAGAAAGTGAAGAAGAACTAAAGAGCCTCTTGATGAGGATGAAAGAGGAGAGTGCAAAAGTTGGCTTGAAACTCAACATTAATAAAACTAAGATCATGGCATCTGGTCCCATCAATTCCTGGCAAATAGAAGGGGCAGAAATGGAAGCAGTAACAGATTTTACTTTTTTGGGTTCCAAGATCACTGCAGATGGAGACAGCAGCCATGAATTTGGCACCAGGATCATGAAGGGTCGGACACGACTTAATGACTGAACACAAGGTGTGCTCTGTTTGGAGAATTTGATAGAAAAACATGTTATTTATCAAGAAGCCCACTTCCTCCTCTCGAATATGATCACTGAGGCATCAAATCTACCCACCTCGCGCATCTAGAGCCTCTAGACTAGAGGCATGTCTGCTTTTGCTGTTTTTTTAGTATGTACAGGTGGGCCCCCATATCCACTGATCCGCTATCCACGGTTTCAGTTATCCACGGATCGTGGGGACCCCCCCCCAGGTGTTAACTTTTTTCTCAGTAAGCTTCGTTTCTTCCTTAAACAAACAGGAGAAGCAGCCTCTGGCTGCTTATTGCAGGCAAGTAGAACGAGACTAAGTCCTAGAGAGGCTCTGCAAGGTTAACAAGGTTTCTGTTAACCTTGCAGAGCCTCTCTAGGACTTAGTCTCGTTCTACTTGCCTGCAATGGAGGCTGCTTCTCTGTTTTAAGGAAGAAACAAAGCTTGCTGAAAGAAAAATAAGAGCTGGGGGCGCACACATGCCAGCCCGCAGGGGAGGCAGGGCGGGGGTCCCTCAGGAAACCATGGAGGGGGTGTTCGCTCTTATCCACGATTTCAAGTATCCACGGAGGGGCCTGGAACATATCCCCAGTGGATATGGGGGGAGTACTGTACAGTATTCGGTACAAATGCAGTACAAAAGCCCTTTGGGCAGCCTGGCCTGCAGTAACGTTTTGTGTCCACAAGACAGCAGCATGTCCATATTGCCGACCCTCGGCAACATAAGAAAGCTTATGTGGCGGAAAAATCCCTGTAAATGGGCTGTTCTTAGAGATTTTTAATTGAAAAAAAGTCATTTATCAAGAAGCCAACTCCCTCCTCCAAAACCCATCCACCACAGCCGTCTAGATGCACATCTGCCTTTGACCTTCCTTATTTATGTATTCTGATTCAGCACAAATGCAATACAAAAGCCCATTTGGCAACCTGGCCTGCAGTTACACGTTTTGTCCACAGGAGGGTAGCAAGTATATTGCCATAGAAAGCTTATGTAGGAAAAAGTCCCTATATATGGGCCTTGCTTAAACTATTTTATAGCCTCTTCCAAAATCTGTCCACCACAGCCGTCTAAACGCACGTCTGCCTTTGACATTCCTTCTTATATACCAGGGGTGGCCAAACTGCGGCTCCTGAGACACAAGTGATTCTTTGACTTATAATGTGCGTGCGGCTCTCAGAAATAAGTTGGCTGAGCTCTTTTTTTCAAAATTAATATAAAAAGTTAAATAAGAATTTTTTCAAGCTTTATAATTATTTACCAGGTATAAACTGAGAGTCCACTGGATTAAAACACACGTTGAATGTTCATGGTGAGTAAATATATTTAAGAATTTAGATGCTTCTTAAATATTGCTGCTCTCAAATATCTCTCTGTCTTACGGCTCTCAAACATCTGAAGTTTATTGTATGTGGCTCTTACATCAAGTACGTTTGGCCACCCCTGTAATATAATGTATATATGCTAACAGTCAATTTAAAAAGTACCTTGTTCTAGTTATAAAACTTACCTTTATTGTTGCAATCTTGCCTCGGTGTGAATTCTGTCAAGCCGCCTTACTCCCAAGCCCATCTGGATAACTCTGGGATTTTCCTAAGATTGTCCCAACAGAGAAGAGACTGGGGTCCTAGACTGCTGCATTTAAATAAGAGAGAGAGAGAGAGAGAGAGAGAGAGAGAGAGAGAGAGAGAGAGAGAGAGAGAGGACAACCAGGAAATTAGATCCCCTAATCTATTATGCCACCAACCACCCCCCAGGATTGGCCTAGTGACTGGTAGGAAAGGGTTATGGGGCTTTGGAGTCCTGAACCACAACACAGCTCGGGGAGAGTTCACTGTTTTTTTGGGGGGGCAGGGTTGCATCCCCCAGAAAGGACCAGGTTCCAAAGCTAGGGAGCATTTATCAATGGTGGTCACATCAGTGATCCATCGGCATTGCCAAGTCTTGGCCTTGCAACCCAAGACACTCATTTTCCCCACTGGAAACGATGGGGAAATTCAACTCAAAAAATATTAGGATTTTCCCAATCCCCCCCCCCCCTGCCCCATTTGCTGCAGGTTCAACAGTTCACAATTATGTGACACTGCCAAGTACTGATTTCCGAATCTAAGGTTTCGGGGTGCCTCTGACCTGGCAGCCCCATTATCCATGCCTCTGGTAACACCCCCTTTGGACTGCGTCACGCGCAGGGGGCTACTCTTAAAGGCAGTTCAGAAATGGCAGTGAGGACAAAGTCTGCCAGACTGGTTCCTAACTGGGATGGATGGAGATCACCCCTTGCCACTATGGAGACTCTGCTACTTTTGTTCCTTGGCCACTTCTGAATTCGGTTCAGAGTGCTGGTGTTGCCCCTAATGCCCTAGGAACAGGATACCTTATTGTCCTCTGTCTTCAGAGGCAACATAGTGGCCCATTAGGGTGGCCCCCCCAACTGACCCAGTCAGGCAAGCCAATAGTACTATCCCCATATTGCAGATGGGTAAGACTAAGGCTGTGAGGGATGACAGAGGTGAGATCCCATCCAAACTAGTCCTGATCTAATCTCCTACCTTTTCTATTATGGTCTTATTGCATTGTTGTGTGTGTTTAAATTAAATTGTTAGCCTCTCCAGGTTTCTCCTGAAAGGCAGGGTTGAAACCTTTGCAATACCTTTACAAAAAAAAAAAAAGCAGAACTCTGCGCATGTTCAGAGGAATGACCACTCAGGCGGAGCACTAAAAAAAGGGGGATGGGGGTGTTTCTGCCTGTGCCCTAGCACACCAGATAAAATCTACTGAATGTTTTGCTGACTCGTGGACTTTTGCTGTCTATTTATGCCTTTGTTCTATTTAAGCTTCTTTTTTGATCTGGCTTTATTTTTTAACAGGTGCTCTCTGTTTCACTGGACACGTGGCCCAGACTCTGACAGAAGCCCAATGCCAGGCATTGCATTGAGTCGAGGCATAAACGAAACTACAACGACCAGGAACACCAAACTGAGCCAAGGCTGCTGCTGCCGCCAAAGGGGACGTCTCTCTGTTTAATGTCTAAAATTAGATAACCTTCAAGCCACACCCTACAGCCCAACAATTTTTCCCCTTCAGGCCCAAAGCTGTTCCTCCTGATCGAGCCAACCCTCTGGGTTGCAACATTTTCAGAGATTGGATCCCGAGTTCCCTCTGCTAACCTGAAAGAAAGGCACTTTTCACATGCTCAGAAAGCTTTGCTTTATCATCAGCCATTAATATAAGAATAATATTTGTTGTTCTCACTTCTTCGGTGTCCGAAGAACAATGTGTCCGAGAATAAGGTACAGCCCACAAATCTGTGTAGACAGACGCAGGAGGGAATAAGGAGAGAGAGAGAGAGAGAGAGAGAGAGAGAGCAGTTCCCCTTGAGCTAATTTCCCTTTATGTTAAGGATGGGAATATTCTTTTTCTTCCAGAAATCTAACACACAGGACAAACTATGAGCCACCAAAAAGCAATTTGCTCCGAGCCCCCTTTAATATTTTGTCTGCTGCCCTCACAGACGCTTCCCTAGGTAGAGGGGGAAAGGCTCAGCAGATAGAGGGGGAAGCATCTTGTCTAGAGGGGCAGCTTCTCCGTACTTAAAGCGGAAAGAAAACCCTGATACAGTACTGACAAGGACAGGTGGCGATGGCCGGGACGATTGCTGGAGACGTTTCGAGTCCAAATGCAAGCGTCACGTGTTGTTGGGACTGTGGAAAACACACACACACACACCTGCATTTCGGAATGATGGTGCGAATGCGGGGCCGGCCCATCCGTGCGGCCAACTGAAGCGGTCGCCTCAGGCAGCAGATTGGGGTGTGTGTGTGTGCTCATCTCAGTCCACCAACCTGCCTCCACCTCTCCTCCTCCTCCTTCCACTCCCTGGATTGGAAAAGGAAGAGGGGGACAGAGAGGAAGAGGGAGAGGAGGAGAGTGCAGAACTAAAACATTGCAGAGGGGAGGAGCAGAGGCGGGCACATCATCGGGTAAGGGGGGCAGCTAAGGCATCAGGAGGGCTTGGGCCAGTCCTAGAGACATTACAGTCACCGCCGAAATAAAATTCTCATCTCCAAATGCAGCTCTGGGCATGAGATACTCTTCCTCCCTTATTGGAGCAAACACTGCAGCCTGTATTTTTGTTTCTAAACCTCTGGCAGCAAGTTCTCAGGATTTGAACACAGCCCCGGGGAGTTCTGATAGGACCGCAGGATGCAAGGCAGGTTTTGGGCCAGCACTGTGCTAATGCAAGAATGGCAATCACAGGATATTCAATAACAATATTAGCAGCTACATAAACCATAGGGCACTGCCCCCAATGGTGAAACTGATACAGTATTCGTCTGCCTGAAGGAATTCGACACAGAAGATCCTTTCAACAAATCCAGTGGCCATTTGTACAAAATACACAAACCCTCAAGTACTAAGCAGGCAGAGATTGATACAGGGCCTCTCTCTTTGGTGGAATAGTTCTGCTTAGCGTGACCCCCCCCCCCAAAAAAAAGGGCTTCAAAGACTCAAGGCTATGTACACTCACAATCTGCTTGATGTTTATCTTTCTCCGTGGATTTTCTGCTATCATAATATTGTATATTGTAAACATATGTACTGTTTAGGGTGCTTGGGATAAATAAGTTTTTTTTCAAAAAAAAAATCATGCCCCAAAGCTGCTGCCAGCCAGTGTTGTCGATCTTCACCTAGATGCATCCATGACCTGACTCAGTAAGAGGCAGTTTTCAGTGTTTCTCGGGAGCACCCAGGGTTCAAAGATATGCAAAGGCTTTGACTAGGCCAGGATGCAGCAGGATCTGTCCCAAAGCTGGCCATGCTAGTGGAGAAGAGAGGGGGGCCAGTTGTCCTTGAGTTTGGCTTCCTTCCTCGATTTAGGAGCACAAAGTTGTAGAGTGGGGATGATGAGCCACAATCCTGGCCGCAACAGTGAAATCAAGCGTCAAGTGTCCCACCCATTTGGCGCAACGGTGCAGGAAGAAGGTGACGCTGGATCGCGCCCTTGATGCTTCCGGAATGCCTTTCACTATCACATATTTGCCCTGGGTGTGTGACGTTCTTTTGTTTCATTTTTTCCCCAAACAGACATGATGTCAGCGTGGTGCGAGACTGCAGAAATCCTCGCGCTTTAAGACTCCAAGGCAAAATGTTCAGTCCCAGGACAAGATTGTTGCTCCAGACGTACAAACTCCAAACAGGGTATTCACATATGTTTAACTGTCCCTATTTACCAGGAACAGTCGCTGTTTATCCAGGACGCGTGGTCCTGGGTAAATCACCAATGTTTGCTTTTCGGAGAAGCCTTGTCGAAAATGTTGTAAGCGCCTCCCTTCCGATCCGCTGCCTGAGGCACCCACCTTAGTTGGCCTCAGGTATGGACCGGCCCTCTGCATGCACATGAACCTAAGGCGCAATGCAGTCCACCTGCCATTTCACACATATACGTGTCATAATTAACTGCAATTGATAGGTCTGTCCCCCTTGAATCTATCTACATATAGCCCAGCCATTGGTCAAATGTTTCTGAATGCTCAGAAGCACAGCATAAATCAAACAGCTTTTCCCTATTGTCTGTTGCCAGGATCCAAGGTAGACTGCTCCTGCACATGGAGGTTCAAGGCAGCTGATATCTGTGGATAGACCTCTCTGCTTGGAAGATCTGTCTACGTGTGCTGAACCCTTCCATACAATGTCCCTTCGGGGAGAAAGGTGGGATAAAAATATTGTAAATAAATAAATTATGAGTATCTCTTAATCCTGCTTTCCTGTTTTAACAAGCAGATTTCAGGTGAGTGATATTGACATGTATTTAAACTCAGCGGGGAAACTGTGTCATCATGAAAGTGCAGCTCAGCACAGAAAAGGAATCTCTGATGTCTCCGGAGTCAAAAAGCCCCCCCCCCCTCCATTGCAGCCACAAATTGGTTCCAAACCACTCCACCCAAATGCCAACCTAGAGAGAAAAAATTGGGAGCTGGGCAGAGCCTAGCAAAGGGGAGTGGCCTAATGCTAAAGGGGTGGGGTCCCACAATAAAGGGGTGGAGCCAGTGGTGCCCCCTAAATGACCTGAGGTTAACCTGCTGCCCAACTGCCTAAAGGCTGATTCACACTACACTACTCCAGACGCGTTACGGACATGCGCGGAGCTCTTTGACAGCATTTCGGAAGCAAGCGGAGCAGCTGCGAGCTCTGCAATGCAGAAGCTGGAAAAATGGCCTCCCCTCATCTTTTGAGGGGGCGGGCTTCGTGGAGCTGGGGCGGGTTCGCGGAGCTACTGCAGCCTACCAATCAGATGAGAGGGGGGAGAGTGGCTGCATGCCAATCAAAACTACCTCCAATCACCTTCATAAGAAGGCGGAAAAGCAGGAGGGCTTCCGGCCAGCTCTACGCGCTGGGGCAGGGGCATCCGCGCCTGGATTTGTGTAGTGTGAATCAGCCCTAAGGCTAAGAGAAAAACACAACTGGTCTTTTTTGGGGAAAAACGCCAACCGTATTCTGGAGCAAGGGGATGCTCATGAATTGAGTGGGGGGCTTTCCAGCTGTTTGTGCAGCCGGAAAAGGAAGTTGAAGACAAACCCTGGGCTTCCACCCACCCTGAGGAGGGAGCTAAAGGCTCAAGAATGACTGACCCAGCTTGAACACGATCTCTCCGACAGGGAACCATGACCGGATCCATTTGGCTGGCCTGTGTTCTCCAGGAGGACCCATGACGCTCTCCAAGCTCTCGGCCTGCGTGCCAGGGTTCAATCGCCCTCTCCCTCATTTGCAAAGCAACGGGAAACTTGCAAAGCATGTGGCCAGCCCAGCATCAAGCAGTTCTGGCAAGACAAGGCCACCTTGTCAAAGGAACACAACGACAGCTAGACAATAAACGCATGGTTTCTTTCTGATTTTTTTAAAAAAGCATTTTCCAAATCAAAAACATTATTTTTCAGCCCCAGGACTCCCACCAGTCCTCGGTTTCGGCGGCCGCACTTCCTTTTTCCCCCGATGCTTCAGTGGGAAAATATAATTTCTCCGTGTTCAGCGGAAGCAGACAGGAGCCCTGCCTCGCTGCCCCTCCCAAACATCCTCAGAGAGGGCTGAATGTTGGAGCCCCTTGTTCTGAACCAGTGCCCTCTTCTTGTGTTCCAGGGCTCAGCTCCTGCTCGAGAGACCTGGGTTCAAGTCTGGTTCACTGCAAACAAAAACCACATCCCTGACCTGGTTTTTGGGATTTGGTTCGGCTCCCTGTTTGAAATGGGGTGACAGCCATTCGGCAGGGCTTCATAAACCGCATCCCTCGGAGGTTTAACTCTCCATTCTTCTTTATTCTTTGCTGGGGCTTCCGCTTTCGAACAAGGACGACTCTTCGCGGTTGCAAAGAGAGCGTTGCGTTGACACTGCTTTGATGTACAACATCCCTGCATTACGGTCCCGGGAGGGAGGGCGTTGGCCGCTTCAGCTGTGACAATGGCGCGGAAAGATCTCCTTGCGTGTCGAGATGCAGCCTGGGAAACGTTCCAGAGGGCCTCGGAGGACGCCGTTCTCATTAACGGGGAGGGAGGGAGGTTGCCAACTCCCTTTTATTGCCCCCGTTTCTCCACTTCTGACATGCTTTCTCCAACCTTTGCTTGGGTATTCAGGCTCAGCGAGTGAATACATCAGGACAGGTGAGCCGAGGGCTGCTGCTGCATAAGCAGAGGCTCTGATGTGCTGGGACACGGGCCAAAGTTAACAGCACCTAGATTGTAGAATTCCCCCCTCAGAAGACCCACTGCCCCCCCCCCCAAGTACTGTCCAACCAGCCGTTCAGTCTTTCTCTTTCCATCATGTTTCCATCGAATTTCAGCTTCTGTTTGCTGGCTGTTATTGCGATTATTCCCCAGCCTGAGCATTTTGTTCTTCTGACCTGTTTTTTTTGGCTTCGTTGCACCATATTTGTATTTTTGGATGCCTACAGCCTGGAGGAAGGTAGGTGGGGGGTATCCACTTGCATGTCTAAAAACAAATAACATTTTTAACATTTTTTTTGTTGGGCCGGGCAGAAGGATGGAGAGGCAGACAGAGAGATGTCCAGGATAGAGACAAAGGGACAACATAAGGACATCAGAAGAGCCCTGCTGGACCAGGACCAGGGCCCATCTAGTCCACCCTCCTGTATCTCACAGTGGCCCACCAGATGCCTCTGGGAGCACTCAAGACCACAAGAGACCTGCATCCTGTTGCCACTCCCTTGGCATTCAGAGAGAGGCTACCACTAAAACCTCGAGGTTGCCTACAGTCATCGTAACCTGTGATGGACGTTTTCCTCCATAAATGTGTCCAGTCTCCTTTTCAAGGCACCTAGGCCTTCAGGTGCCATTCACTATGTCCTGTGGCAAGGTGTTCCAGAGGTTAATTACACAGCTGTAATTTTTGATAGCTGTGCAGAGACGGGAGGAAGGGAGAAACAGACCGTAATCTGCAGTGAGTCTTCATCACTAGGAGCAGATGCCAGATTTCAGATGAGGTGTCAAGGAAATGAAAAGAAAAATCAGTGCCTTCCTCCTCATGATGACCAATAGAAATTCCTTGCAATCTGTCATCAAACCCAACCGTGTAATATTTGAAACTTTTGCCTGCTTAGAAATAGGCATTTAAAACATACCGTCTTCCAACATTTGCCTTGACAACCAAAATGTTTTGAACTGCAACATTTCAGACGAGAATTTTTCTTAATGCATCCCTTTGAAAAACCATCCTTTGTTTCTCTTGCTTCTTCTTAACGTTCCGTACAATTTAGATTTGCAACCTCTTTGGGGCAGGGACCTCTTCCTCTCCCTTTTTTTTGTTTTTTTGTTTTTGTTTTGTTTTGTTACCGCTGCTTGGCTAGCTGGAACTTTGACCTGATCCGGCAAGGAAACTCTAATCAAGAATTAGCAACGTTTAGGGTGGACCGGTCTATCGGCACCTATTCCTAGCTAAGGAGGGAGCCTACGTGTTTAGGAGCAGGCTACCTCCAAATACTAGACACTGTGGACTGACAACAGGGTTTGGCTGTTATCGTCATGCTCTGGTTGCAACCTTCCCAGAAGCACTAGAGGAGATCGGATCCTGGCTTAAAGGGACTTTTGGTTCAATCCAGTAAGGAAGTACTTTTAACATCTGACTGTCAACAATTTTATTCTTTAACAGCGGGTCATTGCAATAATATAAATAGTGCGAGCTTGGAATGGGAAACAGAGACATAAAACTATAAACAGGCCACAAAACAGCTCTTGGATGGAAGCCAACATTGCTTTTAACAATGTTTCCTCTTATTATAACTTTCTTGGGCTTCTGTAGCCAATGAATCGTCTTTCTCCAGAGGTGTCTTGAAAGATAACTGGATAAATCCTGAGTCATTCAAAATGCAGAGTGTATTTAAAGCTTGCTCCTTGCTGACTCATGGCCACAACGATTCCTTATCAGTTTTGGGGAGCTTGGGGGGGGGGGGGGACCCAAGGATTGTTCCATGATATAACCAAGGGATCAGCTATCAAAAATGTGGGTCTCTTGTTCCAGTTCTTCAGCGGTTTAATCCCTTTAAAACATAGTTTAGTGACCAATTCAGACACATTGGAACTAGATTAGATGCAATTCTGTGTAGAATAAGGTCAGCCATTCCGATCTCCTCCTGGATGTGGTGGTGCACTTCTGACTTATGTTATTGTGATTATAAATACCCTCCATGCACTCTGGAGAGTTTTGACCCTCTTGGCTTTCCTTCCTTCTTAAATTCCACAGGCCCAGCCGTGCAAAAACCGTAACGTAAATTCCCCCGTCCATTTTTTTTTCCACACTGCCCAAAATGCGTCCGATGGCATTTGAAGAGGATGCCCTGGGTAGCGCATGTGGGGCAACGATGCATGCGCATAAACACTTGGGGTGCCATGCAATGCGCGACCTGTTGTTATGTTGGGGGATGACGCTGGGTTTTGTGGAGGCATCTTGGGGGGGACGGGACTCATGTTCTGATTTCCGGTAGAGAAGGTATTGCAGGGAAAAATGACGAGCGCAAATGAACGATGGAGCAGGAGCCTGAATAATGTCTCATGGGCAAGAGCAGGCGGTAATCAGTGCGAATTATCCATTTCCATTTACCAGGGGTGGCCAAACTTGCTTCATGTGAGAGCCACATACAATAAACTTCAGATGTTTGAGAGCCGCAAGAGAGGTGTTTGAGAGCCGCAATATTTAATTAAGAAGCAGTTTACTCACCATGAACATTAAACTTATGTTTTAATCCAGTGGCCTCTCAGTTTACACCTGGTAAATAATCATAAAGCTTGAAAATGTCTTATTTACCTTGTGATGTTATTTACTGGTTGTGATGCAAAAAAGAGCTCAGCCAACATACCCGTATTGTCCCGAGTATAAGATGCACCTGATTATAAGATGCACCCTTAAAGTTTGGTGCTATTAAAAAAATTTAATTAAATCACTGGCATTAAATTGCAACAGCTTGATTATAAGACGCACCCCTAGTTTAAAAACTTAAATTAGGAGAAAAAAGTGAGTCTTATACTCAGACCAATACGGTATTTCCGAGAGCCGCACCTTATACGTCAATGAGCCGCATGTGCTCAAGAGCTGCAGTTTGGCGGGCTACCCCTGCCATATACCCTCTCTAAAGTGTCTCCCCCCCCCCCACGGCACATTTTATGCCAGAAACCAGGAAGCATCGATGCTGTGGTCAGAGAAAGGCCTGGTGCACATTGTAGTGAAACATCTTTCGCTTTCCCAGTCTGAAAAAGCAAGCAGCTGCTCGGAACAGCCGCTCTGTGCCTGCACGCTAGAGAATGCACACACCGCAAACAACAATGGAGGGCGGGAAGGGAATGAGGCCACACAGTGTCACACCACGCTCGATCGGTACTGAGAGGTTGCGGTGGAGAGAGGAGCCAGGAAACAACAGAGCCGTGCGCTCTGCACAACCAAAACAAGCGCCGCCAGCTATGGCATCTGAACCACCATTGCACCCGTTACGGAAGCCCCTGTCTGTTTCTGAAATGATATCAAGTTATCAGAGTAGTAGGGGGCTAACATTGCGCATCCCACCAGGAAAAGCACGATGGCTATGAAACAGGGCAGCCTTTCACCCATACGCCTCTTCCGGGCTTGAACACATGTGACCACAGCTTGCGCATGCGTAATCAAGGTGTTGCGTAGTCGGTGATCATTCTGCACCAGAGGTGAGGTGGAAGGCAATGCACAAGGCATTTGTCAGGAACAAACACACACACAAGTGGTTTTAGGCTCCACCACCCCTGGTCTGATAAGCCCGCCCAGGTCTCTTAGACTCTTCCCCTTGCACCTCAGGGTCTGTCTTGGCATCCTTGGCCGTTTCCCTTTATCCCAAATGTGAATTTGTCTCCGACAATGAGGCTCTCCATGCCAGGCAAATCTAAGCAAATATCGTAGCAAGACGCAACTCACATGTAACCCTTTTGCCCAGTACAGAGTAAACTCGTAAACTAAATGAAGAGCAATTCAGAAAAAGCACTTCACAAGGTCAAACTGCACACATCACACTGAAAGAGCATCACTCTTGCCTGTCCTCTGCTATGTTCCTTCCTCATTTGTCCTCAGAGAGTTGCTCCTGCACTGGAGGAATTGCCCTGGCCAAGACAAACAAGCCCCCCCACTGCTGCAGGGACAGAGTCACAGGAATGGCGCACGGCGACACTGTCCTGCAAACAGGGCTTCAAAGCATCATCAGTTCATTGGCTTGCTAGACTAATGGCTCCAGAGCCATTTTGATTGACTAAATAGGTCCCTTCCAACAAATTAGGCAGCAGAATTCTAATTATGTCACAGTTCATCAAAAACGTCGAAACTGACAAGTGCCATCTTAGAAGAGGCATTCCCCCTTCTCTCTCGTGCAGGTGGGAATGCCTCTTATATCATTTGATCACACACAAGGGAATGCACCTTCTAATTATCCCACCTTTGAAGAGGCATTCTGCCTTCTCTCTCATATCACTTGAGAAGAGGCATTCCTCCTCTACCCATGCACAAAGGAAAGGATTCTATTAATCCCATCTTGAGGCATTCCACCTTCTCTCTTGTTCAGGAGGAAATGCCTCTTACATCATTTGAGAAGAGGCATACCTCCTCCCTTACACATGAGAGAATGCCTCTTCTAATGCCACTTTAGAAGAGGCACTCTCCTTCTATCCACAGGCAGAGGCAAAGGATTAAAGGCCTCCCTCCCCTACACCACATTTCCAATCCAGATTTCATGCTCTTGCACAAACACTCCCCCCGGCAACTGCTATTTAGTAAACAAAGCAGGACAGGATGCATTTTTAAGCTTTAATGGAACGTGACGTTTGGCTGTGAGGAGTCCAGAAATGTGTCCACATTTCACCGAAAGAGTCCTTCTTTCAGGGCGAATGAGGCATGGAAGGAGAGGGTAAAACATGAGGGGCAACCGATTTTGCAAAATAGAAAGCACAGACCCTGATGAACACGAGGAGGCCGCACAAATGGCCGCTCTTGTTCTTCCGCAGGCAGCGAGCAGATCTGGCCCACGGTGTTCTTTTGGGCGTTATCTTCGCCAAAGTAAATATCCAGCTCTCCAAGTCATTTCTTGAAAAACAGGAGTCCATTTCTCATCAACCGTTTGGGTTTCGTTTTGGGTGTTTTTTTTCCCCCTTTCCGTCTTCTTCCCCCAGTTCGCGGAACTGGAAACAGGCATGTTAAGAGAGGTTAAAATGAAGTGGAGTGGATTTCACGAAATGAGGGCAAGTGGAGTTCACAAAGCCATTTTTTCTTTAATTTTTGAGTGCCGATCGACTGCTCTTCCACGACCAAAGGCATCACGACCAAAGGCATCTCGTTCCTCATGGCCGGGGCCCCGAGGAACGAGAAGGCAGATCATTGGATCCCCGAAGGGCTCGCCATCTAAAAAGGAACACAAGGGTGCCAATTGCCACTGTGGGGCAGAAGGACAGTCGCTTCCCCCCCCCGCTAAACTTAAGCGGGTGCCACTTTCAAAGGTGCCCCTCGGAGCAGCTAGCAGAGGACTGACCGTGGGCCTTACCAACCGTTGTGTCGTTCACGCGCTTTTTTTTGACAGTGGTTCCCAAAATAAGCGCTTCCCCCAGAGCTTCTGGAATTTTTTTGTGGAAAGTAGAAACCTGAAACTATTTTTCTGAATTTTTTTCAGAGTGTTGGGCCCCCCCCATTTAATGCCCCAAGAGACCAAAATCCCTGTTTTGGGGGAAATTGAGGCACAGGAATTGTTTGCAGGGTATTCCCCCCCCACTGTAATTAAAAATGAAACTTTGGCATAATTTTTATGTTCAGGCTTGTGACTTCTGAATCAACTTGGTTTTCAACCCTTCAGTTGCAGGTAAATACCTGTAATCAGCTGTGGAACACAGTGCGTCACAAACGACACAATGGGAGTGGTGGGTTCACATTGTCTGCAAAAGTAATAATTTTTATCATTTTCAATAATTTCTGGGGTATTTCTGTGCTTATTTCTACTCATATCAAGCATATGGATTGTCTAGAGCACTCAGCTGAAGTTTGCAGCTGCTGCTGCCTGGCTCTGGGATGGTTTTATCACCTATTGTAATGTAATCTCTAATCTGAATTGCCAGCCATTTAGGCAAGGCTCCCTGCTGTGACCTTCCTGTGGTTTTTACTTCAGACTCAGGAAAAAATCTGATTAGCTCTTTTTAGCCCACTCTTTTGCAGAAAGAGTATTTCACCCAGTAATTGAAAGCAGGCAAAAAAATTGGAAATATATATATTTACAGAATATATATATTTCCAATTTTTCTGCCTGCTTTCAATTACTGGGTGAATACTCAGGATTTGTATTCATGTACTCCCTCAGGTAAATCTATGGAAAAAAGAGTTCTTTCCAGCTCTTGTGTTAGTTGTTCTGAGCTCACTATCTTATCAGCTGTGGTTACTCATTAGACTGAATGACTGAATGACTAAGTGGAAACAGCTGAAGTTATTTTTTTTTTGGGGGGGGGGGTAACATAGGTTTTATTCCTAGGTTTTTATGAAGGTATTTCACTAATAATTGTTAGCTGAAAGCTTTGCAATTTTTCTCATTGACTGCGTGCTTGCTGCTCAGGTAGTAACAAGGTGGATTGTTCACTCATCAGGTAGCTTTTGTTATTCTGATGAAGCTTTAGCCAGGGAGCTATTCTAAACATTTCAGCACACTTACACCCCAGAATTCTATTTTTATTGTCTCGCCACTCTGTGCTATGATGCTGAGGAATCAAAAGAGGGAAGCTGAATTATTCTGAGTTCTTTTACCAGTTCTTGCTTGTTGAGTGAGCTCAGACAATTTTCTGAAAGGTATTTCAGCATGTTACTGCTGTGGTTAGAATGAATCAGCTGGTTTTATTCTGGTTTTACTAAGTTCTAACTGAGGGTATTTCACTATTGCCTGCTTTCAAGTACTTGGTGCTCAACTGAATACCTCACTCACAAAGGTAAATAGTTACCTTTGTTATTCTGATGGAGCTTTAGCCAGGGATTTATAGAAATGCTGATGGTAATAGCTACACCTTTCAGTGTATGCTTTTCAGATAAAACACACACACACACACAGACCTACTGGTTCTGGTTTTCTAAAAATTTCAGCATATGTACACCCCAGAATTCTAAATACCGTCTTGCCACTCTGTCCTATGATGCTGAGTGACAAATGGAAAGAGGGAAGCTGAATTATTCTATGAGTTCTTTTTACCAGCTCCTGTGTTTACTGATGAGGTGATGATAGCTGAGACAAGCTGTGATTAGTTTCAGCTGCTTCCACTTCAATGCAATGTATGTTTTTGGGTTTTACTCGAGAAAATTATCTGGAAGATATTTCACAATAGAAAAGACCTTTGCAGGTCTTTTCCCAAAAGTGCAAAACTGAGTATTTGAGAGAAACAGAATGATTTTAGTTATGTTTATAAGAAATTCAGCCCCTCACACTTGGACAATACAGGATAATAAAAGGGGATAATTAGCAAGGCATTTCAGGTGGCTAGCAGCTCAATTCAAATCTTTTTTCTACTTTTTCCTTCCTTTGGGCTGATGATGCCATGATTATAACAGTCTTTGGAAAATGCCACCCTCTCCCCACAGCAATTGTTTTGAGAAGGATGCCTTCTGCTGAACTTTCCCTTGTGCTGGTAACAGCACCCTCAGATTTTATTAGGAGCACCTCAGATTTCAGCACCATGGTTTTCAATGCTGGTCAGTAACATGGAGCTTTAAAAATTTAAAGGTCCGAGTTGTCAATGAACACTTATGCTTCCAGGATGCCTATTCACAGGGTAATCAAAGTAAGGTTTTTTCCCCTCTGCTCTGTCTGCAGGTGGTGGCAGGTGGGGGGGGGGGGAGGAAAGCCTTCTGCAAAAGCTAGCTGAGCTGAGCTGTTAGCAGAAGCAATCCATGTAAAATATAGGGGATTTTTCAAGCTCTTGGTCTTTCAGAGTTCATCCCCTCCTTGAACCTTGTTTACTGAAGACTTCTGTCTCCATACAATTACAGGGTGAGGGTGAGGGGGGGGGGGGGAAAACAAACAAACTGTCCTATGCTGTTGGGAGGTGGCTGAGCTCTTGCAGCCAGGCCAATGTAAAACATAGGGAAATTTTTCAGCTATTTATTTCAAACTGAGGTATTTGCTAAAAGACCAGCAGGTGTTTTGCAAGATTAGCTAATTATCTTCCTTGACCCTCTAATGAACTGGAGAGACCAGTAAAATAAATCTTCAGTAAAAGAGGCCTTATGGGAGGAGTTGCTGAGCTCTTGCAGCCAGGCCAATGTAAAACATAGGGGATTTTTTTCAGCTATTTATTTCAAACTTAGGTATCTGCTAAAACAGCAGCAGGTGTTTTGCAGGATTAGCTAATTATCTTCCTTGACCCTCTAATGAACTGGAGAGAATTCAGTAAAATAAATCTTCAGTAAAACAAGTCTCAGCATGAGACGCACCTTATAGGAGGGGGTGCTCTTGGATGTTGGAATGCCCTGGAAAGGTTTTTTTCTGCAGGAAGTTCTTACTAAAGGAGGTCTACTCTGAGGCCCTGCTCTGCAAGATCCTGGAGGGGGGAAGCTGTGCACCAAGAAAAAACATGGGCTTGGGAGGGATTTTCTTGGGTTGCTGCAAGCTTCTGCAGCTTCTGCAATTGATTTACATTACAAAAGACACGTCAGCACCACGGATAAGGGCACATTCTAACAACAAGTGAGCCTCCCGTAGTCTCATGAACGACACGGGGGTGTGTCAGGTATATGGAAACACCTGGAATTTTTCTGCAGGCATTTTTCAATATTTGGAGGGGATCAGAAAATGATTTCCACTGTAAAATGCACACTGTGTCGGGAACGACACACCGGTTGGTAATGGGAAGGCCACCACATTGCGCCACCCTTCAGAGTGGCAGACGCGGCGATGTGGAACAAGGTCCCTGATGCTGCAATTGCCCAGCCGGCGGTGCGCGGTGCGCAGTGCGCTTTGCTTATCAGTCCCCGGAGAGGCCTTGGCTGACTTGCCTCCAAGCCCTTGTTCCCCCTCCCCTTCAGGGCCAGACGCCCATGTTGCTGTTTCTCCCAGGAGCGATAAGGCAGAGAGGAACATGACCCCGTCGCCACATCGCCACTGCCCAGGGTTACGCCGCAGTGTGACCCAGCAGAGATTAACCATCTTCCTGAGGGAAACGGAGGACATTTTCTGCTGAGCCGTAAGAACAGAGGGATTGCCTTGCTGGATCCAGACTAAAAAGGACAGCTAATCCAGCGGTCTTAACCCAGCAGCCAGACAGGTGTCTCCCCGGAAGCCCCACGGGGAAGGCACGAAGGCAGTCAAAACTCTCCTCTCGGCTGTTTCTCTCTGAGATTCAGGGACAGATGGCCTCATTGCGCCTCCATTTAGCTCTCTTTCGATCCCCTCCTCCGCCGCCACAATTTGCTTGCATACATTTTTTCCAAAGCAAAAGAGCGTTGCCACATCTTGAGGCACTGAGTTCCACAAGATCCTTCTTGCCGCTCCCTGGATTGGAGAAAAGGAAGTGAGGAACGGAGGATATGCGGAGGAGAGAAGAGGAGATGGGTGGGCTAGAGTGTCTCTTCTCCTCCATACTTCCTCCTCTGCCCTGTTCCTCTCTTCCTTCGCCGAGCCAGGGAAGCAGGAGAGGCTTGTCGACTGCGAGATATGCAGGGACAGAGTTTGGCCCGCTGTCGAAGTCGCTGGAGGTCTTGGGAGGCCCCTGTTTAGCCCAGAAGCCACGATCGGATTGTGTTCCCCGATGTTCAGCTTGCAACACAAGGAGGATGTCATATCATTGCAACTAAGCTGCAGGCCCCTGGCAACTGCATTCCTTTCCCCACTTCTACCCCACCACGGGACATCACCCTCGGCTTCCTCATCCTCCCACCCTCTTAGCAAACAGGGGAGGAGGTGGCCGGATGATGGAGCAAATTTCCATGACGGAAAGGAGCTGTGATGCAGCCTAGAGAAAGGCTCAGATACGGTACAGCGAGGAGAGCCAAATACCAGTGGACTAATGGCCAGTTTCCAGTAGCCACTGGTCCAACTGGGTGGTTGCAAGGATACCTTTGCAATCATGAGGACTAGAAACTTGGTTTTTGTTCTAAAGAGGAGAAAACACCGAGGTTCTTAGGCAGCTGAATTCCGAAACCCGTTGAACCCCCTCCCCTTTGTATCCATTAGTTCATATGATTTCGACCTGCGACAGCTACGCCCCGCTTGTGGAAAACAGCGAATGAGAACAAGCTATGTTGTTGCAAGTCCGTTTAATTCCAGGGTTCGGGACAAGGGTCTCCCCTAGCAATATCTGGAAACGAGAAATCATGAACTTAAGCGCTTCTGAACTGTGAATGATCCGTTCGTAAGAACTGGCCCACGGGGACCAGCGGGAAATCCCCAACACAACAGTGGCCCATCAAATCTCCCCACATACACACATCCCCTGTTGTTTGTTGCCATTCAAGCTTTCAAACCTGCATCCCAAACGGCAGGGACTAGAAGCTTATTTTTGTTTTAAATTAAAAACGTTTTTGCACCTGGGATCAAATCCCCCCCCCTTTTTTTTGGTCCTGTTTGCAGAACACGCAACTGACACAGAGGGTGGCCTGCAAATTTGCAAGACGTTTGCAAGAGAAAAGAGGGAGAAGAGTGTCTTTTAAATGATGGAATTAGGAAATAAATTTCCAGCCTTCCCAGTGCCGGGCACGATTGTCACTGGACTTCCAAGGAGGGGGGGGGGCTCTCCCTCTTGATTTTCTCTGTGCGTTTCATTCAACTCTCTGTGGCTTCCCCACAGCATCAAAGGTCTGGGCCCCTGGTGTGGGAACAGGGAGGGGGCGGGGGGGCCAGGGGGAGAGGAAATGCAGCCGAGGCAAAGAGGCCCTCCAGGGTGCATTTCCTTCTCCTGACTGAGCTCATCCAGGCCAGCCCCGGGAGGCGTGGCCTCCCTCCCTCCTCACCTGCATGCAGGTGCCTCAGTTATAAAGCCATCGCCAACCCAGTTTGCTGCCAGTCCCGCATGCCAGTCCCTGCAGTACTGTGCGTCTAGCTCCTGAGCTTACAAAGAAAACGGATAGGGGGCAGCAGCCAAGCCATGGAGCGGAAGATCCTATATGTGGCGGCCCTACTGGCATTTGCTCTGCCGGCAATAAGCCAAGAAGGTGAGATTGGGGGGGGGGCAGGTGCTCCTTGCAGCTGGAGGGGGGCCCAGCCCTACTGAAATCAGGGCAATGCAGGAAGGAGGGGGGGCTTCTCTCTTTTCCCATTGTTTGTAGGTCTACATAGAAGCTCCTTTTTCACAGCTGGATCAAAGAGGGGATTCCAGCAGCAAGGGTAGCTTTTCTCTCTCTTGCGGGAAAAGCGGCACCAGTCAAAATTCTCCCTTCGACAGAACTCTCTGGTGCACAGTTGTACCCTCCTGGGTTGGTATAGCTGGAGCCACAGGGGTGCCAGAGGGAGCTGGGGTCTAAATCCTATCACTAGCACGGGGGGGGGGGAGCAGAAGCTGGGGGAAAAAAATTCTAGCCACCAAAGTTACTTGTTTTTCTTCTTAGTCTTAATTAGGCATACATACTACAACTAACTTGTTGCTCTCCAGCTAGGGTGAATGGGGGGGTCCTAAAAGGGGAAAGAATGGTACCTGAATTATGGGGAAGGGGCCACAGCTCAATGCTTTCAATGCAGCAGGTCCCCAGTTCAGGTCTAGTCCCAGGGGACTCTCCTGCCGGCTTCAGGAGTTCTCTCCTCCCCCCAAGCCAGCATTTCTGGCTGAGATCACGGTCTCGCCTGGGAGCCTTCACAGCCCCCACTCCCCATGCATGGATTTAGTTTCATTCCTACCTTTCATCCAAGGCCTCGGAGCCCAGGACAATGCATGAGCTGGATTTGGCGCATTATCAGGTGGGCACATCTGTGCCTCGCCCGCGGGAACGACTGGACCCACGGACCCGCGGGAATGGCTGAAAAATTCGGGGTTCTGGGGGTGGACCAGGCTGGGAAGATTTGATCTGAATCCATTTTGAGACTCCAACGATCACATCTGGGTCTGGCGATCCCTCCGGTGCTGCTGAGCAAGGGGAAATGGCGAGATGTGTTCACTCAAGGGATGGGCCGCGGCTCAGTAGTGGAGCCCCGGGGGGGGGGGGTCCGGGCAGTGCCGTGGGGCAAGAGGTCCAGAAAGGAAAGAGTGCTTTTCATTGTGGTCAGCGGTGTGGCCAGTCCAACTGCTTTGCCAGGGCTAACGGCTCCAGATCGGTCTCTCAGCATGGAATCCGGAGCAAGCCAGCTAGCAGGAGCTCTGCAGAACACTTGTGCCGGGAGACACATGGAGAGAAAATCCGTGGAGGTTCGGCAGCCTCTAGCCACATTTGTTAGCCACACAAGCTGCTAGCCACGTCTGTAAGCCACAGACACTGGATGCCCTGCAAATGGCTGAAATCTTAGTGGAAGAGGGAAGACTCTAGTCTAGGGGCTGGAGCACAATTGCGCAAAGAGGCCTCCAGAGTAGCACTGAGCATCTGCCCTGTACGCGGGGTTCTTAGACCCACTGCACCGGAGAAGCAAAGTCTTGGCACACCTTCTTTGGCAGCTTGGTTCTCATTGGCCAGTATTATCATCGAAACGTAGGAAGCTGCTGTTTGTTGAGTCAGACCCTTGGTCCCTTGAGCTCAGCATGGTCAAGCACTGGCCGGCAGCAGCTCTCCAAGCCCCTTCCAGGCTTGCTACTCGAGATGGTGCCTGGGTCCTTCTGCGTGCAGGATAAGATGCACTGCCACGACCACCAAGCTGTGGCCATTTCCTCTTCTTTATCGTGCTTTACATGTTTCATACGTCTGATTATTAGTTACTAGTGCTGAGTTCAAGCTAAACCACAGTCCCCAGGCTGCCTAAGAAGTCTAGCTAGGACATTCTGCCTGCAGCCCCCTGACATGATTGAGTACGAACCTGAACAGGACAGAAGGTGGACGTTCCGGACCTCGTCTACCCACATGTTGGACATGCCCAGATTGGATTCCTAACCATCTCCTTTTTCTTTGTTCAGCCACGGTCACGACAACGGAGCCCCCCACCCAGGACAGCACCACGGTCACGACAACGGAGCCCCCCACCCAGGACAGCACCACGGTCACGACAACGGAGCCCCCCACCCAGGACAGCACCACGGTCACGACAACGGAGCCCCCCACCCAGGACAGCACCACGGTCACGACAACGGAGCCCCCCACCCAGGACAGCACCACGGTCACGACAACGGAGCCCCCCACCCAGGACAGCACCACGGTCACGACAACGGAGCCCCCCACCCAGGACAGCACCACGGTCACGACAACGGAGCCCCCCACCCAGGACAGCACCACGGTCACGACAACGGAGCCCCCCACCCAGGACAGCACCACGGTCACGACAACGGAGCCCCCCACCCAGGACAGCAGCACGGTCACGACAACGGAGCCCCCCACCCAGGACAGCAGCACGGTCACGACAACGGAGCCCCCCACCCAGGACAGCACCACGGTCACGACAACGGAGCCCCCCACCCAGGACAGCAGCACGGTCACGACAACGGAGCCCCCCACCCAGAACAGCACCACGGTCACTACAACGCAGCCCCCCACCCAGAACAGCAGCACGGTCACGACAACGGAGCCCCCCACCCAGGACAGCAGCACGGTCACGACAACGGAGCCCCCCACCCAGGACAGCAGCACGGTCACAACAACGGAGCCCCCCACCCAGGACAGCAGCACGGTCACGACAACGGAGCCCCCCACCCAGGACAGCAGCACGGTCACAACAACGGAGCCCCCCACCCAGGACAGCAGCACGGTCACGACAACGGAGCCCCCCTCCCAGACCAGCCCCACCTCACAGTCCACGGCCAGCCCCACCATGCCACAGCTTGTGCAGATCTACTATCTGACCTACCACATTACAAACGTCCAATTTATGGAGGCCTACTATGATCCGTACTCCGCCCCTTACCAGGAGCTGAATGCTACAATTGGGAAAATGGTGAGTCTCCCAGTCTGGGCGTGATTCAAGGGTCGGAAGAGGAATGGGGGGAAGGCTGGGGGCTGGGAGTTCCCCCACACACACACACACACCAGGCATAAGGACAGGGTGCAAATAAGCTAGGGGGAGAAGAAATCATGGCACCTCCTCCAAAGTTAGGATGGAATGGAGACTGTCCACTCCCCCGGTACGGTACTGGCTCCATTCACCTGGCCAGGACCTCAGCTCCAGGACCTATTTTCCAGACCCAAGTTCCACCCTAGAGCACGCGAAGTAATAAGTAAAGACACAAGAGTGTCTCTGAGCATGTGCTAAGTGACTTTCCCCCACAGAGCCACTTGTGTTTTTCAAGGCACAGCTGGGGAGGTGCAATATCAACCGAGTGTTGGGGACAGGACAACACATTCTGGCAGGGCTTAATCCCATTTAGGGGTGCCTGCTTATCCCCCCCACCCCCAGCCATCACCCCAGCAGAGTTTGTAGCCCCCTTTTGTGACTTCCATAACAAAGCTGAAGTTCAGCATCTCACTATTGCTAACAGCGCAGGAGCCTTGCCTGAAAACATGTGTTGGCAACCCTGCCCTTCGGCAGCAAGGAACAGGTTTTGAGCAAGGGCCTTGCAATGAAGCCTTATCAGGGCCCTGATCAGAGAAAGTTTACGAAACAGCCAGCACTTCAATTTATTTATTTATTTAATTTTTCACATTTTTATACCGCCCTTCCTCCAAGGAGCTCAGAGTGGTGTACATATTTCCTCCCCTCCGTTCTGTCCTCACAACAACCCTGTGAGGTAGGTGGGGCTGAGAGATAGTGACTGGCCCAAGGTCACCCAGGAAGCTTCGTGGCTGAGCGGGGATTTGAACCTGGATCTTCCAGGTCTAAGTCCGACTCCCAAACCACTACACCATCCTGCCCCTTTAGCGCTGCCCAGTTAACACTAACGCACTTCACACCCAACGTGCCCTGTGGAGTCCAGCTGCTGAGGCAGGCAAGAGGCTCTGACGCTGGGTTCCACGGATGGTAACGGGATTCCCGACACAAACTGCACAACATAGAACAGATGGAAGGAGATGCTACATGATTACACTTAGTACACGTGATGGGCTTTGCACACTCAGATGTGCTATGTGGATGAAACCCTCACAACAAGCCTGCAAGGCAAACCATATTATCCCCATTTTGCAGATGGGGAAGACTGAGGCCGAGAGGTTTGCCAACGAGCCCACTTAGATTGCTTCAAAACTAGCTAGTAGTAGGGGTGGGTAATTGGCGAGGCCTGGCTTCTTTTCCTTCCCCCTGACCGTATGTATATCTTGGTCTTCGGGGAATTAGCTCTGATCCTAATTCAAACATGCGCATCCCTTCTCTCCACAGTATCAAGCCGTTTACAACTGTACTGGATGCCCCGACCAGAAATACTACCAGGGCTACACGCTGATCGCTTTCAGGTACAGAATGGAAGATAAACACAAAGATCTCTCAGAGGTGGAGAGATTTCACAGACTGAGAGATTTATGGTCCTTGCAAAAACAAGGCGAGGCCACCTCATTTCAACAGTCCCTCTCTGAGAAAGATGACAAAATACCCACCCCACGTGCTTCAATCCCCTTTAGCAGGCTCAATTAACTCTATAGCATCTCATAAGAACATAAGAACATAAGTAGAGCCCTGCTGGATCAGGCCAAAGGCCCATTTAGTCCAGCTTCTTGTATCACACAGTGGCCCCATCAGATGCCTCAGGGAGCACACAAGACAACAAGATAACCTGTTTCCTGTTGTCACTCCCTTGCACCTGGCACAGAAAAAAACCTACTTTATTATAAGAACATCTCACCTCCAAACTACACCGTGCAAACCGGCGGTTCTTGAAGCAAGGTCGTGGCTCCGATGCCGGGTTATGGGGAAGCTGCCGGGTTATCGATGCCGGGTTATCGGTGCAAGCTGCAATTGTGAGAGCAGAGGAAAAGCAAAATAAGTTTGTTTAGGCCAGATTGAACATTTCAGTCTTTTGTCGTTGTTAAAAGGGGACAGGTAGATGTCACGGCAGTATACTTTATACGACTGGCACTCTTTGCAATTATTTCTGCCTCAGGGTCCATCAAATCCGGGCAGATTCTGCAGAGAGGGGGGGGGAGAGGGAGGGAGGTTGGAAATATGCCCTTTTGCTATTCAAATTTGGCACATTTCGGATCCAATACTCATCCAATGCATCCCATTGGTCATTCCAGAAATAACAGGGAACGCCACTGCATGTCACGTTGCCAAATAGCCAAACTATCTACCATTGCATGTTCTTCTGTGCTCCTCCTCAAGCCTTTAACGCCACTCTGTTCTCCTTCTAACCTAGGCCTGGGTCAGTGGTAGCATATACACAACTCAGTTACCAGAACACCATAACCACTGCAAGCAAAGACTTTGAAAACAAGCTAGCCTCGCAGCTGTCGAACGCAGACAAATCTGCACTTTATGGTCTGGAGCTGAGCAATGTCAGAGGTGTGTGTGTGTGTGTGTGTGTGTGTGTGTGTGTGTGTGTGTGTGTGTGTGTGTGTGTAGCTGTTTATATAGGTGGGGGTCACAAAACCGTGCATCGGCTGTGCGAGAGGGGTCCAGCCCAGGATGTGGCCCTCAATGTGGAATTCTGTTTTGGAAGGCGGGGTGGTGGAAGTGGAGAGAAAAGCCCTTCGCTTTCTTTTAAAACAATCAAGTTTCTAGCCCTTATGCTGAAACCTCCAAAGGCTGAACAACATCTGAGGGAGGTGGGTTTTGGCTCAAAACTCCTTTTCCTGCCCCCTCAAGCAAAAGCAACAATTAACATCTGTTACCCAGGTTGCAGAATCCAACTTCTCTTGGCGCAGAATTTGGACTGCAAAATATACAAACACAAAAGCTCCTGTTCCTTTTAGGAAACTTCTCAGGTTTCAGTCTCGGATTTGTACATCCCTCTACATGTTAATTAATTTTTTGCTTTGAAGAGGCTTGGCTCCTCCCACTGAGCTAGCAATCCCCACCCCCCTTTCCACAGCCACGCCCATCGCACTTTTCACTCATCAATTGATGGTGAATTTACTGCCGGTTGCACCTTGCCGCCACACCCTTTGAATGCAAAAGGTGACAGCTCAGTGCTCAGTTACAGCCAAAACCCCATCATTAGCATTTGTGTAGCTAATAATTCACGTGTATTATGCTGCTGTCCTTAGAACAGCCCGGCAAAGTACAGAAGTTGCATTATCCCCATATTGCAGATGGGGAAGACTGAGGCCGAGAGAGGCAGAAAGAGGCTGGCTTAAGGTCACCTAGTGAGCTTGTGGTAGAGGCAGGATTCGAACCGGTAGAGTCCCAATTGGAAGCTCAGACTCTGTACCGAGGGTACAGAGGGGGGTCTCCTCTCATCAGTTTATTTTGCAATCTGAGCTCTGCAGCTGCACTCTTGTTGGAGCTGTGAGCCTAGCAGTCATGTCTGCCCTGAGTCAGCCCTAGCCAGCTGACTTCTCCTTTTCTCCATGCAGGAACTACCACCGCTCCAACAATTCCCAAACAGCCTCCTGAACCCGTCCCAGGATGGGGCATTGCTCTCCTTGTCCTCGTCTGCATCCTGGTCCTGTTCGCCCTCATCGCCTTTCTGATCCTGGTGAGTATCTTGTCCCCTTTCCACTAGATCCGGGCCACCCAACTCGAACCCAGCACTCCCACTGCCACCAGTCCTAGTAGCATCTCAAGGGATTGACTACTAGAATTGCTGCTCCGCTGACGTTCGGAGCCAGAGATAAAGGGGGTGGGGCTAGAAGCAATGGGGCGGGGACTGGCAGGAAAGGGGTGGGGCCAAGTGGCAGCTGGTGGGGGACAAACAGACCCTCTGGCAAGTCTGGGGAATGAAGGAGAGCCCTGTGAGATCAGACCCAAAGTCCATCATCTAGCATCCTCTCTCCGAGGGTGAGCCAGCTCTGGGGGCCCCACAGTGGGGAATTGAAGCAAAAGCCCTCCCTTGCTTGCCCCCAATATCTCATAGTCAGGGTTACACCATGGCTGTGCATGGAATTTGCATTTTGATGTCATGGTCAATAGCTGGTGAACTTCCTACCCTCCCTGAATAAGTCTAACCCCATTTTAACACTACCTAAGCCATGGGCTGCATCTTGTGGCAGTGAGTTCCATAAGTTTAGCGACGCGCTGGGTGAGGAAGCCCTCCCCGTGGCCTGTTCCGGCTCTTCTGCCATCCATTTCATCCAGGCCGAGTATTTTTTCTCTCTCCGCTTCCTCCCTGCTGTGCATTATTCAAATACATTTCTATACGAACAGGCTGGGAATGTTGTGGGTGGAGCCTGGTGAACACTGGGCGGGGCCAATAGCAAAAACCACCCGCCCACTTTTGATTGGCCACTCCCCCCAAGATGTTAGCGCTTCCCCATGAGGACTAGTCTAAAGCTACAATCCTTGCAACTAAACTCCATTGAACTTTGTGGGACTTACTCCTGAGTAAACCTTCCTTGGACTGTACTGTGTAGCCCAGATTTGACCCATCTTGCCAGTCGCTCTGCTTATTTTGGAAATTAAGGGCCTCCTCCCCTCCCTCTCTCCGATATATGCACCACCTCGAGCCTTCCTCACTCTCCCTCCTCTTCGCTTCCTCCCAGTTCATCCACTGGTGCCGCCGAAACCAACGTGGCCATTTAGACATCATTGGCTCTCGCGATTCCTACCACCCCATGAACGATTACCCCCCCTACCAGACGCACGGACGATACGTCGCACCCAACAACAAGCAAAATCCGTACAGCGAGGTGAGCTAAAATCCCCTCCGGATCCCCAGGCTGCCCTTGACCGGATGGGCCGAATGGCAAAATAAGGGTGGGTGGGTGCTTGTGTTGAAATGAGGAGGGGTCCTCCTGGTCCCTTTGAATGGCCACAGCAGGGACTGGACGCCAAAGGGGTTCCCAAGGAGTAATTCCATCAGAGCTCGCTTGGGTTGTCAGTGGGGATTTCAAATGACTGGAAAGGGAGCGAAAGGGACAAGAGGGGCCGGCCCATCCATGAGACCAACTGAGGCGATGGCCTCAGGCAGCAGATTGGTGGAGGTGCCCACCTCCCCGTCCTCCTCTCACTCCCTAGATTAGACAAGGAAGATAGGGAACCAGCGAAAGTGGATGCATGGACGAGAGGAGAGTGGTGGGCGAGAACATCAGAGGTAGATTGCTCCTGGACTTGGAGGTTCCATTCTGCAGCCTCAAGCCAGTCCCATCACCCTTTCCCTGGCTGCAATTATTAACAGGTCTTGGGCGATCCATGAGCTGCAATTTAAGGCTCTGGGGAAAGTGGAAAGTGGAGCCTTTGTGGGTTTTGCGGGCAATGCCTACTGAAGGAAGCAGGATTTTTCTGGGGCCAGCATCCCTGCCAGGGGGGCACTATAGCCGGGAGGGGCTCACAAGCCGGCCGCACTCAGGGGCTTTGGAGTGTCAGCACTGGCTGCCCTTGACTCCTGGCTGTTCTCCCTTCTCGTCACCTTCCCGGAGTTAATCTCTAACCGGGCAGCTTGTGGGAAAGCGCCGGCTGGTTTGGCACTAACTGCTGGGTCCTGATCGGGCCGGGGAGGGTCAGCCTGTTCTTTTTGCCCTGCCCTACCAGGGCTCTCGGCCTGCTGTCACCAGACCCCATCTGCCCCCCCACTGCACTGCTGAACCTCTCTGAACAACCCCTCCTTGAAGGCCCCGATCCCTGAGCTGCAGCAGGGTCAGTGCTCCCGTCACGCCCTGCTAGGCCCGTTGCTGAGGCAACCGGCATCCTCTGACCTTCCCTCCAGCCCTATTGGGGTGTGTGTGTGTGTCATTCCATACCAGTTCCGTCCAAGGGCGAGACCCAATGGTGTCACCTCCGCCGCGGCCGCTCCAGTCCTGCGAGGCAACCACAGCTGTTCCTTTCCGCACAAACCTGGCCTAAGCAAACAGCAGGGCCCCTGTGGCGCAAAGATATGGCTGAGTTCCGAATGTAGAGCTCTGCAGCAGAGCACACTGCCGTAGCGAGTCAGACTCTTGGTTCAGCTAGTTCAGGATTGTCAACACTGACTGGCAGCATCCAGAGCTTTAGCTGGGAATTTTTTTCCCCTCTGCCCTACCTAAAGATGCTTAGTAGCAGGGATTGGGACCATGCAAAGCCCAGTCCTTCCATAGTGCAAGCAAGAATCTGGGGAAGGAGAGAGGCTGGCTTGGCGACCTACAGTATCACTCTCACACCTAAAAAAAAGTGTTGCTCAAGAGGCCGTGGCCCCAGATCTTGCACTGGGCCTGTTTGCCCTTGGTGGGGACAACGTTTCAGCTGGCCCGGCCGCTCCCAGCCTCGTGACCAGGCAATGTTTACCCACGACATTGAGTTGCTTTTGATGTCCCTGCTACCCAGCTCTCTCTGGAACAGCTGGCTTGCTGCTGCTCGGGCAGTTTAACCCCTGTGGGGAAGCTCAGCAATCATGACATTTGCTCTCCTGGTCGCTGGAAACAGCTCGCCAAGAACAGCTTGGCTTCCTTGTTTTTTTCCAAAGAGGGGGGGAAACAAGCAAGGCGCTAGTCCTCATTATTTCTTGCAAAAACCGGCATGCGTATGCGTTCCGATGTCCTTTGCTCCTCTCCATCCACACACACACACACACACCAGAGTGTCTGTGCCAGCTTGTTGGGACAACGGCCTGCACTAGGTCTCACCACAGTGCCCCCACCTGCTCTACGACAGTGCATTGGGTGCGAACGTTACCACCAATACTGAGAGTTCGGGGTTGGCCTGGTCAGGGGGACCCTCTGAAGAATTTACAGCTCTAACCAGAAGGCTAATGAGAGAGGAACGACCTGAAGGCTGCAATCCTATCCACACTTACCTGGGAGTAAACCCCATTGAATATAATGGGATTTATTTCTGAGTAGACATGCATAGGATTGGGCTTGCCATCTCCGCAGGGCAGACTCTAACTAGGGCTCACACTGCGACGTCAGAAAAATGACATTGAAAATTATTTTCAGCGTTCTTCCCCCCCCCCCCGCAAAACACACACACACACACACACACACACACACACACACACACACACACACACACACACACACACACACACAAGCCTTGGATAATCTTTAAAGGGAAGCCAAATTAGTTTCTCTGAGAACAGAGATATCTCTCTGTTTGAACATCCTCCGGGCAGCCTTTGCCACCGTAATCAGGGCACCATTTGTTCTCGATGTGAGGTGATGAAGCAGACCCTGATATCACTTCTGGGAACAGAGGGTTTCAAAATGTTTTCGCAGGGTTTGGCGGCTGGCACGCCCTGCAGAAGTATTCTGGAAACATTTACTTCTCAACTTCCCGGTCACCTGTGTGGGAAGCTGCCTTTCTTCCAGGGAGACCATTGAACCTTCCTGCTTAGTGCTGCCTACTCAACTGGCAGCAGCTCTCAGGGTTCTTTGATAGGGGTCTTTCCCCAGTCCCGCCGGGGATGGACCCCAGGACCTTCTGCATGCCATGTAGGTGCTCAACCGGTGACCTAGAGATACTCCTAATTCAGATGTGAAGCTGCCATACTGAGTCAGTCCCTTGGGTTATATCGCTAGCATTGTCAAGCACTGACTGGCAGCAGCTCTCCAAGGTTTTAAACTCAGGGGTCTTTCCCAGCTCTTCCTGCAGACTCTGCCAAGGGTTTGAAGCTGGGACCGTCTGCGTGCCAAACAGGGGCTCTACCACTCAGTCACGGTCTACGTTTTATGTGTAGTTGTTTCAGGGTGTCCCACAAACACCCTTCCTCAATTTCCTCCCCATTCTCAGAATGTCAAAAAAACCCAGTTATTTAATCCAGAAGTTATTAGATCTGGCACCAAAACAGGAAGTGTGGCATAATAATAACTCAAGATGCTATCTCATAGCCAGCCCACAACATTGTTCATGGGTGGCCTGGAATTTGAGCCCACAACCTTGTGGCTTTACGTATATGCTCAGCATAGGGGACAGACTATTGGATCTCTGACTGTCATGTCGCTTTTACAGGCACAATGCCTCTGTCCCAAGGAAGTTGGCAACCCACATGCATAAAATCCTGATCTCCTGTTGAATGACACCCTCACTGGAAAGTATGTTGGCGTCACCTGCTGAGCGACCTGAATAAGGTTGCCAACATTTTTTCAGGCCCTGACTCTATGCATTTAACAGAAGCTTGCCAGCTGAGGGCTGGTTACCTCAATAGGGCTTCCCGAATAGGAATGCCAACATTTTTTTTCAGGCTGTGCGCCACTGCCTTCAAAAGCAACCCGATGCCCTGAAATCCTGTAATGAGAACTTTTCTTGGCACAGAGATGGGAAAAACTTCCACTGGCCTGCTTGATTTCTGCATTCTGTGCTGCTCCTTATGGCGCAAGAGCAGGGCTAACTAAAGGGAAAAAAAGTTGGTAACCCTGGGGTCAAAGAGAAGACAAAGTGACCTCGCCTTAACTAACCCTTTCTCCTCCTGTGTTTTTTTCTTCACAGACTAACAATGGCACCAGTCCCTTCTCCTACACGAACCCTGCCATGGCTAATGACAACCTGTAGGGGGCCTGTTTCCTACAACTGGACTCGGGCGGGAGGGAGGGTAGGTAAAACTTGACTGGACCAAGTTGAAGTTGATTCGGGAAGTGCAAGAGAAGGCATTGATAGGGGAATTGCTTGACTCTGGTGGGAAAGAACAGTGCTATTAACAGCCGTGTCCAGATTGGATATAGCCACTTTCCTGCTCGCCAATGGCGAGTTAAAATTGCCCGCAGGCGAGCAGGCACAGAAACTGGTGTTTTTGCCATCAGAACACGGTGGCCGTTGTCAGGCTATCGATGTGCCACAAACAACACTCTCTTAGTCCACCGTGGACAGGCAAACTAGTTAATGCAGAGCTGGGTCTGCAAGGCTGGCTATGTCCCCTCAAGCCCAGAGTGTTGCTAACCAGCAGAACTCACCGTCACAAAGATTTCATCGGCATCCAAAAGACCATCAGTGCTGGATGAATTGACCAGGAAGGAGAAGAGAGACAGTAACCTCTGAATCAAGCCTTTCTGGGTGAAGATTGGTGTTTCCAAAGCCTCTTCTCCCCCTTTGTCACTGATGAACATTATGTTAATTATTATTTTTTCTATTCATGATTTGTATTTGTTTTGCAATATAAGATATGCTGCCATTTAGGGGGTGCATTTCCGGGTCTCGGCCCACGCACAGAGCACACCTTTCGGGCCAGGTGTTCCCCGATTTGACTAGGATAGGGCCGGCCCATGCATGCGGCCAACTGAAGTGGTCGCCTCAGGCAGCAGCTTGGCAGAGGGCACCCAAGTCCGCCTCCTTGCCTCCACTGCTCCTCCTTCTCCTTCCACTCCCTGGATTGGAAAAGGAAGAGGGGACAGAGAGGAGGAGGCAATGTGGAGGGGAGGGGAGTGCTGAGCTAGAACATGGGAGAGTGGGAGGAGCAGAGGCTGGTGCCCCACCGGGTGAGGGGGCAACATTTAGCATGCTGCCTTAGGCATCAAGAAGTCTTGGGCCGGCTCTGTCCTAGGAGACCACAACGGAGCAAAAATTCTCTCCAATTCCAAGACGCGCAAAGATAACAGCCTGTCTCAGAACTGATCCCTGACAAGCTCGCCTCGTAACGAGCAAACGTTCCAGAGGAGCCGAATCCGGACGCATGAAGGAACCACGTGAAACCAAATTGATTTTACGGGTGAAGCATTTAAAAACAGACAAACCCCTCTTGCTTTCCAGCTCCATACATGCATCAGCTTTAAGCTGCCAAATCACTGTTGTTTTACTGCTGGCACAAACAGGAAAGCAGTGTTCTCCCTCCCCGGGGGTAACTAGTCCTGTGGGATCTCAAAAGCCAGGAAACTCCAGATGAGGCCAGACTCTACCCACAATGCACTAGGACTGGAGCAGGCTCCACTCTAGTGGGCCAACCCTACAAACACCCTCATTTGCCAGGATCTGTTGCAGCTCCAAATGGGCAAGCTGCCAGTTCCCCATGGGCACTCGGTCCGCACCCTGGCGTTGCGGGTCGCATTTTGCGCCCCTTGGGATGCTGCCATCCCTCCGTGGCAGATTCTGGGGTGAAACGTCTTGGCGGGGGGGGGGGAGAGACCAGGCTGTGGAGGGGACGGAAAGTTACCAGCGTCCTTCGGAAACCGATGTACTGTACTGTATTTATAACGTTACACAACAATAAAAAAGAGTTTTGTCAGAAGCAAAGCGTGTCGCTTTGGCTTTTTTGGGGGTGGGGAATTGACCTTCGTGTGGAAATGACACCTAATCTCAGGTGGACCCGTCCCTCTTTTAACACACCTCAAACAGTTTACTGGACTCTGGACTGTCTAGCTACGCTTGCAAAATTTTATATAGGCACCGACATGGAACAAAACAGGCAATGCAAAGGCTACATGATTTACGTAGACATTGCGGTGGTTTTACCTAGAATGCTTCAGGACTGCATTGCCTCCCCCCCCCCCCCCCAAGGCTTCTGGACACAGTTGCCACCGTTCTCCCCCACCCCACCCCATGCTTTTAAATGCTGGATGGCCAGAAATTCACCCGTTGACGGTTTCCCCCATCACTGCATCTGTATTCTGGGGAAAGCATCACCTCCTGGGCCTTTGCCTATGTGCAGCTTTTAACGGCGCAGGGTCTGCGTCAGCAAAAAGTTGGCAACCCAGCCTCTGGAAAATAGGCCAATTGACTATAGAGTGCAATTAGCTGCTAGGGCTCTGGCCTAACCTGTGAGAGGGTGGCATTGTTCCTTCAGCAACGGACCAAGAAGAGGAGGAGAAAGGAAACAGTTCAGCATAGCATTACAATCGCAATTCAGAGCTTCCCACATCAGAACTGCCTTAGCCATCAAGCCAAAGATGGAACGAGACGCAGCCAGCCTGGCTGAGCCTCACCTCCACAAGGGAGAATTCTGCAAGTGGCGAAATGTCCCCACTGAAAAGCATGGTCTTGGTTTCCCACAATGCACCGCAACTAACTGAACATCCACCAGAAAGCCAGCATATAGGATGCCAACTTGGCCTCGATGGCCCACAATGCACTGCATCCTGACCAGTGTTCCCTTTCAGTCGCGCAACTCAAAGCCCTGGAAAGCTAAGCGCCAGTGTACACCCCTTCCTTAGGGATTTTGGTCCCGACATAAACCAGAACACAGAAACCCAACCAGGCTTACCAGATCCTCGCCGGGACAGGAGCGGTCTACCCTTAAGGGGGCGGGGCATGAGGCCCCATGCCCCGCCCCCTTAAGGGTAGACCGCTCCCGTCCCGGCTAAGCGGGAAAATATGTCCCGGCGAGGATCTGGTAAGCCTGTCCTGACCATTATGGGGGGGGGGGGAGTGTGAAGAGGGACAGGGGGAGTGTGAGACTACTTGGTATGTACATTCTTAGATTGTCGTCCAGATTTTAGAGTTCAAAGCAAACATTCTGGCAGGAAAACTCCGTCGTATAACAACACAATTTTATTATTTAAAATTAGATGGTTAATCTACAGTCTTACAGCATCTAATTTTAAATAATATAATTGTATTATACGACAGAGTTTTCCTGGCAGAATGTATGCTTTGAACTCTAAAAAATAGGAACTTGGTATGTTTAGCCTGGAGAAGAGGAGGCTGAGAGGGGATATGATAGCGCTCTTCAAATACCTGAAGGGCTGTCAGATGGAAGAAGGAACACATTTGTTCTCGACTGCCTCTGAGAGTAGAACTAGATCAAATGGGTACAAATTGCTGGATATCGGAGGTGGTGGGTTCTCCCTCACTGGAGATCTTCAAGCAGAGGCTTGCCAGGCACCTGCCGGAGATGCTGGGGCAGGGGGTGGACTAGATAACCTTGTGGGTCCCTTCCAACTCTATGATTCTAAACCCGAGACACGATAAAACAGCAGACTATAAATACATGTGAGCTGTCATCTTGGCCAAGTCATCATGGCTTGGACCGCACCTGGAAATGGCAGCTGCTCCAATGGCAGCTGCTCTAACCATCATCCAAACATTGGCCTTAACTCAGTGGTGAGAGCTGGGAATGCGCTTCCCACAAAACCCTCGCGCCTTATTTAGTCCACAATTCAAGCCAGGGAACGCGGGATTCTGCAACCTGATTGTGCAAATCCAGTCTCTTTGCATGGCGTGGCTTATTTTGCATAATTCTGGCTCTGTCATGGAGAGGGGCGATGGGCAGCGAGACACAGCAGGTGCCCCCTGTTCACAGTGAATCCTGCTCAAACCTCTGGCACTGGGTGTGGGTTTTTTTCAACGGGCTCTGCCCGTATACTTTCCAACCCCACAACATAAGGACTAGCTACTTTTGTTGTTAATTAAAACAACAAAACAAGCCGAAACACAGCTGGGCTTTTCAGGATATGGAAGGAAAGTGAAGGAAAGAGTTCCTATAGCATGAATAAACATTGATCATTATAAGAGTGATCAATACATTATTTAAATTAAGAAAGCTATAAATAGCCTTAATAGAGAAGGGGGAATTTTGGCTAGTGCAATTTCTCACAGCAGAAACATGTGTGGCTGAGAAAAGCTCTCCCAGCCCCTCTCTCTTTGCAAGGCCTCTAACAGGCAGGTAATTCAGCAGGTAAATGCTCCTCAATCTGTTGACTGCCAAATTTTTCCTCTTCTGAATTTCTCCCTGGATTTTGGAGATCGTATCTACCCATTCTTGTGACCCAAGGGGAATGGGTGTATTTGATTTATGATGCGAACTGTTTCCCTTTACTGATCCCATGTTTAGTTAAAGCCCGAGGACATGTTTACAATTCAATGCCTTGTTATGTATGTATTGTTGCATTGTTGATCAATCATTTGTTGCATTGTTTGTGTGTTGAGCTGTGGCGGTTTGGCTTGATTACATGATTCAGTGTTGGATCACTGACTTTTTTTTGTGGTTTTTTGTGACTTTTTTCCCCAAGTACATGGCTTTCTTACAGCATAAGAAGTGGCTCAGCAAATGAATCCATACATTGTGTGTAGACAATCCCCGCTTCAATCCCCGATAGCATCTCCAGGTAAGGCTGGGGGGGACGAACAGACCCTAGTCTGAAACCCTGGGGAGTGGCTGCCTGTCAGTGCTCGACCATACTGAGACAGGTGGACCAAAGGTCAGACTCAGCCGGCAGCATTTCCCTACATTTCATTGTGGGAGAGGATACTGGTGCAGTGATGCACAGGGTGCAATGCAAGGTGTTGCAAGCATGTCCATGCCTTCATCTGAGATGAGTTGGCGAGGAGGGGGGGGGAAGGAAAAAAAACAGTTAAACTGTGCCTCTTTGAAGTTGTGACTGTCCCTGCTTCAGCACCCACAAGTGTTCCAAGCTGACTCCTCCAGACCCTGCTGGGTAAACAGTCAGCCAAAGAACAACGAGGAAACGAAACTGCATATTTGAATTTGCTCAGAAAGAAAGCCATCGGTGACGTGAGCCAGTAGCGGCCTTCCTTTGTGTGCAGTTTCTGGCCAGAGGTGCAGGCAGAAGGGATGAGCCTGACTTCCCAACCTTTGCCAGCTCCACAGCCTCCCCTTCTTGCAGGGTCGGTGTCAGCTTGCACCTGGGTGCATTGTTGCAGATCAACAATCTGCGGACAATGTACAGCCGTCGTACCCGCATTGAACGGAATAACTGCTCCCAGGTTAAAACAGACTCAGATGTGTCTCGCGGGTACAATCGTCATATGCGAACAACCCAATTGTCTTGGTTTGTGTTGCTTCTTTGCTGACTTTGATGGCTGGTGGTTGCTGCCAGTAACCTGAACACGCAACACACACTTGGGTGCAAAACTGAAGGGGGGGTTGTTTAGGAGTTTGGACGTAGCCAGCAAGGGGCAGAGATGTCTGGATTTGTTGCCGCTGGCTTGCAAGAGGGAGCTTTTGGGGGAGGGGGAGAAATCAACTGCATGCTGTTGACTTTGGGGGTTCTGCCGCTGGTTTAAAGACTAGAACTGCCTGTGACTAAAACACCCATCAGCCTCCACTAGTTTCTCTCCCCGCCCAAGACAACTTGGTGAAAGAAATGACTTCGAGAACACAGCCTACCATCCTTTGATTTATTTTTCTTTTGCTCCCCCTCGAAACTAGGCAACGTTCCTAAATTAGTGAAATCAAATTACGGACACTGCAGAAGATGAACTTCCGTCATGGTTACTATACAGTAAACTAATTTTTTTGCCCCTGGTTTTGCTTTAAAAAAAAACAACGGAAAAATCCACACTTTTCTTTATATTATTTGTTTCTTTTTTCCTTCTCTTCCCCCCCCCTTCCCCTCCTCCAAGTATGTTGTTCCTTACATGTTATTACAGGTTGATTACCCTTTATCCAGACATCTGAAATCCAGACTATTCCAAAATCCAGACATTTTTGGGGCCACGACTTTAAAAAACAAACAAACCTTTTCCAGCATCTGGCTGGCATAGTGCACGGCATGCAGGAACACAAAATTATTAAAAAATATATTGTATAAAATTACCTTCAGGCTATGTGTATCAAGTGTATATGAGACATAAGTGAATTTCATGTTTTAGACTTGGGTCCCATCCCCAAGCTATCTCATATTTATGCAAATATTCCGAAATCCAGACAACTTCCTGTCCCAAGCAGTCCGGATAAGGGATACTTAACCTGTATATAACATACCGGTATTACATTATTTGGTTCTGTTCTATGCTTTACCTGTGTGTATCGATTCTATTTTTATGTTCTTAAATGTAGCTTCCCCCTCTCAGAGCCGGCCCAAACATGAGGCAAACTGAGGCCTACTTCGTAGACACGTAACATATACAGAGTTACATTTCCAGCACAAGGGGGAGATGGGGAAGCTTGCGACAGGAGCCTTAGCACGAGACCGGGAGCAACGGCGGCCCAGCTGCTTTCATCTGTGAAATGTCGCCACGTGGGAAGAAATCGACTCCTCCTGAACAGGCAGCCAAGCCCCGTGACCTTGGGGCTGACCCCCAACCAGTGTCTCATTCTAGCAGTCTGGGCAGAAGAAGCAGGAAGTCTCAAGCGCATTGGCAGACTCACATTTCAATTTGAGGGCATCCAGGCGAGACTGGCCAGGCGGCCGTTGAAAGCACAGCCCGGTGGGCACGGCTGGGTAGGCCAGGCTGGAATGCTGGGAATGAAGGTGGGGTGCGGGGATACATTACAACTATGAAGAGGCGGGGGCCAGCTGCTCCTGGAAATCGGGGCCCCACCTGCCTCAACTGCTCCGATTTCTCTGCCACAGGCCTGTTGCTAGGCACTTTCTCCGATTCGTCAAGTGACGGGGAGTTCCAAGGGCAGCACTACCCGGGTAGCATCCTTTGCATGAGACACTGAATGATGCCTTTAAGTCAGAGTTGCTTTGCAAGCAGAGCCTAAAAGTAAGGAGGGGCAAAGCGGCACAGAGCTATTCGCCATAGCAGGGAAATGCTAAAGGCAGGTGCTTAACTTTGTGGCCAACACAACTCCCTCTCTTCTGAGGGAGAAAGCGTTGGGAGCCCCCTTACCAGGATCCTAATCTAAAGCGTACCCCCCCACACACAGCTGCTTTTCTGCAGAAAACAATTACATTGGGACCCCAGAACACAGAGCTGGAAGACAAGCATTCAGAAAACATCGAGGAAAACAGAATCATAGGACGGTTGGGTTTCGCTCCAGCGTTGCCCTGGGCAACAGTGCAAATAAAGATTCCTATTTCATAGCAAGGGGGGAGGAAATAATGGAGCAGTGTGTGTGTGTGTGTGTGTGTGTGTGTGTGTGTGTGTGTGTGTGTGTAAACAATGACATTGCCATTTTTTTTCCTGGCAGCGCACTGGTGTTCTTAATTAACTGGCACTCAGCTCAGTAAAGACAAAAGAAAATATTTTTTTTCCATGCTACGCGTCATTAACTTGTGGAATTCACTGTCACTTGACGGCGGAGTGACGGCCACTGGCTTTAAAGGGCGATCCTTAGACACCTGCAAAGGGGACAAGAGGCCTATCGGTGTGTTTCAACTGTCACGTGAATTGGAACTGGCGCCCACATTCCAAATCTCCTTTTCCGTCTCTTCCTCGGCCCAAGACCAGCACTTGCAATCCTATTTGTGAACACAGGGGGTGGATTCTAGCGGTACCAAGAAGGGATTCCCCCCCCCCCCAATTTCATCTTTATCCTCAATTCACTGAGACCCAGGTGCGCAATAGTCACTGGAGGGGTGGAACCAGAGTCAAAAGGGGGCGAGAGGGCGGAGCCACCTTCCTACCCCACCTCACGGACCACACATTGGTGTGACGTGCATAAAGAATTCTGCAGAGAACTACCCTGCGCCTCTGCCTTTAAACAGAAACGGAGAGTAACCAATGCAGAAATTTAGCTGGCAACACTTTTTCTGGCATGGAGATAAAGGGGGGAGGGGAACTCCAGTTGCTGGGTTTCTGTGGGGTGGGGTGCTGCTAAAAGCCAGAGGAGCATGGCTGGTTGAAAACCGTGGCCACCCAAAGCATTGAGATCCGGAGAAGTGGCGGGGGCGTGTGAACAAAATAGACTCCGTGGGCATACTCCGTGCCACTGAGGCAGAACAAGCCAGCCACTGGCAACACTTACAGCTTTAAAAATAGTCTTTGGTTTGGCTACTCCGATGGATGGGAGAGATCTGAGTGGGGAGAAACTGGGCTCGTAGCCCCTACATGCCCCCAAAGTCAGCCAAGGCTTCTGTTAGGGCTGCAACCCTGTTAACTGGCTCCGATCCTTCCAGCAGCACAAGCCAGCAACCTTTTCCTTGCCCCCCTCCCGGTCCCGATGCCAGCTCAGAAGACAAGGGCCTGGAGACATGACATACTCAAGTCCTTCTTACGGAAAAATACTCTCCCAAATATCTCTTTCTTTTCATGCTTGCAAAATCCATACTTGAGCCGTTTGCTGACCTTGCACAAAGGTAAAGAGAAGCAAACGCTCAACAAGGAGCGTTGCAAAACAGGGCCCCGAGCCAAAGCTTCGCCTTCATTCTCTAGTGCCACTGTGTGGTTCAAGAAATCTCAACCGATGAATCACAGTCTCACCTCTCAGTCTGTCGATTAAATTGGTGCATGGACTCCAACAATCGCTTTGGAGGAAGGGAGAAAGCACACTTCCCTATGTTGCAGGAGGTGCCACCTTAGAGGAAGCATTCCTTCCTGCAAGAGCGAAAGGGGAATGCTTCTTCTGGGACAACATTGGAAGAGGCATTCCCTCCTCTCTTGCACGCACATTTAATGTCTCTGCAAAATTGGATTTTGGCCCCAAATTGGATTATCTCTGATAGGAGAGAAACACCGGCCTATCAGAGAGAAACGCCGGCCTATCAATAGCCCCACAGGCCCACTGACAGCCCCACCAGTGGAGGAAATCCATATGCTGGGATGAGGGGCAAAATTGCTGTGCCATCGTAAACCGGGCACAGACCAGATGCCGGCACAACCCTGGCAGCAGAAAATTGTAAAAGCAGGGTGTGCTGCGGGAGGGGGGCCATCGTGCAGAGGACAACCAATTTCGACCCCTCCTCACATGGCAGACACATGCCCCCTTTGTCCGAAAATCACGCCAAAAACAGGTCTGGCACAACTTAGAGGAGTCCCATTAGGAACTATGCGCCTGTCACACATGCCAACAACAACACAACACCTCAGCCCTCTCAAACCACCACCACCACCCCACACACACACCACAGAGCATAGGATACAGACTACCTCTGGCAATCCAATAGTCATAAGTAGGCGTTACCATCATCCCAGAATCGAGCCTGGCTTCGGCCTAGACCAGGCCCGAGCAGCTCCCAACGGTGCACTGCGGCTGCCCAACAGGGTTCCAGCTTCGGCCGTGTCGTTGACTGGAAGTTCCGGATGCTGGAACCCCGTTGGGCAGCCGCAGTGCACCGTTGGGAGCTGCTCGGGCCCGGTCTAGGCCGAAGCCAGGCTCGATTCCGGAATGATGGTAAGCCTTGTCATAAGCCTGTGAGATACAGGAAGCTGGACTACAGAGGCCTTTGGCCTGATCCAGCAAGGCTCTTCTTATGTTCTTAAGAAGAGCCTTGCTGGATCAGGCCAAAGGCCCCTCTAGTCCAGCTTCCTGTATCCCACAGTGGCCCCACCAGATGCCTCTGAGAGCACAGACAACAAGATGACCTGTTTCCTGTTGTCACTCCCTTGCACCTGGCAGAGTCTACCCTCACCCTGCTCTATATAAGCCCTTCCCTGGCACCCACACTGTCAGATCACAGGGCACGCGGCATGGGGCTAGAGCACTCTCCTCTTTCCCAGGGGGACCTTGGTGAAGGGAAGTGGGTGCAAGGCACACTTGTGCACAAAGAGAGCACTTTGCACAAGCAACCTTGCGGCCTGCAATGCAGGGATGGCAAGACAGATTGCGAACGCTTGTCCTCGCAGAACGCTCTTTGCAGGCTCGCTCCCCCCCCCAGCTGCTGTACACAGATAAACACCCCACTGATTCCATCACCTCATCAGGGGAAGCAAGCACAAGACACCCCACACTTGCAAAGGGGGGGGGGTCTCCCTCCAAACACTCACCTGAGTTTCTCTGGCTTCACAGGGCCTGCTGTGCAGGGCCAGTGCAGCCCCCCTCCAAAAGATAAGGAGTCCGGTCTCCGTGCTCTCACAGCACCACTACATGCACATCTCTGTGACACCACCTCCTTTCTCCAACAGCACTGAGTGAGTATGCAGCAGCAGCAGCTCCAAACAGGCCTGGACACAGGTGTCTCCCATCCGCTCATCAATGGCCTTATTCCTCCCTCTCTGCCTCTCTTTTGCTTTGCTCCCCACAACTGAAGACCAGGCAAGCATTCAAAGCCAAGACACTGACAGTGACGCCTTGTTCCTCTCTCTCTCTCTCTCTCCCCCGCTTGCTCCCCACAGGCTGCTGCCCCACAGGTGAAGACGTTATGCAGATCCATTTTTAATTTTTTTGGGGGGAGGGGGAGTAAGATTAAAGAGAAACAGGAGAAATGGATACAATTCCCTTCCAGTTTCTAAACTGCAGTTTCAGTGTTGCAATGTGCTTTTTGTTTAGAAACCTTCTTCCTAGGAAGCTGCACATGCCTTTATTGCCACCCATGCGGGCAGGAACATAAGAAGAGCCCTGCTGGATCAGGCCAAAGGCCCATCTAGTCCAGCTTCCTGTATCACACAGTGGCCCCACCAGATGCCTCCGAGAGCACACAGACAACAAGATAACCCGTTTCCTGCTGTCACTCCCTTGCACCTGGCATACAGAGAAAACCTACTTCTAAAGCCAGGAGGTTGCTTATGGCTTGTAACCTGTAATGGTCTTTTCCTCCATGAATCTGTCCAAACCCCTTTTAAAGGCCACATCCTGAGGCAATGGCACCTGGCTTAGATGCCAAACGAGTGTGCAAAACGACACAACAGGCAAAATGCTGAACTCGCTCGGTGAACGGCCCCAGGACCTGCTCAGTAACCAGTAGCCACCATTAGTGACTTCTTGTGCAAACCACACCCCAATTTCAGCTCAGGAAAAAAGCAAGCAGGAATTTCACAAGCAATCATCTGGCTCTTTTTGTTCATTTCCTTCCAACCAAATTACCCTTCTAACCAAATTCAACCTCTCAATCCATCTGTACGATTCCCCTCTGATTTTTCTGACCCACTGGATCTGATTTCGCAAACGGTGTGACCTTTGGCACTGATTAAAATTTTGATTGTTTTAATCCCTGCGCATAATTTCAGGAGGAGGAAGCATGCTTGTGTAAATACAAACGTTTCTCCGGGGAAACCGGGGAACTGGAACGGAACAAAACGACATGCAGTATGAGTGCTAGATCCACCCTAATTATGTGCATAAATTGATAAGGTGCCTTTTCGTCACCCGTGAATCAGTGTCTGGTTGTCACGCTATCCCTGCCCAGAGGCCCTGCCCCCTGAGCAGACAGACCACCTTTCCTTCAGTCTTTCGTTTCAATTTGTAGCTAGGGTAGTTTCCAAAGTGGGCAGAAACAAATCTAAGTCGGTGCTGGAAGAGGCATTCTCCCACCACACATCTGGGAATACCTCTCCCAAGATCGAGATACCTCCTCAATGACTCTTGATGGCTAGTGGCTACTAGCGACTGGTGCTGACCAGCTATAGCCACCGTTTTGCTCGTTGCCTTTAGATGGTCAGAGGCTATGGCTCTCGGGTCAACGGTTTTGAATGGCTGGTGGCTACTGATGCTTTCTCAAGAGCTCTTGGGGGCTAGTGGCCACTGGACACACACCAATGGTTGAAGCTGGCTGGGAGAGGAAAAGCGCATCATTCACTTTTGTAAAAGTGCATCATTCACTTTTGTAAGTGATGATACATGGTGGCCAACTATGGGCCACCCAGATCCCAACCTCCCCACCCCCACCCCCCGTGGTAAAAAATCTGCCTGTCTCCCCAGCAAAAAAACTTCCCACTGCTTGGAAAAGTTGAAATGTGTCTCTGTTCTCAAAACAGCATCGAGCTCCCAGCCCAGGTCACTGGTGTGGTTGCAGCACCCTCTGCTGACTGCTGCCGGAACCACACCTGTTGAAAGGCTGCTGTGTTTATTGATTGGCTGATTAATTAAAAAGAGGGTCGCTAGTTAATCAGGTAGGGTAGGGTGTTTTTTTAAGTAAACTACAAGGGCTGGCACCCCATCCCTGCTAGAGATTGGGACATCACCAGTTCAGATCTTGCCTCTGTTGTCAACAGAGCCAGTGGCCTTAGCCAACTTCCCCTCAGCCTCAGTCTTCCCTATCTGCAATATGGGTGCAAAAATACCATCTTCTTAGGGAAACATCAAGACAACACACGCAAGGTAATATACAAACACTAATACCATAACCAGGAGACTACTTTTTCTTGAATGTTTTGCTTTGGCTAATAGCTAGAAAGAATTCCCAATTTTTTAATTATTATTTATTGCTCAACAGCTTTTGGCAAGCTGTAGGTGGCAAACGACAGCTTGGAAAAGGCATTCCCCCTCCTCCCCCCCCCCCCACACACATGGGAATGCCTCTCCTAAGTTCAAGTCTATCATTGCAACAATGCTCACAAGAAAACCGGGCATTGCAGGGTTTTTTTTAATTAATTGGAAATGCTGAAAAGACACCAATGTACAGTACAAGAATCCTCTTGGGGGGAGTTGGAGAACAGATCAGCCCCCGATTGCTGGGATAAAAGAGGGGAATAGACAGTGCTCCATACAAGACAAATTATCTGTGTGTTTACATGGTAAGGACAGAGTGTGTGTGGTTCAAGGAGTCAACATGGTAGTGCCTCTTGACACAACCAGAAAATGCTGTGGGGTAGGAAGAGGGACGCACACATGTACGCTCTGTTCCCTTGCAGAACCGGCCCCATTCAACCCCCTCCGCCTCTGGAAAAGGGACATGAACTTCTGATTGTGACCCGGGTACAGAAAGGAAATCTATTCTACAACATCGGAGCAATTCAACAGCAGCCACACCTATGCCAACTGTTTCTGCTGGCAGGGCTTCTGTGCCTGTGAGCAGGTGGAAAGAAAATGAATTCCCCTGGTGCGGTCGGAAATGAAGATGTGGGGAGAGGAAGAAATGGGTGGGATGGGGCGTGTGACATTTCTGCCGGTTAAAAGAAGAGGCACTGTAGCGGGGGTGGTTGGGTAAGAAGTTGGCAACTTTCCATTCCCCTCAATGTTAAAGAGAGAGAGAGAGAGAGAGAGAGAGAGAGAGAGAGAGAGAGAAGTGCTGTGAATGAGGAGTCAGAGGCGAAACTGATTGTGTAATGTGGAAAGCTAGAAGTCCGGGTAGAAAATGAGGTGAGCTTTGGGGGGGAAAGGGGGATTCACAGGAGGTTCCTTGGGGTTTTATGAAGGAGGAACACCCCAGAAAATGCTACATTTTTCTAACAGTCGGGCATCCCTTCCGAAGGGCAGGAGAGCTGGATGAGATTCACAACGATCCATAAGAAAGCACAGACGCTATAAAACCGACAACTGCTCAAAAAACAACTTGGGGGGGCACGGCTCCCCCCGCCACATTTTCTCTCCCTGGGAGTGGCCGCATCACAAGGATATTCTGCATTCATTGTTCCTTAATCCCTTTTTCGAAACCTTTAGAAATCCTCGCTTGGGACTGATTTAAATCGCATTGACAGTTTGATGCGGTTTCACTGCGGTTCCGGAAGAAGGGGGAACCCATGGGTAAGGGGAAATCGGGGGCAGGATTACAAGCCGATTCCTCCCCCCCCCAAAAAAAGTCTCATTCGAGATCAGGGCCAAGGAAGCGGTGTGACGGGCAGAGATGAAATTGTACAATTTAAAAAGGGGGAAGGGGGAGACATATAAAACCCGCCCCTGTTCATTCATGCATCAAATCAACACCCCACCACCACCACCAATGAATGAGAAACTAGATTCCCGAGACCTTGACACGACAATCCCCGCCCCCCGAATCTTCCGAGCTCACCCCTGCTGGAGAAGATGGCAACCCCCCCCCCCCCAAGGCACAAGGTCAGGAGGGAGTGGGGCAGGGAAAGAGAAAAACAGCCCACCCCACAGGGGCATCTGTGGGGGCCGCACCGCTGTCGGCCACCACCACCCCGACAATCTTGGCGCCACCTTTTGAGGACGCCCAGGCTATGCCTTGAGGGGTCACATTTGCGGGTGCCCCCTGAAAAAACACACAAGAAGAGTCTCTCTCTGCTGGAAGGTCCATCGGTCCACCAGGGGGCGCTGCAGGGCTGTCCGGGCAGGCTCCACCGCTCGCAAGGGAGGGCAGAGGGGGAACCATCTCACCCACGGCCTCGCTAATCTTTCCGGCCTTCACGCGGCCTCCGTGGCGCCTGGGATGCCAAGACCCGCTGGGGCCCGCTCAGTCCAGCTTGGAGAAACCTCCAATGGTGACCTTCCGCTCCTGCCGGTTGGCCACCAGCTCCTGGAGGTGCAGGGCCCCCCCACCGATGAAGCAGAAGGCCGGGCAGACGGGTCCCGAGCAGTCGATGCCGCACTCCCAGAGGCTGCGGAAGGAGACAGCGTCGAAAAACGTCACCTTGCCGCGCTCGTAGTCCAGGCAGATGCCCACGCGGGGGGGCAAGGGCACGGTGCAGTTCCCGGGGTCCCGAGACGTCAGGGCCACGCCGTGGGACAGCAGGATCTTGCCCATGCCGATGGTCAGGAAGGCGAAGGGCGGGGACGTGTCCAAGGTGGTGTCCTCGGCGCCGCTGTCGTGGCCGCTGTCGGGGTCGTACCTGAGCCGGGGAAAGAGAGAAGGCAAGCCAGAGTGCTTCAGTCTCCAGCGCACAGAGACGGACGCGCAACCGCCTGGGGTTTGACCTTCCGCACCACACCCGAGTCCCTGTTCCCTACTGTAACTAAGTACAGTATGTGAAACTGAATCACCCCCCTCTGTTGCCTCCCTAGTGTCAAAATCTAGATTGTAAGCTTCTCAGGGCAGAGACTTGTCCTCGTGTACTGAAATACATGCACAAACTTCCTCTGTTTCCCCCCCCACACTGCCTCCGGCCCCCTTCCATCCCTCTGTTGCCTCCTCTTTTTCTAGATTATAAACTGCTCAGGGCAGTGACTTGTCCTTGTATCAATATCTAGACTGTAAGCCCCTTGGGGCAGGGAGTTGCTCTTTCATTCTATGTAAAGCGCCCTGCACATTGATCAATGTTGATCGCTCATTTAAATGAGAAAAATAAAATACGGTAAGAGGCAACGGCAGTAGAGACTATGTTTAAATCAGAGGAAACAGGACTCCCCAGGGTTTCAGAAAGAAGGAGGTCTATCCTACCCCTGCTACCAAAGAGGCCTCGGGGACGGAACCCAGGACCTTCTTCAGGCAACGGCCCACCCCAATATATCCGAAAGAATGCACAAAGCTGCGCTATACGGAGTCCAGCATTGTCGAGCACTGGCTGGCAGCAGCTCCCCAGGGTTACAGACCAGGCTCTAGCTAGCTGGAGATGCTGCCAGGAACGCCCCGTTTTCTCCCACTCCGGATCGGCACGCAGGACGGGCAGGTTGCTCACCTGGGACTGACCACGTCCTGGGGCACCTGGAACCATTCCTGCAGCTTGCTCTCCAGGCCCACGCCCACCTTGACCAGGTAAGAGCTGGGGTCCACGCAGCAGGCCCAGTAGCTGCGCCCCTGGGTGACGGCCACGTCTCCGATGACCAGGTCGATGGACAGGTGGCAGCTGGTCATCAGGCGCTCGGCAGCAAAGAGCATCGGGAGCCCCGGCACACTGCGGACGGCCCGCTGGTCCTTGCTGATGGCCAGGCGCTCCCGGTTGAAGCCCCACCGGTTGTCCAGGAAGAAATTCAGCACTTGCGGGGAGGCGGAAGAAAGAGCCAACTTTTAGGGCCGGTTGAGAAAGCCACCCTGCACCCACGCAAACTCGGTGCCCTGACCTTCCCTGGCATCCAAGATGCGTCCTTTGGTTTCCAAAGATACTCCCAAACTCTCCTTCTTCGAGGGCAGCCCGTCCACGGGGCCGATTGACCCCAGGGCAACAGACACCTGCCTGGCTCCTCCCTCACACTTGCTGGGCTTCAAAGAAGATGGGAACGGAGCAGAGGAGGAAGGAAGTGGAGCAAAGCAAAGTGGTGGGCTAGAGCGTCTCCCAGGAGATGTTCTAGCCTGTGACTCTCCTCTGCTCCACAATTCCTGTAGTGATTCTGGAGTTGAACTTAGACCTTGGAGATGCAGGTTCAAATCCCCGCTCAGCCATGCAGCTTCTTAGGTGACCTTGGGCCAGTCACTCTCTCTCAGCCTCACCTACCTCAAGATTTGAGGTCACCACACCTCAAAAAGGATATAGTTGAATTGGAAAAGGTGCAGAAAAGAGCGACCAAAATGATTTGTGGGCTGGAGCACCTCCCTTATGAGGAAAGGCTACAGCGTTTGGGGCTTTTCAGTCTAGGAAAAAGGCGCCTGAGGGGGGACATGATTGAGACGTATAAAATTATGCATGGGATGGAGAGAGTGGATAGAGGGAAATTCTTCTCCCTCTCGCACAACACCAGAACCAGGGGACATGCACTAAAATTGAGTGGAGGGAGAGTTAGAACGGACAAAAGAAAATATTTCTTTACCCAGCGTGTAATTCATCTGTGGAACTCCTTGCCACAGGATGTGGTGATGACACCTGGCCTGGATGCCTTTAAAAGGGGTTTGGACAGATTCATGGAGGAAAAGACCATCACAAGTTACAAGCCATAAGCAACCTCCTGGTTTTAGAAGTGGGTTTTCTCTGTGCCAGGTGCAAGGGAGTGACAACGGAAAACAGGTTATCTTGTTGTCTTGTGCTCCCTGAGGCATCTGGTGGGGCCACTGTGTGATACAGGAAGCTGGACTAGATGGGCTTTTGGCCTGATCCAGCAGGGCTCTTCTTATGTTCTTATGTACCTCACAGGGTTGTTGCGAGGACAAAAAGGAGGGAAGGAACCATGTACACCACCCTGAGTTCCTTGAAGGAAGGGTGGGATCAAAAGGTGAAAGATAAATAATAATAAAGAAATCTCCCCTTTGTCTCTTTTTGGCCAAGCTAAAAAGCCCCAAGTGTTGTAGCCTTTATTCAGAAGGGAGGGGCACCAGCATTTCGGTTGCCCTCTTCTGCCCCTTTTCTAGCCCTACAACATGACGGGAGGATGGAAGGAAGAAACAGATCGGCAGGCAGGGGTGGCTACCTGGGGCAGGCGGTGTATGCAGGTAAATATCCTCGCTGTACTCTCCGAAGCCAGCCTTATTGCAGCCTCGGACCCGCAGCACGTAGACGCAGTCGGTGTCCAGGTACTCCACGACAGCGCTGGTGCCACGCACCTCCTCCCGCCGCTGCCACAGCTTCAGCACTTTGCCCTTCGTCTCGGCCCTCCGGAACTCCACTGTGTAGTGCCAGGCGGGGGGCGAGTGTTGTGGCAGGCGCCAGCACAGGAAGATCTGGTCGTAGGCGTAGGTGCGCTGCGTGTCGATCACGGGGGCCTCCGGCGCTGCAGCAGACGGCGGGGGGGGGGGGAGGAGGAGGGAGAGAGAGAGAGAGAGGAAAGGGAGAGGGAGACGTCAGACAGCAGGTGGTGGTGCGCGCTCCGGGCTGACCGACAGACAACCAGCTAGTGGCTAGGGGTTCCGTAGGCAAAAAACGGCGCACCAGGAGGGGCAGCAGACAGGGGAGGAGGACAGAATCGGGGAGACGGGGCAAAGCTGCTGAGAGACTCTAGGGAGCAGAGAGAGGCTGGCTGCAAGTGGGGGAACGGGCAGGGAGGGCGGAGGGAGAGACAGAGAGAAAAGAGAAAGGAAGGCGGGGCGGAGGCAGAGGAGGAGGGACGGCACAGGCAGGGCAGACAATGGCAGTGGAGGAAGGGGGTGGACAAGGAGGCCAGCCGGGAGGATGGGGAGATGCCATACACGATCTTAGGCTGGTCCCAACCCCCCAAACGAGGAGGAACTGCATTCAGGGGTAGAAGACAACAGCCGGCCAATTTAAAAGGAACAAAACAATGGACAATGCTATCCTGCAGAAGTTGAGCTCAAAAGGAAGCTGCCCTGGGTTTCACGAGGTTCCCCCCCCCCAAAAAAAATAAAAATGTTTGGAGAGCAGCCCAGGTTGCACATGGTGTGGTGTTTCTGGTGATGCGCTTAGACCTGGATCTATTGCAATAGAGGTGTGCTGCCCTCTTGTGGAACAAAAAAGGCATTGCAGGCCATGCAGCTGAAATAAGCTTGGCATTTGTGCTGAAATACATATCGAAGAAGAGCAAACCCATAGCTCCATCTAGACGCCCAAGGCACCGAGATTTGGGAAGAGGGAGTAGGCTTCTCAATAAATAGCATGTTTTTCTATAGAAGAACTGAAGCAGGGCCTATATAGGGATACTTTTCATACATAGGGATTCTATGGGAATTTAAAAGTGCTGCCACCCTGTGGACAAAAAAAGTAAGTGCAGGCCATGTTGCCCAGAAAGCTTTTGTATTGCATTTGTGCTGAATACATATCAAAAAAGAGCAAACCCATAGCTGCATCTAAATGCCCGAGGCACCAAGATTTGGGAGGAGGGAATAGGCTACTTGGTAAATAGCATGTTTTTCTCTTAACTCAGGGCCCATATACAGGGCTGTTTTTCCTGCATAGGTTTTCTATGGCAATATAGACGCGCTGCCCTCTTGTGGACCAAAACAAGTCACTGCAGGATATGCTGCCAAAACAGCTTTTTGTGGCCACCTGTGCTGAATACTGTACATACATACCATAGTAAAGAAGAGCAAAGGCAGAAATGCATTTCAATGCCCGAGTTGGTCAGATTTGGGAGGAGGGAGTAGGCTTCTTGATAAATACCCTGTTTTTTTGCTCTAGGAAAACTCAAGCAAGGCCTGTATACAGAGATACTTTTCATACATAGGGATTCTATGGGAATTTAGAAGTGCTGCCACCCTGTGGACAAAAAAAAGTAACTGCAGGCCATGCTGCCCAAAAAGCTTTTGCATAGCATTTGTGCTGAATACATATCAAAGAGCAAACCCATGCCTGAGGCACAGAGATTTGAGGAAAGGGAGTAGGATTCTTGATAAATAGCAGCTTTTCCTATAGAAAGGAAAACAGGGACTATACAGAGATTCTATCTAAGGCTGCAACATTTAGAGCTCTTCTGTCTAGAACAGGGGTTTCTCAAAGTTCTCCCCACAGCAAGGTGGGGAGTATTTGTGGGGGTGGGGTCAGCGGCGGCAGGCGTCGTCGCTGCAGCAATCTAAAGCTTCGGGAGGCCTGCAGAGGGGTCTGCAGGCCTCCCCGCACCTTCCAGTGTGCTCCAGGACCCCCGGTAAGCGTTTAAATTCTATTTTTCTACATTTTTTTACCACCGGCGACAGTGATCACCGCCGCCATGCTATCCCCGCCCTTTAAGGTGGCAGGGGACAGCATCCAGTTTTTGTGGTAGGTCGCGACCCACCACTTTGAGAACTAGATTGAAGGCATCTGAGACAATGGGGACATGATTGAGACATATAGAATAATGCATGGGATGGATAGGACTGATAAAGGGAAGTCTTTTTACTTCTCACATAACACCCAGAACCAAGGGACATCTACTAAAAGGGACTGGCGGGAGTGTCAGAACAGACAAAAGGAAGTATTTCTTCACCGTGTGTAAATCTGTGGAACTCCTTGCCACAGGATGGGATGATGGCACCTGGCCTAGATGCCTTTCAAAGGGGAGTGGACAGATGGATAGAGGAAAAGTCCACCCAAGGTACAAGTCACAGGGCCCAATCCTATCCAACTTTCCAGGGTTGATGCAGCCGTGCCAACAAGGTGTGCACTGCATCCTGCGGGGGGGGGGGGGGGGACAGTCACGGAGGCCTCCTCAAGGGAAGGGAAGGTTTATTCCCCTACCTCGGGGCTGCATTGTAGCTGCATCAGCGCTGGAAAGTTGGATAGGATTGGGTTCACAATGACTGCATGCAACCTCTGGGTCGGAGTGCCAGATGCAAGGGAGTGGCACCAGAATACAGGGATCTTGTCATCTCGAGTGCTCCCAGAGGTATCTGGTGGGCCACTGTGAGATGCAGGAAGCTGGACTACACAGGCCATTCGCCTGATCCAACAGGGCTCTTCTTCTGTTCTTATGTCAGGAGACACCAGGACCTCATCTGGTTGGGTGCTGGGGAAACGGAGGGTCCTGGAGTGGTGGGTTACAGCACCTCTGTCTCTGATGCTCTAGCGCAGCACTCTCCTCTCCTTCACACTTCCTCTTCCACCCTGTCCCCCTCTTCCTTTTCCAATCCAGGGAACGAGAGGAGCAAAGGCTGGCACCTCTCCAGGTAAGGGGAGCAGCATTTGGCATGCCACGTCAGGTGCCACGAGGTCTTGGGCAGGCCCTGCAGGTACCGCAGGGGGGGGGGCAATGCTTAAACTAGGCTTGCCTCCAAAGTAAAGAAATTAAGCACACGTTTTTTAAACAACTCACTGGGCAATTCAATGCTCCTACGTGAACAAACAACAGTTCGGAAGCATATGTTTACTGTTTTCACATGACACTTGCATGTGTGGCAGGGGACATCTCGGAAGAGGCCTTCCCTCCTGTGCAAGAGAAAAGGGGGAATGCCTCTTCCAAGATGGAACCCCCCCCCCCTGAAATTATAAATACTTGGAATTAATTACTACTACTACTACTACAACAACAACAACAACAACAACAACAACAACACACAAACCGGCTGCCCAATTCTTCAGGGGCACTCTAAAATAAAGTATTTTAATTGATTCTTCAAACCTGATTAAGAGCTGCAATCCTAGTTTAAGCAGATACAAAATTGAGGGTCTCACGGGATTTGGGATATCTGGGAGAAAGTTGGGGTTTTAAAGGGTCAAGAAGGAAGAAGTGGGGGCAGAGAAGGGAAAGAAAAGAGGAGTTGTGACGCACACATGGCCTCTGGAACCCTTTACGGAAACCACCACCCCACGCCTTCAAGATATGCTAAAAATATCCTCTCTCTCTGAAAACAAGAGGACTAGAAAGTTGCCTGGTTCTTTTTAAACAATGGAAGTAGCAAACCATACATTAAATTCAGCACTACACAGGCACCAGAATGCAAATGGCGCTGCCCGAGAAGTCATTGGTACATGCCAATACGTGCTTGGCCTAGACACAGCATCTAAAGGACCCAATCTAACACAGGGAGGCGGATGGGCAGGGAGGCGCAGACGAAGGGTGCAGGATGGAGACATGGGCAATGGGGACAGAGAAAGAGAGAGCGAGAGCAGGGGTGGTGGAAGGGGGGAAGTGGAGGGAATCGTCTGGGAGGGAGATGACTTGCCTCATTTTTACTTCAGTGATGACTCAGCAGCAGCCATAGCCTATAAACAAAGAGAGGTAAAGCACATCTGAGGTGGGTCAACAGCCAGGCAAGGGGCGGAAACGGGCCAGCAACAGACCGGCAGCCACTGGGGGGCGCTGTGCCTAGAAGTCTCAGGTTGGCAATGGATCATGGGATGCAGGGTTTGCAGTGACGGTGGGGGAAGATGGAATCGATCGGGGCCACGGAGTCCCAGGGCATGGTTGAAAAGGGAGCAGGTGAAGTGAAGCCCCCCCTCCCACCCCCCGCCTTGAGATGGGGGTGAAGGGAAACGGGTGAGCAGCAGCCAATGAATGAACCCAGGCCCAGGTTGGCCCAATGATACTCACCGACCGGCCCCTGCGCCAACAGTCCCGTTCCAGCGGCTCCTCAACTGCCTACACGTCACACCATCACAACATATACACAACTGGGGGGCTGACCACGTGGAAGCAATACTGCGGCCCCCATTTCCAGGGGGGCTCCAGGATTTGGGGACCTACGGGAGGGGTCGCTCCACAGCCTTGCACAGAGAGAAATCTGCTTTCCCTTACAATGAAAATACACTCAGGATACCATCTGCGCCTGCAACGTTCCAAGTGACCGTGCCACAACAAAGGCGGGACGAAAACACAGAGCTTGCAATGCTTCTCTCCAGAAACCACAGGTCTCAGTCGGAGGTGCTGAGTGCGAGCGAGGACAGCTCAGCCTGGCCACCGAGTTCCACCCCCTGCCTAGCATCCAAGGACCCCTCGGCCAACACGGATCTCTTGCCTACCTTTGATAAAGGTGAGGTCGGTGAGCAGCTTCAGCTCCCGGCTCACGTCCACCTGGAAGTGGCTGAAAGAAGAGCTGGCCGCCGGCCGAAAAGTCTGGAGCGAGTCGGTCGCCCGGATGATCCTGAGGAGGACAGGAGACAGCGGGGGGGGGGGGGGGGTCCGATGAGAACCCAATGGCGAGTCAGGCCACCAGTACATCGAGCTCAGCATTGTCTATGCTAGAGGGGCTCAAGAGGTGGGTCAGGAGCCTGAAGCAGGTCACGACCCAACCTCGGGTGAGTCATGGCGGTGCTACGGCCGCCATTTTGTTTAGAGGCTCAGGCCTGCACAGGCTGGACAGTCGGCGGGGCGAGGGGTCCGAGAGGAGGTCAATCCCGCCAGAAATGCTGGCATTAGAGGAGGCGCTTTCGCCAAGCCCCCCAGCCTTCAGCAGGCGCTTCAGTCTCCCGCTCTTCCTCCTCTCCTCCCCTGCCAAGGTTTTCCCCCTTCTTCCGATTGGCCTGGAAGGAAAGAAGGGGCAGAACGGTGCAGGAGCAGCGCATGGCGGTTGGCGGCCACTGGGGGGGGGAGAAGGGGACCCGTGACTGCCACTTGCCAATGGCTGCATAGGGGGAAATTTAACAGGCATGTAAAACCACATCTGCAAGGTTTTCCCTCCGGAGGGAGACTGAAATGAAGGAATCAGCAAGGGGTTAAACCCGCCACCCCCACCCTAACTGAACCCATCCTTCCCTGACTGCCGTTTGAGAAAAGGACAACAAGAGTTCCAGCCACGGAATCTGCACGTCCAGCCTGACCCTTGGTTTCCCGGCCGCCACGATCGGGAACCCGCCTCCAACCCAAGGGAAGAGGTGGGCTACACGGTGCTCAGAAAAATGCTCCTACCTGTTATGCAGCTGCTTGGCCGCCTGGACGAAGCAGGGCTGGTCGGTCTCCTTGAGCACCTCCTGGGTGTAGCCCACCATCCCAGAGTTCTCCATCATGGCCCGGTGCTCGTGCAGCTGCGCCCGCAGGTTGGCAATGCGGTCTTGCCGGCAGTCCTCAATGGCATTGAGCAGGGAGCCCTGCTTCTCCTCCAGCAGGGCGCTCAGGCCACGCATGAGGCGCGCCAACTCCTCCTTGGCCTGTGTGCCGTTGGCCTGGAAGCAGAACCGCAAGGGGTGAAGGACTGCAGCTATGCGCATGCATGGCGCACCTACCACTATAGCGGCTTCGCCACATCTCCCTGCTCGCTCACTCAGGGCATCTGGGAGAATTCTCTCCACTGTCTGTCCACAAATTTAACCAACTAGCCAGCCAAGATACCTGGTTGCCACCAAACACCTCCTTTTCTGGTAATCGCAGACGTTTTGGGAGAGAGGTCGAGCTCTCTCATCTGCAGTGGGATCACGGAGACACTTAAGACCAAGCAAAGGGACTCCAGTTATAAACACTTTCTCGAAAGTGAGACTTCTGGGAAGGCGATGTGACGACATCTGCCCTGTTTGCTACACAGCCGGGGCACTCGCCCCAGGTGAGCGGATCTGTGGATGCCTGCCTAACACCGCCAGAGGGTGAACAGGTGTGTATGCAAGAGAGCACTTCCTCTGCCATGGGCAGACTTTGGAACTCCTTGCCTCAGTAGACCTGGTCGGTCCCCTCCCAAACACTAAGTCCCTCTTGTCTTCCAGCCAGCTTCCAGGCTTGTTAAATTGCCAAGTCCTCGTCTCCCATCTAAATTGTTTCCCTTCCTGCTGATCTGCTTTTTAAAGTGACACTTTTAATTTTGCAGCGATTTCAAAGTACAGCCACAGCGAGCCACCTTGGGTGTCGGCGAGGTGCAACGGAACAGAAATATTCCAGGAGTCTATCCGACATGGGAGGAGTTGCATCTGGAGATCTGTCTAGGCTGCCGTAATTCAAGCCTCCCGTGTCGGGGGGGGGGGGAAGGGGACACACACATTTGCCAGCTCTTGTAGAGCAAATTCAAGTTCACTGGAGAAAAAGCACTTCTTTAAAATATCCAGCACCGACTCAGAGTCGGTTGGGAGACGGGCGTTGCAACTTTCTGGCTCCTGCAGCCCCAGGAATAGCCGCTCAACCTGGACATGTTAAAACACAGAACAACAGAGGCGCCGGCAGGCTTGAGAGCACCCTCTCTAGCCTCCAAAGTGAAACAACCCTATTCCCAACAACAGGGAGGTGGGGATGCCAAACAGGGGCGGGGAGAATTCAGGCCTGCAGAATCACCTGCGTGCTTTTCACCAGAGTCCCAAGGCCCATCAATTGGAGCCAGGTGCAAGATAGAGACTTGCAAGGGGCCAGGTGCAAAATGGTGGCGCTGGGGGCGGAGCCAGAGCAAAAGAGTGGCCCTGGGGCGGAGCCAGTGCAAGACAGAGACTTGCATGGGGCTGGGTGCAAAACAATGGCTCGGGGGGCAGGAGTGGGCAGACACACACACACACACACTTCAATCTAAGGACCCGAGTGCCTCTAGCCAGGGCCCAGGGATCTTCCGTCTTCAGTGCCCACACTGAGTTCACAGCCCTCCCAGGCAAAACCCTACTTCCGTCCATCCCGATTGCTGATGGGAAATCAGACCCTTTTGCGGAGCTACTTAAGATCCCCCAGCGAGACGCCCCTGGTGACCCCCATCGACGTCCCGCCTGCCCCGACCGACAGCTCTTTTCTGCAGCCTTCTCGGTTTTTGACCGTCCCAGCGCCAAACAGCAGTGCGTCCCTTCGTACCTCGGTGAGCCTCAGGGTCTCCTCCAGCTCACTGATTTGGCTTTGAACGGTGTCTTGATTGCTCAGAATGTAGGTCAGACTTTTTGTTAACTTCTCCTGGGGGCGAGAGAAAAAAGGGGAAAGAGTGATCCCTTGGAGGTCGTCCGATCTTTCCTCGCCTCGTTTTCCCTCTGCTGTTCCCAAGGGTCAGGAATGTCGTACCCCCAAATGAAAACAGGAAACAACCCCCCCCCTTGCAGGGTGCTGTCCTAGATAGCCACCTAGTTCTGCCCACTGGCAGGATGGATCCCCAGATTCCCCCACAAGGCTGTTTCTGAAGGGAGCACAAAGGCCCCCCAACATCCAACTGCTCTGGTCATGCCATTTTCTTTCCGTCCTGGTTGCTGAGCTGCCATGTGGCGGTCTGGACAGGCTGTAGGGAAAGGGGCATCAAATCACGCCACTCCTGCCCAACATCAGCTCCAGACTGTCCCGGATTCCTCAGGGCCCCCCCTCGCCGTCCCCCCCCCTTGAATCTCCGGTATAAAACACCACTGAACCCCTCAACGACGCCAACTGTCCCCTGCGCTGGCGAGGGTTTGGACAAGACACCAGAGGAGAAGACGGGAAGGTTTCAACCCGAGAGACTCCTCACCTTGAGGGCCTGGAAAGCGCTGAGCACAGGTGTGATCTTGTGTCCCGTGTGCTGGCGTCGCACCCGACACAACTGGCACACCAGCCGCTGGCAAGTCTTGCAGTAATGGGTCACCTCCTCCCGGTGTTCCGGACACGTCAGGCCCTGCGCGGAAAGGAAAATGGAGCACACTGGCGCACCTGATCGCTAACGCTCTCAAGTACGCCCGAACCCGTATCTTCAGGGCTTTGATTTAAAAACAAACAAACAAAAAAGAGACAACGCAAGTTTCTGACTCTCATGGCTGTTTGGTAGGCCATTGTTGGAACAGGAGTGGATTTCACCTTTTAACGTCCCACAGGTTTGCTCTCCCTTGCTTTCTGCTCGCTCCGAATTCCCGTTAAGCACGGAGAATTTTCAAAATTCATTCCAGAACTGAAATGCGCACTGTTTGCAACGGTGCGCCGAGTTCTTTTGCAATTCTGCCCCCCCCATGCATACACGCTCATTCCAGCGACAAAACAAATCTTTAACTGACAAACATGTATATGTACAGGTGCAACCCCCGTATCCGCGGATCCGCTATCTGCAGGTTGCCGTGCCCCCCCCTGTGCCCGTTACCTTTCTTTACCTTCATAGAGCTGGCGCCAAGTCAGTTTATTTCTTTCTTTACCAAACACTATAAGCATGCCGTGGGGGGTACAGTCCTCCTTATCCATCGTTTCCAGTATCCGCGGGGGGGCCAAGAACCTGTCCCCCATGGATACTGGGGCCCTACTGCATATAGTGTATATATATTAGTTTAGTTGATTTACACCCCAGTTTTCTGTGCCCACGTGCCTTCAAGGCAGCTAATGTTCAAAATAAAATGAGATTAACATTAATATATACTGAATTCAGACATCCCTTTCCTGCCTTCTCTCCATTCCTTAGGGAGGGGATCGTGGATAAGGCTGCTAGTGTTATATTGCCTCTAGACAAATCTCTGCTATGGCCACATTTGGAATCCTGCATCCAGTTCTGGTCACCACACCTCAAGAAGGATGTCATAGAGCTGGAAAAGATGCCAAGGAAGGCAACTGAAACCATCAGCGGGTTGGAGCACCTTCCTTACAAGGAAAGGCAACAACATTTGGGGCTTCTAAGCTTGGGAAAAAAGTGATTAAGGGGACGATGACGTGACTGAGACGTATAAAGTTATGCATACTGGGGAGGGAATGAACAGAGAAAAACTTTTCTCCTTCTCTCACGCCACGCTAGCTCCCGGAGTCATCCAATGAAACTGATCTGAGGGAGCCTTATTATTGGACAAAAGGAAGCCATTCTTCAGACAGTGCAGAACTCAGCCTGTGGAACTCGCTGTCACAGGATGCGGCAACAGCCATTAGTTGGGATGGTTTTAAAAGGGGGTTGGACAAAGCCACGGAGGTCCCTCAGTAGCTACTAGATCTGAAGGTTATGCACCGAGGACTTTGCCCACGGTTGCTGTGGGATAAATGCATTTTTGGATAGGAACGTTTAGCTCTAGCGATGGTTTCTTTCTCCAGGCTGTGACCGGAAAGTTCTCCGGGGGGTGGGGGGGACTTACCTTGGGCCGAAAAGTGAGTGTGGGGGGCGTGGGCTCATGCTGCGCCTTCTGAGTTCCCCAGGGGTGGTACAGTTTGAAGCACTCGTTGCAAAAGCTGGATTTGCACTCGGTGCAGCCTTTGGTCGCCTCGAGCTGTGGCGGCTTGCAGAACTGGCACATGATGGCCGCGCTGACGTTGATGGTGTGCCGGTAGCGCTCCACCACTCGCTCCAGCGTCAGGTTCCGGAAGAGACTGCCCAGCCCCCGCTCGCCCAGGTCCACGTCCCGCTGGCAGGAAGGGCACGGAAAGAGCACACTCTGGGGGTGCATGATACCACCGCGTTTCCGTCCTGGATACGTGCCGAAACCTGGAGTGACAAGGAAGACGTTCGCAGTAGTTATTCGTCACTGAGGATAGCGGCCATGAGAGCTTCCATGTACAGAGACAGTCTATCTCGGAATGCTAGCCTCTGGGGAAAAGCGAGACAGGGCTGTTGACTTTGTGCCCTGTTTATGAGTTTTCCCCAGAGATACCTGGTGGGACAGCAAGCTGTACTAGCTGGAATTTTGGCCTTACTCAGCAATTCCTTTCGCAAAATAGAACTTCTTAGTCCAGGGGCAGCCTTCCTCAGAATGCTAGATGCTGGAGAAAAACAACCAGAGAGGGCTATTGCTTTCATGCCCTGCTCAAGAGACATACCGATGCGAACCAAAAACCGGATCTGATCCAGCAAACGCCCTGCATTGCTTGTCTCCAACATCTGGCACTCAGAGGTAGGCTGCCTCTGGAGAAGGAGGTTCTACATGCCTTGCTGGGCAGCCCCGTCACCTTCCTCGCGTTCCCCTGACGCTCACCTGACTTGAGTAGCCGGTCGAGGCGCTCCGGCTTCGGCACGACCCGGCGCCCCAAGCGGGGGCTCCGCGTGGCTGGTGTGGAAGCTGGCGAGGTGGGCTCGGAGGTAGGGTCCGGACAGACATAACCCTGCTGCAGCAGGACCTCGGTGGCGCAGATGTGGCAGACGTTATGCATACAGGGCAACACCAGAGGCTGCTTGTACATCTCCTTGCACACGGGGCAGAGCAGCTCGCGCTCCATGTTCTTCATGCTGGTCTGTAATGCAAAGCAAGAAGTCGCGGGTCATAATAGCGGCTTGTTCTACGACACGCTTCCCCGGATGCCTGGAAACTTCTCCTCAATTCCCAGACATCTCCTGCTCCTTTAATCATTTTATCCTTTCTCCCTAGTTATGCCTGGACCTCCCTCCCAGACCCCCCCCCCGAGATGTCGCCTCTCCAACTTCTTCAAATCCCCCCTTCCTCACCATTAGTTTCCCGCCACCTGCTTCAACCCTTTCTGTTTCAGCTAAGGCAAGTGGTTCTCAATCGTTTTAGCACCGGGACCCACTTTTTAAAATCTCACTCTATCAGGACCCACCTAGCTTTATGCGATGCTCAAACATTTATGTCCCTATATTTACACAAGCTTGCAAACTGCAGGAGCTCAACTCTTTGAAGGGCCATTAGCAGCTATCTGATTTTTGAATAGCCTCAGGGCTTGTGGTAATTACTTATCTGATCTTTCCATCACCTGGGACCCACCAGAAATCAAGTCGCGTCCCACCAAATGGGTCCTGACCCACAGTTTGAAAAACACTGAGCTAAGCTAAATCAATGCTCTCCTGGTTGCTGAGAACCTTATTTCCCCCGGCATTCTCCACTGGATTTGTCTAAATATTTTGATGTACAATATTGTTCTGAATTTTGCTTGCTATCCAACATTTCCTTTGTATTTATGAAAACGAACTCCTTTTTTATTTTCATTTATTATTGGAAAATAACGAACATCTTTGTTTCCTGGTCATCAATTAAATCATTATAAATTGATTTGTATATTTTGTGTACATTATAAATAATTATATTCTTTATCATTTTGCTGTTGACGGTTTTATCTGTGGCTATATTTTTAATATTGGGTACTGGAGGCAGAAAAGCAGGATAAAAATCCAGAGATAAAAGAAATAAAACTGGTCTCTGGTTGAAAATAAACAGTTCAATAATCAGGTGCTCAGCTTTCTGCTGTAAAATCGAAGCTTCATCTTTCTTTAAAAAAATTTTTTTTTAATCCAGCTGTATGCAATTTTTTTGGGCACAAAAATGCTTTTGAAAAGCATAAGCATCTTTTTTCCTCAAGTTAATCTCTGTATCGACTGCACAGAGAGTTTTGTTCCAAGCAGAAGTCTGATGCTATTTGGCCTGAACTGGATTAAGGCTGCAGTGGGCCTTAATCAGTGGGCTTACTTCTGAGTAGACGTGCGTGCCTAGGAATGCGCTGAAAAGCATCTGAACTGGTCACTAGATTGCTTTGGAAAAGTTAGTGCCTGGAAAATATAGATGCACCTGGAACCAGAACCAAAGCAAAATGTTTAATTTGTGGTGTACATCCGTCCTAGAACATTTCCCAGAACACTTTGCAACACACAGGAGTTCTGTGGTAGCTGCGCATGGTGTGTGTGTGTGTGTGTGTGTGTGTGTCTCTCTCTCTCTCTCACGCGCGCACGCTCTGCAGACAATACTATATGGAAAAAGTTTCCCTTGCAGCTAGAAAGATGCATATTTAATGTATTATCTCGTGGCGTACCGCGCACACCCCCTCCCACGACCCCCCAGGCACTTACTTTTACAGAAGAAACCTCCGTTTTTTCTTCAAAATGACCGGGTGAGCAGCCTCCTTGCAGGCCTCACCAACAAGATTTAGGTACTAGAGAGTCTCAGCAACCTTGCTGAGACTCTCTAGCACTTAAGTCTTGTTGGTGAGGCCTGCGAAGAGGCTGCTCGCCCCGGTCCTTTTAGAAAAAACGGAGGTTCCTTCTGTAAAAGTGCCTGGGTGTGTGTGGAGGGCACAGGGGGATTGCGTGTACCCACGGGGGTACCACCTCAGAAAACCACGGAGGCCACGGTGGGGGCTGGAACGTATCCCCGCGGATATGCCCCCCTGTATTATGTTTTGTGGGGCGGATTATCATCTTGTAAAAGACCATCTGTGTGTGCCTTCTTCAATACCAGTGTTCAATGAATTGTAGATGGTTTTTACTGATGACATAAAATATGTATTGATATTTAACATCAAAGTCTGCATTTTCAAACTTTGTGTGTGTGTGTGTGTGTGTGTGTGTGTGTGTGTGTGTGTGTGTGTGTGTGCATGCTTACCTGAGAGTAGGCCCCACTGAACCTATGCATAGGTAAATGCGCATAAAATTGCATGATTGGACAATACTATTCCTTCTCTCCTAGCACTAGAGCATAACAAGATGCTGCAGATCCACAATGAACGAACGGAAGTACTTTATCCAACGACCCATTATAAACTTAGCAAAGTCGCTGCTATGAGATGCGGAGACAGCCACTAGCAGCAATGACTTTTAGGTATTTTTAAAACCCGCAAAAAATCACAGTACTGGCGCCTATTAGTCATGAGAGCTAAATGAAGCCTCCATTTTCAGAGGCAGTCTACCTGTAGACATCAGGTGTAAGCGATAAGGGAAAAGCCACCACCTCCTTGTGAGTTTCCCAGGCGCACCTGCTTAGCCAGCGTCTGGAAAAGAGGATGCTGAGTGGGTGTGTGATGGATCTTTGGTCTGATCCATTAGGGCTGTTCTTGTGTTCTTAAGGATTGGGTGTTGTTCCCATGCAAATAGTTGTGAGCAGCATAGATGCTTCACACTTAAGTAAGTAAGTAAGTAAGTAAGTAAGACAGACTCCTTAGGGAGGGAGATATCTCTCTCTCCCTCTCTCCGAGATGTTTAACCCCCCTTTTTAATATGTGCTATTGTACCAACCAGCCTGGGCCCAGACAAGACACAAGGCCGGGTGTCTGTCCAAAAATGCCCTTCGGCACGACTGTCTAGGAATGAGAGCTCCACACATAATGATTAGATCCAGAAAGGGCAGCCAATTTGTTCCCCACTGCTAGGCATGGAGAGACCCCGCCTCCCGATTCCAGGCGGTTTGGCTCCCTGCCCAGTCTCCACCGCCTCCCATTCAAGGGCACTCGTCCTTCGCTGGTGTTTCTGCTCCCCCAGGAGTGCCTGCCCGGCACATTGGTAGCGTTTCATTCCGTGTCACCCGCCTACCACACCCCCTGCCCCAGTGCATACGGCACCCAGGGTGCCAAGCAAGGGGAAAATGAAGCCAGAGGGGAGGGGGAAATCCTTACACCCTTCGACAAAAGCAGCACCCATCTCTCTGGCCTGGCAGCCTCAGTGCCAAGGTCTCTGGGCTAGAGATCTGCTCCAGCTGGGGACTGCCCAGGGCGGGGACTGGCACTCACCTTACCCGCCACTGTCCGCCTGGATGCCATCTCGAGCAAAATGGATCACACAAAGCTCTGGAGAGGAGGGAAGGAGGGAGGGAGGAGGGAGGGAGGCCGGCAAGAGCAGGAGCAGACGCTGGACCAGGCCTGGCAGGCAGCCCTGGAGGAGGTTGCCATGGCGACGGAGGGATGTGCTCGGATGCTCACAGCATCCTTGCTGAGCCCTGGAGGGGCGAGGAGAGTCCAGGGAAATGGGAGGAGGCGGTGATGGTGTCTGTGGGCACCTAGGCTGGGTGCCAACAGGGGAGGGCCAACACCCAGCTTCTGGGGCTGGTTTATGGGGGCACAACTGTGGAGTCGGGTGGGGGGGGGTATTGCTCAGTCAGGGTCTGTCATCCGCCTAACATCAACACGCCAATACAGGAAGACAATAGGGCGCCCATCGCAACTCGTATGAACCTCCCTCCCTTGAGCCCCTACTTCAAAACATTCTTTCCAGCCTCTGCATCATGAAACACGCGTTAGTTCCTGCAAGACATATTCAAACACACAAAATCCATCCCGCATCTTACATACATATCTCACCCCCCCCCCCGTTTTTGTGCAATGCGATGCAATGCACGCCCACCTCCCGACCCCGGTTCTTACGCTGATCCGGACGAGCGCATCCATGATTGAGGTGAAGGAGTGCAGATCCTCGCCTTCAGCCATGACTGCTTAGGGGGAGGGGGGCTGCTGCCGCCGGCCTCTGCCTCACCCCGGCAGCGGTTGCAAATGCCTCGGTCTATTGCGGCCGAGGCGAGCCGTGGAAAGGGGGGGGGGGGAGAAGAGCAACGCGCATGCTCCTCAAAAAAGGCTCAACCCAGCCCGATACGCCCTTCCCAGCCCCCCCCCCCCGCGTTTCAAAGGGAGGAAGGGGGATACTAATAATTATGTGGTGAAATATTGCTTATGCAGCACAACCGGTATATACGGCACTCTGTCAAGTGTGAGAAGCAAGGGCGAAAGAGAATATGAGCACCGCCCCGAGGAGCTTGCAATTGTAGTAGCTGGGCGTTCTCCCTCCTCCCCCCAACCACAGGGGCGTGGTCACTTTAGTCTTGTCTCTACAAGCTTCAGTCCTGCTCATGCAATACTCAGGCTTAGATAACATGGATAATAACGTTGCAACCTCTGAACATATGCAGAGTATTTCTGTTTTGAGTAACATACAGCAGTAGGTCCTGCTGCTGCTACTGCGTCTGCCACCCGATCCAGGAGGATGACAGACTTATAAATCATTAGACAGCTCCGGCTTCCAAGGAGCCACACAACTTGAACCGATATTCTTTTTAGCTCTTCCGCTACTTTGCTGCAGTCGGCCATCTGGCCAGCAACCCAGTGTCCATATGGAGACAGCACGGCTCGAACCCGCGGCTTCTGCGCTGGAATACCTTGGTCCTTTGTTCGGAAGAAAAACGTGTCTGCGCATGCTCCCCCAGGAAATTAGTCGGCAATTACTTTTTGCGGCCACCGCGGGAGTGCGTGGGAAATCACCAAGGCTCTTCTAGTGCGCATGCGGAGACGAACAAATTAATCCCATCCTTCCACGCTCTCCCACCGCTACTGCTCTCGGCAGGCGAAGTAGAATCTTTTACGCATGCGTAAAACAATGGCTGATTTACACGTCGCCGCTCGCCATCCGCGCGTGCGCATTAAAGAACTTGCCTTCGGGTGAGCAGTGCATGCGCGGAAGCGAGGGCTGGAGGCGCTTTTGGTTCCAACGTGGGGGGACTGGCTCAGGGCAGACGGACCAGAGGGGCGCCGCGCCGTGCATTATGGGTAACGTGGCATGGTGGGGAGATGATGGGGGGGGGAATAATAATACAGCAATTGCATGCTACGTGCTGAGAAAAAACGAATATTGCCAGCTGTGCCATCTCATTTTTGGCTCTCAGCTGTGGCTCACTGCAAGCCAAGGATGCATTGAGCATTGTGGGTAATAATGTACGTGGCACTGGAAAGAGTACCCATGTGCCAGCCTGGCTAAGAAGGAGGGTCTTTGTAGCCCCTCCTGGCCACATCCACTGTTTTGGCATTCTGTTTGCTTGCGTGGCCCTCAGAGGGTGAGGCACGTCCCTGCCCCAAGGTGCTTACAATCTTTTAAAAAAGCATCACTGGGAGACAACTCTGGAGGGCAGGGATGGAGAGGAGGGAGCGGAAATGTGTGTTTTATTTTACTTACACATACTTAGGCACATGGCACCACAATTTTCAGACAGATCGCTGGAGGCTTACGGGGCAGGTGGTGAGATTTAGTGTTGGGAAACGAACAGGACATCCCGGCACTGGGGGAAGAAGACTGTCCGCTGCTTCTCCCCCGCAGATGCCCCATAAGCACATCCCAGAGGCCCTGGCTGGTGGAGAACCAGCAAACCCTCACTGCTTCGAGCGTGAGCTGGATACGGATCTGGGACACATGACCCGCCTGCCCTCTCTAATCCACCCCTGCTCTCCTGGCTATGCTCTCATACCCTTGTACGCCGGTGGGACCTATTCACGACCCCATGGAAAAAGCAGCAAGGAATTGAAAGCCAGCTGGCGGGACAGTGTCTACCTGAGGGGAAGAGCTGGGAACAAGGGGGGGTGAATTCCCCAAAGTGGGGTGGGGGCTAGGTGAGCATGAGGGGACATTGTTTTTGAGGGAGAAAGGGGGGGGAAGAAACATCCACTTAAATACAATAAGCACCTAACTTCTCTTTCTGTTTCCCCAGCTGTTGGGACGGGCACATCCTTCGTTCTTTCCTCCCTGTTGTCTCTCCTGCTTTTCACCGGAATGCAGATGTACAGCCGCCAACTTGCTTCCAGCGAGTGGCTGACTATCCAAGGAGGACTTCTGGGCTCCGCCCTCTTCATCTTCTCCCTGACAGTATCCTTGATGTGGGATGGGTTGCGGCGGGTTATTAGCGGGATAAGGAGGTCTGCCACTTTTTGACATTGGAGGAGCCAGGACCACACCGTCAGACAAACAACAGGAGACTTAACGTTGAGCAAAACTGCCTTATTTTGAACGTGCCCCCCAAATCAACATATTCAAAGTCTCACAGTCACTAGTATCAGCCATTGGTTCTTTGGAAACAGACCGTGTAAATAAGCTGAAAGCTAAAACAAAATTTAGCTAAAAAAATTAACTAAAAATTTTTAGCTATTTTTTTTTTTAGCTTTCAGCTTATTTACACGGTCTGTCTCCGAAGAACCAATGGCTGATACTAGTGACTGTGAGACTTTGAATATGTTGATTTGGGGGGCACGTTCAAAATAAGGCAAAAATTTTAGCTAATTTTTTTAGCTAAACAGAAATTTGCCAAACAGAAACTTAGCTAAAAAAATTTAGCTAAAAGCTAAAAAAAAAAATTAGCTTTAGCTTTTGTTTTTTGCTTTAGCTTTCAAATTATTTACACCGTCTATTCCCAAAGAACCAATGGCTGATGCCCCGAAAACGTTAGCTTCGCTCCTTACCCTCGTCCACAACTGAAACAAAACCCGGGTTCACAAAAGAACAGCGCATTGAGGTGCTTTTACTTTTTCAAACTCATTATTCTGTCTTTTGGTCCTATGTCCAAGAGACCACAAAGGCAGCTTACAGAGCAAAAAACTTTTTTTTTTAAAAGGGAATCTCAGCAAAATCATAAAAACCACTGCAACAACAGTTCAACAATAGCTGAAAGCCAAGGCATGAACCAGCATGAGCCAAGACAGCCAGTAAAATAAATCAACTGACGCTAAACTTAGGAAAAGGCTAAACTGAACAGAAACATCTTTCCTGCCCATCTAGAGACGTGCAACAGAATGAGGTGGTAGAGTCTTGACCTGGGGGAATGGACTATACCGCTTCAGCATGTTGGTGGGGAAAGACGATTTTAAAAAAATAGTTAAGCTAAAAAGAAAGGGAAAAGGCAGAGAGAGTAGCATCATTAAACTTTGCATACGGCATTTTTCACCCCTCTGGATCAGATGCTAATTTAAAAAGCGGTTTGGTAACTAGTTAAGCTGTCGACCGAAAGGTTGGCAGTTCGATTCCCGCGACGGGGTGAGCGCTTGGCCAGCTCTTGCCAACCTAGCAGTTCCAAAGCATGTCAATGCGAGTAGATAAATAGGTACCGCTTGCGGGAAGGTAAACAGCGCTCCATGTTCCAGCTGCATGCTACGCGCTGCGGCAAGGAGAGTCATGCCGGCCACATGACCACGGAGGAGTCTTCAGACAACACTGGCTCTTCGGCTTTGAAATGGAGATGAGCACCACACCCTAGAGTCGGACACGACTGGACTTAATTGTCAGGGGATACCTTTACATTTACCTTAGACGCTTTGATCCAGTTTAGACAGACGTTGTGCCAAATAATACCAAACTTTTACTTGCAGCCCGACTCTAGGCAATGCATACAGTAATAACTGTATTAACATGAGAAAATATTCGTTATTAAGCTGTTTTTGTTTATTGAAAAAAAGGGTTTATTTATTTATTTATTTAAAGAATTTATAGCCTGCCTTTCTCCCGAGGGCACTCAAGGCGGCTTACAACATATTAAAATACATAAACACATTAAAATAATTAATTAAAACAATTTAAGTTAAAATAAACAACCCCAGTGGGTCACCTGCATTTACATGTGTTAAAAAACCATTTGTTAAAAAGTCAGCCCACCATGTCAGACATTAAAAGCAGTCCTAAATAAAAACAAAGTTTTTAAATGTTTACAGACAACATATACACGATGGGATTTTAAAAACAGAAAAAGCAAAACATTAATCATACAGCGGAAAGCTCCCAGTTCTTGTAACTGGTTAAGAATACATTGTTCTTCTTTTTGCGTTTAGGAGTTTGGTTCCAGTTCAGTCACAAGGCGAGCAAGAGAGTCACCATTCTGATCTGGTTTCAGTTCACTGAGGAAACCTCCCTGAACCGACCTTTGGGTTTGGATTCCGGTTTGGTTTGACTCCTTGCTTCCAAATACCACTCAGATAATAGCTTTATAGTGACAAACTTAAAACATCACAGCGTAAAACGAGCAGACTTCCAGGTTCCACAGAACCCTTCTTCATGCTTGAAGAAGAGTCCTGCGGCAGCTTGAAAGCTTGCTTAGGGCTTTGCGATATTGTCGTCGGTGCTGATAAAGGCACAAGCCGACGATGACTTTTTGATTTTGTATGTTATTGCCTTTTTAAAATGAAGGGCCAACATGTCTACTTGCAATCCCTGCAAGGAGAAATCGGAGCAGGTCAGGGACAACAGTTCTGGGCCCAGCCTTTTTTCTTCCTGTGTTTTGTGGGTTTTTTTTTTTAGTTTCTTCTGTTTGACTTTAAAGAAAGCCATCACCAAAAACTAAGCAATACAGAAGATATTATACGACAATACATAAGGCGAGGCCACAACTGTGTCTTATGCTTCACAGCGGGCATTGGACACAGTTTAACGATGCACGGTCAGGTAACCCTGCTAACTGGGCAAAGACGCCCTTTTTCAAGTGGTGCTCCTCTTATATTTGGCAGAGGGAGAGTAACTGTCCCTCTTCACCCCAGCACAGTCTCTTTTCTAGTGGCTGTTTGCTGTTGTTTCTTCTACTTTTTTTTTTTTTTTTTTTAGATTGCAAGCCCTTTTGGGACAAGCAGCCATTTAGTTATTTGATTTTCTCTGTCAACTGCCTTGTGATTTTTGTTGTTGTTTGAAAAGCGGTATATAAATATTATTATTAATAATAATAATTAATCTGTGCCCGTCTCTACCTTATATACGCCACCAACCACACTCACTCCTGAAGGCTGGCCTTTGCAGCAGAGTATCCGGAGATAACCTCGGGGAGCGGACAGACTCAAGGGCAGAGTTGGAGTGGGGGGGGCATCTTCTTAATTCTTGGGCAACACTGGGTGTCCATCATGCCATTTTCCTTGATGAAAACGTCTCCCAGGCTTTCAACAACCTGGAAAACTTGATTTTCGGCAAAGGATTCCAAGCCAAGATCTTCCCTGAAAGTGAGCCATATAGGGTGGCGTATGGGGCGGGGTGTCGGCTGCTTCCTGTGGGGGCATAAATGTAGGGCCAGGCTGATCCTCTCTGACCATTTCTCCCCCCCCCCCCCCCACAGTTATCACCTGCTTGCTGCTGGCTCTGTTTGCATCAGGACTGATCCATCGGGTCTGCGTCACTACTTGGTAAGGCCTTCAACAACTCCCTGGATCTCCTTGGCGGAGATTGCCGCCCGAGGTGTGCCGGCCAAAGCCTTGGCCAAACGTAGCGCTTCGGTTCCCAAACAGTACGGTGACCCACCTCGAACCCCAGCCTTCAAGACGGGGCTTCCCCCCCCCGAGCCCAAACAAGGCCAAAGGGGTCCAAACCCACGTGTGAAAAGCTTCTGTAGTAAGAGTCAAACAAAGGAGGGTGGGGAAAAGAGATGGTGTCCTTTGTCCCGCGCCAAAATTTACCGCCGACCTCCGGCTTGCCTTGGGATTGGCGCGACGGCTGCAGTTTTTCCTGTTCATTTTGAGAAGTGGGCGACAGCCCAAAAATGTGTTAGTCTCTTCTCGGTGTCGCAGCAGTCTGTGTGTGTGTGGAGGGGAGTTTGCAAAGGGTGTCTCGGACCAATCGCAGCTACTCCTCTTCTGCCTTTCTTTCCCCAGCTTCATCTTCTCCATGGTCGGCCTGTACTACACCAACAAGATCTCCTCCACGCTGTACCAGTCGGCGACTCCGGCGCCGGCGCCGGCCAAGGCTGTCGGCAAAAGCAGAAAGAGGAACTGATGTTGGCGTGCCCTCACCTCTTAGGTTGAGGGAGGGGGAGGACGTTCAGCACAATATCCAATAAAGGGTTTTGTTTTTTGTTTTTTAACAAAATACTCTTTTGTGTCCTCTGTGTATTGAGTAGCTAGTCTTTCTTTTCGTAGAAGGTTTATTCGCTTTCTCTCTTTTTCTTTAACCAAAAAGTTGGACTGGGTCCCTACACGCCGGACATAAATTGTAAAGAGGGAGGAAACTGAGAATATGCAAAGGATGGACACGGCAGCAGGCCATCGGGGCTAGAATAATCTTCCTCCCTTACCAAGGCTTCCTGGATGCAACAGAAGCTCCCCCCTTCCTTGCCCTTGGAGACTTCCATGGCCTCGTCCCTCCCTCCCTCCCTCCGAACAGAAAAAGAAAATATTTCTTTACCCAGCGTGTAATTAATCTGTGGAACTCCTTGCCACAGGATGTGGTGACGGCAGCTGGCCTAGATACCTTTTAAAAAGGGATTGGATAGATTCATGGAGGAAAAGACCATCGCAAGTGACCAGCCATAAGCAACCTCCTGGTTTTAGAAGTAGGTTTTCTCGGTATGCCAGGTGCAAGGGAGTGGCAACAGGAAATGGGTCTCTTGTTGTCTTGTGTGCTCCCTGAAGCACTTGGTGGGGCCACTCGGAGATACAGGAAGCTGGATGAGATGGGCCTTTGGCCCGATCCAGCAGGGCTCTTATGTTACTTTTTGGCTTTTGCATTTCTTAATACTGTATATCTGCATCCCACTCTTCCGTCCCTGCATTTTAAAAAACACTCCCCCTCCCCCTGCAACAAGCTGCAATAAGACAATGAAGATGTGAAACAGGAGAATGAAGGACATCCCACAAACGGCATTGCGGATAGAAAGTCAACCAAACTAAGGTTTTCACCACTGGCTTAAAATACCGGGCCAGCTGCGGGAAGGAGGTCTGTGAACAGGGTGCCACCACCGAGAAAGCCCCAACCTGGGTGCAACTTGCACATCGTCTTCCCATTGAGCTGTGCCTCCCTCCTCCTCCCTGCCCTGTGTCAAATTTTTGTACACTCCTTGGGGCAGGGAACTCCCATCTTGCCCAGTGCCATGCCCATGGTTAGAGCTGTAGAAATGAACAGCGACCAATGCTTTACCTCTGTGTAGGCTTTGCAAGCAGCCCTGCAAGGCTAGGTGAGGATTGTTCTCCTCCTGGGGTGGGTGGTCGAGGCAAGGCAGTGAGGTTGCAGTAGAGGCAATATTTGTAGTGGGAGAGTCCAGGCTCATTTTGGACACTGCACGACGCCAGCCCTGGTGGGTAGGCAGTCTTGTCCTCCCCTCCTTGCTAGTGGTCTTGCTCAATTTAAGAAAACGGGCTTAGAATAGGTTGGTATATAGTACAGTTGAGCCAGCGGGTGGCGCAGTGGGTTAAACCACTGAACCATGAGCTGTCGATCGAAAGGTCAGCAGTTCGAATCCTTGCGACGGCTCCTGCCAGCCTAGCAGTTTGAAAGCAAGAAATTGCAAGTAGATTAATAGGTGCTGCGTCAGCGGGACGGTAACAGCGTTCCATGCGCCTCGGTGTTGAGTCACGCCGGCCACATGACCATGGAAACGTCTTCGGACAGCGCTGGCTCTTCGGCTTTGAAACGGAGATGAGCACCGCTCCCTAGAGTCGGACACGACTGGACTTAATTGTCAAGGGATACCTTTACCTATAGTACAGTATATCACACACACCCCTAGTCTTGGTTCTGGGATCAGAGTTGCAAAATTTGGCAGCCTCCAGCAGGGGCCACTATAGGACTGGCAGAGATCAGAGTTTAAGGCCTGCAGGGAAAAATAAAATAATCTTTTGCAACACTTTTTGGGGGGTGTCTCTCTCTCTCTCTCTGCAATGCTCCTTAATAAACAAGGGACTGGAAGGGTGCTTGCAACTCTTTCGATATGCGTCACAGTGGCAACAATCGCACCTTCACTTTGCACCTCTTGCATTTTGACACTTCAGACGCTCTGCAAACCTTGACTTTGGCAGTCCTGAAAGAACGGAGAACAGCTCTGCTAGATTAGAGCAAAGGTCCCTTGAGCCTGGCCTCCTGTTTCCGATGGAGGACAGCCAAGTGCTTCCCGGAAGCCCACAAATAGCAGCCCTTCCCTGTTTTATTATCTCAATGATAGACTGCCTCTGGGCATGGAGGCTCCATTCCTAACTAGAATAGATATTAATATATGAAAAGTCCTGCTGGATCAGCGTTTTGGTCCAACTAACCCAGGGTCCTGCTGTTTCCCACTGTGGTTCCAACAGACACCTGAGAGAGAGAGAGAGAGAGAGAGAGAGAGAGAGAGAGAGAGAGAGAGAGCATAGCAAACTTGGCCAGTTAGTCCCAGGTAAACAAGGTCACTGTGAGGATAAAAGAGGAAGAAACATGGATGCCATCCTTGGCAGAGGGGTAGCATTTAAATATTAAATAACAAGCCAACCAGTGATGACAGAACTTAGATTTAAGCTGTAGACTTCATCTATATTTAAATAAAGAAATAAACTACTTAACGTATGCCTATAACCCTCTGTGCAAGTGCTAATGCGTGTATATTGATGCTGTCCTTAAGGTAAGGGATTATTCTCCCCATTTTGCAGATGGGGAAGACTGAGGCTCAAAGGGGAGGTGCTTGCCTAAGGCCGCCTAGTGAGCTCACGGCAGAGGTGAGATGCAAACTGGGGGAGTCTCGATTCACAGCTCTTGGGCTTCAGTGTTACGCACACTTACTCGGAAGTAAGTTCCAACTCAATGGAGTTGAAGACATATCTAGGATTGTGCTATTAACTGCTATGTGTACACACGCTCACCATGTACCTATATACCTGTGCTCAGTTTTTATTTTGCTTTTCCTCCAAAGAGTTCAGGGTAACATACAATTCCCCCTAGTCCTTGCCTTTTCTCTTCACAACAAGCCTGTCAGGTAGTTAGGTTAAGAGAGAGACAGACAGTGTGGACCCAACCCTATGCATGGCGACTCAGAACTACGGGTAAGTCCCATTATAGTCAATGGGGATTATTCCCAGGTAAATGTGGGTAGGACTGCAGCCTGTGTGCGACAGGCTCAAGATCAGTCCATGGAGCTTTATGGCTGGCGGCAGGATTTGAACCCAGGTCTGGGCTCAAAGACCAATATTTTGGCCATTATGCCATGCTTGATTATCAAGATGCAGGAGGAGGAATGACGTAATTCCTTGAGTTTCTCCGGGGGGGGAGGGGTTCTGCTCTTCCTGGTCCCACTTGCTATTTTGTTCCAGGTAAGAGCAGTGTTTGATGGTCATTTTCAAGCGGATTTTCATCTTGTTTTATGCCATGGTGCAAGCCGCCTTGTTAGGGCTGAAAAGCACCCTTAGAAATATCATCCGCAAAATGAAGATGGCGACGCTAGTGTAAAAAATCGGCTCTGTTGCGGAGAACCGTTTCCAAGGAGGGAGGACAGCCCTCCTCGAGTCACTAAAAATGTGATCTGCCTCGTGCCCCCTTGAATTCCAGCCGGGGGGGCAGCTTTACGCCTGACCGAGGACACCCTCACCTCCCCCTGCCCCGCGTCCCACCACAAGGCTGCCCCAGGTGGGGTCACATAGCAACTTGGGCCCTCCGACGCAAGGCCTTCTCCATGCCTGACCTCTGCACCAGGCCCTAGGGAAGGGAAAGCAGTTGCCAGCCGGGGCAGCGAAGGCTTAGCAACGGGTGCGGGGGCTTAGCCCAATCTCTGTTGAGCTGCATTCCAGAGGGAAGTTGGTCTGAGCTCTGTTTGTTTTGTAACTGGAACCTCGGCAGTCAGGCCTGGCTGCTCTGCTAGCTAGGGTCTCGGTGGACTTTCTGCCCGGAGCAGAAAGTTGCAAAGATTTCCTCGCTGGGGGGGGGGGGGGCTTGAGCCTTTTTCTGCAACAGTGGACACAGGGAAGCACCGAGACCGACAGTTATCAAACTGATAGGATTACTGAAGGGAGGAATGTTTTCAAAGTGGGAGATGAACGTCATAGAGAGGCAGTGTCCGAGGTGTGTGACAATTAAACAGCCAAAGATTTTCTGAGCAGTTCTGAGCAGGAGCAGTCTACCTGAGCGGCGAGGATCTGGGATTGCGGTTTTGGTCGCCCCCATCTCCCCAAAACAGACTGTAGGGGTGGAACACGAGGCAACCAAAGCAACTGAGGGGCTGTAGGGTCTTCCCTCCGAGAAAAGGCTAAACAGAGGAAGCTGCCGGGTGGAGTCAGAACCTTTGTCCACTGAAGCCAGCGTTGTCAGCACTGACCGGCAGCCCTTCTCCAAGTTTTCAGACCAGGGGATTTTTCCCAGGCCTACCTGAAGAGAGTGGGGGCTGAAGCGTGAACCTTTTGCAGAGCAAAATGCGCACCTGTTGAGCTACAGCCTAGCTCTTCGGGCTTCGAAGTTTGGAAACTCCGAGACACACAACAGCAATGAGACGCAATGAAGAGAGACATTATTCTCTCCCTTGCTCGTAATTCTAGATCTCAAGGTTCATCTGACGAAACTGGCGAGCAGCTAGGACAGACCAAAGGGGGGGGGGAACTTAACAGGATACACGGTTTGCTTGTGGAACTCACTGCCACAACGGGGCAACAACTGCTTAAGCAAAGGATTTGACAAATTCATGGAAGCTTTATTTATGGTTGTTAGCTAAATGGAATTCAGTCATGGTGTATTTCGGAATACTAGTTGCTGGGACAGGGCAAGGGGGACAGAGGCAGAAGGTGTCTTGCTTGCAGGCTTCAAAAGGCTGGGGCCGTTGTAGAATCCTTGGTCTGACCCAGCGGGGCTCTTCTCTTATTCACCCTGCTAATTAGGAATGGAGCCTCCATGTGCAAGTCCAGTCTACCCCAGAGTACCAGACCCAGAGGACAAACCCTGGAAGAGGGCTTGTTGCCGCCATGTCCTCCTTGTGGGCTTCCGTGGCCCAGTCTGGCTGGGGCAGCCTTTGGGAAACCAGATAATTCAGCGGATTCCAGTGGAATCCGGCGTATTTTTGATTATCAAGACGCGGAATCCGGCGGATAATTCAGCGGAAACCAGCGGATTCAACAGACTTCCAATCTGAGCTTCGGTTTCTCTGGAGCCCCCATTTGGGCCTGCAGCGAAGGCTGGTTTGGGAGAGAACCACAGACTGTGCAGACAGTCACGGCTCCACATTCCTCCTTCTTCCCCCTCTCTTCCTCCTCCTCTTCTACCTTTTTCGCGCACCCTTTGTCCCAGGATCCTCTTTCCTCCTCGGAATTCAGACTCCGCCACTGAGTCACAACACAGCTGTGCTCTCGGGGTTTTGTTTTTTAAAAACTCATTTTGTTTCTCATCTTCTCCTTGAAAACTCTGCTGGGGATGAGTTACCCTCCCGCCTCTAGGGTCTGACCCAGTTCATCCCTTTTCTTGAGGTAGGCGGCCACACCGATTCATTCCGCAGGGCGGGGGCGAGTCAATTCCAGGAGTGCAGGATCAAGTTTGCTTTTCGCCAGTCATAGCAAAATGGGGGGGGGGGGCAGAGGGATGAAATGGAGCCCGGCACAAAATGACAATTCGAGATGCAGAGTCAATCACCCACCACACACCCTGTGACTACCCTGTACATATGCAACTAAAAAAAATCTACATCCGAGGGGCTAAGGGTCAGGGATCCTAAGTACTAACGTTTCGCACAAAGGTCTAATCAATAATGCTCCCATTTTACAGGTGGGGAACACTGAGGCTGAGATGGAAGCCCTTCAAGGGGCTCAGGGTGGGGTACTTGGTGAAGTTGCTCCCCTGCTTTATCCACACAACCACCCTGTGAGGTAGGCTAGACCTGGTCATGCACAGAGTGAGACGTGCCCAACCCCACCAACAGTTGACAGAAAAAGAGAGGAAGAAGCTTTGTGGTTCTGGACTGAGCCTGCGGCTTCCCCAGAACAGATGACACCTTTTCTTCCAAGAGGGTATATTTCCTTTTCCTCCAGCTAGAACCCATATTGTCGTAACACTGACGTTCATGAGCATCGGCTGACATGCACAATGAAGAACAGCGAGGGCATTCCACAGAAAACCAGCCAGGACACCTCCTCCATCCAAGCCGGAGGAATGCACACACACACACACCGGCAACGTTTGTTTGGACCTGCACACAAAGCCAGGAAAATCCCAAGAAAACGAGGCAGGCAGGAGCAAGTCCCAGAAAGAGAACTGGTTTACTTGATGTTGAAAACAAGACTGAAAACAGTCGCTCAGTCTTTTTCTCCCAACAGCTTGTGAAATAGTCCCTCGCCTAGTTACCAGGGGCGAGTTAAGAGCGGGGTCCAGGCGACCAGAGGCAGTTTTGTTTTCCAATTAGAACAGAGGTCCCCCCCCCCTTTTCACATTCAAGATCTTAAGGTGTGTTGGGGCAACTGGGCTAGATGGAATTTTTGTGCTCAGGTAACTATTGGGTGTATGAAAATAGTAGCACACAACAGACCAAGTTATTTCTCCATTCCTTACTAAGAACTCATTGGAAAACACTAGTGCATAAACCTTAGATTGATGGTGAAAAAAAGAAGCACCATTTATCTGTGGACAGTCTCAAGTTTCTAGTCCATCTGACTCAGCCTAGGACTGTTTAGGAGATCGTACAGGCCTAACCATTCACTCAGGCTTATGCTGCAAAACTGAAGCTGTTTCCCCCAATCCTCTTACATGGCCTCTCTCATCCTGAGAACTTCTGGGCTTACCTACTAAAAAGGCAGGACACAAAAGTCATTTGCACGCACTGATTTCCAAGGCTAGCTTGTAGGAGGAGGAGGAGGAGAACTCCTCTCCTGGAAGAATGTAGTGTGCTCCTCCATCTCCAATCAGTCTCTCCTTCTCTTTTACTCTCTCCAGGGTAGTTCCTAATTCCTATAATTATTACGGTTGCCACATTTAATCCTTCACCTTCTAAATCAACAGATTTAAAAGCTTTTAATTGACTAAAAAAGTACCTTCATTAATCGGGCAGCAGATGTTGCATATATTATTTCTAATACAACTACTCACAGAAAAAGAAGCAAGTTGACAAGTCCACGAGGGGGAATGCCTCTTCTAACTCCATCCTGGAAGAGGCATTCCCTCCCCGGTTTTGCGCGAGAGGGAATGCCTCTTCTGACTCCTCTCTTCTCTCATTCACAGGAGGGAATGCCTCTCCAGACCAATACTAGAGAGGCATTCCCTCTGACTCAGATCGGTGCCACATCTCCAGGGTCTTGGGCAGGGATCTTCCACCCTGCAATGCTTTTTAACCAGAGATGCTGGGAATTGGGCATGGGACTTGCACTGCGCCACAGACCAAGGGCACCAACCTAAGGAGCTGCGTTGTGCTGAGTCAGAGCTTTGATCCCTCTGCTCAGTATTTCCTGCACTGACTGGCAGCATCTCTTCCCAGCCCTACTTGGGGACACTGCCAGGGAATGAAACCGGGACCTTCTGCATGGGGCTCTATGAGACATCCCAAAGGGGGGGGGGAGGAAAGCTGGCCATACTGCATTCTCCAAACTCCTTGCCTTTCATTTCAGCAGCTCTCAACAAGAGACTAAGCAGCCTATCTGTGCGTTCTTCTGGCAAGAGAACAAAGCTACCCTCATGCCGCCAGGGCTGGCATCTTTCCTGGCGACGGCCGTTCCGCTGACTGATGGAACAGGTGTCAGGGCCGCACCCAGGCCTAAGAAGCTGAGCCAGTAAACTGTGTGTGTGTTTCTTTGGCCTCCATTTATTGGCGTGTGTGCGTGCTCGCTCGGGTATCCCCAGCAGGAGCCTCGGTTTACACCCAGGCACAAGCCTGCATCAGGGTCCCAAAATGCATCCCAACCTTGGCCAACCAGGCTGTTCTGCCAAGAACCTCACGTTTCAAAAACACAAACAAAACACCTAAGTTACTAGTCCTCACCATCTTTGTCAGTTCTGTCTCAAAAGACGAGGTGCTGGCGTTCAAGCCCAGTCCCACCTCTTCCATCAAAATGCCCTGTTCTCGCATCCTCTACCTACAGCGGCTGGAGGTACACTACAGTAACTGATATTCTATCAAGTAACTGGTAATAGGATTTGAAAAGCCCACGCAATTCATGTTTCTGAACCTGGGCTCCACCTCCTCAGCCACCGGATTCCTCCAGGCTCCACCCCTCCACCGCCAAGTCATGCACTAGCTCCGCCCACAAATCCAGCAGTGTTATTTCAGAATAAACTCTCTAGTTGCAAAGGAAAGGCCAGCCCCCCATCATCACACACAATATTGTGAATATCTGCAAAGGGAGGATCACAAGTTTCCGGCACAGAAAGAGGAGTTTTGGTAGACGCAGCTATGTTGACATTCCCAAGCTAAATCGTTTTCATGATATTCATTTGATAGCTCGTGGCGGCGCGGCGGTGGGCGCCACTTACAAAGGAGTCGGATAAGATTTGGCACAAGACAGTCGTAAACAAACGGAACCCAAATTCTTTGTGCGTCGGCTCCCTGGATCTCCTTGGCGGAGATTGCCATCCGAGGTGTGCCGGCCAAAGCCTTGGCCAAACGTAGCGCTTCAGTTTCCAAACAGCGACCATGCCTATGGGGCGCCAAGCTGCCCCTGTGACCTGGATCGGTCTGTTTGAGCTGAGCTGGTCGGGACTGGCTGCAATCTCAGCTTCTAGAACCTGCGTCAGAGACTGGCCCCCATCCCACCTCAAGCGTGCTCAGGCTTGCGTCGGCAGTTCCCTGGCTCAAGCCCATGGGCAAAAGGTCAGGGGGATGCACAAGACCTGTTCAAGGAGACATGATTGCAAGAACAGAGAGATTGGCAGGAGAGCGACTCCCATCACCGAGGAGTTGAGACCTGCAGTTCGGTGCTGACGTCTGCCTTCCCCGTCTTAACAACCACCACCAAATCCACCCACAATCTCTCCAACAGATGAAAACAGGGAACAAGCGCAGGGTTGTCAAGTCAAATGCACCCCCAAACCTGAGATTTCTGAGGTGGGGGCCCAATGATGTCATATAAGCCAGAGCCTGGAGACATCACAAGAAAGACCCCCAACCTTTGGAAAATTGGGGGGGGGGATATGGTACCAGTGTGTAGCCACTGCTGGGCACAAGCTCCCAGTAGCATGAGATTATCCTTTGCCACCCATCCGAAGAACAGAAACAAAAAAAAAGTGATCTAGAGAAAAAAGGTTTTGGGGGGTCAATGGGCAATCCTAAAAGGGAATTTTGGTGGGCGCAGCTTCTCATGCAGGGGCGAGAAAAGCTCTCTTCCGCACCACCCTTAAATGGAAAGGAACAGCGAGTCGAACGGAACCGGAACCCAAGCCCCTAAACCGGTTCGGAGAGGGGCTTTTTCAGCGAACTGGAACAGAACCCAAACCGAAAATGTATTGACTTGATCCCTGAACTGAACTTTTAAATGCTTCAAAACCAGCGGTTCAAAACCAGCGGTTTTCCATAATCATTCCAACATTTCAAAAGCGGTCTTAAGTTTCACATCCTCACACGTTTCGCCTCGGTTTTTCCTTGGTACGTCAAGCAAAAAGACGCCCATTTTCTAGAGGGAATTCTTAGTTGGTCTCCTTTCCTTCATCCTCATAATTTTAATTTATTTATCAGGGAATGGATATCCTGTCTTTCGACCCCCAAAAGCGGCCACCCAAGAAGACCCTGCGACAAAACAGCACACTGCAACCAATTTCATATCTAAAGTCAACGGTTAAAGCAGTTTAAATAACTTAAAAAAAAACCTAGAAAGACGGAGAAATGGTCTCGGGAATAGTAAACTTGCTAAAGGGGGGGGGGTGTCAAAGAAACTCAAATGCTTCGCAGATCCAGAACTGCAGTCAAATACTAGACGCCACTGCATGTCAGTCCAATATACTACATACCGCTGCATGTCAGTTATCAGCTGCAGGCCAATATACTACATGCCACTGCATGTCAGTTACTAATTGCAGTTCAGTACAGTATACATGTTGCTTTTTGTTTTGACTTCAGTTCTTGTTATCAGTTTTTGCCCTTGGGATTTAGCCTTGCAAATCAAAATACATTACACGAAATGAAGCTAAGTGCATCCCGAGGGGCCGTGCCCTTTCGCCCTCTCTTAACAGCACTAGCCAAACTCGTCTTGCCGCTCAGTCTGAAGGGCCCTGGAATTGATATGGAGAGACGAATGGGATGTGGGGATCACCCTGGAGGGAAGGGAGAAGGTGTTGGATCGCTCCACCTCAGGAGAGGCAGGGAGTACCAGGCAATCGGAGGAGACGCCACCTCTCGCTGGGAGGCCCCACCGGGGACGCTGGCCTCAGCGTTCTGCTAAGTTTCCCCTGGGAGCCTCCATCTAATGAGGACACATTCCTGGCTAAAAGCCCCCGAGGGAGAGAAGACAAATTACAGCTCTTTGTTTCAGACCTGGAGGGGCACCTGAGTTTTGCTGAGGCCCAAGTGGGTACCAGAGAGAGAGAGAGAGAGAGAGAGAGAGAGAGAGAGAGAGAGAGAGCTGCCACTGTGGGCATGCAAAGCATCTGGTTACTCGACTGCAAGGGAAAAAACACACTGCACATGCTCAGAGGCACACAGGAAGTTGCCTTCGGCCCAGAGCCGGCCTTAGGAGCTGCAGGGCCCAATTGGAAACGTTCCTGGAAGGCTTTCACTCCCTGCTATACACTCTCTTTGTTTCCAGTTCCCAACAGTTCTGTCCTTCGTGTCCTGTCGGAGGGACGCGAGCGCTTTCCATTGAAAGCATCCCATTTTGTATACAAAATACAATTGCACAGAGAGTTATCAACTGCTTAAAACATGGCACCGCTGCTGTGAGAGTGGAATGGCAGGCTGCGCACTGAGCATGGGGCCATAGCGCTCGTGCACATGCTTCGGGGCACATGTGCTTCGGAGAGACACGTTGGATCGGTTTGCCAATCAGAGATTTCGCTTCAAGGGACCCCGGAGCGGGAGCCAAATCTGGGGAAATAATGATGCTGACCACCGACTCACACAACCTCAAAAATAATGTTGTGCGTTAAAAAAAAGTGTGCATATCCAGAACAGGGAAGAACCAGGGCCGATTTGGGACAAAGAGCTGATAATGGGACAAGAAAAATGGTCAACAGTTTTAAGCATATGACCCCAGGACGGAGCATCGCCTACTGTAACTGAAATAAAAACACAAATGTCTCCCGTCTACTCCACTTCCATTTTCCTCCCCTCCCTCTGTTCCCTGCCTGATGTTCTTTTCTAGATTGTAAGCCCCTCAGGGCAGAGACCTATTCTCTTGTACTGGAATAAGCACCCATGCTTCCTCATCTACCCGGCCTTGATTATCCTCTGTTTTCTTCCTGGTGTAATTTTCTAGACCGTATGTTGCTTAGGGCCGAGAGCATCCCATTTGTTGTTTGGAAACTGCCACATATGTGGGTGTAGCTAAAGAACTGTAATTATTATTCTTTTTATTATTTATTTATTTTATTTATTTATTTTTCACATTTTTATACCGCCCTTCCTCCAAGGAGCTCAGAGTGGTGTACATATTTCCTCCCTTCCTTTTTGTCCTCACAACAACCCTGTGAGGTAGGTGGGGCTGAGAGATAGTGACTGGCCCAAGGACACCCAGGAAGCTTCGTGGCTGAGCGGGGATTTGAACCTGGATCTTCCAGGTCTAAGTCCAACTCCCAAACCACGACACAATCCTGGCTCCATTGGCTTTATCCAATTATAAAGAATAATTGTTGCAAAGCAGTTGTAAAAACGTTCTGCTTTGGTTTTGATTTTGGCAGAGCTCTTGAGACTTGTTCAGCTGCACAGCAGGCAAAATTTTCAATCGATAAAGCTTTTCCCAGCATCCTGTCACAGGGAAGCTTTGCCTGTTGAACTTCAGCCTGTTGCGTGGCTATGAAAGGAGCTACACAAGAGAAAAAAAAAATCGCCATCTTCCGGTCTTCCACCAGCAGAGGGCAGAAGCAAAGCCGATATATTGACCCAGAACAAACCGCTTGAGAGGACTTGAGGAAGGAAATCACACTATTTCTTACAGCTGAAGTCCAAACCCCACAAAAATTCCTTCCAGAGGCAGCCTTACAATGAGGAAAGGAGGGGAACAGAATCCGGATTTTAGTTTCATAAAACAGATGTATCCCTGTACCCTCCTGTAACTAACAGAAACACATTTTCTTCCCTTCATCTCTCCCCCCTTTCTCTGTTGTCTCGCCCTGTGTCAAATTTTAGACTGTAAGCTCCTCAGGGCGGGGAGCTGACTTCTTGTGCTTTGTACAGAGCCATGCACATAGTTGTGCAGAGTGGGGGAGAAACTCTGTTTGCCTCCAAGCGCTTGGCTTTGTTCCCCTTGTTTTGCCTCCCTCCTATGCATTAATCATTGGAGACGTCTATCACGGTGTTTGGGGAGCCTCCATGTTCAAGAGCTGTCTGCCTCCATACACTAGCCATTGAGTTTCACAACATTAAAACTGATACGTTATAAATAGTGCAGAGCAAGCGGGTACCAGGAAATCTAACCGAACCCAAATCCCAAAATACGCCTAAATAGACAAGTGTGACTACCCTCCCCACAATGCCCGTGAGGCCCATTCATTCATTCTCTGGCCTTCCAAGATCCGTGTTCTAATCCCGCCTCGCCAACACCTCCTCCTTCAGCTTCTGTCTTAATCCCAGCCTCAGACGGATGCGGAGGAAGCCAGATGCTTCCTGCTCCGTGTGGAATCTTTTTTTTTCTTCCCAAAGAGCCACAAAAAGAACATCTTGCCATGCCAGAGTCAGGCAGCGTGTGTGGGGAGGGACAGATGTGGGGATTCGGCATTCCACAGCTCGGCAGCGCATGGGCTTGTTCCATGGAGATGGCGCTATGGCTGTGCGCCCAAGCGTGGTGCCCCACTGGGTCCTGGGTCCTGCTCCCTGCTGTGGGTGTTGCAATAACTGCAGACACCTTTGCCCTGGCAGCCCGCCCGCCCCATGTGTCACTAGCTGGCTGGCGATCCAGTGGGAATGTCGGAGTGGCCGATTCCCAGCGCCCACTCTGCCAGTTCCCGCTTGGCTCCACAAAAGAAGGTGGAGGCCAGGCAACGGGAAACGGACGGAAATCGGTGCCAGGCTTCCAGCGCACAGCCAGCAGCAGGCAGCCCCCCCCCCCCATTCCCCAACCTAGTCCCTGCATCGGCACAGCCTCCAGCCAGAACCGCTGGCGCTCGAGGGGGGGGGGACACCAGCCCTCAGCAAGTTCCTCGGCTGTCAACTTATCGAGATTAATAGGTGCCATACCTGTTCCTTCATGACGGGTGCACAAAACCCCATTGTCTGTCACAGCCTTGCCAAAAGAAAGAAAATGCATTTGGCCACGATATTTGTTCTTGCATGTCTAGTCTACCTTGGCTTCCAGGAGCTCAGGATCATGCATGGAGTTCCCCCGCCTGCTTCCCTATTTTAGCCACACAACAGTCCTATGAGGTAGGTGTCTGCAGATTGAGAGAGAGAGAGAGATTCTCTTCCTCATCTCGAAAAAGGATATCGTAGAGCTGGAAGAGGTGCAGAAGATGGCAACCGAAACGAGCAAGGGGGCTGGAATTCCATCCTTACAAGAAAAGGTTACAACATATGGGGTTTTTAGCAGGACACACAGGACAAATTCACTCTTAGCACTGCACATAATTAATCTATGGAACTCACTGCCACAAGATGCAGCCATGGCCACTCAACGAGAAGACTTTAGAAGAAGATGAGATCAATTCACAGAGGAGGAAAGGTCTATCATGGTTTGTCGCAGAGCATCCATGTGGAGGAGCAGTCTGCCTTGGGATACTAGCTGTTAAGCCTCATAACAAGTCTAAACGGCACGGAGAGAGGCGAGAGCAGGGAGTCGAACTGACCCTGAACCCAAGATTCAGTTCAGAGAGTTCTTTCCAGTGAATCAGAACGGAACTTGGATCTAAAATCTCTCATCACCTTGAACACGAACAGGAACCAAACACAAAATGTGGCAACTGATATGAAATAGGTTTTTCATGATCAGCCACCTGGCTTTCAACTGTGTCATTGATTCCCCACCCCCTTTTTTTATCCTGTTGTATGTGTTTTGTTAGTTGTAAAAAAAAAAACTTAAACAGCTTAAAACATAATGATAAATACTCCCCCCCCCCTGGATCCAATAGATTTTGTTACAGTATATACTGTTCTTATACAGTAACACAGAAGAGGTTGATAGGATTCTGCAGGAAACAAATCTAAACTCATTCAAAACCAGTGCAAGGCATCTGAGCTGGTTACCATATCACAAGTCAGTGTTCGTGGGCCAGCCCAAGAACTCTTGCTGCCTAAGGCAGGGCACCAAATGCTGTGTTGTTGTCATTCCCCCTAACCTGATGAAGTGTCACCCTCTCTGCTCTTTCTACGCCCTGGATTGGAAAAGGAAGAAGGGGGTGGAGCAGAAGTATGAGAAGAGGAGAGTGGTGGGCTAGAGCGTCGACACTCTAGCCCACCACTTGCCACCCCTCCACACTTCCTTGCCTCCTTTTCCATTCCAGTGGAGGTGAGTGGGCAGACAGAGGTGGGCATCCTCCACCCATCTGCTTCCTGAGGCAACCGCCTCAGTCGGCCTCATGGGTGAGCCGGCCTTGAGCATCTGAACCAGAACCAAACCAGAGAGTTAAAGGATACTCACAACTGAACACACCTCTTTAAAAGGGTTAAAACTCTCTAATTCAAAAAGTTGGCAAGAAGATTCAGCCCTGGGGAACGCTGGCTCAAATTAACGCCAAATTCTCAGTGTGGCCACAGCACAGTCACATCTGCAGTGCTTTATTTCAAACAATCTTTTTTTAAAAGCCTCAAATTTACCCCCAAAGTAGCCAACATGGAACTCGGGAAGCCATTTCCTCTTGTTTCCAGATGTACAATGCAATTTGAGCAGGAACAGCAGTGTAGAAGGCACTCTGTCCATTCTCAGAGGTACCCTTGAATGCTTGCCTTCACACTCGCCAGAGTTCAGAAGCTTAACCTGGAGAGCAGAGGTGTCAAGGCTCACAGAAGCTCCCGCAGGTTGGAAGTTTGGGGTGGGGACGAGGGGGTAGTGGAGGAGGCCCATCCAGAGGAATTTTATCAGGGGGCACAAAGTTTCTTTTCGGCCCCTTACCTGCATATGAATTTGGCTCCTGGGCCCCCTTTTTTGCTCCAGGGCCCAGTTTTTGACCTTTATTTTTTTGCTCTGGGCCCGGGTCCAGTTACCCCCGGCCTTACCCCCCCCCCTCTCAGAGGCCCTGGGGCAGTGTATCCGGAATGGAAGGATTATGAAAACTACAACTCCCAGCATGCAGTACGGCGCGCAACTTGAGACTTGGCTCAGAGGAGGCAGCGATTGGAGAGAGGGTGGTGACATCATATCTGCGACTCGGGGGGGAAAAGGAAAGTCTAGCAGCTGCTATCGTTACATCCCGGGGACGGGAAGGAACTTTTGCAGGTGGGCTCTTGGCATGGGGGCTCAGTGGGTGTGATTGCATGAAAATACATTGCTAGAGGTGGAAAGGGCTGGTGCCAGGAGATTGCATGAGCCAGTGGGCAGCGGGAAATGAATAGCGCTGGCAGAAAATTAGGAAGGGCGTCATGGGGGGGGGGGGGGCTGATGCAATTCGAGCACACACAAAAAAACCAAAAATGTGATGCCAAGCAAGACACAAGAAGAAGGTGGGCAGGAGCGTTGCCAACTCTCTTTCCTGCCAGGTCTCTTGTGCTTCCTGCCGTGGCACACATACATACACCCCCTTTCTGACTGCCGGAGATTGATCTTTTCCTCGACATTCAAGAGCTCGACTTTTCTTGTGAAAGATGCAGATTTTATAGGGAAGTATATCGAGCGTCACCTGCTGAATTTCAGCCTGTCGTGCAGCTAAGACAACAGCTTGGGCTACAAAACACAGGCAGGGGTGCTATACTCAGAGGACACGAGGTTGAGGCTGATGTGGACTGGTGGGGTAGCTGCAGACTCCAGAGGGCTCCTGTGCCTTATTAAATGGTTGCAGCAGCCCCAGGCAAAAATTCACCAGGTGCTGCTTTCCCCCCTCTTCTGTGAAATTCTCCAGACGTACTTGCATATGATCCCTATGTAAGGGAGTCTAGACTCAAATGCCACTTTACAGGGATAGGGCAGGGCACACGTTTTGCATGTAGGATGCCCTGGATTCAGTCCCTTGCATCTCCACAAAACAGGGTTGTCTGGATCTGGAGAGCTGATTCAGCTGGCAGAACAAACAACATGAAGCTAAACAGAGTAAGAGCCTGACTCCATAGAAGTGTCTGCACCCATCCCGAGTCTCTCTGATCTCCCTCTTCTCCTCCTCCTCCACAGACGCGGACAGAGGCTCCACAATGACCAAGTTACTGCAATGGGTCTGGATGTTGGCCTTGCTGGGGGGCACCTGGGCAGCTTTGATGTTGGACCTTCTGGGGCTCGAGCCGCTCCCCCTGTCCTGGTACCAAGTGCTGTGGCCGCTTCCCACCTACCTCCTGGTGGCGTTCGGCTGCTACTCACTAGGCATCGTCGGGTACCGCGTGGCGACTTTCAATGACTGCGAGGGGGCGGCCCGGGAACTCCAAGCGCAGATCCGCGAGGCCCGGGAAGACCTTGCCCGGCGAGGGTTGAAGCTCTGAGCCTACCTGTATGGGACTGGTTGCTGCACTATTGGGGTGGGGGGCAGGAGTGGGATCAGAATCTACCTGGACCAATAAAATATCCGAGGATCTTTGAACTTTGAAATAGGCTTGGGTCTTTTAAAAAACAAAGACGCAGATTTGTTTGGAAAGGCACACACACACTGAAGTTTGGGCCACCTAAAGAGAAAACAAGCCTTTGGAGTCATCCCTCCCACTCCAATCTTTTCCAGATAGTCCTTGGCCCAAACCCAGATTCTCAGTGTCTCCCCTTGATTTCTGGACGACAAAGTGCAATCAAAGACACAACTGAGCAGGCCCCAAACCGACCCCCTTACCCCCAAACTCCAGCGAACACCGATACCTAGAACATGACGGTGTGTAAGATTTTCTCCTACATTATACAGGTCTCCCCTTCCCTTGGCAAAATCGCCATAGGCGCAATGGGGTATCAGAAAGGAGCAGGGAAATTCTCTAGCAGAGCTCTCCAAAAACTGCAGTGATTAGCCAAGGGTATATTGAGCTATTTAGGGCAATAGCAGACCTCTGTCGTAAGCCTTTCCCCCTACCCACCCCCAATGTTTCTTTTCACAAACACAAGCGAAAATTCCCAAATTGTGCCACCTGGTCCCATTTCCTGAATTCCCAGAATAAATATGCAGCTCGTGCTCACGAACTTGCTCTGAATCCGAACCCCAAAAAACCAATTTAGAAAGACCTTTGTCAAGGAAAGAATCATAGAGCCGGAAGGTCCCCAGGTCATCTAGTCCAACCCCCTGCCTGTAGCAGGAAATCCTCCCAGAGCATCTCCAGCAGGTGCCTGTTGAGCCTCTGCTTGAAGATCTCCAGCGAGGGAGAATCCACCACCTCCCTTGGCAATCTGTTCCACTGCCGAACTGTCCTAACTGTCAACAATTTCTTCCTGATGTCCAACCGGAATCTCCTCTTGCAGTTTGTACCCATTTGGTCTAGTTCTACTCTGAGAGGCAGTTGAGAACAAATTGGTTCCTTCTTCCATCTGACAGCCCTTCAGGAGCTGGAACTGAATCCAAATCTGACCTCTCTTGCTTGCCCTCCCCCTGAACTGGAATCAAACCCCTAAAGATGGAACTGGGGAACCAGTTCAAAATAAGCTATTTACTCACGAAGACTTGCAACTGTAAGAAGTTTTATTTCCCTGGGGCAATGTTTTTTTTTTTTTTAATCCTCGCCTATGTCTTGGTAAAAACTCATTTTATGGCGTTCTGTGGGAAGCAAAACAATGGGATTCAGTTTGGCCTGAAATGGATCAAAAACCAGTTATAAAGTGCATCTCTGAACTGGAGAGCTTAAAAAATAAACTGATGCGCATGTATGGTTTGATTCCTTGCTCTGTGCGGGCAAAACTGGCGAACGTGCCGATGTGCACACATAACGCTGTTTTTGGAGGAAGGAAGGTGCGAAGCTTGTTATATGTGGCAGGTTACAACCAGTGCTTAATTTGCAAAAAAGAAGGAACAAGGACACAAGGGAGGAAGAAGGATGTTTGCCGTCTTAGATGTATCAGATCTGGCTGAGACTAGGCAGAGGTGAGGGAAAGGCACTCTGAATATGCTCAGAAGCACTCTGGGCTTCCTTTTGACTTCTCACGTTCTAGGATTGCACCTTGGCATGCAAAACATTCCAGGCTTGTGCTTTGGCAAGGATTAGGCACAGGAGCACACGTGTGCCTTAAGGGGAGGGTGGCTCTGGAAAAAATTCTGGTGTGGCATTCCTGCCGCTGCTTTGTAACTGGATCTGAAAATGGTCTAGCGCCCAGGCATCTTCTCATTGGGAACCTGAGCAGGGGTGGCCCCTCTTGAAGGGGTGGCAAAAACAGGCCAGTTTCTGTGAAGGAATCTTCTCCCAGGGCCAGACATGCAGATCCTGCGAGACAATGCCTCGATTTGCCTTCTAAAATGTGGACCGCAAACGTCCAAAGTGACACAAATGCTGGTCGCCAGCTTCAGAGAGGCACAGAACTCTGTTGTTCAGGACAGGCCAAAGGTGGCACTTCTTCACACAGCAGGTCATTGCCTTGCGGAACTCCCTGCCACAAGACAGGGCCACTGCTATTGACCTTAAAAGGCAATTGGAGCAATGCGTGGAGGTCTATCAGTGGGTATCAGCTATGCTAGTTAAATGGAAGCTTCCATGCTCAGAAGCAGTCTACCTCTGAATATCAGAGAGCAAGAGCAAGTTAATGTCCTCATGCCTCATGGGCTTCTCAGAGACATCGAAGCTGGACTAATAGGAGCCTTTGGCCTGATCCAGCAGAGGCCTCCTTAGGTTCTTAAACATTTCCTGAAGGTTGCTACTCATACAAAACAAAAAGTGAAATAAACATTCCTTTTTTCTTTCTGGTGAGTGCAGAGAACGGAAGGCTCCTGTGTGACTCAAAAGCTTGCAGGCAGCACTTGAAATGCCAGTTGGCCTGCACAGGAAACAAAAAGGATCCTCTCACTTGCTGCATTTCTGGTTCTGTGGAACGCACTTCGTAACACTTTGATCACTCAGAATGGTATGCGCTGCGCATCAGACAAGCCTCAACCGCAAACTGGGACCTGCCCCATCCTCTCGGGCAGCTATGCCAGGTTTCTTTCATTCCGAGGCCAGGATTTTCTAGATTTTTTTAATTAACACCTTGCAGTTGGCGTGGCAAGGCGAGGAGCGAGATAATTAGCAGGAGCAAACTAATGAGCCGTTTCCGGAGCAGCGGTGGTGGCTTCGAGGACCAGAGGGCAGGGCTGTCGTGTCACTCAAGAAACGTACTTGATAGATTATATAAGTAATGAGAGAGAGAGAAAAAAGCAACCAAACGGATCTTTTAAAAATGATTTAAATTAAGGAGACAGGGCACATGCCTGCTCCTTAATTCTGGGAGCCTGGGTGAGGCAAATGCACTCTGCATATGCTCAGAGACACTCCCGCGAACACCGTGCAAAGTGTTAGAGTGTCTAACACTCAAAGTGTTCTAACTCACCGAATTAGAGAGACTCACGCATTGAGGTTGGAAACTGCCTCCAGCACTCAGCATGAATTAAGCCCTGGTCATGCTTCCCGCACACCAGGAGTATGAGGATGAAATTGGTGGACAGGGCCCCGTCAAGGTCAAATCGTCCTCCGACTTTGCCCTCTGAAAACCATCCAGTCCGTGACTCACGTGAAGGCAGCTTTTTTTAGGATGATTTATGAACATAGGCAACTGCTTCCTACAGAGTCCAACCCTTCGTCCATCTATCTCAGCATTGTCAACACTGACTGGCAGTAGTTCCCTAAGATTTCAGACAGGGCATTTTTCCTGCCCTACCTGGGGAATCTGCCAGGACTCTACCATTAAACTATGGCCCTTGTAGCACTGAACAAAACAGCAGGGTACAAAACTTCCAGGAAATCCAACAACAGTATTTTTCCTGTTACCTGGAAGGCTATATAGCCGACACAGAACTGGGAAAAGTCACTGATTTAACAGCTACTGAGATGTCAGTAGCTTTCTCGTGGAAAACATATAATCCTTCCAATTCTGCTTGGTTCTTTCATTGTAGGGATACAGCAGTATATGTCTAAAAAGTTACTTGTTACAGGTATGAATGAAAAAGTCACAGAGACAAGGACCTGTTTGTATAGAAAATGGGTCAGATTTGAAATTTTGGAAAGGTCAGTTCAGTGCAGATAACAAGACACCCCATTTGTGGTTTACGTCGACTGAAGATGTTTTCAGGGAGTTTGGGAGGTGGAAGCATAAGAGATGCTGGTTTAAACGTTAGCACCAGGGCAGGGGTTGGACTAGATGACCTCAGAGAACCCACGATTCTACCACTTCTTATGCATATCTCATGTTTGTTTGGGTTTTGTTTTTGGTATGTTTACATACTTTTTTTAAAAAAATGACAGTCCCACTATCACCAGACTGTGACTGCCTTGGTGAAAGATTTGTACATGAGCAACATACCATAGCTGCTGTTTCAGCATGACTGGAACTCAAACCACAAAGCAGCAGCCTTTCGACAGATGGGATCACACAGGAAGGGCCGATCACGAGGCTAGCTCTCACGTTAGGTGTTATCCGGGAGCTGCCGTAAGAACAGCGGCAGGTCAGTTCTAAAGGTTTTTTCTTTTTGTTAAACTACATGAGGTTCCACTACCAAAACAAAATCTGAAAGACAAAACAGGGTGGAGAGACATTCTTTGCCCTCCCATCTTAGGATGTCAGGCACGATTTTCTGTGTTATACAAAAGAAGACGCGAGAGAAGCCCGTCCTCAGAAAAGTTTGCTTTATTACAAGGCACTTTGAACAAGCAACATTGACCCCCGAGAGGGACATCACAGTTGAAAGACCCTCCTGGATCCTTTTCTGGAGTCCGGCAGGGCATTCGGGGAGAGCCCTGGCCGGTCGCCCCACGGAACGGAACAGAACTGGGTCGCAAGGCACTGTTGGAGGTCAGTGACAGAAATGAATGGCTTTGGACAGAAATGATGGTCACAGCTTTGGCAGGAGAAAAAACAGCGCCCACAGTGGCCGAGGAGGACAGAGAAATAACTTTGGGGGTAAGGGAGAGGAGGTGCCCGACGTGGCCTCAATGGGTGCTTTGGGGGGGACGTGGGGTGTATGCACACCCCACAAACCTCGGGGTGCTCACACCTCCCACGAGCGCCTGGAATGGATGCTGGCCGAGGAGACGGGTCCCTTGGGGGCCGATATCATTTGGGGTCCCCTGCTCACACGATGTTCCTCGATGTCCCGTTCAGCCCCAAATGGAGGGATTGTCCCACTGAAGAGGCACTCGTGGGGGCGGGACATTGCAGCGCATGCAGAGAGGTGCACTCGCGGGCAGGGACGCCGTCTGCACACCACCGCGTCCCGGCAGTCTTCCGGTTTCCCGGGCCAGCCGCGACGGCACCCCAAGCCCGTTGCCCGATCCTCAGGCCTGCAGCAGCTTGTAGGGCCTGTCATGGTCCGGAGCAAACTTCCAGAACAGCCAGAACCGAACGAGGCTGGTGGCGATGCCGGGCATATTCGGGATCTAGCGGAAAAGATGGGGACGGGTGGGGTGAAGGGCACAGAGGAGAAATCCGGCGGGAAGGGACAGAAAGAGAATCGATAAATCCGATGCCAGTTTCGTCTCCCATCCACCCGCCGCCTCTGCCCAGGGTGGCTTATTGGCCACTCTGTTTAATTAATTAAAATCAATGGGGCCTGATTTATTGGAGGGCAGGGGTGAGAAGCGGACATGATGGATCATTAAGTATCCCCACGTGCACACACGCAGGGTAGGACTCACCGCAATGTAAAGATCATTAAGCAAAATCCCGTACAGCGTCCAGCTGGAAGAAGCCAGGAATGTCGTGACGGTCAAAGGGAAGGAGAGACACTGTGTCGACCGGCTTTTGATGATCTTGGCCTGCAACCAGACAGAGAAGCGTCTCATCAGAAGAGTTCGTCTCGTCATTCAGAATTGATATGTACGCCATCAACGGACACAGTGCTTTACAACAGAAGAGACAGGTCCCTGCCCCAAAGAGCTCACAATCTTGAAATAGACATGGAGGAGACGACAGAGAAAGAGGAACTTGGGGGAAATATGCGATTATTTCCCGGACTTAGACTTAGTCGCAGGCGGGCCAAAGAACTAGGGGGGCTGTGCCAAGGGCCACACGGACTTTGAGGAAAGAGAAGAGGCATTCCGCGGGTGATCTGAGAGGGAGTTCTAGGAATAAGGGGCAGCAGGGGATAGGAGGGTTGGGGCAAGATCATGAAGGAATTGGAAGGAAAGGCCAAGGAGCTTGTGCTGGATCCGTTGGCAGCCCAGAAACCAGTGACTTAAGGAGTGGCAGGACACAAACGAGGGAGGGGAATAACTTCGGCTGTGGGGTGATGGTTGGAGGCGAGGGGTCCGAGGTGGGCCAATGGAAGGTCAGAAAGGAGGAAGTTGCAGTAATTAACTGCAACTGTTGATCATTTCAGTCAACTGAATGTATAAGGGGCATTCCCTCCTTCTATTCACACAGGAGGGAATGCCTCTTCTAAGATGGCAATGAAATGCCGATGAGATTCGCCAGAGGCATATGGAAGTTGAGAGAGCACATTGGTTAAATAAATAAAATAACAACAACAACAATAATAAAGGCAAGAAACGACCAGGGCATAAAGAAGAGTTTTTGGAGAGGAGGCAGATAGGAAGGGCTGTTATTTTTGTGAGGTTGCAGAGGGAGAAGCAACATGAGCTGGTGACAGACTGACTATAGGGAGTGAAATACGGACAGGAGCAAGAAAGACAACGCCTTAAAAAGAAAAAAGAGCTGCTTTGAATGCAAGTGCTTTGCTCACACACAGAAGGGAATGTCTCTACTACCACCGCCTTCAAAGCGGCATTCCATCTTCACACATATGTTGCCAGGAAAGAGGCATTCCAAGACAGGAGGGAATGCCTCTTTTAAGGTAACAATCAAATGCTGCTTCTGAGACAAGAGTCGCCAGAGGCATATGGAAATTGAGAGAGCACATTGGTTAATGAATCCATTGAAGCTAACTTGATCAACTGGACAACGGTTTCATCAGAGGACGGATTTAAATCAATCCACCTGAAAAAACTGCAGAGGGGAGGATGAACCTACCAGGTCAGCCAACGGGGAGAGGTACATGGTGATAGTGAAGACGCTACAGAAAAGACCCAGCCGGACGAGCCGCGCAGACACATCCGGGACCAGCATGTTGAAGTAGCCGTAACCAAGGAGGAGCACCGTCAATAGCAGCAACGTTTTAAACAACACGGCACGCTAAGGGACGGGGGAGAGAAGTGAGAGAAACAGAGATGGGTATTTGGAAGCAACCATGAAGCTCACAAGCAGGACACGAAGACTTCCTGCTGCTTTTGGCGCCCCCAGTATTTGGAGATAGAATGCTTTTGCACATGGAGGTTCCATTCCAGACTATTGGGGCTAATGAGAAGTCCCTGCTCCATCTAGCCCGGCACGCCGTTTTCTACATTTGGTCAACCCGATGTCTCTGGCTCCTGCTGTTTCTCCACCAAAACTGAGGTTCAGATAGGCTCCCTCTACACATGGAGGATCTCTCACCTCCAAAGAGCTCTTCCCAGCATCCCATGGGCCAAAAATTAAGAGAAGAGAAAACAACAGTAAAACGATTAAAAAAAGGTTTATACGCATACATGCACGCACGCAAGAGCAAAATATAAAAAGCAACGTCAGGGTTTATTGCCGATATCATGTGTGTGTACGTGTGCTGGAAGCTTCCTCAACGCCACCTCACAGTGCCCCACGAATGACCCAATGCTGGTGAGCCAAGAGGCGTGGCTGGAACGCTGTGCCAATGCCTCGAGGCCAATGCCTCGAGACCGGGCTGTTGTTGATTCAAGACCAGCCCTGAGTCAACAGCCTCCAAAAACGTGGACCCAACTGTGCTCGCGATGGAAAAGTACAGGCTTCTGCAGCATGCTTCAAAAGGCAGGGGTGTACATGCAGGGGCACCTGTTAGAAACTCCCTGCATGTAGAAAGCTAGGGTGTCAAGGAAAGCTAGGGTGTCCAGAAAGTTTGGGCTTTCTGGAACCCGAGGACGGAGCTGTTGCCCAGTGCTCAGAACACTTGCTTTGCACGAGGAAGGTCTCGGGTTCAATTCCTGGCAGCGTCCCCAGGTAGGGCTGAGAAAGACCCCCCTGCTTGGAACGATGCTGCCAGTCAGTGCAGGTAACATTGCTGGATGAACCTAAATACTAGAACTGAGGGCCATTAATACGTGCAGCTCCAGCCACGCTCCACACCTACCTTCTCCGTACTGAAGTAGAAGTAAACCAGAATATAGAGAGTCTGAAGCGACACGCCGATGGCGTTGACAAGGATCAGTGTCCAGTCGCCCTTCAAGTACCCATAGCTCAGCCAGCTGAGGTTGCTGTTGGAGCAAAGAGAGAGAAGGTTAGGGTGGCTTGATCTGAGCGTGGAAAGGTAGCCCTGCAGGGCCGAGCATGCAGCAGAGCCGATACAGGACACACCACAGCAGCAATGTGACACTAAAAGAACAGCGAGTCCTCTAGCAGTGGTCACACAGGGCTCTGTGTATACCGTCGTTCCACACAAGTACACAGGCTGTAGTACTGGGTGCAACAGTTCGGCCGCCATTAAATGAATACATTTAAAAATCAAGTTTCTAGTCCTCATGTGCTGTTTTAAGAAAACGTCATATATTCCCTGAAATTATTGCAGGGGGGGGAACCCTGACAATGTGATATGCCGATATGAATCAAAACAAAAAGGGAGGGGAACGACAAATCCAAACACACTCCATGAAATTCCATACAATGAAATAAAAATAGATTTCTACAAAGATATACTTGAAACCACAGAGCCGAGGCCGACACCACAGAAGCAATATTTCTGAGGGCAGCGAGTATGGAAGGAAAGCTTCCTGTTTGTTCATTTATTCAGTTTGCTGAATTAAAACCAACACACTCTCTGATCGGTTCTTGGTTCACTCTGAGTTTCTGAGAGCTTAGCCAGGAACCCACGAAGCAAGAGATGCTCCAGTTTTTGCATTTGTGCCACATAGGGGTGGGGTGGGGTGGAGAAAAGTCAGGGCAACAAGGGCATCAGTGCGCAACCTCATGCGCGCATGCTCAGAGGGGGTCTGTAGCTCCAGAGGACATGCTTTCAATGGGGTCAAGGGGTCTCAGGCAGTTGGCCTAGGAAAGACCCCATGTTCCGAAGTGGTGCACCAAATGCCGCCCCCCCATCTGATAATGATCCAGTCTCTGCTCTTTCCACACCCTGGATTGGAAAAGGAAGAGGGGGACAGAGAGGAAGTGTGGAGGAGAGAAGAGTGGTGGGCTAGAGCATCCTCCACATTTCTGCTCTGTCCTCCTCTTTCTTATTCAATCCGAGGAGGAGGAGCAGAAGGGGAGATGAGTGGGCAGACAGAGGCGGGCAACCTCTGCCAATCTGCTGCCTGTGGCAACGGCCTCAGTCGGCCTCATACATGGGCCGGCCCTGTGCTAGACTCTGGATAGAAGTTGCCAATCTGTGGGTTATTATAAGGCACCAGGAACCAGCCCCCAATAGTGGTGTAGCCCCCAACCCCAAATTGCAGAGCATACTTGACATCGGTGGTGAGAAATGGCAGGAACTGGATGTTCTCTACGCTCTGGGAGGCAAACATCTGGCGGAGGTCGGACCTGGGGGGGGGAGATGGAGCAGAAAAGTCACCCCTAGCGATTGAGACAGACCCACCGAATCCCACCCCATAGCACCAGACTGCAGAGGAGGCAAGGACTGGGCTTTGCAACTAAGTCCTCACTCCAGAGTCCTGCCCCATAGCTCAGTGCTACCGTGACCCACAGCCCTACATTCTTGTATCCCTTCCTCCTTAACTCTGCCCCGCAGCTAGGTTCTCCATGGCTCCCACAGCCACCTCCGACTCTGTCTCATCTCTCGAGCTCTCACACCCCAGTTCTACCCCACAGCTCCAGGCCACAGACACAATTGTGCCCCATCGCACCACGCGTCCAGAGACACCCTTGCCCTCGACTCTGCCCCATACAAAGCAAGGCGCTCCCAGCCACATATCTACACCAAGCACCAGCACCACACCATCCTGGCCAGTACTCCACCCTACCAACTATATGGGCCGCAGAGAAATACGCCCCACATGCCACAACACAAACGCACACACGGAAGAGGGGGTGCATATCGCTGTGGGGCTGCACCAAGGGGGGGGAACTTCCCCCTCCCCAGCTGTCTGGTCTCTTGGGGCAGGAAGAGATCTATGGGTCTGAGGTTCTGCCCCATACCACTCACGGTCCGCAAGAGACCCCAGCAGCCCCAGGCACTGCCTCCCGGCCAGCCCTCTACCGGATGCGCTTACAGGCCGGTCCCGAACATGCCCAGGGAGAACACCAGGCAGGCCCACGAGAGCAGCTGCAGCAGCACCGGACTCATCGCTGCGGCGGTGGCGCCCGGCCAGGCTCCCCGTCCGTCGCGCGGCGCAGGGACCCCCGGACAGCGCGCACGGCCCGGACAGCGCGCCCCTGGCCGGCTTCTCCGCCCCTCTCGCCCGGGCTCCGCCTCCTGCTCACGCAGGCGGAGGCGGCCACTGAAGCTGCTCCAGCTCCGCCCTCGACGGGGCGGGCCGTGGCAACGGCACCGCGAGAAGGACGCGGCGATAGGGTCCTGGTGGCAGGAGGAGGTGGTTCTGGGGCGCAAGCGGCTCCAGACTCGGCCCTGGCACCGATGCTTGAGGAAAGAGATGCTCGGGCTTATGCATGGACTTAATGGTTTCAGCCCCAGCATCTTTTTTCTTTTCCTAGACTGTTCATTTTAAATTTTTTTTCTAAAAAAAAAAGGATTTTTTTTAGAAGGGAGGAGAAAGGTTCACATGAAGCGTAATTGTTTTTAAGGTTCACCCTGGCATCTGTTTTCTTTTTTTTCCCCCAGGAAGAGAGATGTAAAAAAAGAAAAAGATGGGGGGAGGAAAAAGGTGCTGGGTGGGGCTTATGCATGGACTTAATGGTTTCAGCCCCAGCATCTTTTTTCTTTTCCTAGACTAGAAGGGAGGGGAAAGGAGGCTTAATTGGTTTTAAGGTTCACCCTGGCATCTGTTTTCTTTTTTCCCCCAGGAAGAGAGAGATAAAAAAGAAAAAGATTGGGGGGGGGAGGAAAGAGGTGCTGGGGCTCACACAGCCTCAGTTGGTTCTCAGGTGTCAGGGCTCAAGCAAAGCTTAGTTGGTTCTAAGGCTCCGGGTCCTTATTTTCCCCTCCCACATATTTTATTTAATGTTGGCAAACAAGATACTGTATTTTTTTTAAAGGCGCACAACTAGCCTACGAGAACAGATCAATACAAAATGTAAGACAAAAAGTTACTCAACACAATAGAACAACCTCAGTTTACAAACGAAAGACAAATTAAAAACAAATAAACTCCCCCGTCATTCTTTACCGACAGGGATGCGTCGAATCACACACCGATCATACGAGTTTTTAATGCCACGGGGAAATGGAAAGAGACGTAATTAGCCTAATAAACAACAATTATTACCGACCTTCCCGAGATCAATAACTGCCAGACAAACAAATTTCGACACCATCTATTTGCAAGGCTCAGAGTCTCAAAGCCTGACATTTATGAAGTATGACTTAGCAAAGCACCCCTGAGCAAACGCAGAGTGCAGGGAGTTTCTTCATCTATATGCAATTAGAGGAGGGGGGAGGGAAGGCCTCCACATCGGTTTCGTACGGTATTCGACTTCCTTCCCCTCCTCTGGTTTTTCCTTTGCCTCAATATCTAGATTGTAGGCCCCTTGGGGCAGGGATCCAACCTCTTCTACTGAAGAAAAAAAAGTACTGTATAGCAATAATGAAATGATAGCATGCCCCCGTTTTTCCCTGCCTGCCTCTACTTCCTCAGTTTTCTCCCTTGTCTCAATTTATAGATTGTAAGCCCCTTAGATTATTGTCTTTTCATAAGAAGGCCACCACATGAGTTCACAGCAGAGGTGAGACACATCAGTCCAGATGTGCGGATCAGTCTTTTAGCCACTAGGCTACACCAGAGTAGACTCAGCTGCACTGACCTTTAAAACGACACGTTGTTATCGCTTTTCATCTTGTATGGTGTTTTTCAGAGCGACTCCAGGACAAAAACGCCCTGCCCCAACGAGCTTACAATCACAAGAGATGTCCAGATGTGACAGGAAGGAAGGTGGTGTATTCTTCTACCGAGGCTGCAGAAAAGGACAGGTGACCCCCTGTGCGGGAAGCATTACAGGCCGGTTCTTTCCATCCCCGTGGGACTCATCCCGCCACACACGCTCGGCAATAAAATGAACAGCGCTGTTGAAGAGATCCCTGGACTGACGTTATCTTTGAGGCCCATTGATATTTCGATTTCCTTCCGTGAAAGATGCACCAGATAATCATCGCAAATGTATCTCATGCTAGGAGAAGCGCTGGAGACAATGATCAGCTCCATCAATCCCAGAGCTGGGAAGTGAATTGTGTACACCCACAAGTCTTGCCGCGATGTCAAAAAGAGATCAAACTCTATATAGGAATCAAGAGAAACAAAATATGCTATTGTTTTCGGTCAAAATTGGACACCCTTTGATCAAGTGAAGCCTGTTCATAATCATCATTGATATAATAAATAATCAATACACTAATAGATCCTTTGTAACCTATACAAATGTTAACTATTGAGCATTATCATATCAATGATCATTATCATCTCATATTGATAATGTCCTTACACAACAACCCCATAATGTAAGATAAAGATTTTTATCCCCATTTTGCAGATGGGGAAGACCGAGGCTGAGAGGGGCCAGCTTGCCTAAGGCTGTCATAGGGAGAATTCATGGCAGAGATGAGATTCAAACCAAGGAGGTCTCGATTCACAGCTTAGCCTCATAGCTGCTATGTTTCATCAGCTCCGATACTACGGGTGCACGTATTGCTTTACAACAGAAGAAAAACAAGTCACTGCCCTGAGGTGTTTACAATCTCAAAATAAACTCAAGGGAGGTCACGGGGGATGAGACACCCAGAAAGGCGTTCAATAGGTTCAATAGGTTCAGCACACTGTGATATAGCTATATACAGTATTAAATATTGAAATGTTTTTATTAATTGTATTTTAGATTGTATTTTTATTGTTGTATACCACTTTTGAGCACCGGAAAAGCAGTACAGAAATCTTTTTAAATAAATACCGTAAATAAATAAATAAAATATTATTGTGCGTCCGGTAGCATTTATACAAATGTTTCTGCTCTGGAGGTCATCATATTTTTATCATTTTAAAAATTAATAAGCTACACAACACAGATAAAGCAATTTTTAAAAAATCATTTAGATTGGCGCCCTGTTATTCTGCCACTGGGGAACTCAAAGCTGCTAAGAGTAGAGAAAGAACTAAAATATTATCCTAAATTCAGTAAAGATTAGACAGTAATAGCCTAGGTCGGAGAATGCTTGAGAAAGGTGGTTGTACTAACTGAAAAGGCACTCTGTACGTCAGCGGTGGGGAACCTCCGGCCCCAGGGCCGGATCAGGCCCCCGAGGCCATCCGGTCCGGTCCCTGGAGAGATTGCCGGGAGGCCGCCCAACCGGCCCCTGGAGGCTCCGCCGGGTCCGCGCGTCACCTCCAGAGGCCAGGAGAGGGCCTTTGCATGTCCTCCCCGGCCGCCGCCTCGACCCCTTCTCACCAGGCCGTTGGCCATTTCGCACATGTGTACCACGCCGATGAGGGCAAGCTCTTGCCCTCTTGCCCTCATCGGCATGGTACGCCGGAGGTGACGCACGGACCCGGCGGCAGCTTCGGACGGTGAGCGCGGAGCCTCCAGAGGCCAATGGGGGGGCGGGGGCCAAAATTAATTAAATAAAAATGGCGTCCGGCCTTATGGCCGGCCCTCAAGCAAATTTCTAATATTTAAAACGGCCCTCGCCAGGGAAAAGGTTCCCCGCCCCTGCTGTACGTGCTTCAGTGCAAGTGTTTACAACGTTTCTATCAACAAACCAGGTTGTACGGTTAAATCGCTCCTAGCTACACTTACTACAGTTTGACGCTGGCTCAGGCTTTTTCTATCTGTCGTTACTTAACAGGCCTCACTTCCTCAAGTTTGCATGCAATGTGGAGCTCTCTTCTAATGTGCAAGGGGAGCCCACAACTCCTTTAGGCACATAGCAGTAAACTGTGGCTTAGAGTCATGTCTGAATGAACAGGACCTACCTGTCTTACTGGCCCCGGCTTCCTCTGATGTCCTCGTGGCCTAGCCGTTCAGACACATTACACCGCCATTGGCTTGCCTGCTGTGATGTCACAGAGAGGTTTGCACTCGGTGGACTAGACAACAGGTCTTCTGCAGAAAATGAACACACAGGCACATCATGTCTGCGTCATGGGCTGGTAGATATTGTGTCATTGCAGCTGGATTCAGCGGTAACCCTTCCATGAGAGCAGGTCCACGATTTGGCACACTGAAGAAAAACTAAAGCCGAGAGAGAAAGTGACTTGCCCAAGCTCAAACCATAGGTCTGTTGTACCTGGCACACCAGAAATTCAAGTCCTGGTGGCATAGTCGCACCAGGGAGTCATTTCCAGGTTGGAGAGGTTCTCCTGTCATTCCTGTTGGGCGTCCTGTCTCCCCAAAGTGCCCATTAGGAGATTCTTTAGTTTAGAGAAACGTAAACGGGAATTGAGGCAACAAGGAGTGTGTGTGTGTGGGGGGGGGGGGGTTGACCTGGGGCCTGGGAGAGAGTCCTGGCTGGCAGTTGTGTCCTGAATGGGAGAATGCAGCTCCACTCACTTTTCCTTCACGCGAGGTTCATGCATGCATCTTATCAACAAATGAATCCAGTGCCGGCCCATACATGAGGCCGATTGAGGTGGTTGCCTCAGGCGGCACATCGGCCGAGTGTGCCCACCTGCTGTTGCTCTCCAGATTTGGAAAGGAAGAGGAAAATGGAGTGGAAGAGGTCATGTGGAGGCGAGAAGAGTGGTGGGCTAGAGAGAGTCAAAAAGAAAGAGGGAAACAGACAGAGCAAAGCAAAATGTGAAGGCTACAGAATTTCCAACACTCCATTTCATCTCAAACAGGTTATTCAATTCCAGTTTTTCAGTCAATTTTCACTGGGCTTAAAGGCACATTGCAATCAATTCCACCACAACGTAAACAGACTTTTGCTTCAACTTTTGAAGCTTGCCTCCGTTTCAGAAACTAAACCAACATTTCCTTCAATCACAGCGGAACCGAATCTGTGGAACCCAATTCAAATGGGCCTGGTTTTTGTCGTCCCCCCCCCCCAAAAAAGGAATACCGTATTACTTTTTTAAAAAAAACACCAAGTTAATGCATTTTTCAAGAAGTTACTTGAGGAAAGGGGCAAATGGTGCGAGAGAAACGGTCTTTACTCCTGTTTAGGAGTTGCATCTAGAATAAATAACAGCTATATTTACTATCCTTAGGCTGCGGATTTAACGGGCCTTACTCCTGAGGAGACATGCATGGGACTGACATTTCTTGTCCTTTTCTGCCTGCCTGCTCTCAATATATTATATTTATATTGTAGTTGACTCAAAAGCAACTCTAAAACTCAGGTTGATTAATCTAAAGTCCTAAACATCCCACTAATGCACAGTGCTCTCGGTCTCTTCCCCCCTCCCACCCCTTTTTTGCTTAGAAAAACCATACACACACAGAGAGAAGACAGGCTAATTATGATTTTGCCCTCTGCATAACCCCATGGCCCAAAGTGCCACAAGTTAATTATATATTTGGTGAAAACTAAACTTCCTGGGGTGTATATTCAACAGGCGGTGCCCTCCCTGTTCCACACACCATTGGTTCTGTAAAATATATATATATTTTTTCAGTCGCCTGGCGGCTGACTCCTCTGCACTTAAATTCGGTTTCAAAAACAAACAGAACGAGAGAGGCACCAGGATAGACGTTTTTCTGGCAAATTGCATCTTTGGGTCTGCAAACCTGTCATCACGCTCACCCCAGTGGCAAGGGAAATGCACTCTGCAGTCGCTCAGAGGCCCTCTGCCATGTGCCGGCCTTGCAAACAGGCAACCAAAACCGGCTCCGGAGCTCAGCCTAGCCTTACTTACCTGCTTACAGCCCCTTCTGCCGTCTGCTGCGTTGTTGCGAGGAGAAAAAGAGGGGTTGTGGGAGGGGAGCGGGGGGGAGAATGGCATATATACCATCCTGAGCTCCTTGGAGGAAGGTTGGGAAGTGAATGTAACCAAGCACAAAAGAAATATGCCATTAGTTGTAGCAGTATTCCTAAAATATCTAGGTGTTGGAAGGATGGCGCATGTTTGCGGACAACAGGCCAGTGGAGCCTCCACAGTCCAAGGCACTCTACCTCTGAATACCAGCCGTGATGGCGAACCATTTGGGCTTGGTGTGTCAAAAGTTTTGAAAATGCCTAACTTGACTCTGCTGGTATGTCGTTTCCCCCCCACACACACACACACAACTTTTAATAGTACTTTGACTATTGCTACTTTTAATAGTAATTTTGAATTGAACTGAATAGAAAACAACTATAGAACACATTGCACTTTATTTAACATCAATTAGTGACTTTTTTGTTGCTGTTTTACTAGATAATAAAAGAGGTCTTCCAAAAATTTCTGCCCTAAATGTTCAAGACAAGCCTGTAAAACTTTTGTGAAAATGTAAAGTGTGTTGGGGCCCTGGGGGAAGCACTGGCGTGTCACCCAAAATGACCTTGCATGTCACCAATGACACGCGTGTCATTGGTTCGCCATCAGGGTGCTAGGGAGAAACAAGAAGGAGGGGCTGTGGCCTCCCTCTCCAGATCACAGGCTTCGAGAGACATCTGGCTGACCCCCATTGGAAACAGGATGCTGGGCAAGAGGAAAACATTTGACTGGATACGGCAAGACAGTTTGTACGCTGTAAAAAGGTAGAGATTTTTATGGGTTAAAAATCATGTACAAATTTTAAAATATCAACAAGTAAGAGGAATTCCAGTTTAAAATATATAAAAATATATAAAAAACACAAAAAAATCCACATAAAATGTCAATATCAGTCCCAACGTTTCGTCCAGACTGGACATTTTCAAGGGAAACACAGATATACTGTGCAGAATGAAATTGGCTACCAGAGCAAGAGCACAAGTTTAAAAAGGAATAGGAGTTTGTACAGTTTGTACGCTGTTGTACCTGCCAAAATAAGGGCAGTTTGTCATGCAACTGTACACATTCAGTACACACTGTGAAGGCAAAAGGCATTGTACCTATGACATCCAGAACAGGTAGGAAGGGTCCTAAAGGATGGATTTTGAGTACGTGCCCAGAAGCTTTTGAGTTCCCCTCCCAGGATTGCCAAGTCCACTCCTGTGGCACAATCCGGAAGGGGACACACACACACACCGGATCAAATTCATGGTCCATTTCATCCAGCAACAATGGTCCTAGCCAACTCACAAGCAGGGCAAAACGTCAGCAGCTGGTCCTTCTTTGCTGCTTCACATAATTAATTTGCGGAACTCCCTGCTACAAGGTGTGGTGACGGCCACCAGCTTCGAAGGCTTCCAGGGAGAGGGAACAAATTCAGCAAACAAAAACACACCTGTCAGTGGCTGTGAGCTTGGACAACTCAGTAGAACTTCTATATTCAGAGACAATATATGTGGACATCTGCAGAGCGGGGCCGGCCCATCCATGAGGCCAACTGAAGCAGTCGCCTCAGGCAGCAGATTGGTGGGGAGGGGCGTCCTCCATCTCTATTTGCCTCCACTGCTCCTCCTTCTCCTTCCACTCCCTGGATTGGAAAAGGAAGAGGGGGGGAAGAGAGGGAGGGGAGGAGAGTGCTCAGCTAGGACACTGAAGAGTGGGAGGAGCAAAGGCTGGCACCGCATCGGGAAAGGGGGGCAGTGTTTGGCCTGCCACCTCAAGTGTCAGGAGGTCTTGGGGCAGCCCTGCTACAGAGTCACATTGAGAGATAGGTCTGTCAGGGCTCTTTTTAAGTGAGTAACCTTTCTCATTTAGAGTGGAAACTGCTTGCAGGATGCGAGGGAGTGACAACAGGATACAGGGATCTTGTTGTCTCGCGTGCTCCTTGAGGCATCTGGTGGGACCACTGTGAGATACAGGAAGCTTGACTAGATGGGCCTTTGGCCTGATTCAGCAGGGCTCTTTTTATGTTATGTTCCATTTGCAGAAGCACTGAGCATCAGATGCTATTGATACACGACGAGACGGGTGTATTCTTGATGCCCTGTTTATGGGCACTTCATCTGCTATTGTGGGAAACACAGAATGTTGGCCTCGATTGGCCGTTTCTGTTGCTTGTCTGGACTTATCTGGTATTCAGAGGTACACTGCTGCTGTAGGTGGAGGTTCCACTCAGGTAGAATGGCAGCAAAGCAGTGATAAAGCAGCAACAGGGACACACCTGTGATGATAACATTAATCTATGCAAGATTGCAACAATGGAGAAAGTGAGTGGGAGAATTTTTCCTTACCTCATCTGGCATGCACTGGGGAACACCCATTCCTAAGGAAAGGCTGCAGGTTGCCGAAATCATAGAGTAGGAACAACGGGTTCAATTGGCATCGGCTTCCAGAAGTGCTTTTATTTCCAGGGGGGGGGGAGGGAAGACAGCCAGCGTGCAGTTAAAAAGTCTGGTTTATCATACTTTCTTAAACAAGGGCGGGGGGGATATAGTGGTTTAATTGAAGAGGGAAATAACATGCCCCCAAAACATGAGATTGTTACTTTAAAAAAAATGCTCATTTTGCAAAGAGAAATCCAGATGGATTTAAATGGATGTCAGACATGGGGAGTGAGCTTTTGGAATTCTTTTCAAAAGGGTAAGACGCTGTTTCTCCAAACGTGGCCAAGGTTGGTGTTTTTCCTAGCCGTGTTCCGCAATGTAAGTTAAGCTAAGACGCTGCTTCCAACTGAGTCAGGCTTTGGTCACTGTCGTTAAGCGCTGATAGGCAGCATCTCTCCGGGGTTTACACAAGGGTCTTTTTCATCCCTATCTCTACAGATGCTGGCAGGGATTGTAGCTGGCACCTTGTGCAAGCAAAGAAAGGGCTCTATCACTGAGTTGACTCGTCTTAAGTGTTTCCGAAGGCCCTGGGAGAACAAAAATGACTTCAGCAGGCTTCATTAGGTAGCTGCCAAGGAAGTCTCCTGGGGGAAAGAATTCCAAAAGCAGGGTGCCACCACTAAAAAGATCCTCCTCACCACTGCAAGCAGAGGCACTGGAAGAGACTCTTCGAAGATGAGCTCAGTGTGTGGGTTGTAGTAGGAACATGCAAGAGCAGGCATTCCTTCAGGATACAGCTGGAAAAGGGCAACGTATAATCAGAGAATGTAAGACAGGAAAGCTATAGTATGTGGTTGAACTGGGAAGCTATAGAACATAAAAAACAGTGTGGTGTCGCGGTTAGGTCGATGTCAGGCTGCGACTGGAGAGAATCAGGTCAAATTCCTGCTTAGCCATGGGAGAGTTTGGACCAGCCACCCTCTCTCAATCCAGCCTCCCTCACAGGGCTGTCGCGAGGATAAAATATGGGGGATCTCGCACATGCAGCCCTGTGTTTCTTATATTTTAAGAGCTCCACTGGTTGCCTGCCCTGTTCTTTTCCTCTTCCCGCCATGCTCAACCAACCCCCGATTGGATAGGAGACGGTGAGTGGCCCAAGGCCAGCCAGCACGTTTCACGGCCGAGTCAGGATCCGAACCCAGGCCTCCTCAATTCTTAGCCCAACATTCAACCTGCCACATCACACTGGCTGGCGTGTCTGATGATGACCTAAGCGAGCAGCTGTTGGCAAAAAGTTGAGGTAGCAAATGTATTCCCATATATTGTGTCAGTTTCACTGAAACGGATCAAAAACTAAACGGCTTGAAAACACCATAATAAATGGGTTGTTTTTCCAATGCAGTCCCTGTTGTGTCTCTCTTATACAAGAACACTGCAAACAAAAAGCGTTTGATATTCTTCTGCAGGAAAGGAAGCTAAACTAATTCAAAACCAGTTCAAAGCATCTGAACTGTTTGCCAAATGACCAGACAGTGTTGGCTATATCCTAAGCGGGGACAGGGAAGGAAGTGTGGAGGAGAGGATTATGGTGGGAATAGTACAGAAGAGGAAGTGTGGAGGAGAGGAGAGTGACTGCCTAGAGTGCCTGTGTGCCTCTGATACTACAAGTGCTCTAGCCCACTATTCTCCTTTTCTGCACACTTCTTCATCTGCTCCCCCCCTTCCTTTTCCAGTCCAGGAAGTGGGAGGAGCAGTGGACATGAGTAGGTGGGCAGAGGTGCCCCCCCATCTACTCCCTGAGGCAATTGGCTCAGTTGGCCTCATTATAGGCCAAGCCCTGCTTCTGGGCAACTCCCCCCAAATTCTAGTTTTATAACAAGAGCAAGTTTCCCCTCCCCCTCTCTCTTTGCACTGTTCATTATTTTACACACCTCTTATCATGTTCTAATTTTCCCCGCTAAACGGCCAGTGTCAGACGTAGCCGAGAACAGAATTTCACAGCCTTCTCGATGCGCTAATGAATTTGGAAGGTCTGAATAACTTAGCAATTTTTGGAAGGCTGGGCCGAGGCCTGCAAAACATCTCCAACTGATGAAAAGATGCACCCAGGAGGTCACGTTTGAAGAGAGCGCTTTGGAAAATTCTTCCGCTGACACCAGCCCACCCTTTGTCTCCCTTAAAAAGGATGCGCCACATTTGTGCACAGCGCTCCTTGCTTGCCTTGAAAACAAGACCCCCAAAATGACTGGGGAGCTGCATCAGTCTTCTTGAAAATCAAAATCCAAACAGAGCAAGACAGGGATGTGTTTATTAGGAGCGGTTTCAAGATCAAAAGAAACACACCAGCTTTTTTTTTTTTTTACTTCACTGCTTCCCGCAAAATCCTTTTCTCGTGCCTGCCCTTTATTTTTAGTCAACACCCAGAATTTGAATCACCTCAAATGCTTGTTTGCTTCGTTGTGATTTTTTAAATTGGGTCTAAGAATGTAAATCCAATATCTAGTCACTGGAGAATGACTGGCCAGTCGCTGGGGAACCCACCAGCAAACCATGATGTCAATTGCCTCCTCCTGCTTGTCCCCCCCCCACACCTGCTGTTCAAAAGGTAGACTGCTCCTGAACATGGGGGCTCCGTTCCTAGCATACCCATCAACTGCTCTCTGTCTGGCCTAGAAGCTCGTTTCCTCACAGCAGAGGCTTATAGAAACCCCACCAAACGAGGTATGAAAGCAGCAGTGATCCTTTGTCTCCAGCATTTGACAAGGGTAGAATGCTCCTATATATGCAGGCTTCATTTAAGTCCTCCATCAGCAGAGTACTGTTGGGGCAGAGCAAATCCAGAATCCTGCTTCCTGCAGTGGCTAACCAGACGCTCCTGGGAAGAACTTACAAAGGAGGGCGTAAAGGCAGCAGCCCTCCCCCCTGCTGTTTGTCCTCCGCCCATGGGACTCAGGTACACTGCCTCTCTTCATGGAGTCTCTCGCTAGCTAGCACAGAGAGTCATTGCTAGATCCTCCTCCTCTGTGAATCTGTCTAATCTCTTTTTAAAGCCATCTAAGCCAGTTTCCATTACTGCGTCTGGTGGCAACGGATTCCAGGAGTTAATTACGCTCCGTTTGTCTGCCCCGCGCGTCCTGCCAATCAGTTTCACTGCATGAAGGATTACAAGAGAGAAAAAATCTCTGTCGATACTCTTTCTCCACACCTTGCACAGGTTTATAAACCTTTTCCAAGTCCTCTCCCGCCCCCCCCCACCCCATTAGTCATCTTTTCCCCAAATTCAAAAGCTCCGGCATAATTCCTCCTGGGGGAGGCGCTCTGGATCATTGGGTGACCCCCTTCCCTGCTTCGCGATCCCTCTTTCGGGGAGATGATCTTCCAACCAACGCTTCTTGCATTTTGTATCCTATCCTTCCTCCAAGGAATATAAGGCAACGTGCAAAAGTTCTACCCCCCCCCCCATTTTATTAGACAACCACCTTGCGAGGTTGGTTAGTTTGAGAGATAGAACACACGACTGGGTCAAGGTTACCCAGTTGGCATCATGGCTGACAAGGGCAGTCAAGACATCCCAATGCCTGAGGCAGCCTGCAGATGCCCCCCTTCCCCGATGATGCGCCAGCCTCTCTGCTCCTCCCACTCCCCAATGTGCTGACTCAGCACTCCCCTCCCCTCCACACTTCCTCTTCCTCTCTCTCCCCCTCTTCCTTTTCCAATCCAGGGAGTAGAAGGAGGAGGAGGAACAGTGGAGGCAAATAGAGATGGGCACCCACAACCAATCTGCTGCCTGAGGCAACCGCTTCAGCTGGCCTCATGGATGGGCCGGCCCCAATGGCCACGCTAGTCCAGCCCTCTTCTACACCACACTGCCTGTCAAAAAAACAAGGGGCGCGATGCTATTTCTACTAGAAACAAAAGAACAGCTAGCTTCTCCCCCCACCAGGAAATATGGGGGTGGCGGTACAGATCGGTGATCTATGGCTTGACACTCCTTTCCCTGCAGGGCCTTATGGAGTTCCAGCTGGGATGGAAAGAGTGTCTCAGTTCGGGGTGTTGGCCAGGCTCTTCTGTCCCACTCAGGCAAACGATACTTCGACTGTGGATGGGCCGAGCCGAGACTCAACTTGCCGGTTAAATCAGTCACCTGCTGGATCTGAACTGGTGCCAAGCCAGCAGATGATGGGAGCCCAAAACTGAAGAAACTAACAACGGTGCTGCCAACACTCTTCAAAACGTTCGGAAGTCTTGCGTTTAGAAAAACAACGAAATCAGGGACAGTAAAGAGAGAGGTTTATAATGCCAGGGACTGTGCAAAGAGACCTTCCCCCCCCCCCCCCATCCTTGTTCACGGTTGCCAGATCTGGACTGACCGAAATAAGTCTTTTTTTGGCTGAGCGCGTTAACTTGTGGAACTCCCTGCCACAAGACAGCGGTGGCCACTTGCTTTTAAGGAGGATTAGACGCATATGTCGATAGATTGAGGACAGCTGAACCCCAGATGAACGGCTGGATCACCCCAAATGAGATGAATGCCAAAAGGGTCCAGGCCGCCCACAAGGGAAGGCTTAAAGACAACAACCCTCTCTCGCTGTGGCTCCCTAGCAGCTGATATTTGGAGGTAGACTGCCTTGGAAACTGGAGGCTCCAATTCACCCTGACTCAGAGAGCCATTGTCAGATCTATTTGTCTAATCCCCTTTTAAAGCCCTGGAGGTCAGCGCCATCCCATTGTGGCAGCGAAAGCCATAAACCAGTCATGCTTCCTGGGAGGAAATGCTTTTGCCAGGCTGTTGGGACTCCACTCCATAAAAGCCACTTCATAAAAGCTGCCGCAGGCCCCCCCCCCCCCCCGCTATACAGCCTCTTCTCTTCCCCCACCCTTCAAGTGAAAAACCTTCTGTGGGAGGGCGGAGAACGGCCCACTGGTGACCAGGACCAGTGGGAATTAAAAATGAGGGAGGAGAAGTGCATTGAGACGCAGTGTGCTGTCATGATTAGAAAAGAAGCAGGGAGATCTGGATTCGAATCCCCCTACTCAGCCATGCAACTCACTGCGTACTGCTGGTCTAGTTATGTACCTCATTCCAACCTACCTCGCAGGGCTGTTTGGCAAGGATAAAATGAGGGAGGAGAAGTGCATTGGGTGTACCGCTTTCAGCTCTCTGGAGGAAGGATGGAATAATAATACATTTCATTGGGTAACCTGATTCTAATCTTAGGGGAGAGAGAGCCTCTCTCTCCCCACACCATGCATAATTTTATAAGCCAAGGCAAACAGAAACAAAGGATTTGCAGGAAGCTTATTATATTGTTACATATAATATTATACCATTCAAAGCCCATTTTTCCCACGAATGCCTTAATCCCCATTCCTTACTGTAAATGTGACTGAAACCACCGCATATCTTTCCCCTTTTTCACCACTGCCTCTGTCGTCCCCTCTCCTGAACTCCTATGCCTCCTTCGTATCAATATCTAGCTTTGTAAGCACCTCAGGGCAGGGACCTATCCTCTTGCACCTGACAGAAGTGCATAGGCTTCTCTTTGAAGGTGGTGATTGATGGGGGGGGGGGTTTGAGGCCCAAATTTGGAGATAGCTGCTGGCTTTTGTCCTTCTCCAGGCTTTTTGTTATCTCAATCGGGACAAACACAGCCTGGAGGTGGGGGGGGGGGGGGCTTCAATCGCTGACTCTGCCAATCATCACCCTTTCTGCTAGTTTCCTCCCCTCGTAACACCAGTTAATTAATTAACTAATCCAAAGAGGCCCGAAGGGCAGGGCCGAATGGAAGGGGGGGGTTGCCCCTGAAAGGTTATAGGGTAGATTTGGCCTGCTGGAAAGCAAGCATTCGATGAAGGGCAGTTGCTAAAGCCCACAAAGCAACAAGATAAAATCTATTGCTTTTTTCACCGGTTCCAAGTATTATGTACAAAAGCGCCTTCAGCGGGCATCATGCTCTAAAAACAGAGGGTGGGGGGAAAAAACACAGATCCCTGCCCCGAAGGGCTTACAATCTAGATGCTGAACACATGGGAGCTTGGACTGTCCCACATTTCAAGACATGCGAGGCCCTAGAAAGCTGGGAAATGGGGTACACATTTAAAAATAAACTTTACAAAGAACCTTTTTCTCAGTGGAATACAACAGAAGAGGGCAGGGTAACAGGGTAGGGTGGTGGAACATGATGTGTTGTTTGCACCAGGCTTGAAAGGGTGACATGTACCCCGCTGGAACAAATGCAGTGTACAGCAGGCAGACAAGTGCAATAAGGTGAGATAGGGCCAGATAATAATTCTCACAGGGGGGGGGGGGGAGAGAAGGGTGTTAAGTATGCAAGAACATCCCTGTTTGTCGGTAGCAGTGTCACGGGTCCAGCTCACAATACTATATCAATCGCAGGATTTCATACTGCCTGCCAATCGCAGAAAGCACAAACCTATAAATATACGACGCTGCTGCCTACTGAGTCAGACCCTTGGTCTAGCTCACTCAGCATTGTCAAGCACTGACAGGCAGCTGCTCTCCAGGATTTCAGACAAGGGTTCTTTCCCAGCACTACCTGGAGATGTTGCCAGGGATTGAACCCAGGACCTTCTTGCACGCAGTAAGGGGTTCTACCACTGAGCTACAACCCCTCCCTGACCTACAATCCCCAGCTAGCTCATTGGTGTCAGACTATAGCGGACACAATGTGGGAGATGGGGAACTGGGTCTCGCCATTTCCCCCCTTCCCACACTTTTAAGCAGCCACAATAGAAGTACCATAATAGCATTTGTATAGCGTTTCTCTTTACAAAGTGCTCCAAAGGCCTTCTCTCGATGTTGGCTCTATAACAATAACATATAATATTAAAATATTATAATATAAAATATAATAAAACAGCGATATTATTACCCCCATTTTGTGGATGAGGAAGACTGAGGCTGAGGGAGAATGGCATGCTTAAGACCACAGGGTCAGTCTGTAGCAGAGGTGAGATTTGAACTCTCAGCCACTGTGCTACATATATCCGCGCACAGCTGCTCCAGTCGACATTTGAACTTTAAAGCAGGTACAAAGAAGGTCACAAGATGCGCATCCTGTTTTGTTCGGATTTCAGCCTCGGCTCCCTGAACTTTGCTGATCCTCAACACGACGACACAGGAAAGGAACAATTCCAGCCAACACAGGCAAACAAAAGGGAGAAAGCCATAACCCCAAACCAACTTTTGACACACCAACCACCGAAGCAGCAACTGCGGTCTGTCTGAGTAAGAGCACTTGTCTGGCTGGGTCACTTTCCCGACTCCCAACACACCACAACAGCAAAACACAGACAAGTCCGTACAACCAGACAAATTACTTCCATGACTAGCGCCCGTCTGATTATCTCCCTCCATGCATCATCCCCAGGAACTATCAGCATCAACAAGACATTTGAGACGCTGAACTTTTCTGGAGATTCCCCTCGAAAGCACAGGGCAGAGAACGTGGCGAGGTCTCTCCTCCGCCAAAATCCCTTCTCAAAAAACCCCTTGAGCGTGAAGCCTTTGGTGTGACCCCCCTCAGTCCTCCTGCCCCGACAACCTTCTCCCACAAACAACCACACGCGCAACCCATTTTAAAGACTGGCAGCTTGCCAGATCTCCGGGTTTGCTGGACGCTTCAAGGGTTAGCCTCTGGGGCTGCAGTTCGAAAGACTGGGCGACTGGCTTCACCCCCAAGCAACCAGACTCCTCCTCAATCCGACTCTGCTGCCAGGAGTCACATGGCCCCGCCCCTATCCCCCAGGCCCCACCCTTTGATATGCCAGGCCCCTCCTCTCTTCTCTTAGACTCCTCCCCCTGCATCAGGTTCCTGCACGGCACAGATGTCCCCACATAACACATTCATTTTGGGTTTCTTTATTCGGTATAAAAACGCCAGTGATAGAAAGCTGTACAGAAAGGCATGTGTCCCCTTTCCCCCGCCCAAATATTTCTTCGGCTATCAAGTCATCCTCTGTCCTTATGACACAATATCGCCTGGCCTGTGCCACCCGGTGTGCCAACTTTTGTTGTCCTCCACAACAGACGCCTCCCAAAACTGTACAAGCCCAGGAGATGAGGCAGGGCAGGAGAAGAAACTGCAAGTCCCGGCCCCAAAACTGAAAAGATGGCCTCGAACCGACAGGTGGGAGCAGATGGTCGCGTGAAGGGCTCCAAAGGACGGATCGCTGAAACAGAACCCCACATGCAGGGGTAGTCTACCCTGGAATAGATCCTGGAGACAAGTCACAGGGGAGGCAATTGCCCATCATGTCCTAATAGTTGGATTCCCAGATGGCATCGGCTGTCCTCTGTTGGAAGCAGGATGCTGGACTACATGGACCCGCAGTCTCATCCGACAAGGTTGTTCGTAAGTCTTTTCGACGGAACCAACCGGATTCCAGTTCGGGGTGTGAGGCAGAGTTCCCCTGTGCCTTCGCTGAGGGGGGAGGAAAGAGGAAGGTGCACAAGAGGGGGCTGCCCCCAAATCCAGGCCCTGCCTGTGACAATAAATTATTCACAATGTACAGAGTCCAAAGGACCTGGCGGTCCCAGCTCGGCCCACGCCATCAACATCCACGAGTTCCAGCCACGTGGTACGTCTCGTGGGGAGGGATGTGGACGTAACACCGCGAGAGTCTCTGCCTGCAGAATACTCAGTGCTGTGATTCTTGAGAGGGGGGGAGGCCTGGCGGGGGCCATTCAACATGTCCCGCTTGGGGGCCAAAGACCAGCAGGGTTCCCATCTAGTCCATCAGGGTCTGCTTTGCTTCAAAGCGTTCCAACGTCCCTGCTCCGCAGCCGCAGTCCGGCCACGTCCCACGTGGCGCAAGCAGCCACCGCCGTCATGACTTCAGCACGCGGCCCCTTAATACTGAGCGACCCGACCCGTCACTTCTTGCGGCTAGCACGCCAACGTCTCGCGTCCCCCGGGGGCCCAACAGGCTTTGCCCTTGCTCGCGGTTCAGTCCTCGCGGCTCAGTTGGGGGGTCACGCCGTGTCAGAGTCCCCACGGCACGAGCAAGAGGAGGAGGAGGGTGACAAAGGCAAACGGGCTGCAGAGCCGGGGGGCGGAGTTTTGACCCACACTCCGCAGCACCAGGGTGTCGGGGTCATCTGGAAAAGAAAACCAACCAAAATGAGAACATGAAGTGAGGGTCGCACGAGCCGGATTTAAAAAGCCATTTTTCTTACGTTAAATAAATCAAAGTTCCGTAAGTCAAATCAGTTTCGTTCCTTTTATGGCAACCCAAAGAGTTTGAGAATGGAGCATGAAACGGAGTGAAGCTGGTTACCAAAACCATTTCTCAAAGTTAGTGTTTGAAGTGGAAAATTATAAAAACACCGCCCCCTAAAAAAAAACCCAGAACAAAACCCCACGTTTAAAGGATCTCTCTGTTTCTCTCCCTGGATTGAACGACCCACGCTAGAGTACACTGGTTTCCCTCGCTCCCAGATCGCAGCCATCCCTCCGAAGACCCCCCAAGCCCAAGGGGTCAGTGGTGGGGACCTACCCGATTGGATTCTCCCTTTCAGGGTTGGGGCGTGACGGGGTGGTACCCGAGCTAGAAGAGAAAGGAAAGGCACAGTGAAGGCCAGAACCCAGCACAACCTACGCTCTCTGTCTCAGGACCCATCCGCTCCCGTTTGTCAATACGGGGGCAATAGGACTGGGCCCAACTTACAGGGCAGTCGTGCACTTTGGATACTGCACATCCTATATAAATGCCAAGCATTGCTGTGTGTGCTGCTAGCTGTTAGTGAGAGCCCCCCTTCCCACAAATCTAAGCACCTGAAGAGGCGGCAGCCCAACATTCTGCCCCAGGCACATCCAGGTTTCTAGTCCTCAGTGCGGCTTGGGCGATACAAGTACTACATTTTTACTTTCCAGACCTTTCTGGAAGGGCCATTTGGAGAGAGAGGCTTGGAGCCAAACCATACATGAGCTCCATTGTTTAGGACTCTCACTATTGTTTCCCTTTCTTCAAAAAGGGGGGGGGGGAGGAGAAAGGAGAATTAACCCTTTCTCCCTTGCACTGTTTCCCAAACCAAACTGTGTTCCCTGAAGCTGCTAAGAGCCTCACTTGGGGTGGTCGGCTGGCAATATAGATATTTATATTGTACAAATCCCCCCCCCCCCAAAAAAAGTTTTGGACCAAGGAGAAGGGGACAATTCCAAGCAGAGAAATGGCCCAGGGGTGAAGGGTTAACTCCCCCCCCCCACGCCATCTAGAGATCACATATCGAACGCATCTCCAATCTCGAACTCATCACCGCCATTTCTTCACTGGAAAAGAACGACTTAATGTCCTATGGAGGGGCACCGGGACGGGCCTGCCCCACAAGCAGGCCCTCTTTTCCACGCCTGCTGTGGCGGTTTCCTTAAAGGATCCCTGCCTTTTCCCTGGTTATTAAAAGAGGGGGATTTGGCAGGCGAGCAGGAAAGAGTCAAAGACCAGGATACTCACTGCTCTTTCCGGCTACCGACACCTTCAGTTTGAGGCAGACGTCTCCGTGGTGATGGATTGGCTTAGCTGGGGGGGGGGGGGGAGAAACACGAAGAAGGAATTCAATTAACCAAAGAGAGGGACGGCAAATCTTGCAACACTGAAGGGCCAGCCTAACATACGAAGCCGGCGTACAACGTCTTTCCCTTGCTATTAGCGATCCATTAATGAGAGACACCAAGGACCGAACCTGGGACCCACATACGCAAAGCACCGCCTCGAACTGTTGCTCCCCATCATCTATAGCACATGCTGCCAAACTGAGTCAAGCAGTTAGTCCAGATCACCGGGCAACGCCTGCTCTGACCGGCAGCAATTCTCCAAGAGGCTCAGAACCTTCCCATTCCTGCTGCAACCCAGGGTCCCTTCTCACTGGCGATACGAAGAACTGAATCGGAGGGCGTTTGCATGCCAAAGCTGCTTTCTACCATCTTCCTTTAAGTCACATTTAGGTGCAATTATTCTCTGAAGCCAGAAAGCTCAAAAAGGGACGAGGATATGCCGACTGCCTTTATTTGTAACATTTTAGAATGTACACAGCGCAAAATCTACCAACGGAACTCCATGCCACATGACATGGCAACGAATGCTAGCTCCGACGGCCTTAGAAAGAGGCAAGAGAAAATGATGGGGGGGGGGGGAAACGGCTTATCTGTAGCTGTTAGCCAGGGTACCTAAATGTAACCTTTGTAGATAGAAGACTAGTCCCCCTCCCCGACACACAAATTTCCTTCATTTCAACAGCCTAACTTAGGGGAGGAAAAAGCAGCCAGGAATCGTAACCCGCTGCAAATCACAGTACATCTTGTTCTGCCCAATTCTGCATGGAGGTTTTCCACGGTTTTAAGGCGTGTGGGAGTGAAAATGTTAAATCCACACCAGAGATTCCGGGCAGAGAACTAGGGAGTGGCAGTTAATCTACATTAATTAACACTCCTCTTTGAAGGCAGAATTTGTCTTTCTGTGTCCTCTTTATTCCTAAACTCCTCCGTCATCAAAAACTGAGCCAGACCCAAAAATCTTACCAACCAGTAATCAAAACAAGAAAGGCTGTGAACACAGGTTTATGCTGGCTAGACGGAGGGTTGGGCTGGAACCTGGGTTCGAATCCCACTTCTAAGAGAAGTTCATTGCATGCTCTTTGGTGAGCCAACCTCCCCGCTTTGCCTGCAAAGTGCGGCCCCCTCCTTTCACAGCAAATAATGACCCGCTAATGAAGAAGGCAGGCATTTTTTAAATAAACAACCCATAGCAGGTGCCGATTCGAGAGACACTTACAGATATAATAGTACTCGTGACCCTCTCGAAACTCCTTTCCGAGCGTGAAGGGCGTAAAGCGCTGGAATTTTTCCGAGAAGCGCTCAGGGCCGTGGAGGGCATCCGGCCGGTTGCACTCCCAGCGGATCTGGTCCTTGGAGCGCGGCTTGCAGTTCTCAAATTCCTCCTGCTCCACGAGATACAACGTGTAACGTTCCATGGTGTGGGGGGGAACTCGGCCCTCGTAGTGAGGACAGATGATGTCCAAGTAATCATTCAGACGCACCTCCACAGAGTAGACCTCCTCCTTCAGAAACCTGAAAGTCAAAACCGCAATCAATTTAAAATGTCACACAGGATGCTGCTTCCCCGAGTCAGGCCATTCATCCATCCAACCCAGTGTTGCTTACATGGGCTGGCAGCGGCAGCAGCTCTCCAAATTCTCCAACTTCCCCAGCCCTACTTGTGGATGCGAGAGACTGAAGCTGAGACCGTCAACGTGCAAAGCACGCGATTTATCCACAGAGTTACAGATCCTTCGCTAATGCTTTTACGCATTTAATAGGCTCCATAACCCACATTCTTACAGACAGCCTTGTAAGGTAGGGTCAGGGTTATTGTCCCCATATTGTAGATGGGGAAGACGGAGGCTGAGAGGGAGGGGCTGGCTTCAGGCCACCGAGCACGGCAAAGGTGAGATTTGACCCGGGGACTTCACCGTCTAGTCTGTTAGGATGCAATCGCTATGCTAGCTCCGGAGCTAGAGAGGAGAGAGATTTTATATGAGGGAAAGGAGGGATGCAGATATATGTCCATTCAAGAGGCGCCTTTTGTCTCCATCAGACAAGATTCCCCAAACAGCAGCGATGTAATCTTGCATTAAATAATGGGTGGCGTTGGGGAGAGGCCACTAACTCTCCAACTCAAGAAAACCCCAATCTTTCATCTTGGGCAAGGTGTCTCCTAAACTGGAAAGGTGGTGAGGAGAAGAATCACAGAAGCCTGCCCCAATCATTCTAAAAAAATCTGAAATAAATAAATAAGCTTTGAACGTAGGCTGAACAAATGAAAGGACGTCTCTGGCACGATCAGTTAACCCACATTTTAAACACACACACACACACACACACACACACACACACACACTTTTCTGCCTTTCACCCTCACGGGAACACAGACTGCCATTTTAACTCCATTTCACAGACAAGAAAACTGAGGCAGAGAGAAAAGGGTTTGGCCAAAGGCTGCTCAATCAGCCTGTAGTGGGAGTAGAACCTAGGATCTTGAGTCTCCCTTTCAGAGACCCAACTTTTATCAGACTGTGTACACTGGAAAAATCCCCTTCTTCTGTGAGTGTGGGTTAAGCACTTCTTTGTTGGGGGGGGTCACCCCACCGCCAGCCCCCTTCCATCAGTTAACAGAGTCAGACATGGGCAGCCGCCCCTCTGTGCCCCAATAACCCGATGGCCATGTTACGAAGCCAGCAATGCCCTCCCACCTCCTCCATGACATCTAGCAACTTGGAATCGATCAGACTTCCGGCTAAAGATGAGGGGTAATTAGCTGGGCTGACCCAGGGTTCAAATATGGTTACTCAATGAATCGACTAGAGCGGTTTTTCTTGCTCAATCACAGAGCTGCTCACTACCGTTGGGGTAGCTGCTCCGTAGTAAGACGCAGGAGAGACAGATCCTGAGTCCATCTGACACCAACAGGCTCCCCAAAGTTCCAGGCAGGGATTTCTCTCTTGCCTTCGCCATCCAGAATCGGCCCCAGAATCCCCGGCCTGCTGCCATTCCCAGTGTGGAGCCAGGGTGATTAAAGATCTGCCAAGCCAGCTGGGGGAAAAACACACACCCCAGCTCCTCCTTGGACTGGAGAATTGTGGGAAGGATTTGGGAACTCAGCAGCAGCAACAGAGGGCTCCCCAAACCGGTTTGGCCGCCGCGCAGGGTGGCAGTTCCCTGGCAGGAGGCAGTCAGCTGCCTTATCCCAGCCTGGGGGGCAGAGATACCAGCAGCCCAGGCGGCGGCCCCCCAGCCTGTCTCTTCGCCCCAGGCTGCCCCACCACTCAGGGTCCTGACCCTGACAGAACATAGCCGGGGGAGATCCCAAAGCACCTGGCGGAGCTGAAAAGTGATACAATCTCTCCAAGCAAAAATGGCTTTAGACAAACTCCCAGATCCCCACAGATTCACATCTCTGGAAGGCGGGGGGGAGCACAACAACAGTGGCCCAGGCATTACAAACCTAGCAGGGAGATTTGTATCTAGTGGCTTCAATTCCTGATGCAATGAACCCGGCGCTTTGTTTGAACATGGGTTTGTCAGGTTCAAGTGTCTAGTCCTCATTATTGAAGCTTGACATCAATCCCCGGCTAGGGCTGTCTCCTGACTAAATAAATCTTTGCCAGTTCATCAAATCAGTTCACTGGTTGATTACAATCAACATACAACTTCCATACCGCAACAATCACTTCGAAGAAAAGTTTGTTTTGGCTTTGGATGGGGCATGTTATGTCACAGTCAACGTCACCTTAGGAGAGGCATTCCCTCCAGGGAGAGAGAGTGAAGAGGGAATGCTCTTATGAAAAGAAATCAGAAGAAGTATTCTTTCTGGGATGGCAGCGAAGGGGAAATGCCTTTTCTTAGATGGAGTTAGCATTCCCCACGGGTGAGAATGAAGGGACTGCTTCTTCTTAGATGGAGTTGAAAGAGGCAAGGTGTTCTCTCCTGTGTGAGGATGAAGGGGGAATGCCTTTTCTTCAACAGAGTTGGAAGGGGCATTCCCTCCAAGGTGAGAATAAAGGAGAGATGCCTCTTCTTGAAGGCAGAGGAAGAGAAGTTTGACAAGGGAATACCTCTTCTGACTGCTCCTCTCACCTGCAGGTCTGTATAAGCACTTCTTGTAAACAAAACAATTAGTATTTTTTAATATTGATCAGGGAATGCCTCTTTTAATCAGCCAAAAAGGCTTTTAAAAATCAATTTGTCGAAGTAATCAATCTATTAAAATTGCCACCTCGACAGATATCCCACCTGGCCTATACAGCCTATATTTGCACTGAATCCCTAACTCGGGAAGGCAGCCTAGGTCGGCGGAAACAACAGACACCCGGCAGGCACAGCTGTCCCCAGTTCTCTGGCCAGAGGTTGTCGCATCTGGCCCGAATCAGCCTCTGCCATCTCTAGGGGCAGGTTGTACACAGCCGGGAGCCAGCCTCTAGACACAGCCAACCTCGTCTCCTGAGCCTTTGGCAGAAAAACACACGTAAAACAAACACTCTTCACAACATGTTTTTTTCCCAAAAACTAAAAGAAAGATTTCCTGCCCCACATGCCCTGGCGCCTTCCCCTGGCTTCTCGCCAGCCCCCGGCCGGGAAGGAAGAGGCCCACGGCCAGCAGGGAAACTGACCCTGGGAAAGGAAAGGAGGGCTGGCTGGCTGGCTGTGGTTTTTCTCTCCTCCACTCTGGCCACGATCCACCACCTGGTGCTCAGGCTGCTGCTTGTGAACTTTGCCCCCCCCCAGCAGCGCCAAGTTGCGGGTTCTGTTCTGCCCAGTCGACTGGACCCTGACAAAGGGAGGGGAGCCTCGACACCACTTTATTATTTGGGGGAACAATCTGGGGGTCGACGCTGTGCAGCTTTTCCTGTCCCCACACCTTGGGGGTAACCCCATTCCCCTAAAACCCTCGTGCCTGACCCTTCCCAAAGCCCCACCCCAAATTCCAAGGACCCAAAAGTGGCAGTACTGTCCTCCCTCAAGCTCTTAATCTGTGATCAAGTCAGGAAGGACCCAGCGTGGGTGGCCACTCCGCCAACACCATCAAAACGTGACCCGAAACAGGCATTTTATCCTGCTTCTCAACAAAACGACAGTGCTCCTGGGCAGGTGCAGAGTGCCCCACCCTACTGCAGAGAATCCCTTGTGCGCCGGGGATAAGAATGGACAGAAATCAGGCCAAATGAGGCGGCTAAGCCCAGCGTCCGGTTTCCCAGATGCCGCTGGGAAAACCACAAACCAGGCCAGAAGGCAACAGCATTGTTTGCCCCACAGCAACTGGTCTTGAGGTAGGCTGCCCCTGAACATGGAGGTTCCATTCTTAAATAGCATGGCTCTTCATGTGAAAAGGAGCTCTGTGCCGGATTCAGCAACTTTCCTCTTAGTCCTGCATCCTGTTTCCCCACAGTGGCGAAGCGCTTGCCTCTGGGAGGCTTCCAGGCAGGGCACAAAGGAGCCCTTCCCGGCTGCTTGTCTCCCAGAAAATGGCATTTAAGAGAGGTAGGCTGGTTGTCCCTGGGGACATGGAAGTTCCACAGACCTGGCTTCCATGATTACCGGGAAGGAGACGGGAGCCTTGGTATTCTCTTGTTTCCCTCCCCCCCCCCTGAAATTAAGCACTGATTGTTCATAAATGAAGATCGGATCCACCCAAGCTGGTTCTCGGAGCACAGAGCTGCCCAGAGGCCAGGGGGCCGGCATGCTGCAAGCAAGCTTAGGGAGGCCACCTGGAGAGAGCTGGCCAGAGTTCCCGGCCTTGAGTTTTCCACAACAGGACACAGCTGTCTGAGCTTCTTACACAACTGGAGGAACAAAGGCATCTCCCACCCCCCATCCTTCCCCCCCTCCCCGCCCTGCCACACACCTTGCCTTTCAGCATGAAAACAATCTGCTGACAAGCTTTAACCCTTCGATTCCCCCGCCCCAGGACTCCAGCTCGCAGCAGGCGTGCCCAGCTGCAGCCAAGGCGCCACCTCCCTCCCTTCCCCAGCCTTTCAACAGCCGTGCAGCAGGCTGACATCCAACAGGTGAGTCTGTCCTGTTGAAGTTCTGCCTGTTCCTCATTTGGCGGGGATTCTTTTTAAAGACACCCTTGCAGCAAAAAGAGAGGGGTGTGCTCCACCACAGCAGCGTGCCCAAGTTGACTCGGGTTCTTGGGCAGGAATACGCTCCCCCTCTGCAATCAGTCTAGTTTGGGTGCCCCCCCCGCCAAAAAACCTTAGAGTGGAAGGTTCCAAGAAAGCTGAACACCAGCAGCAGTATTCACCTTAACTAATACCTTCCTCTTCTCCCCAAGACCTAACTGGGCGCTGGAGGTCTCCCCTGCACACTTTTGAAACAAAGATCTGTAAGCTCCTTGGGGCAGAGAGCCTGCCAGCTTGATTTTGAGGTCCGTCGCTGCGACATGATGTAACTAACAAACGAACAATTCACTCAACAGGCTCCCAATCAGGATTTTATGGACCAACCAAGCGCTAAACTGTGTTGGCCCCTTTCGTCTTCTTGTGCCGAGGCGGAGGGCAATACTACCCCCCTCCCCGCCGAAGAGAGGAGACATGGGGGAGGGAAGGGAAGCAAATTCTCTGCTTGGCACTGTGTAGTTTCCCAGCAAGGCTCTCCTGCCTGATTCATGCCCTTGTCACATTGCCCAGGTGTGGGCTGGGTGCCAACTCGGGGCCTCCGGTGTGGATGTTTACAAATTCCAGGGTAAAACCGGACTCCTGGCAAGGGCGGGGGGGGGGGGAAGAGATCAAGCCCCCCAGCCCCTTTCTCCAGAGAACCACCCCACAAGCCCAACTCCTGTGTGCCACGCCACAAGTGGATGATCTGTGCGGCAGGGCAAGCGTGGCAAAACGCCAACGGGACGGGCTGCCCTGTGCGGACAGAACAAAGGTACAAAAAACACAACCAGCAGGGTGGGGCTGGGGGGGGGAAACAGATGAAAGGCGAGAAAAATTGCATGCAGGGATTTGGGGACCCCCCCCCCCGCCAGATTTAAAGGGCCATCAGCCTTTGGCCCTGCCCTTCGGAGCAGCAAAGAAGGAGAGGCTGGGTGCTCAGATAGCGCCCAACCCTGAAACAGAACCAAACTCATTCTAAGGGGAGAGGCTGCCTTGTCCCCCACCTGTTGCCGCCTCTCCCCTAGAGATGCATCATCTCGGGGGGAGGGCAGAGTAAGATCTCCCACCTCAGGCATACTCCAGTTTGTAACACAAGTGGCACCATGTGGCTGGCTGGGCAGGGGAGCCTCTGAAGGAGGGAGCTTCTTACGGGAAGGTACTACTGTGTGCAGATTTTAATTCTCCCCTCCCCACACTTTGCCCCAATGTGCACCCACTTTGGGAGGAAGGGGAAATCAAATCTCTCATTGCAACCCTCGATGGGGGTACTACAGTAGGGTGCAACGCCTTCGGGGAGAGCGGACGCCCCCTGCACTCCTTCACTGGGTCTGGGTGCCTTAGCAGAGAGGGCAGGATTTCCAAATTCCCTCTCTAGAAGTGCGGCAGGGCTCAGGGGCTCTCCTTAAAGGGGCAGCACGCCTGCCGCTAGGCGCCCCCGAAACGTGAGGAGAGGAGGCGCCGCCGGCCGTCGCACGCTGCAAAGCCGACGGGGCACCACAATTCCCTTTTCCCCTGCAAGAAGCCGCGCACTCACTTCGTGTTGGTGCTGTTCCAGAAGACCGTATGCCGCTCCCCGAAGGCCAGGCAGAAGCCACACCAAAGCCCTACCAGGACGACCCACGACAGCAAACACGGAGCCATGTTTCACACACCCAGCCCCGACGGCGCGCACAACTCTGGCTCGGCTCCGCCCTACAGCGCGCCTTCTCTCTCTCTTTCTCCCTAGCTGGGCAACCAGCCCACAGCGGCCCTTTATATACCGAAGGGGCGGCCCCTGCCTGGCTGGGTTGGGCTGCTTGAGGCAGGAGAGAGAGAGAAAGAAAGAGAAAACAGGGCGGTACGGCAGCAGGAGCAAAACAGACAACAGACGACACTGACACACACACGTCCCTCCACCCCTCTCCGCCCCGAGTGTTTTGCACGTGGAGCAGGAGGAGGAGGCAAGAAATAACAGCCCGGGTTCACACACAAACTCTGGGAAGGTGGAGCGGGAGCGAGAGGAGATAGCAGCAGCACATGGGCGGCGCAGTTAACAACAACAGCAGCAGCAACAAACAACACACAGCGCGCACTTTGGCACAAACACTCCCTGGCACACACGAACACGCCCGAAACTCTTGCAGCTGGAGAGCGTAAGAACATCAGAAGAAACATCTCGCTGGATCGGGGCCATCTAGGCCACGATGCTCTTTCCCACAGTCGCGCCGTCCTCAGCTGCCCCGAGAAGCGCACATGCGGTCGCGCTTGGGCAACTGGTGTTTGGAGTGGAGACACAGCGCCACTGAGCTCGGGGCGGGGTAGTAGCGCATTGCCCTCAAGGGACCTGCCCTCTGTGAATTTGGCCAAACCCTTTGGATAGCGATCCCAGCTCGTGGCCTGCCTCATTCTGTCTTGTGGCAGGGAATTCCACAAGCCCACGGTGTGCTGTGTGAAGGAAGGAGGCTCGCTTTTTGTCCATCCTAAATCTCCCACCAGTGCATGACCCCTGGGTCTAGTATTGCAAGAGAGGGAGAAAAGCTCTCCCCCCCCCCCCCAGCCATAGTTTTATAAGCCTCCAACATGTTCCCCGCTTTTTCCAAAAGCAAAGAGGCCTCAACTGGGCGCAGGATTCCAAACATGGCCGCATCAGAGATTTCAAGGCTGGCTCTTCGGCTTTGAAATGGAGATGAGCACCACACCCTAGAGTCGGACACGACTGGACTTAATTGTCAGGGGTCACCTTAAATAATACGGGTGGGCCCCCATATCCACTGGGGATATGTTCCAGGCCCCTCCGTGGATACTTGAAACCGTGGATAAGAGTGAACACCCTCTCCATGGTTTCCTGAGCCCCCCCCCCACCCTGCCTCCCCTGCAGGCAGGCATGCTTGCCCCCCCCCAGCTCTTATTTTTCTTTCAGTAAGCTTTGTTTCTTCCTTAAAACAAACAGAGAAGCAGCCTCCATTGCAGGCAAGTAGAATGAGACTAAGTCCTAGAGAGGCTCTGCAAGGTTTCTGTTAACCTTGCAGAGACTTTCTAGTACTTAGTCTTGTTCTACTTGCCTGCAATGGAGGCTGCTTCTCTGTTTGTTTTAAGGAAGAAACGAAGCTTACTGGGGAAAATGTAAAAGCCTGGGCGGGTCCCCACGATCCGTGGATAACTGAAACCGTGGATAGCGAAGCAGTGGATATGGGGGCCCACCTGTGTAACACTAAGCAGACTTTTCCTCAATCCCTTTCCTAAGATTGCCTTGGCCTGGAATTTGCATTCTTCGAGGCTACTGCACACAGGCTTGCCATTTTCCAAATCATTTATGAACACATAAAAAAGCATAGGGCTCAGTACAGATCCTTGGGGGACCCCACTTCTTACTCCACTGGGAAATCTGTGCAGATTTGCCCATTGATTCCTGCTCTCTGCTTCTTGTTCTTTAACCAGTTCCCCATCCACAAAAAGACGTATCCTTTTATTCCATGCCTGCTGTGCTAAGTTGACCCAAGAGCCTTTGGGGCGGGACTTTGCCAAAAGCTTGTTGAAAATCCAAGTATGCCATGTCAACTGGATCGTCTCGATTTCCACATGCCTGCTGACACTCTCAAAGACCCCGAGAAGGTTAGTGAGGCAGGACTAGCAACATTAGCAGAAACCAGGCTGATTCTCCTTCAGCGAAGCTTGTTCTTCAATATGCCTCATCATTCTTTAATTATGCTTCCCAGCAGTTTACCAGGAGCAGACATTAAACTGACCAACCGATAATTTCCTGGATATCTTTTTCGATATCAGTGTTATCATGTTGGCTACTTTCCAGTACTCCGACACGGAGGCTGATTGAAAGGACAAGTTACATATGTTTGTTAGCGGATCAGCAAATTTGCATTTGAGTTCTTTACGAACTCTTGCGCTGAAGCCATCTGGACCCAGGGCTTTGTTCATTTTTCATTTGTCAATCCTCTCCAGAACCTCATATCGCTGGCCACTCCTGTTTGACTGTGTTCATCCGGCTCCCTCCCCGAGACCATCCGTTCAGACACGGGCGATTGCCCTGCATTGTCTATAGTGAGGAGAGAGGCAAGGAAAAAAAAAATCATTCGGCTTTTCTAAAATCTCCACATCCTTTTTCAAGGCTCCCTTTTCTATTCTCTCCTTATCGATCAACATCCTCCCAGGCAAGTGCCCTGCTTTTGATGAATTTAAAGACATTTTTTTTAGCTGCCTTGATGTTTTCAGTCATGCGCTCCTCCTCTTCCTCATCCCTCCATTTCTTTCGCCAGAGTCTGTGTTCTTGTTTGTTCCCCTCATCTGGGCAAGACTGGCATTATCCGAAGGGAGGCTTCTTGCTTTTCGGAGCTTCCTTGACTTCTCTCGTGGGCCAGGCTGGCCTCCTCCTGGCCCCAGCGGTGCCTTCCCTCTGTAGTGGTAGCCATCCTCGCTGTGCTTCTGCGATGGTGGTTTTCAATCACTGCCCTGCGCTCGGGAGAGACCGGACCCTCTCGACTTCCCCTTTCAGCTTCCTTTGGACTCGTCGTCCCCTCTTCCGAAGTCACAGGTCTCTCTGTCAGGCTTGCTTGGAAATATTCCCGTTTCATATATGTAGATCTGGATAGCACCACATCCCCGCCGGTTCAATGACAGTCACATCTCGCTCTAAATTCTGGGTACCACATAGGATCAGGTCTAGGGTCAGGTCTAGAGGTGCCTCCTCTCTGGTCGATTCCAAGACCAACCAATTCTAGTGCATAGTTACTGAGCATATCGAAACATTTTCCCGCTCTGTCACGGCCAGCGCATGAATTTAGCCAGTCTGTGCACGGGTCACATGACAGCCCCCTATTCCAACAACACTTTCTCCCTTAGAAGCTTCCCCAATTCCTTTCTCCACATTCAGACCACCCTCAGCGTTTTGATCAGGAGGGCGATAGCACACCCCCTGACCGCAATTATTATTCGAGCCTTGTATTTCCACCAATGACTGCGCGGAGGCATCCGATCTGCCTACATTGTCTAGTTCAGAGGTTCTCAACCTGTGGTACGGGTACCCCTAGGGGTACGCGGACCTCTTGCTGGGGGTACGCCAAGCCCTGCCCCTTATCTGCCCCATCAGCAGCTAATTAAGTGTTAATTAACATGGATTTTAAGTTTAAATTGTTTTCAGAGCCCTTCTGTCTCTCTGATTTTGGTTTTGGGCTTATTTTTGTACTTTGTACATATGTATGTGTGTGTGTGTGTGTGTGTGTGTGTGTGTGTCACACACACACACACACACACAGGGAGAGAGTTAAATAAGACATTTTTTCAAATTGTTTTAGTACTTTTTATTTAATGATTAATCACCTAATTAATTGATTGATTAATCCAGTTAATTAGCAGGGGGTACTTCAGAAAATTGGACCATGATAGGGGGGTACCCGGGCCTCCAAAGGTTGAGAACCCCTGGTCTAGTTTGTTGTATTCCATACCCTCGTTGACATGCAGAGCGACGCCACCATTGGCGCAGCCCCTCCCTGCCCAGTTTGTATCCTCGAATAACCACCTCCCACTGGTTCTCTCCATTCCACCAGGTTTCCGTGACATCCATGTCCTCCTTTTGCAACTTCAACTCCCCCTGTCTTGGCTTGGAAGCTTCTGGCATTTGTATATAAACCAACCCATGGAGCAGAACACAAAGCCATAGCAGCAAACCACATATGGTGCGCATTGGCGCCTTGTGCATGGAGCAGGAAGCAAGCAAGGCCTCAACCATATCACTTCTCACACAGGTGTACAAGACACAACGTAACACACACCTGCTCTTTGCCCATGGAGTGGAACAACTGCGTCTGCACCCTAGGCAACGACCCACATACACAAAACACACAAGCTGGATATGCTCATCTGCAGCAGAGCAGCGCATAGACAGATCATGAGTCCTTGCCCATGGAAAATGCAAGAAGTATCAACCCTGACGCACACACCCCTCTTGCAGATCTAAGTGTGCGCAAGGGGACAACAAGCACACAGAGGTATACGGTGCTAGACATGCATGGCAACATGGCGACGCAGGATGTCACAATGTGCAGTGATGCAACACCCAAATGCCACATGAGCTAGCATTTTGCGCACAGGACAGCTAAGGAAACAGGAACGGGTACTTAAATAGCTATTAGGTGTGATGCGTATGGCAGGAAGTGCGACCAGCACAGATACACAATTCCTGTATATGCAGCGAAGAATTCATACAATGGAACACAAGCCTCTGGAACATTTATTTTATTTTTTTATTTTTCACATTTTTATACCGCCCTTCCTCCAAGGAGCTCAGAGTGGTGTACATATTTCCTCCCCTCCATTTTGTCCTCACAACAACCCTGTGAGGTAGGTGGGGCTGAGAGATAGTGACTGGCCCAAGGTCACCCAGGAAGCTTCGTGGCTGAGCGGGGATTTGAACCTGGATCTTCCAGGTCTAAGTCCGACTCCCAAACCACTACACCATCCTGGCTACATATTCACACACATGGTTGTTGCGCAAGAGTGAGGAAACTCACACCCTACAGACAGCATCTTGAACTTCTCCCAGTCACAACTCAGGGGACAAATGGAGATGCACACTCACACCTCGTTCCCGCAGAGCAGCGCACACCCACACCCACACCCCCACTCCTCTTGCACATGGTGTGCAAGACTTGAGTATGGAAGGAGATGTGAATGCACAGAACACAGCTACCGAAAGCAGGAGGTGCACATGTGCAGACCCCAGAGGGAACACACCTTGACAACAAGACCACACCCACCAGCAACAACCGTAGCTGGAGAAGGACAAAAAAAAGCAGGCCTGTGCATACATGAGCACTGCCCTACAGTCACCTCTTGACACATGGTGCAATGCAAGGGTTGCTCCAGGAACCACAGTTACTGTAACTCCTTGCACATGGAGAGGCCCACATACATGGAGCATGCACACTCTCATGTGCACACCGACGAGAGCGACATCCCAAGGCCGACAGGCATGCACAGGCATGCACCGAGGCACAGCACAACCGCACCTGCGCCACAATGAATTGTTGCACAAGGAGTGAGTCAACAGAGTCCCACAACAAAACATGAGAAAGCAACATAGACAAAACAGAAGTTCTTTTCACCCTGCACAGTTAGCTCACAGGCGCACAGAATAATCCCATAGGGCCACTTGCCATAGGGCCCATAGGGCCATCCCCCGCATGCCCGCCCACCCACATGTCTGTTTGGTTTTAAACAATTACATTGGGGCTATTGCAAGGCTAATAATATCAGGCTTGGAGAAAGGTCTCTTTTAAAAGTACAGTGCTAGAGAAAGATCTATGCCCCAAGGAGCTTACAATCTACATTCCCACAGAGGGAAGGGAGAAGCACTAGTAAGAGGGGCTAGAAATGCACAAATAGTGTAGAAAAAAAACAAAATAGTAATTCCATTTGGTATGTGGGTATTTCAGAAAACAGCGTTAACATTGATCAATCAGACTTGTGCATTTTCTTCATATGACGCTGCCTCTGGAGTCTGGCGCTTGGTCCAGCTAGCAGAGGTTTGTCTGCACTGACTGGCAGCTACTCTCTAGTCTAGAGTTTCTCTGCCCAGCCTGGCAGTGATGCCAGGGATGGAACCCAGGCACTCCTGCGTGCAAAACATGTGATCTGCGGCAGCTCTTACCCCTCAAGGCTGACTCCTCAGTCTTAAATTTGACAGTTCCAAAACCTGGATTGGAATCCTGACCAAAGCGGAATGGGTTTGTTTTGGGGTGGTGTTTTTCTTTTTTTTTAAAGTGGCCCACATGCTTGTTCTTTCCCTTTTCTTTTCATCTCCTTTCCCTTAATCCAAGAACAAATACAGCTCACGAATGTTGCAAGCTGAAACCTTGGTCTTAACTTGGTCTATTGGGAACAGGGGGTTTCTCAACTGAGGGAGGCTGCCCAATGATAACCTCCACACCCCTCATCTGACCTTCCAGCACACCTTGTTGCTCCTGGACAACGTCACCGGGACAAAAACATATATTCAAGGCCAGTTTCTTTCTGTTCTGGCAAGATTGGACAAAAAGTTGCACCAACATTAAATTATTCTTACATATTGGAAGTCACCCTGATTTGAATCAGCCCCTCAAGCTCAGTATTGTCTACTACACACTGACTGGTGGTGGCTCTCCAAAGTTTCATGCAAGGGGTCTTCCGCTTCCTCAGCCCTGCCTGGATATGCTCCCGGGAATCGAACCCAGGACCTTCCTGCATGAGCGGTTCTCTCATCAATATCGTATTGGTGCAGCACTGGAGCTCAGAGGCAGAGCTGTGAATCAGGACTTCCCTGGTTTGAATCTTGCCTCTGCTGTGAAGTTTTGCTCAGAGGCTGTAGGCCAGACACTCCCTGTCAGCCTCAGTTGTTCTCATATGCAAAATGGGGATAATAATACTTAACCGACAGCTTTGCTGAAAGACAAATGCTAAACCTTGTGAAGCGCAAGAGGCGTCAGCTTTTGCCATAGCGTTAGCAAAACTTTGAAACTCGTATCGCAGCCCACGTCTGGATCAGGAAATGTGTTTTGATGTGGAAATTTTACGGAGTATTATGAAACCATCCTTGGACCGAGAAGACTGTGTTTTGGTTCTTTTTAATGGACATGTTCTTACCGTTTGCATCATTACAGCTAAACAAAGAAAACTGATTCGAACCTTGTGCCTGTACTGAAGGGCTCCAGGGAAGGCGGAGCCAAAGAAGCTGCTGCAGCAAAAGTGCTGCTCCGACAAAGTGTGGCGTTAGGGAGCCACCTAGTGTCAACTCCTGGTAAGCTTGGCCTGCTTTTGCACCTGCCCTTGGGGCCCTATTCCGGTTTTCCCAACTCTTAACCCTGGTTAAGTGGCAACACTGTCACGAGCACCACTTATTCATTAAAACAAATGGACAATAATTTATTTTAAAGAGGAAGAGACGTCAGGATTGGAGCCTGTCTGGGAGCACTGCCCTCTTAAAACGCCTAGCTGTTTCATCGCTGGTTAAGGCGGCAGGGAATTAGGAAAGAGTGGAAAGCCCTCTACACGTGCACAGAGGAAGTCATGGACAAACCGCCCCCTTATGTAGGGAACAGGTGCATTGGGGAGAAAACGGTTGAGTCCTCCCTGCGCTGCTAGCTTTCTACCTGTAGGGAGAATCGTGCTTGCTTGTTTTACACGGAGGAATGTCTAAAAGCATCTGAAGCGGTACAGTCCATTTGAGCGTTTCAGGACTCTACCACCTCGTTGCGCTGTGTAGGGCCTCATCGGGCCACTCAACAGGGACTCTGGCGGAGTCCCCGGAGAGGCTGAACATGGCCGTCTGTCAAGCTCTCCTTATTGCACGGCGGCGTATCAGTCCCAAACACCGATCCATTCTCATTTAAACAGCTGCCGGAGAGAGAGGGAGAGAAAACGATAACTCTTTGACGTGTCTGCTAAACAACTTTCCTCTTGTTTATCGCATAATGATGCATTGATTGTGGGTAATGTTGCATGCCCGACACAGCGCAGGCAGTGCACGAGAGAAAGAGAGCATGCTGCTGGCTCTCCTGACATGCCAGACATCGGGCCCCGGTAAGCCGATTCCCCCTCAGCGACAAACTGGCTACCTTAGCAAAACTCATGGCCCTGCAAATCTAGCATTGCCACTCTCTGGGTGGAAATAACTGTGGCTCAGTGGTAGAGACCCTCCTAGGCATGCAGATGGGCCCAGGTTTGATCCCTGGCAGCATCACAAGGTCAGGCTGTGAAAGATATCTTTGCTGAAAGTCCGGGTGAGATGCTGCCAGCCAGTGCTCGACAATGCTGAGTTCTACAGACCAAGAGTCAGACTCAGTACGGCAGTGTCATTCAGACACACACGATACTGAGGAGGTGCCAAAACTCAGAGAGGCCAGGAGAGACGTTGGAGAGTGGGAGTAGGCGATACCAGGCTGGATGGAGCTGTGGAAACGGATGGAAAATGGTTTCACACAATGCTACAAGAAGATACGGGGGCGGGGGCTGGAGGCCACGAGAAGGCTTTCAAAGCGGATGAGACAAAATGTGTGGAAAGAAAGAGGCTGCCAATGGCTAGTGGCCGAAAGGGCTACACAGAACCTCCATTTTCAGAAGCAGTCTACCACATGAGGCCAATTGAAGTGCCTCAGACAGCGGTTTTTTTTGGGGGGGGCATCTTTGTCCACCTACTTGCCTCCACTGCTCCTCCTCCTCCTTCCACTCCCTGGATTGGAAAAGGGGGATAGAGAGGAAGTGTGGAGGGGAGGAGAATGCTGAGCTAGAGCCTTGAAGGGTGGGAGGAGCAGAGGTTGGCACATCATCGGGTAAAGGCGGGTGCATTTGGCATGCCGCTTCAGCCGCAGGAGGCTGACTCTGCATTATGCCCCCCCCCAGTCTGAAGGAAACTCAAAAGCCGCATAGCCCTTATGCCCCCTCTGCACCCGCCCACCAAACACACCCACTAGACATCACAACCCTCTTTACCCCGAGCCCTGGAACGAAGCCAGGTGCCCTTGTGAGCTCTCACAAACCTTCTTCAGAGTGACCTCCTATAAAACCAGGCGATAACAGCATTTATGGCTGCTGGGATTTCATCACCTCTTGCACGCAGAAAGAAAAACAGAGAGGTGTATGTGTGTGTGTGTGGGGAGGGGACGGGTTGTTTTGCTGTAGCTAATATTCCCAGAAATTGAGGCAGAATGAGCTTCGTCCTTCAGGAGGCCTGTGAGCCAGAGGGAAGTTCAGCAACATAGTGGGAGGCTGATGAAGCCCACAAGAGGGTAGAGGTCTTCCCCTAATTGGGCAGAGGTCTTCTTAAACCCTACCCTTCTCTCTTTCAGAAATGAACCACTCCCTTGCATAGGTATTCTGTCTCATCAGACTTAACTAGCATACGACACACACAGTCTTTTTGAAGGGGGGAGAAGCATTCTTGTGTGTTTTTCCAATGGCGCTTGTAGTTGTCATCCCAGAAGAGGCATTCCCCCCATTGCTCATACATGGGAGGACGTGCCTCTGCCAACTCCCATCTGAGAAGAAGCATTCCCCTCTTCACTCGCACACAGGAAAGGAATGCTTCTGCCAACTCCATCTTAGAAGAGGCATTCCCCTGGTTGCCCGCTCAGAGGAAAGGAATGCCTCTTCTCAGATAGGGCCTGTAACAAATTCCAGAGTTGCAGCAGCTCCCTCCCAGAACACCTGCGGGTGTCTTTTGCCCTCTGATTTTCACCATACATCTGCCTGAAAAAAAAAGGTGCAATCTCAGGCTTTTGGGGGGCTGCAATGGAGCCCTGCTGGGGTTCTACCCGGGCGCTAGATTCCAGCACCCACCCAACCCCTGGTATCCTAGTTTTCAAGGGTTGGCAGTCTTGTGACATCAGCAGACCTTGTACCGAAATCTCAAGGTTTTTGGTGAAATCCAATCTATTCCTGAGGTCTGAGACGGCCTCCAGCTCACTGTGCTGAAATCACAGCTCTTTCCCCATCACAGTGTCCCAAGGGCTATTTGTGGCTTGCACAAGAGGACCTCCTGGTGGATTGGGCCCCCACGAGCCATCCACTCCTCTGGCACCCTTAAACATGTGGATGTGGAAACATTGAAACAATACAGCACTTTTCAAAACCGTCCATTATCAGGAAGGGAATAATAACCAACATGGACCTAGTTGGATTGAGAGGATGGTGGTGTTGGTTTTTTGAAAACTTTGGATCAATGGAGGACTTATCGATGAAATAATTGTGGTTTAAATTGCATTGTTTTTCCAGTTATTTGTGCGTACGCCCTCCTTCAATCTATAGCTGGACATTAACGGATCACGTTAACAGGTGGAATTACTGCGACGCTGCCAGCCGACACCGGATAAGAGAGGCAAAGACCTCAAGTTGTCAATCAGGACTCTGGTCTCTGCCATGAACCTACCCGGTGATCTTCAGCCAGCCCATCTCCTCTGAACCTCAGTCTTCCCCATCTGCAATATGGGGATAATCCCCAGGATAATCCCCGTGAAGAGCTTTCCACACTCAGAAAACAATATACAGATTGCCTCGACATTCTGAACGGACACCTCTTTGCTGTCGTTATTTTTGCTACGATTTTGTTGCGTGCCCTGTTGTGACGTTTCGGCCAGAAAGGCCGGCTAGGAACAGTTGCTGCATCTCAGCGTCACGACTCCTACAAATTCCGTATTGTTCTTGATGACCCTCCTTTGAAATCAAGGTGGGCTTCAGAGCATGGAAAAAATGTCACAGTACCTTGACAACAACCCTGCAAGGTAAGCTGGTGCAATTATCCCCATTTTGCAGCTGAAAGCCTGAGGCTGAAAGCATGCAGCTCACCTGGGGGAGTCTGCACAAGGCTTGCGCCACGGGCAAGGGACACACTGGAGTGATGTCAACCAGCTGGCACACGTTTAACACCCTGGTGCGCTCCCCTTAACGGAGCTGCCGTGGTTCGGTCACCAGGCCAGAGGTGGTGCCGCTGTGTACGTGGAGTAAACAACAAGAGCGTAGTGACAAAAGTGTGTTTGTGTTGGGCTGAGCTCATAGCAAGAGATCGCGTGATGGCTGTATTTATAGCTTATCAGGAGTGAGGGTAGTGCCCATGGGAGGTGACTGGCACAGGGGTTGCCCTGAAGGCAGACAGCCGGGCAAAGGGCATAGCAGCCTGAAGAGAGCGGCGGTATATGGCCTTAATCCAGACAAAACCTCCTCCGCTGTATGGAACATCAACAGGGTACCTCTGGGCATGTGCGGAATATACCTGCCCCAAAGCCCATCCAACATCCTCTAAGATGTGGCGGGGAGGGGGAGAAGACAGGGTTCCTAGTGAGAGAGGGTGCGCTTTCAAGCCAAATACATCCCTTGCCAACTCCTGATCTCCCGGATCCACACCTGGCCCATCCGACGTAAATTTTCCGAGCCAGAGACGGTGCCAACGCAACATCCTGGTTTTCGTTAAGCAACTTGTATTGTGGAACGAAGCCATTGTGTTGCCTCTTGCATGCGCCCTCGCTGAGCGCATGCAGCGCAACTGGGGCTGCACCCACATGCTCGGACAGCGAGGAGGTGGCTGGCAGTCTTGTCTTTGCCCCCTACACCAAGGGGAGGGATCCCCAGCCCCAGGCCCGGCAAGGGGTCTCAGGGAGACAGGCAAAGATTTGGGGGTTGCCTCTATCCCCACATCTGCCTTTCCCTTCCCCTGAATTGGCAGGAGACTTGAGAGAGAGAAAAAAAAAAAACAGCATCTACTTACTCCTGCCTAGCTGGGCTCACAAGACCCGTCCGGCCAGTTTACCAACTCCTCTTTGCCAGGGCAAGCCTTAGCTTGCACAATTTGGCAGCTGCCTGGATTAATAAGAGAAGCAAAGAGAGTAAAGTGGGGGGGGGGGGAGAGAAGGTTAGCAGCAATGTGGCTATGAGCACAAGTGGGGGAAGTCCCTGGTTCGAATTTCTCCTCTGCCACAAACTCAGTAGGTAACCTTGGGCAAACCTGAAATCTGTATATTCTTTCCCCCTCTAGCCCTGCCTCCATTCTGCACTCCCTTGATCCATATTCTCTCTGTGTGTGTGTGTGTGTGTGTGTGTGTGTGTGTGTGTGTGTGTGTGTGTGTGTGTGTGTGTGTGTGTGTGTGTGTGTGTGTGTGTGTGTGTGTGTGGACTTCGCTTTTGCCACAAAAATAAATGCTTAGTCTCTGTTTAACCCTGCTTTCCCTTTCCTAGGGAAAGCCTGCCCTCTTGCACTCAGTAAATCGCTGTGCCTGTTGCTGGTGGAGTTAATAAAGCCGTCTGTGTCTGCTCTCCAGAATGGGAGTAATGACTGTGGCCTACCTTGCAGGCTTGTTTGGAAGCAGACTCCGAACATGGAAACCAATAGCAAGGGGAGAGGGGGAAGCACAGATTGCATTTTCTGGAAATGCCCATGACGTACAAGGGGACGTGAATCCCCCTCTCCCCAGCAACTGACAAGGGTCACACAGTGATGAAAGCAACAATGTGATTCAAGGCATGCGCCCCCCCCCCCCACGGAGTTTCCGAGATGCCGACAGATTTCACCGGATCAGACTGTGAGTCAGCAGGGAAGATAGGCTGGCTGAGAAGTGAGCGTGCCCTCGTCTTGTCTCGAACGTGGGACCCTGCAGCTACTCATCCTCAGGCCAGGTTCACGAGGGGCTATTGCGGCGGCTTGTCTGGGCACATGGGTCGCCAGCATGCGCTCCCAACTCTGCGCATGATGACGCAGCCACTTTGTTGTGAAGCTAAGCAAGGTTAGGTGTGAGGCACGGCTGGACAAGGCACATCTTGGAGGAGGCAAGATCACTGCCTTATATAGGGATAGCCTTGAAAACAACTGATTTGGAAGCGGCGCAATAAAGGCACACAGCTGGCGCAAGGCGAGGGCACCTCTAGGCTGCGTGGCGGTGAAGCCTCCCACTGGCATCAGTTGGCAGCCACAGGACGCTCCCCAGGGATTCAGAAAACACTGAAAAAACGGGGAAGGTGGATGATTTGGCGGGGATTAAAAACCTCCGGCCGTTGCTTTGTGGGGCAGGCCGACAATGAGAATGAAGTCACAGGAGGCGGGAAACTAAGAGGAGGCAAGTCCAGAACACAAAACGCGTCCCAAAGGTGTCAGTGTTTTTGTGTGTTACCAAGTAGGCTCGTGAACCCCATTCAAGGTGCTACTTCTTACCTTCGCATGTCCATCGTAGCCACGTAACACAGAGGTCACGTCTTCCCTGCGCAGGCTCCACTGTTGCCGGTCTGCAGGTTGAGCTCTGCTCTGAGTGGTGCTAGTCCTCATGAGGTGTGGAAACCCAGGACGGTGCTGCAGTTTCTCCGAGAGTTTGGAAACGACGTCCAAAAGTTAAAGATTCGGAGCGTCTCCTGCTTCCTAATGGTCTTTGGGCCAATTGTAACAACCTCCACCTTTTTGGAAGGCAGAGTTTGAAAGAGAGCTTTGACCAGGGTCAAGCCAATCCTTCCAAAGTACAGCCGAAGGGCTCAAAAACATTGCATCTCTTTTGCATTTGGGAAGTGGGGGACATGATTTTCAGTAACATTGACTGGTGTCCTCTTGCCTCATTTAAGCTGGTAACCACCATTTTCTCCCCAGAATGCCCTGCAACCACGCAACATCATTTTAAGAACATTTGGGGAGGGGGTGAATGGCGGCCATAGCCCAAACAAAGGATGCCAGTGATATCGTATTGCTACTTTTGAACTGGCTATTTTAATTGCTGATTTTTTTTCCATATTGCTCTCTAGCCACAGAATTCAAACTATCCACACAATGCAAAAAAAAAAAAAAATTCTGGCTGAAATGTCACCTGTATTTCAGTTGATTAGATTTGCAACAGTTCCAAAGCAAGGGTCATTCTCGCCCTCTTTTTAGGGGATGAGAGGATGTGTCTTCATGGGAGTGAGCAAAAAAGAGGAATAGTTTTTTAAGATGAATGCCTCTTTTTCAAGGTGTGTTTACCATTTGTGGCTTTTAGAATTGCTTGTATTAGACATGAGCTTAAATGCCACCACAGAAGAGGCATTCCCTCTTATCTTCCAACCAGGAAGGAATGCCTCTTCTACGGCGGCACCTGCTGTGGCACACAAGCGCATCACTTTAGAATAGCCGTTCCCCCCTTTGGCCCACAGGAGGGACCATCTTTTCTAAGGCAGGGCAGGGCATCACTTCACACATCCTTCCTGCCCAGGAGGGAATGCCTCTACCAAGATGGCGCTCACCACTTGCAGTTTTAAAGACGTATGTGTTGAAAACACTGTTTCTAAAAGGAAAACGGCTGCCTGAACCAACTGCAGGGGCACCTTTGCAGTCCCTTAAATCAACCTGTCTTAACAGCATAATCCTATGCAGGTTTACCTGGAAGTAAGTCTCAGTGTGTTTAAGGGGGCTTACTCCCAAGTCAGTGTTCACAGGACTGCAGCCCAAATGGCGTCAAACCCTACTTAAAGACAAAATAAGTCAATAAATGCGTCGCAGCCCCCCCTCGACAGTCTGCTTCCCACCACTCCCCCCATACCATCAGTCACCCATATCAGATCCGCAAAACCACAGTAGGGAGAAGAGGAGGGCTTGGTTGGATGGGTGTTTGCCACCTTTTATTTCATTTTTTTTTTTTGTAATAGACTAAGAGCAAGTATATGAAAATCGCCAGCCAAAGCTTTCGGGAAAAAATATCCAGAAACAAAATCAAAAACAAAAACCTCCCCCGCTCCAAATGGTCCTCTGCTTGTCTTGTTGATGTGGGTTTATTTTTCCTTTTCTTTTTTTGACCCCACCCCCACCCCCGGAAAGAAAAAAAAATTAAAAGTGTCCGTGCATCTTGCATAGGTCTGGTCTTCACAGAAGACAAAAAGGGAGGAATCGCCCCAAAGAAAAGACAAGATTCTGGCTTCCCGGGCGGGCCGGTCCCCGCCCCGCACCCACCTACGACGAGAACAGTTTCATATAATCTATAGACACGGATAATAGAGCCTCTGTCTGTACAGAACACGTAAGAGATATGTACAGGGCTAGGGGCTCGGGCGCCCCAGCTCCAAAGAGTCACCGAGGGGATGGCACTGTCCCCTCCGTCTCTGGCACGGGCACTCCTGGTCCATGTGTCCCTTGGCCCAAGCAGGGCACGGTCTTCTGTCTCAGGAACGGTGCCAGGCTGTGCCATCAACGTGGTCCGACCTGAGCCGGATAAGTTCGCCAAGACCCCCCATCGCTCCGGAGGCCTGCAGCCCACTCTGTGCCCAATGGCACGGGGAGAGGAAGAGATCCACAGTCCTGAAATTGCGGCTGAACTCGGATGACAACACACACCCTGGGGGGGGGGTGCGCCGAACTGTCCTGTCCTGCTCCCCCAAGTCCACAGGTAGGTGGGGGTTGCGCCTGGCCCTCCGATTGCCCTCCGGTGGGCAGGGCCTGGAACGTCACCTAAATCCCTCCCCCCCCAGCAAGTGGTAGATGGGGCAGGCAAAAGAGAGACAGGGGGGGGACAGACAGGGAACGGTGGCAACATTTTCCTTAGGGAGGGAAGGGGCAGCACAGCTAAAAGGTGTTGTCCTCCTCTTCCGTCATGTCTTCCCCCACCCACCCACCTTGAGCTGTCTCCCTCGGGAATTTTTTGTTTCAAATATATACGAATCTGGTCCTTTCCACCACAAAACGCCCAGGAAGTCACAGGGGAGGGGAGCTGGCACCCTCCCACGGCGGCCCGCACAGCTAGGAGGCCAGGAGCGTCATGAGGAAGAGGGCGGCGGCCACCGCCAGGGGCAAGTGTTCCCGTTTCGGACTCGTCCCGCTGATGCTTTTCTCGAGTTTCGGCATCTCAGGGTTAAAATTATCTGTAAGGAGGGGGAGAAAGAGAGAGGAAAAATCAGACACGGGCAAGGTGGAGGGCGCCCTCTCCCCCCTGCTCAAAATGCCATCCTTTCCTTGGTCACCTCCAAGATGGAAGATGGTAAAGGATTCTGGGTATCATGTGGGGGCACCCCTACTGCGGCTAAAGGCGTCATGCCATTCGACAAAGGCTTTTGGGATTGTGGAGAAGTTCTTGGCCTCGTCCAACAGGGGGCGCTGGGTCAAGGGGAGGAGGGTGCTGAGGTTTGGGAAGTGCCACCCACCCCGCCCCAGCAGGGGGCACTGTGGCTCTCACTCACCCAAGTCCTCGATCTTCACTTCTGGCCCTATAGTGAACTGCGGGAGGGTCGGAACCGCTTTCTCCCCCGAGTGCGACGCTGCAGGCAGGAGAGGGGGGGAGAGGGTTATGCCCAGGTAGGGGGAGAGGGCGGGGACCACTTTCCACCCCACCTCCCCACCGCCCTCAAATCTGACATGCCCAACGTAGAGGCCCCCTTGGGGGACGACGTCAGAGAGAGCCAAAGGGCACATGACACAGACTGGAGAGAGAAACGGAGCAAGCGCAAAGATACTTGGGGAAGTGCGCTAACAAGGGAGCATGCACACAGCAGGCAAAGGAGCAGGCATACCAATGTGTCCGAAACACTAGGCAGATTATGGGGGGGCACTAAGCGCGCATGTGCACCTACAAGAGGTAGGCCCGGCAAGGTTCTGTAAAACGAGGAGGTGTGCAAGCCAAATAGCAGCTGTGCTGGGATGCCTCATCATTCCATGTGCGGTGCGCACTGAGCGCACAGATGCGCTCTGAGGTGGGCGTGACAAGGCAGCGGCACAACCTCTGTGCACTGAGGGTGCATATCTGTGGAGACTGGGCTGGCGTTTAAATCCAGAAAAGTTCATTTTTATTCGTCGCTACCTGCCCGAATAACGTACTTATCTTAAGTACTCTTGAGCACAAGCTCTGGCCAGAACACTTGTTTACCCTTTTTCTCTGACAGGTACCGTAATTCTCACAGGTCACAAGGGCCAGGTGAGTGGCTATTTACAAGCCTGGATGACAGGCATCTTACAGGGAAATGTCACCATCAGGTGAGAAAAAAAATTCCCTTTCCAACTCTGTGGACTTCCCTGTCCTCATAAATACGCCCAGGTGGCAAGAGAGAAACTCACGTATGACATTCCTTCACCCCGCCCCAAACACACAGATTATTTCTCCTAGGGCTCATTTCATATTATTATTTACTGAAGGGGTTTTTTAAACAGTTGAAAACCCCCACTTTTTCTCATTAAAAAATTAGACCAATGCAGCTGACCAATTCAAGCAAATTAAGAGAAAACACCAATTCCCCAAATGAGATAACCAATTTAAGTGAGAAAGGGGACAATCTAACATGTTGAAAGGCCAGATGACAATGGCAAAAGGGGACAGACGTTGCACTGTACATACCATATTAGATATAAGCAGTTATGCCTCTGTTTCGCCACATGGGGGCACATTGTTCAAAGGGATTTGTCCCCTTGTGGTGACAAGTCCCTATAAGACCTCTAAAGACAGCCTCACATAAATGTAAATCATAAGCAAGTTTCTAGTCCTGATGGAGAAACAGATAGCAAGGGGGGGGGGAATCAGAGGGGACACAGCAAGGTTTTCCAGTGGTCATAGTGGCGTCCTGTCCGCTACCGATGACCCCTTGGCCACTTCCTTCCAAAGTCGCTCCAGCTCTTCTCTATGCAGCGCACTTTTTCCCCACCCGTACATTAATGCAAAAATTAACCCTATACATTAGTGCTCATGTTAAACCTATGGAACTCACACTGCCACAGGTTGCAGTGGTGGCCACTGATTTAGATGGCTTTGAAAGCGGATGAGGCACATTCAGGAGGAGGAGGAGATGATGTCTAGCAATGGCTATTAGTCGTGGCTGCTAAATGGAACCTCCACATGCAGGAGCAGTGCCACTGAAAATCAGCTGTTGGGGACAAACACCTCAAGATGACCGTTATGCCTTGCTTTTAGGCTTCCGCAGAAGCACCTGGTAGGGCTACACTTGGAAACGGGCCACTGGATTTAAAAGACTTTTGGATCTGATCCAACACAGCGTTGCTTACGTCCTTGGCGATCCTATCTAACTATTGGTACTCTCCCATTTCATTATATGTGAGGGTACAGCGTAGTAGACCTTTGCACGTTTAAATTTGATTGAGCTGCAATTGTGCCACCAAAAAAGAACTGAGAGTCTTCCTGAGAACTGAGAGCTAGCTGCCGAGAACACTCACAAGCTTTCAGGTCCCACAGAGTTGTTTGTCACATTCAAAGCAAATAGGGGATAGGGCAAGTGAGATAGGGCAAGCGAGCATATGCAAGGGATGTGAGCAAAACTCTTTGAGAGAGAGAGAGAGGCAAGGATGCGCCTCGGGAGCACCAAAGAGCGCATGTGCTCAGAAAGGGGAAGTCGGAGGTGGAAGGAAACGGGTACTTACTGGAAGCACAGCAAACAAAGACTTTCATTCGGAGGCAGGCCCGGCGGTGGTTGTGCGCTGGAGTTGCTGAAAAGGAAACAAAGAAGGGCTGAGTTTGTAGCAGGAGCTGGTTAGATGGACCATTCAACCAGAATAGCCTCCAGTTTTTCCAGAGGGAAGGAGCTGTACAGGCAGACGGCTCCAGATTCAAACTCCTGGCACCTCCAGTGGAAAGGATGAAGCCTGGGAAAGACTTTGGGAGAGCTGCTGCCAGCCAGAGTACACGCTCTGGGCTGGATTAGCCAAAAGTCAGACTCAGCAAACAGCAGCTTCATATGTTTATTCACACGTACTATTTGGGGGCGGATCATAGTTCAGTAGCAGAGTGCTTGCTTTGCACACAGACCGTCTGGCACCTTCAGTTATATAGATCTCAGGTATCTGGAAAAGCACACACACACACACCCCGGGCAGCTGCTGCCACTCAGAGTGGATAATGCATGGGCCAACGCTCTGACTTGACGGGAAGCAGCTTCCTACGTCCCTACCTGACCCCCCCTTTACAGACTGCCCCTGGCTCTCCCCCCCCCCCACCGCATTCATTTCCTCGGCGCGAGACTCTTCTGAAGTAGGAAGTGTTAGCAAAACAGATCACAACAGCTGCTTTTCTTGCCGAAACAAAAACGCCACCTTCATCTTTTGCAAGAAAACGCTTAATCTCGTACTCGGCTTTGGTCGCGCTTGTCGCATACACACACACAAAAAAAACTGCCTTTGGCAACGTCTGCAAGGCTGGGTAGGCAGCGAATTGAGAGGGGCGTGTGTGTGTGTGTGTGTGTGTGTGTGTGTGTGTGTGTGTGTGGGGAAAATAGACGGAAGGGAAAACGGTTCTTTGGGGCTGTCGTGGTTTTTCATTCATCTATTTTTTTGGGGGGGGAACGGCCCACTTTTTTGTCCTGTGCTACCCCCCCCCCAAGCCTCAAGTAGGGGTGTTGGGAATTTAAATTCAGATGGAGCTGTAAATTTGGAGGAGGTGTTAAGGGAGACTGTTCGCTAACCGGGCAAAGAGGCCCCTTCCAAAATAGCGTCCCATATTTAGCAGGGAAGAGCAACTATCCCTTTTCACCCCATCTTTCCTCGGGGAGGTTTATTTGTTGGTGCATCTTTTGCATATTTAAGATTGTAAGCTGTCTGGGGCAGGGAACTCTTTTTTGTTCATGTTCGAGGCAAACTGCTCTGATACCCTGGGTTGCTGAAAAGCAGCAGAGAAATATCCTTAATCATGATTTACTGTTTTCATTTAACTGTTTATTGTTGTATTGTTATTTTTTGTTGGGAACCGCTTTGAGCATCGGTAAAGCGGTATAAAAATCTTTTAAATAAATAAAATATTGATCTCAAGCATAACGAGGTGATGCGTGCCCCCAAATTGATTCCTGGTTCAACCATGAAGCTGACGGGGGCAACGTCGGCCAGTCCCTCTCATTCAGCCTAAGCTACCTTGCAGGGATGTTGTGTGGAAAAGAGGGGGGGGGAGGCATGGATACCACCCTGAGGTCCTGGGAGGAAGTGTGAAGATGAAACGTAAACGGGAGGTGGTGGCTGTTAGGAGGAGACATGGCAATCTGCAAGAATGATGTTTTTTCAGTTCCCAATTTGAGGCAGACAAAAAGAAAAGCGAAGGCAATTTAATTACACGTAATGATGGGCAAAAAACAATTAACACAAACTGAACAACAACAACAAACAGAAATCACCCCCGAAAAAGAAAATAAGTTATTTCTCCCCCCCCCGGCACGCCCCTAGAGGACAGGCACAGACTCACAGATGTAGTAGTATTCGTGGCCGGCGTGGAACTCGTAGCCCAGCGAGAAGGCGCTGTAGCGCTGGAACTTCTCCGAGAACTTGATGGGGCTGTGCGGGGCGTGGGGGCGGTTGCACTCCCAGCGCTTGAAGCCCTGGCTGATGTTGCAGGTCCGGTAGCCCTCGTGGTTCACCATGTAGAGGATGTACTGCTCCATGCGCCCCTCAGGCACCGAGGAGTTGTAGTGCGGGCAGAAGATGTCCAGGTAGTCGTTGACGTTCACCTGGACCGTGTAGCCCTCCCGCCGCAAGCTGCAAGGAGGAAGAAGAAGGGGAGGTCAGGGGGGAGGTCAGGAGGGAGCGCCGTACAAGATCCATCCCCCCCAAACACCAACCCACTCAAACTCCTCTGCCCGCACCAGGGCTCACAACTGCCGTGGCTACGGGCCACATCTTTCAAGCCCATGCCGCTTCCAGGCACGACATGCGCTTGCCCATGTGCAGGCCTGGCAAGACTCTGGTGGAGGGTGGTGGAGGCACCCAGGCCTGGTGCGCGCCAGTGCCCTTCTGCCACAGACACTCATGTGCATGCAGCTTCAGCTGGGCAGGGAACACCAGCGCTGGTGTGCGGGCACATGGGAGAAGAGGCCGATGGGAAGATTGGTAGCCACGGATTAGGGGGCAGTTGGCGGCTCATCCGGAGGCTTGAATGGGTCCGATCCACCTCCCCTGGCCTTAACTCTGCCCAAGTCCCGATGGGTGCCTCATTCCAACAGAGTTCCTCAGCTGTCAAGAGACGCCCTCTGGACTGCCTGCTCCCACTGAAAAGACCGCAGGTGATCACCCTGCACTGCTGGCTGGCAATCGGCCGAAGGGTCGTAACGTTATCTAGGAGAACATCAGAAGAGTCTTGCTGGATCAGGCCCAGGGCCCATCTAGTCCAACCACGTATCTCACAGTGGCCCATCGGCTGTCTCAGGGAGCACTCAAGACAACCAGAGACCTGTATCCTGTCGCCACGCCCTTGCACCTGGCATTCAGGGATAGGCTACCTCTAAAACCCAGAAGAGGCATACAGTCATCATGACCTGTAACTTGTGGTGGGCTTCTCCTCCCTCAATCTGTCCAATTTCCTTTGAAAGGCATCTAGGCCAAGTGCCATCACAACATCCTGTGGTCAGGAGTTCCACAGAAGAAAAGAAGTTCTTTTTGTCTGTTCTGACTCTCCTGCCAGTCAATTTTAGTGTCTGTCCCCTCCTGGTTCTGGTGTTGGGTGAGGGGGGAAAAGAACTTCCCACTATCCACTCTCTCCATCCCGTGCATCATTTTATATGTCTCAGTCATGTCCCCCCTCAGGCGCCTTCTTTCTAGACCGAGGTGCCCCAACCCACTAATCAGGAGAAACGCTCAAGAAGGTTTTCCCTGGTAGTCCTGGGTCCAAATCTCCACCTAGTCGTTCCAAATTCACTGGGTAACCTCGGGCCAGCCACCATCCCTCAGCTGAACCTACATCACAGGGCTGTTGTGAGAATTAAAAAAGGAGGAGGCGGTGGCAGATGGGCAGGATCTATGTGTGGCACTCGAAGCTTCTTGGAGTTTGGGCAAAATAAATGGATAATAGACAGAGGGATGTCCCTTCACCATTGAGTCGGCACCTGAAGCCCCCCCCCCCACCGAGCACGCACAGAGTGGAATCGAGGAGAACGGCATCAACATCAGAACGTCGTGTGTCTCCTCCCCCCCCCCAACGCTTCTCGTCTTAGGAAATCAAAAGAACAACCTTGAATTCAGACTGAGCTCAAACTCCCTCTCACCCCAAGACTATCTGAACACTCAGGGGTGCAGGGCAGGGAAGCTAAGAGCAACCTCCCCTTCAACATTTGTAAGGCCCTTGGGGCAGGGATCGGTTCTCTTTCACATCGTCAAGCGCTATGCACTGCAGTGGCATTAGAGACAGGCATTGTTACAAAGCCACCCCACCCACAGCATGACGAACTGGTGCCATCCGTCCTTCCCCAATGCCAGGATTCTGGGTTTCTATCCGGCTCTACCACAGATGGCCACTAGATGGCACAACACACAACAGATCCAAAGGGCCAAACCTGGTATGTTTGTGCGTGTGCGCGTGTGTGTGTGTGTGTGTGAAGCCTGTCCTTTCTTATGCCTTTCTGGTTGGGGGCGGGAGAAATGGGGAAGACTGAAGCTAGCTGAGAGAGCAGAAGGTCTCCCGCCACACCAATCCTGTTGCAGAAGTGCGGAAACTTGAACACAAGCTCTGCCAGATCTGAAGAGACACTTTTGCTGCCGATCAAAATGGCAACCCCGCCCCCTTACGGTGCTTAATACAGGGCCACAATCTGATGCCCCTTGATGAAGCCTCATGGAGGAAAACTGCTTTTGTTTCCATGAGGTCTGTACAGTAGACCCTTTCCTGATAGATCGGGCCCCCAGGCAGAGTCTATCTGGTTCTGCAATTAACTGTAACCCAAAACCAGGCTGTGACGAGGGCTGTGGTCCTAGCAGGAGCAAAGGATGCGGTGTTGCAGCAAAAAGCTGCGAGTCTTAGCTTTTTTAAAAACAAAACAAAAAAACACAAGTTTCTAGACCTTAAGGTGGCAGGCAGCACAATTCCTGGCTCCTGCCATAAGAACATAAGAAGAGCCCTGCTGGATCAGGCCAAAGGCCCATCTAGTCCAGCTTCCTGTATCACACAGTGGCCCCACCAGATGCCTCAGGGAGCACACAGCCAACAAGAGAACCTCTCCTGCTGCCACTCCCCTACACCTGGCACAAAGAAAACCTACTTCTAAAACCAGGAGGTTGCTTATGGCTTGTAACCTGTGATGGTCTTTTCCTCCATGAATCTGTCCAAACCCCTTTTAAAGGCATCTAGACCAGTTGCCATCACCACATCCTGTGGCAAGGAGTTCCACAGATGAATGACACGCTGGGTAAAGAAATATTGTCTTTTATCCGTTCTAACTCTCCCTCCACTCAATTTTAGTGCATGTCCCCTGGTTCTGGTGTTGTGGTCCCATGGCAACAGTCATTCCCCTGTCAATGCCTCCCCAGCAACTGTCCAAGGTACACTGCTCCAGCCATGGAGGTTCCACTGCCATCATGACTACGTAACCATTGATAGACCGCTCCTCCTCTTCCTTCACAAATGTGTACACTGTAATGCCCTTTTAACTGCAGTATCAAATTTGCAGGACGCAGTCCAGAATTTTTTCAGAATCCATTGTGCATTTTCATAATATCTTCATCATGTTTTTCACTTTGCCCGGCGCTCAGACAAACTGAAGATGTAGAGCACAACCGTATATTAACCGTGATTAAGCAGGCTCTGAAAACTTGCCAGCTTCACCTTCGTTTTATGGACGTCGAGGTTTTCATGGCTCTTGGCTCCTTGGTTTATATATCTATGTTTGAGGTTGCATTGCGATTCTTTAATGCCTCCTGTTGCCAGCGGATTGTCTCGATTCGATACGGGTTTTGCTGTTTTACAAGATGCCGGCAAATGGCAAGCTTTCGAATCACACAGGATTCTTCAGCAGGCTAGACGGAGCGCAAAAAAGGCAGGGAGGGACAGAGTGGGGACGTGTTGTAGGTTCCCCAACCATCTGGTAAACTCCAACGGCTCAGCAAACCCTCTCAAGCCACTCCGAGGTTGGAAAAACAGCCTCAAAACGCAGCCCAAAGACAGGCATAGAAAGGTGATAATTTTACGCCCGTCAGACGTCGATTATCTTCATTCACCTTGCAGCTCGAAGGAGACCGTGTGCTGCTTGCAATTTGCAGGTCCCGGAACGGCTAAAATTCGATAATCATTCTGCTTGTGCTTTTAGCGCTATGTCATAAAACGCGTTTTATATATACCATATTTTTAATCAAGCCAGCCTGTGTGTCTCTGCCCCCCCCTCCATACCGCAGGTAGCCATGTATAAATGACACGGGGTGAGTCTAACGCCATCGGGCGTCTGGGCCTGCGCTGATTGACGGCTCACGAGATCGGGGTGGACAGGAGCGGTCGTCTTCAGCGCGCCCGGAACGGACGCGACCTGCCGACGTCAGGCTCCGAGGCCTCTTGCCACCCATTCGATCCAGACAGTCCCTCCGCCGCCCCTTCCAGCCCCCCCTTTCCAGCACTTCCCACCCTCCCCCACCCCCACCCCAATTTGCAGCAGATCAAGGGCAGGATCAATTACCCACAGACGCTTGGCTTCAGCGACACAGAGTCAGTTTAATTTCTCTTCCTATCTGCAACGCTAACTTCCGAGCAACGCCGAGGAAAACGTAAACTCGGTTCTGCCATCTGTGAAAAGGATGACGCCAAGTTGCCTCGTCTGTCTCTCCATTCTCTTCCTCTCTGTCCCCCTCTTCCTTTTCCAGCCCAGGGAGCGGAAAGAAGGAGGAGGAGAGGAGCAGTAGAGGCAAGGAGGCCCCCACCAATACGCTGCCTGAGGCGACTGCTTCAGTTGGCTTCATGGATGGGCCGGCCCTGCAGATCTCTTGCTCTAGGAAAGCTAGTCACCAAAGCCACCAGCCCTGCTCCTTTGATTTCTAAACACCATGGCATGACGACTGTGATTTCTCTCGCACTTTTTGGCCCACAGCGGAGGTTCTGAGGTTCATTTCAACGCTGTGCCATCGCTACCTGGGTTTGAGGCTGTGCGCTGCGTTGTTCAAACTTAACGTGGATCCCGTTGCCCCTGCTTTCATTCTGGGTTGCACGGCATCTGGTGAGGTGTGCGTTGGGGAGGGGGGAGGAGGTGGGGAAAGAGAGACGATTTGAACCAAACAGCCTGCACAAAAGATGCAGACTCTTACGATTTGGAGGCGATCCCGAGATTTTAAAATACCCCACAAGGCTTTCGAGTTGGGTGAGAAGGTGAGGCAAGGAAAGGAAGAGGGGTGGGAAGGAGTTGGAAGGGCTGCTGCTGGGGAAGGGGGGCAAGAAGGATGTCATAAGCTGCCCCCCCCCTTCCTGGGCAGGCTGCCAGAAAGTATGCCAGAGGAAAACTAGAGAGGATATATTGGCCACCTTTAGCTCATGGTGAAATTATTATTATTTATATCACAGCAATACATGGCATGTTACAGGGTCGCAGAGGCAATACAGACACATTGTAAGCTTCTTGCAGGCAGGGAGCTAAAGCTCACCATGGGGAAACAGCAGGGGGAGGGAGAGGCCAGAAATGTGGTTGAGTCCAGTTACATGCCTATAAAGTTCTGGTACAGCTGGGCTAAGGGGATAAGAGGTGAAGGGGCATATGGAAAAGGTGGGGTTTGAGGAGTGATTTGTAGGATGGAAGGGAGTGGGGGGGGCACCATGGACATATTCAATGAGGGTATGCCCCCCCTGCAGCTGTGTGACTTCGCCTCAGCCAGGGCTCAGTGAAGTCAGGCAGCAGACAAGAGGGCCTCTAAGCATGTGCACAGTACCTTTCTCCTTCACCATCTGGTGACCACAACCAGCCCCTGCTACATCGAACGATGATGAAATATGGTTCTCCAGCAGGGTGGTGAGAAGCAAAGGGAGAAAGTCAAAAGAGGCCATTTCTCATGTGTTAAATAAACGTAGCATGGATATTTCCATTCTACACAGGTTGCCTGTGGTTTCCTTGAGAATGTCCAGAGTACTGGATGAAACATTGGATCAATATTTTACAATGCGTGGTTTTTTTTGATGATTTTATATATTTTACATTTTAAAGTTTTTGGAATTCCTCCTACTTATTTAATATTTCTAAAAAACTTTTTACATGACTTTTTAAACCTATAAATCTCTACCTTTTTGTTAAATAAACGTTCCCTCTTTTCTGAAGCTATTAAAAAGGTCAGATTTCTGGGGCAAAAAAGGCCCAAGTCCCAGCCTGGTTTGACCCAAAAGATTCTCGGTTCCCCCACGGGGAAGCCTCCCAAGAATAGTGGCTCCGACCCACAAGCCAGCAGGACAGGCTCTGTGCAAGAAGGCCTGGCCAAGCCTGCCGCTGCAAAGGAGCTTTTGCCCGAGAGAGCGGTCTGCAGTGCCCCCCCCCGGCTCCAGCACCCCTCCCTGAGGACCCAGTTCTAACAGGGCTAGAGGGAGTTAAGCCACTGGCCCAACGCCAGGGAGGCTCCGGCGGAGTGGTGCTACAGGGGCCGGCTCCTCCCCTCCAAGGGCCGCCGCCGCCACCCTGCAAAGAACGCCACTGCTCCGAGAGACGCTAATTGCATCCCACCGAGCAATTAAGGCAACCTTGCTAACGAGCACAGGCGGGCAACGGAGGCACCCTCCCCCCTTGCTATTTGCTGTTTCTCAGGCATGCGCCTGCGGTGCGCAGCCAGCCAAATCGACTGCTCACGTTTACTGGCGCAAAACCGACACACGGGTGCAGAGCGTTCTGCCGCTTTCCCCTTCCATCCATCGCTCTTTGGCCTTGTTCTCCTAAAGCCATATTGGGACTGTACCACTGTACCAGGACTGTACCACTTCAGAGAGCAAGTGAGGGCCCCCTCCATATAGCAAAATCTCTCGCTTTCTCTCCACCACCCTGTGTGAGGAAACCTAGAGGCAGGGAGGAAGATGGCAGCCAACCTTCTCCTTGGTTTTCTAGGATCTGGAAATTTGCAGGTGGGGGGGGCTCTACCATCCCACCTCCCCTGCCCCCCATTTCCTGAACAATGAAAATCAGCGTGCCAGGGCAAACGTTTAAGATGGAGCCCATCTCCTTGACATGCTAGTTTTCTAGCTGCAGGGATTTCATATGTGGGAGGACTATTCGACCAGAGGCGGGGAAATCGGCAGTCAGAAATGGTACAGTCCAAACATGACTTGGCCAGCCCGGCACTAACAAAATTGGTGCAGAAAATAAAAGGCAGGGCATTCGAGGCGATTTGCTCTCAGACTTCACCCCGTTTGCCGAAGGGGTGCTTGGATGATAAAAGCCACCCACGTGGAGAGGTTTGGAAAGGGAAGGATTGTGTAACAGGGCAACCAATGATCCCAGCCTCCCATCCCTCGCTCCACACACTCATGATTCAAGGAGGAGCCCAGCTAGCGCCACCCAAAGCCCTCAGGAAGCAAAGCACGTTGGCGACTTGTTTGCCAGGGTAGCTCAATTGAGCCTCCATGTACTGGAACGGTCTACCCCCCGAGTGCCAGGCGCTGGGAACAGGCAACAGGAGAAGAGCTGTTGTTGCTTTCAGTATGCGCTTAGGAGCGTTTTGAGGCTTTGGGGGGACGCCGTTGAAAAACAGGGCGCTTGATGAGATGGAGCCGTGAAAGAGGAGACATTTCTGGACGGCCAATGGCTCTTTGAGCGTTTTAGAGGGTAAGCCGTTCCTCAAGGAAACAGGGCACACCAACAGATTGTCCAATCTCAAGGTTGCCAGAAATCAAAGTTTTCAAGAGCTGGCCTGACATTTTCAGTCCACTAGATGTGTGTGTGTGTGTGTGTGTGTGTGTGTACACATGTACATGTACATGTACATGTACATGTACACACACACACACACACACACACACACACACACACACACACACACACACACACAGAGAGTATATTTCGGTGAATGGGACATAACTCCTCCGATGTCAAGACACTGCGGTAAACACACCCTGGCTATCTTCCATCCCAAGCCGCAAATTGGGTTGTCACCATTCTGCTCAAGAAACTATCCCAAGATGCTTGTGAAGAGAAGAGGGAAGCTAAAATGATCTGAGGGCTGGAGCACCTTCCGTACAAGGAAAGGCGACAACATTTGGGGCAAAAACGAGGGCGCATGCACGGAGTAGCGCATGATTGATGTTGAGAACATAATGCACGGTGTGGAGAGAGAAGTTTCTCTCTCTCTCTCACACATGCATACGCACGCACACGCACTCCCTGGGGGCAGGAGATTTAGGGCGGACCAAAGGAGGGCCTTCTTCACACAGCGCATCGTTCACCAACGGAACTGCCCGCCACAAGATGTGGCGATGGCCACTCACGTGCATGGCTTTCGCAGGGGATCAGACAAATCCGCGGACGCTGGCATTGCACCGATGGCGTTGCTGGATGCCAGTCCCGGGGGAACAAGGGCGGGAAGGGGCTCGCTTCTACGGGCTTCTCAGTGGTGGGCCACTGTGGGAAAGAGGGTGTGGGACTAGATCCAGCAGGGCTCCTCGGACGTTCTTACAGGCATCAGTGTGCCTACTACAACGGGACAAGTGAAGCCAGATGCTCAACAGAGGAAGAGGCAGCGCAGGCACACACAGACCCCTCCACCGCCCAACCCCCCCACAGCTAATCCCGTTACCGGTTAATGCCGTGAAAGGGGGCCCCAGGGGAGCCTCCATTACAGCGGATCCAGCGCCACCAGCCCCTCTGATCTGCCCAGGGGAGGCCCCCGGCTGCCTCTAATCCTGCCTGATTGGAAGCCCCGCTTTGATAATTCTGACAGGCCGACACATCGTGAGCTGACCCGTGCCCCCCCCCTCTGGATCTGCCAATTAATTACCGACGGTTTCCTGTGCAGCGGTAGGAAGAGACGCGACCGTCGTCGGCAGCGAGACAGAACCCTCTGCGTCGCCAGAAATAGGACCCAAGCGGGGAAACAAGTTGGGGCGTACGAAGACCAGAACCTATGGGTCGGATGTTTCCTTGGTGCCCTGCTCCGTAGCTTTCCAGAGGCGCTCAGCTGGCAGCTGTTGAGGGCACGACGCTGGGCTAGACGGGCTCTTATAGAGGATGAGAGAAATTCAGAGGACAGACCTAGCGGTGGCTATGAGCCACGATCGTTAAACGGAACCTCCATATTCAAGTGCAGTTTACCTGAGGATACCGGCTGCTGGGGGAGAACAACAGGGGAGGGATGTTGCCTTTGTGCCCTGCTTGTGGGACTTTTTAAGGGGGTTGGACTCTTTCTGTCCCACTCTTCTTCTTAGCATATGTGGGCCTTCCCTTTAAAAAAAATAATCTCACAAAAGCCCTAAAAGGTAGGCTCAGCAGAGAGACCTGCGGCTCACTGAAGCTCCCTCCATTTATGAATCAGCATTTGAACCTTTTTCATACTCCAACCGTGAAAAATGGAAAGGATTTTCAGACTCCCAAGTCAGAAGACTTGGATCATTTATTCAAAGGAAAAGGCGGGATGTAAATCCTTTGAATCAATCAATAAAATAAACTCTAGCCCCTCCACAGCACTGGCTTTCGGCGTGTAATAAATATTTTTAATCGTAATCATCTGTATTGTATGATTGCTGCTGGCCACCATGAATCAGTGACAAGGAACGCTTCTACACAACAACGCTGTAAAGAAGGCTAGCGTTCGTAGTCCCCAGATTGGAGAGAGAGTGAGTGAGTGAGGTGTCGCCTTCAGACAGAGGCAGTGGCTTGCTCAAGGCTGAGAAGAAATCTGAACTCAGGACTTCCCAGCATAAAAAGCTACGGAGGTGCCATCGTTCAGTGGCAGATTCCCTGCTCTCCATGAAGATGCTCCTCCCAGGTTTAATCCCTGGCAATATCCCCAGGTAAGGCTGGGGAAGTCCCCCAACTAAAAACGCGGAGAGACGCTGCCAGTCCGAGTTTGCGATGCTGAGCTAGTCGGACAAAGGGTCTGACTCAGTAGAGGGAGATCCCAGGGAGCTGCCTCCTACTGAGTCAGACCCTTTGTCCGTCTAGCTCAGCATCGCCAACTCGGACCGGCAGTGTCTCTAGGGAGCTGCTCCCTACAACCAGGATTCCAGCTCCTGCGCCCATCAAGTGTTCTGCAAGAGGAGTGGACCACTGTATTCCACCTCGCAGTCACTCACATCCGTCCCTACGCACAGGCTGGAGGACGCCACAGGCACACTGACACCCTGACTCCCTCCCCAGCCCGATCTCCATCACTGTCTCGTCGCAATTTCCAACCCAAGTAGTGAATCACAACAGGCTGAATGTATTGGACTCTCAAGGCCGGCTTTTGCTCTGTCTCTCCAGCTTCTCTTGCGCTGTGATTGGAAGCGGGAGGGGGGGGAGAGTGACTCTTATCTCCATCAAGTTCACACTACCCAGAGGAAGCAGGATAATCTACCTAATGGGAGGGAGCGGCCTGAATACATCACTACACTTTGAGTTTCAGCCTTTACCTGACCGGTTCCAGAGAGAACATACCTGACATGGTCCTGACCTCACCCCCGAAACCAAAGACGTACCCCAAGCTAAGAGCCCAGAAATCTATATTATCGAAAACACATCGTTCTATTTTCTAAAATATATTCATTTATACAACAGCGCCATTCGCACACACGACACTTCGCAAAGAATGAGGAGACAAGGTCCTCGCCCCGAGGGGCTTACAAATCTAGATAGCGAAATGGGAAGGGGAGGGAAACAGCAGAGCACATAGGGCCAGAGATGGTTTCATTTACATGTACTCGGGCTTAGTAACAGCAGAGTAAGAAGGCTGTGGGCTTGAGCCAAAGGCTTCACAGGAAAATAGGAATTAAAAATATTTAAATGCATATGACTCCCCCCCCCCACACACACACAGCAGCAGCCTCATAGAAGCCTGAAAATACCACAGATGCTCTTGTGTCCTACTCTTCCACTCAACTAGGATCTTTCTCTCTGGCCCTTCAGTGACCAATGGGGGGGAAAAAAAAACTTTCCACATGCTCAGGGTCATCCTTATATTTTTGTTACAATTTCACCCCCTCCCCCTAGGGCTGCACCTGGAAAACTAGAACAGAAGCTGCTAAGATTTGGCAACAAGAGGTTTTGCAACCCGAATACATTTGTACTTGGCCTGTGCCTCATTTGAGAAATACCAACAACCACTGCCACCATCCCTGTTGCATCTAGACTGTAAGCCTCTTGGGGCAGGGACCTACATTTTCCCACTCTATGTAAAGCTCCACGTACACAGATGGTGCTCTGCAAATAAGAGTAGCAATCGGGGTCCGACAGGGCTTGTTTAGCGGGGGCACTCTGCACATACTCAGAAATACACTCTGCACACGTCCCTGAAGCCGCTGTGTCGGCAGCAGGTTCTCTTCGGCCACCCTGTATCCTCGTGGCGTTTCCTCAGATGCGCTAGGAGGGACAGGGATTGGCTGGGTGAAAATGCCCAGTGGGAGCCACACCTCCCCCCAAACGCAAAGATCAAGGTGCACCGTCCTGGGGCGAATCTCCGCAACCTCCCATCAGCGGCCTTTGAAGTGGTGCAAACACAGGAGGCGATTAAAAGGGAAGGCCGAGGCGGTGGCAAGGGAAAGAGAGAGAGAGGAACGGCCATAATTCATCCGGGCAAGTCGGCCTGCCCTGTTACACCTGAGAATGCCATCCCAGGTGCTCCAACAGGCTCGTACCTGCCGGGGTTAGTCAGAAGGAAGCGGAGGTGCACTGGGTCATGGCTCGGGTCCATCGGCTCTGGTGCTTCCTTTCCCAGCTGGCAGCAGCTTGGCACCGTTTCGGAGAGGAGTCTAACCCCACGTAGCATTGTCTCTACTTCAATCTCCAAGACTGCCAGTCTGAGAGCCTTTGGAAAAAGGAGGTGCCCAGGACTGAGGCTAGAGACATCCGCATGGGCTCTGCCACCCTGCCACGGCTGTAGGAGTGACAAAAAAGAACTCTGCACATGCTCAGAGTCACCCTCATCTTAATTATGTCACTTTCCTCTGGGCCACAGCAACGGCAGCTTGTGGGTCTAAGTCTTTGCCCACAAAAAGCCGTCAGGACCTGGCGGTGGCGAATGCAACAACTGTTGGATCAGAGCCACAAAATAACCCAGCATCCTGCTTCCAACATGGGTCGGCCAAATGTCTCTGACAAGGAAGGGCAGCAGCCTTCCCCGTTGCATGACCCTGAATGCCTGGGATTTGGAGGTAGACTGCCTCGGAACATGGAGGCTCCGTTCAGCTACTGTGAGTAACGGCCATCCGAGAGGTCACTCCTCCTCTTTCCTAGATCAACCGGTCGGCTGCCTGCCGTGAATTTTGTCTGGTGCTTAGCAGGTCACACGTGGAGAAAACCAGGGCTGCACAGATCTCGCATCCGGATCCCTGGCCCAGTTTTTGGGGAGCAAGTGCTGAAGCAGCGTCCCTTGAACGGAGGCATCATTACAGAGTCAGCTCCAACCACGGCCGCTGCCTCCTCTTCCGCCCGCCCAGCTGCAGGTGTCTTGTACTGTTCCTAGAGGAAGACGGCCGGCAGAAATTGGCACCCGCCTTAACCTCTGGGCCGACTTCAGGCGCCTTTTGCAAGAGAGCAGCAGGCAGAAATCCAACAGAGGCAGCCCCGGTCGCAAGGCAATCCACCTGTTGAACAGCGGCCTGCTGCCCAGCTGTTCAAAAGCACCGCAACAGGCCCGCCAGCGTGGCAGATAAAACCGGCAACAAAACACAACTCAAATGCAAAAACAACAGCCAAAGTTGCAGCTCTTTCACCATGGCTCTCTCACCCTCGAGAGTTGGGGTACAGGGTCCCCCCAGGGGCAGACAAGTGCACTGGGGCCTATTAGAGCCAACGGCAGGCTGGTAAACAGTCGCACTCAGAGAAATACGCGACAGGGTTAGAGAGAAGGCATTTTCTCAGGGGGCCAAGGGGGCCAAACAGAGAAGTGAAAAGCGAGAAGTTGGGTACCAATTCAATCGAGAGAGAGAGAGAGAGAGGTGGTAGGGCTTCAAAGTTGCCTAAAAACCATACTCACTGGCATGAAATCTCATCCCCCCCCTCCTTGTAATCCCAGATGTCAGGGGATAGACTGTAACTACCGGTACTTGAAAAGGAAAAGCACAAAAAGAACTCTGTACATGGTCAGAGACAACCCCAAAACCTAGTTTAAATCCACCATGCTAGAGGGGTGTTTTTTTTGCAAATAATGGACAAAATGGGAAAAAAAGGACAACAGCAGAAACAAAACAAGGTACTCTGCATATGTTCAGAGTCGCTCTTTCTCCATTGTCAACACATGACATCTCTGCCTGGCATCCAGAGCAGGTTCCAGGGCTCAACTGGTAGCATCAAAGAAGATGTGTGGGTCGGAGCGCCCTGCCCCCCCGTCCCGCCAGTGGCTACGAGAACTACGGTATTCCATTTACCGGTAAATTCTATTTTCCACTCCCCACTCCAAGTACTCTCAGCAGAGTTATATGCTCTGACATGTCAGCACAATTCAGTTGCACGCCAGCTTTGCAAGGTAGACAAGGCTAGAAGGGGGAAATCTTGACCCCAAGGGTCACTTATTCAATGCCCAGTTGGACCCAAACACATAATCTCTATCCATCTGGTAACCCCCCCCCATGCCCCAAAAATCTGGGTGGGGGGGGAGGAACGAGAGAAAAAGCGACAGTGGCAAAGCTCACTTAGTGTTGCAGGAAAATGTACCCTGCACATGCCCAGAGATTTCAAAAAGCAACCAAGGCATTTTTCACACAAGGCACTGTTTCCTCAGGATTTCCAACAATATTTTACCCCCTGCTTATCCCACCTCCACCTCCCACAAAAACCTCAACCAGGTTTGCTGAGAAGACGTAGGCCAAAGGACCATATTTCCAGACTGTGTTCAGAGCTTACGCACGTTTCGCTCCGTTTCCAAAATTTGAAATGAGTCGGGGGGGGGGGGGGAAGGAATCATTTTTCAGAGCGACGTGTGTGCGAAATGTGCCAAAAGACAGACACATCCAACTCCAGTAATTCACCCAAATGATGCCAATTCATATCAACGGGGCCATTTCGACAGAACTGTGCGGATTTCAAAACAGCCAAACCTTTCCGAGGATGTGCCATTTTGCCTTGCAAGGATAGCCGCGTCCGCCCACCTTCGTTCCGCTCCCTTCCCGTTTCTGTCGGGGACTGCAAGCTCTTTGGGGCAGAGAATCGTATCCAATTCTGCAAAGGTTTGATTGCTCTGTATACGTGAATAGACGACAACTGGCACAGAGTTCGCACGGCAGGGAAACCGGCTTCGCGAACCTGGTGGTTAACACTCGTCAGCTGATTTTTCAGACATGCAAGTCACTGCTCAAGTCAGCAGCCTGCAAGCGGCAGAGTTTTGCGAGCGGTTCGGGGCTCCTGGACAGCTCGCCCAGGCTGCATTCCCAAATGCTCAAGGAGAGCGACTGCACCCCTTCACCCAGGCCCCATGGTGCACAGCTCCTACCCGGGCAAGCACAACATGTGCTGCGCAAAGGACACGTCCTCCTGCCATAACTCACTTTAGCCGTCATTGCGTCGCCTGGCTCCGGTCCCCACGTCACGGAATCCCACCCCTAACTCTGCAGCAGTGCAGGGGAGATGAAAGGAAGAGGACGCCTGGGTTTGGACAGACAGAGAGCCAGACAGACGGGCTCAATTTGATAACAGGGCCTGGCCCAGAACCTTCATGCAGCCCAACAGGACCCGGAAAAGGGCTGCAAAATGAGCTCAAGTCACGAGTTCGAATCTCACTTTGGGGCAAGAGTTCACTTGGTGGCTGCCAGAAGCCGACGTCCTCCCAGCGCCACCCCTGCCATACACGGTTTGCAATAGGGAAAACGACAGCAGCAGTAGCCAACCTCGCAAGGCTGTTGGAGGGGCATGCATTCTGTATGTGCTCAGAGAAAGAACTGGAACTTTTTTTGGGGGGGGAGGGAAATTCTTATTGGAGATTATTAGAAAGGCCAGCCTTTCAAAAGATAAAGCAGTCAGCCCTGCCGGTCCCCTGGAACCTGATAGATGGTCTGTAGGGATCCTGGTGCACAATAATATATTGTACAGGTATTTATTTATAGTGTTGTGTCACTGCATATAAGTTGGGAGGGGGAGAGCAAGGGAGGGTCGTGGCCTCCATAAACAGCTTGTGAGATTCCCAGGTGCACCTGGCTGTTGGAAACAGGACGCTGGGGAAGAGGGGCCCGAGGTATAATTCAGCACTTTTCTTTATAAAGATTCGAGGAGCGGATAGGCATTTTTCTCTCCCACCCTCCATGTTAGAAACAGGGGATGTCCAAGGAAGCCCACTGCTGGGAGAGTCCAGATGGACAAAAGGAGGCCCCATCTTCACCAAGCGCATAATTCATCTGTGGAACTCCCCACCACAAGATGCAGTGCCAGCTGTCAAGGGGGGGTAGACAAAATGATGGAGGCCAGATCTATCGACGGCTGAATACCAGTTGCAGGGGAGCAACGGCGGGAGAAGGGTGTACCTTTATCTCCTGCTTGCAAGCTGGCGGGGCACTGCGGGGGAAACAGGATCCTGGACTAAACAAGCCGCCTTTGGCCTAATGCAGCAAGGCTTTTCTTATGGTCTTATTAGATGCATCCACAGCGGACAGGCCGATCAGCAGCTACTGAGTCATGGCAGCTAAACGGAACCTCCATGTTCCAGGGCAATCTACCTCAGAACGGCAAGGCGCCGGAGGCAAACGAGGGAAGGCATTCGGCCTTCCTTCGTGTCTTGCTTGTGGGGCTTCCCAAGAGGCGCTGTGGAAAGCAATAGGCAGGACTAGATGGAGTGTAGGTCTGATCTAGGTTCTCCCTCCTGCTCAGCATCCCAAGCACTGGCACCTGAACTGCGCTCTGCAAGAAAAAGGACCATCTGGGGACTTCTCTTCATTGCCACCCCTGCCCTGGCATGGGGAGGGTTAAGCGCCATGGCAGAACGGAGCTACAGCCCTTCTGCACGACTGGGCTTTCAGAGCAGCGCTTCCAGGGCAGCGGCACCTTCCATCATCCTGTCGGAGCCGGGCAGATGGATTTCCCCTGGCAGGACCGCGACGAGCGCAGTCCAGGCATGGCGCCCAGCAACCCCAGCACCGACAGGGCCCCAGCTACCTGGCAAGCCACAGCAATGAGGCGGTGGGAGGTGCCGGGTGCGCCATCTGCCAGACCAAACCGAGGACCAGCCTCGCACGTCCAGCCGCCGCAACGGCAAGAGATGGGCGCAGGCGACACCGGTGATGGCAGCGCTGGGCCGGCCCCTGGGAGCCCACGTGCCGGCAGAGCAGGAGCGGACGCCTGCAATATCACTCTGGGTCAGGCCGACGCGGCTGCGTTCCAGCTCAATACTCCCCGCCTGCCACAGCGGCCAATTAAATGCCTCAGGGAGGGTCACGAGCAGGGCATGATGGGAATATCCTTCCTTCATCATTGGACCACAGCATCTGGCAGACAAAGGTGCATCGCTCTGAAGTGAGATGCAGCACTCCTCAGTAGCAGCCACCAACACAGCCCTCCTGCAACACGCAGCCCCCAGACGGTCCCAGGTTCGAGCTGTGGCAGCCTCTCCACATAGGGCTGGGAAAGATCCTTGTCTGAACCCCTGGAGAGCTGCTGCCAGCTAGCGCTTGACAATGCTGAGCCAAAGGGACCAAGGGTCTGACTCAGTAGGAGGCACCCATGTTTGCAACAGGTGGCATGGATCTGCAGCACATCTGGATAGGAGCGAACCTGGCGGCAGCCAAGTCTGGCCGCTATGACTTCCTGCCTCTTTGGCGCCTGTAACAAGAGTTGTGCTGGACTAGAACAAAGTGTACCTTCTACGGTGGCCAACCGGAAGCTGCCAACCGGAAGCTGCCAGGAAGCCCACAAGCAGAGCATAAAGACAACAGCCCTCTGGTAGTCAGTGGATATACAGGTGGGCCCCCATATCCACTGATTCGCTATCCACGGTTTCAGTTATCCACGGATCGTGGGGACCCCCCCAGGCTTTTACTTTTTTCCCAGTAAGCTTTGTTTCTTCCTTAAAGAAACCGGAGAAGCAGCCTCTGGCTGCTTATTACAGGCAAGTAGAACGAGACTAAGTCCTAGAGAGGCTCTGCAAGGTTAACAGAAACCTTGCAGAGCCTCTCTAGGACTTAGTCTCGTTCTACTTGCCTGCAATGGAGGCTGCTTCTCTGTTTGTTTTAAGGAAGAAACAAAGCTTGCTGAAAGAAAAATAAGAGCTGGGGGGGCACGCATGCCTGCCTGCAGGGGAGGCAGGGTGGGGTGGGGCCCTCAGGAAAGCATGGAGGGGGTGTTCGCTCTTATCCACGGTTTCAAGTATCCACGGAGGGGCCTGGAACATATCCCCAGCGGATACGGGGGTCCACCTGTACTGCTCCTGTACATGGCAGTTCCACTCAATCGTCATAGTCAAGAGGTCTCTCCAACGCCTAGCCCAGCATTCTGTTGCCTCCAGGATGTTCACCGCAGTCCTTCCCTCTTGTTTGCCCCCTAGCCTCTGGCACTCAAAAACAGCCTGCCTCCAAACCTGGCATTAGCTCTCTTGGCCAACACCAATTCATAAATCTGGCTGTAGGAACACAGTAATTATTAATATTTGTATACAGCTTTTATAGTGCTCCACATGTATTCTTGGCTCAGTGTCCTTACAACAAGGTGAATGAGTGTTATTATCCCCATATTGCAGATAGGGAAGACTGAGGCTCAGAGGACGCTGCTCGCCGAAGGCCACCCTGCATGTTTGCTGCAGAGGCAAGAGCCGCCACACCAGTCCTCAGGGTACAAGTAGACAGAGAGCGACCTGCCACACACGGAGGCTGCGACGGCCAGCGCATCAAAACTAAGGACGGCACAACGCTGCCGAGCTGCATCGACCATCAAGTTGATAAAAAGCGCCGTCCGAGCCTCCGTTGCACCCTCCTGGGGTCACATTTTCTCTCACCTCTATGGCACCAACAATTCAAGCTCGACTCCTTCGGAAGAAGGACGAGCCGATTGGAGTCGTTTCCCGTGGCCTCCCTACTCCCCTCCGCCGGCTCGATCGCGTCCATAAAAGACCCTGCAATCGCAAAGCGGAGCCCCCCACACGGCCACACCAGAGATGCAAGGCTGTCCGAGACGACACCGGCTCAGCGGAGCCCTTGGCCCCCACGGCACAGGCAGCCACGCCGGGGCCCTTGCTCCAGCCTTGCTGTAGTGCATCGGGGGAAATATTGATCGGGTGAGAACAAAACAGCTCATTGATTTTACACTTTCTTCCCCGACAGCGTGTGTAGCAGAACAGACTTTCTGTGGGGGGGGGGGGAAGAAAGAGAGACGAGAGGAGGAGGCAGGCCCCACCGTCGGGGATGAGCGAGGAACAGCCCTCCCTGTCCTTCTGTAGGGCATTCCTGCCTCAGGGAGCCAGCTTAGCCCTCGCAAGCCAGCCCATAAGGCTTGCTAGCCAAGCAGGGTTTTATACAAGCCTGCTTGTCTGGGAAGCCTAAATCCAAGACCTTCGAAAGGTTGGGGATGACGACGGGGGACCGGGAGGCAGGCCACGACACTACCTCAGGGGGGGTCACTGCACTGCCGCCATTTTGTTTTGAGGCTCAAGCTGAACGGAAAAGTCAGGGTTGGGAGTTCTAGAGAGGAAGCAAGTCCCACCGGAGACTTGTGTTGTGGGGGGGATGCTTTAGCCAAGCCCCCCCAATTTTCAGTCTCCCGCCTACCCCCCTACTGCCTCCAATCACTGCACTCCCCATGCCCCGATTCCTCTTTCTTTCCCTCCCCCTTTCAAAAACGAACGCATGCTGTCGCCACACCACTACCCGCCCCTTCTCTCCAGATCAACACAGTAACAACATGTGACAATTGTGCCCCTTGGTCTCAACCAGGAAGGACAAGGAGAGGAATCCTGTCCTATCCCTCGCCCACTGGACTCTTGACAAGGATTTGAGAATTCGAGGGGGAGGGTCCCCAATTCTTGACAAGTCAAAAGCCACTGGCCTAAAAGTAGGCCCATTCAAAAGAAACCAACTTATCTGTCTTGCTCGCCTAGACGCGATTTCAATTCGCCACAGGCGACTAAGCAAACTCTTTGCAAGCTTTACATTTGTTACTATTACTGGTAATTATTATTACCGTTTATTAATTTCTATAGGCAAGAAGCAAAACAGAGGGCTGCAGGAGGATTCCGCCTCTCATTCATATGCTCAGGTCTCCATCTAAACCCCCTTTCCAAGCTGTTTCAAGAAAAACCCCGGGTGGATTCAGCCAGTGGGGTGCCAGTTGCCAGCCCCTACACAAGACGCTCGTCAAGGAAAAGGCAGAGATGCTCAAGGAGCAGAAATCCGCACCAGAGCCTAGCCGACCGCACAGCGCGATCACAAATGCACGGAGCGTTGTTGCGCGCGCGCCAATCCTATCAGGCAGGAAGATGTCATTCCAACTTTGGAGATGGGGGGAAATGGAAGCGGAGAACCAGTGGGTTGCGAGCATTTGGCGATTTTTTGACAGCAGGCATCAACTGAAACAAGGGAACAGCTACTCGCCTGGGGTGATTAAGGATCTTTTCCAGGCAACCAGTTAGGGAAGTTTACATATAGGGGAAGAGAATTGTGTTCTCTCGCTCTCCACTCAGGTGCCATAAACATAGAGGCTAGCTCTTTTGCAAATGTATTCTGACTCCTCTAGTTGAAAGTTAGAGATGCAGTTGCACTAAAACATGTTACTGTAAATGGGGGAAGAGGAAACTGAACATTAATCCCTCCCTGCTAACTAGGCAAAGAGATTCGTTCTTAGTACTGGTTCTCTTATATTGAGGAGGGAGATAGCAATGGCCCCCATTGGTCTCTCCCCAGCAAAGCATTTCTCCCGGTGGCTGTTTCTTCTGTGCCTTGTTTTAGATTGCGAGCTCTTTGGGGCAGGGAACCATCTCTTCATTTTTGTAAAGGAGCTCTGGGAGCTCTTCGGTTGAAAAGTGGCCCGTAAATATTTTTAAGAATCGTGTTTATGAATGGCTTGAAACCCCACGAATGTGATGAAAGTTTAGGAGACGTGCGGTGCAATGGTTAGGGCGCGGGATGGGGAGAAGGGAGACCCGGCATCAAATCCCCACTTGGCCACAAGGCTCCTTGAGGGATCTTCTGCAGGGCACCATCTCTCGGCTAAGCCTACCTCACAGGGTTAGTGTGTGGGGGCAATGGGGAAGGAGCAACCCCCATGGGGGGGAACAGCAAGATAAAGATACAAGAAATATAATTTTTAAAAATCATTTTAACGGTGCAGGAAATGTTGAAATTCAGGCACTGAAGGGGAAATTGCATCCAGGACATGAGGTACAATCTCTCCTCCCCCCCCCAAAAAAATATGCAACACTTTTTTCTTTCTGAGGGTAAAAAGCACATAGCCCCTTCCTTACATCTTCTCCCCACCATCACCACCACCCAAAACAGCCAAACCTGTAAATCCCAGCAAAGCTTGAACCTTCCCCGCTCTGGCTAACAAGATCAATGGGATTTTTAATTGAGTTTTAATTAAGCAATCAATCTGCAGCCGGCATCTCAATTAAGGACCCGTGCTGTGCACAGGAGCACGGCCCACCCCGGCGGTACTTTTGCGGCCAAACGGGAACGCCTGGGGTGGCTGCCCCGGCCCCTTCCTCTTGCATCTCAGTGCCAACTTCCTGGAGCTCTCCCGCCTTCGGCTCTTCCACCCTCCCGTTCTGGCGGCTGGTCTCTCCATAGGCTGCCACAGGCAGTCAACACCACCCTGCAAAACGTCCATTTCTGCACTGAAAAGAGCCCTGCTGAAACCAGGCCAGCGCTCCATCAGGCCCAAGCTCCTGCTTCCGACAGGGGACAGCGGGATACTGCTGGGAAGGGCAGAAGGAGGGAACAGAGGTGATGGCCCTCCCTTGTCTGCACCTGGGATCTGACACTCCAGAAAGGCAGCTTCCGAAACCTGGAGGCTCTGTTCTTCGCTACCGTGATGAACAACTAGCAGTCCACCACAGATTTATCCATGTCTCTATTCCGACTTCCCTGCTGGACCAGAAGACCACAGTTCCACTTTAGCCCAACATTACTTTTCCCAACAGCCGGATTCCTCGAGAAAGTCCCCAAGTCTAACAAGATGGCAGCACCTCACCTCTGCTGTTTGTCCCCCAGCAACTCATTTTCAGAGGTACACTGCCTCCGAACATGGAGGTTCAAATTTATCGATCGCAGCCAGTGACCACTGACAGATGACTCTCCATCCAAATTGTGTCTAAGCGCCTTTTAGAGCCATTTAAGGCAGTAGCGGTTGCCATATCCCACAGCGGTCTTGCCCCTGAATTTCAGGAATGTGGGAACAGGTGGCTCTTTAACCCTCGTGTAGCATGAGGGAGAAACACTCTGCGCATGCTCAGAGGGCACCCTCTTCCGTTCTGTTTTTATGGCTCCTTGGCATCCCCACCAGGCCGTGGAGTTCAGGGTCAGCTCCCAACATGCACACACTTCCCGGACATTTTTTTCCACCTCACTCAGCGGAGACACCCAGTTGCAGGGAGCCAAATCCTGCTGATGCCATGACTCACACAGGCCAAGTTTGGGGGAGCCGCCTTGCCCCCAGGGCCTGGCTTGTCCTTCACCTGTGAAGGAAACAGGATGCGAGTCCCCCGCCCTGCACCTTTGCTGACGACAGAGGACGCTCCGAAACAAGCAAGACGCGTCGGAGGGTAAACGCCCCCCAAGCTAACATCCTTTTGCTACTCACCCCCCCCCCCAATGCACAAGAACCGGCTGGGGTCGCTTGATATGGAGAACATTTCACTCTGCACACGCTCCAGGTCAGACAGTTCATACTTCATAAGCCCCAAGGCAAACACCGGTCTCAAAAACAGATTCCAGAGCTGAGCCCTGGCACAGATTAAGCTTTTGCCTCCCAGCTCCCCCCCCCACTCTGTATGCCCCCTCCCCAGAGGCACAAGCAACATGCTCCTTGGCATCACTTGATAAAAATCCAGAAAAGGAAAGGATCTAGCTGTTAGCTGCCAAGAAGCAAGGGGTAGAGAGAAAATACTTTGCGCATGCTCCAAAGACACTCTCCTTCGGTCCTTCCTTATTATTCCTCCAACCTTTTGGAGCTCACACCCTGGGAAACGGCACCTTCTCAGCCAGAAATCCTGCCCTTCTCCTTGCCCAGCCTGGATTGGTGGTGGTGCTTTACTCACTAGGAGAAGGTAATTCTGCCTGTGATTCTCTGAACTCTCCTGGACATGACTACAGTGCTTGTTCCAAAGCCAGGCTCCAAAATTCAAGCTCTGCAGAGATTAGTTCCTAGCTCAGAATACGGCCTGACTTTACTCACTGACACCCAGAGCCTATGCAGTTGAGCAAAAGGCACTCTGTGCATGCTCAGGAGGTATCCCGATTACTTCATGTGGTCCAGGACTGAGCCTATCCTGTCCTTCCTCTAAGGAGATTAGGGATTGCACAGAAGGCTTCCCCACCTCCCATTTTATCCTCACAAGAACTCAGTGACGAGTGAAAGAGAGCACCAACACGAGTCAGGATTTGAACCTGGATCTCTCGAGTTCTAGCCTAATCCTCTATACCGCAAATGCCCTGAGACTATACATCGCTGTATGCCCTGAGACTTTTGCTTCCAAAAGCAAGGAACGCAAAAAGCTAAGTCACTAGTCCTCATGGAGATGTATGAGAAGATGTAGGAGCTGCAGGGTCCAATTTTGGGCAGCTGGGAGCAGTGGGGCTTGAACCTCCTCCTTCCTCCACTCGATGAGGAAAAGCCAGAATAAAGGATGCAAAATGATGTAAGATTCATTTAAAACCCCGATAAAATATTTTGCAACTTGTAAAATAACAGGAGAAAACAAGGGCTCGGTTTGCAACGTCCAGTTTTGCCCGAGAGACCAATTTCACCGGCCCAACGCACAGAGCTAGGCCTTGATTCCATTGCCCAGCCCCGTGACTTGAACCCGGTTCCCGGCTGCACCCTCTCGTCCCTTTCCCTTCCTGCCGAGTGTCCCCAAGTGGGGAGTATAAGGCCTGTGCAAGTTTCCCTCCTGTTCAGATGAGCTCTTCCCCGCCCGCAGCAGAAAGCCGCAGGCCACAGCTCTGCCGGCCCGGAGAGCGAGCAGCTGTTCCCGGCACAAAGACACGGCGGCGGCCGGCAGGGCTGAGAGGCTGCGGCTTTGAAGGGTTCTCACACTCAACAGCTCACAGCCTCCAAAGACGCCGACGCCGTCGCAGAGCTCGAGCAGATAAGAGCCCCCTTGAAGTGGAAACATTTACGGATGCCGGAGGCGGCGGGGGCGGACGCGGCCAGGTCTCTGACAGCAGCAGAGAAGCGAAGGCCTTCTGCCGGTCTGCCATGGGGGCACAGGCGTGGGTGGGGCAGGGAACGGCTGGCAAATGCTAGGGGTCCAGGATGCCCCATAGGCGAGTGTCTGTCAGCCCCAATACGAAGCTGCCAAGAGTCACGTTCTTGTCTCCCCAGCTCAGTGGTGGTGGTGGCTTTTCCAAGTCTCAGACCTGGAGGGTTTTTTCCAGCCCTTCCACAGACTGAACTGGATCGTGAAATGGAGCCTCCAGATCCAGCAACAGTATACCTCTGAATACCAGCTGTCGGGAGACGGTCAGCGAGGAAAGGTAGTTGCCTTCGTGGGTTTCCCGGAGATATCCGGTCGGCCATGGTGGCAAACAGGATGAAGAGAGAGAGACAGGGTTTGTCTTCGGTTGAGTAGCCGTGACAGTTAGGAATAGAACCTCCCCAGTCAGGGGCTGCCTACCACTGAATACTAACTGCTGGGGGCACGGCAAAACACAGAGGATTTGCCATCATGGCCCGCTTTCGGGAAACCGGATGTTGGACTAGATGGAGTTGATCCACCAGCTGTCTTTTTATGGTCTTACGTCAGGAAGTCAGGTGCGAGTCAAGAGAAAGACACCCGTACTTGTGGACAAAATGAAGAAGGGGTGAAGAGGCAGCTCCTTAGGGCTCTTCACACGGCCTCCACGCGAAATAGCATCATGTCAAGGAAAGGAATTCATGCATGGGGCCAGCATCGCACACGAGCCGATTCCACACGCAAGTGCGAAGATCATGGAGGCTTCCCAGAGCACGGCCCCAAATGCACAAACGTGCCGTTGTTGTGCCATGCAGTCCGGGGCAAGGCGGCCATACTGCTTTCCCTGCAGGAAAACGGCCATCTTCTTTATTATTCCGCACGTCTCAGGAGCGTGCACGGAGACAGAGAACTGGGTCTACGTAAGGAGACTTGCTGGACCAGTCCGTCAACACCCGGTACTCTGCTTCCAACAGTGGTCAAGCGGAGTAAGTCTACCAGCAAGGCAGGAGGAGGGCAGCCCTCCTCTGCGGCTTGTTTGACAGCACCTGGCATTTAGAGGTAGACTGCCTCTGAAGAGGGAGGTTCCGTTCTTAGCCACCACCGTTACTGGTCGATAAAATGTAGGGCAAACTGGTCTAATTCTCCATTATCTCAGGCCAAAGGTTCCATCTACTCCCAGGATCTTGTTCCCAACAGGGGTCAGCGAAGCACCTGTAAAAGCAACAGTCCTCCTCTGCTGCTTGCCCCACAACTGCTGGTTGCTCAGAGGTAGACTGTCCCCAAATAGGGAGGCTCTACTTATCAATCACAACTAACAGCCCTGACTGGGGCTGAGGGAAGATTCTTAACTTGGCCCCTCAAATACATTTCTCAGCAAGTCACTGAGCCGGCACAAAACCCATCCACTGAATGTTCTCAAACATTTATGCCTGGGACCCAACTCCACGAAATCCAACTCCCTTTCTCCAAATGCAAGCAGGGTAAACCCCATTTGGAAACCACGGTGACTCTATGGACGGTCCTCGGTCCCGCTACGCAGCTGGCTACATGGCACTGCCCTGCCCATAGCCTGACCTCGCTGGAGGTGGCAGGGGGCACTAGTGGCCGAGATCTGGCTGGGCAGCTGCCTGGCATTTCAAAAGAGGGAAGGTCTGGGGAGGGAGAGGCCAGGAGGCAGCACCCACCCCGCACACAGCCGCCGTCCTTGGGGACAGCGGTGGCACTCGCAGGCGCGGGTCCCACAAATCGCCCTATTCAGAAAAGCGGCGTTTGCACAAGACGACACAAAAAAGCCCCGCTCCATTGCTCCCGAGACCTGTCCATAACCCTTGGCTCACGCTGATTTACCCAGAATCCTTCAGCTTTCCCCTGCATCTCACCGCCAACCACCCCCCCACCCGCAGTTCCCTTCCTGGATGGGGCCCAAATCATTTCAAAGATGCTTCATCGGCCTGACAAAGTCGATCCGGGCGCTGCTAACACAAACACAAACAGGCAAGGTGTGTTTTTTTCCCCCATGGCTGTGGCTCAGACTCCCTGCTGCTTGACTGGGATGGCGCACGACAGTGCCAACCTCTGACCCGGAAGCAAACGCGCTTCCCTTCCCAGGCATCAAAGCAAATTTCATCTGGGACGTTTTATGGTTAGAGCTCAGATATCTGAAGTACAACCCCCCCCACACACACACACACACCTCGCTTGCCTCTTCCATTTTAAGCCCCCTGCTCAGGTCAGGAAAACAGCAAATCACATGTGCTCCAGATCCACCACTGGCTGCAGCTACAGGAAGAGGACAGCCCTTCTCTACCCTCTGCGGATGGGATATAATTTTTGTGGGTGTAGCTTGCCCTGCTTCGCGTCTCAGTGGGGATTTGAACCCAAGTCTTCCCAATGCTCTAACCACTACACTGTGCTGTCTCGGGAAGAAGGGGACGTTCTGGGAGCTGTCGAGCGTGATGCAGCGGTTAGAGGACTGGAAAGATGCGAGTGCAAATCTCACTTGGCCACGGAGCCTGCGATGTCTTCCAGCCAGCCTACCTCACAGGGTTGTTCTGAGGATAAAATGAGGGCCGGGTGGGCTGGGAAGAGAAACTGCATTTCTAGGTAGAGATGGTAGAGGAGCAATGGGAAAACACACACACACACACACACACACACACACACACCCCAGAGAGGGAGAAGACACAACCTGTGTGTGCCACACAGGAGTCCTAATGTCCTCCCCCCCAAAATCTGACAGACCAGAATCAACAGTCGCCACTGCACAGGAAAGAGACCGAAATCTCAGTTCTCTGCATCGTACCTACACAACCCACATCAAGTCATTAGCCCTCCTCACGCTGTGCCCCCCACCCCCCGAAGCACAAAGATTTCTGATTGATCCAGGTTTGGTACACAGGAATTCCCCCAGCAGGGGCCATAAGAAAATTGCTTGTCAATTTCAAGCATCCGTAAATGCATCCGTTACACACTGGCCTTTTGTCGTAGGCGGAACCGGGGGAAAGGGAGGGGAAAACACAGGTGCAGCTGTGATTCACACCATGCTGTGCAAGCCTTAGAGCGCCACAGAACCCTTCTTCAGGACAGACACGAAGCAGTTGAGATGTACAGTATTTAGATTCACATAGGCACATAAAGAGCAGGTCCTCTATGGGATCGTTTCTGCGCATCAGTGACTGATCCGAGGCGGGGCAGAAAACAGGGCACTGTAGGACTTACTTCAGAGAAATATGCCTCAGATGGGAATATGAAATGTACCGTTATTTCTCTTTTCAGAAATCTAACAAGTGGGACCCAGCTCCTTCCACACACCCATCCAGAAATGCACCTTTTTCCTTTTTGTGTGTCCGTTCCATACTTGGTCTCTGCTGCGAGTATTGTAGCCAACCCAGTGTTGGTATGTCCCAAGGAAGACCTGCATTCAGCCCCGAAACTCACAAAGTGGCAGCGGACTGGCTTGCCTCTTAGCATAGCCTACCTTGCAGGGCTGTTGCGAGAACAAAAAGGGGACAAGGGGCAAACACACCTCCTGGAGGTCTTGCGGAGGGTGGATAAACATGCAAGCATCATCACCAAACAGCCCAAGGAACAGTTCTGTGGAACTCAGAAGTCTGCACTGAACACTGCAAACTGCAGGCAATCAGAACAGAAAGTCTTAAATTGTGATGGGGGGGGGGAGAGAAGAGGGTGTTGCTGTTTTGGTTGTTGTTTAACATGCGCCTCCGCAAAATTATAAAGTTAAACGTCTGCTGCGACACTACGGTATGGAATCTAATTCCAGCCAGCACCGAGTTGAGACGAGGGCGCGTCAGAAAGGCAGCCGCAGAGACTCCTACAACGGCTCTCGTGTCAGAAGATGCATCTGTTTGGCTTGTTTTAAAAAAAGAAATCTTGCCGTTTCCAAATCCCACCTCAAGATTTCGGAGGCTGGCAGAGTGGGTAGACAGACTCCCCCAAAGAAGAAAAAACTCAGAGAAAACGAAAACGAAAACGAAACACACACACACACACACACACACACACACACACACACACACAGTTTTGGTTAACAGGATTAAGATGAATGCAGAAAAAGCCCCTTTTAATCTCCACCCTGGGGTTAATCTGGATTAAGCTCCCCTGTTGCCAATCTGGATCCAGCGCTGTTCAACTCACTGTTTGCAACTGCCGGGGGCTCGGCGGCATTTAAACCGCCCCCCCAATGCACACAAAGTCACACTCTCTGATCTCCTGCCAGCCACCCCCAAAATCTGAACCCCACCTTCCTGCCGTCGGCATCGGTTCTTCCCCCGTTGCCAGGAGGGCAGGCTCCTTGAACCGGCATTAAACCTGGGATTTGCTCCCTCTGATCTGTGATCCCTCTTTAAACAGGGACAAAGGGCACGACGGCGCTGTTTACTCAGCGGTGTAGCCCGCTGCCGTGCTCGCCCTCTGCGCCTTCTCCGTTACATCTCCGCGGAGGATGCTTTGGTTCTTTCTGCGCTACCTGAAATGTACACATACCTGTATCCCACCTCAGCTTCCTGGTACAGTTTTAGCAACAGAAAAACTACTCTTGATGTAAAAACGCCTCTCTCCGGCTTGCAAGGAACCTACCTTTCAGATTACCATGGGGAAGCGCCGGATTCAAATCCTCACTTAGCACAGAAGCCCCCCCTGTATGAGTCACTGGTCTGAGGCTACACCTGTATTGAGAGAGACTCATTCAAAGACACAAGTGGGCACGCCCCCTCTCTAAAGGCAGGCAGTTCAGCTGTGCTTCTGCACAGCAAGGAATAGACGGATCTAATTGCACCAAGGAGCAGGGCAGGAGGGACACAGCCCAATTCCCTGCCCTCAGCAGCAACTGAATGGAAGGAAGCCAGACCAGGACAGCTAATCATACAGAGACACATCACGCAGACTACGGATGGGTGTTCTGGGTTCCCGGGGCCCAGGCTTTAATTTGTTCTCACCGTATACTATTTTGTGAACTAGTGATGGGAAAGGCAGATTGGGTTAGCAGCCTGGGTTTGATTCCCACTTACTCGCTTTCTAATCGGGTTCTTTTTGTCTGACCAACATGACAGCTTACCGTAATGAAGCAGAGAGGGAGACAGGTGGGAACAAGGCATTTTTGGGGAAGGGACAGCACAACACAGCCACCAAGGAGAACACTCCCTGTGCCTGACCAAGCAGGCTCTGGTTACCGAGTCGGACCAAACCAGGACTCAAAGTGGAAACCTGGTCCAAAGAGGTTCATTCGGTGAACTGGTACAGAACCTGGATCGAAGCATTTCTCGGTTGTCTCGAAATAGCGCTGAAAGCGAACCCAAAACCGAACCCCCAAACCCAAGAGGCGGCTCCTTAATCAGGTGCTCCACTAGCACCTGGGCAATTTGTACTTTATTTCCCTGGTTCTTCTCCCGTTGCGTACTTCGTGTTTGTAAAAGACAAACACCACTGAAAAAACGGAATGGCTCAAAGAGACTATCGTTTTCCTCGTGGATTTGCTTGAAAGGGCTCCCGTGTTATTCTGCCTGAAACGGGGCTAAATTGATTCTGAACCGCGGACTAAGCGGACTTTCGAAAAACACCGGTTCGGAACCGGCATGTTAAAATACAACTGGAATCGAATCCCAAGTCTTAATGGTTCAACTCCTTTCTTACACCGCCGTCAAATGCTTCCAGATGCCACCGCTCTTTGTGGCTTTTGCTCCCCCCCACAAGGAAGAATTCCCAAACCACATGCAGCAAGAACGAAACAAAATAATTGAAAGGTGCTCACGAGCCTGGAATACCCACCAACGGAGACGGACGCCTGCACGAGTCACTTCTCGGCCCCTGGCTTCCTTTTTCAATCAGCCTCCACTAATTCTGTCTTGTCCCTGCATTGGAAGAGACTAGATCCCAAATGAAATGGCCAGCCCTCAAGAGGATAGCATCCGTTGCAACTCTGGATGAGTGCCAGAGCAGAGCATAAACTCATGCAAAATGGCAACAGGTATCTGCCTTGGGGAAAATTCTACATTTCTACACTGGGTTGGCTTAAGTATCAAGCAGAATCAACCCACCCAACTCACCTCAGGGCATAGACCCATGCAGATAAGCAACAGGCAGTAACCCACGTGAGGCTGGGTCATTTTATTTGGTACCCTCTCACACCCAATGGGACCAAATGATCCAGTCCTAAAAAGAGAGACTGGCTGTAATCCTATACACACTTTCCTGGGAGTAAGCCCCCACTAAACACAATGGGACTCAACTTACGGTACTTCTGAGTAGACATGCATAGGGTTGACAGATGCAACCATGGAAGGAGCCAAGCCCAGAGCAGAGACTTGTTCAGAGACGCAACAGGCAGCCTCTTCTGAGGGCAGGTAATAACAGTACATTTCTGAACTGGGTGCAATGGGCTCACAAGCAGAATGATCTACACTCTAAAGGAGGGTGCCTGTTGCATCTCTGGAAAGCCAGCACAGAGCAGTAACTCATACAAAAATATATATAAGAGGACAGCCGCTCTACTTGTGAGCAGAGCTTGGGGATTCACTGCCAGATGACAAACCTGAGCTAGATGGGTCAAGAGTCTCTCTCTCTCCCCCCCCCCCCCGTTTACATGCTCAAAACATCAACATACAGACCCATGAGCAGATCAGCGCAGGCAACAATCTCGTGCGCACGGAGGGCCAGTATCCCCCCCCCCCACGCCCTGGCATTGGCTGCAGCCTCTGAGCCATGCGAGCATGAACATAAGAACATAAGAAGCACCCTACTGGATCAGGCCAAAGGCCCATCTAGTCCAGCTTCCTGTATCACACAGTGGCCCCACCAGATGCCTCCGAGAGCACACAGACAACAAGATACCTGTATCCTGTCGCCACTCCCTTGCACCTGGCACAAAGAAAACCTACTAAAATACAAATGGTAAAATACAAGTGACGCAAAGATGCACAATGCCTGTGACAGGTCGCACGTACGCGCGACAGGCCGCAAGAGGGTCTGCGTGCTCCGCAGTCCCGTCAGACCCGAAGCAGGCCCTCCTTTCTGCGACGCTTCCCATGCACCTAGCTCCCGACCAATGGCACCCAGCCAGCCACCCAACCACCACCACCACCACCACCACCAGTCTTCTCTTGTGAAAGGTTTCGGAAGGGCTGGGCCTGCCTGGTGCGGAGCCAGGCGAAAGAGGATGGCGAAAAGAAAGCAAGGGATGTCCCAACAGCCAAGACGGGGGGAGGAGTATTTCGGAGTGGCAGCCAGGAATGCAAAAGTGATACGCCCCAGACGCGGGAGAGAAGCCGGGAGCAGAACCATTAAACGCGTGGGTTCTGCGGCACTGGTATTTATTTTAAATCCTCTGGTTCAGACACAGAGTTTAAAGATGACGAAGTCTTAGGGCACCTTTAGGACTCGCCCATCGATTTTGGCACAGGCCTTCGGGGGCCGCAGACCAAGCAAAATGGCCGGTGGGCCACTCAGGTTCGCTCCAAAATTAACAAGTCTGTTTTTAAGGCGCACTGTTTTGCCGCAACGGGCTGAGGCAACACACACACACACACACACACACACACACACACACACACACGAGCTGCTTTAAAAAGTGGCTTGGAAACCAGTTCAGACCCTTGGAACCGGTTTAGATCCAGGATTCAGCTCCTTGGGACTGCAACACAACAGTTAAAATTTAGCCTGGGGAAGAAATATTTTTTGGGGGAATGGCTTTTCCTTTAAAAGGTTTTGGGAACAAAATCTATACAAACAGGAAAATAAAAAAAAACGGGAAATGCCGGATTGTAAGCAGATCATTTCTTCTTGGTGTCCGACTTTTGCGTCGAGGGCACGGCGCCGGAAAACGGAGAGATTTTTGGCATAGGTTCCAGTTCTCTGGAAAGGAGCAACACATTCATGGAACCAGTGATTGGGCTGGAGTTTGGCTCCCTGGTTTTAAGCCACAACACAAGAATCGGGTCCAGATCGCTTCTTCTCCCATCCGGACGGATCGAGGAAAGGAGACGGCTGGTCCATGGAAAGGTCGTAGCCCTAAGCACAACCACACAGAAATCAACACAGGGTGCGTGTGCCTAGCTCTGGCAACTAGGCCTCTGAGCAATAGACTAGGTAGGAAGAGGAAAGCATATTCCTTTGGCCACCTCCAACCAGAAGGCTGCGTTTGCCTCAACAGGCAAACTCATAACAACCAAGGAAGAATATGAGAACAGCCAGCCCAGCATCCCCGTTTCTCACCACGGATACTTCCCACAATCCCCGGAAAACCTCATGAAGGTCCCTTTTCCGGCTGTTCCCACCAGCAAATACTACTCGAAAGGTAGAGTGCTCTTGAAGCTGGAGGTTCTGCTTCGGAACCTCTCCTCGGCCTCCACCTTTTTCCAAGCTATCTAAGCTAGTATCCGCCGCCATGTCTTATGGCTACTCCATCGCTCCCAATCTCATGCGTGGAAACCAAACTCAGGGAACCCGAGGGATGGAATGGGATGAGAGAGGGGAAGAGACTTGGATCGCCTTCCCCCACAGGCGATGGTAATGCAGGGAATGTCCATAGCTCAGCAGCAGCCTCGCCTTGCATTTCGGCATCTCCGGACCCTGGGATCGCTTCCTAACCATCTGCAGGAGACGGGGGATTTGCCCAAGACTAGTGCAGTTTTCAGCAGACGTCGATTCAAGCTTATTCACAGTGTAAGAACTAGGCCCGGCTTCTCCCAAACGACCTGACCAAGAGCGGCTGTCCTGCAGCTGTGGGCTTTCTCTGGCCAGTTTTGACCTCGCGACCGATCGCGACCCCACACTCTGAAAGGCTTCGCTGTTTGACAGCGATTCGTACAGTTTCAACAACATCTGGGTATTTCGATTATGACTATTGGAGGCCTTGTGGATTTAGTTATATAACCGAACGGAAGGCTAGAAATCTTATAATTAATTTTATATTAAATTAAAAAAAAACCTCTGCTACATGGCCCAAGTTGAGATATAATAATTATTATTACGAATTCTCTATTAATTAAACGGTCCCTTCCTACTGAGCAGGACCAATTCCTATTTTATTGTGTTTTTTTAAGCTTCCCCATTCCCCTTGGAATAATCTCCCTCCTACTGCCATTTTCACTGTGTGCCCCTTTTTTTCTACACTCACAATCACACTCACGGTACTCCCCCCAAATACTACTTTAACATGAAAGGGGGTATGCCTATAAGTTGTGGAGCACCCCATATTTTAAAGGATTCCTGCTCAGTCCATGAGACATCCACAGCTCCAGAAAACATTGAAAGCTGCTGCCTAATGAGTCAGACCCTTGCTCCATATTGTTCAGCCTTGTCGAGCACTGGCTGGCAGCAGCTCTCCAGGGTTCCAGACTCAGGAGTCTTTCCCAGCCCTACAGGGGATGCTGCCAGGGGCTGAAACTGAGACCTTCTGCATGCAAAGCCACTGCCACTGAGCGACGCCTCCACGTCCTGGACTAGTATTGCACCATCCATGTTCATGCCGCCTTCAGCGAATGACAACTGGTCTCTGCCCCAACAAGCTCACAGTCTAAATGAGACACAAGGGAGACAACTGGGAAGGGGAAGCAGGGATGTTCAAAGAGGATGGGGATTAGAGGGATGGGCCACATGCAACGTAGAGAAGGTGGGTGTTGATAAAGGATCCAAGAGACATGAGAGCTGGTGCCACAAAGGCGTTCTGGGAGACAACGGCAGTCTCGACAGCAGCTTTTAAAAAAACGTGTTATTCCGGCAGCAGAATGTACCAGACACATTCCCTGCTGGTTGCCAGAACTGAGTTTTTGGTTACCATTGGTGATTAGCTTGTCCCTTGAGCTAGGAAGACCGACACCGGGTTCGACGGGTAGGTGCTCCACCATCGAGCACAGCCTCTCCTCTCTCTTTTGGGCACCTGTGGGGATGCAGGTGTTACCGAGAGGACACGGGCTTCTCGGAAGCAGCCGGTTGGGCGCTACGGAAAGAGAGACGCTGAACTAAGGTGGGCACCTGCTCTGACCCGGCAGTCTCCTGAGCTTGATTCCAGCAATGGCTATTCTTCGTGATCGTGCAGTGGAACCTCCATGAACAGGGGCAGCCTACCCGTGAATGCCAACAACCAGGGACGAGACAACAAGGGAGGAGTTGTGACCTTCACACCCCATTGGGGAACTTCCCAGAAGCGGTTTTTGACCACTGTGGAAAGCGGGATCTTTGGGGTGAGCCTGCAAAGCACAGATACGCATGAACACGCACATGCACAGGGATTTGGAAGCATCACCTAATGTGAAAGAAGACCCCTCAGTCGATGGAAACCTGGCACGTCAGAAAGGTGACTTCCAACCTACCAACTGCCCTCCCCTTGAATGTCTGAATCAGCTCATCTGTTGAATGAGGAAAACATGTTCACAAGGGACGCGTGAAAATGGCATTTGCCTTTCAACAAGCCTCACTGCCCCTGCACAGATGTGAATGGTTCCAGACTCTTTGATATATGGCCCCTTCCGTCTTCTAGGGCTAGAAAAGTCAGTATCTAAGAATAACTATTTCTCTATGGCAAATACGGTGAGAGCTTGGTCTAGGTTATTTATAGGGTCAAAGGGGTCCTGGAAGGCCATCTACTTCAACCCCCTGCTCGAGGCAAGAACTCTAGAGACTGGGCATCCCTAACAGGTGGCTGTCCAGTCTTTGCTTGAAGGCCTCCAGCAAGAAAGAAGCCACCGACCCCCCACCCCAAGACCGGCGGAGTTGGTTCTATGCTTGATCTGCTCTTCCCGTTCAACTGTATGTGTATACACACACACACACACACACAGTATAGGAAGGAAGGAGAAGGAAGGAACACAGTCAAGAAAGGGAGGGAAGGAATGGAGAAAGCAAATGTTTCTCCCCCAGATATCTGGATTTCAATACTGTTCGCTGCTCTGAGTACTCGAGTTGCAAAGCAGGTTATAAGATTACATTTGTATTGTTTATTTTCTACTGTTTGCTAGCCACAATAACATTTTTATTGTTTGTTAGTCACATGTGTGACTAAGAACATATACAGTATGTGTATGTATATGTATGTGTTTATATATGTGTGTGTGCGTGCGTGCTTGTTGTGTAATTTCAATGTGTATTAATCTATTCTATTTAAAACCTTTGATACTCGAGAATGTAATCTCTCTCTTTCTCTCACTGTGTGTGTTTTCTTTTCAATCTGGTGCAGAGTTTAAGATCTCTCGATGCAAACCATTTTGCTCCTGACCGCCCCTCGATTCAAAAAGGGGCTGTTGACCCTCCGAAGAGGAGCCCGGAGGTTGAGAACTAAGGCCGAGAGAAACGTCTGGATCTCCCTTCCACAAGACCCCCTAGGAAGACCACCCTCCCGGTCTTTCCTTCACCCACCCCAAAGCAAGCAGTGGCTCTGCCACTCTCATCAGTACGCTGGCCACATTTGCCCTTGTCCGGGAAAACACACAACACAAAAAACACCAGGAGACCGACTCAAGATCCTGCTATAAAGGGGACACAGACACCTGGGCTCTTGGAAAGAGGCTGCAGGAGACAGAGGCAGGCAGCAGACGTCCCAGGACCGGACAACCAGGAGGAGGAGGCGGCAGACTGAGCAACGGCTGGAGAGAACCTCCACCAGGCTACCGATGCTTGGGAGGAAATCCTGAGAGAAGGAAGGGTCAGAGGTCAGGACCGAAAAACCCCAGATGCTGGGTTGCCCGGCTGCCCAAAACCACAATATCTCCCTTTTGGTTCCTTGGAAAGCTGGCACACAGCACACATTTGATTTAATGCTGGCACCAAGAAATCAGAGACATTCCCCCCCCCCCCAGACTGGCAGGCCTACAGGGGCCCCAGGCTGGCTGTTAAGAGGCCAAGCCAAAGCAAGATGTTAGTCACAGGGGAGGCCGGAATCCAGCACCATCTGTTTCATCCTGTGGGTCTCCTGGAACCGTGGCTTTGAGGAGGCAGTGGCGGGCATGTGGCACCACCACGGATGCAGGGCATTTCCTTGCTACTGGAGAGGAGCACCCCACTCCGGCACCCGTGCCAACGGGAAAGGAGGGCAGAGATGGAGGAACGTCAACAGGCTTCGTACAGAGGGGGCGAGAGACTCCCAAGTGGGTCTCCAGAGGAACTGAAAAGGGGTCAGCTCTCTGGAGGAGAGGAACCCGGTCTTCGGCCCGGGATCCGGTGGCAGCCAGGCAGAAAGGTCTTCAAAGCCACCTCAGCCGGGGCTTGCGTGTCGCCAAGGGTTGTTTACGGCTTGCATAACATCCAGCCGCCGGGCCCACAAGGACTAATTCCACCGATAATTTATCCCCAAAATCCCGGCGCAAGGGTATACATGCGCGCGGCTGCAATTGAGCCAGCACTGCCGCACTGCTCCGCCATAAATATCCCCGACGCACCGGCAACTCGGCTCTGCGGCAGGGTACCCGCTCTCCCCCCCCCACCGGCTTCGGCTTGCCATAAAGACAGGGGCCCAGCACCTAAGGCGGGGCTGAAAACGGAAAAGGGTCTAAAGAGGGGGTCCCTCCGAAGTCTTTCCCTCCCCACACCCATGGGCGAAAGGCCCAAGAGGAGATGGGCGGTGGCGGCAGCGGCAAAAAAAAAGTCCCGTTTCGAGATGTTTGGTGCAAAGCCGACCCTTATAAATCAAGCAAGCCAGGCCTATACCACCCTGCCCACCATCGCCAAGCAGGCCCAGTGCATTGTGGGTCAGGCTCCATCGAGCAGCTCTACCTGAGCCCTTTTGCCAGCTCCTTAGCAACCATCTTTTCCCCCCTCCCACCCCCCACACTCACAACACACCATTAAAAAGTCACACCAGGTTAAGAAGCTTGGGCCGGAGGAAGGAAGGAAGAGTGGGTGGGGGTGGTCCCAGCGAAGAGCCCTGCGCTGGCCGCTCTGCCATTGTGTGGCGCCCGCCAGCGCCCAATTCAGAGGCGCAATTTATGGGGCCTGGACTTCCGCCTCAGAACACATTCTCAAAGGCAGCGGTGCTCCTTTGGTACACAAAAGAAGAGGCAGAGAGAGAAGGAACGGAGGGCGTGAGACCCAGACGCACAAGGACAGACGGATGGACGGACAGACTGGGGAGGGGGCCTTACAGACAGTCACAACACGCACACCAACTCCAGCCAGCCCTCCCTGCCTCTGCTCATGGCCAAGCGCCGGCGAAAATGGAAGCCACAAACGCAAAGCACCAACGGAACAAGAAGGGGGCGCTGGGCCTCAGCAAGAATGGTTCCCCCCCTCCCCGGGGCTGGTCTGCACCTGAGCCACAGCAATGCCCACTCCTGCCCCGAGGGGCCCACAGCCACATTGGGCCCACTGCCACACTCTCGTGGCATGGCCGTGGTACTCTACCCCGTGCCCCAGACGAGGCATCAGAGATGCAGCACGGGCTCGGGCTCCGTTAACTCCCCCCATTGATCCGGCTCCCTGTGGCTCCGCTTGGCGGCCATGACAATTTCCAGATTATTACTTAAAACCCTCATTGATTCACACACACACACACACACACACACACACACACACACACACACAGCATGCCGCGATGGCTCGATGCTCCTCCACCACCCCGCCACACAGGGGAAGCCGAGCTTGGAGAACCTGTGGAACCAGTGGCTGCAGCAGCCACATGACAGTGCCCACGAAAGGCTCTGGCCATGCCACCCAAGGGACACAGGGCTTAACGCCGTGGCTTGCCAGAGGAGCAACTGGAAGGGTGGAGGAGTCTGTCCACAGCAAGGGCCACGCAGATGACACCCACACCCTGGCCACACTCCCATCATGCAACAGGGCCATCGCTGTTCCCAACGAGCCGAGCATTCCGAGGAAAGCCAGCCAGATTCCTCCTGCATCCGCCTCCCACCAGACGCCATCTCCGGCCGCCAGGTATCCAAAGGACCACACACGGATGCCGGATGCATCAATGGGGCTAGCAGAGACGTGCCAACGAGACCCCCCCCCCCCAGCGACAAACTGGGCAGGCAGGCCTACGGAAGCTCCGGCTGTGGGCTTGACTCACGTTCGGCAAAGGGACAGATGCGAGATTTCCCCCCCCCTTCCCAAACCTCCTCGCTGCCACCTGCGTGTTTACTGGGAGCCCCCCAGCTGACGGAGCCGGGTCCAAAAAATCCTGAACGGTGCAGATATCTCCAAAGCCAAACAGAAAAGAGGAGGGGGGAAGGTGTGATCAAGACCCCCCTTTCGCATCAACCCCACATAAAACAATTGTGCACACTGGCAGGGATAGAACATGTGGATATGAAAAGCTGGCCGCCATCAGTCCTGTTTTGGGGGGGGGGGTGAGGAAGAGGGCAAAGCTAGGTTCTTTCTTGACCTCTTACACACACACACACACAACCCGATCAGGCCCTCTTCTGTGCTCCTAGCAGGCTTGCCACGGTGCACTGGCAAACAGGGAGAGGCGATCCATGTCAAAAGGGGTGAAAGGTGATGCATACGCCAGGCCTTGAGGAAGTGGCAGTGCCCACTCGAAGCTTCCTGCCCCCTCCCGGTGCCAAGCTTTGCGAGGCAAAATGAGCAGGCACCAGCCGGCTTCCCTACCCACCCCACCCCCTGCGCGAGTGTTGAGAAAAGACACAGACTCTCCCCTGGCGCCTTGCCGATTTGCTTGCAATAAACACCCCGGAACATCTCTCCTCTCCTTTCCTCTCACCAGGCAGAAACACACACACACACACACACACACACACACACCACCTCGCCCAGTTCCCAGTGGAGGCCCGGTGTTGCCTGGGCACGTGCCACAGGGTGCTCCAGGGACGGGAGACACACAGGGCACATTTAAGACTGGCACCCACTGTAGATATGCATGGCTGTGTTTTGCATGTGCCCGTCTGGCAGGGCCACCCAGCCTGACAATGCCGCTGGCGGGGGTCTGTCGTTTGGAGGCACACGTTGGCTGGAACAAAAAATATAGGTCATGCCACCTACATCCAACACCCAACAGAGTCCGGGCACCCCAGAGTGGCAGCAGGCAGCACACTGCTATGGAGGTGGGGTGGGAGCACGCCAGCTAGTTTTTCAGGGGCACAGGGTCCCCAGGAAAGGAGTGCCCGCCCGCCCATCTGTCCATCCCTCCTGCAATTGTAGAGTGATGGTGCCAAGGGAGGGCTGGGGGCGGGGGGCACACGTCCCCCCCCCCCAGCACGTTCCTCCTATTGCCCTGGCTCTGCGACGTGCCTCCATCACCTGAGGCGACGAGGCAGGAGAAAAGCGTCCTTTAGGGGAAACACGGACGGCGAAGGGCGAGAAGACCCGTCTAGGAAAAGTCGCCTAGAAAGCGCGCACACTCGTTCCCCCCCCCGCAGTATAGAAGCAAATGGAGGCCACGATGCCTGGACTGGGGGGGGGGGGATGAATCACAGAAAAAGGGGGGGGGAGAGAGAGACGGACGAGGAGAGACGAGGTGGAGAGGAGACGAGGTGGAGAGGAGGGAGGGAGCAGGGAGGAGACACTGGGGGTCCCAGTCCAGACAGCCGCCAGACTCGGGAGGGGGGAGGGAAGAGAAAAGGAAGCCTCTCTGCAGGCCCCCCTTTATCCCCACACACCAGACAAAAAGCAGACCCCCACCCCAAAGTCCTACGGTGCGCGCGTTGAAACCCCGATCCCACGCGCGCGCCCTCTCCAGATTCCTCCACGTGCGCGCGCGCCCTCTCCCCCCTTCAGACGCCCCCTTTCGCAGTGCGCGCGCGCCCTCTCCCACCCCACCCGTCCGACCCCCCTCCCCGGTCTCCACGTCTTGGGCTTCAGCCCCGCTCACAGCTGTCTCCTTGACCCTCCCGACCCAACTGGCCGCTCCCCGTCCGGCGTCCGCCCCTGCCCTCCGGCCGGTACTCACTGCGGGTTGGAGCTATTCCAATGCACCGCGTGCCGGTTGCCCAGGCTGCCGTGGCAGAGCAGGAGCAGCAGCGGAGGCAGCAGGAGCGCGGCCATCCCGCTGGCCGGAACACAACGCCAAGGCGCGATCGCCGAGCCCCGAATAGAGAGCTGGAGAGATCCAAAGGCAAAGCTGAGCCGCGCCGGAGCCCCCAGCGCCGCCGTAGCTCCTCCTTCCCCCGCCTCTCAGACGCGCGCCTCCGGCTCCGGGGCCGCCCCCTTGCGCGCGCGCGTCGGCGCGTGCCCCCACGATTTCCCACGGGCTCTCCACGCTGCGCCCTAGCCCGTGATGAGCCCTGCTCTCCATTCGCGGTGTGCCGGGTGCGCTCGGGATTGAGCCAGCCTGGAACCGCCCACCGGGGCAGGAGGGGCGTGTCCCTTGCTACTACGCCCCGCCCCCTCGATAGGCACACCCCTACCAGAACATCTGGAGAACTCGCAGCCTCCCCATCCTGCCCAGGACGTTTGTGCCAAGGCTGCTGGGTGGATTGCCAGGGCATTGGAGAAATCCAAAAATAGAGGAAAGGGCCCTCCCCTGGGACCCACTAGGCAAGGGCTCAGCCTTGCAATCAGCAACGTTTGGCAGAGCAAGAGCACCTCTGAGCATGGGCAGAAGACCTTGCCCTCACTGGTTGCTTACAGCCCACCTCTGTGGGGCTGGGACAGGGTAGCAAAGGCAGGCTTCCAGGCTAGCTGGAGACCCCACCCCAACGTCCTAACACACAATACCTAGTTTAGGTATTAATTGTGGCCAGCTGTTAAACATCTGGATAGAGAAGTCTAATGCTGCCTTCTACCCCCTCCCCCCCATTCCAAATAGTGCTAGGAGCCGTTTTATCTAGAAGAAAACAAACACCAGGCCCATTCCGATTTCCTATCCTCTGGAAGTCCTGGACGTATAATTAGGGGTGTTTCTTTTTTGGTGTTATTTTTTTTCCAAAATTTCTTGATTAAACCCGCAAATAGTGGTGTTCTGTGTTTTTATTCCAATTTTTCCATTTCGATGAATTTTAAACCGTATACTTAAAGATGAAAGTGCCACTGAGGCTGTGCAGAATGTTTTTCCACCTCATTTAATTACAGGCACCCCCACCCCCATACACACACACACACAAATACCCAAGCTCAGACAGGACAGCTTCCTTCCAGGAAAAAGGGTGCGACTCCCTTGGCACCGAGCTGTGATGTGAAAGTGGCGTCAGCCCCCCCCTTTCAGAGAATCCAGGGGGCAGACGCCCCCCTGAGACCCTCATGGTACGTCAGCCTCTTGCCTGCAGACCCAGGGAGACTTTTGCAGCCCCCCCCCAGGGCTTCTCGGATCCCAAAGTGCTGAGCTAGGAAGTTGCGAGACAGACAGCACCTGCCCACCCACCAGGGAAACCAAGCGCCAGCCAGGGGCCGGCCCTGCCTGAACACGCTGGAGTTCCAGCCAAGGTGCGTCAGGAATGTTGCCCAGGGCCCCAGGCCAAGGTGTGAACTCTGGCCTGGAACCAAGGAGAAACTGCCCCATTGGCTGCACCCTTCGCCCTCTGAAATGAGGACACAGGATGGCGGCCTCCTCGTGTCAGAGGTGACGCTGCTTCTCTTGTTGGCAAAAGTCTCCAAGCGATATTTTGACGGAGTCAGACCCTTGATCCGTCAATCAATCTCAGCTTTGTTGAGCACTGACTGGCAGCAGCTCTCTTGGGCTTTTAGACAGGGCCCTTTTCAGGCCTACCTGGTGATGCTGCCTGCCAGGGATTGAGGGCGGCTGGGGTCTTTTGTATGTAAAGCACTTGCTCTGCCCCTGAGCTCCTCCCCTCCCCAAATTGGAGAAAGCTACAGAACATTCGGGCAGATGGGACACAGAGATTGGGGGCTGTTGGTAAAACAGGGGAGGGGGACACATCCTTGTCTCTCCTTGTCACCTGTCCAATCTCCACGTTGTAGAAGAAGTTGCGTTACCAGTACTTCCCGTCTTCCTCCTGCTTTCCTGCTGAGTTCCACCTTCGTCAATCAGACAGGGATCTGTTTCTCAGAGATGCGACGTCGCTTCTCTTGCGGGCCAAAGTCTCCATGTGATATTGCGACCGAGTCAGACCCTTGATCCATCAACCTCAGCTTTGTCGAGCACTGACTGGCAGCAGCTCTGCCATGGCGGAGCAGCGGTGTGGCTGCCTTAGGTAGCAAGTTCCGGGTTCCCTTATGCACAGCACAGGAGGAGAGGCTCACAGATTATTCTCGATCTAGTTTTATAGCACCATTAGTGTGCAAAAGCACCATGCACAGCAACGACAAGGGGATGGAGGTCCCTGCCCCGAGGCCCTTACAGTCTAAACATTTGAGGCAGAGAGGCAACCAAGGGAGGCAGAGAAGATGGAGGTGAGGGGTAGGAAGAGGAGGAATACACTGAGCTCCGGAGGGGTGGAAAGGCAAGCTATAAATCTTTTAAATAATTATGTGTGTGATTCAGCGATGGTTCTGACGGGGCAGATCTGACAGGTCACTTTGCTCCTTCTTAATGCTAAGATAAACTGGTGTCGTGTAGGGGCTAAGGCACTGAGCTGCAAATCAGTTCAATGTCACCCCTGTCATGAACTTACTCGGTGGCCTCCGACAACCCTCTCTCTCTCTCCCTCAGTCTTTCCCATCTGCAATATGGGGGTAAGAATGCTCACCTGACAGGGATATTTTAACTTAAGGACCACGTCAAGATAATGAAGGGCTTTCCACATTCTGAAAGCACTGGATAAATTCTAAGTGTTGTTCCATCCTGCACAAGGTGCTTGACTAGATGGACCTTTGGAGACATCTGGCAGGGCATCGCTGACGCTGATATAAACCTCCTCTCTTCACAGAGGCATGGGGGCTACGCCCTAGATCAGAGTGAGCCCCTTCACCTGATATCCTGACTACAAAATTAGCTCTATTCATCCCGTCCCAACCAGGTACACACAGCCACCTCTGGCTCTCGCTTCCTGGCTGTTTCGGATTCACAAGCTATTTCATCCCAAGGCTTCTCTCCCCACCCTCCAGCCCAATCTCACCAGCCCAAGGCTCATCATTAGGAAGGGCAAGGGGGGAGAGCCCCCAGAGATTGCTACCAGAAAGGACTGTCGAGAGCAGAGGGCAAAGTCCCCTCCCCTCTGCCCCCCGTAATTTGCTTTTTTGCCATAATAACAAAAACGTCAATTTTTAACTTATAGTGGAGAAAGCAGAGGGGTGGTGCGCTAAAAGAGACGCATGATGCTTAATTAATAATAATATGGACCATGTTTGCAGGAGAGAACATGACCTTGGTAACCCCCCTCCCTCACCCCAACTATGAGGAACTGAGTCTGCTCCTCTCTCCCAAAGCCACACGCCCTTCGCTGCCATGGAACCATTCCGGCTTACGCATCTCTTTGTCACAGCAGAGCGTGACGGAATGTTCGGGGTGTTGCGGATAACGAGAAAGACAGCCGGACAAGATAGATAGACGGGTCTCTGAGCCAGAGGAGACCATTTACAGCATGCAAAATGGCAAAAATCATCATCTTTATGGCTATGTATTTATTCTTGTTGTTATTAAAATTATATATATATATATATACACACACACACACACACACACACACACACACACACACACACACTGATATCCCACTTTTCAAGCAAGAGCCTTCTCAAAACGGTGGACGGAGCAAGAGGAATAAGACACTGGTTATTTATTGGAAGGTCTCACGATCTAAGAGGAACCTCAATGGTTACACCAGGAAAGGAGCGGGGCATTAGGCTGGGATAAAGGGGGCAGCTGCCAAGTTAGACATGAATGCATGTCTGGCTGCAATCTTATACACACTTACCTGGGATTAAGTCCTATTATTATTATTGAACTCCGTGGAACTTACTCCTGAATAGACATCACACAGCAAGTCTCTTAAATTTTTGTTTGCATAGAGTAGCTGCTTGGACTGGGGAATTTCAAGGTGGAGAGAATTTAACCTCCCCTCCCCAATGCAAACTGACCCCACCCTGATGTCGAAGATGTTATTATTTCCCGCGTAGGAAAAACACGTGTTTTTGGCTTTTGGAGAGAGAGTGAAACAAAGGCGAAGAGGGAGAGGAGACATTAGCTCGATGTTCTGGGAGGTAGGGGGTTTCAGGTCTCAAGAGTGGGGAGGGAAAACAGGCCTAGCAAGGGGGAAACGGCTGTGATTCTCTTAGCTTCCGAAATAAACGTAGCCACGTTAGCAATAACAGAAGGTTAAACAGACAGCCAAAGGAATGTGCAGCTGAGGGGCGCATACCTCTGCCATAGGCCTGCACATCAGCAAAAACTGCTAAACAGGGACTGAGAAATCAGAGAGGCAACCAATCACGGTTTGCGACTGGGGAGGACAGTGTTCGACTTGCGAGGGTGATACGTTGCGCAGTGATATGCGATAGCTCAGTGACAGACCCCCTGGTTTGCGTGTAGAAGGTCCCAGATTCAAACCGCAGCAACCTCTACAGATAGGGCTAGGAAATACCCCTGTTTGGAATGCTGGCAAGCTGCTGCCAGTCAGTGCTGGCAATGCTGAGCTGGATGCCCAAGGACCTGACTTGGTGTGGCAGCGTCACACACGTTCACAGGCCTTCTTTGTAGAACATCACTCCTCACACACTGTGTGGAGTGACGGTGTTGGCCTGAGACAGAGATTATCCACTGGAATAATTGCTAGTGGACTGAAATATAGAAAGGCTATTTTACACACACACACACACACACACACACACACACACACACACACACACACGAGCCAACTCTTCTTAAATGGTGTCCCTAATTTAGAGCTGCCATGTGGCAGAATGCTCAGGTGCATTGAAACCACATGCGCACTGCACATGCACCCTGCACACATTGAATCACTGGGGTTGGTTGCTTCGATCAACCTGCAGGAAGGTAGGCCATGAGTGTGCATGGGGGGGGGGGAAGAGAACACTGTTTAGCTGCCTGACCATAGCCCCCGCTGGGAGGAGTGTGCGGGCATGTGGCAGCCGGGGGGGGGGGAAGAGGAGGGAGAGAAGAGTTGTGGAAGGGGAGGTGGTTGGTGAAACAACGAGAAAGCCCAAAAAAAGCTTCGATTAATTATTCATCTGAGGAAGTGAAGTGAGGAAAATGGAACATGGAAAAAACAACTCTGAACGACTCTGCTGATGGTTGGAGCTGGTGGTGGGAGGGGGGGCCAGAGGGAGGGCGCAAGGAGGGAGGGGGAGCCCCAGAGGTATACGCATGTCAGAGGCAGCTAACCATTAACCTGTTGGGCGCTGCCGCGGCCAGCACTTACAGGGTTAAGCCAGCTCTGGTCCAACTGGGGGTCACAAACCAGCCAACCTGCCCCTCCAGGTGATCCCCTCCCCCACACAACTGCTGTATCAGACCACATCTCCACCCAGCCCAGCCCCATGTGTCCCAAATGCTTCCTGTCCACAAAGCAGGGGACAGGAAGGCCGCAGCCCTCCCCTGTTGTCGGTACGCCAAGGCGCACTTGCCTCGGCTTTGCATTCAGCCCATTCCTCCCTCAGCTTAATGCTCATTCCCTTGGTCTACCCAGCAGGGCTCTCGTAAGGAAAACAGAGGCCTGGTCTATACATCCCAGGCAGTACAGCCCTGAAGGCTCAGAGATGTTCTTTCCACCTAGGAGAACACTCCAAAATAGTTTCCCACACTAATGGTCTGAAGCGGTATGGTCCCTTCTTCTAGCACCTGACTCTACCACCGCATGCTGTTGGCTTATGTGAGATAGATAGATAAAAGCAGGCAGACATTGGTACATTTCTCCATAAGGGCTGGGAGTGGAGAACTGGAGGCCCTTATTCTACCTGAACCCAGGAATCCGCCACTCGGCTAGCAGGAGACGCAGCGTAAACAAAAGCCTGAAAATGGGACATTTTTACACCTCACAGTCCAAATATAGGGCATGAGGGCAGCGCCAAAGTCGCGCATAAGAAAGGATGTCAGGCCTGGCGGGAGGAAGAGTTCCACTGCTCTTTTCGGCACCTGGATTTCGAATCGTGCTAGAAACCGCAGCCGTAGCAGCCAGGAACATGCATCTCTGTTTGGCAAGACGGCCGTTCTGTTCACTCGATGGCATGTGCGCACGAGCGCATTCCACCAGTGGTTGTGTGCTGACGAGAGGCATGCTTGGAGAAACGCACAGAGCCACGCGCATGATGGGTGCATGCATGGAGCCCGATTGTGCAAAACACATGCACACAGCAAGAAACAGTCACACATCGGATGAAGACTATCCCAGTTCACGCCTGCACCCCCATTTCTGCCCCCCCAGCACGCGCACTCCGTATACTCACTGGGGTGCCCGACGTGCCAATGCTGCACGGCGGAACGATGTGAAGGACAGGCGTTCCAGCAGTGGCTGGGTTGGCATCTTTCCCTTGGCTTCCCCCCAGAGACGAGACTGAGGCTCGCTGCCCGCAACCCCCCCCCGCCCGCCCACAGCACAGCCGTCAGGAACCGTGGCAGGCTGACGGCACAACCAGTGCCGACAGCGAGAACGGGCAGTGCCAACCATGGTGGCTGAGTTTGTTGCAGGCAGCCGGGAGAGGGAGGGAGGGAGAGAGAGGGAACGGGTGACACAGCTGACGCTCGGTGGCAGGGAGCTGCTACAGTGACGGCTTGCTGTCTGCCACACTGTGCCAGCCACCACCTTCTGGCACTCTCTGCCACCCTTGCGCAGGAGTGGGGATTTCTCCTGAATGTATGGATAGAACTCCCCCAACACAGCGTGCTTCTGTGGAGGGAAAACACACACACACACACCCGCCACACAGGCGCGCATCGCCGCGCGCATGAGGGGGTGCATGGAACTTGATTGTGCAAAACACACGGCAAGCAACACAGTCACGCATCGCGCATCGGATGAAGACTATCCCAGTTCCTGCCTGCCTGCGCGCATGCACACACACCCATGTCGACAGATTCAAATGTGCTCCCTTGCACACCCACGACTGTGCTGGCACGATTGCCTTCGAGAGGGCCAGCTTCCCACTGCCAACCAGCCAAAACGTCTTCTTTGCCAGGCCCTGGAGGAACAGCACATGCCCGCCCCTCTGCTGACCAATTGGGAGTGAACGCTGCCACTTGAATTTGGCTCGCAGAGTGCGAGGGGGTGGTTGTTTGTCGCTCTTGGATTCTGACTCATTTCCCCGAGCCGGCGGCAGGCGGCTCCCTTCCCATGTGCTGGCTCTGGGAGAACGCCAGGGAAGAAAATGGGGCCTGCCAACTGGTGCCAGCCTGCCAGTGCTTGGGGAAAGCTTGTAGCCAGGCAGGCCACGCTGAGGACTAGGAGGCTGGTGCCAGATGGCCAAAGTCAGGTCAGGGGTGCCACTGACAGGGCCAAACAAGGAGCAGTGATCCTGCATGAGATGGAAAGAATAGGGTAGATAGGGAGGCCGGTTTCAAACGCCACCTCGACCACAGACTTCTGCGAGGCAGGCCCTCTCTCAGCCTCGGTTTTCTCAGCTGTCAAATGGGCATGAGGAATGAATCACCGGCCTTGCTCCTGCGCAGCATAGCCAACCTCACAGGGTCGGTGTGAGGATAAAACAGGGTGCACGCACATCCCATGGACATTGGCCTGAGCTGTTTGGAGGAAGGGTGGGGCATCGATGTAAGAAATAATGGGGGAATCACACACACGGAGCTCACGCATTCCCCCCACCCACCTCCTAGGCTCCGGGTCCAAAAGATGAGACTCTGGCTAAGTCAGTATAACTAGCTAGTCAGCAACCTTAGCCATAACACATGAACCGGCCCTTGGTCCTCCCACCTCTGTTTCTTGGGTCCGCAGAGGGACTCTCTCTCTCTCCCAGGTGGGCTTAGATCTTGCGCTCAATGCCCCCACGTGTTTGCAAGGGGCAGCGGAGGAAGGCCCTGGGTGTCTGTGTGTGTAAACCGCCTCCTCTTGCCCTGGTTAATATTTAACCGTGGCTTCCAGTGACAGAACAGTTCGCAGCGAAGTGCATAGACAGTGTTCAATAAATCATTGCGCAGGGCCGCGGAGGGGGGGGTGCGTTGCAGCTGGAGCGGGCGACGGGGGGGGGAGAAGAGTGGGGCGTGATAATGGAGATTGCTGAGCAGAGAGTGGGATAAATTATTCATTAAATAAATAAACATGGAGCGGGCGGCGTGCGAGAAGCAGGCAGGGCGTCGTGGGGAGAGGCCCCGGCAGGAGGCCGGCATGGAGGAGTCACTGGGCCCGGCCCTCGTGGCCACGCTGCCACAGGGGCCTCTCCCCGCAATGCCACAGGCAGGGACAAGCACGTGCCACGGCGGGCACACACCTGCGTGGATGCTGGAGGCACTGCGTAAAAGGGGGACACGTGGGATGCCGGCGAGGGGTGTTGGGATGCGCCAGGGTTTCGTGGGAACCTGCCAGTCGGATATGCTGGTGTTGGGTTTGGGAAATCCTAACCCCAGTCCCTAACTGGGGGCAGGACCAGGTAAAATCTGGAGAATGGGGGATCTGATTGGCCAGGGAGAAACTGGAAGAGAACGGAGGATGATGGTGGGTGGAGCCAGAACAGAATCCCGGTGGGCGGAGCCAGAACAGAATCCCGGTGGGTGGAGCCAGAACAGAATCTTCGTGGGTGGAGCAGAACAGAATTTTCATGGGTGTTTGGGCAGGACCAGAATGGAATTCTTGTGGGCAGAGCTGGATGGGCCAACCCTAGTAGAATCTGGAGTTTCACAATTTTTCACAACACTTTGCTTGCTTCAGGCAATTTACTGGTCAGGCTGGGAAAATGCCAATTGACTGGCAGCCCAGCCGGCCACACAGGGCTCCCTGAAATTCAGCCTCCAAACAAGCCAAACTTGTTCTTGGAGCTCAACGTGGAAAATGTGCAAGTTGAGAGGGCTTCTGGGCATGCACAGAGGGCATGCCCTTTGCCAGAGCATAAACAATGCATCCGAGGTTAAAGAGAGCCAAGAGGCCTTCTTGTTGGCTATTGTTTTACAGGGTGGCAGACCCACAGAGACATCAGCCTTCCCCACATTCAGATGTGGGGTGCACACGCTGGTATAATCACCAGACCGACTGTTTGTTTTTGCCCCATTCTGTGATACTTAGATTACAGAGATCTGCCCCATACTGCAAAATATGACCAGACTTTCTCCCTGCCACCCCACCCCATAAATGGGAAACCAATAATGGGGATAAATCACACACACCACGCTCACCCATATCCCATTGTCAAGGGGTCTTCCTGCACCCCCAAGCCCATTGTTCCATTTCCTGTTTCCTTTTTTAGCGACATGGCGCTCGTTAAAATTGAATGAGACCCTCACGGTTCGTCGGGTTCAGTCAATGTCTCACCAGCAACGCGCTTACCCAACTCCCCCACCTGCCCGTGGTTCTGTGGGGGGCAGCTGGGTTAACAAACCCCCCCCCCCCCAAACAAGGCCTGGATAAAGAGATGGTGAAACCCAGCACTTGTTCCTAGGGTATGATATAGACTTCAGGCTTGTGGAAGCTCCTTTGTTTTTTTTCTCAGAACACCAAAGCTCAGCTACTGGAGCCCAGTGCAAAATGGTAGCCCAGGAGGTGGGGCCAGGTGCAAAATAGAGACTGGGGGTGGAGCCAGATGCAGAAGAGAGACTGGGGGAGGAGCCAGATGCAAAATGGCAGCCCAGGAGGTGGAGCTGGATGCAATAGGGTTGGACTTGCTTGAACCAAGTCCAAGAAGATCCGAGTTCAGATTCCTCCTCAGCCATGAGTCTCACTGAGCGACTGTGGGCAAGTCACTATCTCTCAATCTAACCTACCTCACAGGGTTGTTGCGAGGATAAAAGCAGGGGAGGGAACCATGTACACTGCCCGAAGCTCCCTGGAAGAAGGGCAGAGAAAAAAAAATCTGCCCTGGATCCCTGGGGAGTTGCTGTCCGTCAGTGTTGACAATGCTGAGTTTGCTTAAACAAGGGTCGGACTCAGTACGCAACGGCTTCCTAAGAAATGTTTTGAAGAATGATTTTCTCTTGGAGTGTTGGGTGGCAACACTGAATTATGATCAATCATGATTAGGAATTATTGTGTCCCCAATCCTGAACATTCTTAGATTGCAGGCTGAAGGAGACAGCCTCTGATCTCTCCCTGCTGATATATTCACGTGCTGATGGAGAGGGGAGGCAGAGGGCCATAGAGGGAGAGAGAAAGGGAGGGTACTGAAGCCCAGCCTTTTCTCCACTGTGAGACCCCCAACTCAAAAGGGATTATGGAAAAAAGCTGGGGGGGGGGCTAAGGATTAAACCCCCATCCACTGGGGCCACTGTTGGATTTCAATAGCAACGGAATTCACTGGATCTGCATTTAAATGGAATCTGGTTATTTCCAATTCCAGGAGCAATACCAAGGCCAGGGATGGCGTCAAGGCCAGGGGGGGGGGGCGGTGAATGGAAGAAGCCCTTCTGTCTCCCACCGTGCCCCACCCCGCAAACGCAAACACACACACACACACATGCACACACAACTCACCCTTATTATATGCATGTACCAGCTGCCCAACTCTGTATTTTGTCGAACCGGTTACCGAAAAGAGCCGGGAAGGGGCAGGTTGCTCAGTTATTTAAAAAGGACATTGCTGGATCAAGGCTCCTGCTTCCAACAGTGGCTGGTTAGGTACCCATAGCCTTAGGAAGCCCCATGGGTGTGAAAGCAGCAAGCCATCCTTGTCCCCAGCATTTGGTACCTAGAGATAGACAGCCTCTGTCCATGGAGGCCCCATTTGGCACAGATTGCTAATGTACGGATAGCGTAAGAAGAGTCTGGCTGGAGCACACGTATTTAGTCCGATATACCTGGTCTCCAAAAGCGGCCAATCCAGATGCTTCCAGCCTGGAAGTCCCCAGCAAGGCATGACAGAAACCACCCTGTTCTTTGTCTCCAGCAGAGGTGTGCAGCCGAGGAGGAACAGAGCTCCAGGACTACTGTAAGAACCATGATGATGACAGCATCATCATCAGAGGTGCTCAAGCGCTGCCTTTGAAGCTTTTTTAGGGGAGAAGACACATCAGGCTCAGTAGGAGGCCAACTGAGAAGTTTGCCTAGGGTCATGTCTTAATGTCTGGGCCATCGTCTTTCCCAAGGGATGCCTGAGACACATTAGGTAGCTCAGCTTACATGAGCTATAGTACCGTGCAATTTACCCAGGAGCGAGTCCTACTAAACACAGTGGGACTTGCTTCCAAGTAAACATGCCTGGGCTTGCATTCTCATATACCTCTTCATATTTATCTGGGATAACTTTTTCATTTAATTTTTCAATTTCTGTCATTTTGGTTTAAAAAACTATTGCATCCAAAAATTTGGAATGAAAAGAGCGAGGTCTTTAAAGAAAGTACAATCAGCGTTAAAGCAGGAATAAGCAGCAGGAGGAGAAAATGTTCTTAAGGAAGACCTTTAAAGTTGATTTTTTTTGGTTGTGTAATCTTAGTGGGCCATGGCTGGGGGGGGGGGGGGAAGAGTCACAATGAGTTTTTGGACAATGAGCTCTTGTACCACTATAGCCTGGTCCCCAGCATCTGGTATTTAGGGGTAGACTACTTCTGAACATGGAGGTTTGGTAAGATTCTGCCTAAAAACACTGAGATTGACATCAGAGATCTTCCTGACTGCCAGGTGTCTACACAACGTGCAGTTTGGCTCTCAGTCGACTTCAGGATAACATGGTTAGAGAGGCAAAGGAATACGGGGTTCTTTTACTCTTGATGGTTATGTAGAGGGAAAATTTGGGGAGGGGCTGTTGCTCAATGGCAAATCCCCGGCTTTGCATGGAAAAGGTCTCAGGTTCGATCGGTGGCAGCTCTTGGTAGGGCTGGGAAAGACCCCTGTGGGAGGCCTTGGAGAGTAGCTGCCAGCCTGTGTTGACAATACCAAGCTAGACAGAGAAAGGTCCAACTCTGAGAAGCAGCGTCACACGTTCAATGCTGCAAAACGTCCCTGCAAAATTTCCCTACGAAACAGTTCTCGAAAGAGACCAGCTCGCCCTACGATCCACGATCTTCACCAAGGCCAGACAGGTCTTCTCTTCTGCTAGAGAACCTTTGGGCCAACGATTCCCACAGCCTCTTAACCCTTTTTGCAAGCCCCTCTTCGCGTCTGCCAAGCAGGCAGCCCGCGAGACCCAAGGAAACGCCAAGCGAGGTGTGAAGAGAGATGGAGACGCCGCCCCAGTGAAACCGCGGGGCTCTGCAGGGAGCAGGCCGGCGAGACAGGAGCCGCTGGCAGCTGATTGGCAACGTTCCCTGCCAGCCAGTGAGTGAGTGAGCCAGCCAGCTAGGGGACCCGGCCTTTGCCCTGCCTCGCCTGCTGCATCTCGGGCTCCTACTCCAGTTAGATGCAGAGAAAGCTGCTCTAGACTGAGGGCTGGCGTAAACCCTCCTGAGTCAGCCTGCACATGCCGCCCCTCCCCCCCATGATGTGCCTCTGCTGCTCCTCCCACTCTCCAAGGCCCTCGCTCAGCACTCCCCTCCACATTTCCTCTTCCTCTCTTTCTTTTTTCAATCCAGGGTGCAGAAGGAGGAGGAGGAGCAGTGGAGGCAAGCTGGCAGACAGAGATGGGCGCCTCCCCAATCTGCTGCCTGATGCGACAGCTTCAGTTGGCCTCATGGAGGGGCCAGCCCCGTGTCAGCCCCCTTGATCCATTTGCTCAGCGCTGAGAGCACTAACTGGTGGCAGCAGCTCTCCAGGGTTTTAGACAGGGGTCTTTCTCTGCCACCCTACCTGGAGATGCTGTCCGAAGCAGGATCTTCTGCCGGCAAAGCAAGTGGTTTTCCACTGAGCTTCAGGTCCTCTGGCTTGCCTATGTCCTTGGAGGGAGAGAGATGAGTTCTGGACCAGCCGTGGAAAAGCAGGCGGTTGGACTTCATCTTGGATAGAGAGCGGTAGGGGCTTTGTGTGTAGGAAGTGCCAGGGTCAATCTCCAGGGAGAGCAGAGAACTCCTAGAGAAACTCTTCCAGTCCCTGTCGGCAATAACACTTATACAGTGGTTTCTGAGTATGCATGACCTTGATGCAATACTTACAGGTGAGTGTTGTTATACCCATAATGCAGGTGGGGAAGACGGAGGCCAAGAGGAAGCAGCTCGCCTAAGGCCACCTTCTGAGTGAACGGCAGAGGCGAGATCTGGGTCTCTCAGCAGTTTGGTCTCTTAGTCATTATTGCTCAGTGCTCTTGTAACACTGACCTAGATCAACGAAGGCTCAGACTCTACGCAAGACTATTTCACGTGTTGGTAACTGCAGTGGTGGCAACATTGGAGCCGGGAACTTCTTGCTCTGCTTGATGCTGCCAGTCAGAGCGGATAGGGCCGGAGGAGGTGGGCTGATGGTCTTGACACTGTATACAGCAGCAGCTTACATTGGGGATGCGTAAGTAAAGGCCCTGCTTTGCATGCTGAGGCGGGAAAGATTCCTTCTCAAATCCTGGGGAATCACTGCCGGTCAGAGCAGGAGATCTTGAGCCAGACAGAGCAACAGCTCGACTCAGGCGGCAGCGTGCTTTCTGTACCTGCTTCGTGTTCTTCAGAGCAAACCCCTGCTTTGCTTTGGAGGAGGCCAGGTGTTTCATTTCTGACCCGTCAACCCTTGGGGAAAGGAATGTCGCTGGAGCTCCCCAGGGGCTCCAGCAACAGGGCTACATTATAAGCCCCCACATCCTTGGGACATCACATTTTAAGCAACGTTGGCCATTTCGAAACAGGCGCCCCCCGCTATCTCCCCGAAATAGGGCTTTCCACCTGCTTGCGGAGTGGGCTGCCCTAGATCCTGGGCGTGTGAGATACACCAAGCCGGGGGGGGGGGGAGGACGCTGGGGTGAAGCCAGAAGGCCTGGCTGGTCTGGTCTTTGAATCCAGCTCTCTCAATGTCGCCGGTTACCTCTTAGCGCGTTAAGTGACGCGAATCCAATCGGGGAATGGCAGGCACCATCAATATCCTGGCCCCGCCACAATTAATCACAGCCTAATTAGCATCAAGGGCTCAGATCCCAGACAGAGCTGCCGGCACTTGGGGGAAAAGAGAAGGGGGAGAAGTGAAACCGACAGGAAAACCAGGGACACCAGTTAGATCGGCCTGCTGAGAAGTCTTTGGCGGGCTCAGCGACTCTCTCTGGGGCTCCGAGTTTCTGGCAGCCGGTCCGTCCGTGCGCGGGCGTAGGGCGGGAAAGAATACAGGTGACAGACGAGGCGGGAGAAACCACGACAAGGGGCGCTGGCTGCCTGGCATGGCCCAGATCCAGCGATGATTGCAGTCGACAAGATGTTGCATGAAAGTAAAAGCAGGTGTGGGGAAAAAAAATGGTGAGTAGCCGCTGCCAGAGACGTTGGGCAAGACTGTGAGAAGGGCCCTGATGGATCGGGCCAAGGGACTCCTTAAGCTCAGCATCCCGTTTCCCACGCTGGCAAACAAGGTGCTCCTGAGACACCCATGGGAGCTTCTCACGGCCACAACCCTCCCCTGTTGGTTGTTCTCAGAATGTAGTACTTGGGTACACTGCCTCGGAACATAGAGGCACTACACACGCATCATGTTAGCAGCCACTGCTAGAACCTTCGTCCTCCATGAATTTGTCTAACCATCTTTTAAAGTCATGCAAGCCAATGGCCACCATCACCCCTTGCATTGCATTGTATGAAGACGTCCTTCAGTCCACCCGAAAGCTGCTATCAATTATTTTTATTGGGGAAACCAGAGAGTTCTAGTATTCTGGGGGGACAGGGCCTTTTCTCCCCCCCACTTTCTTTCTCCACACTGTGCATAGTGCCTTCTTTTCCATGAAGATAGAGTGCCTCTGATCCTGGAGGTTCTATGTCTTTATTATGGTTAATTAAACCCATCCGTAGAAGCAATCTTCATCCACAGATCTAGTGAATCCTCTTGTCAGGTCGTGGCTCTTTTCTCCCTCCCAGTGTGATGACATGGCTCCACCTGCTTCAGCATTCGCATTGAGAGATGCGTAGGAAGCGGGATGCATTCCCACAGCCGGGGAAGGGGAAACTGGAGTCACGTTTAAAGCCTCCAGCACGGAACCAGCCCCTCTAGCCACACCTTGGCAATCTGCCCCGCTGTCTACAGCAAGTAACAACGTTCATCTCTGTGCCGTGAAAAATGTCACCTCTGCTGATTTTCTGCACATCCAGCTGCTGGCGAAAGCACAAGAGCAGGACAAACTGGTTTTTCTGGTCATTTGGCAACCCCGGTGACTTCAGCAAGCAGCAGCAGTCGGGCCAATCCGCTCCCTGACAGCGTGAGCTTCCCTGCAGCTAAAACATAACTTCAGTACATGTGCTTCTTCCAGCCTCCATAGCTCCGTCTCTCCCCTCTGTTGTTCCCAGCACCCACACAAACACTTAGATTGTAAGCTCCTCAGGGCAGAGAATGGTCTTGCTCGGGTTTATGCAACTCTGCAGAGAGTGCAGGTGCGCGCTGGCGACAACCAACCGATAACGATCATTACTCCATATCTCAAACTGAACGCATCTGTCCTCCTGTCTCTCGGTTGCCTCCCCTGTCCTTGATTGTATGTTCCTTGGGGCACGCCCCTGTCTCCTTATTGTTTCTTCTGCAGAGTGCCGTCGGCACTGACAGGGCTCGATGAAATTAATACTACTAATGATTTTAAATCGCCAGAGCTGGCAAAATATTGGGGGGGGGGGTTTGAGAGGTTTCATGGGTGCAAGAGAAGAGAAACAGGCCAGTGTGCTGAGAGGGAGCTCCAGGCAGGAGTGAAAATGGTGGATAAGGATGTAGTGTACGTAGAAGCCCTCCTCATGCCTCAGGCAGCATGCCACATGCACTCCCCTTCCCCGAGGCTGTGCCCGCCTCTGCTCCTCCCACTCTCCAATGCAACGCTTGCGCTCAGCACTCTCCTCCCCCCTCCACACTTCCTCTCTGCCCCCCTCTTCTTTTTCCAATCCAGGGAGTGGAAGGAAAAGGAGGAGCAGTGGAGGCAAAGAGGCGGACAGAGAAGGGCACCCCTTACCAATCTGCTGCCTGAAGCAACCACTTCAGTTGACCTCATGGATGGGCCGGCCCCGGGTGGCAGTACATAAAATCCTCCCTCCTTAACTTCCTGAACATTCAAACATCCCATTCCCCTTTCTAAGGGAAAAAAGTTTAACCTATTTTCATATTTAGGCATTCATCTGTCCAAATTTTGCACCAAAAAGGAAAGCAAAAAACTTTGCCTGCCTTGGGCGATAGGAGCCTTTCTTCTTATTTTTTAAAATTGATGGTCTCTTTCTGAGTGCAGAAAGAAAGAAAACATTCCTCCTCACACACGCATACACTTGGCTTGCCAAATTCTGGAAATATACGTCTGGAAGAGCACCGGATTCTGACCTTTTTTGAGTTCCGCTCTTTTAAAACGTAGCCGGGAAAGCGGAACCGTAAACTCCGGGGAGGACTCTGGCGGAGGCGGATTCCGTGAACAGCCCGGCGTGAAAACGGAGGACGATGGGATTGCGCAGGATGTGGAGATCACCTTGTGAACACCTACAGCAGCCGAGTGGGAGTTCAGATGGCGCAACAGCTCCGGAGTCGGGCAGGGCCCATAGTCCCTGGCTGGTGCTCTGGCAAAAAGGCTCCTTTGCCCTGCTCCATTCAGCCCCCCCCCCGCTCCCCAGCTCACTACAACTAGTAATTTCGGCAGCCATGGGGAGGGAGGTGGGCTGCTCTGCTCCCTGGGTAGCCAACGGCGCCAAGGAGAAAATGAGGCAATAAATAACAGGGGGATGGGAACGGATGAGCGCCGGCAGCATGCTACAGTAATGCTGAAATATGGCTCCGCTGGGCTCCGGGCTGCATACGCGAGCCTCCATCGCCGAACACGGCAGCACGTGCCCAACATTAATGAGGCAGGAGGCGGCCCGGAGTTTGGAGCTGGCGAAGACAGGGCAAAGCAGGAGTGGGGAAAGGGGTGGACTTGGCAAATATGGGGGGGATCTCTATGCAACTCTACAGCTCTTGCTTTCTATTGGCCATGATGGCTCAATGGAACCTCCAGCTTCCAGGGCACCGTACCTGCAAATAGTAGAATTTGAGAATATTTGGGGTCTGATCCAGCCCAAGGCCTCCTGGTGCCTGTGTCGGTGTGGCAAATGCTGTCGCCCTTACCTGGTCATGTGCCAGGCTCTGCTCCTCCCACTCCCTGGCCTGGAAATGGAAGAGGGGGACGGAGCCGAAGAGGAAATGTGGAGGAGTCTCCGACGCTCTAGCCTACCACTCTCCTCTCCACCTCCCCGTCCACTTTGTCGCTTTTCCAGTCCAGGGATTGGAAAGAGGCGGCAATGGAGGCAGCAATGGAGGCGAGTGGGTGGACAGACGTGGGCTGCCTGAGGCAACCAGCTCAGTTGGCCTCCTAGCTAGGCCGGCCCTGCCCACCTCCTCTTTGGCAAATTGCGCAGCAATGGAATGAGGCAGAGGGCTGCAAGGCCCAGTCAAGCAGAGCAGAAGCATTTCCACCTCCTGTTCATTGGCAGATGGGGGGGGGGGAACACGTCCCTATGCATGAGACACAATCAGGGGTCTTAGTTATTCTTAGAGCCTTCATTTTGCAAGCTGAAAGTGCCAGATTCATTCCTTGGCAGCCTCCCCAGGCACAGCTGGGAAAGACTCCTCTCGGAAACTGTAGAAAGCCGTTGCCAGTCCGTGCTCAGCTAGGCAGACCAAGTGCTGGACTCCGTAGGAGGCCATCTTCATATGTTGTTGAACATATGCATGTGTGCATACAGTTATGGGAGTGTTTAGTCAATAGATTGATCTAACCAATTAATTAAAAAAGCACATTTTGATCAACCCCAGTGAAAGATGCAGCAGATTCCCCTTCTAAAACATTGTTTTAAGTGGAATAATGCAGAAAGATAGCAGCATTCTGGTGAAAGATAGCAGCATGCTGGTGGAAGGCCTGTTCCGGAGAGGCATGCCCTCGTGGGTGGGTAAGGGGGGGGAGAAGGCCTCTCCTAAGACGGCGCTTTCTGCCATCAGGCTGTGATCTTTCTCCAGCCTTCTACTTAAAATAACGTTTTAGAAGGGGAATCTGTTAGGTGGCCAAGAAGGAGGAATGCCTCTTCTAAGAGGATTCCATCCTGTCGTGACACAGAGCAATGAAAAAGAATGGGCATGCTTCTTTTCCCCTCTCCCGCCAGTAGAACAATTGGGCTTTCTTTGCATACGAGTAGATTTAATCAATTCATTAACGGATTCAACCTCATGTGATGAATCCGATTCCCCCCACACACTGGGGAATGGCTCTTCACTTTGAAGTAAACCATGCAGAGGACCATACTGTCAGCGTCGGTAGCAGCAGCAGGCGCATGCTTTAATGCCGGCGAGGGGGGCACGCTCCATAAAGGCCGGCGGGCTGCTGACCCGGCCCCTCTGGGGCTTGTGAATCTGTCACTGGATGTGTCCATCCGCCTTGCTGCCCCACTCCCCAATGGCCCCCTCTAAATTATTCACACCATCGATCCCGTTTCTTGCTGTTCAAGCGTCTGCCCTTGCACTTGTCAGACCTGGCTGAAGAGGGAAGGGGTCGGGGAGGGGGGGCGGTCGAATATCATAAAGCAGCAGAGGACCAAGCTTGCCCACGGACACAGGTGGCCACCCAGAAGCAGCACAGAGAAGGGCAGAGAGGTGAGGTGGCCAAAGGGGCCTCTGGAGGGCATGCCCCCCCATCTCTGGACCCCTGCACGAACTTGAAGTAAATGCACTTTTCACATGCTCAGAGTGCTTTTCTTCATTGTCAGCCATCATTGAACTCACCAAGTAGGTTAGATATAATCAAGAACAGCTGCCCCTGCCGGACTCACCGATTTATTATATTATATTAATTACTGTGTATATTATTATTGTGAATATTTATATACCACTTTTCAGTTCACAAAGCGGTTTACATAGCAAAATAAATCAATAAACTTTTCTCCGTCCCCAAAGGGATCTCATCACAATCTTGAAAAAGATGCTAGACGTCGCCAGCGACAGCCACTGGAAAAGACGCCACGCTGGGGTTGCTGTCCCCTTGCTAAACAGAGGAGGCGCACCACTTTAAAAGTTGCCTGTTTGCCCATGCTCCTTAAGCCGAGGATGGGAGCATTCATGTTTCAAACCACAGGACAGAGGAAGAGCATTTTTCCCAACTCCATCTGACAAGTTTCACATTGCCCTCAAAGTCAGAGGGCAAAGGCTTTTAAATGGGATCAGTTGGCAACCCCACGCCACACCTGCCCATATGCCCTGGAAGAGAGGCTGGGAAGGAAGGCAGGTAGGATTTGCCAAGGTCCTCCCTCTTGGGCAGCAGGCGCCCTGGCACAGAGGCCACCTTTGCCAAGGGAAGCCTCATTAGCAGACGCCTCTGGCCAAGAAGATGAAAGGGCCAGATCAGTGAACATGGCAGCCGCCTGGGGCACGTAGCGGAACAAAAGCATGTTGAGGGCATGGGCACGTGGAGGGGCTTGCTGTGGAGCCCCACGAGTCTGCACCCAACACCCGGACCTTCTCAGCGCAAAAGAAGCATCCTTCATATTAGGAATATGTGAAGCTGCCTAACTGAGCCTATTGGTTCAGTTTTGCCGACTCTGGCCGGCAGCAGTTCCCAACTCTGCACTTTAAGATCTTTTTGAGATCCAGACAGGGGTCACTCACAGCCCTACTTGGAGATGGTAGGGATTGAATCCGGGACCGTACGCAATGCACTTCAGAACTTCAAAGCGATTCACAGACAGGATCCATTGTTTTAGGATCCTTACAACAATCCCATAAGGTAGGCCCAGCTGTGTTATCTCCCTATGGCAGAATGGGGTGAGGGGGCAGAGGACTGAGAGAAGAGGGGCTTGCCTAATGGCACCAGAAGTACATACACAGCACACTATGTATCCATAGTACATACTGTACATGCATACATACATAGCACAGCACATACACATAGGTACATGGCAGAGACCTTGATAACAGGGGAACTTTTCAGCTCTTGCCTTCTCCAGCCAGTACACTATGTATTATGCTACCTCTCATCGGGTCACATGAGACTGCTGCATTCTGGGAAGCAAGTTCTGTCCTCTACAACTCAGCACATAGGGTTGCCAATTTATACATCCAGACCCTGCTCCTATGCTTTGAAGAGCAGCATGATATGCAAACCTTACCAAGTGCTTCATGTTTCACTGTACACCGTGAGAAGTTTCAACCCTTGATTTCCCCACATTAAAAAAGCACAGGAGGTTAGGCTGGATGTCCCCCCCCCCCTTGGTCAGTTGGTAACTTACCATCACGTAAGTCCACCGTAACTTCCAAGTCGCAGTCCGAGAAAAGCTTTCTGTAGCTTTTGAAGAGAACAGAACAGTTCACTGAGGCTCTGGATTGGGAGAAGCAGCATGTGGCAGAATTTTCCTTTCTGGGCAGCTTTTAAGCCACAAGGACCTAGATACTGCCAGTCTTCTCGCTCTTGGCCATTTTTGTCAAAGAAAGCAAAGGGTTAACCTGCAGGTATCATTGGACCCAACTGTCCGGATTGCAAAGTTCAGCCAGCCCCCAAGTGGGCTGCTGTATCTTTAAGAGTTGCCCTCAAGGGGCAAACCCACCATTAGGGCAGCTTCTCCCTAATTGTGCTGGGGCTAGGGGAGAAGCTGCACCTGTTGCACTTCTCCTTCCTGTGCTGCTCTTAAAGGTACAGGAGCCAGACCGGGCAGCCATCGCCTCTGTCACAGATGGTTAAGGAGGCGGGCAGAAGTGCAGCAGCAGGAAAGGGGTTAAGCCCCCACTATCGTTTGATCCAAGTAATTATTTTTCCTAATCCCCTGCGAGGCCTGGCTCTGCTTTGAGGGGCTTATTCACAGATTGTCCCACTGCCAGCGGGTAATTACCCTGCTATTACTCACCCGGTGACATGGCTGCGATTAAAGCCAATTAAACCAGGGGAAGGAGGGAGGGAGGGGTGGAAGCCAGCCTTGGGAGACCCCTTCCACCCCACCCCACCAGGCCTGGAGCCCCACAGAAATAAAGATTTATTATGAAAACGGTCAGTCCATTTTTTAAAATACATAATTATATAAAGCAGACACGTTTAATATTTCCAAATCTACTAAAACAGCCTGGCATAATTATCTAGGTTTTGCTCCTCATTTCGTCTCACGAAATCTGAGGCTGTTGCGCAGAACACATGAATGGGCTCCGGGTCTGAGCCGCAAATTAGGAAGTCCTGGATTCGAATCTGCCAGGATCTCACTTGCTGGCCATTACCTCATATCACCCCTCCCAACCTATCTGCAGCAGGCGGAATAATTACCTTATATAATATAAGTTCATTGAGGGAAAAACCCTACCATTCAAAGTAGGATAATCCCTTAAATTAGGACTTAACTACAAAGTAACAAAACTGCAATCAGCAAACGTTTGGGTTCAACAGAGCTCTTCGGCAGGTAAGCAAAAGCATGGAGGGGGACAGAGGAGCATGCATGTTATCAGAAAACCCTCCATATTGTATTTAGATTTCAAAAACTGCATGTGACAGAGGCTCCTACAACACGTCCTCCTTTCCCTGGGACTTTTGCTAACCATTTGCCCGATGAAGAACTCAGTGGGACTCAAAAGTTTGCCCTTTGATCCATTGCGAGTTTTAGGGTAGGTCCCAATAAAGGCATTAGCCTACTTTGGTCTACAGAGCTTACGCTACAGAATTATCACAGGAGTGACAGTCAGATAATATGTAAACATCAGAACGGGCTAGATCAACAGAATTTTTGTTCAGCCAATTCCCCCACTAACCTTTCACCTCCCTTTCTAAAAGGGCTGTTACACAACCCCCTAACTGCTTGGGACTGGTCAGAGATCTGTCTCCCACCTTTAATGGCACACAAAATTCACCCCATCGAACGCCTCTGGCACAGCACATTGCCATATACATTTCAGGGGGAGCTCAGAAACCAGTCCTGAAGGAACTCAGAGAGAGTCCTGCTGGATCGGGACAAAAGACCATCTTAATCCAGTTTTTGTATGCTCACCGCACTTAATACGCTGTGGTATCGTGCTCCTGTATAGGGAGGTTCCATTTAAGCTATTGCAGCCAACAGCCACAGACAGGCCTCTCCTCTTCTTCCTCCACCTCCTTCAAGAATTCGTCTTATCCCATTTTAAAGCCAGCGGCCTCCACCATATTTCGTGGCAGCCAATTCCAAAAATTAATTAAAGGTTGCACCAAAGAGGACAGAGATCCTTTCGTCCATCCCCAATCTCTTGCTAATCAATTTGACTAGATGAGTCACCAAGACCTAGTGCACTGAGAGAGGGATATTGACCAGGTCTGGTCAATATTATGCCTTCTTTATATACAGTACTGTAGTTGCAAATATGAGAGAGAGAGAGAGAGAGTGTCTGAAGCAGGGTGGGAGACATCAGACAGAACTCCAGCTTGTCTTTGAATCATACTGGATCCTGACTGCATGCTTTACCTCCTGAACGCTTTTTACAAACGCATTTCTCTGGCACTGTCTATATACACGACATTTTTAGAAAAGAATGGGGAGAGAGGTCCTTGCCCCAAGGGGCTTACAATCAAGATACTGCCGAGAGAGGACAGGAGGGGAAATGAAAGCAGGGCTAAACAGGAGAAGAATGATATGCCATTATTTCAGCTGCAGTTCAACCCCGCTGGTCGCAGTTTTCTGGCACTTATCTCCCTGCCACTCTCCATTCCTCGATCCCACTGGCAACGCTGCCCGTCTCTCATCTCCAGCCCCCGGGCCTGGCCCTTTGAAGGCTTATCGTGCTGGCTTCTTCCTCCAGGCCACGTCTGCCCTTCCTCGACACTCTGCATTCCTCCCGCTTCCAGTTGGTCAAGGCGCAAAGCTCCCCAACCTTCAGAAAAAGCGTAGGCAGCCGGAATCCACCAGCCGTTCAAATGTGGGTCAGGGAGGCAGGCTAGAAAACGACCGAGCTGTAGATCACTTCCGATGAAGGCTATCAATCGACGAAGATGCCTTTAAGCCTTAATCCATCGATTCAGGCTGCGGTGTTGTGTACATGACTGGGGCGAATAATTCCGAGCTGAACACCGAGGGACTAATTCCGAGCAGACACACTACAGATGTCACTGTTGCATCTTCATATATTTGCATATCACACAAAGTCTATTCAGGGGTTTAAACTGTACCTGGGTACATCTGTGCCGCTAGGATGGAACAATCACGGATATTCCGTACTTGGGTACAGTTATTCCCACATTTCACTTGGTGCAGATCTAATGTGCGTCCAGTGTACACGGATTGTTGCTCTGTAAAAAATAAATAAATCACATGAAAACGGACAGAGACATAGGTCCAGTCGAAGGCAATAACAGCCCTTAAAAACAATACTATTCATCAAAATAGTGCATTTTAATTTGCTGATGGTGCAAACTCATGTGCAAACTAATCGGCTGCCTGAGGCGTCGGCTTCAGTTGGCCTCATGCATGGGCCGGCCCTGGCTGAAGCAGGCAATTTAAAAGTGTTCATCTCTCCACCTTTGGAAGAAAAGCAGAAGGAAAGTGAATGGGGAATTATGATTACACAATACTTGTATGCCACTGAGTCAAACCGTTGTGGAAGAGAGACACCTTTGTGGCCTGGAGCTTGAAGGATGGTTTCAAGTCTCTGCATGCATGCATGTTTGTGGGGTCCTGATGCATCGCATGCAACCTGCCAACTACCACATCTCCGCCTGTACACACAAGCTGCTCTGCTGCTGCTGCTGCTGCTCAGAGGGCAGATGAAGGACTCTTTGCCTGAGCTTTTCAAAAACCAGCCTGACTCACCTTCCTCGAGTTCGTTCATCCACTGAGCAGGCTCTCGTCTTTCTGAACTTGACAGCTGGCAGGGGAAAAAATGGCATGGCCTGATCTGCACATGGGCTTCTTGTCAATACATCCATGGATGTATTGAATAGAGGACCAAACAGCCACAAATTTACCCCTTTTTAAGCCATTCTGGCATCTTGTGGCAATGAGTTCCACAAGTTAACCTCACGCCATGCAAGTGAGCCTCCAGGCAGCATTCTCTTCTTCAATCCGCAGCAATTCCGCAAAGCATCGACACTGAATTCAGGCCAAGCTGGGTGTTGGGGGTGGCACAGGCCATGTTTAAATGGTAGAAAGTTGGAGAATTTAATGCAGCGAGTGGCGGTTCACTTGAACCAAAACGGAACCAGACTGCTGGCGCGTAACATTAAGAAGGTGGCAGAGCAGCTTTTAAACTGATTCCTGGGGGAAAGCCGACAGGAGCCGAGGGGCATCCGGTTCGGGACTCCTCATCCCTCGGGAATGAGGGTGCAGAGGATGGGGAACAGTCAAGTAATAACAGAGTAAGAATTGGGAGTGGTAGCGTGATGGGACATGACAGCCAGTCTAGCAAGACAAAAGGCTGCAGGAATAAAGGGGCAAACATGCAGCCCTTCTTGGGGGACCAGGTATATAAGTGCTTTTATGCAAATGCCCGAAGTCTTCGGGCAAAGATGGGAGAACTGGAATGTTTGGTGGCTAGGGAAAACATTGACATAGTAGGTATAACAGAAACCTGGTGGAATGCGGAGAACCAGTGGGATACTGCAATTCCAGGATATAAACTCTATAGGAGGGACAGAGAGGGGCGTGTTGGAGGTGGGGTGGCCATCTATGTCAAAGAGGGGCTAGAATCCACCAGAGTAGAGCTGGAGGGGGGCTCTGACTCCTCCGTAGAATCACTGTGGGTTAGATTACCAGGCTCAAAGAGTGATGTAATAGTAGGGGCATGCTACCGTCCTCCAGATCAAAAACCTGAAGGGGATCTTGAAATAAGGAAGCAAATCAGGGAGGTGTCAACGAGAGACAGGGTTGTAGTCATGGGGGACTTCAATTATCCTCACATCGACTGGGTCAATTCATGCTCAGGTCATGAAAGAGAGACTGGATTTCTGGATATGTTAAATGACTGTGCCTTAGAGCAGCTTGTCACGGAACCGACCAGAGGACAGGTGACTCAGGACTTGATATTGTGTGGCACTCAAGATCTGGTCAGGGAGGTAAATGTTACCGAACCGTTGGGGAACAGCGACCATGCTGCGATCTGTTTCGCCATGCATGTCGGAGGGAGAGTGCCGAGCAAATCTGACACGAAAACCCTTGACTTCCGAAGGGCAGACTTCCCCAAAATGAGAAGACTAGTTAAGAAAAAGCTGAAAGGGAAGGTAAAAAGAGTCCAATCGCTCCAGAGTGCATGGAGGCTGTTTAAAACAACAGTCATAGAGGCCCAGCGGGAGTGTATCCCACAAAGGAGGAAGGGCTCGACCAAGTCCAGGAGGATGCCGGCATGGCTAACAAGCACAGTTAAGGAGGCTATAAAAGGCAAGGAAGCTTCCTTCCGTAAATGGAAGTCTTGCCCTAATGAGGAAAATAAACAGGAGCACAAACTGTGGCAAAAGAAATGTAAAAAGATGATACGGGAGGCCAAGAAAGACTTTGAGGAATGTATGGCAGGCAACATAAAAGGGAATAATAAAAGCTTCTTCAAATATGTTAGAAGCAGGAAACCTGCCAGGGAAACGGTGGGTCCGCTGGATGGTGAGGGAGAGAAAGGGGTGATAAAAGGGGACTTGGAGACTGCAGAGAAATTAAATGAGTTCTTTGCGTCTGTCTTCACGGCAGAAGACCTCGGGCAAATACCGCTGCCGGAACAGTCTCCCCTGACTAAAGAATTAAGTCAAAGAGGTTAAAAGAGAAGATGTCTCAGACTTAATTGACAAAATAAAGATCAATAAATCACCAGGCCCGGATGGCATCCACCCAAGAGTTCTGAAGGAACTCAAGAATGAAGTTGCTGACCTCTTGACCCAAATATGCAACTTGTCCCTTAAAACGGCCACTGTGACAGAGGATTGGAGGATAGCTAATGTCACGCCAATCTTTAAAAAAGGAAGGAGGGGGGACCCGGGAAACTACAGGCCGGTCAGCCTAACATCTGTTCCAGGGAAGATGGTGGAAAGTCTCATTAAGGATAAAATCTTAAAATACATAGAAGAACAAGCTCTGCTGAGGGAGAGTCAGCATGGCTTCTGCAAGGGGAAGTCTTGCCTCACAAACCTGTTAGAATTTTTTGAAAAGGTCAACAGGCATGTGGATGCGAGCGAACCCGTGGATATTATATATCTGGATTTTCAGAAGGCGTTTGACACGGTCCCTCATGAAAGGCTCCTGCGAAAACTCCAGTCAGGGAATAAGAGGGCAGGTCCTCTTGTGGATTAGGAACTGGTTGAAGACCAGGAAACAGCGAGTGGGAGTCAATGGGCAATTTTCACAATGGCGAGAGGTGAAAAGCGGTGTGCCCCAAGGATCGGTCTTGGGACCGGTGCTTTTCAACTTATTCATAAATGACCTGGAGTTGGGGATAGGCAGTGAGGTGGCCAAGTTTGCGGATGACACTAAACTTTTCCGGGTGGTAAAGACCAGCAGGGATTGTGAAGAGCTCCAGAAGGATCTCTCCAAACTGGGAGAATGGGCAGCAAAATGGCAGATGCGCTTCAATGTAAGTAAGTGCAAAGTGATGCACATTGGGGCAAGAAACCAAAATTTCACATATACGCTAATGGGTTCTGAGTTGTCTGTGACGGATCAAGAGAGAGATCTTGGGGTGCTGGTGGACAGGTCGATGAAAGTGTCGACCCAGTGTGCGGCGGCTGTGAAGAAGGCCAATTCCATGCTCGGGATCATTAAAAAGGGGATTGAGAATAAAACGGCCAATATCATTCTGCCTTTGTACAAATCGATGGTAAGGCCACATCTGGAGTATTGTGTCCAGTTCTGGTCACCACACCTCAAAAAGGATATAGTTGAATTGGAAAAGGTGCAGAAAAGAGCGACCAGAATGATTTGTGGGCTGGAGCACCTCCCTTACGAGGAAAGGCTACAGCGTCTGGGGCTTTTCAGCCTAGAAAAAAGGCGCCTGAGGGGGGACATGATTGAGACTTATAAAATTATGCATGGGATGGAGAGAGTGGATAGAGGGAAATTCTTCTCCCTCTCGCACAACACCAGAACCAGGGGACACGCACTAAAATTGAGTGGAGGGAGAGTTAGAACAGACAAAAGAAAATATTTCTTTACCCAGCGTGTGATTCATCTGTGGAACTCCTTGCCACAGGATGTGGTGATGGCACCTGGCCTAGATGCCTTTAAAAGGGGTTTGGACAAATTCATGGAGGAAAAGACCATCACAGGTTACAAGCCATAAGCAACCTCTTTTTTTTTTTTTTTTTTAGAAGTGGGTTTTCTCTGTGCCAGGTGCAAGGGAGTGGCGACTGGACACAGGTATCTTGTTGTCTCGTGTGCTCCCTGAGGCATCTGGTGGGGCCACTGTGTGACACAGGAAGCTGGACTAGATGGGCTTTTGGCCTGATCCAGCAGGGCTCTTCTTATGTTCTTATGTTCTTATGCTGGTGGTGGATGGGAATGCCTATTTCTGCTGAGATGGGTTTCCTTCTCAGGCCGTCTCACACATCTAACAAAGTAAACTTTTGCCGACGAAAGCAGACGCGCCGCAATAAAGCAGGCAGCCTCTAAGCTCCGCGGCGATTTTTGTCTCCCTCTTGGGGGCGATGAAAGGGCTTTAACATGCGAGTGGCAGAAGCCGCGGCTGGATGCAGCTGGAGCCACCGTGGACAGTACGGCACGTCCAGCCCAGCAGAGCGGGATTACCGTCCATCAGGCTTAGTGCAGAGATGGGAGACAGGGTGGTGGCGGTGGGGGGAAGGCCAGACAGAAACGTGCCGGGGAAAAGGGGGCACCTGCTAGACGTGGACGATGCTGGACACGTCTTGACTGCGCAGGGAGGCATCGCGGTCCAGGCACCTATTTTTTCCCGGACTTTGACTCCTGCGCATCCAAATGCCACATTTTCCGCAAAGATTCTGGCCCGCTCCTTTCCTCCCTGTCCCCTTTCTGAAACGGACATGAAACCAGCACCAGCCTTAGCAACTGTGGGGCCCAGTTGGAAACATTTTCCTACTTCTAAGTAGACAGGCATTGGCGTGTGCTCAAATAGCCCAGTTCTAACCCCCTCCCCTGGAACTAGCGCTCCAGTGGTAGGGTTTGCTTTACAGCCGTTGCAAATGGCCCCATGGAAGTGCGTGGAGCTGCGCATTACCATCATACCACCAGAGAGGCCGCGGAGATGTCACGCGCAGTGGCGGGGTCCGGAGCAGCTGACGGTAAAATTTCAAAATATGAACATTATAAACAAACACTACTGACTTTTTAAGCATTCAGAAGAAAATTAAAATCGTTGCTGTTCTCTGTAAGACCTGCAATGTGGTGTGATGTGTACGTTGCAATGTGTTGTGTATGTGTGACAAAACTAGAGTAGATTACCCTAGCGCAGGGCCCCCTTAGGCGCTGGGCCCAATCGGCTTAAAGCCGGCCCCGCATGAAACTAAATTCCCTGCATTCCCCATTTTCCTTGTGCTTCTATCTCAGTGGTTCTCAAACTTTTTAGCACTGGGACCCACTTTTTAAAATGACACTCTATCGGGACCCACCCGATAAAGAGTGTCTCTTTACGAGATACATTTATCTCCCTATATTTCCCTATATTTACACAAGCTTGCAAACTGCAGGAGCTCAGCTGTTTGCAGGGTAATGAGCAGCTATCTTGCAAACTGCAGGAGCTCTACTCTTTGAAGGGCAATGAGCAGCTATCTGATTTTTTAATAGCCTCAGGGCTTGTGGCAATTACTTATCTGATCTTTCCATCACCTGGGACCCACCAGAAATCAGGTCACGACCCACCAAGTGGGTCCCGACTTACAGTTCGAGAAACACTGCTCTATCTCCCTCCTTGTCTAGATCAGGGCTTTCCAACCTTCTTTAGGGCAAGTTTTCCGCGTCCCACCGCCGACACCAGAGACTGAAGCTTCGACCAGGAGCGGGAGGTTTGGTCCTATGGTTAGCACCCTCTGCCTCTTCCAAACAGAACAGGCCATTCCAGCCGCATCTCGCTCATCGGTGCCCCAGCCACCTTCACTTTCAGTGGGCTCAGGCCAGACGACGCAGCATCACATGGTCCATACTGCAAAGGTGGTTGAAAAGCTAGATTGTAAGCCTCTCGGGGCAGGGACCCATCCTCCGATGTGTAACTATTTATTACCGTTTAGCCCCCTCACCTCTTCCTCCAAAGAGTTTAGCTCAATATGTGTATTTCTCCCCCCCCCCCATTTTACCCTCACAACAACCCAGCAAGGTAGGTCAACCTGAGAGAGAGAGCGACTAGTCCGAGGTCATCCAGTGAGCTTTGTATCCAAGAGTGGATTTGAACTCCAGACTTCCCAGACCTAGTCCAGCACTCTGTACCTCGCTGCCTCTTATATTTTACAGAGCACTATGAAGACATTGATGGCACCATATTATAAATTGTTATTCAACAACAGTCTGGCAGGCAGAAATTAAGCCAGTGGAGCTTTTCTTGGGGATAAAATTAAAAAAGACAGCGGCTCACATACACTGCTTGGCTTGCTGCCAAAGGCTTGGCTACACAAGTCAGTTGAAAAGTTGGCAATCCTGGCAAGGAGCTATAACCTCTCCTAGCCTAGTCTGTGTTAGTCACCCCTCTCCCATTACCCCATTCCTTCCAGACACACATCTGGGGCTCCTCACGACCATTCATCTCCCCTTGGAGGGTGATGAGGTGCCATAGGCCCAGTTGCCATAGCGACACAGAGCCAGCTGTGCTCCCAGTCGCCTGGCGGATGCTGCCATTTGAGCATATTAACCCTGCTGGGGCTGGGTGGGGAGGGGGCAAAGGCCGAGACCCCCGCCCAAGAAAGGAGAAGGCAATGTGTTTGAATCCTGGCTGCGCAGTTTGGAGGACGCCTACTACCAGTATGGCGATGGGGGGGGGGGGGGACACCGCCCCGAGCACAGCCCGGCTCCCGGGAGTCCCGTTTCTCCAGCTCGTGGGTGCATTGAACCCCGAGGCCTGAATGGGATGGTCAAGCCCTGAGGCAGTAGAGAGATGACTGTACCACTTCAGCAGGTGGGGGTGTTGTATAGTATATACTATACAGTATAAGTCAGGGGTGGCCAAACTTGATTAATGTAAGAACCACATATGATAAACTTCAGATGTTTTGAGAACCACAATATTTAAGAACCATTAAAATTCTTAAATGTACTGTATTTACTCACCATGAACATTCCTCTTAAGTTTTAATCCAGTGGACTCTCAGTTTATACCCAGTAAATTATAAAGCTTGAAAATGTCTTATTTACCTTTCATATTTATTGCGATGCAAAAAGGAGCTCAGCCAACATATTTCTGAGAGCCGCACATTATACGTCACAGAGCCACATGTGGCTCAGGAGCCACAGTTTGGCCACCCCTGGTATAAGTACTATACTGTATATAACTACTGTATAAGAGGTTTTTTCCCCCTCAGAAAATACCTACCTTCCTAAGAGAATGCAGTGGCTAGGAGCAGCACCAGAGGAAAAAGGCGGGAAAATGCTAGGGGACCTGAGGGAGGACTGAAGCCTTTTGAGGGGCCGTGTGCAAAGAGTGGGTGCCGTGTGCAAAAGGAGCAGGGCAGGCAGGGCCGTGTGCAAAGAGGCTCTCTGTGATTCTGAACAGGTGGCCCCACCTGCACTTGGGGTTCCCCGTCCTTCTTGCCTTTGGTCCTCTCTCTCTTGCTGGCTGGCTAACACTTTAGAAAAGGCTACAGAAGATTTCCTAGGCCATGGAGCTGCTGCTGGCTTAGTCTGAGGGGAAGATATATGGGAGCAGCAGTTTTTTTGGTTTCTTACCTTTATTCCTGTGGGTTACGTACCTTTATCCACCTTTATCCTTTTTACTTGGCCTCACCTTGCCTTACACCCAAGTATTACCAGAATCGCCTCTTACTTTAATAAATGTTGCTAAGTTTCAACTGTTCACACTGTGCGGGTGCCTCTCTGTTCAGTACCCTTATGGGCAGGGTCCCATTGGGGCTGGGACTCTTGCCAACATGGACATGTAGTAAATGCGTTAGCGACAGGAAGGATGTGTCTGTCGAGAGGACTATTGGGCAAACAGGATTCTTGCACCCACGGCCTCGAGTGGTTCAGCACACCTTATCATCGCTGTTGTGCCTCATGCATAGCCGGTGTCAAATCCCCAGGTCTTGTGGCAATGAGTTCCACAAGTTAAAAACCACACATCCTATACAGAAGTTCTTTTGTCAGTCCTCCTGAATCGACTGCTGGTCTGTTTCTGTGGGTGGCCCAACGCTCTGATTTTAAGGTACAAAAAGTTCCCCCTTGCCACTTTCTTTACACCATGCAAAATTTCAATTTCCTGCGTCCCCGTCTCCATCCCACATCACTCTGCCCGTCGCCTTTTGAGGGGGCCCGGCCAGAGGCAGAGAGGGCCCATTCCCGCCCGGCCCTCCTGGAGCAGTTAAGCCCCGTGTCCATCAGGGTCGCTCCGAAGGTCCGCAGCGACCAGCGGCATCTTGTTCGGCTGCCAGTTCCCATCTCGCACCATGTCGGCGAGCAAAAGCCCCTGACACGCGACATTAAACACTTGACAATGAGCCCTGTTCCGGGCCTGCGGGCAAAGAGCTTCAGGGGGCTGGCGGAAAATGCGCCCCGACAACCGTGCCCCGGCCTTGTGCCAGCGCCAATGTGGGGGTCCCCCTCCAGCCTGAGAAAGGGAAGAACAGGCAGAAAAAGAAGGCATTTGCAGTGGGGTGGGGGGCTAGAAAAAAACAACTGTAAAGGGACTGAATCTGTGGCACAAAGGGCTGCCCCTGCTCCTTCCCCCCCCATCTGCGCATGATGACACATGTTTTCATGCGCTTTTGCGGCTTCAGAAAAGGGGCCAAACAGGTGTCAAGGTTGTGTCGGGAGAATCATTCAGGGAGGGCGGGAAAAGGGGGCCCTGGGCTTGACAGATCCAGGAGAGGGTCATAGAGCAGAAAGTCCATTGTACACATAAACCCTCCCACCCACCCCATACCATCACCGACCCGAAAGAAAGGAATCATTGCATTGCTGGATCAAACAAGGCTCCCTTATGTTCCTCAACAGCAGCCCGCCACCCTGGGAAGCAGAGCGGGAAGGCAAAAGATGCCCCCAGTTTGACCAAACACCAGGTATTCGGGGTAGACTGCTCCTGTACACAGAGGTTCTACTTCCCTATCACAGCTAATCACAGAAAACTAAAAGTTGGGATCCAATACACATACACCAATATCCTAACTGGTCACTCCCTCAGAGTTCAAAGAGACCATATGCTGGATCAGACCGAAGGCCCATCTCAGCAGCATCTAAACAAATTGCCTCTGGGCATCCCAGAAGCAGGTCACAAAAGCAACAGGTAGACTGTTCCCGTACATAAAGTTTCCATTCCTATTTATCGTATCTAATAAAAACCCTGCTGGGTCAAATCCTGCATCTGGTTTCCAGCAGTGACTACCATCCCAGATGCCTCTGGGAAGCCTACCAAGCCATAGCCCTCCCTTGCTGTTCATCCTCTCTGTCTGGTGTTCAGCAGTAGACTGCCCCTGAACATGGAGGTTTTGCAGAGGCAGTAAGAGCCGTCGATGGAGCTGTGCTCTTCCACGACTTTGCCCAATCCCCTACGAAAGCCATCTGAGCGTGTAGCCTTCCCCTTGCCTCATGTTCACTTATATCTGTTTACGTACCGCCCTTCTCATGTGCGCATGAATGTGCAGCGACACTGACATTCATTCTTCTGGTTTTTTTCCCTCGCACACATATACTCATTCACTCTCTCTCTTTTTCCCCTGCGGGGGCAAGGAGCCAACCGAAGCCGCTGCTACAGCAGGATTGGGCTGACTCAGCACCCGGCCCTGGCAGTCACATCGCGATGTTCCAAATTGGCCTGTTCTTTCTAGGTCAAGGCAGACGTGGGGAAGGCAGGCCGGGTACCATTTGGCGCCACGAGGTGGGGCAGGGGTTAGAGAGGTCAAGTGGCAGGGGACCCGGCCCAGGCCTGGACACACTCTCTCTGGTGCGCCTGTGTGCTGGCTGCACAACTCCTTGCGCATCGGAACTCTGCAGTGGTCACCCCAGCTAATCGTCGTGCCGAGGTTGTGTTAGATCAGAAAACGCAGAAATTGGTGAAAGCCCAATGACCAAATGATAGCCCTCCGCTCTGCTGTTCTATCGCCATTCCAGAAACAACTTCACCTCGAAAGAACCAAGGGGTTGGGTCGTTAACTGCAGAGGCGCAGTAAAAAAAACAAACCTACATAAATTTTGGCAACGCAAGTGGCAGCAAACTGTTTCCAATACCCATTGACCGGACAAACGAGCGTTAAGGCTGTAATGCGTTTTCTGGCAGGGACAAGACTTGGAAGAGGAAAACGCTCGCCGTTTCATTTCAAGCGGCGATATATAGTGGCTTGCAAACAGTTACTCGCCTGGGGCGATTAAAGCTCAAAGAGCTGGTGTAACGGTGAGGCAAAGAGACCAAGTTGCCAGTCAGGACTTGCTCTTCCAGGCCCTCATCCATTGGCCTCAGGAAAGCCCCTCCCTCTCAGCCTCAGTCTTCCCCATCTGTGATACAGGCAAGATAATGCCAACTTATCTGACAGGTTTAATGGAGAATACATGTGAAGCACAAAAGAGAGCGGCAGAAATGCTTATTATTTGTCAGGGATGGGACCCAGGAATGCCTGTGGGCCTAGGAAGGGCTCTACCACGCAGCTACGAGTATGGATATTTGCACAACCTCGCTGGGCAGGAGCAGTCTATCTGAGCAGAACTTGGCACTGCACGGATAAAAGATCCAAAACTGTTATTTGAACTCGCCCCCATGCGGACATGATTCCTGGTATCGGGATTGTAAAACTGGAAACCTCCTTCTAAGAGAGAAACAAAGAGTTAAGCGTTGGCCACTTGTATGATTCCTTCCTTAGGAGCTGAAACAGGCTAGAGCCAATGCACTCATCTCCCCCCCCCCCCCGCATGCCAGTGATTTGAGCATGATGTAGCGATTAGACCCAGTGCGCTGTTCTAATGAGGGAGAGAATGTGGGGCAAGTTAGCACAATGCAGCTGGGCCGGTGAAGATGCACAGCCGGGCCTAATGCCTTACAAAATGTCAGAGCCTCCCAGCGGCCAGAGAAAATGAGGGAGATTAACGAAGCTGTCAGGAGCTGGGTGGGATGCGGGGGGGGGGGGGGGAAGGAAGAGAGCACAGGCACATGGATGTGCTGACATAGCTATGCAGAAGGGTAAATACAAAAAAAAAGTGGCAGTGATACACTGGCATAAATAAACACATTGACACAGATCTGGAGGCAGGGCACTCCCTTAATGTGCTTTTAGACAACGACAGCGATCAGCAGCTACCAGCTGCGATGGTGCAACAGAACCCCCATGTTCAGAGACAATCTACCTTCGATTATCAAATGCTCGGGATTGGAGACGAATTCACAGAGGCAGATAGGTTTCCCCACAGCTTTCAGCCAAAACAGTTAAATGGAACCTCCATGCACAGGTGCAGTCTCTCTCTGTGTCCAAATGGCTGGAGATAAAACAGAGAATGGCTATTGCTATAATGCCCTCCCCCCCCACATACCAAATTATTGATTTATGGAATTAGTTGCCCAGGGCACGGTGATAGCCGGTTGCTTAAGAGGCTTTTATAGGGGATCAGACTCAATTATGGAGAAGGAGCCACCCCACAATGGCTATTTTAGACAGCTAAATGAAACCTCCAGGTACAGAGGCAGTCTATCTTGGAATGCCAATTGCTGAGAAGCAACAGCAGGGAAGAGCTATTGCTTTCAGGTCCTTCCTTCAGGCCTTCCAGAGGCACCTGGCTGCTCACTGTTTGCAATAGCCAAATGGAGCCTCCACACACAGGAGAGGTCTATCTCTGGGAGTGCCAACTGCTATGGACATTCAAGGGGTGAACGTTACTGTCTTTCTGGCAGGCTTTCCCATAGGCAACTGACTGATCGCTGGCTAAAACGCGATGCTGGACGAGACAGACTTTGGGACTGATTCAGGCAGGCTCTTATTTTAATAACCATAATAATTGGGAATGGAACTTTCCTGGTCAGAGCAGTCTACCTCTGAGTACCCGTTGCTGGGAGGTCAACACCGCAAGACAGCTACCTGCCTCCATGGCCCTGCATGTGGGCCTTTGGTGCGCGCATGTGTGCATGCAGCTGTATGTGCGTGCGCATCCCCCCCCTCCATTTCCCACCCAGCCTCCCTTCCTGTCTCATTTACGGATTCTGGGCCAGCCTTCTCCCCGGGGTAGCATTAGGAGGAAGCCCCGAGGCAGAGAGAAAAGGCGAGACGGAGGGGGGGGGGAGAACCATGGCGTAATTTACCTTTAATAGATTCAATTTGGGCGGCTGCAGCCTGCGGGGCGAGCAGCCATCTTCCCGATTCGGGGGCCGAGGAATTCGATTTCCAAGGAGCTGCCGTCAATTAGGTTTTATTGAGGCCATTTCTCATCTGCAGCCGACGAGGGAAGAAGAACAGAGAGAGACAGAGAGAGAGATCTGGTCCCCTTTTCTTCCCTTGCAAGGCTCTTGCCCTTTTAACAGTTGAGCAACGAGGCCGAAACTCCACCGGTGATGCTCCCCCTTACAGCTGGGCGACACAAATTGCCCTCCTCGCTGCCTCCGTTTCCTTATTTTTCCACCTTTTCAAAATTAAACGCAGCTCTTCTGACCCCGTAATGTGAAATTCAAGGCAGTTAACAATCATCATTTGCAATCAATTGATTTGCATTAATATAATGCGATCAACACACATGGAGCCTTGCTCAAAGGAAAAAGACAGGTCCTTGCCCCAAGGCGCTTCCAATCTTGATATTGGCACAAGGGAGACAATGGATGTACGCACTTATTTATTTATTTAAAAAAATTATATCCCGCGGTATCCTATGCCGAGGCAAATGCCCAAGGAGGCTTACAACAAAAATTAAGAACAGTTTAAAATACTTATTTCAGTTACATGTACTTAAGCTTAGTTATGGTCAAGAACGGGAGAGCTAAGGCCTGGAAATTAAAATTAAAATTTCATCAGTCACGCACACTACCCTAACAAGAGAAGTGGCAGCTGAAGTTATTTGCTGCCCCTGTTGAATTGCCACCTAGAAGTCATTTTTCTCTCCCCTCATTTTTTAAATACAAGTCTGCATAAACAAAAAACTGGACTGGGGGGGGGGGGTTTGTTGCCAAGTTACTGGTGGCTCATAGCCCGTAGCTGGTAAGCTGCAGCCGGTTTCAAGGTTGAACCTGCTTTCAATGGTGTGTTAGGCAGGAATGCAACAGGCAAAGCTTTCAACCCAGACAGAGATGGAGCGACGGCTTGCCAGCTTAAAATAAAATAGAACAATATTATGTTCACTGCCTGCCAGTTTAATCTAGCAGAGTTTAGGCCCTAGGACCTACTTCTGATGCCAAAGCTCGAGTCCGAAGCACCAAATTTCCACCTTGGCCAGGTTTTTGCCTGGTTTGGCTTGGCACGTTCACGCAACGCAGAGATCGCTTCTGAGCATGGGCAAAGCGTTGCTCCTCACAACAGGCCCCATCTGTCTTAATTCAGAAATCGTTTAAAGACTTTGCCCAACAACATCTCCGTTTCTAATCTAATTAAGCCTATGTATCGGCAGTTCGAATCCGCGACGGGGTGAGCTCTCGTTGCTTGGCCAGCTCCTGCCAACCTAGCAGTTCCAAAGCATGTTAATGCGAGTAGATAAATAGGTACCGCTTGCGGGAAGGTAAACAGCGCTCCGTGTTCCAGCTGCATGCTACGCGCTGCGGCAAGGAGAGTCATGCCGGCCACATGACCACGGAGGCGTCTTCAGACAACGCTGGCTCTTCGGCTTTGAAATGGGGATGAGCACCACACCCTAGAGTCGGACACGACTGGACTTAATTGCCTTTACCTTTACCTTATCTATAACAATAAACCACTTTGGGTCCCACTATGGAGGAGAAAAGCAAGATAAAAATCCAATAATAATAACAAATACATATTCTCCTATTTCAACCTTGCCTGTGTTTCACATCCCTTCCTCTTGTCTTCCCTGTGTCAAACTGTAGCATGTAAGCTCCCTGGGGCAGGGATTTACCCTCTTGTACTAAGCATACCGTAGATGCTTCCCCCTGTCTATCCTGCCTCAATCTCCTTCCAGTGTCTCCCCTGTGCCAAGCTATAGATTGTTAGCCCCTTGGGGCAGAGACCTCACCTCTTACGCATTGCACAGCACCACTGCCAAAGGAGGGCGCCACATTGTTTTCAAAATACAAGACTAAGCAATACTTAGTGTCTTTCAAAAGAAAACATCACCTAGAGCTGCAATCCTACACATGCTTACACTGGAGAAAGTCCCATTGTGCATAGCAGCGCATGCTTCCAAGCATGCATACAACCGCACGGTTAGTGGATGTTTCTGTAGCTATTTTAACACGCCAGGGCACGTCCCAAAAGGAATGTTTCGTTCCTTTGACACAGTCTGGCGAATTTCACCTGGCAAAAATTAGGGCAGCCAACACGCCAGTTTAGGGGGCTCTTGGGGGCCGAGAAGAGGCTGGAGGAAAGAGGCGCTGCTGGGTCTAACGTCAGCTGCCTTGCACACAGCTTGCAGGCAAAGCCATAAAAAAACCCCTCTCGGACGTGACATGCTCACTGCAGAGCTTGGCTGCAGAACCAGCAGCGGCACTCCAGAGCTCTGGGAAGAGAAAGAAGCTGGAGAGAACTATGTGCGGGCATTTGTGCTGATGCGCAGACACATGGGCGATAGGAACACGAGCTGGAGAACATGGCACACGTTCTTCAGCCATGGCTTGCGCATAGCAAGCTCACCATAGCCAGCAGCCATGCACGAGCCAGGATTCCCAAAGTGGTACAGGGAGGTACTGGGCAACCCCAAAAGGTACTGGGCAACCCCAAAAGTCAAAAGTGCGTTTGCACCAGTTGTCAGAGCCCCTTCAAAAACGGGACACAAGGGAGTAGCAGGAAATGGGGAGTTCAGCTGCGTAGGTCCCAGTTCACACACACACCCCACCGCCCCTCAGAACCTCCCGGACAGCAATAGCCATGCTCGATATTACTTTAAGACATGTTATTTGCATGCTTGATGGTATCTTGGGGTGGTGGTGGTGGTGAATAAGTCAAATGCAAGTCAACCTGGGCTTGGGCCATCATTTGGCAAGACTGCCAACGTTCGACCAATCCTTGTAGCTGCGCCTTTCACACAGCAGTCCAGTGTGCAGGAATGAGCAAGCAAATGAGCATGGCGCCTCCATGCCAGGAAGCGACATACAGAGTTGCTATCGAAAGGCATGAGAGCAGCGCTGGTCAGGTTTGGGGTGGTCAGTTGGCAACTGAGTGGGACCCATTGCGTTTAACTATTGAACTATTACAGTTCAGCTGTTAGAGGAGTCGGGGAACCCCGGGTTCTAATGATCCCTCAGCCACAGAGCTCACTAAGTGATCCTGAGCTAGTCTCTCTCAGCCTGTCCTACCTCAAAGGGTTGTCGTCAGGATAAAACAGGGAGGGTGAGAATACACACACACACACACCTCGGAGAAGGGCAGAATAAAATGCAACAAATTGTCTGAAATTAGGGACAACGGGCTGATAGAATTGGAACACAGATCACCCTTACCAGCCAGGGTGGAAACTCAAAGGAGTGGCTTTCTTTGCATGGATCGGGGCACCGAGAGGCAGGATGGTGCAGTGGTTTGACTTTGACATGGAAGATTCAGGTTCAAATCCCAGCTCAGCCACAAAGCTTCCTGGGTGACCAGTCACTCTCTCAGCCTCACCTACCTCACAGGGTTGTTGTGAGGACAAGAGGGGAGGAACAATGTACATCACCCTGAGCTCCTTGAGGGATGGGTGGCATAAAACCTCGACTTGCGCTACTGGCTTTGTGCACGTTGTTCCCAGGACATCCAATGGGAACAGCAGGGAAGAATCCGTCCCCGGCTTACCCGATGCGTCTTCCCCATGAGGGCAAGGGAACTGGAAACGGGGCCGGCTGGCCACGGCAGCCAAGCGTCTCCGAGCTGCTTGGAGCAGGATCAGAGGAAATCGAGCCGCATTTGTACATAAAGGGCCGTGAAATCAACATGCTGTGGCAGGCCTTGGCTGCTACAGCTGCACCGCTGGCCCCCCTCATGTGCCCCCGGAGCATGGATTAGATGCTTAGGCCGCCACGCTCCGCTGCAGGCGCAACTGATCGGGAAGAGACTTGCCGAGCCAAAAGCAAAAAGCGGCCACGACGTGTACATTCAGGGGCAAAGAGGCGGCAGGGGCTGGGGCGGTGGTGGGGCTGGGGGGGGGGAGAGAAACTGAGGCAGGCATCTCTGGTGGGGTTGGGACTGATGTGGCAGAACATCTGAACGGAATTCCAGCACATTCATGCGCCACCGGACCGGACCACAAGGCATCTTTGATGTCTTTCCGCTCTTTTGCAAGGGACCTCTTTATCCCAGCACAGCGTCCTTCCTAGCAAGGGCCCCCCTTGCGTCTCTTTTTAGATTGTGAGCGCTTTGGGGGCAGAGGTCCATTTTCCCACACCCGGTGTGGCGAAAATCTGTTCTGTTGAAAAGCGGCGTCCAAATACTCGTCGCCATGATAATGGAATCGAAAAAGGAGGGCAGCAAGAGCTTCGGTTAGCCTGGGGCCCAATCCACCAGGTAGATTCTGCTGCACATCTCTCTGAAGCGAACAAGACTGGGAATGCTTACAACAGCCCGTAGCGCCCCCTAGGAGGGAGAGAAGGCACCAGTTCCCATTTCACTCTCGCTGACGTGCTGCAAGAAGCCCGTGCGCAGAGATGCAATTCTGGAAGGAGCATTAAAACACAGATGCGAGTGCTTCTCTCCGCCCCCACCCCCGGTGCGAATTGTCAGAAAAGGAGGAGCCGGGCTCTGGCGCAGCCCGCGCTGATTTGCAAGGTTCTGCCGGTGGTGAAAGGGGCTCGCACGAACGCCACCTGCCACGTTTTACGGCCGGCACTAATTCCTCCAGTCTTGATTTGTGGTGGGGGTTCTAATTGCCTCGTTTAGGCCCGGCGATGGCGCAGGGGCCGTTAATGCCAGGCAGAATTATACCACGCCGCGGCAAAGGTGCCGGGGGGGTAGGGGATAAATCCGACGAACGTGGCAGCGGCGGTCACGGTTGGCTGCGGCGAGAGCGGGCGACTGCGGCAGGCGGCACACCGCTGCGCCTGTGTGTGTGTTTAGGCGTAGGCGCAAACGGTCGTTCCCTCCCCCTCTTCAGCTGGGGGATCATCAGGAAGGAAGCAGTTGGAAGCATGCTCCTGGTTAAATATTAGGGGGAAACTTCCGGATGAGGAGATCAGACCGACATGAAAACAAAACACGCTAGCGGGGAAATGGCAGAACCTCCTTTGCGGCTCGTTCCCAAAACCGCACACCAGCGCAAAAACAGACAGCACCAGCTTCATAGGACCTTGCGTTTGTATACCATGCAAAATGCTTCGTACGTATCATGGTCTGGATGGGATCCTTCCAGACAACCCTGTATATAAATCTAAGCCAGCTTTACTATCCCCATATTGCAGATGTGGAAGACTGAGGCTGAGAGGGAGCAGTTTGCCTATGGCCCTCCGAATAAGAGGGGATTCAAAGCAGGGTTGTCCCGATTTGCAGCTCAATCTCTTACACTATCCTGCAGCAGCAGCCTGGCTTCATTCATTACAGGTACGCTAGACTTTTAAAAATATTAACACTTTGGGGTACAGGCCTTCTAGATCCTCCACCAAGACAAGTGAGAGTCTGCAGCCTACACATAACATTATTGTTATTCTGCATAATGTATTCTGCTTTCGCTCGTCACAGGGAGGGCCAGAAATGTGCATCACTGCTCTCTCAGGAGCTACAGTGCTTCCCTGACAACTGTGCAATCTTTTTCCGTCTTCCAAGATTCCAACACCCGTTAGCCATCCACGCCGCAGGAATTCTTTGCGAGTTTAAGGACTAGCAACTTGATTGAACACCTGCACACAAACACCAGCCAAAGATTCTCCAGATTTACCCAATACTGATTTTCTGTGCTTCCATACAGTGCAGGTGGCATCCTTTAAAATGGAAGGGGTGCTGGGGAACTTCCTGGTGAAACAGATCCCATGGCTTCCATTAAAATGGAAGGGGTGCTGGGGAACTTCTTAGTGCAACGGATCCCATGGCATCCATTAAAATGGAAGGGGAACTTCCTTGCGAATCAGACTCCATGGACCAAACGTACATGTCTCGCCCTCCCCAGCCGTTAATGATGTTCAACATTTTGTAGCTGACTCACAACCCTGCCCCGAGTTTTTCGCTTCCCATTGCAGGGTTTACAGCTAAGCTGGCACATGGCACATCCCGTCGCACCCTTGTCCCGCCAGGGGGCACGAAGAGGAGGGGGGGGAGAATGAGAGGAGAGGGTCACTGCCACAGCACTGGCGTCCCTGCTGGGCCCGGCTTGCCACGGCGTCGACGTTAATTGCTGGCAGGCGTTCAGTAATTAAAACTTCCATCGTGACATTTCCTGACATCTCAATATCAAACGCTGCAATTAATCCTCCCCGCCTGGAAGGTCACAGTATCAGGTGGGGAAAGGGGAAGAGAAGGGGGCAGGAGAGAGACAGGAAGTCTGTACAACAGCCACAATCCACTTCTTCCCCCCCCCCCGGTGAGGAATTCCTCCACCCCCCAAAAACCAGACCCAGGAAACAATAGGGGGCTTCATTACCACACTGCCAGAAGGAGCCCCCTGATTGTACTATTGCTACCAGAAAATATAGGTGAGGGGAGAAAGGATGGCCCAAAGTGCATTTCTAGGGGGGCAAACAGTGCAGAATGTCACTTTTCAGAACAACAATTAATGGGCCCCATCACAGACCCTTTCCTGGGGCCCCCAAGAAGCTGGACACAACTTCATGAGATCGTAGTTCCCCAACTCTGCAACCCGCAGCTGCCACAGAGTTCTGCAGCGGCCAAACGCGGCTCATCCGCCACATCCCCCCCCCCCCCCGCTTTCTTCTTTCCCCCAGCTCTGCTTTTCAACAGCACAGGAGCGGGAGGTCGCGGGGGAGAGAGAAAAGCAGGGGGCGGAATTTCTGAAAGGTTTTTTTCTTTTTGTTTAATCGATTGGCTCAGTCACCGACAATTAAAAATACAAAGAAAAGTACCAAAAGGACGTTGGAAAACTGGGAGGTTGGTGACGCCGAGAGGCATCTTCATGGAAGACAAAACGCTGGCGTCACCGTTGTCATCGCTGGGGCCGTTCTCGCCGAGAACACGGGCGGAGGGGCTGACGCTATCCACATTTGAGGGCAGGAGGCAGAGTCCGAGGGGAATGTCCAACAAGGGCAAAAAGAGGGAATCAATTCCTTCCCCCCTTTAACAACAGCTGAGCCCTCAATGTTAGGAACCCACAAAGCGGGCGAGTTGTCCCCCCATCTTTGGCATAAAAACAGTCTAGAGACACACCTCCGATCCCCAGTCGAAACGCGGAGGCGATTTCTCCCCCCCCCTCCACTGTCCAACCCAAAGCGGAGTGGTGCAGGAACCGAGTTCATATCTTGCCACCGGTTGCAGGTGGGCGGTGAGAGACGCGTTGGCTCCAGCAGGGACAGATCAGAAGCTCCTGTAGGGAGAGACGACTTATTAAGAGGTTGCAGGAAGAGGACAGCTGGAGCAGACCAGTCCAGCCTCTTGCTTTCTTTCCCCAGTGGCCCAGCCGGTTGCCCTCTGAAAACAATATTCCTGCCCTGTCGTTGCTTCTGAGTAACTGGGATGCAGAGGTAGACTGCCCTTGCACAGGGGAGGTTCCATTCCTATCTACCATGGCTATCAACCCATGAAGTGCCCTGCTGGAATGGAGCAAGGGTCCGGCTCCCGGCTCCCCCCCAGGAACACTGGCTATAAGGGGTGGGGGGGGACTCAGATGCCTCCTGGAAGCCCACAGGCATGAAAGCATGGAGACAAAAGCCCTCTCTCACTGCTGGCACCTCAGATAATGGTCCTTGCAGATAGACTGCCTCTAGACATGGACGTTCCACATAGCTATCATGACTCGAGAGTCGTGCACCTTGGAGAAGCCCTGCAGCCTCTCCATCCAAGACCAGCATCCAACAGTCAGCAACACCGAAGCATCCATATTCCAAATGGGCACTTCCCAAGTGCAACCCTAAGGACTAGAGCCTTGCTTCGTTTTTAAATGAAAGCCTTGAATTCTTCAGGAGACGCAGCCTACGTTTGACGTCGGCAGGAGGGTTGCAAGACCACCACCATTGCCTGCTTTTTTCGCCCCCTGCCTCTTTTTCAGAAGCCCCCTCTTATTGATGTTTCATTATCAATTTGTTTTACATATTTCATTATTAGCCATAGCCTGTTTTGCTCAGGGCAGCGTCCGGGATTCTCCCTCCTAACTCTTTGCATCAACCCTGTCAGGTAGGCTGGAGGAAGTGACTGACCCAAGGTCTTCCCACTGAGCTTCATGGCTAAAAGTTGGGGATTTGAATCCAGGTCCTAGCTACTATACCATCTCAGCTGGCCTCCTCCTATTGCCCCTCCTCCCTCCCAAGGCTTACCTCGGGGTCAAGGGCTCCCTTGTGCTACAAAAAGCCCCAGACAGCGCTGGAGCCAGGATTGGGAGGTGTCCGTCCCCCCACCTGGCTTCGTTGACCCGGCAGCCAGGAGCTCACAGTCCATCTCTGCAGAGGAGGGGCTGGGTTGAGAAAAGGTTGCAAGGACGACTTCTAAAGTGCCATGTGTCAGGAATCCAGCATCCTCGCCATCAGGGCATGGGTGGAGCGGAGGGAACGCACAGTCTTCACCCCACGCCCTGGCCTGGAGACTCCGAGGAGTCCCAGCCCACCTGCCCTCACTGGGGTCAGAGCCAAAGGAAGGGTAAGAGGACAAGCCCCAGGCAGGGGCAACTGGGCCAGGCCGGGGCAGCACTGCGTCCTGGAGCTACAGCAGCATCTGTGGGAAGAAAGAGGGTGTCAAACAGAATCCAGGTGCTTAGAGGTAGACTGCTCTAGAACATGGAGGTTCCATTTGGCCACACACACACACACACACACACACACACACACACACACACACACACACACACTAAGTTTAATTTTATCTATTAAAATCCTGCATAACCTGCTTTTTCTGTACTCAATGTAGTAAAAATTAAAAGCCAGACACAACGTGATAAGCCCAACCCAAAAGCTATACTGTAAGCCTTCAGCTATTACTCCTAACTGGACTGAAGCTGAAGCCGGGGTAGCTGCATTCGCTCGCGTCACCCCTCGTTACCGCTGCCTCCCCTTCCATCCTTGCTCTTTGTCGTCTCCTTCTCTGCCAAAGATTGTAAGCTCCTCTGGGGCAGAGACCCATGTCGGTTGGTGGTGTTTCTCCATAAAGCACAATAAAAAGGTAAAGGTGACCCCTGACAATTAAGTCCAGTCGTGTCCAACTCTAGGGTGTGGTGCTCATCCCCATTTCAAAGCCGAAGAGCCAGCGTTGTCTGAAGACGCCTCCGTGGTCATGTGGCCGGCGTGACTCTCCTTGCCGCAGCGCGTAGCATGCAGCTGGAACACAGAGCACTGTTTACCTTCCCGCAAGCGGTACCTATTTATCTACTCACATTAACATGCTTTGGAATTGCTAGGTTGGCAGGAGCTGGCCAAGCAACTAGAGCTCACCCCGTCTTGGATTCGAACTGCCGACCTTTCGATCGACAGCTCATGGTTCAGCGGCTTTAACCTACTGCGCCACCCGCTGGCCATGCACAATACCCATGGTTAAACAGGAGTTACTTACTGCCCTCCCACCATTGCCTGAATGCAGCAGCACTACCTCACCTCTGTTCAGGGCCCCCTCCCCGACTCCCCCCAAACTCACCCTCCGAGCTGCCTCTCCCACGAGGTTGAGACTTAGGGCCTTCCGTCACAGGCTCGACGGCTGGAAGAAAAAACCAACAGGTCAGAGGTGGGGGCAGGAGTGGGATCCCCATTTCCGTCCCTGCCTGTGCTGTGGCTCCGCCTTCACCAACATATGCCCCGCCCCTTCAGGGACACAGCCAGGACGGACAGACAGACAGACTTACTGGTTGCCTTGCAGCAGACAGAAACCCGCAGCTTCAAGCAGCGTCCGGGGCTCTCTGCAGTGGGGATAGCTGGTGGGGGATGAGAGACCAGAGCGTGAGAAAGACAGGGGGCCCTCCAAAGAGAATCCATCCCACCCTGTGCTGAGGAGTCCCTGGAAAAGGCAGAGCCGCAATACACAACACGACATGCAACACAGCCAGGGCTCATCTGTCAATTCCAAAGGAGCGCCTCCTGTGCTCTGTGCCGCACATTGCTATGCAGCAGGCAAAAATCCAAACCAGTTTAGCCGCCAGTGCTGCCAAGGGGAACGCTAGATCAGTGGACTGTTCTGCTGTTAACAAGCAGAGGAGCCCTGCCAGGAAAAGAAAGTGGCAACCCCTCACTACTTTGAATGGGCCCTTCTGATCCCACTCGCCACCAGCTTCCCTCCGGGCACCCCCACCACCTTGACAGCTGCAGTGCACCTCCGATAGCCGCTCAACAGGCAGGAATCTGACAGGCAAAGTTCCCCTCGCCCAAGCAGAGGAAAGGTAAACCAACTGAATTTCTGCCTGTTTTGAACATTCACAGCCCAATCTTAACTGGGATGTCGGCCAGCGGAACACACGGTTACCAGGCCAGTGCGGGTAAGCTGCCGGAGGGGGTGGGCAGTGGGAGAAATGGGGAAGGGAGGGGGAATGGGGCTTGCCCCATGGTAAGGGAACAAAAATTCCCTTGCCTTGAGGAGACCTCCAGACTGCCCCCCTCCGCCCACTGGACGCAGCACACGCTCTGTTGGCGAGGCGGCATTGGTGGTGGTGGGGATGTAGTTAGGATGGAGCTGGTCAGCTCTGCTTTTTGCAAGGCTGAGTCTCCATGAAAGCAAATCTCAGACAACAGGAAGCACTGCAGGGGAAGCCTTAATGCCATGGTTCTATGTTTTATAAGCTGCTTTGAGCGCCCTTTGGGGAGAAAAGCGGGATACGAGTAAATAAAATAAAAGGCCTGCTCAGGGGTGAAATGGAGGGTCCAAGGGGTGTCCCCAAATACAGTAGTAGCCACTACACACTCACAGATGTAGTAGTAGTCACGTCCCGGCTGGAACTCAAAGCCCAGCGAGAAGGGGGTGAAGCGCTGGATCTTCTCTGAGAAGCGGACAGGGCCGTAGGGGGCGTAGGGTCGGTTGCACTCCCAGCGCTTAAAGGCTCCAGCCGTCTCGTAGCAGCCGCGGTAGCCCTCCACGTCCACCATGAGAAGCATGAAGGCCTCGGGGGCGCTGGCAGCCAAGGGTTGCTCATAATGCGGGCAGTAGATATCCAGGTAATCGTTGATGGAGACCTGAACGGCATAGCCCTCGTCGAGAAACCTGTAGCCGGAGAGACGGAGTGGTCAGGACCCAAAGGGATCGACGCCAGATTCATTCATCCAGATTATATCCCTAAAAACAGCCAGGATTTGTAGGAAACTAAACTCTATCTCTCCCCCCTCCCCATTCCACACTGTGCACGTTCCAAGACAGAATCACAAAGAGACGAAGCTGCTGCCTGCTGAGTCAGGACCTTGGTCCAGGTAGCTTAGGACTGTCAAGCACTGACTGGCAGTGGCTCCTCGAGGTTTCAGGGAGGGAACGTTCTTTCCCAGGTTCGCAAACAGCCACCAGGCAGGATGCCGTGCTGAGATGAATAGGGACATCATAGGCATCCGTTCACCCAGTGGGTACGAGTTCCACCAGACTGCTGCGTCAGGAAGAGGAACTGAACGATCCTATCGCCTCCAAAGGCAAAGGCTCTGATCCTTAAACAGTGCAACCGTTTTCTTGCATCGCATTCCACTTTAAAATAAATATGTGCCACGATACATTGACTGAAGTAGTTTGCTATGCAAACCGCTCGGTGTACTACTTTTTGCTGAAAAGCAGTATATAAATAATAATATAGTAATCGCGAGCGGCTCCAAGGTTCCCCCCCCTTCCTTGCCTGTAAAGAAAGAAACTATGCCCGCGTCCCGTCCCCCCGCCTCAGGCTTCTGTTAGCCAACACGCAAAGCCCAGGGTCTGAGATGTATAAAGGCCTCTCTCCAGAAGTCCCCCCCCAAAAAAAGAGAGGGGGCAGACATCACCCACCGCCTGGATCCAGCTGTTTCACTCTGCTAAACAAGCAGCCGTCAGCTCCGATTAATTCGAGTGGCTGGAAGCAAAAAGGGTCGGCGGGGGGCTCCCGGGGTTATGGGCCGAGAGCCCAGCCCCGAGACAAAAGCCTGGAGGCACCGCCTGGCCCCCCCACTGCGTGTGATACATCGGCGGGGAATGTGGTCACCACAGGCCGGGCATCCAAAAATCGCATAATCGCTCCTCAGCCAGGCACCGTCGGGAGGGGACCGCAGGCACGGGTTCGAATCTCCAGCCCGTTCCGCAAGCTGGCGTGGCATGGCGGTTAGTGTGTCAGACCGTTAGGAGCCATCATCTCTATCACGCCACCCGCGTCCACACCACTCCCTGCAGAGCGAAAAGAAAGGTTCCCTGCCCGGGGAGGCTTACAATTTCAAGAAAGATGTGAGCTGGAAAAGGAGGTGGAGGCAGAGAGAAAGAAAGAGGAAAAACACGCAGGAGTGTTTCAGTTAACATAGTTCAGCTTATGTACAGTAAGGGTAGGGCTGGGTGCAATGCCCCGGCCTCAGAACTAGATGGGTGGCAGTTCCCCAGCACCCTGGTTCTACTCTTCCCGGAGTATCACTCGCCTGGAGCTTCCCAGAGTTATCTGTCAACCACCCTCTCTCCTACACCCTCCCTCATTTGGTCCTCAGTCTGGAGGAAAGCTCCCCCATATTGGAGGGGGCACACTTATTCCCTTGCCCACAGGGTGTATCGGGGCAGACTTCCCAGCTCCATCCTCGGACCCACCACCCCTTAAAGTTCTCCAGCTTGGGGGGGAGGGATTGACAGTAACCACAATGTCATGAAGCCTTATAATGGAGGGGACCTGCAAGACAGGGGAGACATAAAGCTCAGCGGGAGACTTTGGGATCAAGGTGTCCGTTCCGAATCCGTAGCAGGATCCAGTGGCCGGCCCAACCATTGGGCCCAGTCTTCGAAACAAGCCCCTAATCTTTTCTCCTCCGAGAACGACAAACAGAAGATTCAGAAGTGAGAGCAAAGGCACACTTGGATCACATCTTGCCCTCTGTACAAAAAAATACTCAATGATTATTTATCTAGAAAAGCCAATATGACACTTGACACTACATATTGTTCGACTGCAATTCTTCCACCCGCTAACGTTTTGGTTCTAACATTTGGCTGTTTTAATATCCAACTGTAAACGTGCATTCTGCTGTTACGGCTCCTGGCCAAAACTGATGACTGAATCCGAAACACGCCAGGCATCTAAGTTGGTTGACATCGGCGGCCGTGATCTTTTCAAAAACGTCTCGTCCATCAACCCAACGGTGTCGCTTGCGTTGGCTGGAGCAGAGCCCTTGCACAGAACACAACCTGCAGGTTTGTGTCACCAGCTCCACAAATCAACGCTGCCTTCATACAGCCGCTCGCCTCTGGCGACTAAGCATCAAATTGCAGGCGAGCAAAGGAGGGACGCTTCGTCAACCGAACACGAGCAAGCGTTCTCCCCAGCTCCAACCCTGCGGCAAAAATATAGTACATTTTGAGAGGATTTATTTGCAAGACTAACAAAACAGATATTGAAGCAAACTTCCTAGACTTGGATTATTTTTGAGAATGTTTATATGCCAGTCTTTTCGATAACAAGAAAAAAGTCAGAAAGAGGGAATAAGATGAACGAATGAATGAACTGAAAAAGACATCAAGGACCCCCATTTTTTTTCAGTACAAATTGAGAGATGAGGCCAGGGATATTGCACAGTGGCCATGAATGTACCTCCATGGAAAATCACAAACACAGCCCAAGTGCTAGTTGAGAGGGGGGGAATGTCTCCCCCTGCAGTCCAAAATATTCTGGGCTGGGTGTTTGAAGAATGAGCATCGCCATAAAAGTGCAACCTTGAGGGATTTCATGAGTTCAAGGGAAAGCTGCCTACTGAATCCGACCCATGGTCCAGCCACCTCAGCGTTGTCAAGCACTGACTGGCAGTAGGGTTTCAGCCAAGGGTCTTTCCACGCCCTACCTGGAGATGCTGCCAGGGATTAGGCATGAGCCTTCCTGTGTGCCAAGCAGCCACTCTCTCGCTGAGGATGGTCCCTCCCCCTCCCTGTTAAGATGCGCACATTACGCGTGGCAGTTGCGCAAAAAATAAACCCACCCAGGACACAGTCTCTTTCAGAGTTGGGAAGTTATCAGAGGTAAGGATCTGGCGCTCCACAGCTCATTAGTAAGGAATATCAGTGACCCGTTTTCCTGGTGTGAAGATCAATGAGATTAGATAGGACTTCCTGTCCTGAGGTGGAGGAATTAAGGGACAGGCCAGACGTGAGGCGGAGGATGTACGAATTGTCTCTGGACGGTTTTTTGTTTTCTGCTTCAAGGCAGCTGCAGAAAAGGCTTTGATCGGTGTAACGGCAGAGGGAGAGAGAGCTATTAGCCTTTCCCCCAGGGGCCACTTGCCTGCTAAAAATGGCCCCCCCAGCTGCTTTTCTCCCAATTAGAGAAAAGATACAGAAATTAACAGTATGACCACACAAAACAGCCCCAAGACTCCGATGCTGGCAATTGTGGGTATTTGTCCAAAGGACTTAACAGCCTGTGTCGCACGTGGATTTTCTTTTCATTTTAATGGTTTTCAGCAGCAGCAAAAGCACCAAGGGCTACCTACTGGAAAAAATCTGCAGGCTTAAGGCTTGGGGGCCATGTATTAAAGAACGCGGTCAAAACCTGTAGATGGGACGCTGCCTCGCCAGAGTCCAGCACACTCTGCACTGACTGGCAGCGGTTCTGCAGGGTTTCAGGGTGCAAGGGGCTGTGGCTGCTGCCCGGAGCGCAGAGCCTGATCCTGAGGAGTAGGGGGACACACAAACGTGTTGGGAGCAGGACAGGGGTGTCCATCGGCCATTTTGTTTGCCTGAACCCCACGTTACCCCCGCACACACCCTCAAGAGGACACTGTGCATCTGATTCAGAGACCAGTCTGGCCGAGACCAATAGGACTTACTGCCACGTAGCTGGATTTCCCCTGGTTCGATTCGGGATGGCCTTAAGCAAGCCACTCCCTCTCAGCCTCAGTCTTCCCCATCTGCAAAATGGGGCGTGGTGCCTGGAGTGTTCTGGGTCCGCCAGAGGGAGCTCCCCCCTCTCAGTCGCCCCCGGGGCTAATTGTCATCGGAAGGGTCCACAGGTCAAGGGGCGTGGAGGGCGGCCTCCTGATGGTGGCCTGTGGGGCTGGAGAATCAGGACAGGGAAGGGGTTAGAGAGCCACCCCAGTCCTTCTCTGTCTGTTCGGGCTGGCCAGCCTCACTGGGCACCTCAGTTATGGTCTGGCTCAATGGTGGCCAGTCTAGGAACTCCCAGTCTTGACTAGCTGCCTCATCCCGGGTCAGTGGCTGGGCATTTGAGCCTCGCTGCACTCTGCACATGCTCACTAGACTCCCCACCACTGAGCACACGCGATGTCAGCACCCAACGGACTGGTCTCTCCAACAACCAAAGTATCCTTTGGTATACCTGGTTCAAATCCCCCACAACTGTGAATATCATGGGGTGACCTGTAGCCAGCTGCTCTCTCTCAGTCTAACCAACCTTGCAGGGTTATTGTGAGGATAACAATAGGAGGAGGGGATAATCTTGTATGCCATCCTGAGTGAAGTTCCTGGAACAGACTATACAATTTTGTACTCCAGCGTGATACCATTTCTGAAGGTTTTCCCCTTGTACAAAGCTGCCTTGCAAGTAAAGAAGAGCATCTCCAGAGTTCCTCGTTGGCCTGCTCCCTGTGCTGCTAGCTTTCAACTTGCCTGGTTAACGTAGGGGAACGCACACAAATGCAATTCACTGAACTAGTAAATCAACATGGCTGCATGTGTAGACCAGGCCTCCATGAGGACTAGAAGGTTAAATCAAAACATCAATGGAAAGGGCGAGTTTGCCTCAAAGCCAAATCTTCTTACACACCCTCACGCTTTGGACATTTGAGGGTTACTTGGTGCTCAACGACCTGGGATACGCACTCCGTACATGGCCAGAGAACGTTCTCTAGTATTGCTTTTTGAGTTTGTGGCTCAGGCCTGGCAGTTGAACTGGGATCCAGGGGCTGGGTTTGGGCTGCCATTAACAGCGCTGATAGTTCAGTCAACTTTTCAATTGGTGTTTAAACACTTAACGTGGCAATGACTAAACAGAGAGGCACCCCGAGCGCAGATTAAGAGGCTGAGGATTTTGTCGGGGGGGGGGGGGGGGGGCAAAGTCCAACAAGAGGCAAATAATAGGCTCCTTTCAAAGGGCTGCGAGAACAAGCGTTGCAAAAGAGCCTGTGTTTTTCTGCAGTTTGCACAGCATCCTGAAACCTGGCAGCCCACTGATCGGCGGGGGGGGGGGGTGAGTCACATTCACTCATCATAAGAAAACCAGAAAAAAAATAAAGGCCATAGTTTTCGAGGTGTGGGGGGGCATTGATGGGCAGCAGAGAACCTGCTCTGCAGGCAAAGGTTCCCAGGTTCAATTCCTGCCTGAAAACACGGACAGCTGCTGCCAGCCTGTGCTGACAATAGGACTGCTGCTGCTGCCGGCCTGTGTTGCCGATACCACTAATGGTTCAGGGCGGGGCACTGAGACAGACGGGCAGGCAGGAAAAGATGGGAGAAGCCAGGCTCTCAGACTCCTCAGGACAAGGGACAGTGGGATAGCCACAATCCGAGGCTTCTCAGTTGCAGAGTGTCACTCAACTGAACGGGGCATGCAAACCAAGCAGGAGAAAAGGACATCCCCATTAAACTCCTAGTAAGAGATCGCTGCAGTCTGGAACAATACAAGAACATTCACAAGACCCATATACAAGGAATTGCACATCATTAAATGAAAAAACCCACCACTTTCAAAGTCTGGAAAAACCATTCCACCTGTACATCTATGTCAGCACCCAGATTCTTTTTCCAAAGATTTCACGTTTTCTGCGCCTTCCAACCTTTGCCCTCAGCCCCCCCCCCCCGACTCAGGATAATGGTGTGTGAGCTCACATCTTCCTCAATGAGATGTTTTTGTGGTTTTTTTACAACATACAATACACTAGGAATCCTTGTGCATTTTCAGCGCTTGAGACCTCAGCCCTCTCCTAGATTACTCCAGCAACAGTTGCCCAACCGCATTGAGTGGAACTGGCGTTCAAACAAGTGGCCAAATTTTAACACGCACAAGAACATAGGATAAGGCCCTGGTGGATCAGGCCCGATGCCCCATCAAGTCCAGCATCCCGTTTTCCACAGTGGCCTCTCAGATGCCCCCAAAGGCAAGCGCTCTCCCCTGTGATTTGTCCCACAGCACCCAGTGCTCAGAGGTAGACTGCCTCCCAACATGGAGGCTCTTTTTAGCTACTGTGGCTAATTCTCGTTTGCCCAAACTGTTGGATGTCCACACGTTTGCATCGGTGAGCTAGCCGGTTCTTACGAATCACCGACGGTTAAACCTCATTCTTATATAGGAGTTAAGATTCCATCTGTGGACTGTGCTACCGCATTGCCAAAAAAAGTTTTAACTGGATTGGATTTTTGAATGTTTCACTTCAGACGAGACGGCAGGCTCACCCTGACCGAGCGCCCCTCCATACCCCAAATCCCCTCAAACAGAAAATGAGTAAGTCAAGGGACACTGCCTTGTACTGAGTCAGACCCTTGGACTGACCAGCTCAGGATTGTCAAGCACTGACTGGCAGCATCTCTCCAGGGCTTCAAAAAGGGGTCTTCCCCAGCCCTACTTGGTGATGCTGCCACAGACTGAACATGGGACCTTCTGCATGCACAACAAGGGCTCTTCCAACCAGCGGTGAACTTTTCCCCAAGCTGCTGCTTTTCTACATGCAGGGAGATTTGGTTTCGTCCCAAAGATCATCCAGTCCTGTGAGCCCTCGGTCAGAAGTTCAGTGGGCATTTGACCCTCCTCAGTGAATGTTTCAGGGGACTGGAGGGGGGCAGTCAGGCCTGGCGTGGAGAGCCTCTCGCTTTCCCATCAGGGCCAGGCTCCCTACGCACCCTGCCATCCTTTCTCAGGATTTATAATACTCCTTGGGCTGCCTGCCAGCTCCCTCCATGGCACTCCCAACGCCGCTTTGGCGAGGCCCGAGACCCAAGCGCCAGCTAAGCCGAGCGAGGCTCCCACGCCGAGTACAACAAAACAACCTGGAATGTTCCCCCATGTGTCGCTGTGCTCTCGCCTCCCCTTTCCCCGCAGACTCGCCCCGACTCGTTCCCCCTTTCCCGGGTGGGCCCGACCAGGAAGGAAACATGACACAACAAAAGTGCCTGGTGACCATTGATCAGATCCTGCCCCCCTTGCCCTGGCCTGGGCACCTCACCCAGCTCCGTGTGCCACAAGCCAAGGCAGCTTGTGCCAGCCAGCCCGAGCCAAGCAAACAAGGGCGGACATCCGCCCAGGTCTCCGTGTGTGCCAGAACTCCCCGGACGCTTCCCCCCCTCCCCGCGTGGTCTCTGCGCCAAGCCTGGAGCACACGAAGCCCAGAGAACTTCACGTGCCCCTGAGCAGGTGCAGAGTGCATTTCCGGCACCACTACAGAGCATCTCCACACCTCCCACCCCCCCCAAAAAAAAATGACAGAGAAGGGCCTTCTAGCCACAGGGAGGCGTTTCCCGAAAGACTGGAGGCCTGGCGTGGTCCACGGAGATAAATTAAGCACCCACAAGAGCTGTTACTCCTCGACACGCTGGATCTCTCAGCTGGTTTCAAGCCAAGCTGGTTATATTGCTGGTTTTTCAGAACTGAAATCTCTGCATATTCTTTCTCCCACCCTCCCAGGAAAAAACACGACTCTCAGCATTATTATTAATTACTATTTACTGTTAATATGGCTATATTCTAGCCATCTTCCCACGAAGCTCAGGAGTCTGGCTTTGGCCGTCTCCTCATTTATCCTCACGACAGCCCTCCGAGGCTGGACGAGCTACAAGCGACAGGCCCAAACACACAGGCAACCTCTCTTTGTGGCATCCAGAGAAGATTCTGTGCCCGCTGTGGGCACCTGTGTGTACATTCAACTGGCACCCCAAATTCAGAGGCCCACCCGGGCCCCTGGAAAGGCAACTTAAGCTTGGCACGGCAGAACCCCTTGACCCAAAAAAGAGTCTCGGCACCCATTCAGTATCCAGCTTGATGCCGGCTGGCCGCCACCCACCGACCCACCCAAAAGCAGCCTTCTGGGGCCCAGTGTGGCTATGACCCATATTTGTGGGCACACAGGCAAGGCAGGCCAGCCAAACAAGCTGGGGCAAGCACCCCTACGCCAGCTGTCATTGTGGCCACAAGGTAGGGCACACCTCTTTTAGGATTTTAGGATAGGAAGGTCAAGGCAACCGGCCGGTGGGCACAGAAGGGGTGGGCACAGAAGGTGTGTGTGTGTGTGTGTCCACCAAAGGTGGGCCATGCAAAAGGGGGTTTGGCTGAAACTCGGTGTAATCTCAGCCCGCCAGGTGACCACAAGGAAAATCTTTTCCACAAAATGGATCCTGAGTGGGCACCCCATCCATGGGGAGTCAAGGTGGCAGGGGGAGGGGGGAGGGGGGAACGCAGGGGGTTCCATGGAGGAAGGAGGGGGGCGGGCACCTGGGAGGCCTCCAGACAAAGGAGATGCTGAGCGCAACATGGAGCCGGGCAGGGGAGAAAGAGGGGAGGGGAGAGAAGAGGCACCCCCCTTACCCGGCGGCTTTAACCAAATCCTGCCCGGGCTGAAGTTTAGACACAGTTTCAAGAAGGAGGGAGAAGGACGCAGCAACCGCGGACCCCACCTAGTATTTTTAGAGGGGGGGGGAGAGTGAAAATAGTGGGAGGGGCCCTCTTTTCCGCGCATCTTTCTGCGCCCTAACAAAAGCGCCCGGGAGGCCCCAGCCGTGCCGCAAACCGCGCGCAAAGGAGCCCAGAGGATGTTTATCTCGGGGGTGGAGGGAAGAGGAAAGGGCGAGGGGCCCCCAGGGGTGCAGGGGCCTGGAGGTGGCTGGAAAGCTTTGAAGGAAGGATGGAAGGAGAGGGAGGCGCGGCGGGGGCCCGGGGAGGCTTTTCCAAGGGGTTCGGCGAGCACCTCGAAGGGGTGGGGGCCCCGGATCGCCCCCCGACAATTTTTTGTTACCTGTGGTTGCTGGAGTTCCAGTAGACGCTGTGGCGGAGGCCGCGCACCTGCCGCCAGAGCAGGCCCCCCCAAAGCACCAGCAGCGCCCCGAGGAGCGCCCCAGCCCGGCGCATCGCTCCACCGCCTTCGCCCACTGAGCCCCGCCGCGCCGGGGGTCCTCGACGGCCAGCCAAAGCGCACTGCGAGCGGCCGGGCCGGGGAAGCCGCCGAGGGTGGGGGTGGAAAAGAGCGCCCCGAGCCACGCCCCCAACTCAAACTTGCCACCAATCCGCGGCCGGAGTGCGGCGGAAAAAAAATCGCAACCGAGACCAGGAGAGAGAAAGAGAGGAAAAGTTTGGACTTAACCCTTGCGGAACCGCGCCGCTCCGCCTCGGTTCATTCATTCGGCTCCAGGGAGAGAGGAGAGCCGAGCGTTGTTGCCAACGTCCTTCCGCGTCCCTGCGCTTCTCACCGCCGCTCGCTCGGCGTGACGTTACCTAGAGAGCAGGGCTGAGCGTTGGCCGCGTCGCCTGCTGATCGCTGTCGAGGCAGCAGAGGAGCAAAGCAGAGCTTCTTCTTCTCCCTAGTCAGTTGGTAACCCAGAGCTCCAAGAGCCTTTCGGAAGAGGGGCAAAGGACTGGAGACAAGTGATCAAACCAGGCCTATGGGGACCCGCCCCCAATCACTCTGGCGACGCTGGTTGCTCCGCGCTCTGCAGGACGAAAAAGAAAGACGGGGAAAGGCGACTCCCATCCGAAGATGACATATTGGAGCGTTTAGCGTGATGAATGTTGTGTTTTTTCTATCACGGTCCAAAGCATTTTGCAATGTATTCCGATTTTTTTTAAACAACACATAAAAGAATGGGTTATTGTTGGATGTTTTTTTTTTTAAAAAAATCCTTTCCTGGAAAAAGGAAATCATCTGAACCCCTTCCATCTTCTGCTGGAGAGGCGCGAGTCCAGCCTTGCTAGGTCTTCTGTGCCCCCCCCCCCAGCATACAAAGCATACATACACGTTAAAATCCCGTTTTTTGCACTTTAAATCGCCGAAAAAAGAAAAAAAAAGGGAAAAAATAGATCTCTCCAGTGTCTTAGTTGTACGGGTAAAGACGCCATGTTGTCCAAAAGCAAGAAAAAAACCTTTGATGTTCAAATGAACTTCAAAAACCACGTACGGGTCTCCTTTGCAGGCAGCCGTTTTTACGAACAGGATTTGGCTCCCTATTATTCGTAAGTTTCAACAGGATGAGAGAGAAACAGGAGAAAGCGGAGCACTGGCCCTTTTAACAAATGCAGCTCAGTAGGATGCTCTTAGGTATTTAAACTCCTGTCAAATAGGTTACAGCTTTACCATCTTGATCTGATTGATTCCCATGACTAGGTTCCGGGCTTGAGCGGAACGAAACGTTGGGGCTGCTTTACCTTTGGGTTTTTAATGTTTTCAGCCCACGCACGGCTGCCTGCAAAGGAGACCCGTACGTGGTTTTTGAAGTTCATTTGAACATCAAAGGTTTTTTTCTTGCTTTTGGACAACATGGCGTCTTTACCCGTACAACTAAGACACTGGAGAGTTACTGCGGGCCATGAAACCTTTCGTAGCAAACGGAAAAAATAGAAATTGTATTCCTGCGCCCCCCCAGAGCCCGCCCCCCCCAGAGCCTCAGCGCCCCTACGCCCTGGGGCCCACCGCACCACCGCCCCATATCAGACGACGCCTCCCACGCCTACATCTTTAGTGTGTAAAACACATTCTGCGCAAAACAAGTGAGAACTCCAGGGCCGGCCCATCCATGAGGCCAACTGAAGCAGTCGCCTCAGGCAGCAGATTGGTGGCCTCCACTGCTCCTTCTCCTCCTTCCAGTCCTTGGATTGGAAAAAGAAGGGGCTTGTTTTTAAAAGGCAAATAGGGGGTAGGGATCAATCCAGATCTGAAGGGAGGGATCAATCCAGATCTGGAACATGGCACAGGGAAGGGGAGCTGGTGTCAAATAGCCACCGAGAGGCTGAGCAGTGCATACGGACTTTCCACATTTGCATCGCACCTTTGCCCTGAACTGACGAGGTGGGCCTTAAGCAAGCCACGCCCCTCAGCCTTCTCTGTCTGCAAAATGGGGATATTAATATCGACCTTACATCAACGTGATGCAGATTAAGTGTCTTCTGAGCTTTCGAAGGGTGGTGTCCTTCACCCTTGGCCCCCACCACAATCCCAATGCACTCCACACTACCCTCTTGCACTCCACACTGCCAAAGGCAATGCCTTTGGCAGGGAAACTCCAACGGGCACCAATATCAAGTAAACCTATCAACAGCTTTTAGCCATGCTAACAAAGAGGAACCTGCAGTTCAAAAACAGTCCACCAGACACTGAGGTATGCAAGAGTCCTAAGTTGGGGGGGGGGGGGGAGAGAGAGAGGTCCCTGTCCCCAAGGAGCCTCCAATTTCTTACTATCCCTTCCTTCTAGAAACACTTCCTTTTCAAATCCAGAGAGTGGGAGAAGGATGAAGAGGACCCCAAAATCTGCTGCCTGAGGCAACTGCCTCAATTGGCCTCAAAGATGAGCCAGACCTGAACGATCCATAAATACGACTAGAGCTGACAAAACGACTTCACACACTGACTTAAAATAATGTAGCGGATGGTTTGAAACGTTATTTGGAAGTGAGATTTCACATTATTCTGGAAAGTTTTAAAACTAATTCTGCTTTTCTCAATCAAAAGAGGTGTCGTCGTTGCGTTCTCTTTCAAGAGTGTGGGACGCTTCTTCAGCGTGACATGGGTTCAAACCGGTTTCCAAGTGTCTGAACTAGTTATTGAGTCACTTCTTCAAAGTCGGCATCAGGGAGCAGAAGCGAACTGAGACCGCGTTTTGAACACTTTTGCTCACCGATGACAACTGAATTAACAGCATGCTGGAATTCACTAATCAAAGCAGGAAGTACCAGCAGACACAGGGATTGCTTAGCCCTCAGCAGGCCTCTCCAGCAATAGTAAAATGCACAATGCTACGTCAGACTCTCACCATGTAGGGATTCAGGGACTACTTTACATAAGCAGCGAAGACTTTGTACCACCTTACACATGGCTTCACAAATTCGGTTCCACACACACCACTCCTCGCTGTGGCCTTTCAGCTTGGACGTTGAGCTGGGGGGGGGGGGGGCGTGTGCTGGCAGAAACTCAACCGGTGCAGTGGCTTTCCCAAGCACTCGCTCACCTGACCACTCTTGGCCTGATGCATCTCTGCAAGGCACAGAGCGTTCCCTCCCCCACACCGCCTACTATAATAGAGGTTGAGGCAGAAATCCAACTGGGGCAGCTGTTTCCCCAATCGCGCCGTGCAGATGCACCTGGAGGATTTCTGCCTGGTGTACAGATGACAGCGTAAAGGAAACCGATCTTCCCGTTCCCTGCATCCGTACAGAACTGGGGGTCTTCTGCAAGGAAGAACAGACAGCGATCTACCACAGAGAGACAATCGTGCAAATCCGACAACTTGGCCAATGAGGCGGGCAATCTCTTGCCACCCCGTCCCCAAGACCACCCGGCCTGGGGGAGCCCACAGCGCATTCCAGGGCAGCCCGCACCAACGGCCTGGTTCCCAGCTAGTCAGTACATGATGGCCGTGCCCTGGCAGGGAAGATTCCTGTTGAAAGTCACGTACTTGGTGAAATTACAAGGTGCAAAGGCCCATAAACGTGGATCCGCGTGGCTGGGCAGCACAAGGGAACCTTTGTTCTCACGGGGAGGAGGGGGGCAGGTGTACGTACCGTGGGAGACACACGCAGCCGGAGCCCAGATGCAGGGCAAGGGGCAGCTGGCTGCAAGGGGGGCGGGCTTCTCCCACCTATAAGCAGGACACAGCAGGGGCGTCACTAGGGGGGTTGGACCGCACAGGATGACGCCCCTCATGTCACCAAAATGTCTTTCTCTTCTATTTGTTACCGGTGGTGCAAAAACGCACCACTGGTAGAAAATTAGTTTTTTCTGATCCCTGCCACGACTCGCACGGGGATCGCATTTCCCAGGAGGCCTCCACATCATGTGGCCTGGTATGGAAGGAGGTCCATGGGGGGGGGGTGACACCAAACCCTAACGACACCCCTGCGTCACAGTAGCCAGGGTTTTGTTTCAGCCAAAGGCACCGCACAGATCAACGTGAATCGGAACTCAAACCCGCTCTGGGGAAACCTTTTCAGGGGACTAGAACCCAACCCGATCTGTCAATCTCTCGGGAACCTTGCCTCTGAACCAGAACCAACCCCCTAAAGGTCCAAACGGGTAACGGGTTCGAAGTCAGTCCTTCACCAAGCTCTCAGCTTGCCACTGCCCCCAGTTCATGTCTTGTTTTCGCACCTTGGACCCTTTCATGTGTCTTTTCTTTGTCAAGGTGTTGACCAATCCAGCCATGCTGTTTTAAAATCAAGAAATAAGGTATTTTCTTTGGCTGCAAACGGTGTTTACTGAATTGCAGAGTGCAGGATATGCTCAAGAGTTTGACCAGCCTCTGCTCCTCCCCAGATTTTTTATGCCCCTTTCAAAGCCAGGGACTGTTAAAACACATCTTGTTCCTTTTCTTTGCTCCTTTCCTTTATTCCACGCAACCTGCTCCTCCACACAAGGCCGCATACAGTGGCAGTGAGTTCCAGAGGTTAATTCTGTGCTGGTCAAGGAAGCCTCTTCTTTCTGCCCCTCAGTGTCATTGGATGACCTCCCAGCTCTGGTCTTATGAGAGAAGGAGAAAGACAGAAGCCAGGAAAACGGAGAGGTCTCACAATGACCAGTGATTACGGGCTGAAAGATACATTTCACACAAGGTTACGACAGAGGCGTTGTTGGGAGGGGGGAAGGGAAGTTCCAATAATTCTCTGACAGCAGGAGTGATGATGTCATCGGCAGGAACACCTCCGCCGCGCTGCTGCCTTGGAAGCATTTTGCAAACTTAGCCCCAAAAGAAGCATCAGGCTGAGTTGGAGGTAAACTGGGAACTGTGCCTAAGGGCACACGTTCATGTCTAGGCCACCGTCTTTCAGAGTGAGACAAGGTCTATCTAGCTCATGTTACGATAAGGCTACAATCTACAGCAAATTTACCTGGAAGTCAGTCCTACTGAACACAACAGGACTTACCTCTCTGAGACGCCCAGGCCAGCACCCTCGTATACTTTTCAATATGCATCTGGGATTTTTTTTTTATCCCATTTTTCAGCGTCCATACTGTACTTTTGTTTTAAGCTAGTGTAAATGATTCCAAGTGCTCAGGATGTGGCAGTGGCAGGCAAAGAAAATACTGCAAGGAAGTCGTGCAAGTTGATTTTGGGGTTGCATAGTCTTACTGAGGCATGTCTGAACGACCTCCTCCAAAATGTACCCCCCTTCCAAAGATAGAAAAGAACCGGAGTCCCCCTTTCTCTCGTCCGTTTCATTTGAAGAAACAGCCTCGCTTTCACAGGCCCGATGGCGGCACAAAAACTTCACCCCCTGTTGTTGTTGTTAATTATTATTATTATTATTTTCCTCCGCACTGCACAAAAGTACAGCCCTGGCTCCAACAGCAGCCCTGGCTCCAACGCCGCTTTGGGTTCCACGCTTTTTTTTACACGAACGTCAAGACAGGAATCGGACTTCGGGGGCAGCGATTAGGGAGCTGTGAGAATCGGCTTGCTTTCTGCAGGGCCGACAACGCCACGTCGCTTCAGGGCTGACGTCTCGTTACACCCCAGAGAAGTTGTTTCCCATCATCAAGGAGAGAGCACTTTCGACATTACACAGCCTGCTCTCAGGCCCGTTCAGACAAACTTCCAGGCCAGCGGAGCAAAACTGCTACGTGGAGAGATGATCGCTTGTGCTGTGGCGCCACCTGGTGGAGCCACATTGAAACAACATCCTGGAATGCAGAAGAGCGAAATCGTTTGCTTGGCGTTGCCTTTCTGCCATTCGCTGCTAGCAGAAATAACACACTGAAATGCCACGTGGCCCTTTAATATAGCGCTAGGCTAGCAAGCAATGCCAGGCGCCCAGGGCCAAGATCCTTTGGTAAGGCCACCACAAATGTAAGTTCCAATTGGCAAAGGCTAACTTCAAAATAAATGTTATATCACTCGCAGTTTCCGTGCGTGGCATTGCTTCCATTGGGGCAGGATGGACGAGTAATTGTTGCCCTGTAAATAAGGTCTCTATGAATTGCCCCTACACCCAGATCCGGGAAAGACCTCGTGTGGTGACATGCAAAATGAAAATGCTGCTCTCTTACCCAATGATGTGCCAGCCTCTGCTCCTCCCACTCTCCAATGCTCCAGCTCACCATTCCCCCCCCTCCACACTTCCTCTCTTTTCCCCTCTTTGTTTTCCAATCCAGGGAGTGGAAAGAGGAGGAGAAGGAGGAGCAGTGGAGGCAAGGAGGCGGACAGAGATTGGTGGTCCCCCACCAATCTGCTGCCTGAGGCACCCGTTTCAGTTGACCTCACGGATGGGCCGCCCCTGCCAACACCACAGGGCTATTGTGAGGATAAAATGAGGAGAGGAGAACATTTTTCTTGTATGGCAGCTTGAGCTTGGAAGATGGACAGGAGAACAATGCAACCAATACTGATGCTATCTTGGCATTAAGAAAATAACATAATGAGAGGAAATCGGTAATTACAGGCTCAAACGCCACCCACACACTCCGCGGGAACCGAAACCCGCACGGACGGGGCGTTTGGAGAGGCCATTGCAGACGACACCAAAAAGGTGGTGAAATCCCAAGCGGGCTCTGAAAGGATCTCTCCAAACCGGAGGAAGAGAAAACATTGTGATGAATACAATTCAAGAGATACCCACTGGAGTCCCAAATCCTATCGTCACATGTACACATGCAAGGGACGGAATTGGAAAGGGGCCTGCCTCTGTCGTAACGCCCTGGTGCAGATCTGCGGCGCAACCACATGTGGAAGGAAGGACACGTACTGTTCTACCCCCAGTCCCAGTCTCAAAAAGGAGAGCCGGAAACAGTGCGGAAACAGGGAACTCAACAATCAGGGGAGCAGAGTATCTTCTGACGAAGAAAGGCCAAATGTTTGGGGCGTATTTGTTTAGAAAAGAGAAAACTGACTGCGGGGGGGGGGGGGGGAACGACAACGACATGATAGACGCAGGGGTAGCCAACCTTCCACCATGAGGGCCTCTGCGTTCTTAAGAGTTGTGTAGAAGACAGAATCTTGGCAGCTACAAGTGCTGATGGTGCTGCTAAAGCAGCTGCACCTGCTGAAATGCCCTCACCTATACCACCATTAAAGGGCCAGGAGCACTCAGGTTGAAAGGTTGGCCACCTTATCAAAGGATGCAGACGTTTCTCTCCCCTCCTCTGGATACTAGAGCTCCTTGGGGGTACTAGTGCCCTGTGAAACCAGTTGGTAGTCGTCATGGGTCAAACAACAACAAAAAGGACTTTGGGGGCATAGGCCACAATGTCTTCCCAGCTCCAGAAGGCGGCCTCTCTATTCTCCCAGCTTTTTCACATCTAATCTTCCCTGTTTCATTTGTCTGTTTTCAAAAGTGTCGGCTGATCGCCTTGAGGTTTGCAATGAATCTCACCTTTCCTTCGTGCCTGTTGGAAACTACCCACAGGAGTTCCCCCTGGAAGGGCATACTATAAAATTGCTAACAAGTACCATAGAGGGAATAATTCGCCTCTAGAATTCACAGCCCCAAGAATGCAGTGAGGACTGGAAGCCGGCTTTCAAAGGGCACTCGATGGACCCGTGGAAGAAGATCACGGTCCGTATGGGACTGTTACATAGGATGGCTAAATAGAACCTCCATTTTCCCAAGCAGTGTACCTCTGAAAAAGAATTGCAGGGGAACAGGGGCGTCACTGGGGTGGTGGTGGATCGTCCCGGGTGTCACCTCAGGTAGGGATGACACCAACATGGCTTTCTATTCTATTTGTTACCAGTAGTGCAAAAGCGCACCACTGCTAGAATACGTTTTTTTTCCCAGATCCCCGCTGCAACTCACATGGTGATCACATTTCCCAGAAGGCTCCGCATCGTGTGGTCTGGCTTGAGAGAAGGTCCATGGGGTGTCTGACGGTCTAGCCTGATGGGGAGGGGGAAGGATGGTATAGTGGTTCTGGTGTTGGAAGATCCAGGTTCAAGTCCCCTCAGCCTCACCTACCTCACAGGGTTGTTGTGAGGACAAAAGGCGGGAAGGAACCATGTACACCACCCTGAGCTCCTTGGAGGAAGGGTGGTATAAAAAGGTGAAAAAATAAATAAAATAAACTTCAAGGACTGCAGAGATTAGTAGTCAGAGAGAGCGTGTGAATTAGAGGAGTGAATTAGAAGTATTAGAGAGTTGGCAGCTTATTCCTTATTTTGTTTGTCCAATTAGAGCCACCCTAGTTCATGTGTGGGTTTCTTTCTACACTGCCATATGGTGGTTTTTGTGGCCTTTTTTTACTATTTCGATAGGCTTACCATCAGTGTGTTTATTTCCAATATTAGTTTTATTTGTTTACTTCTAATATTAGTGTGTTAATTGATAAAATTACCAAGACTTCCATGGTCGGCATGCTGAAATTCAATACGCATTTTCGGGCTTTTAGACCACAGTCTGCATGAACTTGCTCTTCCTAACATTAAGTGTGTTGTTTATTTCTAATATTCATGTGTTGAATACTTCGTTTATTCCTTGATCCACCTTCAGCAACACTGGTGATCCTTTACTTGAATGTCAGTATTACCATATTACTCTTCTGCTTCTTTCAATTCAAGCGCCCAGAATTGTGTTTTGCTGTTTATTTCTCTAAGATCAGTGAGCTATCTCTTGGCTGACGCGTGGCATTCACATGTCTGAGTTTTATTGGGGTGGCTGGCTCTTAATATTTTTTTTTCCACCTTCGTGTGATAAAGTTTATACACTGGCATTAGTATTTGTGTGTTTGTTAATCGTATTAGTCTGGGATGGTTTTCTCCAGCTTAATTGTTAATTAGGGAGAATTGGAGTTAGGCAGAGTCTCCCTCTGTTGCAAGGTCTTTTTGACACTGAAAGATGAAACCTCAGAAATTGCAGTTGGTTGAATGCATTCCCAGTTTCTGCCTTCCGATTCCAATCCTTATCTCTGAAACGTCGTAACAGGCTTAAGCCTCCTATTCTCCACAGCCACGACAGGGTTATCTGGAAAACACAATTCATGACAAGAACATACATACAAGAACATAAGAGGAGCCCTGCTGGATCAGGCCAAAGGTCCATGCTATCTTGGTAGCATGGCCTGCAGTTACATTTTTGGTCCACATGAGGGCAGTACGCCCATATTGCCATAGAAACCCTATGTACGGAAAACAAATTCTTGTATAACTTAAACTAAGGGTTTTGCTTTGAGGGGGATTTTTAATAGAAAATACACACCATTTATCAAGAAGCCTACTCCCTCCTCTCAAATCCCACCACATCAGACATGTAGGTATATATCTGCTTTTGCACTTGTTTACCAGTATCTGTTCAGAACACATGCAATACAAAAGCTATCTTGGTAACATGGCCTGCAGTTACAGTTTTGGTCCACAAGAGGGCAGCACGTCTATATTGCCATAGAAACTCTATGTACGGAAAAAAAAATCCTGTAAGGGCCCTGCTTTGAGGGGGGATTTTTAATAGAAAAAACACACCATTTATCAAGAAGCCTACTCCCTCCTCTCAAATCCCACCACATCAGGCATGTAGGTACATGTCTGCCTTTACTCTTGTATCTTCAGCACACATGCAATACAAAATCTATCTTGGTAGCACGGCCTGCAGTTACATATTTGGTCCACAAGAGGGCAGCACGTCTATATTGCTATCGAAACTTTACGTAGGAAAATATTTATTTATTTACAATATTTTTACTCTGCCTTTCTCCCCAAAGGGATATGACAATATAGACATGCAGCCCTCTTGTGGACGAAAAATGTAACTGCAGGCCATGCTGCCCAAAGAGCATTTATGTGGAATCTGTGCTGGACCTCCTAAGTGAAGACGAGCAGCAGAAGCAGACCTGCATGACGCATCTACATGTCTCAGGTGAGGATTGTATTGAACAGTTTTGCTGGCAACATCACAAACTGCAAGCGATTTGGTCAAAAGAGCTTTTGCATCACGACTGTGCTCAATGGATAGTCAAGAGGCGAAAAGGGAGACAGGCACCTCCCTGAGACGCATCTGGTGGGCCACTGTGAGATACAGGAAGCTACAGGCCCATGGCATACAGTATAGGGATTCTTTTCCTACATAGAGTTTCAATGGCAATATAGACGTGCTGCCCTCTTGTGGACCAAAAATGTAACTGCAGGCCATGGTACCAAGAAAGCTTTTGTATTGCATTTGTGCTGAACAGATACTGGTAAACAAGTGCAAAAGCAGATATATACCTACATGTCTGATGTGGTGGGATTTGAGAGGAGGGAGTAGGCTTCTTGATAAATGGTGTGTGTTTTCTATTAAAAATTCCCCTCAAAGTAGGGCACTTAGTTAATACAGGGATTTTTTGGTACATACATAGGGTTTCTATGGCAATATGGGCGTACTGCCCTCATGTGGACCAAAAATGTAACTGCAGGACATACTACCAAGATAGCATGGACCCTTGGCCTGATGCAGCAGGGCTCCTCCTATGTTCTTGTCATGAACTGTATTTTCCAGATAATAACCCTGTCACGACTGCGGAGAAAAGGAGGCTTAAGCCTGTCGCGACTATTCAGAGATAAGGAAAGAATCGGAAGGCAGAAACTGGGAATGCATCCAACTGCAATTTTTGTGCTTTCAGTGTCAAAAAGACCTTGCAACAGAGAGAGACCCTGCCTAACTTCAATTCTCCCTAATTAACAATTAAGCTGGAGAAAACAAACACACACTAATACGATCAACAAGCAACACACAAATCCTAATGCGCAGGAAATATAAAGAGCCACACCGATAAAACTCAGACATGTGAATGCCATGAACGAGCCAAGAGACAGTGCACTGATCTTAAGATAAATAAATGTCCAAACACAATTCTGGGTGCTGGATTCGAAAGCAGAAAACAAACACAAGAGTATATGGTGATGACATGCAAGTAAAGCAGAAGTTCCCGTTTGTGGGGCCGCGTACCTCCGCCAGCCCCCTCCATCTGCTGTGTACCACTGGAAGTCAGTGCCGATGATGTCATCGGCACTTCCGGGTTCGGCAGCGCAGGAGGCAAGGAGCACAAAGGCAAGGATTTAAGGTGCGTGGGCAACGCGAGGGCCCTTCCCTGTGCGCGGGAAGCCCGTGCGCTCGAGCTCTGACGATCTGGTAGAGCTTGAGCGAATGGGCTCCTGCACGCAGGGAAGGGCCCTCCTGTCCACGCCGCAGCCTGGCAAAAAGTGGCTTGAGCTCTGCCGATCAGCAGAGCTTAAGCCACTTTTTCCGGGCTGCGGCACGGGCTCTGCGTGCCCAAGCTTGGCAGAGTTCCAGCGTATGGTGCTGTTTCCCAGACTGCGACGCGGATCATGGGAGGGCCCACCCGCCCGCGCCGCAGCTCGGGAAACAGCTCAGTTTCGATAGTGAGCTGCTAATCGGAGCAGCTGGTAACGGCCAATCTGTCGCCTACCACCAGCAGTCTCTCGAAGTACCGCTGGTGGTACGCATACCACAGGTTGGGAACCCCTTTTCTAGACTGAAGAGTCCCAAACGCTGTAGCCTTTCCTCGTAAGGGAGGTGCCCAGGCCCCCGAATCATTTTTGTTTGCTCTCTTCTGCACCTTTCCCTATCCCACTATACACACAGTTGTAGCCTGAAAGAAGGTGGGGGGGGGGGATCTTTGAGCATGATAATCAGAGGAGTCTCTGGCTCCAGGGAGTTTGCTGCACAATTTTGTACCTTGGAACACCCAAGACGGGATCTCACAGCTGTTAAACGACACAGATTAAACATTGTTATTCTGGGCAAACAATGGCAGTGCTCCCCACCCTCAATACAAACCTGCACTGGAATCACCAGAAAAATCCAACCTTTCTGGAAAGAACAAGCAGGGAGCGTGGAAATATTCTAATTTCCTTCGCACTTGTTATGGCCAAGGTATCTTCTAGACGATACAGGTGGCAACCCAACAGGAAAAGACCATTGAGAATGGTTGGCTTCTTTTACAGTGCGATTCAATGCACGTTTACGGAGAAGGGCGTCTCATTGAGCTCAGGGGACTTACTCACAGGGAAGTGTGCATTGGCTTGCAGTTTTAATTATGTCAACCAGGCCAGAGATCGCACAAGAGGAAGTTCCACTTTCAAGACACTGGCTAGACAAAGCAAGTGCAAGCTGTACTAGAACATAAAATACTGTACATAGCTGGGGACATGGACAAGTCCGGTCAGTTTCAAGGGAATACCATGCGTCGGAGATCTGTGGTTTCAGTTTGAACTGGGATCCATTCATTACGTATCGGAAAAGGGATACTCTCCTGTTTGCGAACTATTGCAAACCACCCCGAGTGCCTTACACGGGGGCAGAAAAGCGGGGGAAAGTTTTTTTAAAGCAATAAATTGTTTGATTTTCATGTGCCGTTTTTCAACCCTCCATTATTGGTACCCGCACCTTTCAAGGCCCGGCTTTTGGCAAATGCCGCATTCAACAAAACCTAAGAACGAGGTTTGCCAGCGGCCAATCGCCAACCAGAAACATCGTACTGAAAAGAGAGGCGTTAAAACGCTGAGAAGTTGAGAGAGCCAGTCTGCTTTTATTACGAAGAAAAGCTGCCCCATACACCCGACCCCAAAGTTAAGGTCAATTCCCAGGCAGAATTGGAGAGGGGAGAGTTCCCTTAGGGAACGTTCTCCCATCTTTGCTCACCCATATTCTCTGCATACACACACACACACACACACACACACACACACACACACACACACACACACACACACACACACACACACACAGAGTTTCAGGGAGGGCCTTTGCCCCCTTGTTCCCAGTGCAAAACGCTTTTCCCTCCTCTTCCCAGAATCCCCTGCTTCCAGAGTCCAAATCTACAGCAGGACAGAGGCCTGAACTGAAGCCAACATGGCGGCACTTCGGCCCACTTTAGAGTGCGACTTCTTGGGCGGCCAACGAACTAGGTCCAGTCTTGCCGAGGGCACAAACCACCCTCTGTCAATTCACAGCCGAAGCAGCAGCAGAGCAAGCTCCGAGAATGGACCGGCATCAGTATCCCTTCCACCGGGTTTGGCTGGAGAGAGAGGTGGCCTGGATTACATTTCTTGGGCATGCGCTGAAGAGCTGGTCACCGTGTGGGGAGGCGGCGGCGGCGCAGGCCTGTGCACCGAACGGAAAAAAAAAAGATGCAAGATTGAATGCTACGTTTGTTCTTTCAAAGCAAGCGCCATCTCTCACGCGAAATGGGATTTTGAACGTTGACACTGGGCAATTCCCCCCTGCGACCTTGATGCATTGTGGGAATCTTCGGGGTGGGGAGCTGCTTCAAGCAAGGGCAATTCGTGTGCCAGCCATCATCCATGACTGGGAATGTTCAGCGGAAACAGGCCGAGTTACAGTCAGGCTAGCTTTCTATCGGGTCTGTGCTTGTCCCCAAATTCTCCTCCTCTCGCCCTTCCTTGGGCTTCTCCCACCATTTGAGGTGTTAAATAGGGAGTCAGCTTAACCCGAACCAAACCCCAAAACCATTTCCAAAAGGTTTCCTCCTACAAAGCACAACCAAACCAGGGCCTAAACTCCTTTGGTTGTTTGGAACTGAAACTGATCCCCCCCCCCCACACCACAAAAAGGGGTAACGGATTAAAGAAAAGTAGTTCAAACAAGGCTTGCAGTTGCACGATAAGACAGTGTGTGGAAAGTCAAAAATGATTTTAAGTTTTCATGGCCCGCAATAATTCTTGAATTTACTGGAGCCAACGGGTATAGAGCCATGGCACAAACGGTTTTAAAATGGTATCAATAAAAAATGAGGCAAACTTAAGTGCAGCTTAAAAATTAGTAGTTTAATATATAAAAATATTAAACATATAAACATTTAAAATAACACGTTAAATTAAAACCATCAAACATTGAAACGTTTCACTCGTCTGCTACGAGCAAAAACCCTCATGTAGGGACGAGCGAAACGTTGCAATGTTTGATGGTTTTAATTTTTAACGTGTTATTTTAAGTGTGTTTGTGTTTGTGTTTAATATATTTTTATATTTTAAACTACTATTTTTTAAGCTGCACTTAAGTTTGCCTCGTTTTTTATTGATACCATTTTAAAAAACGTTTGTGCCATGGCTCTATACCCGTTTGCTCCAGTAAATTCAAGAAAAACCGTGTGTTTTCCTAGTTTGTGTTCTGTTGCAAGCACTCTCTTTGCAAGGATTTAAAGCCAAACGGAAATACCTATTCCTTCCCCCCCCCTCAAGTGAAATAGTTCTAAAATTGCCCTCACGTTAAAATTGCCCTCACGTGGTCAGTGAGCGGACATGATGTTCCGATCCACAAAATGGGTATAAAGAAGTTCAGAATGCCTGTATCCGTTACCAAGTGGGCTTCGAGAGCTTGTTCTAAACTGGAGAATGACGGATTCAGAAGCATCTGTTCAACGCCCTGGTTTTAAATGTGGTTCCCCACCCCAACCCTCCAAAACAGGATAGGCTACACGTGTTTAAGTCACCTGCCCCGATTGTCCCTGGCCCCAATTTCTCACACACCTGGAAAAGGGCCATACGTGTGTGTCCCCCTTCGCATCCTCTCCTATTTCGCTCACCTGGACGGCAGCATCGAGACGCGAGGGTCATAGCTTGGGACGGCACAGAGCTCAGCCCGGGGTGGATCAGAGGGCAGCGGTTTCCGGGGAGGAGGTGGTTTGGCGGGACCAGGGGGCTGCATGAAGAACAAGCACGAGTCACTTTGCAGGAAAGGACGTGGGGGGGGCAAACGGAGGCTCGAACGCTGCCCCACCCAGGTTTTGAGTTCCTTCTCCCGAATCCATTGTCACAGTGACACCCACCCACCCACAAAAGACTATCATGACGTCGGTTACCTGAACACTTTTAGGAATGGGGTCGGCAGGCAGCGGGCGTGTGGGGGGTGCCGGCCTGTCCTGGACAGAAGAAGGAGGGAGAGTAACACATGCTGGGGGCAGGGGGGAACGCGAGTGGGGTGGTGGGGGTGTCGCCAAGGGTCGACCCCCACCAGGTCTCAGACTGGCTGCAGCCCTGAAGGGAAGGGAGATTAACTGGGGGCCGAACCGAGCATTAGTTTAAAATCTCTCCACCTCGGGGAAGCGCGCATCTCTCGGTGAGCGGCGCACACGCTGCGCGTGCAGGACCATGCGTGCAAGTTCGAGTCTGGCAGCATCTCCAGGCTGGGCCAGAAAAGGCTCCTGCTAGGGAGCGCAAGCCAAGGAGCTGCCCCCCCCACCCCGAATCTTCCCGTTTTTTAAGTCCATGCGGGGGACAAGAAACATGCAACGGGCGCCAAGGAGTGCGTTACAGCTGCCCCCTCCCTCGTCCGCCCCCCCCCAGCCAAAGTTCATTACCTGTTGACCCTTTGGGATCGGGTCAGGCGGAAGTGGCTTGGACGGTGGGTCGGGCCGTGTGGCGCCCAGGGGAGTGGACTGCAGCGAGACGGGAAGAGAGCAGCGAGAAAGGAAAGAGGCAGATGGACAGAGGGGGTTACTGGTCAGGCTAGTGGCATGCAGGGTGAAAACTCATGCGCAGGCAACCATGCAGCATGCGCCCGCAGGCACAAGAAAAAGAGAGAGAGAGAGAGAGAGAGACAGGCAGACCCACATTTCATATTCCTTCAAGGGTTCAAATCCAAACCGGGATCTGTCCCGGAATCTGCTTCTGCTCTTTCCGGGACAGGGCTCATCACCCACAAAACCTGTGGCACGCTAATAGGAATGTCCCAGAGCATAGGCACAGAGATTTTTGTTCCACTGAGTACCCTACAAATCCAGTGCTGGGGATTGGTTTTTGAATGGAGACGGATCTCTCCCAAATCACACTGAAATCCTAAACCGTTTCTCAGAAATGAAGCAGGAAGCCTGACGTCAGGAGAGACCAAGGGGCTAGCGGATCATGTGGTTGGCACATGGTTAATTCTGCACACCTATCATGGCTGCGCAGTTTGGCTTTGGCACTAAGAAGTGTGTGGAGGTTGATGTATGACACAAGCTTCTAGTCCTCAGTGGCTGCAGAGAGATGCTTAAATAATATGAGTGTGTGTGTGTGTGTGTGTGTGTGTGTGTGTGTGTGTGTGTGTATAGTCTCAGAAGACTGATCAGGACTTTCCGTAGTGGGTCTTGGAATCTGGGTGCCCTTAAACAACACATCATTGGGGCTCCGATTCTTTGCTCCTTCAGCTCTGTGGTATGCCAGGGGCAGGACTTTGGCCCCCACTCAGGCAGAACCCCAAACTCCGCTGAAAAACCTGCAAACTGATGTGATAGAGGCCCTCTTCAAATCTCCTGGTTGGCTTTCAGTCGTCACCTGGAGATGGTGCCGATTCCTGGGGACTCCAAGTCACTCCTGAAGGGGTGGCAACCCCAGTCATCGATAGCAACAGTCTACAAGCCCCACCCTCCAGGCAGGAATAAGCCACACCCCAGTCCCCTGTAGCAACAGTTCCTAAACCCCGCCTCCTAGCAGTAATAGGCCACACCCCCAAATGTATAGCAACACACTCATCTCCACTCCAGACAGCAGCCCCCCATCATTGTTAGCAAGAGGAAACATGCCCCGCCCCTCTAGTGGCCACCTCCCAGCCCCCCCCCCAACACCATGTACGAGTTGAAATTGAATCCAATGTCCTTCCTGATTTCACTTCCTTTTCAAATTCCCCGATCCTTTTGGATTTTCCAAACAGAACAAAACAAACCCGGAAACAAGCAAATCAAATTTGGAAACAAAACATTTGAGAATTGTGTGTGTGTGTGGGGGGGACGACACATAGGAACTTGGTTCCTGTGTGTTTTGGCACTTGCAACGTCCACTATATTCGGGGAAAGGCAGAAGACCAAGGTCTGGAAGTGTTGCACTGCGAGATGTCTGTTTCCAAATTCTACACATTTACTTCTTCAGTGTTAATAGAAGGACATTTCTTGCTAAGATTTCCGAGGTTCTCTAATGTCTGTTTCTGCCTCAAATAATACCCTCTTGCCCACTGCCAAGGCACAAAGACCCTGTCCGATTCAGCCGGTGCCAACCCAGAGCCCGGGACGGACTGGAACTGGGGAGGGTCTCTCGCATCGCAGTCTCCACGTACCTTCGAACTCGGCATCAGTTGGAGCTCGGTGCTACGCCGCCACTGCGGCGGTCGGGGGCGCTCCGGGGGGGCCTGGCTGTAACTCCCGGGTTCCGGCTGGGTGATCCTGAGGGAGAAGTCAGAAGCAGCTTGCAAGGGGGACAGAACGTTCACACATGACGCTGTCCCCAGGTCCAGCTTGCAGAAGAGGTGCTCACCCCATGGACTGATGGCTCCTCGCCCAAAGAGGGATCAGTTTGAGCCCACCAACCAGGCAGAAAAATGTCTCCTCTTTCTACTCGTCCACAAGGGCTTGAAAAGCCGAGCAAATTATGAAGAAGAACACAATCCGATTACAACATTTACAGATTTCTTGGGGTTTAGAAAGTTTAGAGAGCCCTGCCAGACAGAAGATTCTACCCAAACGGAAATAGGGGCGTGTGCATTCGTTTCTTGAGACAACAGAACCCACGAGATATGGGTCCAATTTTAAAATGCATTTTTTTAATGCCACATCCTGGTGCGCAAGGCTGTTTTAGGAGGCCGCTGTGCCGGGGGGGGGGGGGTTGCCTACAGTTACAGTTACGTTGTTTGATTTGAGAAGAGCCAAAACAAAATGAGAAAGCAGGACAACACAAGGAGTCACAAAAAGCATCACGTGAACAAGAAACGGAAACCCAAATTCTTGCACACCCCGGAAAGGAAAGACGGGTTTGAAGAGGCAACAGGGAGGGACCCAAAGTTGAGAACTGGAGACGAATCACCCATCAGAGAAGCCTCGATTAAAGTGGCACCTTGTCAGCTCCAAAAGCAGAAGGAGCCCCTGCATCTGCCCCCAGCAATAAAAAGCCACAAAGGCGGATAGCAGAGGTGCGCATAAGGACACTTGCCGGCTTGGCGCCAGCCACATTACCCTCTCGGTTCAGCTGGGTGGTAGATTCGCATCTGGGCCCCTGTTGCAGCACTGCAGGGTGAGGGGAGGAGAATTAGCACTGTGCACCGAGGAGGAGGAGGACAGCGCTGGCGGGGGTCGTTCAGAGCAGGCCACGGCCAATGGCCCAAGACCATCTGAGGTCCACCACGCCAGACCTCCCCTTGAGCCCCTGTTGCACAACTGGAGGGGGGGGGGTAGGCACCATGAAGTGCCTAGTATGAGGCTGTGCCTCAGGACCCCCACTGACGTGACATTGGTGCCGAGTTCGAGTCCAGTGTGCCGATGGCAATTAGCTCTACTGGCAGTCCTCTGCTGGGATGTGACTGGAAGGACTGGCCTGGTGTCAGCACAGGCGGGCAGCAACTGGGAAAGGAAGGCTGGAGATGGGGACTGAGGCCTAAGAAAGGGAGATTGAAGTGGGGACGGAGAGGTTGGGTGCTCTGGAGAAGACGGGACAGGGTTGGGGAGGGCATCCGGAGGCAGCTCACCCTGCCCCGACAAACACAGTCGGCACAGGAGGGAGCGATTGGTAGGGGAGGGAGCGTTCACACCTGTGGCGAGGGAAGAAATGCTGAAAACAGGACGCGAGGCGGAGAAGCGAGAGGAGGCGGCATTACCTGTACTGGCAGCTGGTACCCTTGCCAAACTGGCAGAGGCGCTTGTGGAGCCCGATCCGCTTGGCGCAGCACAGCAAGAGGCCCAGCAGTAGGGCGAGAAGCAGGGCGCTCAGCAACAGAGCCGTCGATGTGCCGCTGCCTGCTAGGAGGAGGAGGAGAAGGAGAAGACGACGACAGAGGATTACGCAGAGGCAGGCAGACACTCTGCCCACCACACCGCATACCAGGCCGAGCCCTTCCCTCGCTCCCTCCCGCGACGACAACAGAGGCATTGTTCCCAAGATGCCCTCGCCTGTCCTGAGTCCGCCACAAAAAACAGCACAGCTCCCTATGACGCTTAACGTTGCTGCAAGATCGGTCCTGGGGCACAAAACCCTCCCTCCCCAGAGGCATCCCGATTCTTAGTTTCTGGCTCTCCTTCCAGGGCTCTCTGGGAGTGAAAGGAACAGCGACTCCGCCAGGAAAAGACCGGCTTGGGGCCGCGGGGAAAGCCAGCTCCTCCAAGGCGGGGTAGCGCTCACAGCAGCGCACTCCCTTTCAAGGCATCGGAAGTTAACGCAACGCCTGTTTTGGACTCGGAAAGAAGCAGGCCTCGGCCTGTTCCCCGTTCCAAAGCATGTGCTCTGTTTTGCGTTTTTCAGGAGCCGCTTTGAAAACGAGCGTTTAAAAAAAAAAAAAAAGGAAAGGGGGGTAATTTCTGATAAAAAAATAAATATGACTGCTAAAGGAACATATCCTGTCCCACATCACACACTGTGCGTGTTGCGCTCTCTCTCTCGCTCTCACAAACACGCACAGCATTCGCACTCGGCTCCACCAACCCCGCGCAACCCTTCATCCGCCCTGCCCTGCCATTACCTCGCTCCGTGGCAGACGGGCCACTGTCGATGCTGCCCCCAGGTCCACTGGTCTGACAGTTTGGAGGTGCCCACCCTGGCTGGCAGTGGCAATGCCCCTTGCTGTTACACACCTGCAGCGAGGAGGGCAGAGAGGAGGGGAACATGGAGACGGTGACATTGCAGAACTGAGCAAGAAAAACCCAGAAGCGAGGCAAAGCAGAGATGCGCCTGGATGTTGTCTTATAAGCAAGCCAGTAAGTCTGGGCTGCGCATAGCCGCATTAATGCGCTCTCTGCACCCGCACCGTGTTGCTTTGGGAGAAGAACAGGTTCTCTTTGATGGAATGCCAGGCAAGACGGACTTGTCCTCTTTTGCCGCAGAATAGTTCTCAGGGTCCTTGCCCCCTCCCTCGCTCGCCTTTTCCTTTCTTTTCGCCTAGCGATTGTAGCCCTCGGGGTGAATTCTTCCTCCCCCTTTGCAAAGGGATCCATTACACAGTAGCTCTCAAACCTTTGGGTGTCTGGAGCCCGTAACACTTCTACATGTCTTGGGGAGCCCAGCCGGTGCATGTGCAGCGTCTGGGGGAGCCCCAGAGCACTGGTGCATGTGCAGAGTGGAGAAGTGCTGAGCACAATGCCAAATACTGGCAAGGAGTCAGAGCAGGAGGGGAATAAGGAAGGAGAGCCATGAACAGGGGAGGGACGGAGGAGCAAACCGAGCAGGGGGCAGATGGCGGCCACCTAGAGTGCGCTTGTGGAGCCCCTGAATGGGGTCTCAGGGAGCCCCAGAGCTCCTAAGGAGCGTACGTTGAGAAACACCGCATTTGCACATGTCCCACCACATACCCCACGTCCGTTGCACTGACAAGCGGGAAATTTCAGTGCGGAGAGAGCCTGGCACCTTTGCTCAACGCAGAACTGTAATGAGAGAAAAGGAGATTTAGTGGGGATCTAAAGGGGGGGGGGAGAACTAACACTGCATACCAGGAGTTCATCAGTGGAGGCGCATGGCTTAGTATGACAAAAGAGGCCCGATTCCCCCCCCCCCGGTCTGAAACGTTGAATAGCTGCTGCCAGTCAGTGCTCGACACTGCTGAGAAGTCTAGACCAAGGGTCTGACTCAGCAGAAGAGCTGCTGCCAGTCAGTGCTCGACACTGCTGAGAAGTCTAGACCAAGGGTCTGACTCAGCAGAAGAGCTGCTGCCAGTCAGTGCTCGACACTGCTGAGAAGTCTAGACCAAGGGTCTGACTCAGCAGAAGACAGTTTCCGATATTCTTCCTACCAGGTAAGTGAATCAAACCTGACCTCAAAACACCAGTTCAAAAGGTTTTTTTCAGTGAACCAGAAATGAAACCAAACCCAAAAAGCTCTCTCTCACGTGCGCACACACACACCACGCAGGGCTCACTCACCTTGCCAGCCCCACAGGATGTGCCTGGCAACACCACGGCCAGATCCAAGATATCGTCGGCAGGAGTCAGCGTGTTATTGGGGCAGATCTTCGCCTCGGCTGCCCTATTTTGTTTCCTCGCGTTGGCGCTGCCCCCTTGGCACTGAAGTCGGCCGCACCAGACGTCCCTGCCAGAAGAGATCGAGGCTTTACACTGGCTGACCTTTAATGCTCAGTTTCAAGCTTCTAGTCCTCAGTTGTCAATTAAAGAACACCACAACACACCTCCCCACTTCTCTGCCCCCAATTATATTCTCTCCGTTGCTTCTCCTGACACACTTCATCGCTTTCTCCGTTCCATGGCAGCTCGTTGGCTCTCGCCCTGCTTCGGGCGCATGCTCAGTGCACATGGGTAGCCCTCGAATTGCTTCCAACAAGGGTTGCCCAATGGAAGGGGGGGGGAGGTTCAAAATCATACAGAGCAGACTTAAGATGCGAAGGGAGGATTTCAATTCGTTCTCTCTCTTTGGCGGCTAACATTCCCTAGGGTTTGGGAGGGGCAGGAGCAGGGAAGAGTAGCTGTTAAGGATAAAGATAAGAGGGAGGGATAAGGAAAAGGCTCCTTCTCGTGCCCGAATGTGTGTCTCCCAAAGCAAACAAAATAAAACTTTAAAACCAAGGGAAAATGGAATGAGCTAAAAATAAATAAATCACCAAATCTTTTGTACACCCCCCTAATGCAGACATTGCATCAAGGCGATTCAGAGAGGGGCGGAACTCACTCCTGAGCACAGGGGACGTAGGAGCCATTGATTCGCTGCCCGCAGTGTCCTTGCAGGTCACCCCTGCTGTTCAGAGAGGCCGCGCAGGCATCGGAGACCGGCACCGAACCTGCGGGGAGAAATGGGGCAGGTTGGGGTGTGCAAGCTCAGCTGCCAGGGAGCTAACCCAGTTGAACACCTAAACACCTTCTCCCACCCCCCACCCCCCGGATCAGCTCACCTGGACCCCAAAATTCTTGACACTGACTCGAGTAGGTGGGGCAGGTTCCGCCATAGCAAACAGCCTTCCCTCCCCCGCACGGCGTCCCATCCTGCTTGTGGACGTTGGAGGGGCAGCGCGGAGAGGTGCCGTTGCAGAATTCGGGGAGGTCGCACTCGTTCCGGGGCTCACGGCAGACAAACCCAGCACTACGCAGCTGGAAAAAAAAAAGAAGAAGAGAGCTAGGATAGCTCAATGGCCAAGAGAGACGGATTCAGGTCTGCCCCAGTGCAAGTCTCACCTCTGCCACTAGATGGGGCTTTTGGCAAGTCACTCCTCAGTCTCAGTCTTCCCCATCTGCAGAATGGGGGTACTCATGCTTGTTTACCTTACAGGGCTGTTTTATGAACAACGTCGTAACACACATGAAGCACTTTGCCATCACTCAAAACAGCGCTACAGAAAACGTCAAGTATTATTTTTATGTCTTTCTGATGATTTATACCCGCTTTCAACAGGTCATCAAAATGGCTAATAGATCAAAATAAACCATGTGATAGTTAAATCATGGCCTATATCATGGTTTCTCAAAACACTGACCATGAAGGAGGAACCAAGGGGCTAGCTGTACAGTCCACTCATGTCAACAGTAGCCACATACGTCGCCACAGAGGAAGGCTGAGGAAGCTGGAGATGGATTGCAGTCAGCCAAAACACACACCAGGGAGCAGAATGCAGTGGCTGACTTCACTTCGTTGTTTATCGCTGCTCGACGTTCGACTCAGCAGCTAACGTTCCCTGCTCTTCTCCCTCCCAACTCTTTTGGAATGTTAGCCGCTGAGCAGAGAGATAAGACGCTCCAAACCGTTCAGGAGCTAAAGCACAACTCAAAAACAGTTTGGCACAAGGAACTGCGAGAGCATTAAGGCAGGTACCCGCTTCAAGACGGAGGTGAGCAGGTGCCGCTGCACAGGCCAACGATGCGCACAGATGCGCAAGGAAGAGGAACGTTTATGCTCTGTGAGTGGGATAATGGCAGATTTGCGGGTTGGATGTTGTGCTCGTGGGATACGACAGCACACACACACACAGCTGTTGTGGCAGGCTACCTTGCACTCATAGCAACAAGAATCTCCTGTGGCACACTGGGCTCCAGCATTCAGCTTGCACGTACTTGCATTGCAACATGGATCTGCACACTCCTGGAGAGAGAGAGAGAGAGAGATTATGAGTCAATGCTTCTCCTCATGAGTTGGATTTCAATTGTCACAGCCTACTTTCAGAGTCAATATTTACCACCACCACCGTGTTACACAAACTGTTTATTTCTAAATGTTTCTTATACAATTCAGAGGCGCCGATTCCAACAGCACTCTCGGGGGGTTTTGCATCATCAAAACTTTTTTCATTACCTTAAGTTTTGTGCTGGTATTGAAACACTGTCATTCGCCTTTACACCAGGGTAAACATGGCCACAACGTGAGGTTGTAAGCTCTCCTCGAGTAGCATCAATTGTGGCTGAACCATTGATGCTATGCCAAAAATAGCGGCATTTTTGAAATCCTTGCACCAAAATGAATAAAGATACATCAAAATACGATTTAAAATTTTAATGGCCAGCAACAATCTTGGAACAACTTGAGTTAGACAGGTAAAAAGTCATGGCAAAAATCTTTAAAACGATAAAAACAGGCAACAGAAGTTCATTCACGTAAAAAAAAATGTAATGGTTTAAAATACAACAATATTCAGCGTTAATATCTTGAGTAAAAACCTGTACTTACCTTGAGTTAAAAAAAAAATAGATGACTTCTTACAGGTTTTTACTCAAGATTTTAACGTTGAATATTTTATTGTTGTATTTTAAACCGTTACAATTTTTCTCACGTGAATGAACTTCTGTTGCCTGTTTTTATCATTTTAAAGATTTTTGCCCTGTCTTTTTACCAGTCTAACTCAAGTTGTTCCAAGATACATCAAAATATTCAGCAAAACATGAAATTGGTTGAATTTTGTTACACAATATTATATTATTATTTATACTAAATAAAGATGTTGGAAGAAAGGGGATGGAAGTGGGAGGGAGAGATTTCTCTTCGTACCTCCCGGAGTCCGCAGTCGCATTCCTCCTCTGGCTCCACGAGATGGTTCCCACAACGGGAACCCACCAGGCGCCCGGGCTCGGGGACGTCCAGCAGACACCAAACTCGGTCACTCTTCAGGATCTGTTGCAATTTCCGCTGGCTGCAACTGCTGAAACTCAACCCAGGCATCACCCTGGCAAAGAGGCAGGAGGAGTTCAGAATCTGGGCGCACTCAAACTTGTTCACAACACGGGTTCCATTCCGAGTGAGGTTCTTCCATATTTCCTAGATTCTCCGGTTCAGATGCTAACTTTAAAAACCCGACGCGGTCCCCAGTCCCGATCCTTGGAATCTTGAACCATTTCGCAAAGAACACCAAACGTTTTATGCAGTTGCAAACGTTTTATGCAACTGCAGAAAACAAATCCAACGCTCAAACTATTTTACGTGAGAAAACACACACACACACGCCATTTTCAAAACCATTCCTGTCCTTTTTATTACCGCTTGCTTCCGCTGCACCCCCCCCCCCCGCTTTTGAATGTTTCATTATGTCAAAACAGGGAAGCGGTTTTTACAAACACAATTTAAGACGCCACAAAAATGTGTGGTCTCAAAACTATTTTTGAGCTTTTCAAAAATACGCGTGCGTTGGGTACCAACTAAATATACACAACAAGATTATTTTTACATACAATTTGAGGTTTCCATGACTAGTGTAGATTACTGAGATTAAACACTTCCATATTCCGGGAAATACGTCGTTTGGGATCCATGTCATCTCTGGTCACATGCGAAAGCTAGTAGTTCATGCTCTAAGGCAGGGGTGGGGAACCTATTTGCGGTGGAGGGCCATTTTCCCATGGGGAAAATTTGCTGGCCACCCAAAATCCCCCCCCCACAAATTTGACCCCCCGCGAATTTACCGCCCTCCCACCCACCGCTCTCCCTCCCTCCCACCCACCTCTCGCTCGCTCTCCCACCCACTGACCCACCGCTCTCTCCCCCTCCCTCCGAACCCCCACCGACTCGCTCTCCAACTTACCTCAGGCTCCTCGGCTCCGGGCCGCCGCCTTCCCGCGCCTCCTCCTTTTGAAAGCAGCCTTTCTGTACCTGCGCAGATCGCCGCTGAGGCAGAGAGGGCAATCTCTCTGCCTCAGCGGCGATCTGCGCAGGTACAGGAAGGCCGCTTTCAAAAGGAGGAGGCATGCGGCGGCGGCGCCGCCTCCGGTCCGGTGCGGGCCGGACCGGATTGTCACGCGGGCTGGAGGTTCCCCACTGCTGCTCTAAGGAGACCAATGGACGCAGCTGTATCGTCAGCTCTTTGCTCTTATTATTCTGATGAAGCCACGAGTACTTACGTGGCGAAACGTCCTTTGTTTTTAACGTTTTAATAAACCTGTCACCTCTCTTAAACAACGTATTTCCCGGAACATGCAAGTGTTTATATTTTTTTTTAAACAAAAATTAAAAAATGGGACATGAATCTTATCGGGGTGCGTCTCAGAAAATGCATTCTGAATAAGCACCATTCAAAACAAAAAAAGACGACCAAGGACACAACTTAAGGTTGATCTACCCCAACCCCGTTTGCGTTTGGAGGCTCGCGAGCGCAGGGGACAGGACGCCCTGCCCTGAGACACTGCCCTAGGCTCCACTAGTTTCTTCCACACGTTGTCTACCTGCTTGTCCCTCCTGACTGGCTGCTTGCTGCCCCCCTGTGATAGGTTTGCTCCACGTCCTGCCCTCACTTTCTTCTGATTGGCCGAAAACAGCCAAACATGAGCATGGTCCACAACCGATCGCAACGGAACTCGGGAGAGCACAGCTCTCCAGCATCCCGTGGTGATCCGTTAAAAAGGAAGCCACACTGCTCCGCACATGCCGCATGCGCTCGGGATGCACCGGGATTCATGCAGTGAACATCAGCATTTAGTTGTGCCCTATAAGAGGTTCAGCCCCTCTTGTCTTAGTGACTCAACCCACAAACACACACATCTCACCTGACACAAATGCACTCACCCGGTCGGTTTCTCCATGATACAGCTGCGTCCAGGGGGGAGGTTGGGGCTGGAGCCGTCACAACCACAGCTAACGCCGACGTGGTCAAGGCCCAGATTGTGTCCAAGTTGGTGAGAGAGGGTGGAGGCCATGACCAAAGAGCCAACCGAATGATCCTAAAAAATTTCATTTATTCATTAAAAAAAAAAAAAAGGTATGCCTTGTCTCTCCTGCACTAGGGGACTCAGAAGTGGCCAACAAATTCAACTAAAAATCAATGCAATTCTTTCAGTTTATTTCTGTATTTGAAAGATTTATAGCCCACTTTTCTTGTCCCCGACGGGTAACCCAAAGCAGCTCACAGTAAGAGTTAAAACATTAAAATACATATTCAAATTCATAACATATGCTGTAACGTAAGTCATAAAAACTTATGAATGAAACCCAGAGATCTAACTAAAAGCCCATCAAAATAAGAGTGTGTCTTGAGATCCCGCCGGAATATCATCAAGGAAGAGGCAGTTTGTAAATCCTCAGGGAGGGAATTCCACAGTCTGGGTGCCACCACCGAGAAAGCCCTTCCTCTCTAGCCAGATTTTGTGTGTGTGTGTGTGTAAGTGTAAATAAATGGCTAGAGAGGAAGGGCTTTTTCGGTGGCAGCACCCAGGCTCTCTTTCTCTTTGTGTGTGAGTGTGAGTGTGAGTGTGAGTGTGAGTGTGAGTGTGAGTGTGAGTGTGAGTGTGAGAGACAGAGAGTGTGTGTATGTGAGTGAGACAGACGGACAGGTGGCAGGGAGTTCCGCAGGTCCCTTCATATGTGTCACTGCCAGCCTAACCTCAGAGCTCAGCAGAAGCATCTCCCTCCCACACCTTAGAGGACAGGAATATTCATCAACAGAGAGGTGGTTCTTCCAGTATCCCGGTCCAAAGGTTTTCAAGGTCATCACCAGCACCTTGAATCACACCCAGAAACAGACAAGGAACCTTCCCAGAAGACAAAAGAATAGGGGAGGGGAGGGAGTCCCTGGTCACGAGCAATGTCTCACCCCATGTTCAGGGTATTGGACTTCCAGGGAATCGCACGCCAGAACAGAGAAGACCGGGGCTCCTCAACTCACCGTACTGACCCCGCCTGAGCGTCCGGAGCAGATGGAGCCTTGCGTGGCGGCCCCCACTGTGCCACCGCGGAACGGGGAGCCCCTGCCAGGAGAAGAAGCAAGTCAGGAAAAATAGGACACACCGCGCACAACAATACCGTCGCAAGCATGGCCGAGAGAGCTCGCGTGGAAAGCAGACCAATAGTTTTTCCAGTATGGAAAAACGCTACCAATAGTCCCGCCCACAATTAGCCCCACCCACTATGCTTCCAGGCCGCCTCTGGGATTCCAGGCCCCGCCCCCTGCCTGGGCAGCTTCCTCACATGATAAGCTGGGCGTTGTCGTGAGGGATCCGGCGCAGCAGCTCCTCCTGCCTCCACTTGAGAAACCGCTCCAGGGTTGCCCGAGGGGGACCGTCCACCGCCACATGGTTCCCCTTGTCCCAGACTTCTATGCCTACGACTGCCACTCGCAGACCCAGCGGCCGATAAAACTAAGCAAGGTGGGCAATAAGGAGAGAGAAAAGTCATACGATCGCCCTTGGAGAAAAACTTCGTAAGCTCATGGGGAGGGCGCCCAATTGATGCGCTTTCCTAGGTTCAATCCTTCCCCCAAACCCACCTTTTCCATTGCCACAACCCAATAACAATAATAAATTAATACAGCGTTACCGATGTACACAGCGCTCTAACACAGAGGAAAGTCCCTGCCCTGAGGAGCTTACAATCAAGAAACAGGCACGAGGGAGAGAAGTGGGGCCCAGGGAAGAAAATACAGTACTTGATATACATGCTTAAGTCGGCTTTGGGGATCCCAAAGCATCTTTCCGCCTGCTTTGTTACCCGCAGAAGGGTCGATTTAAACCCCTTTGCCCTGCAATGGCATTTTTGGGGTCCCACCCTACAACTCCCCACCACCACCCCAATCTGCTAAGGTGGGACTCACCCCGTCCATGTGGAGGGCAATTTCCAAGAGGCGCATGGCGGTTTGGTTCAAGTCAGGGTAGAGCTGGAACTGAAAAGCAAGGAGCATCAGAGTGCGTTAAGATTTCTTCCTGGGAAGCGACAAGGTTTTGGGGGGGCTGATGGGTGGGGAGCCTCTCACCTCTGCGTGGTCGGCCACCATCACCAGCTCCACGTAACCGTGTTCGGACCCCGTCTCTCGCTTTGCCTGGGATGACAGAGAAAACAATGTTTGTTAATCGTAGGAGACAGGACCGGAATTAATGGACGATATTTCATTTAAAGAGGTCGCTCATTTCACCCCAAAGTCTTAGAGTGGGTTGCAATTGTTTAAAACTAAATGGGTAACAATTACAGGAGAGTGCTAGCTTTGACATGTTTATTCAGAAGTGAATCCCACTGCGTTCAATTGGACTTGCTCCCACGTAAATGTACACAGGATTCTAGCCTACGTACAATCTTGCAGGTCGCCCTCGCTAAAGATGATGGCTAGAGACATTGCTGGATGTACCTAGGGCAAGTTTCTCAACAGGCCACCTGCTGAGCCGGATACTTCTGCTTGGTTTAAGGTCCTTGGAGGTGCAAATGTCATAAATTAATTCTGTGTTGCGCGAAGGAGGGTGGCTGCCAATCGGGTGACAATAGTGACTCAGCAAGAGGCAGTTTCTTCTGTTCACACGTACCCTACGGAGCAGAGGTTGGCCTCGTTCTGGCTGTGGCTGAAACTGTTCAAGGAACAGGGAAGCCGGCCTGCATTTCCCCACCTCACGTCTGTAGGCTTGGGTTCCCTCCACCGCGGGTTCGATGCCGTAGCTTCTGTCCCGGGACAGGACGAGCAGGCCACTGGAAAAAGTAAGTGGCATTAGAGGGGCGGTCGAGGCCAGACCAAACGCCTCGAGCAAAGGCGATGAGCCGTAGCTCCTATTTCAGCCCATTCCTGACAAGTCACCATGGCGGATTTTTGCAAAGGATGATGGGAAATTCGTACGCACTTCTGTCAGTGCCCGGACTCCAGGACCTTCGCTTTTTCAGCTCCACCAACATACTCTGTCCTTTCTCCCCGGCTCCCCCTTTCACCAGGAACACACGTCTAGTGCCTTCTCCCCGACTTCTTTCGAATCCCTTCTTTAAAAGCACCATTTTTAAGGCGACGCCTTGTGCACCCCCCCGAGCCCCCCCTTCCCTGCTGCAGGTAAGCTTCAGTACGCCCAGGGTTGATCCCTTGCATCCTGGATTTAAAAGGATCTTGGGTGGCTAGGATGGGAAAGGATCACCCAAGACGGGCTTCCAGTCTGTGTACAAAAGACATGGCGAGAGGGACCTATGATCTGGTGCAATATAAACGCTTTGTCATAAGATCACAAGTGGATGAAGAACCTCAGCAAAGGTTTTAAGAACTGGAAAGGAAAAGGGAAGGAGATGCTCTCAACGTCTTCCTTTTCCCGCCTCGCCTTCGTACCTCAGACCAGAGCAAACGCAGACGTTGGCCCAGGAGTCAAGGTAGCCCCGGATACTGCCCCTGTAACAGCAATTCCCCTGCAACAGACAGGAGAGAAAAATATAAGTCACAATTATAAATACTGGGGACTTGGGGGGCGGGGAAGACAACTAAAAGGGACACGAGAGAGGTTTATAAAAGGATAGGTGGGGTGGAGAGGGACGTTCTCCTCCCTCTCGCAGAGGAGTTGAGGTCGCCCAACCATCACCCGGAGATGCAGGGCGCACCAACGGAAGCACTCCCGTCTGCAAGGCAGAATCACTCTGCGGAACTCTCTGCCACATGACAGGGCGACGGCCACCAGTTTTGCCAGAGGCTCGGACAAATCCACAGAGGAGGCCGATCAAAGGCGACAAGTCATGATAGCTAGATAGAATTCATTTCTAATCATTTCTCCATCTGCTCAAATTGCTTTACATTCTTGACCCTGCTCTGCACTTGCAACAAGGTAAGCCAGTGCTGTTATTATCCAATGGGGGGGGGGGGGGGACAACACTGAAAGGGGTTTGCTGCCCTCTGGTGAAGAAGGGGATGTACTAACAGCTGCTAGCCACGATGGCTAAACACAATCTCCATGCTCAGGGGCAATCTACCTTTGAATATCAAATGCTGGAGAATGAACAAGGAGGTCCTGGGGTTTGCCACCCCACGGGCATTGCCTCGACTACAATTCCACAGCACCCACAATGTGGTACAGTCCCAGCGAGCAGAGAGAGAGAAAGGCTGAGATTTGCACCTTCAACCTCCAGATCTCCGCAGGGAATGGCAACAGGCAAAACTGGTATATATATACTGTACCTACCTCCAGGCCTATCCGATGCGTTGACCTTGTTCCATTGGGAAGGTAATGTATCAGTGTTTGGGTGCCTGCCAGCAGCTCCCTGCATTGGGAAGATACGATCCACAGGAGCAGAGTTTATATCTGAAGGACATATGGAAAGACTTGCCGGCTCAGCCAGTCCAGCATCTCGGTTCCCCCAGAGAGGCCAACCAGATGCTTCTCAAAAACTTACAAAAAACAGGGCACATGCCCCTCCTCGTTGGTCTCCAGCTGCTGTGATTCCAAGGTAGACCCTCTCTGGACATGGAGGTTCTTATTTTGCTATCATGGCTAACAGCAGGAGCCAGATCTAGCCCAGTCTATCTGAATGGTTCACCCGAGCTATGGGTGATGTGCTGATGGCTATCGGATGACTTAGATAGAAGATGCATTTATGGTGGGTAGGAGGTCTATTGAGGGCTATTTGCCATGGCAGCTAAATAGAACCTCCAGGGACAGGAGCATTACTTCAGAGCGCAAACCTGTGAGTGTGTGCTATGTGACGGGATAAATGGAACCTCCACACACAGTGGCAGTCTATCTCTGGACACCAGATGCTACAGGAGGAAGGGCAAAGGACAGGGGAAAGGCTGCTCACTTTGTGCCCTGCCTGCGAGTCTCTTGGAAAGTATCAGAAACGGGAGGTTGATCCAATGGCCCTATGGCAGGACCTGGATGGCTCTTACGCCCTTCCTTCCAGAACCCTCTTGGTGCCCAGCCACTTCTGGAAGCATCGCTGCCAACTTACCAGTTCTGTGCCAAGTCCACAAGGAGGCGCTCGCCCTCCACTTCCAGCGCAATCTGCAGGTCGGCAGGAAAGCCCTTCTGCCACTGTGAACGGAGAGAGACGGGAGAGCTCAGGCTTTGCAGACTGAACCCCCAGCATTTCCAGGTACGGGTGAGAAAGACCCCTGTCTGGCGCGCTGAATTGCTGCTGCCAGTCAGTGCGGAGCCAAATGGAGCAGGGGTCTGACTCTTTCGGAAGCAGCAGACCAGAAGGCCAGCGTGCAAATGGAAGACAGAATTCCGAGGGACAGATTTCCCCCCAGAAGGATTTGCAAGCTGGCACGGGGCACCACGACAACAGACCCCATGGGCCAGCTGCACCCCTCCAGCCAGTCTAGTCTCCATCCGAGAAGGGTGCCCTGCAGCAGGGTCAACCTAAGGCCAAGCAAAGGTTGGCCCCCCACACACACACAAACACACTGCGCCGCAATGGGGCAGGAAGAGCCTCTCCCTGCTTAGCTCATTGTCCTGTGGGTGCGAGGGGGGGGGAGTGGAGAAACACAGAGAGGTGTCTTCTTTGCCCCCCCCCGCCACCCCACCCAGCGCTTCCTGCCCAGCAGTAATACACGGAAACGCTCCAAGCCTCCCTGCATCCGCGGGCTGGGCACGCGGAGGGCGAGCGCTGGGGGCCGGGAGGAGATGAGCTCATGCCGGCTGCTCCGCTGGAGGTCACAGGGCAGGGGCCGTGGCTGCTTCTGCTCCTTCGCTCCGCTCTTACCAGCTCTGCCTCCTGCAGGCTGAGGGTCTGGCTGCCCTGCAGGATCCTCGGCACGACAGGCCAACGACAGCTCGGCTCGTCCCCTCGCCGTTGGGTGCCGCCACCTGCAAGGGATCATGGGCAATGATCATGCTTTCACCTACCTGGGAAAGCAACTTTCTTCTTTATTGCATGTTACATTTTTATATACTGCCCGCCCGTCCCCCAAGGCGCTCAGGACGCCACGCATGGACCCGAGTCTTCTGGGTTCCAAGTCAAACAGTGACTAACCAGTAACCACTAACCCCACACTGCTAGCTCTCTTTTCAGACACATTGGTCAGCTGCCTCAAAGACGGGCGCGGTGGCGAGGCAAGGACAACATTCTCAGATCATAATTGCAGCAGCTCGAGGGAGCCTCCAGGTGCAGAGGCAGTCTACCTCCAAGGATCAACTGCTGGGGGCAACGAGGGCTGTTGCCTTTGTGGACTTTCCCAGGAATATCTAGTTGGGTACGCCTGGAAGCAGGAGCCAGGATCAGATAGATTTATGGTCTCCTATAATTGAGGCTCCTCTCACGTTGGCATTAGAAAAGATAGAGATGGGGCATCCATGTATATAGAGGACAGGCTGCAGAATTTAGGTCTCTCGCCCCCCCCCCCCCGAGTTGGGGAAAAAAGGCAATTGGAGGAAGGGACGACACATGACAGAGGCTTGTCAAATGATACATGGGGTGGAGAAAGTGGAAAGAGAGGTTATCACAGGCAGACCAAAGGAGGCGTTTCCTCACCCAGGGCAGATTTGGACAGTGGAACTCCTTGCCACATGATGCAGTTGTGGCCACGGGCTGACGTGGGTTTAAAAAGAGTTTAGACCAATTCATGAATGAGCAGAGGTCTATCACAGATTCTTCATCACAACGGCTATGCGCTACCTCCGACTTCAGAGGTGGTGTGTCTCACCAGGGGAGCCACAGTGGCGGAGGGAAGGCCTTCATGACCTGATTTTCCAGAAGCAGCTGGTGGGCCACTGTGGGAAATAGGAGGCTGGACTGATCCTTCTTAGAACGGTGGACTAGTGGCCCCCAGGTCTGATCAAGCAGGGCTCATCTTATAGCAATAAGTCACGACAGTTGGGAACTGAACCTCCATTTTCAGAGGCAGTCTACCTTTGAATGCCGGGCACCGACAAGAGAGGGGCCCCTTGGCTTCATGCTCTACTTGCAGGGCTTATCGGAGCCGCCTGGCTGGCTGCAGTTCAAAATCGGACAGAAGATGGCCCTTCGGTCTCATTTAGCCGGGTTTTTCTTACCAATGACACAGGCTGCATGGGAGGGGAGGAAATCTGCCCCCTTCTGCGTTTTCTCTTCCAGGCACTGAAAAAAAGGACTTCTCTTTTTTTGTGGTTTCTTCCACCGACGCACTGCACAGCATGCCAAACTGAAACACAGCAAGACTGAAGCGCCCCTGAAATAGGCCCAAGTATAGAAAAACCGTAAAATCTTCCAGGTCTTTCGTGGACTCTTTCACTTTCGTGAAAAGTCAGGGAGACTTTTGCCACCAGAAAAAAAAAAATCCAGGTGTTTCCATGTACCTGGAAAAAAAAAAGTTGCATTTTTGCAACTCTTGGGAAATAGGGTTGTCAGAAGTCCCGTTGACTTGCATGGTCGCTGTCAAAACATATTGCTTTGACGGACTTTGAAACATGACAATTGCACAAAAGAGGGTTCACACAGCACACTCCTATGCCTGTCTATCCAGAAGAAGGCCCCATTGGTCAATAGGGCTTACTCCCTACTCCCAGGAACGCCTAGAGAATTGCAGCCTTATTTATTAGGACACATGGTGTGGGGCTTTTGCGGTTGAAATCTTGTTGCACTGGGGTTACATGGAGGTTTTCCGACTCATGTCAGCTATGCGGGTCATGGGATCTGGCCTGTGGCACACCTGCCGCCCCCCTCGCCATCCCTCAGCATCAGCACCACGGCTCTCTGTCCGAGGTGCTGAGTTTGAGACACTTATACAAATCATGATCAGAAGCAGGTCTCGACTCAGCATTCCAAGCAAGGTAAAAGGTAAAGGTATCCCCTGACAATTAAGTCCAGTCGTGTCCGACTCTAGGGTGTGGTGCTCATCTCCATTTCAAAGCCGAAGAGCCAGCGTTGTCCGAAGACGCCTCCGTGGTCATGTGGCCGGCGTGACTCCTTGCCGCAGCGCATAGCATGCGGCTGGAACACGGAGCGCTGTTTACCTTCCCGCAAGCGGTACCTATTTATCTACTCGCATTGACATGCTTTGGAACTGCTAAGTTGGCAGGAGCTGGCCAAGCAACGAGAGCTCACCCCGTCGCGGGAATCGAACTGCCAACCTTTCGATCGACAGCTTATGATTCGGCGGTTTAACCCGCTGCACCACCCGCTGGCAAACCTCAATTTAAAATCCCAAGCAAACCTCAATTTAAAAAACCCACTTTTTTCCTTCACTGAGCACACAGCTCTAGCTATCTGTTGCTAAGTCTAGGAAAGCAGGGGTGTGTGTGTTTCCTCCTTGACCTGTGATTTGGGTGTTGAGCCAGGTTCGAATCCTCTCTCTCCTCCTTGACCTGTGATTTGGGTGTTGAGCCAGGTTCGAATCCTCTCTCTCTCTCTCTCTCTCTCTCTCTCTCTCTCTCTCTCTGATAAAGGAGGTAAAGAACTATGTACACCAACCTGAGCTCCTTGGAAGACAGGCAGTACAAAAAGGTGAAAAATAAATAATAAATAGCTGGTGAGAAAACAACAACACTTTTTTTTTTCAAAGGGAGGCCTAGGTTAGCTTCTCCGGCAGGCTCTGCAGAGAGTGACCTCCTTGAAAAGTGAACACCCTGCATGTGGCTGGGGGCAGAGGCCCTCCTGAGGGTCCACATGTGCCACGGCGTGTGCAGGGAGGGCCACCTTGCATACGTTTTCCAGACACAGGCATGCACGGATGTGGGGCGGCTCCCACGTGCGCTGTCATGCGCAAGGCACCTTCCCACATTCATGCACTTCCATGTGCAGAAAGTCAGCATCTCTGAAACAGCCCCAACAGGAGGCCCAGAGATCCATCCAGGAAGGGTTTTTTTTCCCCATCTTCCCAAAGAAAGAAGAAGAAGAAAGAGAGAGAGAGAGAGAGAGAGAGAGAGAGAGAGAGAGAGAGAGTTTGGACATTCACGTGCCAAAAGCTGCTACTACAGAGACATCTTAAAAACATCAGAAAAGAGCCTCTGGGTCAAACCACAAATCCTTTCCATTTCCAACAGCAGGCAGCTGTGCATTCCGCAAGGCACAAAGCCAGTGGCCCACCTCTGCACTTTCCCCTTTGGCATCAAGCACTTAGAGGTAGACCACCCCTGAACATGGAGGCTCCACTCCTATGTCTATACAGAAGTTAACAAAAGAGCTCTGCTGGATCAGTCCAAAGGCCCACTTAGCCCAGTGTCTTACTCCCCACAGTGGCCAACCAGGTGCCTTCGGGAAGCCCCTCACCCCCAAGGAGGGCAGATAGCCAAATATCCTTCTGCAGTGACTTTCCAGCAATTCATAGGCAAAGGTTTGGGGGTGACTTGTAAAAAAAGGGGCAAGGTGGGGTACAAATGGTTTAAGATAATACATAAAATAAGGTACACTAACCCTAACCTTGGAGGCTCCATTTAGCAGCCGTGGTCGATAAAGTCACCCTCCACAAATTCACCTCACCCCCTTTTAAAGCCACTTGGTCTCGAGACTGCCTTAACCACATCTTGTGGCGGCCAGTTTAATCCGTCACGCACGTGCTGCGCTCTGCTGCCGCTTCCAGGAGCGACGCCATCTTGAAAACCAGCCTCTTGAAAAGGCAACATATGAGCGCAGCAGGCGCAGCCGTCCAAATGCGCTTACGATGCCAACAAAACTCACCACGGCTTCCTTTAAGAGGGAACTCTAAGGGGAAAATGGGGATTAGGCCCTGCATAATATGTTGGCAAGTGTCCGAATGCCAGGAGGCTCCCTGATCAGGATGAGGCCTCAGCGTGGAGCAATTCAAGACACGGCTGTTGGCCAACACCAGTTACGGAGGTCTCAAGGGGGAGCTTATGGAACGGGCAAGGAATGGCCGAATCAAGGCGTGCTACACCCAAGTGACCGCTAAAATTAGGGTGGGAACCCTTCCTGTAGAGTCACGCTGGGCCCAGGAGAGCATCGGGCATTTTTGAAAGGTGGGGAAGGAAAACAAGCCGGTTTATTATTGGGTGGGGTGGCAGCGGTAGCTCAGTCACCAAGCCAAATCTCCCTTCCTGAGGAATGATTGGGTTCCTGGGGAATCTTGCACAAACTCATCCCCAGGTCCCCAATTTCTAAGCCCTTCGCTCTTGGGAGGCAGGAGCTCTGGGATACAGAGCTTCTCCAGGGCACACTTGAAACAGCTTTTTTATAGTTGTGGCAAGAGAATCAGGAAATGAACTCCTTCCTCCCCATATCCCCAGAGCCTGCTAACAGATGAGGTGGGGATTCTATTTGCATGAGTGACCTCAGTAAGACACGGACGGGGGGGGGGGGCTGCAGCTCCAGCATCAACGGTCCAGCAGGAATTAATGCAGGTGGCATGATCTTATCCCGAGATACTAAGAAATGATTCACCCAGAGATACAGGCATATGTAAATGCAAGTTGGCAACAGATTCCCATTGGGAAGAGGTTGCAGCTCAGGGACAGAGCCCCTGTGTTGCATGCAACCCCTGACAGCATCTTCAGGTAAGGCTGGGGAAGACCCCTGCCCAAAACACTGGAGAGCTGCTGCCAGTCAGTGTCCAGCAATGCAGAGCGAGGTCAGGCTCAGCAAGAAGCAGCTTCCTAGTCACACTTTTGCAAGGTGTACACTTCAAAGCATCGTCTCCCCTTATTTCAAGGCGGCTCTCGATCACAGGCTGCCTCTGAAGCACAAGCCGAGGGTTGCCAGCTTGTGAACTGGACTCTTGATCGGGCATGGGATCTGCAGCAACAGAGAGGTGATCTAGTTTCACAGAAAGCATCACCTGCTCATTGTTTGCAGATCAAATGGTCAAAGACGCAGAAGCAAGCCAACGGCCGTTTTCCTCGTCCAGCTGGCAACCCTACTGAGTCCTGAACCCTAGGCATCCGGGTTCCTTATCTTCCCCAGTGCCCCTACCCACAGTGCCTAGGGAGACCCAGATCTAACACACAGGGGAAGGCCTTTTCACACATGATAAAGAACCCAGCTCAGGTTTACACAGAGCAAAAAATTCACAGCTCATTCTGAACCCTCTAAAAACGGGAACAGATTCGCCACCTGGGTTTTCCAACACCCGTTTGTCAGCATCCACACATTACATCTTCCAGGAGATATTGACGGCTAAAAATCCAAGACACGCTGACATGGGAGTAGGCCCACTGGACACAATGGCACTCACTTCTGAGTAAGCATACAAAGGATGGAGTTACTTGCGAGCAATGTAATGCCTTATTATTCCTAGGAAAAAGGTTCGAGGGACTTCAACAATGTCCTTGGATCTAGATGACCTCACCCTGATATGTGGCCGACTCCCTCTACTTACTCAGTGGTGAGACAAATGCTCTCTGCACATGCTCAGGAGCACATTGAACTAGACCGATAGCATCCATTCCATGGTCAAGCCTTGGCATCAGCCACAGCGGATCAGCTCTGGCATAAACCAGATGGCAAGAGTGGGCACAGGAGGCCAGCTCAAAGAACGGAGGAATTTCCCTTGTTTGAATCTTATCTCTGCCCTGATCTCATACTTGGGGGTGGGGGATATGTGAAGGTTGTGGTCATTTTCTCACTTTCAGCCCCCCTGCACCTGCCTGATGGAAATAACGAAAACTGGACTACCTCACAGGGTTGTTGCAGGTCTAGAACGACATCGGAAGGGCTGCCAGCTAGGCTTTAGGACAACTGCTGCAATCTTATGGGCGCTGACATGGAAAATCAGTGTCAAGAGCGCAATCGGGCTTACTTCCGAGTCAAGCTGTCCAGGACCTGGCTCGCAAGAGCTGCCGGCCTCCCCCACGTCACATGTGGACATATCCGTAAGGATCCTTTATCATGCATAGAATCGGGGACGGGAAGGCTCTCCGTCCAACTCACCTGCGCCTTGCGCTCTCGGGCCGTCGCCGCGCTCCTCTTGCGCCGCTCCGTTGTTCATCCCGACCGGGTCCCCGGAGCCGAGGCAGCCCCACGAAGCCAGGAGCACGCCGAGACCCCACAGCACCCCCATTGCCTCGGCTTGCTGCCTGGGAGAGGCGGCAGGCGCTGCGCCCTAGCGCACAGCCAGTCTTGGAGAGAGGTCCCCGCGTCCTTGAGGGCGCTCGGGGGGCGCCTGCCTGGTGGCAACGCGGAGTTCGGAGCAGCGGTCTGCAGCGAAAACAGCAGCAGCAGCTCCGCAGGCTCCGGCTAAATCCCTCCCCCGGGCCCGGGAAAGGAGGCGGCCCCTGCTCTTCTCCAGCCCGGCCCAGCCGCCTCCGCCCTCCCTCTCGCCTCGCTTTGCATCGCAGCTGCTGGGCCCGCCCGGGAACGAGAACTTCCTGCCCGACCGACCTTCAGCCTCCGCCCGGCTGCTCGTTGCCAAGTCCCGGCTGGAGAAGCCACCCCGAGCGCGATTCATCTTCTCCCCCGCCCTCGCCGGCCTCTAGCCGCGCCCAAGCAGCGCGCACGTCGCGGGCAAGGCGCCTCCCTTTCTCCGCCCAGCTAATGAATCAGGGCGCCGTGCCAGCTTTCGAATTCCAAACCGGAGTCACTTCCGAAAGGCAGGGATTGACCCGAAATGGGAGGCGGGATTTCCCTGTCCACGGGAGGAGGGCGAGGCTTGGAATTTTACATCGAAGAGGCTGCCAAAAAGATAAGGGAGCATTCAAGCCAGGGGTGCCCAACCGACCAGGGAAAACAAAAACGGCCTAGTGGAGAACAAATATTGTTTAAACAAAACAAAACACAAACCCATATTTCCCTGTTTTGCACCATCCCTTGCGCGCGCATGATGCTTCAGCCTGCCGTGTGCTTCAACGTGGGGCTGCCCTTGAAGACTTTGGAAGCTTCGATTGGGACAAGTTTCCACTGCTCAGATACTGACCAGTGCCAGATACTCTGATCACGTCTTGCACTTGTTTCAGCTGTGTTGGTTACCAGTTTGTTTCCAGGACCTATTTGAGATGCAGGTCAGGGCCGGCCCATCTATGAGGCCAATTGCAGCAGTTGCCTCAGGTAGCAGATGGGTGGGAAGCGTCTATCTCTGCCTGCCACTGCTCCTCCACCTTCCACTTCCTGGATGAGAGAGGAAGAGGAAATGTGGAGGGGAGGAGGGTGCTGAGCTAGAACATTGGAGAGTGGGAGAAGCAGAGGCTGGCACAGCATCGGGTATGGGGGCACTGCAGCATTTGGCGGCAGGAAGTCTTGGGCCAACCCTGGTACTGGGGGTGGCCTTGAAAACCTTACATGACTTGGGGCTCCCTCCATTTCAATCGTCCTGTCCATTAAGATGAGGAAGCGAGAGTCTCTGGCATGTTTTGTCACCCTCTGATTTTCACTTGGCAGTGGCACACAAGAGGGCTTCTTCGTAGTGGCCCCCTAAATGTGGAACTCTCTGCCTCATGCTCTGCAGTTGTCTCTCTGCTCGTATTCTCTTGGAGCTTAAAGTCCTGCTTCTTTAAGCAAGGCCTTTTCCTAATTCACGTGATTTGTTCATTCCTCCTCCTGGTTGTGTTTGAACAGATGCTGGCCTTGCCTTTTATCTTTGCCTATGTGTTGAGTTTAAGAATTTCCAAATAAATCAATAAAAATCCAAGAAACAAACCAAGTGATTGACTGGGGATTTTCATGGGGCGTTTTCATGACAGGGAATAAAAACAGCGGAGAAATTTGACAACAGAAGCAGACAGCGGCTCCCCACCCCCCCACCCCCGGTGGCTCACTCGGCATAGCCCGTCTCTGCTTCGCTGCTGTCATCGTCGTCGGAGAGCAGGTCATCGGGGCTGCAGGCAAAGCAGGTGCTGCCCATATCCTGCCAGCAGAGTCGGCAGTACAGGGTGCCACAGTCCGGGTTGGGGCAAAATCTGGACTTGGGGCTTTGGGGCAAGTGGCAGAGGATGCAGCGCTGGCGGATGAACCGTCGCAGGCAAGGGAACCACCGGCCCAGTCGGACCAGGAAGGGCTTCTCCTGCAAGAGTGAGAGAGGGGGGTGGCGCTCAGTGCCAACCAGAGAGAGACACACAGATGAGAGGGCAAGGGGGCAGTGGTGCTGCATGCCAGGCTGTGATCCTGAACAGCTTTGGCCCCACCCCTTAGGGCGGAGCTACCTGGGTCAGTTTGCAGGTTTCGATTCTAGACATCCGGCGGCAGCATCTTGGCGGATTCAGCGGTCTGCCGTCCAAAGAGGACCGTGCAACAAAACACTGCAGCATCTCCCCAACCCTGATTGTCCAACTGGCTCAAGTAGGAGCCAGGATGGTGTAGTGGTTTGGGAGTCGCACTTAGACCTGGAAGATCCAGGTTCAAATCTCCGCTCAGCCACGAAGCTTCCTGGGTGACCTTGGGCCGGTCACTATCTCTCAGCCCCACCTACCTCACAGGGTTGTTGTGAGGACAAAAGGAGGGGAGGAAATATGTACACCACTCTGAGCTCCTTGGAGGAAGGGCGGTATAAAAATGTGAAATAAATAAAATAAATAGGCTAAGTCTCCCCTCCTTCCCTCCTGCCCTTCATATTTCAGCTGCTGCTTTTCCAAGGACTGCCTCCATATTTCATGGCTCCTGGGAGGCACTGAGCATGCTCAGTCTGCTTTTTACCTTTCCTTTAATTTACAAATGCATCTACTTCTGCATATCCAGGCAATCCCCCGAGTGAATAGAAACTACCTCCTCATTTGGGTTTTTTTTTTTCGAATTTTGCTTGCTGTCTAATCTGCACTGGCCCTCCAGGGACTCTCTCAATCACACCCAAATTGATTGAGATACGGCCACGATTCGCACTCAGGATTATCTGCATACAAAGTATGATGAGCCCTCTCGCCAAGCGACAGTTTTTGGCAAGGAGAACCCGACCAAATTTCAGAAAATCCAGATGAAGGACAGCTGGTTTAGGGCAACTTAAACATTCAACTGATGTCCCGTGTTGGCAAGCATTTTTCAGGCCCATCCTCAAAAACGCAGCTAATATTTCTCCTTTTTGCCATTTCAAGAAAATTGCAAGGGTGTGCCTTTTGCATCAAGGAGACAGATTCCAGCTAACTATTGCAGAAAGCATGTTTAGATAGATAGATAGATAGATAGATAGATAGATAGATAGATGATAGATAGATAGATAGATAGAAGTATTAAAATGCAATTCCTATGCCCAGTTTGAAATCTACTGTCTACTTGAGGATTTTGTCACCTCGAGCTTACATATGAAGCTGCCATGCTGAGTCCAGACGCTTGGTCCATATAGTTCAGCATTGTCAAGCACTGGCCAGCAGCAGCTGTCCGGGATTTCAGAGAAGGGGTCTTTCCCATCCCTATCTGGAGACCTTGTCCAGAATTAAACCCAGGACCTTCTGCATGTCAAGCAGGTGCTGTGAGTCCTGAGCTACAGTAATTACGAACTAGACATGCTCTCTGCGCATTAATGCACCATTGTACGTTATTAAGCAGGATCTTATTCTGCTGTGTGTTGCTAAGCCTCCATCAGGAATGAAAGAGCTAAAGCCCGGTGGTGAAGCACGTGTTTTGCATGCTGAACGTCCTGGCATGAAACAAGTGAACTTGCTGTGGCGTTCCGGCCTTCAAGCACTGGGCTGGGCTGCTGAAACAGTCCCAGTGGGAGGGGAAGGCTGCAGGCCGCTTGGCCGAGCCAAAAAGGAAGAACCCAGCCCTGGGTTCCCTGCACGGTGAGGAGGTGGAGACCCGGAATGTAGCAGACAAAAGCCAGCAGGAAACTGAGGTACACTTTCTGGCACATGGGCTGTGCACTGTTGCGTGCCAGGGCTTGTGCGCCAGGCGTGCACAGGGGTCAACAGGTGTGTTGCTCAGCAGTCTCCATGTGGGAATGCAAGCCAGCAGCCCAGGCTGCCATGTGCGCCGCCACGGCCTCCTCACCAATCGTTTGCGCCGGCGGGCGCGCTGGATAATGCGCTTCCGCTGCACCATAATGAAGGCCATGCGTTGCCGGAGCATCTCGTTATAGAGGAAAAGGACGCGCTTCTTCTCCCGCTGCCAGAGAAAGAGAGATGAGAGAAGCGGAGGGAGGAGAGGTCATGTTAGGTCCTCGCTCGGGAGCCGTGGCAGCCTGCAAGAAGAGAGGCGGCGCGATGCCTTCGTCATGGACCTAGGCTGGTGTGCTTTTTCGCTTCACCTACTGAAGCGCTACCTGCTCCACACCTGGTGAAGGCACAGAGCTTCTGATTGCAACAGTCAGTCTTCATTCAAAGCAAGGGGCACAATGTGGCCTCCACAGGGAAGGTCCAAGGGCAGGTTTTTTGAGGCACCAACCTTCGGGAAATAGAAGGCGGCAATGATCCGGCGGAGGCGGTTGGCGTACACCTGCACAAGACACAGCACCAGCAGGGCGCCGAAGGGGATAGCACAGGCCACGTATTGCGCCTGGGTCATCTGTCGAGGCTCCGGCAAGCATTCTGCAGAAGACAAATGGGAAGAGAGTTGGGCCAGGGCATTGAGGTTACCCTGGCCTCAGACTGAGACTGGGAAAGGGAGTGCAGCTCAGTGGCAGAATGCTTGCTTAAAGGCCCTGGGTTCCTCCTATTTCCAGCCTCTTTGAAAAGCAGGGCTGGGAAAGCGCTTGGCTGGCAGACCAAGGCGGCAGGACTGGGCTAGACGGATCCATAGCCTGACTCTTTGGGCTAGGCGGATCAGTAGCCACGCTCAGGTTGGGGTGGGGGAGGAGCCATGACCCAGCCATGAACCGGAGCCTCCACTTGCAGAGGCAGTCTACCTCGGAACACTAGATGACACAAAGTGCAAAATAGAGTGGAGGGGCTTTCTGGTTGGCTCCACTTCCAGGGAGGCTGGAGTCCTGGAGAGTAAAGGATGCGCCCCCTGGTGGCGCCTGTCTTCTGCAACGCATCAATCGCCCTTGCCCGCCTTCCCTCCCCAACATACTGAGATTGTTGGTCTCCATCACTGTCTCTGAGGAGGTGTTCAGCGCCCCGATGGTGCTCCGGAGGAGCCGCGCCATCAGCGTGTTCCCCCCAACCTTCACTTGCAGGTGGTGGCTGCCTGCAGAGAGGGAGGGAGAGTCACTGGACAAAGCCCTGCGTGTGTGTGTGTGTGTGTGAGAGAGAGAGAGTAAGGGCCTATATCTGACTGCTCCTGTGCAGGGAATGGCATGTAGAAATGTAGCAGGTAAGTCCTGGGACCTTTCAACACCTTGCAGGCAAAAAGGGGGACACTCAGGTCTCCCGAAAACACCCCGTTTCCACCCAACAGGCTACGGCAGAGGAGGTCATGGCAGCAGACCCGTGTATCAGAATTGGGCAGTCAAGCTTCACCTGGTCAATGACTTTGTCTCTGGCCAGGGCCGACCCATCAGTGAGGCGGACTGAGGGGGCGGAGTAGTGGGGCGTGCCCCCACCATCCTCACTCCAACTTCAACTTCCACCACTCCGCTTCCCACACACACTCTGGATTTGAAAAGGGAGAGTGGAACTGAGCCGAAGAGGAAGTGGAGGAGAGGAGAGCGGTGAGCTAGAGTGTCTCATGGAAGATGTTCTAGGCCCCCCACTTGTCTCTCCTCTCCACCACACTTCCTCTTCCACTCCATTCTCTTCCTTTTCAAATGAAGTGTGTGCGGAAGGATGCGATAGAGGATTGTGTAGTGGTTGAGAGGAGGAGGCGCGGGGGCAGGTCAGACGGGAACGGGCCACAGGGGTGGGAATGACTGGAACCCCTGGAAAGCTGGGGGGACGGACACAAGTTGCCGTGGGTCCCACACACTTACTGCGGAACGAGTATTCCACAAAGGAGTGGTGTCGGATCGTGCTGAAGACGGTGTAGAGCAAGGAATCGAGGGCAAAAGCGAGCAGGAGGAAGATCAAAGATGGCAGACAACCCAGTAACTCGAGCATCTGGAAAGCGGCAGCACAAAAGGAAGCATCGGGTGGGGGGAGATCTGCCAGTCCTGTCTGGCCTCTTGCCCAGCTCCACCCCCCCAGCTGTGTAAGTCTCTGCCCCCATCCCGCATCCACTCACCACATTCTTACACTCGGCTGGCTGGAACCTGATCCTGTAGGGGTCGATGAGACTGCTACGTTCAGCACGCCGCAAGGGTAGGAGCGTCCGTTTCTTCTGCAAAGTGACGGGGCGGGAAGAAACAGCGGTACAAGGACTGCATGCTGGTGGGAGGGATTGTTTGCCTGATGGGCAGTCTGTAGGCACTGCAATAATAGCACCCCCCCCCGCGGTTACTACCCAGAAAGTGGAACACAAAGGTATACTGCCCCTGAAGATGGAGGTTCTATATTGTCAGACCTATCCTCTGCTGCGAGACTGTCGATCCTATTGGCTTCTAGTTCCTTATTTCCTTCCTACAGGCATCCTTTGAGCTCTGTTGCCCACTCCCACTGGTGGTGCCCCCCGCCCCCACCCAGTACCCCGCAGTCACAGACCACTCCTACCTGCTTCCAACGCCGGGCATCAATCAGCCGGAAATAACGAGAGATATAAAGGTTGTCAAAGCGGATGTCTTGCGTGTAACTGTTTGTATAGGAGTATGCCCTAGGGAGGGATAAATGGGGGGAGGATTAGCTCCTTCTAAGACCGGTGTGTGCCTCAAAATTCCTTCCACTAACTCCACCCAAGACCAGCAACAACCAGCTCGACTGTTTCATTTTAAAAACAAATTGCCAAGTCACCGGTCCTCATGGTTGAGGAGGAAGACATGGCTTTAAAAGGGGATACATTCAGGGGGGTGAGTTGATCAATACAGGAATATATCTCAGAGCCAGCCAGTCGATGGCACTGGACTAGGGGGAGTTTTCCCCAGTGGCTGGCCCGAAAAATCCCCCTCCCCATGCCCCCCCAGCTCACGAGGCAAAAACGAAGATGAAGGTGCAGGAAAGCACGACACGCAACACAGACATGGTGGTGCCAAGACGGGCGCCGTTTTCGGCTATCTGCTCGTTGACCTCGTCCACGAGCTGTTTGTGGGAAATGTTGGCGCCCACCAGCATGGCCTGATGTTCTTCCTGGGGTGGGGGAGAATGGAGAGGAGGAGGAAGAGGGTCAATTTGGCAGCCTCGTCTACAGGTCTTCCTCCCGAACCATGAGGGCTGCAACGCTAAGGGCTGTTCTGTCGAGACAAAAAGGCAGCTATGAGAGAGACACGATCGAGACATAGGCCTGGTGTGGAGACTTCCGCACTCACAACCTTAGAACCAGGGGACATCTAATGAAACCGACTGGCGGGAGATGCAAGATGGGCAAAGAGAGGGACTTCATCCGGTACATCATTTGCCTGTGGAACCCCCTGCCACAAGCTGTGGCAATGGTGGGCGCTAGCTTGGAAGGCTTTCAAAGGGGATTGGACAAATCCATGGTGGAGGACAGGCCTAGCCAAGGCTACTAGTCCTGATGGCTCTGTGGAGCCTCCAGGTGCAGGGGCAGTCTAGCTCACAACACTAATTGCAGTGGAAGAATGGCAGAAGAGGCATCTCCTGCCTGTGGACTTCCCAGAGGCAGCTGCTGGACCACTGTGCAAAACAGCTTTTCAACTACCTGGGCATTGGGCTCGATCCAGCAGGGCTCTTCTTATGTTCCTATGCCACGCCCAGGGAGTCGAAGAGCCCTGAATCTAAACTGGTTCAGAAAGGCTTTTTTTCCTCCCAATCAACTAGGACTGATTCCAAACCAAAAATCACTGCGTTGCTTGAACGAGAACGGGAAATGTACAGAAAGCGGTAACCGGTTCACCGCGAGTCGCAAGCGGTTCCGTCTTCTGGTTTGCGATGTGCCGATTTGTGTTTGACTTTCCTGCTTCTTCTCCCATCGCGTGTGCTTGGGACAGAGAAGAATGCTTACACATCCCCCCCCAAAAAAAGTTAAAAAATAATTTATGTTAAACGGTCATCGTATTCATGCACAGAGATGCACGTCCGGCAAGCGAGTCTCATACTGTATGAGTGGATCTGTGATGGTTGCAGGGTCCAAACTGGTCCCTGATCCACTTTTTCATGTCTGAACTGGAATTGGAGTTGGATGTTTACTGGTTCAACTCCCTGGTCGTGGCATAAGCAACTGGGAGGCCTGCTTGACGGGCCTTCGCATGCTGGAGAGAGAAAAGCCTGACGCACCTTAACCACTAAAGTGGCGGAGAAATCTTGGTTTAAGTTGTCGACTGAGCCGTTCACCCGGTCGTAGGTCTGCCCAAAGTTCCCTTCCACCGGAATCTTGTCACGGCACCAAGTATGCATTACTGGAGGGGGGGGGGGGAAACTGGAGAGTGAGCTGTGTGCTAGAGGCCTCGTTCTCACTGAGATGGCTGGGAGCCCTAGGTTAGGACTGTACCATTTCAGATTGCAGGTGGGGGTTCCCTCTGGCTCCCCTCTCCAGTCAGCGTCTCCCATTTCCCCTGTCTGTCCCCCAGCATCGCTTACTCTTGGCTAGGTGGCAAAGAAAGCTGAATTTCATCGGGAGGCAGAGCAAATGACTGACGAGCGGCACTTTGATGGTCTGCATGCAGGCGCGATGCTTGGTGGCAAACCAGCTCTGGCAGCGCTTGATAGCCTGTTGGATGATGGCTAGAGGCAAAGGGACACTTTTGAGGGGTCCGCTGGCACACTCTCCTGCGTTGGCATGGCAGCTGTTCACTGCATGGAGCCTTAGTGCTCATGCGCCTGCATTGACAGGGCCAGGGCTGGCCCAAGACCTCCTGGCGCCTGAGACGGCATGCCAAATGCCGCCTCTCCTCACCCGGTGATGCGCCAGCCTCTGCTCCTCCCACTCTCCAATGCTGTAGCTCAGCACCCTCCTCCCCTCCACATTTCCTCTTCCTCTCTGTCCCCCTCGTTTGTTCCCAGGGGAAGGAGAAAGGAGGAGCGGCGGAGGCAAGTAGGCGGACAGCGATGAGCAGCGCCTCCTGCAGATCTGTTGCCTGAGGCGACTGCTTCAGTTGGCCTCATGGAGGGGCCGGCCCTGGACAAGACTGTGAGCTGGATTCATGCCCCACTTCAACACTGAACTTCTAGAGACCCTACAGAGGGAGCTGAACCTTGATAGCAATGCTGGAACGGTCTTTCTCCCTTGCTGCCCCCGAGGCCTGGAACCCCCTCCCCAAACACCTGTGTGGAAACAAAAATGGACCAGGACAGGGGCCAGAAAATGTGGGAAATCAGGGACCCTTGAAGCGTACAAACAGGAACATTGATCCAAACTGTTTTCCCCTTCACCCTGCTTGCCGATCAGTTGCCATTCGACTGGGGGGGGGATGCATGGATTCTACACACTTGCGCCCTGCGGGTTTTGCACGGGGAATCTTCTTGTGCTCCTCGTTACCTCTTTGCACACTCACCTGAGCAGCGCATCCGGGTTTTCGCCTCGTACACTTCTTGCGTGGAAGGGCTGCCTTTCCGGGCCGCCGCCCTCACCGACTTTGTTTCGTAGCCCTCCTGGCTGGCCACCTGTTCATTCAGCGCCCCAAAGGAGCGAGAGACGTCTTGGGTATCCGATTTCAGGGTCTTCCCACTCCCCTGCCATAGACACCAAGACAACAATGGAGGTGGAAAGCTATGAGACGAATGGGAGGAGGCATCCCCTTGAGAACTGACGGAGGATCTAAGAGCCAGAGGACTTCCCTGGTTTGACTCTCCCCTCTGCCATAAAATCACTCGGAGACCTTAAGCGAGCCCCTCCCGTTCAACCTCAGTCTTCCCCATCTGCAAAATGGGGATAAGATGACTTACCTACCTTCTGGGGTTGTTGGAAGGACTACATCAAGGTCATACATAAGAAGCATTTTCTACGCTCAGAAGGCACAATACAAATATTCATTACGGCTATTATTCCCTGCCAGGAGATAACAGTTTCATCCCTCTTCCCATCCCAACAAGCAGGCATAGAGAAGTTGACATGTACAGGCAAATGCCACAACAAGAGGCCTATTATTGATAACGTGGTGTAGTGTAGTGGTGAGAAGGCTGGATTAGGGGTGGGGAGTCCCGAGTTCGAATCCCCAAGTTGGCCATAAAAAGCTTGTCAGGTGACCTTAGGTTAGTCTTGCTGCCTCAGCCTAGCCTAAGCTTCCAGGTTCATTGTGAAGATTAAATATACAGAGCAAGTATGCCACCCTGAGCTACTGAGAAGAAAGGCACGTTAAAAATGTTATCAAGAAAATAAGACAATAAGGAGGACAACCGCCAGATCTTCCAATCTGAAATGCCCGAGAACCTTCAAGATGACTAGTAGCCCAATTTGGCAGTGTAAATCATATCTCTGAGGATTCCCCTCCATGTTGAGCTCTGCCCTTGCATCGCCCCACGAGTTCAGGATTTTCCCCGTGCTGAGTGCCTTCATGAGGACTAGCACCCCCGTTTCTCAATCTAAATGGTGTCTCCGAGCACACTTCGACCTCACGGCTCGTCCCAGACTCACCACCATGTCCTTGAGGACCTTGCGCAGCGGGGCTAGCGACACCTTCCAGGAGCGTTTGGCGTTTTCGATCTGCAGATCCACGGTGCAGCTGATGGAGTGCACCACTTCCCGCAGATTGTGCCGGATATTCGTGACGGGGCCTGGCAGGAACAAGAGGGCAAGAAGGGCTTCTGTTTGGGAAGGTCCGGACTGTCCGGACTGTCTGCACGGAACGAATGAGGCAGATTCTGCTGCTCCTGCTCTCTGAGCATCCCTCCCTTGGCGCATGGCGCATGGCAGACAGCCTGCTAGGCTGAAGACGGTGCCAGTCGGTTCACATGGCTGCGACGAGGCCTCTAAACCTAGTGAAGAAAACGCACCTTCCACCACCACCCCAAGTCAGCTTTCGCTGAAAATGAACACGAGAAAACGGCCCTGACTATGCCTGCCTGTGAATCTGGGTTATTAAAAAAATAAAAAATCTTAGGGGGGGCAAAGGAGGCAACAGGTGTGATGAGGTGCACCTAGCAGCCAGCCAGGTTAGGCACTGTCCGAGAACCCACGGACATCAGAGCGTCCACCTGCCTGGGTGACCCCCTGAACTGAATAAAGGCCCATCATTTGCTATAAAGTGTAGAATTCCCTGGTACTATTATTATCCCCATTTTGCAGATGGGGAAGACTGAGGCCAGCCCAAGAGGGAGGCTTGCCTGAGTTCATAACAGAGGTGAGATGCAAGCCAAGGGATGGCCCCGGTCGTGGAGCCACTTCAAAAATAGTAGCTACACCGTACTACCCACTAGTTGCAAGATGATGGTGTGAAGATGGGCTGATGTCCCGTTACACAACAGAAAAGGGGGGATTCAAGGTGGAAACTTGTGGGAGGAATGGGGGGGAGGTTTATCCCAAACATGGGCACTTCCTGTACCGTCATAGATGGCTGCCAGCACGTAGGTGAGGATGTAGAGCCTCCCTTCCTTCCCGAGGAATTTAGGTATCACCAAGAGGCTGGCGCAGCGGAAGTGCGGGGAGGTGCCCCAGCCCAGAGCGCCCACACCTAGCAGGAGTGATGGAGAAAAACGGTCAGGACTGGCGGTCGCTTCCAGGCTGCTGGGCTTCTACCGCCTCCTTTTCCGGCAAACAAAGAGCCTCGTGGCACTTGAGCTGCAAAGAGGTGGAACGTGGCGTATATTTCTGTGGACCACGATCCTCCGTTGGAAGGAATCTAACTATCGGAGTAGAGAGATACACCTTGAGAACATTGGGGTAAAATTGAAAAGCAATTGGTCCAGCCTAAACCTTCCTAGCTCACCCCTCTCCTCTCCTCCACCCTTCTGCTCCACCCCCTCTTCTTTTTTCAATCCAGGGAGCAGGAGGAGGAGCGATGGGGGTAAATGGGCAGACAGAAGTGGGCATCCTCCCATCTGCTGCCTTAGGCAACTGCCTCAATCGGCCGCAGGGATGGGCCGGCCCTGGGTTCACTTTAAAAATAAACACCTCCCTGAACCAAATTTGGGCTTGCAGTTTCACTCCCTGCTTTTAACGTCCTGAACCTGTCCGGTTTCAGTTCCGTGGTTAGTTTAGCCATGAGCCAGCCAAAGAAATAATTTTAAAACATGTGCACGCATTTTTGGACCTGAGCACATGCTCTCCCGCCTGGAGTCTCCTTCATCCCTGCCACCGTCTTCCCCCTATATTCTCTCACCCGCCATGCTGTACATCAGCTCGACCTTGTGGTCTTCGGTGATAGTCATGGGAAAAATCAAGATCCAGGAGAGGCCTGAAATACAAGTGTGTCGTTAGCCAATGGACTCCACATCACCAGTCATGTGCTTCCCCACCATCCTTCCGTTGGTTCTGCCTTTGGGAGGGTGAATGGCAGCCTCTGGGGCCCCTTCCCACAATACCCGGGAGTACTGATACATTGGGAGCATTGTGGGAGACTGCCAATCATTGCTGCGTCCACCACTGCCAACATCAGGTAAGCTTCTCAAGGCCCTGGGACACAGGAGGGGCCCATTGGAGCAGGGACGGCCCATTCATGAGGCCAACTGAGGCTGTTGCATCAGGCAGCAGATTGATCTGGGGCATTCTTCTCTGTTCGCTTTCTTGCCTTCTCTGCTCTTCCTTCTCCTTCCACACCTTTCCTAAGGGCCCCCACAAAACTAAAGCCTGGGCTCTGATGGCTTCTCCATTCCAGAGAGATCTCTGTGTATCCCATCTCCTAAGCAACAGGGACTGATGGTTTAGAAGACACATGAATGTTCGTTTCTCAAGTTCCGTCATCCCCATTTATCAGGGTCAAAATTGACTCACCCAGGGCGTACAGGCTTCCGAATCCGGCCCCCAGAAAAAACTTGGTGGCGAGGAACTCCTCCGGTTGGCTCCACAAGAAACGGACGCAAAATCGAGGGAGGAGGAAGCTGAGGATGCGTTTCAGAGCTGCACAGAGACCGAAGGGTTAATACCTGCATCTATGCACCCCATATAATACCCCCATTCTTCCACCCTGCATGGATTTTGACCCCCTTCCAAAGCTTGGGCGGAGACAAGAGCTGTAGAAGGGAGAGGGGAAGACTCACTGGTATTGGGTGGCTTTTTCTGTCGGCCCTTTGGAGTCTTGATCCTTTGATACGATCCTTTGGAGCCCCGACAGCCCATGGCTCAACAGATTCAGGAAAAGGGGCTGCCCCATAAAAGGCCTTGCACAGTGGCAGTGACGGAGACAACGTAGAAGACATTCAATGGAGGCTTGACTTTAGAACCGTCACTTTGACGGAAGGGATGCCACGCCCAGACACAGGTAGACTGCAGTGAGAACTAGCCCTCCGTGACATCACAATCCAGGTTCCATGTTGCGCTTATCACATGCCACTCAAAACGCACACAGAGGCCAGGGGTGGGGAAACACCACCCTCCCTCTCAGAATTCGAGCTATTCTGGTGGGGCTCGCTCAACAGTGAAGTCCAAGCCATGTTGATTAAGTCATGGGAACAAAGCTGATTTGAGTTGATTAAGTGGGCACAGTGAACCGGCGCTGGGACCCCCTCTCTTTCTCGTCTTTTGGATAAAATGCGCAAGAAGGAACTCAATAACCTCCCAGGAGCAAATAATTGAATTGCTCATTTGTAACATTTTATATTAGCCCCTCCCACTCAGCAGGGGGGGGTCTGGTGGTCCGCCAAAGTCAGAGAAGAGTGGGGGCGGAGCCATGATGGAATCTGGTGGGTCAGAGGGGAGGGGCCATGTGGAATGTGGGCGGGCTAAAAGACAGAACCTGGCCAGCGACGGGGGCAGCCTGGCAGAATCAGAGTCAACCTGTATCTGGGCGTGGCATCCCTTCCGTCAAAGTGACAGTTCTAAAGTCGAGCATTTACTGGCCTTTCAGACTGTCAGTACAGTTCTTGTGGGTGGGCCGGTAGCCCTCTCCTCCCCTCGCCCCCCCCATTCCAGATTATCATCACCTTTTTACTTGTAACCAAGTTTTCATTCTCTGTCTGTCGGCGATTTCACCAGCCTCGTTTCTGAAGCCAGTGCGGACACACCAAAGCAAACAAATTTCCCCTTGTTCCGAACGTCCTTTCAGTCCCCACTTCCAGCTTACCAGCGGTGGGGACGAAAGCCCACCACGAACAGCTTGGGTCTCGGGGCCCTTTTCTCCCCCCACCAGATGAAGGCGGCATGGCAGAAAGGCCTCGGTCGCAAAACGAAGAAGAGGAAACAGGTCCCCCGGGTGGCAGAAGACACCTTTGGCCGAACCGTGGCCCGCAGTGTGGGCGGCTTTGCCCTGGGCATGACTCTGGCCGGGGGCTATGGGGCCATGGTGATTCTGGCCCAGGGCTACAACATCTGGTACTGCCTGCTGTCAACCATCACCCTGGCTTTGGGGCTGGGGCTCGGCATGGCTTTCTCCTTCAAAGTGCGGGTCACCGTCCTGCTCATGTTGCCCCAGATGTTCTCGAGTAGGTGCCTGACGGCGGGGTTTGGATCGCGACTCCTGTCCCGGGGTTTGGCGGGACTCCTGTCTTGTGCACAGCTTGTTCTTCTGCACATTGCCGCCCTCTCTCGGTGGTGGTACAGCCGCCGGTTCTTTTGGCTGCACTCGAATCCAGCACCTGTCAATTTCATGGGGTGACCCCAGATTCTATTGTTGGAAGGAAGGAAGGAAGGAAGGAAGGAAGGAAGGCAGGCAGGCAGGCAGGCAGACAGACAGACAGACAGACAGACAGACAGACAGACAGACAGGGAAGGGATATACAGTAGGGTGGATGGATGGATGGATGGATGGATGGATGGCAGACAGACAGACAGACAAGGGATAGATAGATAGATAGATAGATAGATAGATAGATAGATAGATAGATAGATAGATAGATAGATAGACAACATGCATAAATATGACCACCATTGGAAGTCAAGAGGCAAAGACCATCAAGGACTCCCACCCCGGCTGTTTTTTCTCATGCACCTCCCTCTGCTGCCCCCTACAGGAGAGGGCAAGACCATGCTACTGCTCCTGGCGTTTGGCCTGGCCATGGAGGGGCCCTTTGCGAACATCATACGGAATTTCACACGGAGCGCAGATACCGTGTCGTGCGGTGCCGAGCTCGCCTTGAACCAGACGGCAGAAATGGTTGAGAGGGCCCGCCAGCCGCTGCTCGGTGAGATCCAGGACCCTTCGCCGCAAACATTCTCACCATCGTATTGAGGCTTGTCGTCCCCAACTGGGTTAAAGAAATCTTCATCTGTCCGGCTTCCATCTTCTTCCTTGTTTTGTACATAGTGCACAGTCAGTGTACATAGTGCTTGGCGGAAAATTCTCCAAGAACTCCCGGCTGAATTTGGGGGGAACTGCAGAGGGGAAAAAACAAAGAAAAAACTACAGACCCCGGTCACAATGTGGGGGTGGGGGGGTGTTATTTTCACACAAACCCATTGGAGCTCCTCCCAGCTCTAATGTTGTAAGTGTCCTAACGACACCACGTTACGATCAGCAGTAAGAGAATTGATGGCAGAACACACATTTTCATGGAGAAGGCCCCAGGTTCAGTCCCCAGGAACTCTAGTTGCAGGGCTGGGAAAGATCTCCCTTTGCCCAAGATCCTGGAACGCCACTGCCAGTCAGAGCAGACCGTTCCGGGCTATAGGGTCCAATTTTGGCTGACTCAGCACGGCAGCTTTTCAAAGTGGAGCCATTCGCTCCGTCCTTGTTGCGTTTACTGCAAAGCAAGTTCTCTCAGTGCCTCCTCAACGGCAGGCGCCTTTTAAGACGTGCCCTCCACCTTCTGCCTAGTTATGCTGCAGAAAATCAAGGATATCGCACAGAAGGCCAAAGTGGTTGGTGACCGTGTTCGAAAGCTCTTCCGGTCCATCATGGACTCCGTGAGGCATATAGGTGAGTGGTGCCAGTGTGAAGTCGGGTGGGTTGAAGAGAGGGTATGAGACCCCAGAGAGAGATGCACCCCAGGAAACGTCACAATTTGGTGTCAGAAGTGGGATCCAGGAAGTATTGCTTTTTCTAACTCTTGCATGAAGACCCCCTAACAAAAAAAGAAGGGGGCTGCATATTTTATTTGCTTACTAGAGATGTATACCCTGCCTTTCCTGCACATGCAAGCTTCAAGCAGCCAGCCTATGCATGTCTACTCGGCGGAAGTACGTCCCATTGGGGCTGACTCCCAAGAAAGTATGCGTAGGATTGCAGCCTTAGTATCTTGAAGTCAACCAGTTGTAATTAAATGTCACTTCCCTTAGAAATGAAAGGCCCATTTGGATTTACTTATACGTAGTGTGTGTGTACGTGTGCGAGGGTGAGTGTGAGGGGGGGGTCTGTGACAGAGGCCATCCTGAAATTATTAGATGTGCTCATTAGAGCCTAGTAAATCAGAGCAGAGTTCCACACATAGCCCAATCACCTGTTCCCGACAGTGCCCAATCAGATGCTGCTGGGAAGCCTTCCCCTGTTCTTTGCTTCTGGTATACTGCACCTCAACATGGAGGCTCCATTTGGCTACCTCCTGGTGAACAGCTGTGGCTTGACTTCTCTCCTTCTCCATGAATCTGTGCACTCCCCTTCCACGTCACAGTTCAAGAAGGGCCCTGCAGGGTCAGACCAAATATTGATCGGGACCCACGTCGTCTTTGCAAACAGTGACGTTCTCAAGTTCTCTCCCCTCCTGGAAGGCTTGGGGTTCCAGTGCTGCCATTTTGAACCATGTTCCCCACAGCCCACTGCTTGCGCAACGTGTGGTACTGGCTGCTGCACCTGGGCGACGTTTGCAATGAGGAAATGGGCAGCCCCTATCGGAAATGCAGCCGGCTCTTCGACAACGCCAAAGACCGGTGCGAGCGGGCCGTGCCTTTCCTCTACTATCTCTGCCACATTGTGCTGCTGTTCAAGTACCTCTGCGGCCTGGCCAATGGTGAGCATCTCGCACGTTTCTTTAACTAAGAAACACACAGTCGTTTCCAACAAAACTCACTGAAGTTTCTGCAGCTCTGTATCAATGCTGTCTGCTATTCATTATTATTATTATTGGATTTATTAATTGGGCAACCAATGAATTCATCGGCGGCGTGCAGTCATGTAGCCCTCCTAACGGTCACCTTTCCTCCCCGCAGTCCTCCTTGTCTTCTGCATCATCCCCCACTACATCGTGCCGTTCCTGCGTCGCAAGGTGGCCGAGCGTAAGTGCGACCGGATTTTTCCATCTTGCTCGGCCTTGAGCTGGGAAATTCAGGGCGGTTCGGGAGGGAGATTCCCCGACTGAATCACCAGCACAAAGTACAGGCAACCGGATCCCCCCTCCCCCAGGAGGAAAGAAGGGACAGAGCACAACTTGCCTTGCTGGCTAAGGTCGAAGCCCCACCTCTAGAATGCAGCAGCAAGATAGACTGTCTCTGCACATGCAGGTTCTGTTCTTACCTCTCATGATGAATGGTGCTGATTCATAGAGTGCAATACTGATGAGTCCAGTGTTTTCTTAGAAACGTCCTGCTAGGCCAGACCCCAAAGTTCTGTTGAACCCATCATCCTTTTCCAAAGGTGGACATCTAGACTGAAAGCTCCTGAAAGCTCACCAGCAGGATGCAGAGGATTAACATCCCTGCTGTTAGTCCCCAGAGGTAGACGGTCTCTGGCAATGTAGGTTTCATTTAGCTGTCCTAGCCAATTGCCATGGGTAGATATTTTCCTCTTTCGCCATGAGTTTGTCTCGTCTCGTCCTTTTTGTTTTAAGCCATCATGACATGCTGCAATCTTGTGGCAATGAGTTCCAAGGTCACAACTGTTCAAACGGTGAGAGCCCCAGGCCAGGTAGGTTTGTCTTTTGGAGGTGCCTGGAGATGTCCCTCATCCTAACGCGCTCTCCCTCGCCCCGCAGCCATAGTCGCTATGCTCAACCGCGTGCGCAGGGAGTTCGAGTTCAACATCACGACCATCAATAAGTTTGACGTGACCGTCAACGCCAGCAAAAGCCTCTCTCAGGTTGCCTTCGACATCATGGAGGACGTGTCGCAGCGCCTCCAGCCAGCGAGGGAGGCCATTGGACTTTTCGGTTACATATCCACCTTATTCATTCTCTACCTCTACATCAGGTGAGTTGAAGGCCATCAACGAGCGAAACCGGTTTGAAACTGGTTCAACTGTCGTGGCTTCATCTCCTGTCCTTGGCATTTGGAGTCACAGATCACATTAAATCAGGCTTAGTTGCTCAGTGGATAGAGCCTATGCATTGCAGGAGATTTCCCTGCTAAGCCTGAGAAAGACTTTTGTCTAAAAGTCGCTGCCGGTCAGTGCAGGCAACGCTGAGGTAGATGGCACAACTGCCTGACTCTGTAAGCAGCAGCTTCGTATGTTTTATGTCCAGGTGGGGCGAGGCTTAAGCTGTTGCCCTCCTGTCAAAATTTAGGTGTTACAAGCATGCGCCCGCTCTCATTTGGATGGTGCATTGTCCCACACAGGGCCCTGCTTTACCGCAAGCACTATTTGCACGTGGACAGTTTTGACAATGTCTACATCACCCAGCCATTCCTCGAAATGGATGCTCAGAGGAGAAAGCTGAAGAGGCCCACCGTGCTGCCCTTGTCGTCAAAGGAGAGTACCAAATACATCCGCCCAGGTAGGAAGGCACAAGATCCTGATTTCTTGGAGTGACTTACAAAACTGAAGGGGGGGGGTGTACATGAAAAAAAATTAATTGTCTAGCAACGTCATTCACTTTCGTTACTTAGAAATGCATTTGTGTGCATGGTGCGCGGTGCAAAGTACATAGAAATACATTTTTCTCCTGCTCTCGAAGTACTAGAACCAGGGGGCACCTGATGAAAGTGATGGGTGGGAAATTCAGGACAGACACAAGGGGGGGGGAGACTTTGTCACTGAGCACAGTCGGTGGAACTCACCACCACAGGACTGGACCAATTCATGGAGGACAGGGCTATCGATGGCTATTAATCATGATGGCTGTGTGGATCCTCCAAATTCAGACGCAGCCTAGCTCAGAATAGGAAGTGCAGAGAACCAGCGGTGGGAGAGAAGGGTGCCTTTCTGTCCTGCTTGTGGGCTTCCCAGAGGCAGCTGGTGGGCCACGGTGGCAAAACAGCATGGTGGACTAGGCGGGCCTTCTTGGACCTGTTCCAGCAAGGGCTTTCCTTATGTAATATGGAGCAGAAGAGGAAGCGTAGAAGAGGTTAGAGTGATTGAATAGAGAGTCTTTCAGAGAAGAGGAGGAGCAGGGGAGGCCGGTGGGTGGACACTGCCGGGTGCCCCCCACCAATCTGCCCTTAGGCAACTGCCTCAGCTGGCCTCATGAATGGGCCATCCATTGTCAGAGACACTCCAGCCTGCCACTCCGCTCTCTCTGCCACACTTCCTCTCCCACTCTATCCCCCGCTTCGTTTTTGAATTCAGGGAGTGGGAAGAGGAGGAGCAACTGGGGCCCCATTGAGCAAGGGAGATAGCACTTGACACACACACACACACACACACCCAGCACCAGGAAATCTCGGTCCAGCCCTGAGCCCAGAGAGGCAGATCAGGCCACCTTTGCAGAAGACAATGCCCCTTACCCCAGCCAATGCATCGTCTTTTCACGCAGCCTCTCTCGTGTTACCCCGCAAAGAGCAGCTCCGCTACGCTCTGGCTATCATCTCCATCAGCCGTCAGATCCTTCTTGTGACTTTGCTCATCCTTGCAGATTACTCCATCTTCTGGCTCTTCGACCTGGTGCGCTATCACTTGCACGGCGAAATAGTTGCAAGGGGTATGTTCCGGGCCAGGGGGAGGGACTCTGCTTATGCTGTTGTAGTGCCGCACCCTAATGGGCCTTGGATCCAAGTCTGTGGCTTAAGCTCCTGGGAACTATAGTTTTAGGGAATTCTAGTTTTATAACTAGAACTACAGTGAGAGTCTCCTGGGAATTCTAGTTTTAGGGAATTATAGTTTTACAACTAGAACTACGACAGACTCCTTGGAATTATAGTTTTACAAAAGTGCAGGAATTCTCTCACCTTACTGCCCTTTCCTCCTGATAACTGAACTACAACTCCCACAGGTCCCTGAAGGGAAATCCTTTTGAGAGGCTTATATCAAATGGCGGCTATTTTCCATCATGCCCTGAGCAGCTCATGAGCTTCCCAGAAACACAGATCTGGCTAAAAGCTAAATCAATACTACCGACGTCAACTGGTTTAATAGTCATTCTCACAGTTCCCTGGGAAGGGGGATGGTGAATATTAAACCTATTGGGGTCTATTGTATAAGTGTCCTCACTGAGACCACCATCATCGTGCTCCTAGGAAGCTGACAAGCATGATGGGAAATGCTTGGAAATCTAATCCAAATTACAGCCAGCTCTGCAATCCTTGGAGTTCCTCGAGCAGAGCATGATGGGAAATAGGTCCCCCCCCCCCCCCGGTTCATACTGGATACAAACCGATCCGGAGGAATTTTTCTCTGCTCAGTCATGGACCCACGTCCTTCTCCCACAGCCCCGGTGGTGATGAGCGTCAAAGTAAACGGAACGGGCTACTCGAGCGAGATGTACCGCGACATGGTCTCGGCCTTCAACGTCCTCCAGAGCGGCAATGTCAGCGTGCTGTCCCAGAAGTGTCGCTTGCGTCCGGCCGAACCCGATTACAACGGCTACATAGTCATTGGTAACTGCAGGGCCGGCCCATCGGTGAGGCAGACTGAGGTGGTCGCCTCAGGCGGGAATTGGTGAAGGGTGCTGCCCACCTCCATCTGTCCACTCACCTCCATGGCTTCTCCTTCGCCTCCCACTCTCTGGATTGGAAAAGAGTGGGATGGGGCAGAAGAGGAAGAGTGGAGGAGAGGTAAGTGGTGGGCTAGAGCGTCGCCCACCACTCTCCTCTCCTCCCCATATCCTCTTCTGCTCTGTCCTTTTCCAATCCAGGGAATTGCTGCCGCTTCCAACAGGGTTCTTTGTAATCAGCCAGAGATGCCTCCTGAATCGTACCAACTCGACTTCAAATGCAGTCTTGCAGAAATTTGAAATGTGCCCATAAAAGCAGAAGCACTTTCGTTTTCGACTCTGGGACATAAGAAATGCTCCATCATGCCAGCCAAGCCATGTTTACTCGGAACGGAAGCAAGGCTCGTTCCGTTCCAATCAAGGGTGCTGACACCCAGGCAAGCAGGCAGGCAGGCAGGCGGGTTGGACTAGATGACCTTCAAGATACCTTCCACCTTTATGATTCTGAAGTAGTTGGTGGGGGAGAATGGTGCAAAGTGGGGGCTGCTGGGAACAGCACTGTAAAAGAGAGTAGTGAAAAGGCCCAAAGAGGCCACTTTCTTCCTCTTCAAGCCCCCCCCCCCCATTTCAAGTTAAAAGATCTCATGGGAAAACTTTCAGATCAGTCCTAGCAAACACCAAAGCAGGGAAGGTTCTCCTGCGATCCTTAGTTAAAATGCTTTAAAAGAACACATTTGTCCCATGTACAAAGCTCTGCAGCGACTCCTAGTGGTCAGGTCTGGAAGGACATAAGGCATAAAACAGTCAACAAGGGTACATCGGACAGATGCTATGAGAAAGAACTGCAGTGTCCAGAGCAGATGATGGTGCAAATATGTACATGCCTGCACAACCCTCGTGCAAGCACGCCACGTGCAGTGACTTTTTGGGAGGCCTTGAAGCAAAATCCCTGCTGAGAGACCCCCAATGGCACAACTCACCATCTCTCAGCCTCAACTATTTCACAGGATTGTTGTGAGGACAAAAGGAGGGGAGGAACTATATACACCACCCTGAGCTCCATGGAGGAAGGGGGTATAAAAATGTGAAAAATAAATAAAATAGATAAACTCCCAGACTTTGGAAAGGGCATCCACACTCCATCTACCTCTCCTCAACACTTCTGCCCTCCTCTTCTTTTTCCACCCCAAAGGGTGGGAGGAGAAGCAGTGGGGCTTATAGGGATGACAGAGGCAGATGACAACCCCCCCCCCACACCAATCTACTGCCTGAGGCGACTGCCTCAGTTGGCCTCATGGATGGGTCTGGCTTTGTTGGCTATGGAATGTACGTGTTTGTTTTTTGAAAAGAGAGCAAGATGTAAAATTATTTAAGTGGGCAAAATGCTCAGTAGACACTTGAAAATTCATCGCCACATGTGCTCCTTGGGTCAGGGGTGGAATAAATACGTGAGTTAATGCAGATTCCTTTCCCCCTCCACCCACAGGAATGATATACGGCACCTGCTTTTTCATTGCCGTCTTTGGCACCTATGTGCAACGTCTGCGAAGGGTTGTCTGCGCCTGGTACTACCCATCCCGTGAGCGGGTAAGAGATTTCCCCTCTCTCCTGGCTCTGAAATCAGGAAAAAAAAAATCCTGAAGTCAGATTGGCTGGTTGCCTAGGGTTGGCTTCCCGTTTGCCTTTGTTTACACCTTGGCTCACTGACCCGAGTCATCTATTATGCTCTTGAAATGCATCTACTCACCCGTCAGGTAGCAGATTGCAGGCTGGATTGGGGAAGTTGATTCTGTACAATGCTTAAAGACACAGGAGCTCTGCCAGAAACAGAGGTGGCCACACTACTTGGCTGGAAGAACTCTGTTGGAGCAGATCAAAACTCCAGCTAGCCCTATATCGAGTTTCCCCAAACGTGACCAGGTAGATTCCTCTGGGAACACCATAGGTGGGTCTTGAAGGCAACAACCCTCTCTTAGAGTTGCCCCCAACATATAGCAATCAAAGGTAGAGTACCTCTGGATATGGAGGTTCTATTTGGCTACCATAGGTGACAGCTGTAGCTCAAGTCCAATCTCTCCCCTCCTGCTTGGATTTCTCTCCCCCCCCCATCTAAAGCCATCTAAGCCACATGCCATCACCCCATCACCTGGCTGCGAATTCTATAAATCCAGTATACGTTTTGCAGAAAAAAAAATCCTCTCTCTCATCTGCCTGGACTTACTGCCCAATTGACCTCAAGCTCTTGGTTGCAAAAAAGGGATGAAAAAGCTTCTCTCTCCCCACTTCCTTCATGCCATGCCTAATTTTATAAACAACTATCACCTCCCCCTCCTTAGTTGCCTTTTTTCTAAACTAAAGAGCCCCCAACTCTGTAGCCTTTCCTCATAGTGAATATGCTCCAGCAGCCCCCTGATCGTTTGGGTTCCCTTCCCTGCACTTCTTCCAGCTCTAGAATATGCTTTTTGAAATGAGCTGCCTGGAACTATACATTGTATTCCACCTGGCTGTAGGCACATCATACATTATGGTTTTATTTTCAGACCCTTTCTTAATCATCCCTACCATCTGTGCTTCCAAGTGGCCCTCCACGAACTTCTGAGCTTCCCATGAGCCCTTCATTATGAGTTTCCCAGGGACCCTTCAATGTGAACTTCCCAGGGACCCTTCACTGTAAAGTCCCTAGGGACCCCTCAGTTTGAATTTCCCAGGGACCCTTCACTGACAATTTACAACTTTCCTCATCTTGCCCTGGACATCACTCACCCAGCGTTCTCCACCCCTCTAGGAGCGAGTCTGCTACCTCTACAACACCATCTTGACCCGCAGAACGAGCCTGGCAGCAGCTGTGCTGAAGGCCGTGAGGCAGCGGTCAGCTGACGGGAGCCGCACCAACATTCTGCTCATCTTTGCTGCCAAGTAAGCCGGGAAAACGTGGTCTGGGTGGTGGGAAGCTAGAAGGGCTGTGCTTCCACGTTTTTCCGCATCCAAAGTTCTCCCCAGGTTGTATGGGATGCCTTGTTCGGGTTTCCAAAGTGGACTAAAAGGGATGTCACTCTCACTTCTTCTGGAGAGCCAACTGCAGAGCTGTGTATACATCGGGGTGGGTGGGGGGGTGGAGAGGGAAATAATTTAATCCAGCAACTTCTAGTGTGTGACCTGTGTCTCAAGGCAGGGATCTATCCTCTCCTCTGTTGTCAAGTTGGAAATCTTCCTTAGAGCCTAGCGCATTGCTAGCATGCTATGAAATAATTATCATTGCCATCATAAGGTCTAGAAACTTGAGGTTGTGTTCTTTTTTTAATCGAGCATATAAATAGCCTGGGGCCAGCATATCTGAAGGATCTAATTTTCCACTATGAACCTGCCCATGTAGTTATATCATCCCTTGTGGCTCTGCCCTGGAAGGGGGACAGTTAAGAAGTTAGATGGCTAGGTATTGCAGAGAAGGCATGTTCACGTTCAGCATTCTCACTTGCCCACGTTCTCCCCTAATGTTTGCTTGGCAAACACGTGCTTTTAGATTCCTGGTCAAACCAGTTTTGTTTGCTCAAGCGGTTAAGAGATTATTATTAATTATGATGATTATTTACCTTAAGAATCCATACAGTGTCTGGGGTGCCTTATGCCGGAATGACATAGGTAAACATGACTCATCTCACCAGACAGATGATGGCTTGCAGTGGTTGAGAGACCGAGCTGTGAATTGAGACTTCCCAAGTCTGAATCTCACCTCTGCCACGACTGCACCTGAAGCCAGCCATTCTCCTATGAACCTCAGTCTTCCCCATCTGTGAAATGTGGATAATACTTCCTGACCTTACAAGGTTGTGGGTGTAATGGCTACATCAAACAAATACATGTGAAGGGCTCTATATGCTCAGTAGGCACTATCCATGATTTTTAAGTAAAGTCTGGCTTGTATCATCCTCTTTTAACTTATTTTAAGATATTTTTTTATCCTGCCTTGTGAACACTTTCATTTGGCACGGTGGATTAAAAATATATTAATTCTTTAAAATGAAACAAGCACAGACAGCTCTGTCCACAAGGAGCTTACAATCTAAAACAGACAATGGTGGCGGGGGGAGACGAGAAGAAAAGAGAGACAATAATCCTATTTTTTTTTATTATTATTATTATTATTATTATTATTATTAGAATTAGAATTAGAATTAGAATTAGAATTTGTATGAAAAGTACCTTACCCCTGTAAGGTAAGGCAGTAGGATTATCTCCATATCAAAGATGGGGAAGACCGAGGCCAAGACGGAGGGGCTTTTCTATGGCCATCAAGTGAGAATTCATGGCAGAGACAAGATTGAAACTGGCAAAGTCCAATTATCAGCTCAGTCTCTTAGCTGGCAGCAGCCCAGGCTATGCCGTGGGGAGGGAATTGAGTTATACATACTAGTATGTAGCTCAATTACAGATGGACTTGGGAGGTTAAGCCAAGGGATAAGCTGAAGGCCTTGGAGGGAAGGTGGGTTTTGAGAAGGGATCTGAAGAAGGAGCGAGACAGGAAGACAGAGAGGCTGCTGTGATGCAGGTGTTCCTCTATCTATGGTTGCCTTTGTTTTCCTTGCAGCACAATCTTACTCAAAAGCAAACTGTGTTCAGCGAGGCTTCCCCCCCCCCCCGAGCCTGTGTGCCTAGGGTTGCAATCCTAATTGCTTTGCATTTGACTGTATCACAAATGATCTTGGAGCTCATTCGTGCAAACGGGATAGACATATTTTTTTAAAAAAGCGTTTCAAACCTTAAGGACTAGCACCTTGGGTTGGTTTGCTTTGGATGAAAGCTGGGATTCTCAGGCAGCCCAGTGCTAAACTCCTGTAGAATCTCAGCACACACAAAGCCCCGGCTGCTAGGAACACCCCTCCTCATCTGCTTTGCAGGTTGCGCCTGTGTGCCTGGCTGGTGAAGAAGCTGGGCATCCACGAGGCTTACTGCATGGGTTGCGGGCAGATCCGCAAAGGTGAAGCCAGCGAGGACTTCGTCACTTGCATCACACCAAGCTGCCGAGGTTGGAAACTGGGACAGGGCAAGGGCAGATGCGGGACAAAGGTGGGGGATTGTTGCTGGGACAGGAAAGGGTAAGACGGCAGGTAGCCACAGTGACTCATTAGGAAGAAAAACAGGCAAAGGCACGATCAAATCCAAGCATCCGGAAGTGTTGGCAATGGCTATTATTCTCTGTTCTTTGGGATTTTTTGTTCCTAATGGCTCAAGTTGCTATTTCTGTCTACTTTTGCTCGGGGCTACAGTGCCATCGAAAGTCCCAAGTCCAATCCCCGAAGCCTCCAACTGGGAATGGAGAGATGCTGCCAGTCAGTGCTTGACGATACTGACCTTAGCGGAGAAAACGCCTGACTCAGTGGGAAGCAGCTTCCACGTGCATTCTTTCTGCCTTACAAGGGATCCCATCCACTGCTGGCATTTCCGTTTTGCTCAACATTGGGACCAGTCCTTCTTTTCTTTCTGCCAGGAGCCTTTTTGGGCAACTTGAAATCTATTTTGCACCAAGCCCGGAGGCCATAAAGGGTGGGGTGACCACAACCAGGTGAACCGCCATTCATTTTTTTCCTCCTTTGTACCCCTCCTTAGGTATTTATTGCACTGAGTGCTACAAGCTCCTGAACAATACGTGTTCCATCTGCATGGCCCCCCTAACCTATCGAGGAGACATGGATGAGGAGATGTAAGGGAGCCATTTCTCAAGGGCCCCTGTTTCGGGGGGGGGGGGAAATCACTGGCCCCGTTTCTTTAGAGGATATTTTGATAAAATGTTGGCAGCGCAATTCATTGGCGCTGTCGTTCTTTTGCATTCAGTTCCCTGTCTGTGGTCTCTAGACATTAAGCTTCCAAGTGGGGTTTGGGTGCATCTTATCTCTAAGCGCATAGACACATCCATGTGCATGCATGGACACTAATGCACAATGCAGTGTGCAGCCTGCCATTGTCGTCGTGTCCCGTCCCCCCCCTGCAGCTGCTGGAATTTGGAAATTTAAATATTCTGCTGCAGGAAAATTATAGGGGATTCCCCCCCCCCTAGTAAATTCCAAGCTTGAAGGGAAAAGCACTCCTGTGGGAGCTAAATGCATTCAAGACAAGAACGAAACCGTAGGAGCAAAATAGGATGCTGGTTGACCTATTCGTCCTAAGAACAGGCAATTAAATGTTGTTAATATAACAACTTTCTCCCCAAAGGTGTTTTTTTTCTCATGCTTTCAACATTTCATGTGGCAACTGCACCCAGGCCTGGAGCTCAGCTCCAAGGAGCAGGGAATGAAAATATAGAGCAATAGGGCCAAAGGAGGACATTAGAGGAGCAGGAATGAATATTTAGGAATGGGATGGAGAAACCAGAGAGCCGGTTCACTCCCACTCTCAAGTTCCACCAATCTGCTGCCTGAGGCAACTGCTTCAGTTGGCCTCATGGATGGGCCGGCCCTGCTTTTCCCAGGGATTCCAGCGACGAGGAGGCCCTCGAGCTGTGGACCAAGGCTGTGCGGGCTCTCCGCCGGGTGCCTGGTGAGGAACGACAGGAGCAGAGGCGACTGCTGGCCTGCCGGATTGAGCGGGCCGTGAAAGGGCAGGGGGATTGCCGCCGGTTACCCCCCGAGATAGCCAAGAAAATTCTAGGTCAACTGAAGGAGCAGGAGGACCAGGAGGAGAGCAGCACAAGCGAGGACAGCACGTCCAGCGGTCCTGGGGAAAGCAGCGAGGAGGACGACTCCGCCTCTTCCTCCAGGTGAGCGAGGGAAGGAGCGGCAGCCACTGTTTATCCCCAGGAGTAAAATTTGGGGGCCAGGCTGGCCTGTCCCAAGGTGTGGAGGGTGAAGTCCTGGGGAGAGCGGCACCTCCTGGAAGGTGGCTGCTTAAGGGGGGAAATTGTCAGCAATAGAACGTTCACACGTGCAAGCTTCTGCGAGGGGAAGTTCACCGCTTTGGGAGAGTTTGACGAAAACTGCACACAGGGCAGGGCCTAAGTATCGGGGGGGGGGGGTACATGAACTAAGGACACGCAGCTTGAGAGGATGGGGAATAAAACTGTGGCAAAGGGGGCGGGTGTGAAATGAGTACAAAGAATCTGGAGGCGCAGTACCAATGCTAGGCCGCCATGGGGTTTGTCTTAGGTAAGCAGACTAAGCCAAAGCCCACCAAGATCGTCAGCAAATTTGTCCAACCAGGACAACTTCCTAGTCCTCAGTGTATGGCAGGGAGGAATTGCTCCTCGGTTCTCCAGACCAAGAATCCAAACAGGCTAAGGTTTGGGCCACTGAACCACAGCAGCATGTTCAGGAGCAATTCTGAAAGCCAAGAGCATATCGTACTGGAGACACAAACCGGTTTCAGTCTTTTACCCCAGGGAATTGTACTATGGAGGAGGAAGGGAGATGGGAAGCTCTCATCTCAGTGCATATTTGGCCAACTCTCCGGCTTCCAAGACTAAGGCAGACATTGCACTGTGCGTCTGCGAGCATGCCTCCACAAGCCCATAAGGACTAGAAACTTGGCTTAAAACAAATCAGATTTTTAAAACAAGAGTTGTGGGAAGCTGAATTCTGTGCCCAAGGCCACATGACAATACCCAGAATCCTTTTTTTGGGGGGGGGGGTGAAGCCAGTTAAAAATGATCACAAACCAATATAAGGTTGTAGTGTAGATGGGGTTTAAGACTGGGTTTAGCCACTAAACTTTGCTCTATCTGTACTGTATCTTTTCCCCTTCCATCAGCCTGGATTTTAGCTACCAGAGGCACACAGAGCATAGTGACAGCGATGGACCCCCTCAGGAATCACTAGAGCTGAAGGAGGTAAAGACTGAAAAAAATGCCAAAGAAGAAGAGAGGCCACAGTGGCCCAGAGATGGGGCAGCCCCTTCCCAGCCCCCACTTATTAAAACAAAGGGTGTAGCTATTACATTATTAAAATAATAAAGGTATTCTTGGACAAGCTTTTCCCTGCCTGGTGGAAACAGAGGCAGCGAGAACATGTTCACTTTGAGCGAGTTCAGCAGGCACATGACAGTGCGCATTTCCCTTCCGCGCAAGAACTGACCTGACACGCACATAGAGGCACACGTACACGTGGCAATCAAAAGCCACGTGCACATGCCCCGGGAAATTGTCCTTGGCCACATCTTTGAAGCGCATGTGCCTCCCCTCCCGCCCCTGACACCACGCATGGATTTCCATGCGCTGTTTTCTCAAAGGAAACGGGCACACACGTAGAGAGAGACTGTATCGTAGGCCAAAGATTCCCTGCCTTCCACTTTATTGTCAAGCAGCTCGAAACGGACAATCACCAGGAAAGAGTATGCTTTAAAAAACAAAGAACAACATGGGGGGCAGCCCCCCCACCTGCCCCCAGACCTAGTAAAGTATGCACATTTTCTAATGCCCCTGCTGATGAGAAGCGATCAGAAACAGGGAAGGATGTGCTTAAATTAAGACACACAAACATCTCTAGATTTTTTCACTCGTTGAATCATTGGGGGGGGGGGAGTGACCACAAAGGGGGAGGGTCCGCAGGAGGGAGACAGAGAAGGGAGGGGGGAGGTGCAACCCAGGTCGGGCCAAACACATCGAAAAAAGGGTGAACGAGCAATTAGACATTTCAAGTAGCTACAGATTCAAGTTTAAACATAGAGGCACTTTAAAAGCCAGGGAAGACATTTGTGGCCCCCACCTTCACCCGATGAGAGACACCCCTCCATGCCACAACTCCTGCAGGGGAGAGGAAGCAGAGAGAGGGAAATATGAATATATTACATCATCTCTTAAATACAGATAAACTCTGAACAAATACTCGAGGAAGGGCTTCTCCCTTCCCTTTACCGTCCACGCCCCCCCTCTTTATTTTGCTCCCCCCCCTGGAGGGGCAAGGGGGGAACCCAAGGAATGTGCAAACGAGGGCTGGGGAGATCAAGGTACCTGATTCATGCCCACCACCCAGCCGCGTGCCAGCCAGCCCACTCCCCAAATTGCAGGCATCCCTTAGGCCTAGTGCAATAAGAGTGGTGTGGGACATGGGGAGGGAGATTAAAGCAAAAGAAATCAAAAACAACGGCACACAAGAGGAAACTGCCTTGCCGTGCAAAACTCCCACAGAATAGGTTGTGGAACAGTTATGGGGCAGAGAGATTAATCCCAGACCGGGGGTCTCTTTTGGAGGAGGTGTACCCCTTCCCCCCTCGCCAAGTGCTTCATGTATATCTTCTTGTGTGGGAAGGGCTGATAATGGGGGCAGGATGTACACACCCCAACATGCTGTCAAGGGCCGGGGGGGGGGGTTGGGACAAATGAGCAAAAGGGGTGCTGGAGCCAGCCCATTGCAGTGTGCAACGGGATGCCACTAGGTGGCAGCATGGCTCTATGTGCAAAAAAAAATGAGGCCACCACAACAGGGCAGGAAAGCAACCCCCTCCCGCAAAAGACACACGAAGAAAAGCTGCAAGCCTTGCGTGGACCCCAAAACAGCTGCCAGCCCCAGAGGTGGGAAGAAAGTCCATGTATTTTCTGCTCCAGAAATTAGCTTTTGCAGCCAGAAGGGACTCAGAAGCAGGAACAGGACCCAGGAGTCCGGACACACACAGGCATACCTGTTCCCCACAGGCACCACTGCTTCCTCATACCCCAAAGTGCAACAGTACCCTAAGTGAGGGGTGAGCCTCCAACCATGTCCCCCCTTCCCAGACATTCCAAATTATTATTGTCCATCAAAAAACAAAAAAGTCAAAACCCCACCCCACACAGTACTACCCCTATTTAAATTGCTTCTTTTGTCAACCTGAGTGCATTTGTGAAGGCCCCCCCCCCCGTGTTGCCGTTCCCGCCCCCCTCCCCATCCGCTTTGGTTCAGAAGTGTCCCCCTTCTCTTTAGAGGCTGCAAGGCACTGAGGCAGTGTGCTGGGGCAGAAGGTGGGGCATAGTGCATCCCGTCTCCGTGCCAACACAGCCTGGTCCCTTTATATAGTCCCCACGGCAACGGGAGAATGTCTGTTGGGGCGGAATAGTGCATCCCGGCCTTGTCCACGGCATGGTCGCTACAGAGTCACCATGACAACGGTCCAAGCAAGGCAGGGCTGAGGACTAGGCCCTATGCTATTTCCATCGTCGCTGGCCCATCGGTCTGCGGCCCCTCCTCAGCACCTTCCTCCTCTTCCTCCTCCTCTTCTTTGGGGACTGGGGACGGGGCACAATGGGCTCGCGTTTGATCCCAATAGTGGGCAAGCGAGAGGCGTAGCCCTTCAATTTGCCCGTTGGTCAAGTCGTGGTCAGTGGAGGGTGGTGGAGTCCCCGCAGAGGGCAAGTGGTCCGGTTCGTGTTCGGCGCCACGGCGCCGGCGCCTCGTCCGCACCTCCAGGCAGTTCTGGCCCTTGAGGTGACGTTGCAGGTGGTCGTCTTTGGCAAACGCCTTGTGGCAAAGACAGCACTCGTAGGGGCGGGCACCCGTGTGCAAGTGAAGATGGTTTTTCAGGTCATAGCTGTGCAGGAAGCGTGCTGAGCAATGGGGGCAGGAATACGGGCGCTCGCCAGTGTGTTTCCGCATGTGGATCTTCAGCTTGTCGTTTCTGTAAGGAGGAAGAAGCAGAAGATTTGCATAAGCTGAGGAAAAGACATATCTTTGTTCCTTAGAACCTCAGCTCCTGAGAAAAATGCTTCTAGTCCTCATGGAGGTGGAGAGGAGCCCTAGATGCTGGTGTGTGGTGGACGGAAACCACGCAAAAAGGAAGGGGAGTTGCTGTAACTTCAGAAGACAGGTTTTTAAAAAGATGCGGACTTTGGTATTAGGGAAAGAATTTGCTCTCTTACAAAAAAATCAAAGTTCCTAGTCCTTACGGTTGTGAACATACAGAGTGTGGTCTGAGGTTATAAAGTGCCTGAAACTAGTGAAAGGATAGGGTTGTCACCCCCAAAAGCAACCCGAAATCTGAGATTCAGGTGACAGGGCCCGATGATGTCACCGGTGGTGTCATACTATTGAATGCACAAAACAATCTGGTGAAGGCTTGCCGCAAAGGGATGGGGAAAAGAAGAAAAAAAATTAAAACATCAGGAGGAAAAGTGCTATAAGGAGTTTTTAAGGAGGAAAAAATGGCAATATTCTTTCTTTTTCAGACTGAAATACTTTTTAAAGTTGTGTTTTAAAAACAAATGTGTTGCAGTCGGTTCCTCCTCCGAGTTCTCTCCTTCCCCAGCCAATGGGAGAAGGTGTAGCGGCGTACGCTAAATGGTGAGAGGAAGGAGGGAGGTGAATCTCAGACATTTCCAGACCCGCGTATCAGGCCAAAAATTCGAGATCTGGCAAGCCAAGGAAAAGATTATGGGTCACCAGGAGATATTTATTATTGTTACAGCATTTGTCGTCGTGCTTCTGTAAAACACACACACACACACACAGAGCAGATGCCACGTGCGGCAACGTCCATGCCGGAGAAAGAAAATACTGGCGAGCAAGAAACCAGCGTAACTGAACACACGAAAAACCACAAAAGAAGGAAAGTCAGAGATGGTTGACAGAAACTGGCAGGTTTCATGCGACAAAGCGCTTGCCGCATGTGGTGTGTTGGACGGCGGGGAGGGAAGACCTGTGTAAGGGAGGGGTGGAAACTGTACATGGGGGCCCCCGCTATCCGTGGATAGCGGATAAGTCCCCGCGTGCGGGGGGGGGCTCAGAAAACCTGTTCTTACTTGCTTTGAGCAATGCACCCCTCAGCACCTTGATTGTGAGATTTGGGGCCTGGTGGATTTCCCTTTGGGTTCAACTTGGACCCCACTGGCATTCGTGCTAAGAACATTTTTACAAGGCAGCTCCAAAAGGCCACCCCCAAAAAATATATATATATTAAAAAGCAGCATTGATTTCCCTGGGTCCAAGACTGATTGGATCAGGACAATGGGAGCATGTTGCAAGCTCTGGAACTCGTGACAAACCCTGGAAGAGAAGTGCCCCTTTTGGTTTGCACAGTGCCTGGATGGGAGACCGCCAGAGACCCTTGTTGGTGTCCCCGCAAATTCCGTCATGGCAGAAAGGCGGAATGTGAAGTGTCATCACCAAATAAAATGAGAGCATTTCTCATCATCATCGATAGCTGGCCCAAGGACTTCATTGTGGGGCTTACGGTGCAAGGAGAGGAGTGTCTCTGAACATGCACAGAGTGTAATCCTCATCTTCGGGAACAAACCTGATAGCCAAGCCTCAAACGTCTGAATGTGGAAGCAGGTCGCAAGGGGCAAATAGGACTTGCAGACTACAGTCTCTTGAGCTGCTTTATACAACTAGCATAATACTAATCAGCCCCTTGAATAACTCCTTGCAGAAATTAGATATTGAAAATATGTATGCCAGAGACTAGGAGAGTAAGGTACAGTACAGTACTGTATTTTCTACCACAGGGGCTGAAAGGGTAATTTAATGGAGAACCCACTTTTGCAGGTGGGGAAGCATATTTGTCCATGCTCCCTGATTTTCTCCGGGTAGAGAACTAGCACAAATTGGAACTTTTGTCCCTGATGTACTAGATTTCTATTAGCAGAGACCTGTATGTTTACATGTAGGGAAGTGCCCCAGAAGCGCACTCTCCCACCGATACCCTGAAACGGCAAAGCCTGTACTGCCGCTTCAGCACTCCGCCGCCTCACGCCCACCGCATCCTGCCGTGCGTCTAGATCCAACCTCAGCGGCCTACGGGTGGGCGAGAGTCGAACTTCAGCTTAAACACACTCACCGTGTGAAACGGACCCCACAGACCTCGCAGGCAAACGGTTTCTCTCCGGTATGGGTGCGCATGTGGCGTGGGAGCTTTCCGGCGCCATGGATGACCTTGTGACAGACGGGGCATTCCTGAGGCATCTGGGAGCGGCGCTTGCGCACCAGTTTATCCGGGGGGTCGAGACCTGGGGAGAGCCTGTCCGGGTTCAACATGCGCATGTAGGGCAGGATGTCATGCTCAATGGGATCGTCATCTGAAGCCAGCTCCTCTGGGGAGAGACCCGGGACGTAGGGGTACGGGAAGGTGCGAGAGGGCAGGCGCCCCTCTTCCTCGTCCTCCCGAGAGTGGCTGAGGGCCGGAGCAGGAGAGGCCTGGTTGGGAGGGCTGGGGCGCTCCTGCGTCCCCGTCGAGGAGGGGGACGGCGAAGGAGACAGCTCTGTGATGTGGTTGTTGAGTCGGGCGCCCTTTGTCTGGAGAAACTTGCGGGTCTTTTTGCTGCGGCGGGGCGCTGGGGGAGGTTCGGCCAGGTCGGCCTCAGCATTGGGCAGCGTGGCAAACGCCTCCAGGTAGCGACGGGCCCGCTCCCGAGCAGCATCGTCGGGGACGGGAGCTTCCAGGCCGTGCCCCTGCAGGATCTCCATGCAGGCCGCGATGACACAGGGAATCTCGAGGAGGCGGGCGGCACGCAGCACCTCCCCGAGGCTGCTCGTGCTGATGGTCAGCGTGGCGGTGTACGCAAAGTCCAGCAGGGCCCCCAGGGCCTCGGCGCCCACAAAATCCAGCTCGCACACGCCCATGCCCGGCCCCGCAAAAAGCCGCTGGAAGTAGCGGCTGGAGGCGGCCAGCACGGCCCGGTGGGTGCGGTATTCTGAGCCCTGAGCCCGCAGGGTCACGTCACAGAGCACCCCTCGCCGGCGTTGCTCGTTCAAGCGCCCCAGGAGCTCGCTGCTGTGTTCTGGGAAAGGGATCCCAATTAAGTCATCCTCGGGGCTGCCCATTGCCTCGCCTGCACAGAGAAGAAAAAGGAGACAATCAGTGTCAGCACCAATCACCACCCAAACGGTATAATCACCACTCAAATAGCACACCGATCACCACCCGAACAGCTTCACACCGAGACAGTATTTGGGCGCGCTCAGAGCCGGAGGGATAACATTCAAATGTGTCATTTTGAAAAAACAAACAGTTCCCCAATTTAAAAGGAACCTCCCCATTCAAGGGAACGGAGAGTTTATTTTTATTTATTTTATTTATTTTTCACATTTTTATACCACCCTTCCTCCAAGGAGCTCAGAGTGGTGTACATATTTCCTCCCCTCCTTTTTGTCCTCACAACAACCCTGTGAGGTAGGTGGGGCTGAGAGATAGTGACCGGCCCAAGGTCACCCAGGAAGCTTCGTGGCTGAGCGGGGATTTGAACCTGGATCTTCCAGGTCTAAGTCCGACTCCCAAACCACTACACCATAAAACAGGGACACCCAGAGCCCAATTCTATGCATGTCTACTCAGAAAGAAGCCCCAGTATAGTCAATAGGGTTTACTCCCAGGTATATGTGGATAGGATTGCAAGCCTTGTATGTGCTGTGGCAAGCAGCATTTTTGGAAGAGGGATTCCTTCCCAGGGGAAGAGCAGAAGGGGAATGCCTCTTCCAAGACAGCTTGAATGAAGAAGAGGGAAAAAAACATGGTCTTGGCTCACAACTGCATCGGGCACAAGATGAAAAATGGCATTATAGATACACACATATGGAAACCGCGAGACGTGATCCAACAACAACATTACACAATTTGAGGTACAAAGTCAGAAGAATGCTGTACCACTTGGCACGGCGCAAATTACAGCATTTCCAAACCAAGCAGAGATACAAGCAGAGATCATATCTAACCAGCAATACGACTGGCATGAGCCAAATATATCACATGGCCAATCAAGGCATGCTGTTCATTTCATCACACACATATATGAGGGTTTTAAACTGGATCAAACCTGGCCAATTCATCCCTAGCTTTTCAAAATTCAGTTAAAAAAAAAATTATCGTCAACACCTCGTTTTGAAAAGCCCCCTGGTTTAAAATGGAGATTTCGATTTAGCGCAAAGACACTTGCAAAACGCCTGCAGGGGCGACCTCTCGGAGCCGAACTGTGACCCCATGTCAAAACCGCAGTGAAACGCTCAACGTAACAAAGGAAGCACAGGCGCAAAAAAGTTGGCTGACTCTTGGGATTCAATGTGATCACCAGCAACAGCAGTCTGCCATTTCCGCGTCATTCGGTGGGAATTGCTTTCAAGGAAGCCTGCGTAAGGGTGAAGTGGAGGTTGCGGGTTGAGTTTATGATGGTGGGCTTCCACTTGGACCCGAGTCATGACAAGCGTTGCGCTTAGGTCATCTCAGGGATACTGACGACAACCGTGCGAGGTAGGCCAGCGCCGACGTCCTCACTCTGCAGGGCAACGACTCCCCTACTGTGCACGTTGGTGGTGGGTATGATATCTGAACAGTTGTCACCGCTAAAATAAAGAGCGATAGCTTTCATGGCCAGCAACAATTTTGTAAGAAATAGGGAACACGGGTTTAGATGCCATGTTAGAAAATGTATTTAACAGAACACAAAACACACAACGTTTCGTCCACTTCTGTGGACATCTTCAGGTGTACAGCAGCACCGTGCTAGCCAGTTTAGTTGTCACCGCTGTTCTACACCAGTGTGCAGGGTCGGATCGCTCTCCCTGCCATCTTTGAGTCTAACAGGGCCTCCAGGGCGGCAAGGTACCCAAACGAGTCAGAAAAAGGAAGTCAACGCACATCAACGCAACAAAGCACCTTCATCTCAGTGCAGGAGGAAGTCCCTCGCCCCCAGACGGTACAAAGCAGATCACAAGGCCTGATATGGTCTCATTTTGAGGCAGATTCCCAGGAAAGATATCGCCGTTCCCTCCTGCCGCCCACGGCCTCGGGTCCCTCCGGGGGAGGAGAAAGGTTACAACCTGCAAACCTGCATCCCTCCGAGTAAGAGAAACAGCACCCAGAGCTGAGCGTATAAAAGCTGCTTCCTACTGAGTCAGACCCTTGGCCAATCTGGCTCAATGTGGTCAAACACTGACCAGCAGCAGCGCTCCAGCGTTTCCAACCCGACTTGCCAGGGACTGTATCTGGGACTTTCAAACACTGAGCTACAGCCCCGTTGGTCTGATTCAGCATAAGGCAGTCAAGTGGAGTTCCCTGCTTTCGAGGTGTAGACTGGACATCAGGGGGGTTTGCAGACAGAAGTCCAGCAGGTGCAGCTCTCCCTTCTTGCAAAGGAGCTTCACCAGCTGGCTTTCCACCCAACAAGCACAGGACCCCTGGCACTGTGCTTGTTGGGTGGAAAAGTGGGAAGAAAGAGCCTGCTTTTCAGAAGCTTGCTCTTCATTAGAGTCGCCTTCATGATGATGATGATGATGATATTTATATACCACTTTTCAACAAAAACAGTGTTCGAAGTGGTTTACGTAGCACAACCAAAATCTCCTGAGCTGGAAGTTGTTCCCTAGACAATCCCAGATGTGGACGGGATGGGGGCGGGGGGGGGGGGGAGAAGCAGGCTGTGCTTATACAGTGCACAAAGAAAGTCACACTGTACATGCTCAGCAGCCTCTTTTCTATCTGGGGGGGAAAAAGCACTCTGCATATGTTTGGGAGCATGTTGGTTTGTATGAACTCAACATTCCTGGCTTCAAAAATGAGTCCCAGGCTTAACTCCGGTGGAGGCCACAGTGCCATGCCTTCTCCCCTTTCCACACCCCACTCCTTCGTCTCCGACCCACCTTTAGCCCACATAGTTTGGGTGCCAGTGGGCGAGGATGGCAGGGTGGGGGAGAGATAGAGAGCACCTGCATGCCCCTTCTTGCCCAGGGAAGGAGGATATAGCTCTGTGGCTGCTCCCTGCCCGCCTTGGGTGCCCGCCAGCTGGGCTGTTTGCCTTTGCAGGGGCAGGTGTAAGGGGTGGGAACGGGCTCCAGCAGGGGCAGCCGCTCCCCTCTCTGCCAAGCAGGCCCAACCGGCCAGGCAAGGGGATGGGCAGGCTCCGCGGAAACTGCCAGGCGTGGTTGAGTGGAGCACTCTGACCTGGCAGTTGGGCGCGGCCGCGTCATGGCAACGCCCCGGCCAGGGTGCCAGCTCAGCCAGAACCAGCACAGCACCGACAATCCGAGGGGGGCACTTCCAAGAGTCGGTGGCCTGGGCATGATGCCAACAGCAAGCGCTGCCAGTTCTGTTCTCCAGCCCGGGTGACAGCTCCCAGGCTCCGCAATCTCCCACATCTCCCTGCACCTAGCAGCAGAAGCATGGATCCCCTTCCTGCACCGTCCAGCATGCTTCCCAAGTTCCCCCTTTGCCATATTATCCTGAAGCCTCCTCTTTTCACCTGCTATGCGCAAGAGTCATGCGCTCTGCAACCTTGGCAATTAGACAGTCAGGGGAGCGCTTATCCTTTGGGAGAGATGCACATGTAACACCTCAGTGGTTCCACACACCCCGACAGGCACTGCAGGGTGCGAGGCGGTGGGCCGCGCAGCGCATTTGTGCGCGCATGGACGCGGCTGTGCGTGGATGTGGCCGGCTGTGCACCAGAAACGAAACACAGCCGCTCCATACTCCGAGAGTGAACTTCTCAAGACCCCGCTTGGGAGGGAGCTGCACCTTGAAGATCGGTTCGTTAGCAACTCCCAGTAACAAAACATTGGCAAGGAATCCGCAACGGGCAAAATTAGGGGCTGTGGATTGGTCAAGGGTAGGAATCGGGGACCAGGGATTCTCCCATGATTGGGGCAGTGGGGAGATTCCCCTTGAGCAGCACCACCCTAAAATAACCACGTTTTCCACAGATTCTGGCAAGCATTCCTTGCCAACGAGCGACGGTACAGTTCCCCTCCCAGAGCTGGGAACAGAACCCAGGGCTCCAGAGATTACCCACTCGGCCTGCCCACTCCTGCCCCTGTGGCCACAGGTGGGAGGCTAGAGGGCCTGGTTTAGCCACAATTAATCCATCATGCCCCTTTGGGTTGACAAACCCTGACAAACCCCAATCAGATTAGGGAAGGATTAGCAGGAGGGCTGGGATTAGAGAAGAGGCCTCTGCAAAGATAGGCGGTGGGTGAGGGGTGGGGGGGATAGCATGCTTCCAGGGCAAACGTAGGGGCACAACACGATCACAAATCAAGCTTATGGACGCATGCTTTTGCACTGCAAAAGTGGCACAGCAGGCAGAAATTCAACTGGAGCAGCTCTCTCTAGTCGGAGAGTTTCGGCCTGCTGGGCAGCTGTTGAAAGTACAGAGCCTCTACGAGGGGGAAAGGAAGGCACAGAATGATGTCTGGGGGTTCAAATTCCTGCTCGGCTCGACGACCTTCGGGTCATCCAGTCGACCTTGGCGGTTACAAAGTTAAAATGAGGAAAGAGGTGGAAGAGAGGAGTGAAACATATACGCTGCCCTGAGCTCTCAGGAGGATCGACAGGACAAAACGAAAGTCAATCAATCAAAATAATTCCATTTTCTATCAACAATATGATGTATCCAATCCATTGGGATTATTTAGCCCCTTTTGCTGGTGTGCTGGAAGGTGACAAGAATGTCTCTGAGCATGCTAAGAGTATCGCTCCTGCTACTGCTGCCACAGGGAAGACCCACAGCCAGCCCGCCCACATTTGATTGCAGGACTTCCAGATACAAGCGTAAAGCAAGGTTTGAGCTGTGTGTGTGCGTGAGTGTGAGACCCCCCCCCCAGATTTCAGAGATCTAAACAGAGATACACACCAACCCCCCCCCCAATTCTCGGTATAAGCCCCCCCCACACATGCCATTTCACACACACACTGCCGTTCAAGACATCATCACCCGTTTTGCCCAGATTTCAAAGCACAAAGATAAACTATGCGCGCGCACACACGCACACACACCTATCACACGGTCTATCCACTGTTTAAAACACACAGCCCAGCTTGCCATGTTCGAAAAAAAGCAGGTTGCGCATGGCTTGGTGCCTTAGTGCTCATGTGCGCGCATCAACATGCATGCGCGAGAGAGACAAGAGGCATCCATAGGGGGCTGGGAGGAGGGAGTGGAACGAGTCACATTAAATGTGTCAACAACTTCTTCCGAAGGCAGCAACAGGGACATCAATTGATCGAGGACCAATGCCATAAAATACGATTGTACTGGTTCTCTCGCTGCCTCTCAGTTTCAGCTCCATAACTTCTGATTTCAAAGCAAAGTCTACCCTGCATCGCTTACCCCTGAACATACTTCAACCACCCTTCTGGAATCATAACTGAGGTTACCAAAGAGCAGTGTGGAGGTTTTCAGCCCCCCCCCTTTCAAAACCCATCAGTGTATGTGAGGAGAGACTCATGGGTGGAAGAAAAGTTATTTCAGATTAGTTAATCCAGAGTGGATTCTGTTCTAAAACGGACCGGCGCATATGCGCAAAAAGAGAATTCCTATTTAAGACGCTAACAATAGCGTTGATTTATCGGCCCCAAGTTGGACACCAAAACAGGATAGTGAGCCGTCAGCGCACCAAACCATGGGCTCCTTTTAATCACTGGCATTCCACATAAGATTCAGCGGGAAAGGAAGATTTTAAGCTGCAATTTCCTCACCCACCCCTTGAATCTTTCAAGGGTTTCTTGGCAGAGAAATTGTGCCAAGGCAGCATGAATGTGTGGGCATCCTGTCTTCAGATTCATTGATAATTTGGTAAAAATCATTTTGAAAAGAAAGAACCAACACACTGCGAAGGGTGGAATCGTGCGCCTGGTGCTTGCGCAAGAAAAGGATTATGGAACCATGGCGTGTGGAGGGTTGGGACATTGGGGTGGAGCAGCGGGGCAATATTAAGGTACAAGAACCCGAGGCATGCGCTCCTATTAAAGCCAATTATATATAATTGTTTCGTTTACAGACTTGTCCATCCGCACAACCACTCAGGGCCCTACGAGCCCATTTCACAGATGGGAAAACGGAGACACGGATAGTTCTCAGACAGCAGGCATTTAAACTTGGGGATCTATGGTTGAAATTCAGGATTCTACACTGTGCGTTCTGCCCTTAACTTTTTTGTTGTTGTTAAAGGAGAGGGAGCCAAGGCTGCAATGCAGTTCCACAGCGGCAACTCGGCACACAGCACTCTGTACACACTCAGCGGCACTCTGGGTCTGGCTTTGTTCTTTCCACACTTTGGGGCTGGATCCTCCAAAAAGGGACATCTCATCAGATCGCCCAAAATGCTCAACTCAGTTCCAACCACATTGGCAGTACTGAGTCAGACCCTTGCCAGTACTGAGCCAGGCAGAGCCAGCACTGGCTGGCAGCACCTCTCCAGGGTTTCAAACAAGGGTTTTTTTTCCCAACGTTACTCAGAGATGGTGTCAGGAACTGAACTGAGGGGGACACATTCTGCATCCCACAGAGCTATGGCCTGTATTCCCTATAGTTCCTCCCTCCCTGGCCGTTTTGCAATCTGGATAAGCAGCCTTTGGGCAGGGAGTTGAACTAACCTTGCTCTCTGTCCGATGCTGCAGGTGTGCTTATGACACTGCCTCCCTTGAGAGGTAAACCCGGAGTGTGTGCCAAAGCAACATCTGCCACCCCCATCACCAACCAGTGTTGCCAATTTTCCCCTTTAGACCGCGCAGTCGTCTTGAAAAATGAGATCCGGCAACTTTTCTCTAAGCAACACCCAAGCTAGGTCTTTGTCGCATCTCTCTTCCCCGCCGCCCCCTCCCACTTTTGACGTGGGTGCTCTGGGTTGAGATACCTTTTCCTGTTTTCAGCAAGAGATTGTGCTATGGCAACCGTTAGGCCAGCGGCGGGGTCTACGATAATCACGCACCCCACAGCGCTCACACCCACGGCCTTCCTACCACTCAGAGTCAGCTCTGCGTTGCCCAAGGTAGAGGCTTCGGAGTCCAGTTTTCAGGTGCTCAACTCCCTAATATCCGACAGAAAAGCCACACAGAGCGCAACGTGATGTTCAGCAAACAAGAGGCTCGCCTCCATGAGGTCCGGTGGCCTGCTCTGCCCAAGATTTTTTTTAAAAAATCGCTGAATAGTTGCTCCTACAGCTAAACAGTGACATTTTCACAACACCGAAACTAAACGCAGCTCAGCAGCTACATACAGTCTAGGAGACACTGAACTTTTTGCCACCTGCCCGAGACGACGAGAACAAAGCACCCAATAGGCCACAAGCCGTGGCTGTTGAGCCACATGCGAGGAGGAAGCTGAGCTTCATTTGACCCCTGCCTCACCGAGTTCTCAAGCCTGTTCACAAGAGTGTTTCTGAGCACATGGAGAGAGCTTTTCCCTCGCCCTGAATTACAACCACCGGGCCCCCATAGAGCAAAAGCTTCCGCTCAGTGGGTGCAACTTCCAGGCAGATTTTCATGCCCAGCACCTCCGATTTTAGAAATGAAAAACGGCAGCCGGATGCCGCGGCGGGGTTGAGCGATCCCAGCGGCGAGTGGAGGAGGGGATTTTCCACCCCTGCTATTGTGGGGGGAGATTCTGACAAGATAAGCTGGGGAGGTGGAGTGGGGGGGGGGAAAGACACATCTTTGGGTGTTCGTTCTGTGCATTTACGGGAAACCCTTAGCTCGAGGGCGATCAGATGCCAAGAGAACAGAGAACCGTGCCTCGGGTAGAACGGGGAATTTTGGATGGCGCAGCTTGTTGCATGGTGGGGAGAAAAGTTGCATTGGGCAAAATTCCCCCTTCTGCATGACAGAAGGAGATGGGGGCCCTGCACGCCTCTGCAACTGAATCACCCAACCGAGCCCCAAGCTCCACCGCCTCTCCCCAAATAGGACCGCTAACATTTGGTTTTAAAAACGTACCGTGAAGTGGGCTGGTGTGGAGCTACAGAGCAAAAGTGGGCTGAGCCCACACAGCTGAGGGGTGGGGCTTTGTGGGGCAAGGCGGGGCCTAGCAGAATTTATCGACTCCTGGTGGAGCCGGGGCAGAATCTGGCAAGGGAGGGGTGGTGCCCCATGGGTCTCATAATAATCAGTCAGAATACCATAAATGTTGCCAAACCAGCTCTGAATGGAACGGGGTTTTCCCTGACATTGGCTAACTGTCAGTGTCTAGATGTACCCAGTTAAACAATGGGCATTTGGTAACCTTAACTCTGACCCAACTAGTGATCAGCCACCCACCCGATGCTTTAACTTACTAGTCCTCAAGGGGCACAGGCAAAAAGGCACTCTATGATTGTGCTAACACCAGACAGTGAAACACTCAGCAGATTTAAGCACTGGTCAAAAACAACGCACAAATTCTACTTCTTATAAGTATGGCCAATTAATTAATGAGATGAGTTAATTCATTAAAAGACTCCAGGTTAATTGATCTCCAAGACATTCCCTCTCCACAGCTGGCATGCCGTAGCAGTTGTGAAGAGGACCGGGATCACGTGTGCATAATGCTTGGAGATCCCAATCCAAAAACACGGGACTCAGCGGGACATAGAGATGTTTGGGACTATGCTGCACCACCTCTCAGAATTATTTTCATGGTAAGAAACACAAGGTGACCCTTCCGATTTGGACCCGAAACCCCTTCAATGGTACACAGCTGAAAATAACAAGGCTTGTGCAGTCGCAACACCCCTTGCCTCGCACCAAAGTTCACTGCTTGAGGGATCCCACGGCATGCCAGATTCAGTTACTCTGCAATACTTGAAACTGCTTCCTACTGAGTCTGACTCTTGGTCATCTAGCTCAGCGTTGTCAGGCACTGACCAGCAGCATCTCTCCAGGGTTTCAGAGGAGGGAAATTTTTTTCCAGGGACTGAACAGGGGAACTTCTCCATCCAATGCCTGCTTTCTGCCACTGAGCTATGGCCACACATTAACAGTCAAGCATTGCTGAGTTCTGAAGCAGGAAATGTTGTGTCAGATTGTAAATGTTTCATTTTTTTTCCTTCACGGATCTCGAGTGCCTTTTGGTCTGGACCGCCAGTTACGAGAGGGTGGAAGAGAAGCCACGCCCTGGGATCTGGTCCCTGTGTGCATGCCTTGACACGCATGGGCTCTAGTCATGCATCTGTCCATCCATTCCCCACTTAGAGGTTTAACTTCCACAGATCTCGAACACATGTGAGGACATGCCAATACGTTTTTTTAAAACTTTCCCAAACTTCTCTTCCAAAGGCAAAATCCAGGAGCAATAACCCCAAAACAGAGACTGTCCCCAATAAGTAGGCCCAGTTAGAACACCTAAACCCCATGCTCAAATTTTATTATTGTCTATTTATCCTAGTCGGATCCCACCCAACCCACACAAAGCTCAGGTAACTATGCAGAGGCTCTCGCTACTCCTTTTATCCTTACAAACCACAGTTGGGGCCAGAAATGCTGACCAGACCAAAGCAATGCAGTGAGTTCAGTGTGGCCAAACAAGGATTTGAACCCAGAACTTCAAGTCTGACGCTCGAGATGCTATAGGTATCACACTGGCCGTCAGCGCAAAAATGATTATTAATAGAACCCAAGAACTGAAGCATCCGGTGTCACCAGAAGTGAGAGGAAGGAGGGGGGAAAACTTGCTTCAAGGTGTGATGCTGTATCACTTTTATTGATTAAGCAATTATTTTTCAATGTTTCCACCTACATGCAGCCCTTTCCACATTTTACTTATTATCTGACACATCATTAGCTTTAGGAGGGGCACTAGCTCAATGGGTAGAGCCCCTGTTTTGCATGCAGAAAATCCCAGGCTCCATCCTTGGCAGTGTCTCCAGGCAGAGCTGGGAAAGACTCCTGTCTGAAAAACCTGGAAAGCAGCTGCCGGTCAGTGCTTGACAATACTGAGCTAAATGGACCAAAGGTCAGACTCAGCTGGCAGCAACTTTGTTTTACATATATTAAATGTTCAAAAAATGGCAGACACACTTCTCTTGAAGACAACTTTGCACGACGCAACTGGTCTCCCCCTGTAGGGGAATGTTGGGTCTTTTCTAGGTTGTGCTAAGTCGAGTTATGGGGAACCCAACATCTCTGGCCGCAGTCTGCAAAAACATGTGACACAGGGGTTCTGTGCTTTATGAAGACTGGAGGCTCCATCTACTGAGTCAGACCCCTGGTGCATTGAGCTCAACATTGTCAGACACTGACTGGCAACGTCTCTCCAGGATTTCAACAAGGGTCTTTCCTAATCCTGCCTGGGGTGCTGCCAGGGATTGTACCCGGAACTTTCTGCATGCAAAACATGGGCTGTACCACTGAATTATGACCCCCCCAATTACCAATTTTCTCCTAAACTACCGCCCCGCCCCCGCCTGATAAGCTTCCAAGAGACCCACAGGGCTCCACAGAACATGAAAAAATCACCCAAGCCAAAAGCACAACGAGCAGAACAAGAGAGATCAAGCTGCTATTTTGCCAAGGGAAGTCAGGAAAATCCCCCACCGCTGCAGAGAGAGAGAGAGAGAGAGAGAGAATTCGCACTATGTGCATCCGGAGACTCGTGTCTGTGTATTTAATGGACTGCTAGGCAGAAACTGGAAGGATTACACAGCCTGGGCACTGGTAGGAAAGGTGGGAACCGGCTGTACTTTTGCTCAATGCTGCCTATAAATCCCTCTCTGTTGCAAGCCAGGCATGGAGGAAGGGGGCACGACAGCTCCCGTCGGTGCCAGCCAGGCGGTGGGTGGGAAAGGGATGTGCCCAAACAGGCTCTGGGAACAGCCCCTGAAAGAGAGAGCCTCTCCCCTGGGTCAGGAGGACCCTGGCACAGAATGAGCCCAGCCTGCCAGGGAAGCGGAGCTGGGAGGGGAATCAAACGCTGCAAACCACACAGCCGCCCTGCTGCGACTTTGCTGCTAGCGAGTTCCCAGAGGAAGGGCGGGGCCCACCTGGGCACCGCATTCCCAGCCCCTGCGCAAAAGGACGGGAAGCAACAGGGCGCTCGCATCCCTCCGGATTGCAGGCAGAACCGCCACCTGGCTCCTGGGAGCTCCAGGCCTGAGCTGCAGAACCAGGCGGCTCAAAAAATCAAAAACAACCGTTTCGAACCCTCACCTAGGTGGGAGAAAGCCCCCCCCCCCCCAGTCGAAAACGAGAGAGCGTGAGCTCCTGCTTTGCAGGCAGAAAGCCTCAGGTTCTGTCCACGGCAGCATCTCCAGGCAAGACTGGGGAAAAGACCCAGCTCCAAAACCATGGAGAGACGCTGCCGGCCAGAGCGTGACAATGCTAAGTTCACCGGAGCAGAAGCCCGACTCAGTCAGAGGCAGCTTCCTATGGAATTAGCACAGCAGGGAGGAATGGCGAGATGGAACCACCACCCCAGTCTCCCTGATGTTCTGGCTTGCTGCTTGCAGGGAGTTTTGTGCATCAGAAAACGACTATTTGGGGATTTCATCATTTTGTGGTGACCGTTTTACTGGATCTTTTTAAAACCAGCCTCGTCCTTGTCGGTGCAGGAGCAGTGGGCAAGTTTGAGAGTTCGATAGCAACAAAGCATGCTGCTAGTCCTCAGTGTCTCAAGAGAAAAAAAAACTTACTTCCTCTCCTGCCCCTTTCCTCCTCCTCCTCCTCCTCCTGTCAAGTCCCACTACCCGCTTTTAAGGCCTGCATTGACCCCTACAAGAACCCACCTTCCCCCATCATCTCTTTCCATAGACAGCATGTATGTAATTGGAGGGATGGTTCCTAACTCACTTGTCCAATTTTGCCTTTGATTTGAAAGTTTGGTCCTCATGCACGACATCTCCAGCTGCTAGGTCAAGGTGACAGATGTATCCTGATTAGTGCGCCTGAGTGTAAATGCACACACGCGAACCCCAAACACTAGGGCGCTACTTCCCTTTCCTCCTCTGACCTCCTTTCTCACCACCTATCCAGGCAGCAAACATTGCCAAATTCTGTTCCAGTTACAGCAGTTCAGGGAGAAGTTGGACTGCATCGATAGCTAGAAATTCAACTTTCTGTTAAAAGTATTATTAAGTGTGTGCATTCCGCCCCCCGCCCCCCACAAAGTAAAACTGCAAAGAGAGACTTCAGCAATAGGCCACAGGGCATCAAGGAGGCAGTGATTCTTGCTGTCAGAATGAGGGGTGCCAACTTTCAAACTGGACCCTGTGGCTATGCCTTTAAGAGTGGTCCGATCCCCAGCAAGGAGCAGATGCTCAAACTTGCTAGTCAATTTCTGCAGATCAAACCTTTGTTTGGGGGGCACAGGAGTCCACCAGGTCTAGTTTGTTCTAATCAGTTGGCAACCTGAGTGAAAAGAGGCGCCGGATGCAAGAGTACCCCCCTTTTCACCTGTGAAATGGGTACGCCACTGAGGCCCCCTGCAAGGATCAGCCTGCCTGGGGGACATCTGTTCTGCCGCTCCGATGGTGCAGGGCCAGAAAGGTTGCTGCACCATCAATTTTCATACAAGGATGCTCACAAAAAAATTTCAGCTTGCATTTCATCGACTGACAGCACAATCTAAGACATATTGATTCGAAAGACTGTGCAACAGGGGCCTACCCCCCCCCCTCCCAGAAAAGATCACAGCTTAAATGTACACAATGTAATCTAACCAAAACAGAAGGGGTTTTTTTTCCAACAGACGCTGAAAGGAAAATGGCTGTTTTTGTCAAGAAGAGAATTCCTTTCTTTCTTTCTTTTAAATTAAAGTTCACACTAATTATTTTTTTTGGGGGGGGGAAGCAACTTTTTCTGGTTGTCGTTGCGTTTTTCGATGAGGGCAGAGCCTCGGCTGTGATGTTTCGAGACAGCGGAAGCCGAGGGCGGTTCTGTTCTCCCAGAGCAGTCGGAGCGTCTTGACTTGGCAGGGCGAGAGACATCAAGGAGCCAAACTGAACCCCCAAACTGGGTTCTGGGTTGCCTTCAATCTGAACCAAAACTGAGCCCCCACAAAAAAGCGCACTCAAAGGTTGCAGTTTGTATATCGATTGTTTCATTTTCCTGATTTCGTTTCACCCTGTGGTCGGCATTCGGCTTGCAAGAACCACTAAAAGGTTCACAGGGGAAACTTGTCTTGGAAAAATGAATCAACGTCTCTTCTCGAATCCCCAACGTGATGCAACATTCCTCTGGGCAGAGCTACCGTGTGAACAAAAGGGATTTTGGCACATGGCATCACTGGTCTCCATATCCCAGCCCTGGTAGGGCCAGAACCTGTAGCACACAGAAACGTGCATGCATTTAATTTCTTTAAAAAAGAAAGATCTCAAACTAGTCAGGGTACAACCTTTAAAGCACTTTAAAAAAGCCAGTGGAACCTTCCCCCCCCCCTCGGGGAAAAAAGAGAGCAAGTGATAGGGGAGGGGGGTTAATCCGGGTCAGGGCCACAGCAGGAAGGGAAGGGTTAAATCTATCCCCATGCTTCTGATCCAGATAGCCCCTTGCAAATGCAGTCTACAGTTCTAAAAGGGATGCCAGGGTCAAGGACGCAAATCACGATGGGTCTAGTTCGGCTCTTACTGGGGGGTAAGCTTCAAAGACCACAATAGGGCTGATTTCAGAGGAGAGACGTTGCGGATCAGTTCCCCACGCTCCCAACTTCACTTGTACACCTGAAAAACGATGTACTCTCAGAGTGTCAGTGCGAAAGAGAGACTGCATTCACTTCTGTGCACTGCCCTGAGGACATCTTCCAATTGGAAGGGGGGGGGAGAAGAGGCTAGCCTAGCGCGGCAACTCTCACAGAGTTGCAATAGGCAGACTCCTTTGAGGGCAGGCCGTTCTGGCAAATCTCTGCCCCGACATCAACTGAGGGTGAGCCAGAAAGAGGCAGGCCGAGAGCTAGTGAACTCGTCCTGAAATGCGTGGCTAGCCTCTTCTGCGTGTGGGCAGCTTAATCCAGCCCTTTCCAAGCGGCGTGCCAAGAAACCACTGAGATGATTAAAGCACCCAGCCAGAGCTTCTGGAAGGCCACTGTGAGACCAGCCTCATCTTGTTCACCTTTTCCCAAACACTCCTTAACGTCCACTGTGCTTTCCTCGGGCCTGCAACCTCTGGTGCAGATGTGGCAAAGAGAGCTATGCGCGGCCGCCAACAATACAGCACCGTCTAAGTGCCTTGGTGTGTTACAAAAAAAAAAAAATCAGATGGTCTCTGCCCCAAGGAGCTCCCAGTGACGCCAAGACCCCGTTGGTAGATTCAAAAGGAAGACAGGGCTCGCAAACTTCCCATTGCTACCCAGAATTGGTCCGCCTGGCAGAATCCAGCTTGGCGTATATTCTTATGCTGCCCATATCCATGCAGGACAGGTTTATCAATAGGGATGATAGCTCAGTAGACCCTCCACGTCTAGAGGCAGTCTACCTCCGGATTCCGTGGGCAAAGAAGAGCGGAGGGCTGTGACCGTCGTGCCACGTTGGCAGCCTCCCCAAGTTGGCTGCAGACGCAACCAGAAGGCCCGGAGGAGAGACCCTTTGGCCCAAACTCGCAAGCCTTTCCTTGCGTCGGGTAAAGAGCAAGGAGAGTTGTTGTGGTGCATCATTCGCCTTCCTGCGCAATCATTATAAGCCACAGGGGCCTCCTCCCAGTCATGCTCACCTTGCCCACAATGAGGTACTGGGTCTTGAAAAGTAGGCCTGCAAACAAGGAGGCTCGAGACGGGGTGGGGTGGGGACAAGCTACGTCTGTGTATGATCCCTTTTAAAAATAATAAACTCTATGACATGGTTATGGTAGCATCAGGGGAACGCAAGTGGTTCTTTTACTCCATCAGCCTTCCCACCACTTGTTCCAGGTGCACCCTGCTCTCACGGAGAACAAGGTTCGAGGAGGAGGAAGCAGGCGAGGGCCGGGAATTCATTCACACCAGGTTCGGAAAAGCGAGGGCCGTCCCATACCGACTTGCCAGAAAAGGCAAATCCTGGAGAAACCCATGGGGCGGACCCATAGAAATGCGCATACTGTATATAGGATTGTGTGGCAGCCCAGCCTGGAGCACCAGCGCATTTAGCTGTCACACAGTCTGGGGTATGGAACAGGGCGAGAGCTTGCAGAAAACAAACAAAACAAATCCCAATTTTCATCTAGATGGGCTTCAGGGCAATCCAGGTTATTTTTTCTATGTGCAGACAGAAATCATAGTTTGAAAACTTTTCACCACAACATTCTGACATTGGAATTGTTTATCCATTTGCCCAAAAGAAAAAAAGAGAGAGCCCTTTTTCACGTATTTTTTGATAATGGAGCATTGGAAGGTACTGAGGACCGGATAATGGGGAGTCAGAGCAGAATGACAAAAACAGGGGTGTGTGCACTGGAAGGAGTTGTGAAACATGCCAGTACATCAATGCTATCTTTCTGAACCTGTAGCAAAAGCTGGCTACAAAACACCCCCCTTTCCCCCCCCGAAACACTGAGGACTAGAAACACGTTGGCGTTTGAAACTCAAAGTTGAGATGCTCAGAACTGAGCAACTGAATCAAATCTGTGCTGCATATGCAGAGAGGTTCATTGTCGCCAAGGCTGTGACGATTTTCTTCACAGACACGGATCCCTTTGGGCCAAGTTTCAAAAAATTGAGAAAGAAGGTTCCCTCACCCTCGGGTGTCAAGAGATACGCCAGCAGAAAAGAGCCAGCAGGGCAGATGTCCTGCAACAGGTCTTGTGCTCTCTACTAGGGATTCCTGGTGACCAAACACACATCCCACTATCACCTGTAGTGATCACTACCACTCTGTAGTTTGGAAGAAACTCTGTAGTTTGGAAAATAATCAGAAAATGCCTGTTGCAAATCGGGGGGGGGGGGGGGGACAGTGCCACCAAGCAGGATGGGAGGGGGGGGATGGAATACAGACCCATCAGCTTGCACTGCAGGTGTGGGGGAAAATCAACCCTGGACCGTTTTGGACCCATCAGGAATATGACTTACGTGATGCAACTCGTTTTGGTGAAATCAACTGTGAGAAAGCCAGACATGCTGTATCCTTCTCTCCTCGGCGCCACCCGAAAGCAAAAACAGCTCTTGCAGATTTGGCCCCACCATTGCCACCACGGGGATGGGGGAGCAGATGGCACGGGGTAAAAGACGCACTCACCAAACCCAGCAAGCACCGAACCGTTCCCCACTCCGAGGCCAGACAGAGGCAGCTTTGGCCAGAGAGCCACAGCTCTCCGATCTGCCTCTGGGCATCACCAGGGACTGTGCCAGGCAGGCGCACGGCCCGGCTTGGCCAAACTCACAAAGCTTTTGCCATGGCTTCTTGGCCACATGGGAGAGGCCTGGCTTTGCCCTGGGGCTTTGCCCACATGCAGCTTGTGCCCCCCCCCCCCCAAGCCGGCTTCCCCTCACCTACCTTGCTCTCCCTCCTTCACTGTTTTCTCTCTGCAATGAGCAACGCAGTTCTGAACAGACCTGGCAGGGCTGCCTTGACTTCAACTCAAAAGGAGGCAACGCCCACACCCCAGGTCACGCTGCACCTCGCCCGCCTCCCCTCCCCTCTGTTTAACTCTTTGCCACACTCCCTGGGGCTCCCCGAGTCTCCCCTTCTCCTGCAAAGGGCTCCATTTCCTCAAGGCCAAGACTAACAGGAGCTGGAAACCCAGAAGCCCCTGGTGCGAATTTTGCCCCCGCCATGAGCTCACCCAGCAGCCAGAGAGGTAGCCTCAGGCTTTCCACCTGCAATATGGGGAGAATAACTCCTGTCCAACCTTTTGAGGTTGTTGTAAGAATTACAGCAAGTTCAGGTGTGCAAATCACCAGGCACCAGGGGATAGAAAGGTCATCATCTTTCTCTGCTGGTGAACTTCTTAGAAAATTCCAATGGGCCACTGTTGGTTTGGATGGGAGCATTGCTCTGATCTACCCTCGATGGATATCTTGATATTTCCAGATATACCGTACGAGGAGTGATCAGGCAACATCTGGCGACTTCTAGATAAATAATGCTTTCCCCCCCCCCAGATATTTGAAGAGATTTGCACACCTGAACTTGCTGTAATTGAGCAGCCATCAACAGATCTACATGCACCATCCATTTATCGAACCCTTTGCAAAAGGCACTCTGGGCGTGCTCAGAGGCTCTCTTGTCTCAACCACACACCCATGAGCTGAGAGCTAAACCCCGGTTGAAACATGAGCCTGACACCCCCATTTTCTCTGCAAGCTAACCAAGTTTGGGGAAAGAGGGCAAGGATCTCCCTGAGCCTTGCCAGGCTAGAACCCATATGTTATGCAGTGTTAGCCCAAGACAAAGGGAGTTCAAAAGAGGGGGGGGGCGTTCCACTCTCCACCTCATCTGCCCATTGTGCGCTGCTACCCACATATGCACCTCTTTACCCGAGCTCTTAGTCCATGTCAAGATTGGGTTCCTGCACCTATTTCCCACCCCAGGGCTCTCAGCCCCCTGGAACGCAGGAAATCTGCTGCAGGTTTTTATGAAACATTAAATGTTTTCTGCTGGCCTAGTTAAACCAATTCACTTTCTTTTAAATGGCTTATTTTGCAATGGTTATTTATATTCCTCAGAGGGGGAAAAGGGAGCCAGGTGAGTGTGTAAAAAGTAAATATTATCAAGAATATTTCCATACCCCTTCTCAACACGAACGTTTAAGAGGAAAGGACTCCTGAGCAAATACAGAGTGTTTGTCCTGCACTCATCTTGGGGGATGGAGGAAAAGGCTAATTTCAGGGGTAGAAACTGCAGCTTCCAAGCACACCCAGGCCCCAACTTACATACACAACATCCAGGTGCAAGAAGGGCTGCCTTCCCCTTCCCCCATTGCCTGTTGTATGTTCCTAGCCATTGGTATTCACAGGGTAGATTGCATCTGAACAGGGAGGTTCCACCCCTTTCTTAGTGATTCTAATTTGAGCTACACTGGCCGGCTCAAGAGATGGCAACGTGCTATTCACAGATCCATACATCCCTCCCCCCCAAAAAAAAAATAATCACCAAAGGTGTACTGTATTTATCAGTGCACAGACTACCCCAGGAAAGAAGAAACCACCAGCGTAAAGCTTAAGCTCAACCTGGCAGTGAAGATTTGTGGCATGGCCGCTTGCACCTCCACTCACTAGCTCCCAGAAAGCTGTGGTTCCGTAGCAGCGAGGCAACTGAACTCTGCACATGCTCACAAGCCCCCCTCCTTGGCTCTTGCGACACATAATTCCACCAAGGCTGAACCCCGCCTCTGAAAACAGGTTCCAGAGCCAAGAGCTCAGGGGGAACCTGGCTCACAGCCTATCCTCCTGACCTGTTTTTCTACCAGACCTTGTTTGGATGAGCAAGGAAAGGAAGAAGGAAGGGGGTAAAAGGAAGAGGAGAGATCTCCACACACCCCAAGTGTGTCCACGAGCCCCGATTCTCAGCCTACTTCCTTGCCTCCCTCCCGCCCCAGTTCTCCAAACCAGTTTGTGTCACCCGTCGGGGCTGGCATGCACCAGCTCGCCTAGGCGAGCAGCCTGGCTAGGTGGGCGCTGCCCCACCAGAGACACTCCCCGAAAGTGTTAGACTGACTCAGGCGGCAGGCCAAGGACCAGGACGCCAACCCTGGCAGCCTGGACTTTCTACTTGCCAATTGGGCCCCAGAGAAACAAGGGCACAGCCATGCCAGGCCCTGCTGTCAAGGGATGGGCGAAGGAGAGCGAGATCTATGGGGGCGTGGAAGTGGCAAGCCGGCTTGGGATCTGCTGGTAAACGGGGCACGATTTCAAATCTTCTGTCCCTGTTTGAAGCTCAAACCCTTTTGACTCAGATACATTGGACATGGGCAGCTGGTGCTTATTTAGCAGCATGGGTGGAAAAAAAATATTTTGCACATGCTCAGATATACTATTGGTGAATGGACATAAACAGCCTGTGGCTATACAGAGACACGGAAGGCAGGGAACTCCCATGACAATAATTTCGTCTTATTGTTTTTTATTGCTCTGTGAACCACTTTGGGAGACCTCATGTTAGCCAAAAAAGACACATGATTTTTTTTAAAAGCCTAAAATTAACACACTCAGCCCGTCACCAGTGAACGAGATGCGCTAGCCTCTGAGCATGCACAGAGTGCCTTTTTCTCAGAGGCACTTGCGATCTGGGCGGTGACACTCCTCCTCCGGAATCACCGATTCTTTTCTTGGAACCGAGAACGAACCTCTGCGAAAAGAACAAAGAGGTCTTTTGGACGAACAAGCCGGAGAGACGGGAAGCGGGACAGACGGGGGACCGAAAGACGATGGTAGACATGGCGAAGGTTTGCGCTCGCCGTTTAAATAGCACAGCTGGGCACGAAAGGGGAAGCGTGTAGGGGTGGGGGTTGCCCAACAGCCTAACCGGTCTAGGGCAGGCCTCGGGGGCGGGAGACGTCTCCAACACGGGGCTTTTCTCAGAAAGGCAGCACACCCCATTGTGCAAGACTCCCACCCATTGCCAACTAGGGAAGCAGGTAGGAGCAGCCCAGGCTGGGTGGGGTTGGGAGCAAGAGAGGTGGCCAAATCCCAGGCTCCAACCAACGCTCCCTGGCACACTGCCCGGCCTGCCCAGAACCGGCACACGCCAAAGACTCCAGCCCAGAGACTTCCTCGAACGTTTTGGGCCCTTCCTGTCCCCTGCCCTGCCCCTCGTGGCAGCCAGTCTGTGTCCGTGGTCTGATACCAGCTGAAGTGTGCCCCAATCTATTCAATGTCCGTTTGTTTTTCACTGGAGTGGGCGTGGCACAGCAGCAAACGGTCAGTTGGTGGGACACTTCTGGGTTCGAGTGTTGCCTCTCAGCCACAAACTCTTCTGCCTGGCAAAGGCCACCCCGTGGCTCTCGCCCCCAGCCCCTACTATCCACCACGTGGGAATAATGCCAGCCTACACTAGAAGGCTGTTCTGTGGATTATTCCATACATGGAGAACTATGAACTTAGGGGAGAAAAAAAAATACTGTGTGATGAATCAGTATCGTGAGGTGGCTGGACTAGGAGCAGGGAGACTCGAGTGCGAATCTATCCGGTTGGTCTGAAGACAAAATGGAGGGGGAGGACACAGAAGCCATCCTGAGATACTTGGAGGAAGGCTGGGATAAAACTGCATTGTTCACAAGACTCCGAAGACTCAAAATAATGATATAATATTAGAAAATGATATTATAATATTAATTAACATTAATCGTTACTAAAATAAAGACACCGCTGCCTGAATTAGCAGCTACCTAGTCCCATAGTTGCAGGACTGGTGCTCAATTCCTCAGTTGTAAGAGGAAGGCACTTTGCACATTCTCCAAGGGACTCTGGTCTGGGTGATGATGTCACAAGTGGTGCTGTTGAGCTCTGATAGCAGGAAAGCTTTCAGCGACTTTCCAGCCAGTCTTCCACAGCCTCTCCCCTTGCCACTACCCAAATATGCTTTGGTCCTCAAAAAGATGCTCTTTTGCTCCGCTCCACTACAAGGGGATCCACAAGCAAGACAGGAACGAAACAGCCTTCCCTTGTTGGTTCGCCCCCTTGCAGCCGGTGCTCAAAGGTAGACTGCTCCTGCAGAAGGAGGCTCCATTCAGCGGTCCTGGCCAATGTTCTTATCATTCAGACATCACTTTTCGCTGCAAAAGGCACGAAAGAACGGAAGAAAGAAAACTAGTATCTTCTTTCCCGTGTTTGTCCGCTCTTTGAAAGCCTCCGTAAGACGGAGGCCTCCAGGCCCAACGCCGGGAGGGCAGCCCACGCGCCAGCACACCGCGCCCTTTCTCCCAGCAGCGCTCCCCCACCGCCGGCCGAGTCACTCCACTTCCTGGAGTGCCAGGTGCACCAACCTGACGGGAAGATAAGGGGGGGCACAAGGGCAGGGTGGGGCCTGGGCATCTAGTGCAGCAATACGGGTTCGAGATCGGTGGCATGGGGGCCTGGAGGGAGGGGAGTGACTCATCCGGGGTGAGCTGATGTCGCAAGCAGCTTCACTGTGTCACAAACCACAACTGCTTATTACGGGGGGGGGGGGGGGGGGGAGGGGAAAGAGAGCATACATGCCACTCAGGGACCCACCCTAGCCAGGCGATGTGTGATCTTCAAGCCTTGCCCCAAGGACCCAGGAGTCCTGGGCTTCATTCACAGGGGCCCTCTAGCCCAACACACACACACACACACACACACACACACACACACACACACACACACACACACACACACACACACACACACACACACACACAATGTTTTTTTAATCCAGAATAAATATGATTCGTAGCGAGATCCACTGGAGGCTTAGCCCAGGGACCGTTGCCTAGCTAAGCTCCTCCTTGCGCTCTGTTGGTGTACATTCCCCTCTGCGGTGAGGAGCAGCTCCACGGAGGCGATCTGCTTTGGGGAAATTGGTACTGAGCAGGGGGGAGAGGGTAAATCCTCCTCCCCTGTGTCACAGGCTCAATCCAAAGCACGCACAGGCACAGGGGCTTCACAGTGGGCTCTCCAAACAACAGGGAAGAGCTGCCCAGCAAGACCATGCCCAAGCATGTACAGAGCGATTTTCACTGTCCCCAACAGGTCCTTCAAGGTTGATCCAAGACCGTCTCCGTTCTGAAACAGACCCAACCCCTTAAATTGGATGGCCAGGATGGTGTAATTGTTCTGGAGTTGGACTTAGACCTGGAAGATAGACCTGGAAGACCTGGATTTAGACCACGCTCAGCCATGAAGTTTCCTGGGTGACCTTGGGCCAGTCATTAACTCTCAGCCTCACCTACCTCACAGGGTTGTTGTGAGGACAAAAGGACAGTTCTTCCCCATATGGACCAGTTGGGTTCCTCAAGTCAGTACTTGAAAACTATGCTCCAGGGGCGTCTGGGGCTCTTTCGATGTTCATCCAGAGAGGATGGCCTCATGGCCATTATTAATCTACTCAGGCAAATGTCTGCAAAAGACAGATGGGGGGGGGGCACCTTGGCCGGTGCCTGACCTGGCCGACCCCCTGACGCCACCCCGAATCCACACCGCCACAGGAGGCAATCGAGCTCCTCCGAGACCCAACCTGGTCCAGGCGTCTCAAGCAAGCGAGCCAATTTGCACACAGGCTGCACAGCTGGCAAGCCACCAAGCCAAAATGCAGCCCACCAGCTCTCTGGGGATCAAACGAGCTTATTCGGAGACGTGTTTTAGGCTGCGATCCTATACAGCTTCACCTGGAATTAAGCCTCACTGAACTCACTGGAGCTTACTTCTGAGTAGACATACCTACGATTGCACTGTTAGACGTGACATAGGTCGGGAAGAGGAAGAGAAGAAGGGGCAAAGGACGGTTCTCACAAGTCGGGGGGGGGAATCAAGACAGATTTTGGGATCCACAGACCTGTTACTCACCCACCCACCCACCGCCAGAGGGAAACCAAAAGGCTCGGTGGCGAGGTACGGAGGGGGGAGAAAAGAAAGGAAGTACGTGGCGAAACTACCCAAAGACTAGGAAACAGGAAGGAAAGACTGAAGCGACCACAAACCCCCAGGGTGGAGAGGAGAGCAAAAAACATTATAAAGATGATTATCTCTCAGCCTCCCACCCCTTTGCATAAGAAGGGCCCCCAGCATTGCGTATGGGAGTCAAAAACAAGCACCCTTCCTGCCGCTGTGTTCTGGACAGCAAAGGGGGGGGGGGGCGTGTGCCAAAAAGCACTCTGTGCATGTGTCGAAACACTTTTTATTGCAATTATTGCTTCACATGGCCCAGAAGAGATTCTTGGGTTGCAGCTCTGTAATGCACACTTTCCAGGAAGGAGTCCCCATGGAAGATCATGGACCTACTCCTGAGTAGACACACCTGGGATTGTGCTGTTAGCCTTGAAAACAGGTGCTGGGGCTGAGCTGGTGTAAAAGCGAGAGGCCGTGGGGATGGACTTGGTTGGATTTTTGGAGATAGAAGGGGGGCAACCTGAACGTGCTAGGGGGTTAGCCCCACTGTAATGGAATGGTCTGCTAGCTTAGGTCTTGGGCACAGCTACAGGGGGAAAGTTGCAAAAGAGCCAGGAAGCCCTCGAGTGGGGGAGAGAAAAGGGGAGGAAGGTGGAGCTACCTATATCAGGGAAGATTACAGGGTGGGACTCAGCCCTGCAGGGACCCGGGAGGGGCAGCTGGGTGGGGTGTGCGGAGTGAGCGTGAGCCCAAGGGGGCAGCTTGGAACAAGATGGGAGAGCTGTTACAGACAAGAGACCCACTGGCTTTAAAACCAGGCCTTACCCTACCCAATTATTGCTGGCAACCCTACTCTTGGAACGGGGGGGGGGGGGGGCTCAGAAGCTGGAATTTAAGAATTCCACTGTTGAACAACAGTGCTGTATGTTCTCACTGGGGAATGGGTCGCACCTGTTGGGTTTTTGGCCTGCCACACTGTAGTCAAAAGCACAAATCTTTCGTCGGGACAAGGGTGGAACCCTGGAAGCTGAAAGGGTAGGGCGGGAAGGACCCCCTATGTTTGTAGGATGTGCCCAAATTCCCGAGGAGAAGAATGCCTTGAGCATTTGGAACTGAATCCGAGCCAGGCCCTGGCTTCCATGCCAGATAGCAGTTCCGAGAGACAAGGCAATAAGCAAGAGGGCACCTGAGTGCGTGCAGAGTCCCCTCCCCACTGAGGGACCACAACCAGCCCTGGGATGAGGAGGCAGAGCTCCAGCTCAAGAAAACGTGATTCCAAAAAGGAGAATGTGTTCCCGCACCTCTCTTTACAAACAGCTCCCAAAACAGGTTTTCAAAAACAAAGCCCCCCCCCCCCCAGTAACACCCCAACCAACAGCGTTCTCTGCCTTGGGCGTGGGGTGGGAAGCACACAGCCCAGGGCCCTCTTGTGCACTTCTCAGCGCTCCACACAACCTGAAAATAGACATGCTTTCAGACACAAAGCCACACATCCCAGCTAAAATCTGATATGACCCGACATGACCCCGTTCTCCCCCACACTCCCAGCTCCAAGCACCGGGGAGGAGGGAGGGAGGGAGTCCGTCCTGCTAATCCCTGAGGCTGCCAATTTAAGTCCCACCCACGGCCCCAGATTACCACCCATGAATACCAGGCAGGCCACCCTCTCGAGCACGAGCAACTCACCCTTTCTCCCCCCTCCATCCGAAACTCATCGAAGCAGGCCTGAGCGAGGATGGCGTGTCCCCTTTTTTGCCCTCACGCTGCAATACCTTGAGCGCCCACAGGGGGGGAGACAAACAACAGGGCAGTTGCAGGAAACACCCAGATATAAGTGGGTCAGGAGAGAGGGGTACTCCCCCAAGTTTTCGGTCATGCAATGCCCCTTTCCTTGCAGTTTCCCGGCCCTGCCTGGAAACGTCAGGAATCCAATCTGTGGTTCTCTGCAAGCCAAGTACATCTTCAAATTCTGAGCTACGAAGCTATAGCGATATCCCCGAAGCAGCCCAGAATGAGCAGGAATCAGCCTGTACAGAATAAAGGAAAAAGCGCTTCCCCCCCCCCAAGCTTGGGGGAGCCAGCAATCCAAGCATGGTCATCGCCCACCCCACATCTATCACCGACTGCCAGGGCCCTTTGATGCCCACTTTCACATATAAGCACCCCACCTATTCCGATTCCTTACTTGACGCCGTGGCCCCGAGTTCGAATCCTGTCTCGGCACAAGTACGGGGGGGTGGAGCCCACCCCTTCGGCTGCAACGCCAACAGTAAGGGATCGCTCCTCCACAAGCAGCAACCGATGGGAGGAAGGCACATGTGTGTGTCTCTCCTCCCCCCCCCCAGTCTTACCCCATATGCTGCCCATGTGGCCAGTGCGGAGCAGCTGAGGAGTCTTGTGGCAACGCTGCCCCAGCCCTGCCCGGCTGCAACAGTCTGACCTACTTCTCCTTCCTCCTCGTCACCTGCTGTTGCTCTCCCTCCCCAGCCAGGGAGGGGAACTCAGCCACGTCATGTCAACTGCTGCTTGGGGTGCCACCCCATTTCGGGACACAGGCGCAAGCAGCAGACCTCCTTTCAGCCCACCCACCCCCTCCAGCAGGAATCTTGCTGCGCGGAGAGAGAGAGAAATATGCCACTTTGAAAGGATGCCTCCGCAAAACAGGGCAACGGCACGGGGGGGGGGGACAGACTTAACAGGCTGGCAATCTAGACCCGACGGCCGCCTTGGCTCAGGAGGGAGGAAAGAGGGTAGAGGCACCCACAGGCCTACTGGGCCAGTTCATGTGCCGTTCCAAGCCTGCCGCAAAGGTCGGTGGGTGAGCACCTCTCTCGCCCGCCCTCTCCCTGGCAGTGCCAACCGGCTGGAATCCGGCCCGCGTTGGCCTCGCCTCCTGCCAAGCTCCTCTTTCAGGCATCGCTGGCAGCCCGGCAGCCAGGACGGGGAAGTGTGCCACGGGGTTGCCATGGAGCAGGGCAGAGCTCAGGGGCAGAGTCGCCCCCACCCCGGGGAGGGGGGCGGTAGCACCTCCAGCAAAGAACAGGGAGTGCCACGGAGGGAGATTTCGTGCTGGTTTCATCAGCCACCCCCTAAGGAGACCGGGCTTCTGCTGTCGTCGCTTCTGCCTCCCTGCAGCCCAGGCTCCCACGGCAAGCGTGCTATGGGGGCAGCAGGCTTGGCGAGGCCGAATTTCAGCCTCCTTCCTCACCTGCGCACAGGCCCCGGGCCAAACGCGGGGGGGGGGGGAGAAAAACAGGAGTGTGGACAGTCACACCCGCCAACGAGCTTCCTTGGCTTTCGGCCTCCTCCTCAGGCCTGCCAAATTCCAACCTCCACTGCTGTCACGACCAGCATTACAAGAGACCCACCCGGTTTGAAACACAAAAGCATCACCACCTCTTTCCCCCCACACCTACCCACCCCATTCACACACTGATAACAGCTGCATCCCTGGTGGAAATCAACAGGTAACGCTTTCCAAGGCACTCCAAAAAAAGTTGCAAGGAAGAAAGCTTCGCCGGGTGGATTTCTGCCTGCCTTCAAGGCAAAAACAGCCTGGGAACTGAGCCCTCCAAATGATCAAACCCACGCACATATGACAGGCCAATCTATTCACGATGCTGGCACAGGCAACATTCAACAAACAAACAAACAAAACAAACAAACATTGGTAGGTAGCTAGAAAATTAAGTTTGCAAACTGTGGTCTGTGCAGGGATGAGGGCATGGTCTTCTGCACATGCTCCGAGGCTCCCTTATTCATTCAAATGCTCCAGGATGTGAGGCACTGTTGTTTTCCCACTGTTGCCATCCTAGGAACAAACTCATTTGACATTTGCATTTCTTTAAATGACTTTGTGCATGCAAAGGAGCCGCCGGGGTTTCCACTTTCTGGGGGAGCTGCTAACCTCAGGTGTTTACCCCCGGGCATCCTGAGAGGCCCACAGAACCCGCCCGGTGCTCTCCATCTGTAAAAATGAAAGAGCACCTGGGTTTCAATATCATGGAAAAAGGTCTGCCCCTCCTCATCCTGCCTCCTGGGGATAAGAAGGAATTATACTCTGCGCATGCTCAGAGGTAACCCCGATCAATCAGTCAGCAAGATCCTTTTTAAAAAATTTTTTTAACTGCATATAATTTCAGGTCGGAGAGATATGATTGGGACCTGGTACTAAGGATACGTAGCAGGCAGGGCTCCGAATAAATCTGGGGGCTTGGGTTGAGTTTGTTCTGCCATAATGCAGGTTCCGACCTTCTTGAAAGTGCTCGCCTTGTGCCTGCTAGTCACTGCTACGCCCCTGCACACGCACGTATACATTCAATCCACTTTGGCGGCGCCCAATCCCCCTTCCCCCACACATCCAAGAGGACTCCTGGGGACAAGGAACAGGTGCAGTCTTGGCCATACGGCTGCCCCCACCCTGCTCACCCTTGCACTGCCGGCTCAAAGCCTCCGGGGACGTGGGTTGTCTAGGCAAACAGGTGGGCAGATTCGCCTCGCAGCCCCCCACGTGGCCTCCGGGGACGGCACCCCACCCCAGGTGAGCAAACATGAATGCCAGCCTGCCGATGACAAAAAGGGGCACGCATCCAACAAGGGGGGTGGCGAGTGGAACGCCAAACCATGCGCAACCAAGAACTACCAGCAGCTTGGGCCCTCTCCGACGCCAGCCCTACAAAAACAGATCCTCGCGCCCTGTGCTAATCAACCCGGAATCACAACCACACTCCTGGTTCCGGATGCCCAAGGACATGGCTGGGCCATCGATGGGATGAAATCTTCCACTGTCAGGAATTACGGGAGACCAGAGCGATAGGAGACCAACAGGCAGGCTACTTCGGGAAGCGGGCCCTTCTGCCCCCGAGTCCATTGGAGACTCAATATTAATAAGAATATAATTATTAATAGCAGTGATCATCATCATCATTATCAATGGGACATTTCCACCCACGAGCAACAACTGTTCAATCTTTCAAAAGTGTTTTGTGTTTCTGGTTTTCACATTATCCTTTTTTTCCCCTGGTCTTTCCTTCTCTTTTTGATCTTGTGAACGGCTTTATTTCCAGTTTTATTTATTTACACCAATAAATTAGGACCACCACTTCAGCCATCGGCCCCATTTCCACTCATAACGTGCCTGGCAAAGTGGGAGGAACTTATCCCCTGGCCACTGTTCTACTGCTCACTTGGGGGCACAGCAGGGGGGTGGGTTGTAGGGGAAAGAGTGATCTTGAGCTAATATGTCCGGCCACCCCCCCAAGAATTGGGGCACCCAAACCTGCAAGTCTGGCAGGCTAGCTCCTAATTTCTGCCAACGCCAGAGGAGCTCTCTTGGGTCAAAGTGTTATGTCGCGGGCAGATGAACCAAAGGTGTTGGGGGCACTCCTGGCCCAGATAAGCACACAGAGACACACCCCTGGGAGGGAGGGCGCCATAATCAGTGGGCCCTGGGTGTGTCCCTCGCAGGACAGAGTCCAACGCCAGAGTTTGCCAGGGAAGGAACCCCTTCCTTCTTAAGCCCTAGGAGTACACAATGCCAGGACAGAACAAGGCACTTCAGGGTAACAAAGCAAGCTTGAGATGCCAACTGGGCGCCACGGCCTCCTTGACCCATGCTCTGTGTCTGCTCCTCGGACAGTGGGGTGCTGTTCCACAGTAGGCCCAGGAGACAAAACAGCCACCCACGCCCTACCTGTGAGCTGACAAGGGGGAAAGATCCTGGCTTGGCACCTCCCTGGCAGCCCCGGAGCACCATGGAGCTGTGTCTTCTCTCCAATGGGATCCAGAATCTCATGGCAAACAGTCATAGGGGGTAATTTTAGAGGCTCTGATAACAGGGTGGGGGGGGGGCAATGACAAACAATAAGAAGGCAGAAAGGAGACCCAGGGCAGAAAAATGTAGAAATGTTAGGTTTTTTCATTATGCCCCAATACAGACCCATCCCAGGTGTCATTTAGTGGCTGGGGCATTGAGGGCACTGCCTGCCTTAGGCACCATTGCTCATCTGACTGCAGGAGTCCCTCAGAACCGGCCCCAGCTCAGAAAGGGAGGGGACCATACTCGATTTAAAAAATCTAAACATGGAACATTTGGCCAGACTCCATCCTGCAAGAGTTTCAGAGCAGACCCATGTTGAGGAATGCCAGCTGCTTCCCCCACCCCCACCCCGTTCCTATCCACCTTCCCGCCTCAGAAGGAAGCTCGTAAAGGGTGCTGGACCCACCTGAAATGCACCCATGGTTTACGCCACTGCACTCAGCACTTGACCTAGAGTGGGCACAGAGGAAACCTCGGGTGAGGGTGCCAACATCTCCTCCACCGATCCAGGGGTACCACCAAGACCCAGGGGTGGCAGAGGTGCCCCCACAGCAGCCACGTTGCCAGGGGGCCTTGTCCAGGCTCCCTCCCCTGAACCTGACCCTCCAGGGCCCTGAGCACATAAAGGCTGTAGTTAAAAATAAACCTTCCCACTGAGCCATCCTACCCAAGGTCTGTCCACTCCAACCCAGCAGGTAATGCAAGCAGCTGCAGAGGGCACCATCATTCCAGGGGTTCCAGACTAATTAGGAAATTTGTTGGTGGGGCCCCCCTGCAGTTTGCCACCTGCTTTAGACCCTTGGTGGGGCAACAGAGCACAAGACATGGGGACTAGTGTGTCCCCCCCCCCAGACTTCCCTGATTGGCAAGTCCCTTTTCTGAGGGTTCTCCTCCCACACGATAATTTTGCTCCAGTTGTTTATACGGAGCGAGGGTGGGGGGAGTCACATCCCAGAAGACTGTCTGGAGGGGATCCAAAATGATTTTTTTCACCTAGGGTAGTAAACGGCTCAACCCTCCCCTCCCCCCGCCACTGGTTATCTCCGCCCCATGCTACCTGGGGGGTGGGAGAGAACAACTGACTAAGAGAAAAGAAGGGGCTGTATGGGGCAGAGCAGAGAGGAAGAAAAAGTAGGGAGACAGGGGGGGAGAGAACAGAGAAGTGAGGTTAAGGGAGAGTTAGGAGAATAAGGAGAGGGGGGAAGAGCCAAGAGACACCCCCCCCCCCACACACACACACACACACATCCTATCCTGGGCTGGCGCTCTGCTTTTGCGGACCCGAGGTAATGCACTCGGGGAGGTAAGAAGACGGCGAAGTCTTTTAGAAGGTTGAAGGGAGGGGGATAGATCGGGAAGCCCTTTGAGGAGGGGTATAGGGACACGCGCACGCACAAGGCTCTGCCCCACTTCCCGGTGTTGGATCGGGGTCCCCGAGACTCGAGCAGGACTCACCCACACAGGTCTCCGCGGCGTCACCCGGGGTTAGCTCTCGGTGCGTTCCGTCGGGGGGCAGCTGCTCCGCTAGTCCCGTGCGTGCTTGTGCTGTGACCCGGCGGTCTCTGTGGCGGGCGCGATCCCTCCCTCTGGCTGGCTGGCTAGCTGCCCCCCCTCCGCCCTCCTTCTCCCTGCTCACCTGTCTTCGCCACGCCCCCAGCTCACCTGTCCTCCCCCCTCCAGGTTAGCAACAGCTGCAACAGGCGATCTCCGCCTCCCCCAATAAGGACAAGGAGGCGCAGCCCTCCACGGCTTCTCCACACCCCCCCACCACATGCACATGACATGGCCACCCCCACCTCCCTCTAGCTCCGCCCCCACCTGCCTTGAAGCCCCGCCCTCGCGGCACCCGGCACCCCTCCCCTCCCCACCTGGCTCCTGTAATAGCCCCCGCCATCCCTCTCTCCCTCTCTCTCTTTCCTTCGTCCTAGTTTTCCAGGCTCTCGCAGGATCCCCGCCCGCAAACCCCACTCATTGGACAAAAGGGCGGATCCAGTCAACTCCTGTTGGTCGGAGTAGCTGTCTTTCATGCCGCTCTGAGCCTCTGGACCCACCTCCTTAAAAGCTGGGGGGCAGGGGGGAGCGGATACTGAGATATTGATCGCCAGCCCCTGATCGCTCTCCCAGCTGGGTTGGGAAGGGAAGCCCTTTCTGGGAAGGGTCATGCAAGAGTTAAAAAAAAGTGCAGTTGAAAGAAGGGAGGGGGCAGACAGAGAGAGAAGTGGCAGGGGCTGGCAGGGATCCGGACACTTGATGCGGCGGGGGGGGGGGGATGCAGAGGAAGGGCTGAGTCATCACAGACTCCGGAAGAAGGCGCTGCAACTGGAAAAGATGATTACATCCCCAGGCGGTGGGGCTCAGAGGGGAGGGGGGACTTCCCGCAGAAGGAGGGGGGAGAACGGGACTTCCCTCCCCAGTGCTTGGCCTGGCCGCAGTCAGTTGGAACTGGCCCCAGTGGGCACAAGCACCACCTGCTGGGCATGTGTGGACACCAGTCACTTCTCTTCTCCCTTGCCCTGCCAGGGTGGAAAAAGCCTAGCGATGCCTTGTCTGTTTGTTTGATTGTTACTTTGCTTATTATTATTATTATTATTATTATTATTATTATTATTATTATTATTATTACCACCACCACGAAGCACACTTGGGCTTCGAGGTACACGGCACTTCCTGGAACAACCGAAGTGAAGGCGAGGGTGGTGTAGTGGTTAGAGCCCTGGCCTGTTTATTTTCCAGATGGTCTTACATGTACTAAATGGGGTCTCTGGCCTGCCTTTCTGTGAAAATGGGGAAGGCGTGATAGGAAAAGCCCCAAGCTCATGGTTAGACTGAGAGAGAGGGAGGCGAGGGCCTAAAGACACCCTCATTTTATTTGCACAACAGCCCTGTAAGGTAGGTTAAGCTGAGAGAGGAAACAACACTGGCCCAAGGTCATCCAATGAACTTTATGACTGTAAGTAGCCTGGATAGGAACTTGAATCTCCACCCTCGTCCTTGTCTGAACATTACACCACACTGGCTGTCAATGTGTGCGGGACCAGTCTCTCATTCCTCAGTAGTGGACAAAGTGAGAAAGGCACTCTGCACAAGCTCAGAGGCACTTTCACCTACTCCAAGCGATTGAAAACAGATTTGGGGGCTGAGTTGTTGTGTCAGCAGTGAAGTCCTGTGTCGTCCCGTCCCCCCATCCTGCTAGTTTTTTTCCTCCCCGCCCCAGGCAGGGGTTCTAGCCAATAATTGCCTCAGTAATTGCCCTCGCTCTGGACCTCGTTCTCATTTCCTCGTTCCCATGATCCACTTAAAGCTGAGCAGGGTAATAGATGTTCTCCTGCCTGAGGGACAGGAGTGGGAGGTACTGGAAAGAAGGTTAGGAAGGAACGTAAAACTGGAAACCAGGATTCCTGGATGCCACCCACAGTTTGAGAAGGGAGTAGAGCCTAGTGGTTTACAACAGAGAGAGCTGGGGGCCAGGACACCCACTTTGGGCCACCCCTTGGCAGCAGAGCAGGATTCCGTCAGTTTCCCAATTTGCCACCCACCTGAGGAGGACCACTTCAGGACCTGAGGAGGGCCGGCACCAGAAAGGCAGAACTCCTGGGTTCCTTTCTCCCCGGCCCGCACTGGGACTTGGGTGAAGTTTCATAGATGAGTGGGAGAATGCCCCCCCCCAATAATACCGGATTCCTTTGCCATCTCAGACATTTGTGTCGGGAACACGTTCAATCTGAATGAATTCAGATCAATTTCACGGAATCAGAAAACTGGGGAAGAGAAGGACACCTACACGGATATGAAGAGAGAGAGAGAGAGAGAGAGAGAGAGGATCATCTGACCTTCATTTCCACAAATGATACTGAATTTTATCACGCCTTCTTGTATGTTTGCTAAGAGAAAAGATTCTGAGAGGGAAAAGTATCCATTCTCCATACCTCCCTTATATCCCCCATTTCAGCCTGTCCAGATACTGGTGGTGTGGTGACCTCCTCTGGGATGTCTGAGATTCACACAACCCACAAACTCTTTCCTACACCCCCAAATCAGTTTGTAGCGTGAAAGGGGAGGTGGTTTCAACCCCTTTCACCCTTGAAACACGCACAGGTTTGTGTTGGAAAACATTTACCCCACCCTTAAATTTCTTTGGGTTCCTGTTGCTGGTCTCTTAAGACAGTTCGTTCATTTTATTGTCTCGCATGGGGCCGGTGATTTATGCGCCTGCGCTGGGCAGGGGGTTGGACTAGATGACCTCCAAGGGATCTTGGAGCCCTAATAGTCTAAGATTCTACTATTTTAGATATTATGTTGAGCTGATTTGAGTTTCTGGACAGAAAAGTAGAATGTTTCTGGGTGACATCCTTCCCTTCGTTTAACTGGTTTTGGAACCTAAGGCCTGGCTGAAACCAACCTTTGTTTGCCCCCTGCCACTGAGCCCCAAAGTTGTGTGGGGTGTGGGGGGAACCTGCTGTCAGGAAGGCTGCTCAGAGGGACTGTAGCTTTGCATGCAGAAGGCAGGGCTCTGGGTTCAAACCCTGACCGCATCAGCTGGCAGGGCTAGGCTAGGAGGAGCGACGCTGCCAGTTTGTGTCGACGAAAGATGGACTGAGGGTCTGACTCAGGAAAAGACGGCTCCCATCCTCCGAGAGGCCCAGCAGTGCCCTGGAGGGTGGAGCTGCCTGCCTGTTCCTGCTCCCCCCACACAGGTGACTGGGTGGGGTCACACGTACAACTTGTTCGGCAGCAACCCGCCAGGTGGGAACAGAGCTCCGTGTTCCTCGCTCCCGACTCACCTGGCCTCACCTTCACAGACCCTCCCGCCCCGCCCTGTGCAACCGGGAGCTGCCGATCCCCCTTGCACCCGCTGGCCTGGGTTCTCTCCTCCCTCCTTCCTAGGCCTGACTCAGAAGCGACCGCAAGGCAGTTCAGCTGAGCTGGGCGGAAATCTCGGAGGAGCCCGCTGCCCACTTGCCAAGGCAAACAGGTCGCCAGTGCAGACATTATCTCAGTGGAACAACGAAGTGCAAAGCACTGGCGACCGAGGAGCCCCTCCCAGGGAAGGCAGGAGGACCGGATCCCAGGAAGGATCGGTTGGTCCCAAAGCCCCCCAGGGCGCCACTCCAGAAGTCTCTCTATTTTATTTCACGTCAAAGTTCAGTCCTGGCATATGATCTTCTTATTAATAATAATTATAGCATCATCAATGCGCATGGATGGAGCTCAACAGGGTGCCAAAATAACATCTCCCTGCCCAAACCTTAGAGCTCAAACCTTACATTTTTTTTAAAAAAGAGCGGGACACAACAGAGGGAAGGTAACCAGGGGAGGAAATATACGCAGACAGATAGTTCAGCTTTGTTTCTGAAGGGGGGGGGGGGAAGAGGACGAGAAGATTTGGCTGGCAGTAAGAACAGAGGAGCATGCCCCTGAGAACGTGCAGAGTGCATCTTGGCAAGAAAGGATAAGAGTGCCCCTGAGCAAGCGCAGAGTGTGTTTCACTCAGTACGGAATGCATTTGAGAACTGTCTTGATCAGCTGCATTTCCCCAACAACTGCAGAGGGTTTCCACACATCTGGGAGAGGGGGGTAAAGAGTTTCCTGACCTTTTTGCATGGGGAGAGTTCACAGCCACCAGGTGAGGTTTTTGATCTGAGTTGTGTATAAACCTTTATTTTTTAATTTAAAGGAAAAGAGAAATAGATGATATATCCAGACAGACTTGAGAACTTTGGTGTACAGTTTTCTCTAAGCATACATGATGTGAAAGGAAAGCCACAGCTGGAATCTGGCCGGAAATGAAATCCATGTGGAATTTCTGATTCTAAGAACTGAAGAGAGGGGAGATCTCAGGGCCGGCCCATTCCTGAGGCTGACTGAGGCAGCGGCCTCAGGCAGTTGGGAGCCCCACCCACTGTCTGGCTCCGCCCACTTCTCCTCCTCCTGCTCCCTGGATGTGAAAAAGGAAGAGGGGAATAAAGTGAAGGAGGAAATGTGGAGTGATGGAGACACTCTAGCCCAGGGGTTCTCAACCTATGGTACAGGTACCCCTAGGGGTACGCGGACCTCTTGCCTGGGGTACACCAAGCCCTGCCCCTTATCTGCCCCATCACAGCTAATTAAGTGTTAATTCACATGGATTTTAAATTTTAATTATTTTCGGAGCCCTTCTGTCTCTCTGATTTTGGGCTTATTTTTGTACTTTGGAAAATGTACTTTGGTGCGGTGGGGGAGGGAGGAGCTGATTTTGGAAAGTGTGACGGAGAAAAAAAGAGATCCTTGCATCTCTCTCTCTCTCTCTCTCTCTCTCTCTCTCTCTCTCTCTCTCACACACACACACACACGCACACACGCATGCACGCAAGAGTTAAATAAGACATTTTTTCACATTTAAAATTGTTTTAGTACTTTTTATTTTCCGATTAATTACCTAATTAATTAATTTATTAATCCAATTAATTAACAGTTAATTAGCAGGGGTACTTAAGAAAATTGGACCGTGATAGGGGGTACCCGGGCCTCCAAAGTTTGAGAACCCCTGCTCTAGCTCAACATCTCATCTCCATCTCCTCCACACTTCCTCTTCTGCTCCATTCCCCTCATTGTTTCTGAATCGGGGGGGGGGGGGGAGGCAGAGGCTGGCACACTGCCAGGTCAGGGGGAGAACAGCATTTGGAGTAGCAAAGCACTATATAAGGGGGGGACACAGCATTTGAGGTCTTCTTGGGCCCAAATTCTCTGCCATGACTTGTTCTCAGTTATTCTGCTTCCTTTCTGCAAAATGGGCACGGAGTGTGACCTACTTGCCAGGGTTATTTCTGGGTCCCCTGGAGATGGAAAAGTGATGTGCTCGGTAAAGAGGTCAAGAGGAGTCACATCCTTAGGGGCTGTTCTGTCCTTGGCACTCACCCTCCTTCCCCGTTCAAGAAACCTCTGCTTCTGTATCATCACCATCACCCTAACCCATGAGACAGACCAAGCCAGCAAGGGGGAAATCCACAGTAAATCCCCCCCCCTCCGTGGTGCAAAAGCCACCGCTTGTGGTGTTGCTGAGGCAGCTGGGACGGTCCCCCCAATGCTCGGCCTCCCCTTGACCACACTGCTGTCATATCCTCCCACACTTCTGAGACAAAAACTGGGACCCTGCTCCTCGTCTGTAGGCTACCTGAGACCCTCCATGCTGTTATTTAGGTCTGAAGACTGTGTTGTATAGTGGTTAGAGAGTCAGACTGCAACCAGCAAGATGCAAATCCATACCCTCATGCACTCATGGTGTTCACTGAGCGACTGATGAATGGGGGAGCAACCAAACATCCCGTCTCCCCCCCCCCTGCAGGCTTAAAGTGGTACAGTCCACAGAGAGCCCTACCACTCCATTCTGTGAAACCACCCAAGGCAGAAAGAGGATTGGCTCCCAGAGACCCTCAAGGGTGGAACAAGCAAGGTCTGCATCTCTGGGGTGTGTAGCTTCTGCCCCTGTTCACACTTTTATCCATGGGTTAAGATCAAATGCTGCTCGAGAGCATAACTGCAGGAGACCCCAGCATGATGCTCCAGCATGTTCCATTGGTCTGTCCCGAGAGGAGCCACAGTGCATCATGGTGGGTAATTCTGCAGACCACAGGTGGCCCGGGGGGCAAGAATATTGATGCCAAGCTCTTCCCAGGGTCGGCCAAGGCCAGCCCCACTTCACATCTTTACTGCACCTTCTCTTGATGCGCAGAAGATACCCTGTGGTTGGGGCCTCTCTCGGCAAGCATGATGCGCAACGTCTCTGAGGGGTTTTCATCCGGAGCCTGAAAGTAAACAGGAAGCTGATGTGTGGCTTCTCTCCTTGGCCGCTCGCTTCCTTGTCTCGGGCACACAGTTTCACCCACCCATCCGGGGACTTTGTCACAATATTGGCGAAAAAGTTGGCCGGCCCATCGCTGTCATTTCTGGAGAATCTGTCACAAGACGGACGCCATCGCTGGTTTTTTCTCTGCTTGCAGGATGGGGTGGAGGGTGGGGAAGACCAGGCAGGGTGAAGAAGGGATCGTGATTCAGGGAGCCATGCGCCCGGCGGGAGGCTAGACGCCTGCAAACCCCACTGCAGGAAGGCTGCGCTTGGCAGAGGCCTACAGGCTGCAACGCCGACAAGCAGGTGGGCCATGCAACAAAGCCGCTGCAGCAGCTGTTGAGGGCGGAAGCAGGGCCGGCCCATCCATGAGGCCAACTGAAGCGGTTGCCTCAGGCAGCAGATGGGGTGGGCCGCTCTTCTTCTCTGGACACCTTCTCTGCCTCCTACTCCTTCCACTCCCTGGAGTGGAAAACGAAGAGGAGGGCAGAGAGGGAGAGGAAATGTGGAGGGGGGAGGAGAGTGCTGGCTGCGCCAGAATATTGGAGAGTGGGAGGAGCACAGGCTGGCGCATCATCTGGTAAGGGGGAAATTGGCATGCTGCTGCCTCAGTTGTCTGGAGGTCTTGGGCCAGCCCTGGGTGGAAGTGTTGCAAAGGGTGCAGAAAAAGACGGGCAAAAATGCCACACATACCACCATCTACTGGTATATAGGGAAATGGAATAGCGTTTGGGGCTTTCTGAGTTTAGAAAAAAGATGGCAAAGGGATAATATGATTGAGACTAACAAAATGATGCACGGTGTATGTGTGTGGGTGGGTGGGTGGGAGAGAGAGAGGTTTCTTCCACCCTCACAAAACTAGAGTCGGGTGCTGTCCCACGAAAGTGACTGGCAGGAGATTGAGGGCAGACAAATGGAGGTACTTTTTTCACCAAGCGCATCATTTGCCTGTGGAATTCCCTGCCACCGGATGTGGTGATGACCACGCACCTAGATGGGAGTTTGTGGAGGGCAAGTCTAGCACTGGCTACTAGTCCGGATGGCTAGGGGCTACCTCCAGCCAGGGTACCATTTACAAGGGAGCAAGACTGGGAGAGGAGCAGGCCTCTGTCTCCTGATCCGGGGCTTCCTGTTGACAACTGGTGGGCCTGTGTGGAAAACAAGATCTAGGCTCAGGGGGTCAAGGGCCTGATCTGAAAGGGCTCTTGTTATGAGGAAGGTGAACAGTGCTGGCTCCTTAGGCACTCAGACTGTGTTACCTAAAATGCGAGGCAAACAACTCCGAAAACTCTATTTTCTGGTCCCTGCTCTTGTCAACCCACCACCCCAACTCCCTAGACAATGCAGGTTGATTGTCACACTTGTCATCCTTGTTAAGTGTACATCATCCCTGTCAGGTTCACCAGCATTATTATCCCCATCTTACAGATGGGAAAGGCAAGGTTGAGAGGAGAGCAGGGTGCCTGCCCAAGGCCACCTTGCTGAGTTTGTGTCAGCAGTGGGATTCGAACCGGGGACTTGGGAGCCCGCTGCCTTCGCCGCTTTGGGGCGGCAGGCACTCATAAAAGCCGCATGGGGTGTGTGGGTGAGAGAGAGCGTGAACCACAGGCGTTCTGCCCCCAAAGCACCAAGATCTGGGCATTATGGGGGGCTGCTACGGATGGTTGAGGTTGGCATTGCCATTCTCCCAGGTATGTCGTGCAGTGATTGAGGGGCCTACGCAAGCTCTCAAGACTGATTTTGCGGCTCAGGGAGCTGACAGCTCTTCTGCCGGCGCGCATGTTGGGGGCGTCCGCCCCGGGGGAAAGGCTTTCCTGTGTCAACCACTTCACAAGGACTGGGGAAGGATCAGGGGGGCATGGAAGGGGCATGAAAGGCGGCAACGCACCGTGGCACAAACCACCTTCCGCCCCCAGGCTGCCAGATGCCAAAACCAACCCCACCACCTGGCTGCTCGATTTAGTCAGGGGGAAATGGTGCTGGAGTGTGGGCATTCCTTACGTCAAGGGGCCTCGTGCCACAGCCGAAGGGAATCATCACGGTTGAATGACGCTCCCCTCCCGCTCCCTTGCCCAGGGGATCTAGGAATCCCAGGAGATTGAGGGCAGAGAGATGGAGGTACTTTTCCACCAAGTGCATCATTAGCCTGTGGAATTCCCTGCCACCAGATGGGGTGATGACCTAGATGGGAATCCGGCACATTCATGGAGGACAAGACTAGCATCAAAATGCTTCATGTTTACTCAGAAGTAAGCCCCCCTGTGTTCAGCAGGGCTTGCTCCCAGGGTAAGGTGAACAGGATCGCAGCCTCATACAACTGATTCAGATATGAAAATCCAGATCATTCAAGTCGTAAACATCAGTGTGAGATGAGGTGTGGAACAAGGGGGGGGGGTTGTTTCTGAGCCCCCCCCCCAGGGAATTTCTGAAAATTCAGCACACTTTTTTTAAGGAGGTTTCTAGGTCAGAAAGTCAACCCATCAAAAATGCGGGTTCTGCAGTGTATTTTAACTCTCTGGTGTAAACACGCATTTTCCAAAGGGATTTAGTCCCTCCGGATGAATGTCACGCCCAGTGATATCAAATTGTGTTTTTTTTTTTTTAAGTGTTGATTGTCAAATATCTGAGAGGTTTTCACAGACATATGGGGCCGGCTCATGCATGAGGCCAACTGAAGTGGTTGCCTCAGGCAGCAGATTGGTGGGAGGGTCGGCCACATCTGCCTGCCCACTCACCTCCTGTGCTCTTCCTCCTCCTTCCACTCCCTAGTTTGGAAAAGGAAGAAGGGGACGGAGTGGAGAAGAAGTGTGGAAGAGAGGAGAGCGGTAGGCTAGAGTGTCTCTCCTCTCCTTCATACTTCCCTTTCCGATCTGTCCCCCTCTTCCTTTTCCAAGCCAGGGAGAGGGAGGAGCAGAGGGTGGCGCATTACCAGGTGAGCTAGCGCAAGTTGCGCAACCCACACTTTGAGAACCCCCAAGTTACTGCTTTTTCTGTTTTGGAAGGGCTCAGTTCTGGTTGGAGACAAACAAAAGATCCTGAGTTCGAGTTCTGCTTTGTTTGATTCCCTGCTCCAATATAGGGACGAGCACATGGGCACATTCTGTCCAACCGCTCGCCAAGAAGGAATCCAGTTCAAGAACTTAAGAAGTGTCTGGCTGCTGGGATTTTATGCTCCGGCTGTGCCCTGGGATTCCCTGAAATGTGATTCCCTGAAAGGGATTTTATGCCCTGGGATTCCCTGAAACGTTTCTGGCCACAGGCCTCTACAGGGAAAGAGAGATCAAAGTTAGCAGGTCATTGGACGCCTACCGATGCCTGCAGTGAATCCGTGCCAGGTCTGACTACCCCAGCTGCAGTGAGTTGTGGACAAATCCAGGCAGGTTCTCACCGATCCGCTCTTGTGGCTGCAGCAATCGAGGAGGCCCAACGCTCAAAGAGAAGCAGCTGGCGGGGTACAGGAGAGTCTGAAAGAGGGGCTTTCAGCACCCCAGATGTGGGGAAATGAGAGAAAAATACTTTGTGAGATAACTCCCCCCTCCTGGGAAACCTGCCCTGATGTCTCTGCTGGAGTTCATGTTCTCGGCTTGCACCCTTTGAATTAGGAAGCATGCATGCCCAGCCCAGTGCAGTGATTTACACAGAAGCACAGATACATGATGTGCTCTAGAGATCAGGTCACTCTTCTGCATTCTGTTCTTCCCCGGTTTATTCCGGTCACTCCTTCCCTCCTCCCACGTTGTGTACATTTTTAGCAGGTCAGACGATTAAACGCAAGGATTCAGTTCCAATCCATCCCTGGATTAGAAAAGGAAGAGGGGGGCGGAGAGGAAGAGGAAGTGTGGAGGAGGGGAGGGGAGTGCTGAGCTAGAGCATCGGAGAGTGGGAGGAGCAGAGGCTGGCACAAAGTGTGAATCGGGGAAGGGGGGGCAACCTTTAGCATGCCGCCTCAGGTATCAGGAGGTCTTGGGCTGACCCCAACAGAGTGACCCTCTGGCTGCAACAACCCCACACATACTTACCTGTGAGTAATCCCACTGAGCACCGTGGGACTTCCTTCTGACTAATCACACAACATTTTTGTGCTGTGAATGGTCAAGCGTAACCCCTTTCTGAGAATGAACTTTACCTCCCCCCCCCTTTTTTTGTGTCAGAAAAAAATAATAATGAACATGATATCTTGGCTCTTGGACATTTGGAAATCCTGGAAGCCATGATACACTTCTGCATTCCACTGCTCTCTTCGTCTTCCTCATCTTGATCACACGATGCTGATCAGGAACTCTGTTGTGTCCCCGGCTGTTTTTCCCACCTCCCCACTCACACACACACACACACCTGCTTTCTTTTAAATCTGTTAGTTTTTCTGAAAACGTGTCAGGAACTCTCAGTGGGCTGTAGGTGAGAAGCAAGAGGTCAGATAAGTCACTTCCCCTTGTATGGCAGTCGAGGAACTAGAGACTAAACAACCAGCTCAGATAAACACACCCACACACACTCACACACACATGCACGTAGTGTTTCTGGGTGCCCACAGATTCGATGTGCACCTCACTGTCGAGGGGGGGGAAGGGGGGGAGTACTATATGCATTTCTATTTTTACAGCCAGGCTATTTTGGATTGCAAAGGTTGGGACTCTAGCGACATTAAGGGACCAGCCATGGTAGGCATCAGCCGTGCCAGCTAGGTCGAGCCTCCATGTTCCGAGGCAGTCTATTGTTGAACCCTAGATGCTGGGGGCTGGATAACGGAGGAAAGCTGCTTGCTTTCCAGCCTTGTTTGGGAATTTCCAGAGGGAGTTCCCTTCCGGGTGCAAATAGCAGCCTGATCCAAATTGAGACCACTGCGGGGCAAAGAATGAAAAACCCCTCTCGCCACTCTGTAATCCTAATCTATATTTCCCTTTGCATTTTTATGCAAGGGAAATTAGCACATTATTTAAACATTACGCAACAAACAAGGACTAGGACACGGACACCCCCTGGTTATGACTGGGTGAAGCCTTTGCCATTGCCTGATCTCTTTTCTGGGTATAAGCCGCACCTATGGAGTTTCTGCCTGTCATGCCACACTGCTAAAAGCACTGGAAAGGAAAAGTTGAGTCCCGTTGGGGACTTTCTGTGGAAACAATGCTCTGGGGGGTCCCCTGCTGGCAGCCATGCAAATTCCACTTTTTCAGCAGCAATTCATTTTGAAAATGAGAAAGGTCCCATGGCAAATATCGGTCTGCATTTCAGGACGTCCCTTTGTGAGCGTGGCGCTTGTGTCGCAAGGCAACACATGCTCATTCCTCAGGAGCTCCTGTTCATCCAGCCTCAGTGATTCTGAGTGTAATCAGTGAAATGTACGCAAAAATCACAAAATCCCCTTCCTTGACAAGTGATAAAAGTTGGAGTTTTGACTGTGCGAAAGACTACGTGACCGATAAACACTGCTGTTGTGTTGTGATTATGCGGTTACTAAAAGACACCACCACAAATGCTTCTTTGCTTCTTTTTAATTTAAATATGATGCATTTTTGCAGTTTATTCTCAAATATATCAAGAACAGGCCTTTTGCACCTTGCAGAGAACTCTATCCTCCCCCCCCCCCACTGAAATCACTTCCCCCCTGTCCCAAACTCTGAATTGACCATTGTTCCTTGATTCCAGCATGCTTTGGTGCAACAATGGAAAGTTTGCACTGGGACCATGAAACCAAACTACAACACAATTCCTCACCAATATTCAATGAGGTTCAGTCCCACGAGAGTGAGCAAAGCCCCCACAGCATGCTACAATGCTAACCATGCTTGCTAGAGAGTGAGCCTGGTGGAACTTACTCCTGAGTAAACATGCTTAGGATAGCAGCGCAAGACTGCGGAAGCGATCGCATTTTAATAGGGGGGATTCAACCGTGCCCTGCCCCATCAATCTCTTATTCTCTGCCCCCTCTCTGTTTTTCTCCTTTTATTTTCAATCCAGCCTGAGTAAGAGCCCTGTGTGACTCAGAAGCTTGCCCACTACATTTGCAATGCTTAGTTGGTCCTATAAGAGACATTATGATACCATAGCATAACTTCAACACACGCACCCTTTGTGTCGCCTTTGCTCATGCCCTGCCTTCATATGTTCCTCTGATGCATCGAGCACAGCTGCCCCCCATCTTCTCATCACTTCCTTTTGCTCTTTCTTTCACCCCCTTCCTCCAGACCCACTTTTTCAGCAGACTGCCTTCTATCCCAGCCTCAATGTCCTCCTTCATCCGCACCCCATAGTCCCCTGACTCACTCATCCCCATGCATTGACACATTCCCAGGGCTGGCCCAGGACTTCCTGACCCCTGAGGCGGCACCACCAAATGCCGCCCCGGGCCCTCTCCTCCGGTGGCACAACAGTTGCCACCGCCAGCGCTCTTCCTCCTCCTCCCTCTCCTTGGATTTGAAAAGGAATGGAAAAGGACGTAGAGAAGAGAGTGATGTCAAAGACACTCTAGCCCACCACTCTCTTCTCCACACTTCCTCTTACACTCTAGCCCACCACTCTTCTCTCCACTTCCTTTTCTGTTCCATTCCCCTCTTCCTTTTCAAATCCAAAGAGCGCGAGGAGGAGGAGGAGGATGGACTGACAATCTCCCAGCTGAGGTGACCACTTCAGCCGGCCTCACAGGTAGGTTGGCGATCACCTTCTAGAATCTAGACTATTTCCACCGCTCCAATTGAACACAGATCGGATTTCTCTTCCCTGCTTCCGCTATGCTCTGTGCAGCACCTAGTACACTACGAATAAATGTTACGTATTAACAGCACACATGAAAAGAAAAGTCCCAGCCAGCTGTGAACTTCCATAACCACGCTATAGATCCGCGAGGAGCCAGACCACACAAGTTACCGCAGCCCCACCATTTTCATATCCGCCTTCCCCACTCTCTTCCTTCTTGCTTTTGTCTGGCGTTTGAATGATTTTGCTGGATCAGATGATCAAAAAGGCTCGCCTGATCCGGCCTTCTGTTCCTAAACAGCAGCTGACCAGATCGGGACACTCACAAGCTGTTTGACACTACTGTGTGATACTGGTGGGGTAGACTGTTCCTGACATGGAGGTTCCATTTCGTCATCATGGACCGCTCTTTCTCCATGACTTTGTCTAATGCTTTTCCAAAGTTAGTTAAGCCCACGGCCCCCTCACCACATCTCCTGGCAGTGAATTTTGGGCATTATTATTAACCATGTGTTTTAGGAAGAGTCACTTCCTTTTGTCTCTCCTGAATTTCCTGCCAGTTGAGGTCATTGGGTGACCTCCCTCTCCTGCTCAATTCCTGCTACCCCCTTTGTAATGGAGTTTCCTCCTTGCACGGGGAGGTCACTGTGAACTCATTGCGACTTGCTGAAAAAACACACAAAACCACCACATTTGTCGCTCCTTGAAACCAGTTTAAGAAGTGTCAACACCCCTGGGAATTGTAGCTTGTTGAGGGGGTGCTGAACATCCCACAGAAGAGTCCCCGGACTCTTTGTAAAAGAAAAAAAAAAGCCTACAATTCCCAGGGCTTTTCGGGCGGATGCTGCGAGAGTGCAGCCGGACTGTGAAAAACTGGTTTGTGCAGGTGTCGTGTAAACGGGCTTGAAAAAGTGTTCCGGCGTCACCTGAGCTTGTTGGAACCTGGCCTCTGATCCTGCCTCGAGACTAACTGCGCTTGCTTGTTGACCCCTACGCTACCTTGTCAACCTGTACATTTACTTAGTCGCGCACCCCCCTACGCTACCTTCTCAACCTGTATATTTAGAAAGAAACAGATATTCACATAAGCCGCGGGGAGCAGCTCCAGCATTCTCCTCTGGAAAAAAGATTTCCTGAGCTCCCCAGGGCTCCAAGCGGAGGGGGGACGACACACAAAACCAGTCGCCCTCCCCATTCCCAGCTTCTCCCCACTTTTTCACCCGGGGGTCAACAGAACTTCCAACCAGCAAGGGCAGGAGGTGATGAACCGGCGGGAGTAGCAAGGCCCCCAGCCTTTCGTGAAGCTGATCCGGATGGTGTGAGGATCGCAGGGCCCGTCGCCCAGGCCCTGCCACAGGGCCAGGTTGCCCGCCCGCTCGTAGTCGAACACCTTGACGGAGTAGCCGGGAAGGATCTTGTGGACGGCCGACCCGGGGCTGCCAGGAGGCCCCAGGGTGGGAGAGCTGACAAACATGGGGTGCTCGCTGCGGTTGTAGGCCCAGACGCTGCCCCCTTCGCGGCTCAGCACCAGCCCTTGCCCGATCTTGCCCCGTGCCCGCTGCACAGCCTGGCTGCGGTTCCTCGACGCCAGCTGACCCAAGCAGAAACCGCTGCCAGCCGGGAGCTCAGAGAAGACGTTCACGGAGTCCTCATGCACCGGGAAGAGCCTCCCCACCCGCAGCCGGTACTCCCAGTACGCCAGCTTGCACCAGTAGCCATCTTTGAGGGAGCGCTGGGAGAGGCTCGTGTCTGCAGGGCGAGAAAAACAGCGTGTGACACACAGGACGCGGCTCGACATGCAGAAAGTTAAGCCTGGCCAAATTGCCGTTCGCAACGGCGCATGCATCAGCGCATCTGCCAGCCGCTCCACGGGTGGGGTGAGGTTTCGTCAATGGGTGCTCATGCCTAGCATAGTTTTTATTTCATTTTTCACATTTGTATATTTCTCCAAGGAGCTCAGGGTGGTGTACATGGCTCCTCCCGAAATTTTGTCCTCACAACAACCCTGTGAGGTCGGTGAGGCTGAGAGAGAGAGTGATTGGCTGCCCAAGGTCACCTAGGAAGCTTTGTGACTGAGTGGGGATTTGAACCTGGATCTTCCAGGTCTAAGTCCAACTCCCAAACCACTACACCATCTTGGCTCTTGGGATATGGTGTCCTGATAGCTGGGGATCATTTTCTCTCTCTCTCTCTCTCTCTCTCTCTCTCTCCCCCCCCCCCAAAAAAAGACAGAGAGAGATCAAGTGGTGCATTGAAAAAGCAACACCCTTCTGTGTGTGCGCGTGTGCACATACGCACATGATCGAACACACACAGGCCTCTCTGTGGGGATCAGATGCAGGGTAGGGGGTAGCAGGTCTGCTCCCTTGAAGGAGTGTCTCTTTGCTTCCATTGAGGCTCTCCTTATAAAGAAAGCAAATATTAAATGCAAACCTCTCCAGTATGCTCTCTCATCCAAAGGAAAGCAAACTCTGCCCTGGAACCGGGGTGGCACCAGAGGCTGGCCAGAGGCTGGCACATGCCCATCGGAGCAATGACATCCCTGTGGTGATGCCAACCCCTGAATCTTCAGTTCCAGTGCCAATGGTAGTACGCAATGCATCACCAAGGAGTGAGTGGGGGCACTATGGTAGCCCCGGTGCAGAGCATTGTCCCAGGGCCTCCCCCCCCCCCCCCAAAAAAAATCTGACACTGCTCTGGAAATTCTCACCACTTGAGGAGCTGGAAACTTCATAGCCATCTGTGATCACCAGCTCAAACGACACCCTCATGGCCATGAAATGTGAATCGACCGGCTGCGCAGTGATGGTGCCTCCGCACTCATGTGCAACAGCAGTGGTGCCTCCGCATTGGTGCGCATGCACACCAACGACCAGATACATCCATCTACCCCTTGGAGATTTAACTTCTACAGACTCTGAGGAGGGAGCTGAACCTTGAAAGGTGCAAAAAACGAGTCGGCATTTTGGCAACGCACTCCCTCAAACGGGAAAAAGCGCCAAGATGGCAGCTGACCGGCCGGGGACTGGTTTCAGAAACGAAGGACGGTCCCCAGACAACAGAGACAGTCGGAGCAGAGACAATGATTCAAATGAGGAAGCCGACGCGAGTCACTCAGAAAATGTTGACAAGGCAAAAATAGAAACAGGGGCCCCCAAAATAGGGACCATCCATGTTCGGGAAAACGTGTTCAGCAAGACGTCCCAGGACAATAGAATCGGGAATTCCCACAGGGGTCCTGAGCAGCGCTGCAGCGCTGTACACCGGCACGTAGGTCCGAGACGAGGCTTGTTGGGGCCCCGTCGTCGTCGGCTGGGACAGAGGAAAAGGCAACCCAGGCGCCGACCCTGCTCTGATGTGGCCATGTGGCTGGGCGCCAGCAGCCAGCTCCACTGGCGACGTCAAAGCCCATTGTCTGCGTCTCTGCGGGCTGTGCTTCCTCCAGGCAGGCCAGAACCAGAAATAACAGGGGCAGCCGTCTGTTTGCAGCCCCCCCCACCTTTTTCTGGAAGGGATTCAGGAAGGCCTTCAGCTGGGCCCCTCCCAGCACCTTTTCCTCCCCCAGGGAGGGGGGCAGTTAAGCCAGGGGACAATCCACAGAGCTTGGAATCAGCAGCGGACTGGATCCAAAACATATACCGGTAACCGTTTAAAAAAGGCTACATTGCTCAAATTATGGGGCGAAATGTTCAGGGATCACATGCAATTTTAGCCCATTTATGCCCCCCCCCGGCAGCCTTCTAAAAACAGCAGCTGGCGGGGCAGTGCAGAAGGTAAGGGGGCCAGCAGGGTCACTTGGAGGAATTTTATCAGGGGGTACGCTTCTTTTGGGCCCCTTCCCTTCAGGTGAATTTGGATCCTGGGTCCCCTTTTTGACCAATTTTTAGCCCTGGACCCAGGTACGATTGTACCCACTTAACCCCCCTCTCGGAGGCCCTGGGGGCCAGTCTCTCCCCCCCCCCAGACCATGTAATCTGAGCAATGGGCATTAAGAATGAGGCAGAGGGCTCTATCGCAAGGCAAGGAAATGGCAGGTGTGGGTCACTGCAAAGGCAGGGCCGGTTCATCCATGAGGCCAACTGAGGCAATTGCCTCAGGGAGCAAATGGGCAGGGGGTGCTCACCTCGCCGGTGCATCCTTCTCCTGCTCCCTGGACCCGAAAACGAAGAGAATAACTATGCCATTAAGCCTTGCTGTACGTTCCCTCTGCAACTGCCTCCACTCCACTGATTTGGGAACAGAAGCCCCCTTCTTGACAAGCATTTCTTGGAGGTTCAAAGCATGCCTTGGCAACTGCCAGGGACAAAACAGCAGGCTGCGCATGAGTGGCAGCCTGGGCGTCCATGCACACTGGCATCTCCCTACATGTCTCCTCCTGCACCAACCTGCCCACGCACCGGGGTCGTCATCGGAGGCCCTGCTCCGCGACCCACCGCCATACGAGGTGCGGCTGGTAGGAATAAAAGACAGAGCCTTTTCAGTGGTGGCCCCCCTATCATTAAAATCCAAATTGTCCCTATTCTTCTGCATGGTTTGGTCCTCCTTCCTAGCATTTGGGGAGGCTCCTACGAAATAGCTCTCTGGACAGATTACTTAGCGAAAGAAATGAACAGGGGTGGGGAAGACCAAAACTGAACTGACCATTCTTTCCACATTGAAAGCCCCCTAGTTACATTTTGTTCATTTCAGCAGCCTAATTAAGGGGGGGGGCACACTTTGGTCATTGCTGCAGCTGGCAGTTAGCCTTCCTTCTCACCTTGCCATATTTTATGATTATTGTCCACAGTCTTGGGGCACTTCAGAGGGATGCCGAAGGGGGGCGTCTTGCAGTAGGGCGGCGGCGGGGTCTCTGGAAGAAGAAACAAAGCTGTTTTTTTTACTGCATATGTTTGTATTGTGCTTATGATCTTCACGAAAGCCTTGCAACGGCCCTGTAAGGTATGTGAGGGTTATTGCACCCATATTGCAGACGGGGAAGACTGAGGCTCAGAGGGAGTGACTTGCCTAAGGCCACCGAGTCAGCTCATGGCAGACATGACATCTGAACTGGTTAAATCTGAATTCATCATAGCTCAGCCTCTTTAACCACTACACAATACCAGCCCACTATATATTCCTCCTCCCCCCCCCCAATCCAGTTTGATTGAGTTGTGGACCCTTGTGGGAGGCAACGTTTTCAACTGTGTCAAGTTGGGATGTCGCTCTCCTTCAAAAACCGATGCACAAACCACCCAGGGCACTGCTCTAGCCCACCACTCCCTTCTTCTCCACACTTCCTCTAACATTCTAGCCCATCACTCTCCTCCCCTTCCCACTTCCTGTGACACTCTAGCCCACCACTCCCTTCTCCTCGACGCTTCTGTTTTAGTTTTAGCTCTGTTCCCCCCTCCCTTTTCAAATCCAGGAAGCAGGAAAAAGAGGAGCAGAGTGGTCGGCCGCCAGGTGGAGAAAGCTGGGCACACACACACACACACACACACCGCCAATCGGCAGCCAGAGGTGACCATCTCAGTTAGCCTCATCATGGGTGGGCCGGCCCTGTTAGCAGATCCTGATCCATGTGGAGGTCTCGCTAGCCTTTGCCTAGGGGCTTCCCTTTGCCAGTGTTACTCACCGGGTGCAGCGAGCCGGCTGAGGTGATGTGGGTTGCAGCAATGGACGGTGCCCCCCTCGCCCCCCGTGCTCTTGCAGCAGCTCAAGCGCTTGAGTTCGTGGGACTGGCGCAGGTCAGGCCAACGGTAGAGGCGGCAGAGCAACAGCGAGGCGGAGAGGCCGAGCTTGGACCCGCGCGGCTCCACCCAGACGCAGCCGGACTCTCCTGCCCCTCTGCTCTCCACCGCCCTCAGCAGCAGCTCCAACTCCTTGTCCTTCAGCTTCTTGAAGAGGGCGTGAGCGGCCGGCTTCAAGGCTCCGTGGCTGTCATCCGGGCTGGGGGTCACGACGCAGCGACGCCTCCACAGCTGCTGGACCAGGCTGGCTCGCCGCGACCGGAACATGAGGCTTGAAAGAAAGCACCACCACAGCAAACCGTGAGAGGAGGCGCCTTGGCAACCGGGGCGCTCAGCCTCGCCATCGAGGCAACTCCCCAAGTTGCTAGACCTCAAGCTCTCCTGCTAAGGAAGTCGGCCGCCAGAAAGAATTTGTTCCAATCCTCACCGAGGCATAAACAAGTCTCTGCCACAACGTTCAAGGAGGTTCTCCTGGTCGTCCCCTAGAAGCGATTCCTGCTTTTCATAGGCAACCCGACTGACAGCACAATCCTAGGCATGTCTACTCAGAAGTAAGTCCCATTGTGTTCAGTCGGGTTTACTCCCATGAAAGTGTGCCTAGAATTGCAGCCTGTGGTTGCTTGATTACTAGTCTAAGGGCTCAATCCTCACTAAAAAGCACGTTTGCGATGACTCAGGTGTAAGTAGCGCCGGTGCTGAGGCCGGCACCACTCACATCCCCGGAAGACCGAACCTGCGCCAGACGACCCAGGTGAGGCCTAAGCCGCTCGGCACAGGGGTGGGGACGGGTGGGGCGGCAAGGGAGGGAGGCCATTGGTCAGCCTGGGCTGGGAGAGGACGGGGATATCAGTGGCGCGCTCTGCCAATATTCTGTGCCTGTTCCCAGCCTGAGTCGGCCTTACACGGCCTCCCCGAATGTACGCCAGGTCTCAACCTGGCGTACATCCGAGAAGGCCCATAGGGTCCCGGCGGGCTTAAACCTGGGGATGGGGATGAACATCCCCTTCTCCCGAGGTGCTCCTGAGCTGCCCGGGACGGCCATAGGATACCGGCCACGTATAGTTAGGTTAGGCAGGATTGGGCTGTAATACTAATGCTAAACCTTGCCTCTAGGCATCTCTAGGCTAGAGGATCTAGGCATCTCTAGGATCCACATGGTGGTGGCCCCCCACACGCACACATTTATCCTCACACGAAGCCTGGTATAACTTTTCACATGCATTCCTCTCAGTAGTCATCACAACAACCCAACAAGGTAGGCCAGCATACAGTAATGACAAAGAGACTGAGCTGGAAACCCAGTTTCCGATCTTGCCTCTGCCTTTAACTTGCTCGGTGGCCTTAGGGAACATAAGAACATAAGAAGAGCCCTGCTGGATCAGGCCAAAAGCCCATCTAGTCCAGCTTCCTGTATCTCACAGTGGCCCCACCAGATGCCTCAGGGAGCACACAAGACAACAAGATACCTGTGTCCAGTCGCCACTCCCTTGCACCTGGCACAGAGAAAACCCACTTCTAAAACCAGGAGGTTGCTTATGGCTTGTAACCTGTGATGGTCTTTTCCTCCATGAATCTGTCCAAACCCCTTTTAAAGGCATCTAGGCCAGATGCCATCACCACATCCTGTGGCAAGGAGTTCCACAGATGAATTACACGCTGGGTAAAGAAATATTTTCTTTTGTCTGTTCTAACTCTCCCTCCACTCAATTTTAGTGCATGTCCCCTGGTTCTGGTGTTGTGCGAGAGGGAGAAGAATTTCCCTCTATCCACTCTCTCCATCCCATGCATAATTTTATACGTCTCAATCATGTCCCCCCTCAGGCGCCTTTTTTCTAGGCTGAAAAGCCCCAGACGCTGTAGCCTTTCCTCATAAGGGAGGTGCTCCAGCCCACGAATCATTCTGGTCGCTGCTCTCTTATGAAGCTGCTCTCTTATGAACCTCAGTCTTCCCCATCTGCAATATGGGGATAATAATATTCCATCAAGAACATCTACGTGAAGCTCTTTGAATACTCAAAAGGGCTGTGCAGATTATGATGATCTTCGTAATGAAGGGAAGGGGAGCTGAGTAAATGTTGCTCTTTTGAGTCTATGTTACCTTTATTTTTTATTGTCCACCATTCGATTTTGCAGTGGTGGTCAAAAAACATTTAAAAATAAATACATTTCTGTAAGATTGGCCTACAAGCTAAAACACATCTGAGTGGGGATGTGCATAGATTTGGTCATAGGTATACTGCCCTGAGTCATCAGCAGAGGTGGGAGTTGGATATTTTCCAGGACTCAGAGCCTGTTGAGGAGTCTATCATAAATCCCTGCGATTATTATCCCCATTTTGTAGCTGGAAAGACTGAGGTTGAGAGGCAGTGCTTAAAAGGCCTCTTCAGTGAGTTTGTGGCAGAGGCTAAATTAGAACTGGGAACTTCCTGATACGAAGTCCAGTCTCTTGGCCACTAGAGTAATACAACTGATCAAAAAGCACTGCTCAATAGTGACAGATGTCCTTGTGCAATGTACAGATTTCATAAACATGAAATTTGAGGAACTGTCAGGAGGGGAGCAGCCTTTGTCTTGGATTAGGCTCTTTACCTAATCTTAGCTGCTTTGAGACTGCATAAACAAAAACACTTTGTACATTCTCGGGGGGGGGGGCATTTTCTTTTTTTACATATTTACGGGCAAAATTGAACTAGAAAGAAACACCAACAGTCTCTCGTGCAAGGGGCCGGAATAACTTGGAGCCAGTCCTGCAGCTACCCCAGGGGAAAACAAGCGGATTGGATGCATCCTTGCGCAAACACATTTTCAGCGGCTGTGCATAGCGCCGTGTGCAAACAGGCACACTCGAATGAAAGGCACAGACACACCGACCCAATTGGACTGTGCGGTGTTGTTGAGCAGGGATGACGGTTCCAGTCTCTACCCAAGACACCGACACATGGTTAAACACAAGCATGTGCGCTGTCACATGTGTGGCGCATGAGGCACAAGCGCTCCAACCTGGAAGCCCACACCACAGGTCATGCACAGGCATATTGACACATGCAAGTCACACATCATATAGTAAACACAGGAGTCTGTTTTGCCCTGAGTCAGATCTTTGGTTCAACGAACCCGGAATTATCTGCGCTGGCGGTCAATGGCTCTCCAGGGTGTTTGAGAGGAATTTTTCTCTCTCCTACACGCGGAGATGTCAACGGCAATTGAGCCTGGGACTTTGGGCATGCAAATGGGGGGGGGGTCTACCGCACAAGCCACAACCCCTCCCTGCGCATGCCAGCATAAATGTACACCCATGCACCCTGACACAGCAAAAAATAAGGATGCAAGCCTTGCATATCCACTGCACCCCGCAGATCCTCCAGCCCCGGGGGCACCTAGCTGGCAAAGGATATCAAAGCAAGACAACTGAGATCACTCACTGTGCAGACAACGGGTGGTTGCACGCACCGCTGGGTACAGACCCGCCTGGAGACCGGGACGGCTCAACCCACAGACTTCCTGACCGGGGCTTTTTCTTGCTGGCTGTCTCCTCCCCTCCCTTCCCCGGGCCAGCCTCTTGGTGTGGGAGTCACAGGCTGGGGGAGGAAGAGGTGGGGGGGGGCTGGAAAAACCTTGATCTGCGAGTGTCCTGTTGGGAAGAGGCAGCCAGAGGCAGAAGGACATTGGCTGTGCTGGAGCACACTGAACATTCATCAGGTCTGTCTCTTCCCATAGCGAGCGGCCAGGTGCCTCTCGGAAGCCCAGGAGGGAGGGCAACAGCCCGCCCCCTACCACCAAGAAACCAGTGTCCAGGGATAGGCTGCCCCTGTACATGGAGGTTCTATTCTTAGCTACAGTTCCTAATAAAAACGCAGGTAGGGGCCCTGCTGGTCATCAGTCTCGAGGCCCATCAAGCCCAGTGTTCTGGGGCTTCTGGAATAGCCACAAGCAGGGCCCAGCAGCCGCGGCCCGCCCACGCTCTTGTTCTCTTCAGCAACTGCCATTCAAAGGTAGACTGCCTCTGATCAGGGAGGTTCCACCTAGCCATCACAGCCCAATGGCCAGCAAGAGACTTCTCCTCCTCTGTGAATTTGGCAACCCCCACTTCAAAGTCATCCAATTTCCATACATGGCATGAATTCCTTGTTTCATTCTCTTCGCCTTCCTGCAATCCGCTACCAATGGATTTAAATGGATGAGCCTGAGTTCCAGTATTACGAGGGACGAGAAAAAACAACCCTCTCACTCAGTGCAAGCCTACACAGGTTTACCTGGAAGTAAGCCACACCGTGTTCAATGGGACTTACTCTCAAGTAAGTGTGTGTAGGATTTCAGCCTCTTTCTAGCCTCCGTGCCATGTGTGATTTTAAAATTTTCTATTACGGCCTTCACTTGTTGCTTTATTTCTCGACTAAAAAGCCCCAAATCTTGCAGCCTTTTCTTCCTAAGGAAGGTGCTCTGCCCCCCCTTTTCATTTCCATCTTTGACACTTTTTCCAGCTCTCTTCCTTCTCCTCCTCCTTTCCAGATTTCCTCCTCCAGGTGCCCCTGTCAGAGCCGGACAGGGGAGTCCAAATGTGCCTGCATCATAGATTTCTGCGATATTGGCGGTTTCATTTTCCACTCATTTTTCTAGCAATGACTTTCACAAGATCCTAATTCCCAAGCCTGGAAGGATTTCCCAGTAGGACTGGGCCAGCCCTACTGGGAAATGCTTCCAAGCTTGGGAATTAGGATCTTGTGAAAGTCATTGGAAAGACTCTCATCCGATACCTTGGAGAGCTGCTGCCAGTCAGCGCTTGACAACACCATGCATAGCTAGACTGATCAAATGCTCGATTCACCAGAGCCCAGCTTCAGAATTTCTGGTGGCAAAGTTGTGAGGTTTCCAGGATTTTATATGGGGTCATTGGGGAGGGGGGCTATCACGTCAGGTTCCACATTCAAGCCCTGCCACATTTCTACATCTAGATGGGAAAGAGCCCTGACCTGGAGAGATGCTGCCAGTCAGTGCTTGACAGTACTGAGTAGCTGAACCAAGGGTCAGACTCAGTAGGAAGCAGCTGCCTGTGTTTATTGAGGGGAAAACTGTACTGTACAGCTGCAGGAAGGCTGCCCCTTTAAGAATGAGGGAGGCTTGGTTGATGGCTCCAAGCCCACTATCTCATACACTTCCTACTCCAACTTCCCAGAGAGATAAGACAGATTGGACTGGCGCCGGCTGCCCCAGTTCCTTTTGAACAGGCAGCTCCAAAGAGGCAGAGGCTGGTACCCAATGGTGCCCACCAGCTCAGACCTCGGGAATGGGCAGGAGGGGCTCGGGGAGTCTCCCCGGCCCGGGGACAGTTCCCAACACCACCCAAGGTTTACACCAAGTGGCACCAGCCCTGGTCGGACGCTGGCTGGCCGCCAGTGCTGCAATAGCCATGGAGCCCCAGTTCCCCGGTCTGGCCACGCAGTGACCTTTGGCAAGCTCCAGTCAGTCTGGGATCTGCGAAGGGACAGGATCTTATCAAGAGCAGCAGGAAACGGCTTGGAGCAGAGCTGGAGACAAGCAGGAGGCCAGCCAGAGTCAGGAATGGGGAAGCAGCCGCTATTGCAGCCCAGAAGGGAAGCGGAGGAGGAGAAGCGAAAACGAGAGGATTGAGAACGTAACAACGGCCTTGCTGCACTGGACCAAAGTTTCATAGAATAGGGCGTTCAGCGGGAAGCCCGAGGATGCTACGAAGCCCCCAAGTAGGGCACGAAGGCCACAGGCTTGCCCTGCTGCTTTCAGTGAGCAGCAGGCATCCGGAGGTAGACTGCCCCTGAATGTGGAGGCTTCATTCCTGCCAATCAGGGCAATGAGTGCCCAAGAGCCTTGCTGGTCTCATCCAGTCCCACGTTCTGCTTTCAAAAATTACCAGCCACCGGCTTGGTCAGGTCCGAGGAGGCACCCCCAAAGCTGAGGCGGGGCACAGTGATGTCATAGAATTGCGTATTTTTTTAATGAACCCCCCCTCCCCCAAGCTGCAAGCAGTGGACATAAGTGGAAGCTACTTCTGAGTAAGAATGCATAGGCTGACACTCTTAATAATATACCCTTTTATATTTATTTGGGGTATTTTCATTCCTCCTTTCTGTCTGTAGACATTTGTTCAAAGCTATTGCAACTCACCCCACGAGCTTGGGGTGAAATGAGATGCATATTTCAATGCAGTCCGATACATTTCAAGGTAGGCACATTGCAGGAAAAGGAAACACTCTGATAAAGATATTGACAGTTGATTTTTTTGTTGTTGTTGTTGCTGCTCTGTGGGGCAAGGCTTTGGGTGCGTGGCTATGGGGGGGGGGTGTTCACACCAACCACTGTGTATATCTGCAGGGACCCAAAATGGGGAAGGAAGCAGCACCACACTGGGATTAAATGCCACCAAACACCACCTCTAATGCTCAAATCAATCTACAATTTCAGCGCACGCGCGCACACACACACACAGGTTCAGAATGCAGGTGGGGAGAAATCACATGAGTATTTTCCTCACGTTAAAAAAAACACCCATATTTTTTTGTTTAACCTTGCATGCAGAAAAAGTTCTAGCCACGCCTTCTCCCTGAAACACTAGCTTTCCACACGCAGAAAGTTCTCCTTTTATGCAGGGGAGCTTTTGAACAGAATAAAGTCAGGTGACTGACCAGACGCCAAGGAGGACAGGGCTCTTGTACCTTTAAGAGTTGTGATCAAGAAGGAATCTTAGCTGCTGCAGTCTCTCCCCCATCCCCAGGAAAAAGCACTGCTTCTGGAATTCTGTGTACACACAAATCTTAAAGGTAGAGAGGCCCTTTTTTCCTTGGCATCTGACCAAGTTGTTCCAAAATAGCACATTTCCAATACATTTTTTTCTGAGCAAGCCGGTTGGCTCTCCAAGCCAGCTGGATACGACCCTGGGCGCTGGGCCTGCGTACCAAGCTCTGAAACAAGCCTCCTTTGCCCATTGTTACATTCCTAGGTTGGCAGTCCATGGAAAAGCAGCTCAGATGCCAGTCCTGCCCGCTTGCCTTTCTTCTTTCTCAAGGTCAGACGTCGGGTTTCCGTGTTGCTTTTCTTGTTCCGTTCCAACAAGCCATCCTTTGTCCTGCTTGGAAAACGGGCATTTTTGTTTTACATCTCGGGGGCCTGGAAAGGAAGATTAGCTACATTAAGATGGCAAACAAATGAAGAGGTTCCTGTTTCAGAGGCAGAAGCTGGCAGGCAAAACCTCTGCCAGTTGCTGGTGTCCCGTGTCGGGAATGTCCAATTTTCTCCTTCCTTTTCAGTGGCATTGGATGGCTTCCTGTGCTTTTCTGTGTTAGGCTGCAGAGGCAGAGCCAATAAGAAACTGCAAAACTCTGCCTGGCCTGCTGCCCTCTCTAAGCCTCCTGGCAAACTTTCGAGTTATCTGGCTTTTCACCTGCCAGTTTGAGAACATCCTTCTGTAGTGCTAAGAAAAAGCATGGCATCGTTTTTTGTACCCTGTCCAGGCTGCTCTCCAAACTGCTCCCCCCTCACCTCCTCCCTCAGCTCACTAGTTACACTGCGGTTGAAACATGCATTTTCTTACTGATATTCAGTGGTACACTGCACCTGAGAATGGAGGCTCCATCACAGCTGGGAACCCTTGTTAGATGCATGCCCCCCCTACGAACCTTAAAAATCTCCTTTTACTGCAATTGAAGTCTTCGAACACCTTGTGGCCATGAGTTCCACAGGTTGCTCCTGTGTCGCAGACGTGTCGATCCTTTTATTAACTGACCTTGCTCCTCCTGCCCTTTCAGCGCCCATCATCCACTGACCTGGTATCGATGCCACACAGCTGGCAACAACACGCCGGACCTCAAGTTGGTTATCCGGGGGGGGGGGGGGGAGAAACACACTATAAGCCTTGCCTGGAAGAGCAGGTGATGATACGACGACAGGGCACAGCACACAAGGGCAGGCATCTGGGCAGTCCCCTCAATCCAAAATTTCCTTTAGACACCAACAGCAGAGGAGCACATAAACACAATCTCGGAGGCTTTCCAGGCACCAGTAACCCACATTGAGCATATTGCCGCTTTTGTAGTAGGGATACGGCCGAGCCATGACTCGTGCTGATCGCTGCAGGCCGTAGGGACCCAGGCGGGCTGGCAAGACCCACGGACGCTGGCCCCCAAACCTCTGCCAGGGGTGCATTCTGCTTGGGCAACTCTCTGATCTGAGTTGGGCTTCAGCCGGCAGGCAACGCCTTTGTGTTTGCTGGAAGCGTCTCCCTTATCCGAGAGGTCATGCGGCTGTGTCATTCGCGGCCAGCCGGGGTGCTGCCAGGCCCCCTCCTGCAGAGCTTTCCCCTCCCCAGGCCCCCACAAAACACAGCCCACAATTACACAACTCCGATTCTAGCAGTACCCAGCCTCTTCCCATCTCCAACAGGGTTTATTCCAGCAGGCCTGCCCCGATGCTTTGAAACATGCAAACGAGGTGATCAGCAGATCTCAGACATAGATTTAATGCCAGATCTAATCACAAATTCATTTTAGATTGTAAGCTCCTGGGGGCTGGAGCCTTCCTGGTCGTAAAACGCAGCACACATGGATGATGCCATGAATGATACCTGATAATTACAATACCAGGGGCTGTTTGTGCCCTTCTTTTGTAACGTTTGAACTGCGCATGTGGGCTTGTGAGATACAATTGTCTGTGAGGCGGGAAGCGCCCCACACAACTTGAGAATCTCTTACAAAAACACCAAGGATTTGGAGATTTCCCATAATCCTTTGCTCTCCACCTTACCCTCTTCTCGCCCCCCCCCCCCAGCTCTTGCCCCTTCTTTGCCAACAGGGACACGGACGCAAAACCCAAAGAGGCAACAGAAGCGTCGAGGGTTGGAATGGATAGACTTTATTCCCCCTGCCTGCGTCGTCGCACCGTGTTGTGTATTGCTTGCTAGCAAGTGACACAGGGGCCACTGGGCTGTGGAAGGACATGTGGGGGGAGCCACAGCTTCTAGTGGGGCTGTAGCAGCCACTGCCTGGCATGGCATCCCAGTGGGAGGGACAGAGAGACGGACGACCAACGTGGTCCATTTCGGCCACTGCAGGCCTGACCTAGCCTAGCCTAGCCTGGACCTTAGAGCAGGCTTTGGGCCTAGTCAGCTCTCCAACGTTGGCTAAAGCTCGCAAAGACAACCAGCGTCAGGCCCAGCCAGGGATCAGTGACGGGAGTTGCGCTCATCGTCTTCGTTTTCTAACTCATAGGCCGGCCGGTAGCACTCCCGCCCTCGGTCATCTGTATAGCACAGGGCTGGATTCTTCAGCGTGTTGGTCATGCTTCCGAGTGACGTGTAGCTGTCAAAATGCCATGGAAGGGGGGGGGGGGAGAGGAGAGAGAGAAGACAGAGCTAAGCGATCCACGTCAAGTTCCCTGCTGCATAGCCCCTCCATGACTTTCAGGGCCACTTGGACTTTTCAAGAAATTTACCACGCCCAAACCTAGGCTTGCAACTTGATCCTTTTATGGAGTGGCGAATACTTCAATTCGGACCAGGGAGACCTGGGTTCTAAACCCACCGGGGCACAAAACTCACTGGGTGATCTTGGGCCCAGTCGCAACCTCTCAGCCTATTCTCGCACACAAGGTAAGCTGGCTACTGCCATTTGCGTGTTGTGACACCTGGACTAGACTACTGCTATGTACATGGTGTGGGGCTGCCCTTGAAGACGGTTTGGAAATTTCCAGGTTCGGAATGGGACTCCCTGACTGTTTAAAATAACAGTAGTAGTTGTGTTCTGAATTAAGACTGTGCATTGTTTTATCTGGGAACCTAGGAGGGGACATATGCAGACCATTGGTTCACCCAGCTTAACACGGACAGCACTGACTGGCTGGCAACATCCCTCCGCAGTTTCAGACAAGGGGGTCTTTCCCAGCCCAACTTAGGGATTCAACCTGGAATATTCTGCAAGCAATGCAAGGGCTGCACCACTGAGTTTCACCCCACTCATTCTGCAATAAGCTTAGGGAGGCACATAACATGGGTCTTCCAGCCCCCATTCTCCCCTCACGACAACCCTGCGAGGTAGCTTAGGTTGAGAGACAGAGAGTGACTAGCTCATGCTCACTTACCAGATGGGGATCTGAAACTCGGTGTGCCCCCTCTGCCCCAGTTCTAATTAGACACTCCAACTACTAGATCACACTGCCAATGCCGCTTTGCCATGCAGATGGGGCAACCAATCTTAAATTATAATATACAGGTATCCCCTGGTTAACGATGTTGATGTTCTGAAATCTCTGTTGTAAATTGAATTCGACATTAAGCGAGTCTTCAGCACCATCCAGTGGTCGATTTTGGTATAGCTTGTAAAGCCTATATAAAAAGGTAAAGGTATCCCCTGACAATTAAGTCCAGTTGTGTCCGACTCTAGGGTGTGGTGCTCATCCCCATTTCAAAGCCGAAGAGCCAGCGTTGTCCGAAGACGCCTCCGTGGTCATGTGGCCGGCATGACTCTCCTTGCCGCAGCACGTAGCATGTGGCTGGAACACGGAGCGCTGTTTACCTTCCCGCAAGCGGTACCTATTTATCTACTCGCATTGACATGCTTTGGAACTGCTAGGTTGGCAGGAGCTGGCCAAGCAATGAGCACTCACCCCGTCATGGGAATCGAACTGCCGACCTTTCGATCGACAGCTTATGGTTCAGCGGTTTAACCCGCTGCGCCACACGCTGGCCTAAAGCCTATATAATGCTATGTAATTCAGTGCAGTTGTAATAGGGAATGAATGGCAAGTACTCCAAACGTGTCTGCTTAAATCCCTAGCCCATCAGCTGGTCGGTGCTAGATTAGCGCTTTGATGTTTAGCGCCAACAGCTGGTGGGCTGCGGATTTAAAAAGATGCTTTAAAAGGATTTTAAAAGGGCTGTGCTTCCTGCCTCCATTTTGTAATCAGCAGCAGGCTCAGGGGCAAGCAGCAGTGACTTTTTGTAAGCTACTGTACTGGGAGACGGCTGTCGTATATGCAGAGCGTCGTTAAACAAACCATCGTTAACCAGGGGACACCTGTAAAATATTATATATTTAGAGCTACCTCAGGTTTTCCTCTTCCATCAGGGAGACGCCCAAGGACCTATTTATAAATAGCACGGCCTAAATCAGCGGTTCCCAAACTTTCCAGTCTCCAGAGCCCTTTACACTCCTCAATAGAATCTCGGGGAGCCCCACCGATGTGCATGCACCGAGGTTTGGGGAGCCCCAGAGTGTTGGCGCACGCAGAGTGGCACAGTGCGAAGCAGATGGCGGCCTATTATGGTGTGGCCGTGGAGCCCCTGGAAGGGTCTCAGGGAGCCCAGGGCTCCTAGGAGCCCACTTTGAGAAACACTGGCTTAAATAAATGAATGAATCTCCATCTTGGCACCCGCTCCCCTGTTAAAAGCCCAGGCAGTGTGCTCACCCCTTGTCGTAAAGAATGCAGTAGGGGATATAAAGCGAGCGAAGGAACTTCCAGATATCCCGATACGTCCAATCCTGCAGGAGGCGCCAGAGAGGAGAAAAACATTGTCAGTGGGACTGGCTGTATGTTGCATTACTTTCCCCCACCAACAAATACCCCTGTCTGGAGAGCTGTTGATCATCAGTGTATGAGGCAGATGGAGTAACAGTGCAGTCGTATGCATGCTTACTCAGAAGTAGGCCCCATGGTGTTTAATGAGGGTTACTCCCAGGTAAGCGTGCACAGGGTTGCAGCCTAATGGTCTGATGCGGGATAAGGCAGCTTCTCGTGGGACCCTCCTCTATAGCCCACTATGGGCTGTACGTGGCCCCAACGGTCTCCCGGATTGGGCCCAGTTACTGTACTTTGCAGTTCTCCCATAAAGCAGGGGTTCTCAACCAGTGGTACTTGTATCACCAGTGGTACTTCGGCCAACTGCTGGTGGTACTCGGACCACTGGAACCCCGCTCTGACACAGTGCTTTTGGCGCCGCGTTTTTGCTCCCAAGAGGCTCCTGCCTTTGACTGAGCCTCTTGGGAATTCTAAGAAGGGTCCTCCCACCTGCCCAGAGCCTCCTACCTGCATTTTCTGACCTCCGAAAACCTGAAAGTAACTGGTGATGATGTCATCGCCAGTCACTTCTGGTGGTACATAGCAGGAGATTAGCGCCGGGAAGGGGTTGAGAACCCCTACCATAACAAATTCATCTAATACAGGGGTAGGCAACTGATGACCCATGGGCCGGATGAGACCCGCCACCTGAAATCATCCAGCCCGTAGTCCTAAACAGATATACAGTATCCACCCAGCCCGCAGCGGTCCTAAAAAAGAATTCAAGTTTGTGATTCTGCCTCTGTAAAGCTTCCAGTGTAAGCTGGCCAAGGGCAGAAGCTTCTTTTGAGCATCATTCTCTGTCTGGGCATGAGTCTCCCTGTGCCGTGTGCCCACCTCTTTTTAACAGAACAACCCCACCCCTCCCCAGCCGATGAACAGAACACTCTCTCTCTCTCTCTCCCCCCCCCCCACAGATCTCGACGCGTCCACGTACCAAGAGGGGGTTGACCCGCATATACTGGGGCCAGTCGGGGTCGGTCATGCAGAAGGTTGTCAAGGTGCGCGAGTAAGGGTCGGTGTGCCGGGTGCCCATCAACACAGCCTCCAGCTGCGGCTGCTGCGTCTTCAGGTCAGCCAGCGCCTGCTTGATGTTCCCGTGGACGTTATGGACGGCAAGGTTATACCTACGGACGGCACGTGGTTTCATCAGGAAAGAGCAGGGAACCGGGAACTTTGTGAGTTGACTGGCTGGTGGATTATAATTCCTAGAAACGCCACCTTTCCCACTGAAAAACTAGTAACAGCTAACAATCGAGCAAAGAGACAATGCAAAACACACACACAAAAACAACAACAACCCACAAACCACTCAAAGACAAAAGGCAGGTGTAGTTTTCACCCATTAAAAAACAAAAGCTTCAGAATCCTTTGCAGGAAGAGAAGGGAATAAGCACCATACTAAGGATTCATTTTGAAGTTGCAAGAACAGCCCTGTAAGGTGAATCAGCATTATTATCCCCATATTGCAGATGAGGAAGACTGAGGCTGAGAGGGACCAGCACGCTTGATGCCGCCTACTGAGAAGTCAAGGCAGAGGCGAGACGTCCCGGTTCACAGCTCCGCCTCTGAGGCAATACGAAGCCTTTGGATTGGTTGGAAACTGGCTGGGGCTGGTATAAATACTGGGGAGGGGGGCTGGACTTCTGTCCTTGCCTGGTCCACGGAGCACTATGGTCTGCTCCTGAATTTGAAGCTCCAATGGAAACCCTTAGCGAGGAGGGGCTAGAGGGGGCACAAGTATCAAGTAGCTCACCCCGCCTCCCTCACTGCTGCACCCCTGTGGCTCCTGGAAGGAAGAGCACTTTTCACGTACTCAGGGGCACTGTTCTTCATTTTCATCCATCAATATAGACAAAGAGCAGCCCCCCACGGGTTGACTGAGGTCGGTTGTGACGGGACTTGGGGTAAGGAAGTGAACTTTGACGCTCGATTGCGGCAGGGTGGCTCCGAGCCACTCACTTCCGGTTCCCTCCCAGAGTCTCCCTCCTTTCTTGGGGAAGGAGCCTTTCCAGCCACAGAAGGGGCTCCCACCACAGCCGACGCTCCCCTCCTGCAGGAACTACTAACACAGCCTATGAGTAAATGTCTGCAAGTGGGGGGGGGGGTGTTACGGCAGGGACAGGCACTCAAGAGGCTCCAGGCCGGGCCTCACGCTTAGACTGGGATACAGCCAATCGGACCCCCACCACCCTCACACGGTAGCCGACCACGGCAGAAGTCCAAAAATCAGAAACTCTTTGTTTTGGGGTATTGTGGCGTTGCTGTCAACCGCTTTAAGGGGAACCGACTGAGAGGCAGAGGGCGCCAAAGAACTGAAAGATGGTCTCAAAAAAATGACCGTGTGTGTATGTGTGTGTGTGTGTGTGTGTGTGTGTGTGTGTGTGTGTGTGGTTTCAAGGAAGGAGATGCTCGTCCCGTCAAGCGACGCAACTTCCCAACCTGCCGCCCGTACCGCTGAACGGTGTCTTTGATGAACTCCTCCATCTCGGGAAACGGAGACACGGTGCGGATGTAAAGCGCCTGCAGCTTCTCCGTCGTCCCTGGGTACCGCCTGGGTGAGAGAGACAAATCAGGGTGCAGCCATTTCAGGACGGACGGAAACAAAGCCCTGTGGCCAGCTCTGCTTTCTCCAGGAAGGGTCGTCGCCTGGCTACCTCGGCCACCTGCCCCCTCTAGGAGCAAGGCCGGCTCCAAAAGCAGCACCTCCCTCTAGTCTAGAGCACCTGTTCTCTCAGAGGCGGTACGACCCCACCAAGAACAGGCTGAATCTCCTCTCCCAGGGAAGCTTTCCTGCTGACTGGCATCTCCTCTAGAGTGTCAACTGGTTTGTCTACATGCAGACTCCAGTCCAGAACTTCCCCTCACTCCCTGGGATCAGGGGACTTGCATCACAATGCCTAGGCATGTCTACACAGAAGTAAGTCTCACTGAATTCAATGAAACTTACTCCTAGGAAAGTGTGCATAGGATTGTCGCTTGTGTGTTTAAAAAAAAGGTAAAGGTGATCCCTGACAATTAAGTCCAGTCGTGTCCGACTCTAGGGTGTGGTGCTCATCCCCATTTCAAAGCCAAAGAGCCAGCATTGTCCGAAGACGCCTCCGTGGTCATGTGGCCGGCATGACTCTCCTTGCCACAGCGCGTAGCATGCGGCTGGAACACGGAGCGCTGTTTACCTTCCCGCAAGCGGTATGTTTACTCAGATGTAAATCCCACTGTGCTCAGTTGGCCTGACTCCTGGTAGATTTGCATAGGATTGTTGCCTTAATTTCAAGCAGCCCTTGGGAGAGACGATGGCCTAGATATTAATGGAGGCCCTTAGGCAAATTTCTCAGCTTGCCTCCTGCTGAGCCTGATGTTTCTTCCCTGCACTGAGCACTCCTGCTGATGACATCGCCACTCCTGCTGTAGAAAAAATTCTGGAGCTCCGCCACCTTGCCCAACTGATTACGTGACTTGGGGTGGGTAAGGAGAATGGGAACAAGGGAATGAAGCTGAACCTTGCAGAAGTGGCAGCCGGGGAAGGGTTGGGGAATAGGGCTCAGTTGCTATGGAACTGAAGAGCCTAGAACTGCGAAGCCAATGGATAGACTCCTCCCCCTTGCAAATAACCTTTGGCTATGTTCGGAATTTTCATTACACGATGACTAGAAACTTGTGCTGCCCTTAGAAAAAAATTAAAAGCCACCAGCACAGAGTCACAGGCTTTGGAGGAAACATCTGAGTCTGGGAGTTGATCCTGTGTAATTTGTTGGATGAGGAAGGCTTAGGAAGACTCCCGGAAATGCTGGCCTGGCCCAATCCGGGGCATTCTCTGCAGTCAATACTGGAAGGCGGGGAAGGGAAAGCACCTCTGAACAGCAGCGTGGAACAGGTGGAGCAAGGCAGTGCAGTCTTTCCCACCATTAAACCCTACGCAAAGCTTGGGCAGGGTGTACCGGTCCAGGGCTTCCTCGATGGTCTGGATGGCTGCTGCCACCTTCTGGGCAAGGGGCGAATCTGCAGAGAGGGAGAAGGAACTGGGGTGAAGACTTGTTCTTGCGTGCAGCCAGGCAGGTTGTAGAATGACTCAGGAGGAAGGAAGCTCAGATGCTAACTAGTCTCATCCCTTGGTGCTTGGTCCCCAGCCACAGGAAGGGCCCAGCTAGATCAGACCAAAAGGGTTGGCCCATCCATGCGGCCAACTGACGTGGTTGCCTAAGGCAGCAGATTGGTGGGGGCTGCCCACCTTTGTCTGCCCGTTTGCCTCTGCTCCTCCTCCTGCTCTCTGTATTGGAAAAAGCAGAGGGGGACAGAGCACAAGAGGAAGTGTGGAGCCCCCCACTCAACTCCACATTTCCTCTTCCGCTCTGACCCCCCTCTTACTTTTCCAACACAGGGAATGGGAGGAGCAGAAGCTGGTGTATCATTAGGCATGGGGAGGGGATATAGGAAACATCACCCCTGGCGCCAGGTGGTCTTGGGCCAGCCCGAGTCCACCTAGGCCAACATCCTGTTTCCAACAGTGGCCCAACCAGACACTTTTGGGAAGTCCACACCCCCTCCCCTATCATTTCTCTCCAGCAGCTGGAATTCAGGTGGTAGACTGCCTCGAAACATGGAAGTTCCCTTTTGGCCGTGTGCCTAACAGCTATGCAACTTAAGAACTTCACTTTACTGGCAGGGTGGTGGCTATGAGACTGAATTGCAAATCAGGACTTGCCCGGTTCAAATCTTGCTAGGTGGTGCAGGGCAAGCCACTCCTTTGCAGCCTCCGTCTTCGCCATCTGCAACATGGGCACAATACTACTCGCATGCCTTACACAGGGATCTGTGAGGACTATATCAAGAGTACTACACGGGCAGTCTTGCACTTCCAGAAAGAGCGATATAAGCGCCAAGTATCAGGGCATGATTCCAGGCTCCATCCAATTTTTTCCACCTGGGGGCAGCCAATCGGTATGTGCTGCTGCTGTGTTGTCCAGCCTCTTCTTTCCTTCCAGGCCAATTGGAAGAAGAGGGGGGCAGAGAGCGACGTGGCAGGCACTCCATTTTGAAAGGCAGAGGAAGAGAACGAGCAAATGAGGCAGGGCAGAGCAGATGGGGGACGGGACGGGACCGAGGGGCCTATGGACCGCTGCTGAAGCCACACATCTCCCTACACCCAAAAAGAACCTACCAGACTCGGCCAGGGCGTACACATCCGTGGCTGCCTGGGAGACCGGATTGGCTACGAGGGGCACCACAACGCCCTCGGGCAGGTTCTCCATCAAATAGGCACGGGCTTCCTCCAGGTGGGTCTCCGAGTCAGAGTCCAGGGTGAGCTTGACCCGGAAGTAGTTGCTGATCCAATCAGGGTAAGAGCCCAGGCTGGTGCGCCGCTTGAAATTGGCGTTGGCGCGGTCGAGGACGGGGGCGATGAAGGTCTCGTCAGCGTCGACGTAGATCTCCTGAGAACGGAACTGCGTCTTCTCGTTGTGGAAGAGATGACCCAGGCCCTCGAGGGTCCGAGTCATCAAGGCCGGGATTCCCGGGAAGATGTAGACGTTACGGACGCTGACCAGGGGGTAGCTGAACGCCTTGCCCGTCTGCTTGTCCTGGCCGTAATTGAGCAGCGAAGAGGCGGGGATGCGGGCAAGCTTCATCTCGGGGCACTGGGGGTCCGTCTTGCCAAAGAACTTCTTCACCAGCTCAACCAGCTCAGGGTGGGGGAAGATGTGCTCCCCAAAGGCCTGAGCCACCGCCTCAAAGGTTACGTCGTCGTGGGTGGGGCCGATCCCACCGGATGTCAGGACGTAGGTGAACCGATCGGCGAAAGCAGCGATCTCGGCAGCGATGGTCTCCACCTCGTCCGGGACCACAGAGATCTTGGCCACCTTCACGCCCAGGGAGCGAAGTTTCTTGCACATGAAGAATGAATTGGTGTCTTGGGTGTAGCCCTGCCGAGGCAAGGGAGTCATTAGCTTTCTGCGAAAAGTCACCCTTGTTGCCCCTAAGGCCTGGAACCGGCTTTCAGAATCCCTGCATGAGCTTGTCTCCTTGACTTCCTCCAAATCTCTCCTCCAACACCACCTTTTGTGGGAAGACTTCGCCTCAACCTCCCCAGACTCTACTGTAGCTACATCTAAATACACACAGCTGAAATAACTGTATTAAAAAAGATCTTGCTACTATTGACACAGTCTTAAGAACAGTCCTAGCTAAATAACTTTAAGAGTTCCAAAAGCGAGAACTTGAAATACAAGCGTTTTTTTTAAAAAAGAAAAACACACATCCATTAAAAATATCCAAGCAGAGAAGCACACTGCATTCTCCTCGATTAAAAAAAACAAGCTAGCCCCGCCAAGTGGATAAAGCAGCAGCCGTCAGCTGGAAAAGTAGAGTGTGAAGAGATTCGGGTCTTAAGTCCTATTTTCCTAACAGCCAGATCAGCCTTGTTCAGTGCACAGTCTTCCTGCAGCAAGAGAAGCTGGTCAGAAAATACCATGTTGTGGTATTTGCTGGTATAGACTGCCTCAGAACATGGAGGCTCTGTTCAGCTATCAGAGCTAATACCCACTGATCAGATTTAACTTCCATAGGAATCATACAGTGCAACCCGACACATGCTTAGTCAGAAGTCGCCCTGTATTCAATGGGGCTTACTCCCAAGATATACTCCCGGTATAGGGTTACCGTGTAAGTATGCGTTGGTGGATCAGGCCAAGAGAAGCTCTCTAGCAGGGCACGAAGGTAACAGTCGTCCCTTGCTGTTGCCTATCAGTATCTGGTATTCAGTGGTAGACTGTTCCTGACCATGGAGGTTCCATTTCACCATCATGCCTAATAGACTTTGATTAGCTTCCCCTCCTGCGTGAATTTGTCTAATTTCCTTTGAAAGCCACCCAAGCTGTGCCTTCCGACATCCTACCTTCAGGATCTCGTCTCCGATAATGATGATCCCAGCCGTCACGGTACCATCTGAGGATGTACCTCCGCTTCTGGAACCAGCATTTCCCCGCTGCGCTGCCATGGCTCGGAGATGTCCACTCTGCCGTGCCGCACGCAGAACACCCCTGCACACTCCAAGAGTCTGGTGCATCAGGGTGAGGCAAGCCGAGCCTACTGACTCCGGACACAGGACCGGGATGACATCATCGTGAAAGCTGGCCGAAGCTGAAAAGACAATGAGAGACTTTGCTGTATGTATTTGCAAGTTTGGAGCAGTGGATGTGCACTTGAACCTAGCCTCTTCTCCGGTTTATATCCGACTCCATTTCTCTCCCCTTCCTCTACTGTCTCCCTGGGGGGGGGGGGGATATTGTAGATTGTAAGCTCCTTGGGGCAGGGATCTGTCATGTTGTAGTTCGTTAAATACAATGCACATAGATAAATAAATAAAATAAGAACATCAAATTCCTTCCAATCTTCTCGACTCCCCCTATGGCCTAGTAAAGAACTCTTGCCCCTTAGTTGAGCTTATTAGACCCCCACCGTCCCCATTTATTTGTTTCCCCCATTTTTATATCACCTCCTTTGTTTTTGCAAGGGGATGTGTTATTCCCCCCTTCACGATAGGGTGAGCTATGGATCTGAATTAACAGTCTCTCAGGAACAAAACCATCTTCTCGCGAGCAACAGCAGAAGAACCCTGCTGGATCAGGCCCATGGAGTCCAGCCTCTTGTTTCCCACAGGAACCCACCTGTTGCCTCTGGGAAGCCCACAAGCAGGGAATGAAAGCAAACACCCCCCTCCCCCCACGGCTCCCCTGCAGCTAATATTCACAGGCGCCTATGAAGCTGGCGCATTGCCACCGCAACTACTGCCATTGATAGACCCCACCACTGTGAATTGGCCGGATAAGAATAATCTACACTAGCAGACCCCAACACATGCTATGGCAGCGAATGCCATAGATCGACTCTGCACGTCTTGAAGGAGGCCATCCTTTTAAACTTATATACCCCCTTTCCCCAGGTAACAAAACCTGGCGCTGTTATGTATGTCATTTTATAAAACAGACAATAAATATGTTTGACTACGGTTTTACAACACGTAATAAAACATACATGGTCAAATCACAGATTAAAACCACAGCAGCATCAAGAAAAAACCTAAAAACAGCAGCTAAAATGACAACTGAGAGTAAAAGCCCCAGCAGACCCCTCCAGTAGCTCCACCTATCAAATCTCTCCCCTACCTATCAACAAAAGCCAATTGAAATCAATATTATAGATTGTAAGCTCCTCGGGACAGGGATTCGTCATGTTTTGTCCCTTCTCAACCTGTCACCAATCGGCTTCAGTTCTAGCGTTGAGAGAGAGAGAGAGAAAGAGTAAGTTGAAGAGAAAGAGAGCCATCTCTCCAGCATGTGTATAATTTCATGTGTCTCAATCATGTGTCGTCCGTCATGTCCCCCCCCCAGTTGCCCTCCCCCCACCAAGGCAAAACGCCCCAAATGTTGGAGCCCTTCCTCCCAAGAAAGGTTTGGCTGCCCTCTTTTGTATCTTTCCAGCACTGCAACGTATTTTTGAAAAGTACCGGTACTAGCCAGATCTAACAGTACACAGTATTTCTATAGTGGTTGGACCAGAGATTTCCATAGAAGCATGAGACTTACATAGGAGCATTAGCAGGCTTGTTCTCGATCCCTTTCCTAGCGACCCCTAGCAAAGTAAAGTCCAGGTTCCCTCTCTCACCTCTTTCCTCTAAGCCCCTCTTGATCTTCCGGCTCACCTTTCCTCCAAAACTGAAAACTAATCCAATCGCCACCCATGTACAACCTCGCTTTTCCATTGGCTGATCTTGCCAGCAAGCCCCCGCCCAGCCTCACATGTTATTGGATAGAAAGAAAAGGGGCAGGAACGAAGGGACTACACAAAGAAAATGATTGGCCACTGGCTTTTCCCGTAGCAGCCGGCGAAAGGAAGCCGGATGAGCTACAACTACAGCACCCAGCATCCTTTAGTGTGGCAACTGGTGAGGTTGTGCCGATTAGCACATCGGCGCCCTCTGTTGTTCTCCAGGCCTAAGGCACAATCCTATCCACACTTACTTGGGAGTAAGGCCTCTTGACTTCCTCCTGAGTAGGCACGCATAGGATTGGGCTCCTAGTTATGTATGCATTGCATAGTAATACTCACTATTATTAATAAAATACAGTAATGCATTTGCAAAGGGTCCAGGCACTGTACAATTTAAAACACAGAAGTAGTAGGTTGTGTGTATGCAGATTTGTTATCCAAAAACTAGATTACATCAGCCAACCTATCTGGGCTCCCCCAGTTCAGGCTGAGACTCCTCTGCACACAGAGAACTTGGCGGCACAGAGAAGGGTCCTAGCTGAGCCTTCTCCCCACAGGACTGGTCTTTGTATGGCAAGTGTCTTCAAACACTCCCTCTTCCCCACACCCACCGTCTTAAGGGGTGCAGCCCTAGGCAGCCCCCTCGCTCTGAGCTACATATAATAGGAGCATAGTAGCATGAATGTGTTGCAAACATTACAGTGCCCTGGGGCGGAGAAATTTGGAATGGGGTGAGCCCCCACGCCAAGGTCGCGGTAAGAGAAAATCAAGTTTACTTAAGAACGTTCAACACAGGTACAATTAACATATAACAGTTTGTTACCCAATGTGATCCACATTGCTACCTGATGATCCCTATTGTTGGCAAGGGGTCCCAGCCCCAATGGGATCCTGTCCTGAAGGGAGCCACACACGAGGTGTTCCAACCAAAGCAACAACCACACAGCATGAACAAGGTTTATTTAAGCAGAATTCCATTTAGGCTTAGATAGGATAAGGAAAGAGAGGGAAGGGTAGAAATTCCTCTCAGCCAAGGCACCCTTTCCTGCTAGTGCCTCACCTTCCTTTAGCTACCTAAGCTAAGCAGCGACCAGCATCCAGCAGTTAATTTCAAAGTAGCTGCAATGTTGTTTTTTCGGGATGGGGGGGGGTCTACCTCCTATGATGACACCCAGGATTGAAAGGCCCCAACCCCCAGAAGTGTCCTGCTCATATATAGGGCCTTTGGATGGTTCTAGAAGGCCTTTCTGCCATACATACCTCACTTGCCGGAGTTCTCTCTCTGGTCCTGATTTTTCCCGCCCTTTCTCTGGTGCTACCTTTAGATCGCATGAGGTAAATTTTAGTGACAGGAAAACGTTATACAACACTATTCTATTTCTGGCTTACGGAAGCTGCCACAGGGTATGACCACTCTCCTGGTGACACTGCCCTGGGTATACATTCAGAGCCATCTCCTTGATGGAAGCAAGATGGTCTTCAGCAGTCCTCCGGTAAGTACTTTTTTTCAGCTTTCTCTCTCATGGTGATCAGCTCAGGTCTAATGGGAAGTGTAGCAGCTCATCATAGGGAAGGATTTCTCCTTATATAGTAGATTCAGAGCCATCTGCCTGATGGATCATCGTCAGCAGTCCTCTGGTAAGTACAGTATTTCAGCTCTCTCTTCTGATGATCAGCTCATCCAGTGGGAAGCGCAACAGTTCTGGTCACTGGGAAGGATTCCTCCTTATCTAGGCCTCTAGAGGCTGCACATGGCACTAAATAAGTCTTCCTGCGTCACCCAACTTCTCCAGTTCCTTCAAGTCCTCTCATCAGTTAACCCCTTTATTGTCTTTGTCAACACACACACAACAAATGTGACCCCAGAAACTCAAAGTGAACTCAAACCAATGATATTCAACCTTTCATCCAAGGCTGAAGGGTTTGTCCAAATATATTCCTTCGCGGATTGGGTTGGCCAGGCTTATAGAGGTTGCTAATTGCTACCTCCTGAACATAGGATCAATCAGGTTTTATATATGTACATACAAACATACATACCAGTGACTCTCACTGTTGGGGAGAGCAAGCTCACAACCAGATGTAGCAGGAAAGTGGGGCAGCCTAGGGGCAGATTGGCCAATGGAAGGAAAGGCCATGATCCACCCAGCCTGCCTAGGGCCCTGTGTGAAGCCAGGATGTATCCTAAACTTTCCCAGAATCCTCTGCTATGGTTCTTTCCCCCTTCACTGCCATACTGACAAGGGGGGGGGGGAATTATTCCATTCTGATATGAAAAACACAGGGAACTGGACACATAGCCCACATTGAGCACAACTGAGTCTCATATGCCCTCCGTTTTTACTCTTAAGACAAACATTTACCCAGGCAAGGGATCAGTCCTGCTATCAGCAGAATTACATACGAGGAACTCCTCTGGGTGGAAGGTTGAGATAAAAATGTAATGAAATAAATGCAGCTATGGATGACCTGAAAAGGCTATTCAGCATCCGCTTCTATCTTAATGACGAATTTTGGAAAAGAGGACTGGTCACATAACCATCTTATCTTTGGCTTATTTTAAGAACAGATGAAGGTGTCCTCCGAGTCAGGCTACTGATCCATCTAGCTTAGAGTTGCCTGCTCTGACTGGCAGCGTCATTCTCAGACCTACTTGGAGAGGCTACCAGGGACTTTCAGAATGTAAAGCAGGGGCTCTTCGAGCTACACTCCTACCCCACAACACTTTGTATTACTCCTAACCACACCCAGAGTATCCAAACAGCAAACAGAAGGTCAACAGGATGAGGGATAAAATGACAGGAAGTGTAAAAATTTTGGTACTTTATTAACCGAGTCTTAAGAACAATCCTAGCTAAATAACTTTAAAAGTTCCAAAGGGAGAACTTGAAACACAAGGGTTTTTTAAAAAAAAAAGAAAAAAGAAAAAAACACATCCATTAAAAATATCCAAGCAGAGAAGCACACTGCATTCTCCATTTAAAAAACCAAGCTAGCCCCACCGAGTGGATAAAGCAGCAGCCGTCAGCTGGAATAGTAGAGTGTGAAAAGATTTGTGTCTTAAGTCCTATTTTCTTAACAGCCAAATCAGCCTTGTTCAGTACACAGTCTTCCTGCAGCAAGAGAAGCTGGCCGGGAGTCAGCAGCGTGCTGGTCATGTTGAGTGGCCTTTTCTTGACAGATGTACTGCAACATTGGTCAAACTTTTGTGTCCCGCCCCCAAAGCCCAAGTTAGTTGTTTTGCTTATTAAAACAAAAGGTGCTTTAAAAAAAAAACAACGGGTCTGCACACAAGTCATTTTTCCGGCTTCTTTGGCAACGGCCTTCGGAAAAGCAGGATATGGGGCTCTGTGGGGGAGAGAGGAAATAGCACGTTAAAAAAAGGATCTCGAGAAGTCAAAAGGCCTGGCTATCCATCCCAGCCTGAGTTTCTCGATGCATGTGTCAAAACATCAGCTGGGTTGCTTTGGGGAGAAAGGCGGGGTAAAAATATTGTAAAATAAATAAATAAATAAAACTGGATATTAGATCCACAGCAGAGCCGTAGCTGTGTCACCAATTGGGATTCCAAAAAATGATCCCATTTAAACAAAAGTCTTTTGCTTTTTGAAAATCTGAGTTTAGTTGAAAATAAGCAACCTGCTAGTCCTCATCGCTGCAACAGAAAGCTTAAAAAGCAGGAAGTCTTGACTGCTTAGAAGTCTTCAACTACAATAGCCTACGAGAAACTTCTCAGGGGAGATTCTCCACATAGGGCAGTTCTCTGCCTCTCTTCACAGACTCCTGGCTAAGTAGAACCACTTACGCAATGCGTGGGTTTAGGGCAGGGGAAATGGCACAAGCAGAGATCAGGGTCTCTCTCAAATACTGAGTGCTGCAGCAACCTGAAATAAACAGGAGGCAGGATACGAGCCACCAGGGTTAATACTTTGCCATGTTAATTATGAAGTAAGGACCAAGTCACTAAAAAAGACTGAATGATGGCTCACGGCTCCACCAAACCAATCCACAATGAATGTTAATACTCATACTCTCTAGCCAAGGAGGAGGCACCAGCGAGACATGGACTTTGGAAGACTCAGGCTGTATAGAACAGTGCTCTCTGCCATGATTTAGAAAAGGTGCACGATTTAGAACTGCATGTTTCCATCTCAAACCACTGATAATGCTGCTAGGATCTGCAACCTCCAGTGCCTCTTTCTGGTCTCTAGTAGCACCTCTTCATCTCTGCTTGTCTGTCTCTCTTTCCACAAAGCCTGAACCCTCGATGGGGGGGGGGGGGCAGAGCCTTGTCCTCAAAGAAAGCTGCCCTCCCCTTCAACCTACAATTCCAAAAGGATACAAACGAGAGCCTATTCCACAGACATCCCGTAACAGGATTTGGGCCTAGCAGAAGACGGTCGAAGGCTGACATGGTAGTGCATACTGCACTCTTTTAAGAAGAATGCCATTCTTTTTGAATGCTTCCGCAAGTGGGGAAAAAAAGCTGCCAATAGGTCAATGATCTTCAATCTTGGGGTCACAACCCCAAGGTCCTGTGTGAGACATCTTTCCCCTTAAGTGTGGTTCCCAAACTGGGAGGCGCGACTCCCAGGGGAGCCGCGGAGTGCTATGAAATCCTCTCAGAAAACAGTGCAATGCCAATTGTCAGGCATCAACATAATGTAATGGGGAGCTGCAGCCAATGGTTGCCAATGGTCAAGGCAGCCACAGGTCGAAAAGGTTTGGGAAACACTGCCTTAAGGGGAGTGGTGATTCAGCAGTGACGTCAGGACAGTGGCGACGTCACTGCCGAGGTTGCACCGCCGCCAAAGTAAAAAAGGGGGGTTGGGGACTTACTCGGTGGCAGCTGGAGACGCCGCATAACCCAGGTTCTCACCGCCGCTGCACACAGGCAAGTCCAAAATGCCCCTTTTTTACTTAAGTGGCGGGGTGAACCTGAAAGTGCCATCACTGTCGAGTCGCAACAACGTACAGTGACCTTTACCTTTGGGTAAAGGTTGAAAATCACTGCAACAGGTTATCAACCACCAAACTTGCAAATCAGCGAGAAAGGCTGCATCCCAGTCCACCTTGTGCTGGAGTTGTTAAAAAAAAAAAAAAACACCACCCAAAAAAAAGCACAGTCACAAATTGTGATACACCCACACCCCTGCAGTCTGAAATGAGACAGTCCATTCTACAACCTTGGGACTCATTTTGCTGCATGTGTAGGCCGGACCAAACTTGCCCTCCTGAGGCCAACGCCATATTTCTTCCATCAGCAAGGACTGTCACATGGGCTAAAAGGGTGTGGCATTCTACCAACCCATTTCTGGCTGCTCCGCAACAACTGATTTCTCTCTCTCACACACACACAGGTCTCTCAGCATTTTCCCCAGTTGCTAACGCCCCTCTCAACACACACCCCACCCTACCTGGCTCATGTATCATGTAGTGAACCCAGCCTTGACTCTGTTGGACCCCGAGGTTCCGCCACTCCGACTCAGACATGAGATGGGTCTTGGGAACCAGCTTCGCAATGTCTTTTGGCAGCATCACATGCCTGCAGCAGGCCCAAATAGAAAAAAAAAACCCACATACACACATTATACAAGTGACAACAGATTATAGCCAAGATGTTTGGTGCGCTGGAGTGCATCAAACTGACTTGATTCATGTTTTAACAACTTGTAAACACAACAAGAACATTGTCATGACACAGAAGCAGAACAGATTGAAAAGTGAGAGCTCTACAAAACACCACATCATAAACAAGTAATGGCTAAACAACCTCAGGTTAATAGAGTTAAAAAATGTCAGGGTTTTCTGAACGTTTATTAAAAGAATAAAAATACGACTGAGTCGAGTCTTCTTCCGACGTTTCATTGGCGAGTATCCCCAACATTGTCAAGGTAACAATTGAACAGCAATAAATAAATAAATAAATAAATAAATAATCTAAAAATCCAAGTTAGTTTACCCTAGGGTGGTAGTGGCAACATTATTTTATTTTCATCCTGCTTTTCTGCACTCAAATCGCACTCAAAATGCTATACAAATATTGAGCAACTCAAAAAACAATAAAAAACCTTATGGCATCATAATAAAGACTACCCGACTCAGTTTTAGTATAAGCTTTTGCGGACTACAGTTCTCTTACTGTAAGTTAACAAATAGCACAACAGAGCACCAGTCCAAAGTACTTAAGTGCAAACACAACAAAAGATTAAACATTGAACTCCTGCCAGAATAAAGAGGTCTTTAAAAGTCTGTCAAAGATGAGGGAAAGAGGGAGCCTGCTGGATTTGGATCCCATGCACCAACCAAGATTGTAGCCGTTTTGGGAGCCAAGTGAGAACACGATTAAAAGACACAATCATAAATGAGTGGTGCAAATAAAATGATTGCAAGCTCTTTGAGGGTAGGGGCCCGTTTTGGTATTTTCCTTATTTGACTCTGTTAACCCAATATGCAATGAATGATATTTGAATATCTGAAGCTTTCATGGCCAGCAATGATACAGGAAGAAAGAAGCATCTCAACAGGTTTAAAAGTCATGTATGGAATACATGGCTTTTTATGGAATACATTTTATGGAATACTAAACATGGCTTTTAAACCCGTTGAGATGCTTCTTTCTTCCTGGATATTTGAATACTGTATACTGTATCAGCAAAACAAACCTTGTAGATCATGTAATTTGGTTTTTTTTTCTCCCCCAAACTACATAATTTGTACTACATAATTTTATTTATGATTTATGTATTATGTATCCTCCTTGGCGGGTGGCGCAGTGGGTTAAACCGCTGAACCATGAGCTGTCGATCGAAAGGTCAGCAGTTCGAATCCACGATGGGGTGAGCTCTAGTTGCTTGGCCAGCTCCTGCCAACCTAGCAGTTCCAAAGCATGTTAATGTGAGTAGATAAATAGGTACTGCTTGCGGGAAGGTAAACAGCGCTCTGTGTTCCAGCTGCATGCTACGCGCTGTGGCAAGGAGAGTCATGCCGGCCACATGACCACGGAGGCGTCTTTGGACAACGCTGGCTCTTCGGCTTTGAAATGGGGATCAGCACCACACCCTAGAGTCGGACACGACTGGACTTAATTGTCAGGGGTCACCTTTACCTTTATCCTCCTTGGAGACTTTCCAGCGAGGCCTGAAAACTTTCTTGTTCAAAGAAGCCTTCTGAGTCCTTGCCTTTTTTAACATCTTGCTGGTACAGGTGGGGTGCTGCTGTTCTTATGCTCTTGTTTTAATTGTAACAGTGATCTCTCTTATCGATTTTTAGATGTTTTTATTAGTTTTCATTAACTGTTTTTATTGTTTTTAAAAAGTGATTATTTTTTGTATTGCATTTTTTCTTGTTGTAAGCCACCTTAGGTCCCTTCGCAGAGAAAGGTGGGATAAAAATATTGTAAATAAATAAAATAAAATGTATCATTTTATTTAGTAAGATTACATGATTTTTCCATCTATCAGAAACCACAAAACACCAACATTTTGGTTATTTAAAAGCATTTGTACCTCTGCTCTTCAACCGAGAAGACTCCCAAAGCGGTTTACAGGAAAACTATCAACGGAAAAATCCTTACAATAGAAAAGGTGCCTACATGCGTGCAGGGGTTTATGCCTCACTGGCTGTCGCTTCTCTTTCACCGCTGCACAGAACAGTTGGTGGTTCTCTCTGTGGCCTCTGTGAGCAGGGACAGGAAGCCCCTGGGGGTCAAGGTGGCAACACTAACCCAGGTTGGCCTAGCCACAGGGCACGGTGGGATGGGCTGCCACTAGCAGTGGATAGGCAAGGGTGTCAGACTGCACCCTTCGGCCAACTCTGCCTCCCCTAACCCCCACATGCTCCAGCACCACCTCCTCCCTTCCCTGCTCCAGGCTTTGAAATAAGTGGGGCAGAACAAGGAAGCTAGGAGAAGCAGTGCCCTCCATCCTCTTCCCTTCCTCTGTCATCTCCCTTAAGAAGGCAACATCCTGATGATTGGGAGCTCCTCAGGGCAAGGACCCGTCATCCTTTGCAGAGTGCCATGGATGCAGGTGGAAAAATCATCACTATCAGTGGCTAACTCAACAGATGATGATTAGGAAAACTCTTCCTCCCATCTCGACTTTACCACCCAGACACACACCCCATGCACACCCACCTGCAGGCGCACCCCTTTTTCACTAACGTTGCCTAAGCAACATATAGCCCCGCCCCCTTGAGAACACTCCGCTTCTGATACCCTTCTCGCTCTCATGCCACGCCCCCTCACCGGTACTCGAACTCCTCGTCGTCGTACTTGTCCGAATAGTAGATTTGCTTGTGCGCCATGATGCCCGCGGCGATGACGACCCTCCACCACCAAGTATCCCGGCAGCCCCTGCGAGCGCTACCGCCGAACGTGGGAAAGCGGGATAGAGAGAACTCCCGCCGCGCGTGCACTCAGACGTCTTAGCAGCACCCGTTGAAAAGTGGGAGGAGCCCCACGCGCGAAGTCTGTCCCCACCCACCTTTAACCCTCCGCCTCCAACCGCCTAACGGCGCTTTTTCAAACGCGCCGCCGGTGACACTGATTGGACGATGGCCACGCGCGGGACGTGATGTCCTATGACGCAGAGCAACGTGATTGGCAAATATTGACACCGGGACTTTTTTTTTAAAGATTGTTTATCTTTCTCGTTCTCTCCTCTCACATTTTTCCTCACACCGCGTTGTGAATGTCTGTATGTCTGGATAGTAAGCTCAGGCTTCGCTTGAATAAACAAGCGGGGATGAGGGAGAAGAACGGTCCGTTCTTATGAGGTGGGGCGTAATAGGAAACTAATGTATAACTTAGGCCTAAGAGGAAAGAGGCGGGAACGGAAGTGACTGACTGAGTGAGTGAGTAAAAGAAAAGTGGCCGGGGCCTGGATTAAGTAATAGACCCGAAGATATAATTAAAAATACTAGACACAGACTCGGGTTTGAGTAAAGTCCCCAGAAGGAGGAGCGAGCGAAACGGAAATGCTTGGGAGAATGACAGGAAACGGAAGTGAGTCGAAGAGGGGGCGCGGCAATGACTGGAAGTGTTTGGCTGAAGGAGGAGGAGTCACAGGACGGGGAGAAGGGGGGCGGGCTGTGGCCCAGAAGTTTAGTTCAGGAGCTGCTGCGAGAAGAACGAAGCTGCCTGTACTGCTACGTGAGGACCCCATGGTGCCGCCACCCTGGTGAGCTGGGCGGATATGCCATAACCTCGGCGGTTACCCCGCCCTTTCGCCCTGATTGGTTGTGGGGAAGTCCCTCCCACTCTGATCCGGGCTTCTGCTTTCTCCTGTCACAACAACCTTGCGAGGTTGGCCAAGCGGGGTGAAAGGAAGGCAAAGCATCTAATGCTGGATTTGTCTTTTGTCACTGGGTGGGGATTCGAGCCCGCTCCCTTCAGCACTCCAAGCCAGGTACTGGCTTCTCTCCTGATGTGTCAGTCCAGGTCTCATTCTACGCCTTTTTGTTCTTTCCAGGAGGGAACCTCTCCTTGTTTTTGTCTTCTGGTGGTATTCTTTGTTGCTGCTTGTTCAAACTTTTTTTTTAAAATTGGAGTTTTGTTCTCTTGTAGCATGCCTCTTTGGCTATAACTTTTTACAAAAATGTATTTGCTGTTTTGCTTTATTGGAGGGGGGTAACCTTAAGGGGGAGTTGTAAACTGGCTTGGGTCGTTTTTGCTACTCGTGTCTAGCCAAAACTCTTCTTTTTAAACCCGTCTTCTGCTAGATGTATATGTTAAACTGTTGTGCAAACGGTCAGTAGATGTATATGTTAAACTGTTGTGCAAACGGTCAGTATCTTAGCACTTTTTTTTATCCACCCTGGCAAACCTCACACTTCAGCACTTCTTGTTCCTTGCCGGATGCTAGTCCCTTGCTCATCTCTCTCTCTCTCTCTCCCATATATATATATATTGCTTGGTCCTCTCAGCGTCCATTACTGACAGCGTTGTCCATGACAACGTTCTTAAAGATGAAAAGCCGTGCTGGATGAGGCTAAGAGGAAATATCTAGTCCAGCTTCCTGCTTCCAACGGTGCCTGACTATACTGTGGAGAAGTGCATGAGAAAGGAATGAAGGCAATAGTTGTCCCCACTGCTGTCTGTCTTTCCCTCCTCCAGTAACTGGCATTCTAAGATACACTATCTCTGAACTTAGAGGTTCCATTTGTCATTCTGAGAGGCTGGAAGAGCAGTGATGGGCATTGTGATTTTTATTTTTCACATTTTTATACCACCTTTCCTCCAAGGAGCTCAGAGTGGTGTACATATTTCCTCCCCTCCTTTTTGTCCTCACAACAACCCTGTGAGGTAGGTGGGGCTGAGAGAGAGTGACTGGCCCAAGGTCACCCAGGAAGCTTCGTGGCTGAGCGGGGATTGAACCTGGATCTTCCAGGTCTAAGTCCGACTCCCAAACCACTACACCATCCTGGCTCTGGATATGACATCATAAGGAGAGTTTTGCTGGAACAGAACAAGAACCCATCTAGTCCGCATCCTGCTTCCCCAAAGGAGAGGGTTGTCACCATCATGCTGTGCTTGTGAGCTTCCCTGTGGCACCTGTTTAGCCACTGCAGGAAGCCAAATGCTTGATTAGGTGGATGTCTGATCTACCAGGGACCAGGGTTGCTCTTTTATCCCTACCAGGGACCATGGTTGCTCTTTTATCCCTCACCAGAGGCCTGGCCAGTTTGTTCAGGAGAAAGGACATATGAGGAGAAGAATGGGAAGTCCTAGATTCTTTAAATATAATCCTGTTGATCTTCTAAACACCCCATAAAGCAGGTTGGTGGTGTTGCTCCATATTGCAGGTGGGTGACGAGAGGCTGAGGGGAGAGTGATGCCTCGAGATACCTAATGAGTTTGTGGCTGAGGCGAGATTTTAACTGGGGGCTTCTGGTTCAGGGCTCGGAAGAGCATATTGATGCTGTGCCACCCAATACTGTTCTTCTGTAAGTAAGAGCAAGACCTGGAAGCGGATGTGGAAAATGAGTCTGAAAGTTAAGGGGTATGGTTACTTTTAGCTGTACATCTTGTGCATGACTTGTGCCTTGGGTGTCTCTGCAGTTGGATCCTGAAGCAAAAAACAACGTCCACGGTCTCTTCTGCTGTAGCTGGGCTGTTTTCTCCTCCCATGCTGGCATTGCTACCGTGAACAGGACATGTGTTTGGCTCCTTTCCCGTTGGCTATCATCGCATCTGTGCTGAATCTGGGGGTGAGCAGATGGGACTGGAGCTCTGGCTGTGTGTAGGAACCCCACCCCATTGTGAAACTCCTGCTCTTGGGGGTGGGGATTTTTAGAAAGCTGTGAATAAGTAATGAAGTAACATTACAAAATGTCCCAATGGTGTCAGTGAAATCACCTAAGCAGAGGTGTCTGTTTTCATAGTGTATATGGTCTCCTTTTGCATGATATGAAGCCTTTGGCCCAGATCCTCTTACTCTGTTATTGAAATAACATGCTTCCCCTGTCTACCTTGCCTTAATTTCTCAGCCTGCCCCTTGCTGTCTCCCATGTGTTAGTATCTAGATTGTGAGCCTCTTGGGGCAGGCCTGTCTTTTCATCCTTTGTGTAAAGTCCCAGGCACAGATAGTGCTCTGTTAAAAAAAATATATATATTAAATGAATAACCATGCATCAGCAAAGATTTGAAAATGGAAGGCCCAGGTAGTGACAGAGGCTGTGATCCTATAATACTTACCTGGAAGCAAGACCCATTGACCTCAATAGGGCATATTTTGAGTAGACATGCCTAGGATTGTGTTATGATAAATATTTCCAAGTGACGCAAATGGCCTGAAGGCTTTCAAGTTCACAGGTATCCCCAGGGGCAGAGATAAAAAGTTATTCAAAATCCAAGCGTTGGCGTCAGGTTTTCTGGGCTCCCCGATCTTGCATGCAGCTCCGCCCAACTTGTGCGATTAGATGCTGTTTCTTTGCTCTGAACTAAATTGGCGTTACTCCTGTAAAAGTTCACTTTTAGATGCGGTTATTTATATAGCACTATCTCTGTGCAAGAGATTCTTGGTGTGGAATAAAAGGACAAGAGACTCTCGGTCTAAAATCTGATACAAGGCAGACAGCTGAGACTGGAGGGGGGAGTTAGAGGCAGTATAGGTTAGCCAGGGAAGAATATGTGATTGTTTGATGATGTACTTAGATGTGGTTACAGGTTTAATTTGTGTAAGAGGAAGGAGGACTTGCTCTCAGAGGAGCCCCTTTGTTTGAATCACTCTTCTGGATGCAATGTCTGATTGAATGGAGATGAGGCCGGAGCAACAGCACGTCTAGAGATGCAACAGGAAGCCTCGTCTGAGGGCAGGTAGTTCTGCCGTGTCTTGCGTCGGGAGCGACTGTGCGATCCACTCGCTTCTGATGTGGTGGATTACAGGCCCCTGCAGAGGCAAGGCCAGATCAGTGACTCGCCCAAAGGTGCAGGAGGCGATGGGTGAGTGTTCTGGGCTTCCAGGGTTACTCACAGCACTTTACCATCGTTCTTCTTTTGATACCTAGACGTGTTTCACATTGTTAGGTCTGCCACGGGATCTCTGCACGCTGCAAAGGATTTGGGGGCATTGCCTAGGCAGCAAGCTCAGTTCACACAAGCTTTACGTCTTGGGGTTCAGCTTGCATCCTGGCACTGCCCTCTGTGAATGGAGAATGCATTCCAGGTGACGCCGAACCTGACATTTAGCTGTCTGTTGCGTGGGGAAGGTTGGTAGCAGAGTTCCCTTGCCGTTAGCTATCTTCCTTGTTTGGGAACCGCTGTGAAGAGACAGTGGGGGCAGCCCGCTCTGAGTGAAAATTGGACCCTTGGGAACGGGCAGAGAGAACTGTGCACTGTCCAAATCGTCTGATTCATTTTCTCGAATTGCTCTTAAACATTTGGAAACTATCCCAATCTCTCGTGCCTTTTTGGCCGTTGGCTATTGGTGTACATACTCCAATGAGAGTTTGCGATGGTGAGTTGTTGGAACCCTTTTCTGGGATCTTCAGTGGCACAGTGGACTATTGATGAATGGGGACAAGTTTTTCAGAAGATCCCTTCTTTTTATTTGTGCTTGTAGGCACTGATGATGGTGATGATACTTAATGTTTGCTAAGCGCTAAGAGTCTGGAAAGGGCTGTAGTTTTCCAGTCTAATCCTTCCAACAACCCTGTGTAAGGCAAGTATTAGCCCTATATTGCAGATGGGGAAGACTGATCCTGAGAGGGAGGGGCTTGCCTAAGGCCCCCAAGTTTGTTCATGGCAGGGGTGTGATTTGATCTGGAGAAGTCCGGTTTTGTCGCTCTATCTCTAAGCCTCTGTTCTACACCATGGTGCAGTAGCACTTTGGGAGGTCTTGGAATGGTTGCCACCATTGCTTATAACTTCTGGTTAAAACTTTAAATGAACAGGATGTGATGAGACCCGGCTTCAGGTGATGCTCACTGGGATGGCTATGGGCTCCGTTCATCCCTTGGGCCAACCAGTAACTTGCCCAACCAGACGTGAGCCCCAGTTATTGCCTGAAGTGTTGCAAGACAGAGCCGTCAGTCTTTCGAAGTGCTTGGGGCAGGCCAGCAGCAGTAGAACACTGATGTTGTGAGAAGTGTGAAAGATGAGTTTGGGTGGGACAACTCAAGGGCATTCTGGGGTTGTTGTTGTTGTTGTTTGCCAGGAAGAGAGTAGATGGGAAAGGAAGTTTGAGGGCTAGTGAGCGAAAGTGTGGGGGAGCAGAATTCTGTACTGCTGTGGACTAAGCCTGCGTAGTTTGGACCTCAGATTTCTAGCTGACAATCTGGTTGACACCTCTTGGGATTAATTTTGTGTGGGCGGGACCAGGGTTTTGGCCTCTTCCGTCTCTGGTTGCACAGTTCACATGGAAAGTACCCGCTCCTTGTGTCTCTCCTTTTCATTTCCCAGCGGGTTTTCCTTTTAAATGACGCCGCCTTTCTCTTGAACCCCATGTCCTTCCTTTCCACAATTCTGCGCGCCAAGCCAGCACATGCTGAGTCAGGACACAGCTGTGAGACTGGAGGCACAGTTTGAACTGGAAGCGGGGCGGGAGGGTTGGGTATGTTCTTTTTCCGTTTCACTGTATTGTATGGGGAGGTCTCAAGCTCCATTGTCTCTAGGTAAAGGATTTTGTAAGGAAGATCTTGAGATTGACTGTGCAAGCAGGAGCTCTCAAGGTTCTGACTGGTAGAATCTTAGACTGAAGCCAGGCTGGGAAAGGCCTTGGAGCAACCCTGGCCTGTTGCCTCCAACTGGCAGAAGCTTCTCCCAAAATTTTGCATCTTTCCCAGCCTGGCGCCTTGAGGTCCTTTAATAGAAAAAGCCCAAGATTGAAGCTCCTTGCACTTCTGTAAGCGCCAGGCTTTGTTTCCACCAGTCCCTCAAACGTTTGGCACGCTTTGGGACGTCTGCAAAGCCTTTGGGTCAATAAGCCAAGTTAGAAAACCAGCCAGGTTGATTCCTTGCACGCTGCGCTGCGGTTTGGCCCGGCGGTCACCTGGGGAACCTCGGAGAACAAAGGAGCGTCTGGGTTGTGGATTGGACATTTTGGGCTTGGTCCTGCCCAGAGGGGGATGGCTAAACTCTCAAATTTCGTGGCTCATAAAATTGCCACGGCCTACAAGAAAAAGGCTAAAAGCCCAGCAGCAATTTTCAGCTAGTTATAGTTCAGTCTCTCGTCTAGGAAGAGGAGGAGCGATTCCAGACGGGGTGAGGTTGTTGTTTTTCCTCTTTCCTGGATTGCTTCATTCCTGTTTTGTCTTCCTTCCTTTGTGGGGTCTGGGGTGAGGGGATTGTGACTTGAGCAAGGGAGTGGAGGTCACCTCCCCCTCCAGCTGTCCCAGGCCAGCTTCAGGCAGACACTCTGCCCTGTCCCCGATACAGATGTGGGAGGGGTTCCTTTTTGTGGGCCAGTGCCTTTGCAAGAGCTCCTTCCTCGAGTGCTGAAGGTGTCCGCCGCTCTAACTGGGTCACGGAGAGAGTGCCACGTCTCCCTCCGCTGGCTGGAGGCGCTGGCTCTGAAGTATGCGTGCCGACTGGCTTGACTTCTGCAAGGACCCGGTGAATGCGCAGCTCTCAGCAGTGCTCTTCGGCTGCAAGTGGGTGTGTGTCCCAGGCCTCCATTGCATCCACCCACCTAGCCCAGGCCCCAGAAAAGTTGGCAACTGAATGGGTCAGACGGACAAAGCTGCAGGCGACTGTCTAGCCCGGTGCCGTCTCCTCCAAAAGTCAGCTGCTGTGTTAGGCAGAGTTGGATCATAGTGTCTGCAGTGGTTGCCAGGAGTTGACAAAGCTTTGATTTCTAGCCAGAGTCTCAAACTATTGAAAAATTGGGTTCAGGTTCATCTGTGTGTTGTTGTTTTTAAACTCTCCGCTTCAAATGCTACCTTCAAAAATAACCAGTTCAGATGCTTTGAACCAGTTTAGTTCTGTTTGATGCAGAATAACATCAGATTCTTGGGTTTGATTCAGCTCTACAAAATAAATACAACCGTCACTATTGAAATTGAACTTGAGGGCGGGGATGGTTAATATTTGCATTTTTCCAAAGGCTTTTACCAGCCATGTGCATGCAACAGGAGAAAACCAGGAACAAGAACACATCATATACCGTAATTGCAAGCTTCAGTCCCTTGTTACGCAACCAGTTATTTTGACTTGGTTGCCATTTTTTGGCTTTAGGAAGTCAGTCGAGGTTGCAGGCAGCCAAGAGTGTTTGTTTGAGGTCAGTTTCGCTTTGACTCCCCTTTCTAGCCCAAGTCAGAAGGGAGACCTGTCAACTTCAGGATTTCCCGATAAGTTCCTGTATGTTCTGCTGTTGTACCGAGAAGGAGCATATTTATAGATTGGGTGCAGAATTCAGCATCCTGGGAACCTCAGCTTTCACTTACATATAAATGGAGTCAGGTTTCTAGTCCTTAAGGTGCTTGAGAGAGGCATGAGAGAGTGGGAGCAATGCCTTGTGACAACAGAAGCAAATGTCATTGTAGAAGATGAGTGGCATAAGGGGTGTGGCTTCGGTGCCTCCTATATCTCTTTGCCCCTCCTCCTTTGTACCCAAACAATGAATAAATTTGGCTTTATTTGTATAACGGGCAGATCGCAGAATTGACCTTTTGTCTGGGGCAGATGTTTTGCTTCTGTAAAAGAAGCATGCACATAGTCCTGGCTTTGAACGTCTACTCCAGCTTGCAGCAGCACCCTCAGTTTTTCCAGTCTTTGCTTCCTGAGAATGTTTTGCTAGGAAACCCAAGGATTGAATTTGGGACCTTCTGCAAGCAGAGCATTGTGTTCTACCATTGCGCTATGCCACCTAATATAAAGAAATCTTTGTTTGCCTCTGCAATACCATCACTGGTATACTGCTCTGACCATGGAGGCTCCATTTAACTGCCCCGCAGACTAATATGTGGAAAGAGTTCGCCTCCTCTGTGAATTTGTCTGCTCTGCTTGTCAAGTGGTCCTCTGCATTCTTTTCAGTAGCAAAATGTGAGTATTCTTGCGCAGAGGACGCTATGCTGCCCTGCCCACCGTGTCATGTTTTGTTCTGCCGATAAGAGGGGTTATTAATCACCACTTGTTTACCACCCTGGCTCTGCTGTCCACTGGATCAGAAACCTCCCAGCAAGGCCTTCGCTGAGTCAATGGGGGCCTTATCTTGCTCCCTCCTGGCCTAATCTCTCCAGATTGCTTGACATGGCCAGGTTCCAGCTCCGCTCACTGGCCAGGGGCCCCACGGATAAGAGCATACATGAACTCTTCGACCACTCAAGGAAGTTCCAGTCCTGCTTGTTTGTCTAAGGAGAAGGTGGAGCCAACCCAGCTGGGTGAAATCCTACCTGGGTAATATACGGGGATATCTCGAGAGCCAGAATCAATGCTTGGGCTTGAACATCTGAATCTTAAAGCCTCTCTCATCTCTGAGATGAAAAGATTCCTCTTGTGTAGAGCTGTCTCGGTTAACCTTATTTGACAGGAAGCTTGCGTGTGGGTGTGTGGTCATATTATTACAAAACTGCATACCCTCTAACATTGCATATGATAAAACCAGGACATTCTTGTTAGTACCTGTTCTTGTGTCAAGGATCACTGCTTGGATTGTGTGCCCCCCTTCCCCTCCACACTCCTACTCGCCTTAACCCCACCTGGGAATGGGGCTGTGGTTCAATGCCCCTCCTTTGCACGCAGGAGGTCCCAGGTTTGATCTCCAGGTAGGGCTGGCAAAGGCCCTTCGTCTGAAACAGTGGAGAGCTGCCGCCAGTCAGTGCATGACGATACCTGAGCTAAATGGACCAAGGGTCAGACTCAGTAGAAAGCAGCTTTATCAGTCCCTGTTTCTACTGTACTGGGTTATTCTGCAATAGCCTCTCCCACGCTCTGGATCTGCACTTAACCTAAAGAGATGCTGGGGAAAAACATAATTGTCATGCAATCGGCAGCAGTTGCATTGTGTGAGGTATCGGGCCATGTGCTACGTGGTGCCTTGATGTTCATGCGCGCCAATTTCCCTACATGTGTGCTAGAGATGAAATGCATTCATTTCCCACTCACAGATTTAACTCCTTGAGATCCTGGGGAGGAAACCGTATAGGAAGGATAACTACAAACAACACAAGCAGCTCATGCAAACAGCTATTTAACAAGGCACTCCCCCATCCCTCCCCAAGGCAAAAACAGGGCTGTGATTTATTGGAAACAGGGTCCAGAAATTAACGGCACTCACTCTGAAAAGAGGGCACTTCTTGGAAAGTTTGAAGTGGCTTTCGCATTCAACAATGCTTTACTATTGGAGTAGGCAGTGATGTGCGACTGGATTTGCCCACTGGCATTTTTTGAGTTCATGTATGCATACTACCAGTAACTAGGAGCTCTCCCTGTGTGTGAGTGTAGAGACTGTTGGAGTTTATGCTTTGAGAAGAAGAAAAAATACATTAAAAAGTATTCCTTTAAAGATGCCAAAGTTGGCTGACATTTCTTTTGGTGTGTGTTATCCTTTGTAGGGACCAAAGGCTTCCTTTCTGGCTTATTTCAGCAGGTAGGCTTGAGGACTAGACACTTGGGTTTTAAACAAAGAAAAGAAAGCTGAGATTCCCTGGAAGCTTTTTTTTGTGCTCTTGCAAATCACTGCATTCTGTATGTATAATCCTGGTTGCTTTTCGTTGATTAGTTCAAAGCAGTTTTGTGACCGAATTTTAGGGATGGAGATGGGGTCTTCCAGTAGCCACTACCGCCCCCTGATCTCCATGGGTTGGGAAAGGAAGCTTTGTGCTTTCTTCCAAGAGGTATGGGGGCGTAGTCAACCCCCCCTCTGTGCTCTCCCCCTGGCCCCTTTCGCAGTGTGTGCCACGACCGTCGCACCAGCTAATTCCCTCTTTGTCACTGAACCACAGGTCTGACACCTGAGAAGAGGGTCTGTCCATTGTCGGCTTTCCGCATCGCCAGTGATGGAATATACGGTAAGGGCAGGCACTGCTCCCTCCCGGGTACGGTGGAGGACCGGCAAGCTGTGGTGGTGGGGTCAAGCCTTCCGTCCTTGCTTCTGTGTGGTGTCTCGCTTTCTGGAGCCGCTTGTGGCTGTGATCTTGGGGAGAAGCCCCATTGAACGCAGAAGGGCTGCCTCTCAAGAAAACACGCCTAGGATTGTGCAGCACCCAGCTCCTCCACTCCAGCCCTGTTACCAGCCTAGAGGCATGGAGGGGAAATGTTAAAAATGGAGCCCTTCGGCCCTGTCTCCCACAACTGTCTCCTTAGTGGGCCGTGACTCCAAATGGGGGCCGGGATGGGGAGAGGAGAAAATTGCATAACTTCCTGTGGAGACTAAGCTTTCCTGCCCTGGGCTGTTGCTCAAGATCTCTGCTGTGCCAGTGCTAACAGCTTCCTGAGATTAGTGCTGGGGGGGGGGGGGCGAAGGACACTCTTTGGGTGGGTGGGTTGAGAGATCTGCAGGAAGAGGTAGCGTGCCTGGGCTATAAGGCAGAGGCCTCCTTGGTAAACCTTAATCCTTCATCCGGAAGAGCAGTCTGGTATCTCCAAGCACCAATGCAGTTTCTTTTTTCTTCCAAATGAAGAGTCTTCCCTCTTCGTTGGGGTTTCTTTGGACCAATCTGTTTTCCTTATCTCTTTCCCTTCCTCCCTCGAGTCTTTTTCGGCCTGTTTGTCGTTGGATGTACGGTGTCTAGTCATCACGTAGGCATTGGGGGAGATGGCAACTAGTCAAGAGCTGCTGCAGTGGATCGCAAACCATGGAGCGTGGTGTAGTGGCTAGAGCGTTGGACTAAGCTGGGCGACCCTGGGTTCAAATTTGCGCTCATTCGTAGAACTGACAGAGTGACCTTGGGCCAGTCATGGTCCCTTAACCACCCTTGAAGTGGTTTAGACTCTGAGGATCAAACCGGTCTCCAACGTCTGCAGTACAGGGCTAGGACCACATCCAACCCACTGTATCAAGCTGTTGCAAGAATTCCTGTCGGAGAAGCGCTCTGAAGGCTCTCAAAGGCCATCGAAACCCTAAACGTTGTTAATAATATCCTGGGGCTGGGCCAAGCAAAGGTAACCTTTGCAACTTGTTTTTATGCAAATTGAAAGCATTTGCTCAGTGAATGCTCCCTGCTGCAAGGGAGGTTGGAAAGAAGGACCCGAGAAGCAGGCGGTAGCTAGGCCTGTCACTGTTTGGGGGCAGCATCGAGGCAGCCCTCCAAACCGGCAGAAACTGCCTTGACAGCTGTCTAGCCTTGACAGCTGTCTATTTACCTTATTGAAATTGTTGGGATCTCACCTTTCCTTTGAACTTGCACACCTGCACGGAGCTTTCCCTGAACTCCTGTGGCGGGTGCTGCCTGCCAGGGAAGGCGGCATTTGGGACTTCTTAATGTTAAACGAAGAATACAGTTAAGGAAGAATGTGAGAGAGTTCTATAAAATGATGCATGGTATGGAAGAAAGTGGATAGAAATCCACACACACACACCCGCCCGTAATACTGAAACTCAGGATCACCCAGTGAAATTGGAGGCAGGAAATTTGGGGTGGACAAGAGAGAGCACCTTGTTGCACCTGGCATGATTAAATTTGTGGAGTTCACTGCCACGTGATGTGGCCGTGGCCACTGGTGTACATGGCTTTAAAAGAGGGTCTTGCCAATTCACAGAGATCAATCAGTGGCTGTGGCCGTGATCGATAAACGAAGCTCCATCTTCAGCTGCATTATGCCTGCAGCTACTGGTTGCTGGCAGTCCAGCAACAGAGAAGAGCTGTGACCTTTGTGCCCTGCTTCTCAGAGCTGACTGTTGTGAAAAACAAGACCAGATCTCCAGCCCGCTCCAGAAAGCACTCTTCTTTATATTAATAGCCACAACGCAGCTAAATGAAACCTCTATGTCCAGAGGCAGTCTACCTCCAACTGCTCCCTAAGGCATCTGGTGGGGCCACTGTGTGATACAGGAAGCTGGACTAGATGGGCCTTTGGCCTGATCCAGCAGGGCTCTTATGTTGTTATCTTCAAGCTGCTGTGGGATAAACAGGTGGGGAGGGCTGCCTTCATACTCTCTTGTGGGCTTCCCAAAGGCGTTTGGCTGTCCACCATCGAAAACAGGGCCCTTCAGTCTGATTCAACAGGACTGCGCTTGTGGTGTTTGTGCTGCCAGTTTGCTCTAGCTTTCATATCCAGCGGAGTTTTCCAGTAGGTCAGGCCTTGCCCAACGTTGCATCCCCAGGCTGGGAGGCATTACGTGCAGGATTTCTGCCACTCGCACTGCTGTGAAAATGCACAGGAGCCTTGCTAGGAGAGAATAAGTTGGCAGCCCTACTGCCCCTCCCCTTCCAAAGGGCAAGAGCACACTTCTGGCTGGGGAGCTTTCTTGCCATTGCTTCAGGCACCAGGAGGAACATTCTTCTTGCCTCTTGATTGCTTCTACTGTCTGTGCTGCTTGCTATCTTGCTGCCTGATGATGCCACCTGGTGGCCAAAGGAGCGCACTGCTGCCCTTCTCCCAGCAAAAGAGAGATGCAAAATGGGTGAATTCCAAAAGGACTTGAAGCCTGCAGCCACAGATTTGGCCTGTAGTTTCAAAAATAATACAGGCGTTCCAGGCTTCTTAATTTCTGCACCTGTTACTCTCTAGCAGTTTTCCTTCGCACTCCTCCAGCCTGGCCGTCATCTCCTCTTCTCCCCCTCGCAAAGACCGCTGGGTAACCTTGGGATGCTCGGTATCTCCAGGCCATCCTTGCAAGGCTGTTGTGAGGATAGCAGTGGGGCAAGGGCTGCTTCCTACACTACCCTGAGCTCTTTGAAGGACAGTTGGAATGAAAATAGGAAGCCCTGAGAGAGAGTTTTGTCGCACTTGGGGCAGTGTGGAGTATGGATCCCCTGGAGTGTATCCTGAGACCTTTGCCCAGAGCCCCATGGTGGGGGGTGGCCCTGACGGTTATCTCCAAACCACAATCAAGCAACTTGGGAGGGAGGGTCTCTTCTGTTTCCTTACAGGCCCCCTGAGGAACAAGAACTGGAAGGGGCCCCCCCACTTCCTGCCTCGGCCCCAGAGTCCTCCCACTGGGCCAGAGAGACGCACATCGGCAGTATTAAATCTCCTCCTCCCTGCTCACGAGCTCTTTTGGCTTCCACGGAGGTCAGCATTGTCCAACTCCCACCTCCCTCTTCCTCCGAGGAAGGAGCAGGCGGGTTCAACTTTGCCCTGTTCTCTTTTTCCTGATTGCTTAGGAAGCCATTTCCAGCTTTGACCTGTGGCTGTTGGCCAGAGCTCTTTTGGCCAGTAACCCAGTTGGCAAGAAAGGCATCCCGGTCCGGGCGGGCAGGCGGCTGGCTGCCTCCGGGGCTCTTAGCTGACCTCATCCCTGAGCTTGGAGGACAAGAGTTCAACTCTGCTCTGGTTCCTGATTCTCCCCCCCCCCCAAACACTCCGAGGCTGGTTACATCTGAAAATGTCCGTTTGCCTCTCAATGGGAGTTACATGGGTTCAAGTTTGAACAGGTGTGGTGTCCCTCCCGCCCCCTTTTCGAATCACAGCCCCCGAACATCGGCCATCAAGGGATCGACGCAAGCAGAGGGTGAGCGCTGCATGAGCTGCTTGTTCTACGTTCAGATTGAACAAAAACCACCAAGGAGAAAGTCCTCATGGTTTAAGCGGAAGGCCTGGCAAGGTAGGATAGCATTTTTAGAGGCTGATGGAGACAGTGCCGGTATGCTTGTGCCACAGCGACCCGCATTATGCAAACTGAATAAACTTTATGCAAATTATGGATTTGCATTGTTTTATTTGGTACACCCAGCCATGGGGAGAGATGAGGAGCTGTCCCTTCTAGCTGGTGGGCCCCCTCAGCCCCCCTCATGATGACGCCTCCAAGCTTTCATGCTTGAAACCATAAGGACTAGAAACCTGTGTGTGTGTAAAACAAGATTCTCGGGGGCATCAATTCTGCGCCAGAAACCAAAATCCCATTCTTCGGTCTTGGAAGGAGTTAAAGGATGTGGTTATTCCTGGCTTGTTGTTCTGGACTTTAGTGAGTTTGGTGCTTAATGTTTGGGTTGTGAGCTGGGGTGGCGAAGTGTGTAGGGAGCTTGACTTTAAGGGTGGGGCTCAAGTCCTGCCTCCACCAGGGACTCGCAGGGCATTACATTTGACCTATATTTCTCTTACTATGATCTCTCCCTTTTATTTATTTGTTGTTAAAGCGAGTTTAATTTTGAGAATATAAGAGATTGAATACGGGGAAGTGTTTTACGGAATTGCATGCTATGGACTGTGCTGATGACCTGTGGCTTTAGGATATTTTAAAAGGGGATGAGACACATGCACGGCAGTTCTGTTGGTAGAGGTTGAATGGAACCTCTGCCAACAGAGGTAGTCTATCTGTGAATGCGAAGTGGTGGGAATGAGCAGGAGGAGAGGGGAGAGAGCTTTTGCCTTTGTGCTATAGGGATGTGGTTGGCCTTTTTGGGGAACGGCAAACTGGAATAGATCCTGCAAGGCTCTTCTTTGGTGCATTGGAAGTGCTATGTGAGCTGTGGCTGGAGAACTTGGGGGACAACACACAGCAGTTAAGAACCCGCAGCCGAGAAGTCCCTGGTTTGGTTCCTTCTCTTGACCCAAACTCATGAGGCGGGCTGCACGCTCTCAACCCAGCTCCCCACCCACTTGCAATACAGGGAGAGTACTAGTGGCCTACCTTGGAAGGCCGTGGCCAGCTTGACCGTAAGAGCTGCTGGGAGATGCACTCGGAAGCGCTCTGCAAACATGAAGGGTTGCTGGCCATGGCCGGGCTTGACAATGGTGGAGTGAAGCAAATTGGGGCCCGGCCAGAACTGAGGCCCTACCGAGTCAAGACTTCCTCAACCTACAAACCATGCTCTCCATCCCAGCCCAGGGCCTGGGGGTGATAAAAAGAGGGCATGCCTCCACACCCCCTCTGCTTTGCTCTCTTTTCATCCTAGCTAGCTTGGCTCTCCTCTATACATGACCTTGATGGGGTGTGTGCGTGTTCCCTGCTGTAGATAACTCCCCCAGACCCCACCCCTTCTGGAGCTGAGGTTGCTAGCTTCTCTCTCTCTCTCTCTCTCCCCCCCCCACCCCCCCGTCCTCCCTTCTGCATGGAGGGTAGGAGCCTAGCTGGCTCGTGTGAGTCAGCACTGCCCTTCTATTGGTAGCGGGGGCTTGGTCTTCCTCTTCCTCTTCCCCCCCTCCCCCAGAACGAGCGGAGCCGCAGTCACTTAGCGCCCAGCAATTGCATGTAGGAAGCGGTAGCAATTAGTGTCAGCTCCCGCTCTGAGCGCAGCTGCATGGGGCGGGGGAGAGGATTGTGCCTCCATTGGGGCTGCCTGGCAGACCACACAAGGACCAAAATTTGTACCTGTGTCCTGCTGACTTCCCTGGAACGTCCAAAGCAACTCCCAGGATGCCTCCGGGTCTCTGGCTCGCCTGCCTCCAGCGTCTCCAGCGACCAGCAGCCCCCCTCTGCAACCCCCTGTGAGAGGCCAGCCTTTGCCTACCGTTTGACACGTGGGCTCCCGTGACTACAGAGAAGCCTTGTTAGCTTTCCTGGCAGCCGGCGGATTCTGCCACCGCCACCACCCCTGCCGGTTCCTGCTGAGCTGGAAGGGGCTCTGTGGCTTCCTTGTCTCTGGATTTTTCAGCAGCAAATATTCACTGCTCTTTCGTCCTGGCTGGCAGGGGAGGGTACGACCAGAGCATCCTCTGCTTAGCACATCCTCCTCCGATGGCTCACTGACTCTGGTGGTGGTGGGTCTGATCTGGACTGTTAACACTGCGAATCCAAGAAGTGTCGGCAATTTGGCAGGAAGCACGGACTAAGCTGGGGGTGAGGTGGAAGACCCACAGGTGGTGCCATGGCTCTCCTGGGTGGTGTGTGTGCATCGCTCTTTAATTTTCCAAGGTAGCCCTGCGATCCTTCTCGCTTCAGGGACCAGCCGGCAGCCTCTCCCTCTTCCTCTCCGCCAGAGGAGGGCCGTCCAAGGGTCGCCGTTCATCTGATGCTGTTCGCAGGATGGGGGCGACCTCTGGCAGCGAATCCGGTTGATTCAGCCTGGTGGTGTGACAGTACTTGATCTCCCATAGTGCAGGGACACGCCCGCGGCCGAGGGCATGGACTTCAGTGGCACCCCCCTCCAGCTGCTTTTTCCCAGCCCGTGTCCCAGTTTCTCGTTCTGCGCAGCCATGCTGGTTCGGGGCTGGCAGGGAGTCTCCTTTTGGTTGCTTCTGACTGTTCTGGGTGCAGCTCTGGCCTCTTGAGTTTGTGTTGGGTTGCGGGCCCAGGGGAGAGTGCTACATCCTGTCTTCATCCCCACCCAGCTTGGCCGGTCTCCCCTGTCCCCCTCCAAGATGGATCTGCTTCCGAAAAGCAAATACAACCACCTCCGCAACGACTCTCTCTCCTCCCTGGAAGAGGTTTCAGTAGCAGCTGACGGCGACTCGCCCCTGGAGCCCCTCATGGCCCTCCCGTCCCTCCCGAGCTCGTTGTCGTCGTCCTCCCTCAGCCCCATGCTGCCCCTGGGCGAGCTGTCGTCCGAGTCCGAGGACAGCCCTACCACCCTGTGTTCCTTCTTCCCCAAGATGGCCAACTTGAAGCTCTCCAACCCGGCCACCCTCCTCAGCCTCCGTGCTTTTTCCAGGGAAGCAGGCGGCTCCGGGGAGCCTCCTCCCGCCGCCGTCGCCACTCCCCTCCCGGACTCAGTGGGGGCTGTTGGTGTCTATTCCCAGGATATGAACAAGCTGAGCTGCAGCAAGAAGATGCGGGTGGAAGGCGGCCAGCTGGTTGGAGACGAGTGGACCCGGCACGGCAGCTTCGTGAACAAGCCCAGCCGGGGCTGGCTGCACCCTGACGACAAGGTGATGGGCCCCGGAGTCTCCTACCTCGTCCGGGTGAGTGGAGGGGGTAGACAAGGGGGGGAGGAGTTTGGCATTCCTGAGGGGAAACGGGGGGGGGGGAGCCAGGACCAGTTTGGCAACAGTTGGGTACAGAGGGGAGGGCCTGTTGGGCAACTGGTTATACAGGAGGCCAGTTTGGAGAATGGGTCAAGGCTTCCCCCAAGATGAACGTCTAGTCTTGTTGCCATAGCCGTCAGCATCTGCCCCACATACACAGGCACCTCTCTTGGTTCTGGGGTGGCAGTAGCGGCGGGATTTGCAGGTCTGGATTTGGTGCTGGGACCTTCAATTTCCCTAAAAGTTTGTGTGTTTGTGTGTTGGAATCGGAACACATGGCGCTGCCTCCTGCAGTGTCAGACTTGGCCCCTTCCGCTCAGGATTGCCGCTTTAACTGGCAGCAGCCCTAATCCAAGAGCTGGGGATTCATCTGGTTCAATTGCAGGAAGCTCTTTTGCCATCTGATGCTTCCTGTTACCGAGTTGGTCTAGTTAGGTCAATGTTGTCTGTGCTGCCTGGCAGCGATGCTCCAGGGTTTCCAAGCCCTGCCTGGAGGTGCCAGGGATTGAACCTGACACTGTCGGCATGTGGAAGTGCTGCTAATGCAGTTCTTCTGAGAATGTGCAGAGTGCCCTTGGCACCGGGTACCAGTTGCCTGCCCAATTGAGAGTGGGGAAAGAAGGAGGGCGTTCACGGTTTCCATGCAGGATTAAACCCGAGCACCTTCCCCTGAAAATGATCATTCAGACGTTCCCAAGAATGGGCTGTGGAAAGGTGTTGAGGCTTTACATGTGGAGTGGGGCGATTTCCTCCACATGCACACTGGAGGAAGTGCCGTCACTCCGTGGCAGAGCCCCTGTTTTGCATTCAGAAGCTCCCAGGTTCAGTCTCTCAGTTGACTGGGAAAGGCCCCCCTGGAAACCCTGGAGAGGTGCGGGCAGTCGGTGCTGAGTTAGGGGACACCAGGGGTCTGGCCGAGTGGAAGGTGTGTGTGTTGTGTCCCTCTCTGCCGACTGACCCACCCAGCCTCTGCTCCAGCACACAGCCTAACCAGCAGGCATCTGTCCCTGGTCTTCTGTTCAGCCACATGATTGCTTTTGACAAGTGTGCGCTTGAGCATCCTCCCCTGGGGCATGGCACACATGCAGTAGGAGCATGGACTTGCATTTTATTCTCTTCTCCCCCCCCCCACGCTCTGATTTACTGTGAGGTCCATTGTCAGGCAAAGCAAAGAGGGTCTCCCTCCATCTCTCTGGCTCAATGAAGCCCACAGAATACGGCTCTCGTCCTTGCAGCAAAGGGGTTGGCGTTCCTTGTCGCCCCGGGACCTGCTTGGGAGCTGAGGTCGTCCAGCAGGAAGGTCATCCTGCACCCTATCCTGGAGCTGTGGCAAGTCGCTTCATGGACAGTGATTCTCCAGCTCAGTTGGAAAGGAGAGAGGCTGGGCTGGCTAGTGTGTGGCCCCTGGCATGTGTGGCGACCAGTGCCAGGCTACTGGGGACCTGGGGAAAAGTCCTCCACCCCCTGACTGTGGCCCCTCAAGGCACATTGGGCACTGCCTCTGGTACTGAGGATTTGGGTTGGCTCACCGGGTTACTCTTAGCTAGAGTGACTCACGACACCGGCCTTGGCAGTGGTGACTTTGCAAAGGGATCAGACAAACTCACACGGGGGGGAGGAGAGGACTGCCCTTGCTTCTATTAGTCATGGCAGCTAAACGAAGCCTCTCGGTTCAGGGGCAGTTTATTCCACTGAATCCCAGGACATCCAAAAGGGGAGGGTGGTTGCCTTCGTGCCCTGCTTGTGATCCTCCTAGTGGCATCTGGTTAACCACTGTGGTCTGATCCAGCAGGGAGGCATGATCGAGATGAGTTTTTCTGAGCTGGTGCAGAATGCTTCATCCTCACCGTTGCTTGGCCAAGTCCCCCCCTCCCCATTTTGAACACGTACGAAGCTGTGTTTTAGCAAGTCAGGCCCCTCATCCGTATACCTGGTCAGCCCTTGACGGTCTTGGGCGGAGAGGGCTCCCCAAGTTCCTTTTAGCTAGAGAGGTTAAGGGCTGAAGCTTACGCCTTCTGCAACAAAAGCAAGTATGTGCTCCCTGCTGAGCTCTGGGCCTTCCTTGAACCCTGACCTGCGCAGAAGTTGAGCGCTGGCATGAATAACAGCGATACTTAACATTTCTGCCGCATCCTTTGAGTGCGCAAAGCACTTCACCCACATTCTCCTCTTCCCTAACTGACTGTGTGCGCAAAGGTCAGGTGTGAGGCATGCACAGCACGGATGGAGTCTTTGCTCCGACTTGCATCCTCCAGCCTGATTCAAGGTGCTAGTTGTGGCCAATGACGGCCGCACTGTGGGCAGGAAGACCAGCATCCAGATCCCGGTCTCCCGCCCACGTTTCCTAAAGAACCGGCTTTCAGTGATAGGGCAACAGGAAGGCGACCACTTTCCAGTTCCCCGCCTGCACAGACACCTTTCCTCCTCCTGCTGTGCTGTCACATCCTCTTGGCTCTCCCTCCATTGACGTTGCTTGCCCAGTGCCACCCTAAAAAAGTGCCCTCTTGACTTCACCCGCCTGTGATCCCTGAGAGTCAGCTGAGAGCATCCTCATGGAGGCAACACCGAAGAGGGCCTGGGGCTCGACAGCACAACACTGGGCATGCACAGAGCCCCAGGTCTTCCTTCGCTGCTCTGGCTTGAAGGATTTGGAAGAGCAGGTGGTCTGGGCTCGGTGGCCCCAAGGCTCTGAGCCTGCATGTGGCAGCTTCATATGTCTGACGTGGTTGGAGAGTCCTGGGTTCAAACCTCTGTTTGGCCACATAGCCCACTGTAAGCAGCAATCATCATCCTGTCTCTCCACGCCGCCTCGGCTTAACCTACCTCGCAGCGCTGTTGTGAGGACCAACTCTGATGTCTTGCTGCCCTAAGCTCTTGGGAGGAAGGACAGACCACAAATCTTGTTTGTTCATCTCTAAAGTGCGCTAAATGCATTTTAGTGATGGGACCGTGGCGGTGGCTTTGCTGCCTTCCTCTCCTCTGACTCATCTCTGTACCTGAGATGAGCCAGGCTGGCGTCTCTGTAGCCTTTTGTGTCTTCCCACTGGCTTGGGCCCAACCTGGCAGGTGCCCAGTGGCATATTCGGAGCCAGTTGCTCGTACAGACATACGCCGCTCCTTTGTGACAGATGGGCAGCCTCAAAGGAAAAAAAGAGAGTCAAAACGATCTGTCAGTGTTCGAATAACTTTTTCTGGTTGCCTGGAAGCGATTCCTGCCCTTCACAACTGACTAAATTGCCTGGCTGTTTGATTACTATTTTACTATTTTTTCTTGCCCGCTAGGCTTCTTGTGGTTACACAACAACCCTGTGAAGTAGGCCAAGAGAGAACAAACATGTGGCTGGTTTAGAATTGCACGGGAGATTGGCCTTGGGACCTTGGGCATGCAAAACGCCTGCTCTGCCACTGAGCAGGCCCCCTCCTGGCCTCCCTTCATAGAAATAGGAGAGGTGGAAAGAAGTGTATAAGACCCTGAAGGCCGCCGGCAGGACACCACATCTGTTGGTGACCAGTATGATGAAGTGGCCCCCAGAGGATCTCCCCTCACTGTTGCTTATGCGGGTTAGAACTCATTCAGCAAGTCTTGGTGTGCGTGTGCGAGAGAGAGAGAGAGAGAGAGAGAGAGATGCCACCGTTGTTGATGGTCCTTAGCTGTACTTAACAGTGTACTCAAAATGCAGGCCAAAGATAAGCTCGCCCCAGATTCACACACATTATTCCAGTCCCTCTCTCTGGAGGACTAGATAGCGAATGAATTTGTTTCACATATCTGCTGCTTAAATGTTCCCACTTACCTAACCAAAATGGGAAGTGCTGGCCCTGCTTCTGGACCAGCTCAGGCTAGAGTTTTGGTGGATCACCCCCACCAAGGGAAGGAATATGGGACGACTGTCATGAATGCTTCTTTGCAGCAGTCTTGGTGTTCCCACTAGGCGGGTGTGAGGGTCTTAGCGGGGGACTGTGGCTCAATGCAAATGCTCCTGTTGATGAGGGGTGGGAAGGATCTGGATGGTGTGGGGTCCCAAAGGTGTTGGGGTGTAGTAAATGTGTGGGTTTCGGAGCGAGTGGAGGAAACGGCTTGAGTGGGTGGGCTTCTTGTGAATGGCGTCACTTGGGAAAGGTGGGCAGAAGTTGGCATTGTCCTCTCAGTGGCTATTTGGGGCTGACCAGCTTCTTTCTCCCTCCACCAGTACATGGGTTGCGTGGAAGTGCTCCAGTCGATGCGGGCGCTCGACTTCAACACGAGAACTCAAGTCACAAGGTGAGAGCAGGCGGGCTCTGTGCTTGGCTCCTTCCCACTAGGCTCTGCTTGCAGGGAGGGGGGTTGTGAGGGCAGAGCCGAGAGAGCTGCTGCATCCTTGCTTTGGGTGTGACGGAATTGCTCCTGACGCAAAGACTCGGTAGAGCGACTTACCCTTGTAGGAGGCTGGTGGTTGTGCCTCTGCGTGAGTGGCTGCCTGGGCCTGGCTCCTTCCCATGGGCTTGGGGGAGGGGGCAAGCAGATAATTCTGCCACGTCTCTGCTTTGAGTGCAGTAGGGCCATGCAGTCACCCCAGTGCGGAGTGCCTACACTCTGAGGTGGCTGCTTCCAGTCAGTCTGATAGGGGTGGCTAGTTTTGCTGAGCCTACAGCAGTGAGCCGGGGTTGTTCTTTCCTTTCCTTCCTCGACTGAGGCTCTCTGCTGTGCCTCTCCATGAGTTGCCACTGTGGGCTTGGCTCCTTCCAGTTGGCCTGTGGTGGGTGGGTGGATGGGTGTGTGTGTAATTCTATTGTGTGTCTGCAGTGGGTGTGTCTAGATCTGGAGCTGCATTCCTCTCGGTGAGGGCAGGGGAGAGGTAAATTCCCTCCCCTACATACCATTCATATGTGGGGAAGTGAGAACTCAGAGACCCAAGCGCTCACTGGGAGGGACCTGAACAGAAAGCCAGGCCAATCTAATGTGCATTTTGCTTTCGCTCCGGCCATTAGTGGTGGCAGAGGGGGAGGGGGCCGGTCTGTAAGCCTGTCCATTACCGGGCAGACTTGGGTCTGGAAAAAGGTGGCCGGAGGGAGCAGGCAGCAGGAGATGGAAAAGCTTTGGCAGCCAAGCCCTGCACCCCTGTCAGCGGTGTTTGGAAAAAAAAATATTAATCTGCTAAAGACAGGAAGCATTTATCCAGCATCATCAAATATTAACGGGCCTCGCTCGATTCTTCTCCCCCCCCCCGCCACGCCGTGAGGAGCCTGAAAAGTGCCCCCACCTCTCTCTCCAGCTGCTTCTCTGCCCTGCAGGTCTGGCTGGATGGGAGGAAGGGAGAGGTGCTGACTGGATTTACCTGTCCAGGCGGCCAGTCCCCCCCACACACACACACACAACTGCTTCTGTCCACCTTGTTTCCTCCTGTTCCTTAGCCTGGTTATTTCTGAACTGTTAGCATGCCAAAAGAGAGAGGAAGGAAAAGGTTTCTGTGAGCTGACAGGATGCTGCCTGTGGGTCACCCATTAAAAATTTGAGTTTGTGCTGGTTCGTGTTCACTGTACTTTGTTAGGCCTCTGGTTTATGCACCACCTTTGGAAAGGAGCTTGGTGACCTGCTTGGAGACTTTGAATCGGTCTCAAACCGGTTGAGATCCGTGTCGTGCAGAGTCATGGATGCCCATCACTTGTGTTGCTTGCTGTATAACTCTCTGTGCAATGGCTGCTGCTTAAATGGAGACAAGATGTATTTATAGCGGTTTGGTTTTTTAAATGTTTAGAGGTTTGTGAGCAGAATACATGTAACAGGAAAACAAAACGGGAATCGTGTGACTGCAGGTTGGATGTGTGATTGTTGGTCCATTTACCTTGAACTGCTTTTGTGCTTCAAGGCAGCTGCGATTGTGGAGCTGGGGGTTGCTCCACATCAAGACATTGTGGTGGGCAGAACGAGCTGGGGCTGAGTCTTGGATGTTCCTCAGCCTCTCCAAGCCTTGTTTTCTGCTCTGTGTTCTAGGGAAGCCATCGGCTTGGTCTGCGAAGCAGTACCTGGTGCCAAGGGAGCCATCCGCAGGAGAAAGGTGAGATGCCAGCCTGGGGATCGGAAGAGAGAACGCGGAGGATGGGGCCAGAGCTCAGTGATGGAGCCCTTGTTTTGCTTGGAGTCTCTGGCAGCGTCTCCAGCAAAAGAGGGCTGGAAAAGACCTTTGCCTGAAACCCTGCAGAACTGCTGCCAGTCAGTGCTTGACAGGGCTGAGCTCGCTGGACCAGGGTCAGAGTCTGTAGGAGGCAGCTTCAGGCGCTCGACGTGTAACACTGGAACGCAGGGGGTCACCCAGCAGAGCAGATGAGCTCTGGACTCGGGACGGCAAAAGGGAAGTTCTCCTCGCAACATATCACTCTCGCTTCTGAATCCCTTCCCAGAAAATGTGGTGATGGGGCCACTGCCTTAGATAGTTTTAAAAGGAAATGAGATGGATTCATGGAGGATGAGAAGCCTGTTTCTGGTTTTTAGCCATGGTCGTAAATGGGACCTTCATGGTCAGAGGCTGCCTACCCTGTGTGCCAGTTGCTGGGGGTGTAACAGGAAAGCAGCAGCGGGGGGAGAAAATGGCCTACATCTCCTCTCTGTGGGCTTTCTGGAGGCATCCGGCTGGGGCCTCTGGGGGGGAACCGCAGGCTGTACTTGGAGAACCTTGAGACGGAGCCAGCAGGGCAGTTTGAAGAAAGGAGTGGGAAGGTTTCGGGTGCACTAGTCCCCCAGCAGCTCTTCAACATGAGGCCTCTGCTTCATCTTGGGCATTTGTCTGCACTCTCGGGGCTTGGGTACCGCAAGAGGGAGCATGGGCCCGCTGTCCCCTACCATGCCAGCTTGGGCTCACCTTAGTGTTGCGGAGCGCGGAAGCAGTTTTGTATCCTTGGAACCGGAGTTCAGGACGCACAGCTCTTTTTCGATGGAGGCTCTGCTCTTTTAGCCCTGGTCGTAATGTGTGGGCAGACAGGTTCGGGAAGGATTTGAGGTCTCCAGCCCGGCCACCCTTTCCTCCCAAGGCTGCCCCTCGCTGGGAAATAGAAGCCAAGCTGCCGCAATAAAGACTCGGAGCAGGCAGGGCTGATCAATAATAGGCTGTCTAATGGACACAGAAAAAGGTGGGGGGGGAAGGGTAGAGGTGCTCTCCTCTCCTCTCCCTGTCCTTCTTCCTGTGCCCCTCCCTGGTCTTTTTTCTTTTTTCCTCACGCTGCCCAGTCTTTTGTGGCATTTGCTTGCTCCCTTGTTATCACTTTTTAAAAAAAAAAATCCCACTGTATCCCTGAAAACTCAGGGCAGTGAGACTCTAGGATTCTGCGGTTCCACACTGAAGGCCCCTTCAGTGGGCCACTGTAAGCGGGCATGGGGGAAGCTGGAAACGGCTGACATGTTCTATGTAGAGGGGTCCTGGCTGTGGGATTGGGGTGGTGGGCAGTTTGCAGGTCTTGGTGGCAGAGGGTGCCCTGGTAAAGCCTTGGCTTGCTCATTGGGGGGGGGTAGTTGGAATCACTGAGTGACTTCCGTGTGAGCTTGAAATGGGGACGCCTGTGCTCATTTTTTTGGTGTTGTGTGAAAAGAGGGCTGGGGCCGTGAGCGGCTTCACGGTTGCTTTATCTGCCAGGTGTGCTGGGGAGAAGTGCCAGTGTGCATAACCTGGAGTGTCGGGGTAGAGGCTGCTGGGGCATCCGCTGACAGTGTCCAAAGGGCACAGAAACCAGAAGGGGGGGAATAGAGTGCCCGTTCTGCAGTCTGGAGGTCCCAGGTGCAGTTGGCAGCTAAAATTGTCTTGGGTGGCAAACCTGGGAAGGGCCCTTCTCTGCCTGGAGCCCTGGAGAGCCGGTACTGAGCTGGATGGACTAGTAGTCTGGCTCTGCAAAAGGCAGCTTCCTCTGTTCACCGAGCAAGGCCTCCTTGCCCGATTCTTCCTCCTCACCCCATTGCAGACCAGCCCCTCATTTATGCTCTCCCTTCCATTTCTTTTGGTCTCTGCCAAGGACTCCCCTCCCCAAAACAGCAGGGTGTTGTGGTTAGGGTGTTAGACCAGAACTGAGTGGGGGGGGGGATCCAGGTCTAGATCCTGTTAAGTTGTGAAGTTCACTGGTGACCCTGCACCAGTTGCTCTCTCTCAGTGTGACCTACCTCACAGGGTTGTTGAGAGGACAAAATGGGCAGGATGGGGAGACCCTTAGGCACTTGCTTCAAGCTCCTCAGAGGGAAGAGGACTGCAAAATACAGAATCCAGGATGCTGAAGGTTCCACTGGGCGCTGGCCCAGTCAGGCTGACCACCTGCCAGCCCAGCTTCTCCCACTGCTAACTGCTGGAATCCCTCTCTTCTGTTCGGTAGCCCTGTGGCCGCTCGCTCAACTCCATCCTCGGCAAGAGCAACCTGAAATTTGCCGGCATGCCAATCACGCTCACCATCTCGACCAGCAGCCTCAACCTCATGGCGTCCGACTGTAAACAGGTGAGAAGAGCCAAAACACCCCCCACACACACACACCTTCTGCCAGGCTGGGCCGTCTTGGAGTGGTGGCTTCCGTATGGCTAAGAGAGCTGAAGCTTGGTAGATTCCTAGCCCAAGGAAAGGATAGAAGCCTGAACGTCAGCCAGGAAAGCTGCCCTTGGAGAAGGCGCTGATATATGCGGGGCCTTCCCCCCCCCCCATCATGAAGGGGAGGGACTCTTCGCTTTTCACTCAAGTGGCAGTCTGGGGGTTGGAGGCGTAATTATTTATTGATTTAGAGATGCGCTCGTTTTATCCCACCTTTCAGATCAAAAGAGAGCTCAACGTGGCTTAAGACAAAAAAAATGCAATGGATACCCCAAAAATAAAGCAAAAATATGTCAAGATGCAAGTCAGTGTAAATACAAGCAATACCCGAGAGCAGATTATTTTGGTTTTAACATCCAGGTCTCTAGTGAACATGGAGTGGGAGCAGGTAGAGTGGGAGCCAGGTGGGTGTCTCAAGGCAGAGAGTTGCACATCCCAGGGGCCACCAGGGAGAAGGCTCCGTTGCATATCCTCACCAATCAAACCTCTGAAGGTGGCAAGATGCACAGGAGGCCCCCCTTGGATGATGTTAGTGAGCAGGTTCCAGCATGGGAGATGGAAAGGGGGCACCCTGAGTTCCTGCCCCTCCTGAATGCTGCTCTCTTCTTTTGCTAGATCATTGCCAACCATCATATGCAGTCGATCTCGTTCGCATCCGGAGGAGATCCGGTGAGTGTGAAAAGCGTTTTGTGTGGCCAGGCTCAACTGCAGTCCCCTCTGAGTAGGGCTGCAGGTGTGCATGCTGTGATTCTGGAGGTGGGCAGGATTCTGCCTTGTAAGGAAGTTCCTAGTCCTTCCAGCTACAGAGATTTGCTTAAAAGTGTGCGAGTGATTCCTACTAAGACACTAGAAGCCAGAGGGGTGATTGGAGAAGGTTTCCAGTGCTTGGGGTGGGCAGGCAGGACCCGAGAGCCATAGCCCCACCCCGTGACTGGGACAACCAGAATAGATTATGCAAAATGAGTTTTAGGCAGATTTGCCTAACTGAGGATTTCCAGCTAGGTGGGTGCAGGAAGGGGCTGTAGCTCATTGACAGACCCTCTGCCTTGCATGCAGAAGGCCCCAGCTTCAGTCCGTGACAGCATCTTCAGGTAGGGCTGGGAAAGCCCCCGTCTAAAACCCTGGAGAGATGCTGCCAGCCAGTGATGCCTACACCAAGCTAGATGGATTGAGCATCTGACTCGGGTGGCAGCCTCAAATGTTTGTCTGCAAGCCCACAGAATTGAGAGGGGGTGGGTAAGTGCACCACACAGTCCCGATTATGGGTTAGAGTAATTTGTCCTCACCTTGGTTGCAGGATCCTTTTGTATAGCACTAAGTACAGATCCTAAGTACAGTACTTCCTCTACAAACACACAGGGGGAAGGGTACGGAGAGCTCCTTATCAGCAACGCTGTCTCTATCCAGTCGGTTCTGGAGCACTGCCCCACCTGCCCTGGCATTAATCGCTGTTTTCTTCACAGGATACGGCTGAATACGTTGCCTACGTTGCCAAAGACCCCGTCAACCACAGAGGTGAGGCATCCCACACGAGTCGGAAGGTGCCACAGGCCGTGTTGGCCATCCTGCCTGTTGTGGGCCTTCCCTCCAAGTAGTCCCACGCTTTCCCAGATGTGTTTACACACGTGGGCTCCTCGGTGGCAGGTCCAGAGCAGGCTCTGGGAGACGCTCCTTGCTGAGCCGGAGGACTTGTTCTTATGTCAAGTGGGCAAATGGAGTTGGGAGGCCAGGGCTTTGCAGAGAAAAAGAGTGAACGGGCAGCATGCATGGGGTTGTGAAGAATGTTTTTTAAGCCGGGGATGGGGAGCAGGCTCTTGCTGGAGGCAGTTTGCAGGAAACTGTTCTTTGAGCAGGGGAAGAGTAGGTGATACCTCTCCCAGTCTTCTGAAGCAAGAGAGAACCTCCGAAGGGAGAAGGGGAATCTCAATGTGAATTCAGGCTGGCTTCAAAAGTGCAGTGAAGCCAGGCAGGCACCAGTTCTGTGGGGTCCCAGAAGCATCTGCCAAGCACCCAGGGTTCAGACTTCGAAGAAGGCACTCTAGTGCAGGCTTTCCAGGTGGGATTCAGGGGAGCGGGGTTAGTGCCCAGCAGGGTCAGCAAGCCACAGGGTGCACAGGTGCCACGGAGAGGGCCCTGGGGTCTCCCTCCCTCCTAAGCCCTCTCTCCCCTTGCAGCCTGCCACATCCTGGAGTGTGCCGAGGGGCTGGCGCAAGACGTCATCAGCACCATCGGGCAGGCCTTTGAATTGCGCTTCAAGCAATACCTCAAGAACCCTCCCAAACTTGTCACCCCTCACGACAGGTGAGGCGAGCCTTGGTTTTAAGTGTCTAGTCCTCATGGTGGGAGTGAGAAATCTGGGCTCTTTTAAACAATTATTTAAATACCTTTTCCAAATACTAACCCAACACATGCAGTGGGCACCATTGGGTAGCTCTGGGGTCCACCACTAATGCTGGAGGAGCCTTGAGGCATCTCTGGGGAGAAGAACCCATCCCCATCCCCCCATGCTATTTCTGTTGCGCTGTTCTGAGGTATGGCCGAAGAAAAGAGTGGCGCCATGGTTCTCCTTCTGCTGTTGAAATTGAGCCTGTGCTCCCCTGCCGTCTCAGACCAGCCCTGTGAATGTCCTGACTGAGACTCGGACCCCACCTCTTGTCTCCTTCTCCCAAGGATGGCTGGTTTCGACGGCTCTGCTTGGGACGAAGAGGAGGACCCCCCACCTGATCACCAGTACTACAACGACTTCCCCGGGAAGGAGCCGCCCCTGGGCGGCGTGGTCGATATGCGTTTACGGGATGGAGCCGCAGCCCAGACGCCGAACCACTTGGGGGCCACCCTGGTAAGCAGAAGGCAGCGTATACAGTGTTCCCACTGACTTTCTCCTGCTTCCCAACACGAGAGAGCGAGAGAGCGCTGGCCCCTAAAGCCCTAAATGGTACATCTCTTAATGCTGCTCCACATGTTAAGCAGTTCTACGCGTACACCAAAAATGTAAATGTGGGAATGCACCACACGGGGACGTTTGTCCAAGAACCACATTTGGCTGCACGTACCTCTTTGCTGGAAAACCTTTGTCTCCCCCGCAAGGGGTACGGAACGGGTTCTCTCTCAAGCTTCGGGGGAAAAGCCTGTTGGTGTCTCAGAATGAGGCAAAATCTATGTTCCTACCATTCAACGCTGGGTGAATGCTGAGGCTGGAGTGTCGCATATGCAGTAATGAACACTGGATCCTTCTTGGTCCATCTGCCCCCCCCCCCATGACACTCACCCCCAATGCACTGGCATCACTGAGGCATCATTGCCTCCAATCCTGAGGGTTCGGCCTGGTCAAGAGGACCCTCTGGTGGATGTGTGCCCTTGGCCAGTGCCTCACCTGGCCAACATCTGACCCTTTGCTTCAGGGCTGATCTTGACGTTGAAGGTCTCTTATTTGAGTCTAACTCTCTAAATCATGGAGGTCTTCTTCGTAATTATGTCAAAAGAGACAAAATAGACAACTATTCCTGCTTATCTCATAACTTCTGCTTAACATCAGAATGGTCCTTTTCTCCATATTTTATCGTGTGCACAGCATCTAATCATTTTGACTAACAGCCCATCTGTTCAGACCAATTCAAAATACAAATTGCACAATCTCGGTCTCTTTCTCTCTCTCTCTTTTAAAAAGATGTTGTTGGATGACTTGAGTGCTCATGGGGGGGGGGGGCAGGGGACTCCGGTGGGGTTGTGGAGGGTCATGACTTCTCTATTCACTAATCCCAAGTCTGTTTCTAGTTGCAGGGGGTGTCTGGTAGAGGGATGAGATTCTGTAAGGGGAGTAAGAGAGGCTGTGCTGTGCCTTGCTGTCTCACACCCTGTATTTGTTTTCACAGCCCGTGGGCCAGGTGTCTGGTGGAGACTACGACTCCAGAAAGCCCCACCCCAACGCCCAAGGTAATCGCTTGGAGCCGCTGCTTTTCTGTGGAGAGCCCCTCTCGAAAGCAGCACCAGGGATTCCCGTATTCAGGGGTATACTGTCTCTATACATGGAAACTCTATTCAGCCCCCTTGAGCATCCCGCCCACCCTAGCTGGTCGACCCACCACAGAGATGCTGCTCAGTGCTTTTCTTGGTCCTCCTAATACTGCTCTGCACCCTCCTTTTTATTTTTTGGCAGGAAGGGACAGATACCCCAGCCCTGCCGGCCCTCCCAGCCGCACGGACCTGTTCGATGACCCCTCCTACGTCAACGTGCAGAATCTGGAGAAAGCACGGCAGGCTGGTGCAGGTGCCACCGCCAACGGCAGTGTCCAGAGAGATCTCTTTGACATGAGTGAGTGGTGGGAGGAGGGCAAGAGCCCCGTGGCCGTTGGGCGTGGGAGAACGGTTGTGGCATGTGTGGTGAACCCAGTGACGCGAGTTTGAAGCAACTTCTTTGAACTGACCAAGACATTTTCCTGATGTCTTAAATCCATGGGATCTGGTTTGGCATGTTTCCTTGATTAATATTCAGAAAACAATCCTGAACAGTTGCCTTACGCTGAGTCTGATCCTTGGTCCCCCAGCTCAGGATTGTCTACAGTGACTGACAGTGTCTCTCCAGGGTTTCAGATGGGGGGGGGGGCGCTCTGTAAACTCTGCCTGGGGATTGAACCTAGGACCCTTCTGTATGTAGAGCAGGTGCCCTGCCTTGGGCTACTGTCACTTCTCCCTTCCAGGAGCTAAAAATGTACGCCATATTGATGCTTATCTGTTCTATAAACATCTCAAAAAGTGGAGTCTTTTCCCCCAGTAGCCAAAAGTATAGAGGTGCAGGGGTCGGGCTGGCGGTAATTTCAATGTTCTATTGAAAGCTTTCCTGTCAAAACATTTACAAGAATTCTGGGAAATATTTTCTGACAGTACAACTTCATAGCATAGATGTTTTCCCTTGCCGCATTTAAATGTTCAGTAAAAAACAACAACAGAGGCACTGACAAGTTGACACGCCCAGAGAAGAGTGCAAGATGTGCTGCTGTGGTCTGCTGACCTACTTCAGCAAAAGTTGAACTTTCACCAAGGGCTGGAAATGAAAGTTTTTCCATGGGAACAACTCCCACCCCACTAAGTGCCAGGCTGTTAATGATTCGTCAACGGAGTTGTGTGCTTCTCTGTGGTTTTGCTTGTGGCAAATATGCTTCGTAATTTTGGCTTCCTTCGTGCGAAAGGCGAAAGCATTTTTCTGGCCCTCGGTGTGGGGGGCGAAACGCCTGCAAACATGGCTTCCGTGCCGCTCATGCTGGATGCCTCCTTTCTCTGTTCCAGAGCCATTTGAGGATGCCTTGCGGGTCCCACCCCCTGCTCCGCCAGCCCAGCTTGTGGCCTCGATGGAGGAGCAGCTACGCCAGGAAGCCTGGTACCATGGCCGGATGAGCCGGAAAGAAGCCGAGAAGCTGCTGCAGGCCAACGGGGATTTCCTCGTCCGGGAGAGCACCACCACTCCGGGCCAATACGTGCTGACGGGGCTGCAGGGGGGGCAGCCCAAGCACCTGCTTCTCGTCGACCCTGAAGGAGTGGTGAGTCATGGCATATGTATATTGGGGCAAAAACCTGCTCAGCCTGCAGAAGAGCCCCACCCCCCATGTAGATTTCGTAGTGCAGAAAATGTGTCTAGCTCTGACAGCTCAGTAGTCACTAGGGGAGTTTCTCTTAGAATGAAGCAAATCCTGTGCTAGAATTCCACTTCTTCAAGAAGTTCAGGGTAACCTCCGTGCATTGACCCCCTCTTTTTTTTTATTCTCACGACGACCCTGTGAGGTCAGTTATATTGAGACTGAGCAACTCGCCTAAAGTCACCCCGGCAAGTCACAGCTGAGGAGGAATTCTGATGGCCTCTCCCTGCACCTTGTCTAACACTCTAACCACTACCCAATGCCGCCTCTGTGAATACTTCTGCACTGCCATCTTCAATTACATTGGCTTAAGCTGGGTGGTGTGCAGCAGAATGAGGCGGTGTTCCCAAGGGAGCTGTGTGGGGAATGATTTTAGAAATGTTTCCCTGAGTAGGATCCAGGGTGCTCAGTCCTGCCCCTTCCAAATGAAATGGCTCCCTGATGAGGAATCTTTAACTGGTTGCAGGTTAGTGCTGTGCAGAGAGAGGGAAACCCCCCCCCCCTTAAAGAAGAGGGAGAAGGAGAGCTTCCAATCAAAGGTTGATTGTAAAAGAACTGATATTGGAAACAGTGTAATCCTCCCAGATACAGTATGTGCATGTGCCTGGCTTACAGTGGATGAATATTTGCAGTGTCTTGAGTGCACCGAGAGAATAAGAAAAAAGGGACAATGATCTGGGAAGGAATCCAGGGGAGCTTTACTCTTCGGATCCCAGTCCCTAATTTTGAGTCGGAGGGAGGAAAGAGAATGTGTTTCAAGGCACACTTTCAGTGTCCTTCCTGAAGACCGCTTGCCAAGCCTGGGCACTGGGTCACAAATCACTTGGGCAGGCTGCCTGTTCATGGGGGTCTGGGGAGGGTGAGAACTTGCTGGTCGAGGCGCTGGTCGAGGCGTGGTTAGCAGGAGGACCCTAACCAGGTTATTTGTGTTCCTGGAATCCTGATACATCAATCAGTTCTTTAGGGATGCAGTCCTTTGGTGGGAGGCTGTTCCTTGTCTGCTCACGTTTCCATACACCCAAACGGATCCATGTCCCTGATAAGACCGGTCAGGCAAACAGGATGGCACCACCACCGTAGTTAAACTCCAACAGGAACAGCATTACAGTAGTACAGTGTTAGTTTCCAGTCTTGTCTCCTTCCCCAGAAGATATGACTTGCAGGAGAGTGGCAGGGGTCAGGACCTTTGAGCGCCTGAGCTCAGTTTCAGAAAGAGCAGTGTGCTCCATGAAGAGAAGTGTTTGACCAGCAGTGCTGTGTCATGCTAAACTCCGGGTGTTGCCGCTTGTTCCTCTGCAGGTCCGGACGAAGGACCACCGCTTCGAGAGCGTCAGCCACCTCATCAGCTATCACATGGACAATCGGTTGCCCATCATCTCGGCGGGCAGCGAGCTCTGCCTGCAGCAGCCTGTGGAACGGAGATCGTGAGAAGCGAGGGGGATGACACTGACATCCCCCACCCCCGGCTGTTTGTCCTCGGTTTGCCCACCTCTACGGGTTCTGCTCCTTGGCCAGCCGTGCCATATTATCCATGCCACACACACGCACGCACGCACATGGCTGCCCATGCCGCATCTCGCCAGGCGTCACGGCTTCCTCCAGGACCAGAGAAAGAATGGCGCCATCTCTGCCAAAGCACCTCCCTCTATCCTGAGCTGGATCCCTGACCCTCTTTGCTTGCGGAAACTCTCATTGTCACACACACACACACGCACATGCACACGCACACACACCTCAACGCACACTTTGTGTTATGCACTCATGCACCCTCTCGCTCACCACCAAGAAAATCCTGGAGTGGCATTACCTCGCCTTTCCGCCTCTTTCTTCACAGAGCCCTAGCCAAGGTGCTAGTCCTCAGTGAGAGTGCTCCAGTCTTTTATCTCACATGCCTCCAGTTTCCAGTGTTGGGACATTAGACACCCAGCCATCGCCTGCCCCTGCCAGGTAATGTCCTCCTCAGGGCAGGCTACCCGGTCCTGATTCTTTTTTAAGCGTCAAGACAAAAATCAATTTTTGCAATTTTGCAGCAGTGCCCTGTTGAATCTCCTACCAGCAGATTCAACCACGCCAAATCCTCAGATCATGGTGGTGGTCTGTCTTTTTTGTGTTTTGCTTTTTTTGAGTGGAGAGGAAATGCAGGGTCCTCCCGCCCCTTAAAGCACAAGAAGAGGGCAAGCTGCCCATTCCCCAAATGGGTAAAACTCCCCCTCTCCTCCTGCTCACTTTACATATTAACTTGGTGTGCCTTGACCCTTTTTACAGGTCTGAGATTTTATGCAAACACACTCCCTTCTTTGTGCTCTGGTGGCACTCCTTGGTCTGTTTTGAAGGGGGGGGGGAGAAGAATAGGCTTTCTTCCTCCCCCTTCCTCTACCACACTCCTTAGGGACCTGCACAGCTGCTGCTATCCTCTGGTGTGCCCACTGGCAAAGGCAGGCTGAACTGCCTGAGGGGGGTGGGGGTGAGGGGCTTTCTCCAGGCTATGCCCTACACTACAATTTCTCTTCCTCCTTCTCCCCTCCACCTACCACCCCCCCAACCCATAATCTCAGCAGTGCAGAGTCCCCCAGGATAAGAGGATGTTCATCCTCGAGCTGAAGATCTGTTTGTGAAGATGCAAGCTCAGGTGACGGAGCTTCCGGAGCACCCAAAGGACCTGGAGGGGGAAAGGATGGGAGAAGGGCTCGTCCTTGTCACCCTCTCCCCCCCCCAGGTGTTGTACATAAGTTTGATAACCTCGTTTGCATGTACATTGTTATATTCCAGAAGCCAAAGTGTAGCCTCTTTTCAAAAGACACCTCCTCCCGTATCACTGTGCCTGCCCCACCACCTTTCGAGGCTTCATTTTCACCTCACTAGTTCTCCCCCCCTCACCACACACTTTGTATTGGTTTGATTTTATCTTGATTGTACCAAAGGAACTCAATGGTGGTTATTAAAGTTGGTATTTCTTTAACCTCTGACTGCCAGCAGCTTCTTGTGCAGGGCGAAGGAATACATTGGGGATTTCGCTTTGGAAGAGATTGGTTCTTAAATGCAAACTTACTGCAATGAGTTGCAAGCTGTACTCCTAAATGTTAATACAGTACTCCCCCCATATCCGTTGGGGATATGTTCCAGGCCCCTCCATGGATACTTGAAACCGTGGATAGGAGCGAACACCCCTTCCATGGTTTCCTGAGGGCCCCCCACCCTGCCACCAATGCGGGCAGGCATGTGCACGCTCCCAGCTCTTATTTTTCTTTCAACAAGCTTTGTTTCTTCCTTAAAACAAACAGAGAAGCAGCCTCCATTGCAGGCAAGTAGAACGAGACTAAGTCCTAGAGAGACTCTGCAAGGTTTCTATTAACCTTGCAGAGCCTCTCTAGTACTTAGTCTCGTTCTACTTGCCTGCAATAAGCAGCCAGAGGCTGCTTCTCCTGTTTGTTTAAGGAAGAAACGAAGCTTACTGGGGAAAAAATTAAAGCCTGGGGGGTCCCCGGGATCAGTGGATAACTGAACGTGGATAGCGAATCCATGGATATGGGGCCCCACCTGTAGTAGTAATAATAAACCTAGTCAGGAGTAAGCCCCATTGAATACAGCGAGACTTCTGAGTAAAAATGCGTAGGATTGCTTTGCATGTGGATTAATTGATTTGAAGTTCTTTGCACAACAGTCATATTTAAAATACGCATTTCTGACCTCTCTTAGGTCAGCATAATTCTATATCTGTTAATACAGAAGCAAATTCTGTTGTATCTAATGGGGTTTACTCCCAAGCATGTTTAGCCAGATAGAGGTTGGAAGCTTGTATTTCATTTCTTATTATACTCAAAGTTACAATATTTAAGGGATTTTCAGCCATGTGATTTCAGTTCTTAAAATTGAAGAAATAAAGATCGATCTTACGATTGTCAGTTGAAATTCCAAATCCTGGTTCTACCGCGACGTGGAGCGGGCAAGCGGGATGGATTATCCAAAGCTGACAAAGTTGAAATCTTTAAGGTCTTCTGTGCTTGACGTTTCTCCCCAGGCATTAGGGGCTTCTTCGAAAGCGAAAAGAGAACCCAGCTACAAGCTGGGTTTAGACACCTTCCAGCTTGCAGCTGGGTTCTCTTTTCGCTTTCGAAGAAGCCCCTAATGCCTGGGGAGAAACGTCAAGCACAGAAGACCTTAAAGATTTCAACTTTGTCAGCTTTGGATAATCCATCCCGCTTGC